>OZ014520.1:552700813-553950813 GCA_963966055.1 Lathyrus aphaca | reverse complement strand
AATGAATTCAGCGTAGGTTCTAAAAACCTCATCAAGAATAGCGTTGATTTGTTCATCGCTGAATTTCACCCTAGGGTTTACAGCACCAACAAGCGACGCCATTTCTTCTCGGTTAAGACCCCCATCTTGATTCGCATCAAATTGGTTGAAAATTCGCCGCACCTTCTCCGATCTGGTGCCTCTCGTTGCCATTTCCAAGGTCAAAATCGAAACTTAACGACGATAATGATAATGGGTAGATTGGTGTTTGAGGAATAAAAAACCCTAATTCGAAAAAAACAAGAGATTTGAAATTGGAACCCTAATAATAGGGACCATTATAATTGGAAATTGAGCTTTTGGGAACTACCAAGAGAAAGAGATAATTTAAAAATGGAACCATAAATTGTAAATAGAATCTTGTTAGGATTTTGAGTTAGGGTTAGAATGAAACTGAACAGAAAATTGTTTGTTGTTGATGTTGTTGATGTTGATAATGTGTGCATGTGATTGAGGATGAGATAATTCAGAAAATGGGGACCAGTTGAATTTTTCTTGGATATAATTTTATTATTTTTATCATAAAGTTTTAAAATTAGAATCATAAACTTTAATCTGTTTTATGAAATTATTTAGTACTTGATTAGGGATTTATAGTTTAGTGTTATGAGTTGTTAGTCGTTGTTATGGTTTTCAACCATGTGAGCTGGAAAGCAAAAAAGTAAAGTAAAGGATTCTATGTATATGGTTGTTTATTCTCATTAGATTTTTTTAAAATATTTTTTTGAAATTTACAAATTAAAAAAAAATTAGTATTATATATTTTTAAATATTAAAGTTATAGTAAATTTTTTTTATCATTTTAAATACAATCGGAATAAGAAAGATAATAATGATTTTAAAAATAAATAAAAAAAACAAGAAACACGAAGAAAAATTATAAAACAATGTTATAATGTTATAGTTGTGTTTAAACAATAGCAATTAATAATACTATAAGTAAATCCATGAAACCTATAATTTTGATTCATTCGTTTTTTAGGGTTCAAGTTTTTGGTGTCACATGAATCTTCATCCTCCCAACGTCTCACCATCGTCGATATTCCTCCCTGAAGAATTTCTCGCCGAAGTTCTTCTCCTTCTTCTAGTTAAATCACTTGTTCGATTGAGATGTGTCTATAAGTCATGAAAGTCACTCATCTCTGATCCTACCTTTGTCAAACGACACCTTATTCGACCTGCATTAAATGCGAACATCACACTTGTATCTTCCTTGAATGAAGTATCTTTCACAACTTTTCATTTGTTGGAGAATCCTCCGATCATTACCACTGCTCCCAATGGTCATTACAATCAATTGAATGATATTAAGGAGAACTTCTATATGTTTGGTTTGTGCAATTGTTTGCTTTGCTTGTTAGGATATTCTTGCATCAATGGGAATATTCATTGGTATCTTCGTTTTTAGAATCCTGCCACAAGAAAATTATCAAAAAAATTAGGGTATTCTTGTTTAGACACTTTTGTTATCCTATTAATTTGGCATTTGGTTATGATAATTCAACAGACACTTATAAGGTTGTTTGTTTCCTTCCAAAGAGAACAAATATAAAAGTTTTTAGTTTAGGCCATAACGTTTGGAGAGATATTCAAAATTCTTCCCTGAATCATGATTGCATAATGAATATTGTTAATTTTAGAGGTAGCTTAAATTTGTTGACATTTCATAATTACACTCGTATAAGGTCAATTATTTCACTTGATTTGAGCAGAGAGACACATACTCAATTTTTACCCCCTCAAGGTTTTGATGAAGGGTCAATTATCAATCCAAATCTAAGTGTGTTAAATGATTGTCTTTGTTTTACTCAGTGATTTCAGACTAACTCATTTTGTTATATGGCAAATGAAGGAGTTAGTTGAAGACTCTTGGACTCAAATACTCAAAATTAATTATAATAATTTTCAAATATATGATTTTTTTCCGTTGTTGCCCTTATGCCTTTTGAAGAAGAATGAAACATTGAAGTCTCTTGGACTCAAATACTCTAAATTAGTTATAATAATCTTCAAAAAGAAATTTTTATTGTTGCTCTTATGCCTTTTGAAGAAGAATGAAACACTATTACTGATAGACATATATCAAAGTCAAATAATTCTCTATAATTAGAGAGATAATGGAGCAAAATGAATGGATAAATCTTGGTCGTCCAATTCCATGAATTGTGTTGAAAGTTTGGTTTGGTATTGTTGAAAGTAATTATTTTCTATAAATGTTTGTGATGTATCGAATGTGTAAAACAATTTAATTAAATAAATCAATTAATCTCATTATTTAATTAAATATTATAAGTACTCTATTTGTCTCACAATATGCGTCGTCTTTGAGGTTTTCATATTTTTTTTAAATAATGATTAATTGTGTTGATTTCAATTACAAAACGAGTGTCATTTACTAAAATAATCTTATTAATAATAGATAATGGAATATTTATCTGAATTAAAATACAATAAATAAGGCTAAGTCTGTGGAAAGAAATAATAAATATCACACTAATATTCTAAAGGCACAAATAATTTGAAATAAGCAAAAATAAAAAAAGGACATCTATAGTGAGACGAGACGAAACAACATGAATGACAATTGAATTTGTTATAGCAAAATTCATTCAATCAATACAACCATTCAACAAAAATTCATCCAATATATTCTGATCTTACCTGACCAGGAGGGTCTTCCAGCAATGGGGTAAAGCAGCAAGTGGATGGAGAGGAGGGGGTGTACCTGCAAGGCGCTCCGATGCCAAAGTTAATAGAGGTACAGTAAATAGGTAAGTTAGCAGAGTGGATTCAGAATATCTGACCCTTTAGTGGAAAAATGTATTTATAGAGAGCCCCCAGCGCTGGGCCAAGGTCCTCCCTTGGGCTGGATCAGCTAGGCCCAAGGAAAAACTGCCAAGGAACGCGTGAGAAGCGTGAAGACCTAGCTAAGTAGTCAGGTCTTTGGTTCAACTGCCCCTATCTTTCAGGAGATGATGGGGGACAGTTGGGTGACGTGGCCAGTGAACTGGCTGACAAGTTCTCTGCCCGTTCTAAATGCGTGCCTGGCATCTAGGATATGTGCCCGACCGTTAAGCGCCCTTGCTCGTCTCTCAGACGTACCTGCTCGAGCATATGGGATTCTGCTCGACATATTGGGCCGTAGCCCAATACAGTCCGGAGGCCCAGTCTGGAACAGGAGCCCCCCCAAGTCGAGTCTCTGAGTCGGAGCAATGAATTAGAACATAGATGGATGTAGGCAATGCTGAAGAAGGTGACAGGCATATACTTGCACGCGTTGTTGAGTTTGTCGAGCATGTGATGTTTCACAGAGTCGAGGGTGCTCCTTATAGCCGGGGAGATTTGCAGTTGCTCGGCGTCGTTCAGGATTCTTGTGGACCGACGTGTCTCAGCATTAATGATGCGTCGCCTCGTTTCCTGTGTAAACGGCGGCATAGGTTCTAGGTAATGATTATCTGGCGCGTCCGTCCATGCGTTTATGGCTATATAAAAGGGGCATTCCACTTCATTTGGACTTTTTCACTCTGACGTTTGACCGGAAGCTCTGAAAAGAATTCTCTTTTCGCCCGTCTCCGCCGTCTGCACCGCCATTTCTGCTCGCGCGCCACCGTCTTCTCTTCGCCTCCAATATATCAGGTAACACTTCAAACTCTCTGTTTTGCATGCTTGTTCACTTGGTAGCTAGAAAATTGCATGATATGTTTGTGAAGAGTAAGCAAACTTTAGTTTAGAGTAGATAAATCTGGGTCTGGGGATAGTTTTTTTAGGTTTTGGGTATGAATATCCTGGGCAGGATTAGAATGTCCCGGGCAAAAACTTCATATGCGCTTGAATAAGCTGGGCACGTTTAGCATGCCACAGGCGTAAAATTCATATGCGTATGAATATCCCGGGCAAGTTTAGCATGCCTCGGGCGTAGAATTCATACGCGTATGAATATCTCGGGCAAGGCCAGCATGCCACGGGCGTAGAGTTCACGTCTGTATGAAATTGTAGGTCGGAATTTTACGTGCCCGAATGCGTGCGGGGGTTGCCCCTACGTCGGTCTAGGCTAGTTTAGTCGGATTTTGGGGTGTTGCATTTTAGCTTTTCGCCCTTTCACTTGACTTGCGGTGGAAGGGTGGATTTGATGTGATGTCGAATTCACTTTTTCTGTCTGCGTTTCAGGTACGACCGAGCATCGGCAGGTCGGGGAAGGGAATGCCGAACAACGAGCATGTTTCCTCGTCCGGGCGTAATGACTTTTCGTGGGTCGCGAATGAACCGTTGGAAGAAGAATCGTACTTTGCTGACATGACGACCAATGCATACGCCGTGGTGGAAGACCCAGTCCCAAGGACCCTACGAATTGGCAATGCCTTGCTCCTCAAGAGGCAGACCGGATATGTCACCGGTTCCCGGGGAAGCAGTTTGCTATGTACGAATTCTCCTTCCGAGAATCGAGGGTCAGGTTGCCCTTCAACTCTTTTCAGATGGGGGTTTTCAGGTGGCTCCGACTGGCACCGTCATAACTGCATCCGAACGCCATCGCTTTTATGCGGGCGTTTGAGTTAGTCTGCCGTTTTCTAGGCGTTGGGTGCACCCTGCCCCTTTTTT
The DNA here is from genome assembly GCA_963966055.1 of Lathyrus aphaca. NCBI lineage: Eukaryota > Viridiplantae > Streptophyta > Magnoliopsida > Fabales > Fabaceae > Lathyrus > Lathyrus aphaca. The sequence goes on along the minus strand of OZ014520.1, from coordinate 553,946,178 downwards.
TCCACATCTTCCACCTGCAATGGTCTGGTGCCCGGGGACATCAGAGCTGGGTGTCTCTGAAGCAGCCGGTGAGGCTATTCAAGACTTATGTGGATTCTGCCCCGCATTTTAAAGGGCGGTGGTATACGATGAAGCCGATCACTCGTTCTTCCTTAAACTCCCTTTACTATTACAAACGGGATGCTGATGGGGAGGGAAAACTTACGTCAAGGATCCCCTTGAGGTGGCAACCCGACCACTTCAATCTCTCGACCAGTCACTACCGGGTAAAATTCTTGAGCCTGGGGGTCGAGGATAGGCTGGCTTACAAGAGGCTGGTGGAATATGTACAAAGTTTCAACCTGGCGGTTTGGGTTGACCGAAAAGGTGCTCCCTACGTCGATGAGGCTGGGATACCGATTTGTGAAACCCGTCTTATAAACACGAGGGCTCTGCTCGAGTGTGATACGGACGAGGAGACCTTGGAGTTACTGCGTAGGTTTTCATTTACTTACTTTCTTTTCTCGGTTTTGTGTCTGTCCAACTAACATGTGTTTTTGTTGTTTTTGTTTTGTAGGAACTATGTCCGCTCATCGTGAACGAGTTCTGAAGCTGGCGAACCAGGTTGGGGCCCCGGACAGGGTCCCTAAAAAGAAAAAGAAAGTGACACCCCGTGTCCAGAAGGTGGCCGCTGACCTCGGGGCAGGTACCTCGGGTACTGCTAGCCCGGTATCCAACTCCCCTCAGCCTGCTCAACAAACCTCTCTGATCCAGATACCAGACTGTCCCTCTCCTTCCACCTCTTCTTTGCTCAAGTGGAAGCGTCTGGACGGGACTCCTGCCCGGTCTGCTACTATGGGGGGCAATGATTTCGACGCCCCTGGGAGTTATCTGTTGCCTTCTTGCTATCTGGAGCAGGAGTTTTTTAAGGCTGAAGGTTCTGTCGTGGTGGCGGCGCCCGAGGAAAAGGCCATTCTGAGCCAGGATGCGGATGCCCGACGAAGATACCTAGTTGGGGATCTGGCCGCCATTATCCGGGTGATGGAGACTGCCATGGTCCTGTCTGAGACTGCTGTTTCCACGACTTCTTTAGAGGACGCTCTTCTAGCTGCCCGAACCGAGAAGGATAGATTGTCTAAGGATCTATCTGACTACAAGGAGGAGCACCAGTTGCAGGAGGGGCTGAAGAAGGAGCTGGAGGAACTGAAGCTTGAATGGGACACGCTGAAGGCCGAGAAGGAAAGTCTGGAGGATCAAGCTGCGGGGCACAAGAAGGTGGCCGAAGAAAACGTGCAGCTCCGTGCTCGGATGGCTCTGCTCGAGGGTACAATCTGCCCTCGGGATGATGAGACTGAGGAGGAACTTGCCTTTCGTACCCGGGGCGAGTTGGTCGGACATATCCGCGATCTCAACAAAGACCTGGTCGTAATGTTCAAGGAGGGATTCAACAACGCCACCGAGCAGCTGAAGGTGTTGAATCCCGGGCTGGTGACGGAGGGGTCGGCTCACAACTACTGTGTGGCTGACGGAGAGATCGTGTGCCCCTTCGAAGCTGAGGAGGAGCTGGAAGATGAGAAGGAGGATGGTCGTGAAGAGTAACTCCGGGCGGAGTCTTTTTATAATTTTTTGTTGTTATTTTGTAGTGCTTGCGTGCCTGTGTATAATGGCCTTTTGTGTCTGTTTGAATATTGGCCTTCGGGCTCCTTTTGTATTTTTCTTGGTCGGTTGCGACCGCGTTTAATGAATGATATTTAATTTGTCCTATTTGTTTATTTTTGAACTGTTTGTGCTCGACAACGTTTGTCTCGTTGTTTTTTCTATATTTTTTGTTGAACTGTTTGTGCTCGATAATGTTGGTCTCGCTGGTTTAGGGAACCGACAAGGTGGTGAGCATTGTGCTCGCCTTAAATCGAGGTAGAGTTTGCGATCAGAGAACTCTGACCTCGGGGCTTGGGCTTTCCCATCGTGAGCTGGGTGCCCTGCCAACGTGGTACTGCGACACTGGGGCTCGTCTGAGGTGCCCAGTTTCGGGGAGGGTTGTGTTTGCCTCTCAAGGGCGCAGATTCTCCCTTTTGTTTTGGTGGTGAAGAGCATGGTCATACCTCCCATGTCTCCCCGAGTTATGTTTAGCTATAATATTGTCTAAGTTTTTCTGCGTTCCATGGTCGAGCGAGTTCTTCACCTTGTAGGTTTTCCAGATAATAGGCCCTGTTGCTCATCTTGTCGCGGACGCGGTACGGGCCTTCCCAGTTGAAGGCCAGTTTGCCCTCTCTTGGGTTTTTTTTTGGTTTCTTCTGAGGACCAGGCTGCCCACCTGGAACTCTCTTTTTATGAACTTCGCGTCGTGGCGTAAGGCTATTTTTTGTTTGAGGGATGTTTCCCTAAGGGCTGCTTCGGAGCGGATCTCGTCGACGAGATCCAGCTCGGCTCGAAGTGTCTCATCGTTCATCTCTTCATCGAGGGGATCCTCTACGCGTCTCTTCGGCTCTCGTATTTCCACCAGGATGACTGCTTCGGTGCCGTATGTTAGTCTGAACGGGGTCTCCCCGGTCGTGGAGTGTGGCGTTATGCGGTATGCCCACAGGACGCTGTGTAGCTCTTCGACCCATGCTCTCTTTGCCTCGCCGAGTCTGCGCTTTAGTCCGCGCAAGATTACCCTGTTGGCCGCCTCCGCTTGTCCGTTGGTTTGAGAGTGCTCGACGGACGTGAAGTGTTGTTTAGTGCCTAGGCTGGCCACGAAGTCCTGAAATCCTCCTCCCGTGAATTGCGTTCCGTTATCCGTGATGAGGACCTGGGGTATGCCGAACCGAGAGAGGATGTTTCGTTTGAAAAATTGAAGAATGTTTTGCGCCGTTATTTTGGCCAGTGCTTCTGCTTCAATCCACTTGGTGAAGTAGTCTACCCCTACAATAAGGTATTTGTTTTGGTAAGAACCATTTACAAATAGGCCGAGGATGTTCATGCCCCACCATGCGAAGGGCCAAGGGGAGGAGAGCATTTGTAGCGCATTGGGAGGTGCGAGATGCATGTCGGCGTGTCGTTGGCATTTGTCGCATTTTTTGACGTGCTCTTTGGAGTCGTGTTGCATAGTCGGCCAATAGTAGCCTGATCGGAGAGCCTTGCGCGCCAGCTACCGTCCGCCGGGATGTTGGGCGTTGATTCCTCGATGCATTTCCCCTAATATGTCGGGGACTTTCTCCTCCTCGAAGCATTTGAGCAACGGGATGGAGAGTCCCCTACGGTAGAGTTTCCCTTCGAGGAGGACGTATGAGCACGCCCTCCGCTTGGTTGTGGCTGCCTCTTTGGGGTCCGCGGGGAGTTCATCCTTTGTGAGATAGTTGTAGATGGTGTCATCCAGCAATGAGCGTCCCCGGTCACGTTTACCTCGAGCGGGGGCGGTGGTCTTTCGGTGCTAGGTCGAGGAAGGATTTCCTGGATTACTGATTTGTTTCCGCCTTTCTTCCTCGTACTAGCGAGCTTCGACAAGACGTCCGCCCGCGTGTTATGTTCGTGGGCACGTGTTGGACCTCCCACTTCTCGAATTTTTCGAGTCTTTCCTTGACCAATGCTAAATATTCGATGAGGTTGTCGTTCTTGGTTTGGTATTCTCCCCGTACTTGTGATGCCACGAGTTGGGAGTCTGTCGATATTTTTACTTCCTTTGCTCCTAGGTCTTCGGCTAATTTTAGACCGACAATGAAAGCTTCGTACTCGGCTTGGTTGTTGGAGGTTGGGAAGGCTAATGCCAATGAGACCTCGATCAGGATTCCGTCCTCATTTTCTAGGATGATTCCTGCACCGCTTCCGCCCGAGCTAGAGGCACCGTCGACGAAGATCGTCCATTTGTGGGCGTCGTCCGCTGGCTTCGGGTTGTGCGTCATTTCTGCGACAAAGTCGGCCAGGGCCTAGGTCTTCATAGCTTTCCGTTCTCGTATTGGATGTAAAATTCAGAAAGTTCCAACGACCATTTCAACATTCTGCCGGCCATGTCTGGTCGACCAAGGAGTTGTTTTATTGGTTGATCGGTTCTCACCTTGACCGTGTGGGCGAGGAAGTATTGACATAATCTTCTCGCGGCGTTTATGAGGGCTAGTGCGACCTTTTCGATTTGTTGGTATCTGAGCTCGGGGTCTTGGAGTGCTTTGCTCGTGAAGTATATGGATTTTTGTCCCTCGTCGGTTTCTCTGATGAGAGCGGCGCTGACGGCCTCGGTTGCCACAGACAAATATAGGTATAGGGTCTCCCTTTCTAGTGGTCGGGACAGGACTGGGGGTTCAGAGAGTGCCTTCTTCAGATGGAGCAGTGCCTGTTCGCATTTGTCGGTCCACTCGAAGGTGGCCTCTTTTCGGAGGAGTTTAAAGAAAGGTAAAGCATGCTGAGCGGATTTGGCGATGAAACGGGAGAGTGAGGCGAGCACCCCGTTGAGGGATTAAATGGATTTTTTAGACTTCGGGGTCGGGAGCTCCGAGAAGGCCCGACATTTGTCGGGATTGGCCTCGATTCCCCGCTCAGTGAGGTAGAAGCCTAGGAATTTTCCTGCCCGGACGCCGAACGTGCATTTCTCAGGGTTAAACCTCATTTTGCATTGCCTAGCCTGCTCGAAAACCTTGCGGAGGTGTCGTGCGTGGTCGGTCTCCTCATGTGATTTGATGATCATCTCGTCCATGTATACCTCGAGCATGTCCCCGATTTCTCCTCGGAAGACTTTGTTCATCATGCGCTGGTACGTGGCCCCGACATTCTTTAGCCCGAAGGGCATTACGTTGTAATAATAATTGACGGTCGGGGTCATGAATGTCGTGTGTCTCTTGTCCATGTCCGACATAGGGATTTGATTGTATCCGTTGTATGCGTCCATGAAGGACAAGAGTTTGAAACCTGCAGAATTGTTGACAAGTTTATCTATGTTAGGGAGAGGAAAAGCATATTTGGGGCAAGCTCTATTAAGATCGGTATAATCAACACACATGCGCCATTTTCCATTATTTTTCTTAACGAGGACTACATTAGAGAGTCAGGTTGTGTACTGGGCTTCAACAATAAAATTTTCCTCTAGGAGATCTTTTACAGCTCGCTCGGCAGCCTCCGCTTTCTCGGGGGACTGCTTGCGCCTACGCTGTGCTACGGGCTTGATCGCCCGGTCTAAAGCTAATTGGTGACAGGCGACTTCAGGGTCTAGGTCGGGCATCTCTGCGGCGTTCCATGCGAAGAGGTCAGTGTTCTCCCTGAGGCATATCGCGAGTTGCTTCCTTGTTTCCTCGGGCAGGCCGGTGCCTATCTTCACTTCCCTGTCGGGGTCATCGCCCAGTGGGACGAGCTCGAACTCTCCGTCTGGGACTGGGCGGAATGGGTGAGTGGGAGCTTGCCCCTCAACGGGTCTCTGTTCTTCAGCTTCGTCCTCGCCGATGCGGCAATCGAGGTCGATGGCGTTGATTCCCTGGGGGGAGGCTATTCGACCCTAGGCTTCTTGTTGTTTTTGTGTTGATTGTGGCCTGTCCTTTTACTGCAGCATCGTAACACCTTCGGGCGGTCTCGATGTCGCCGTGGATTGTGACCACGTGGCCCAGTTTGGTGTAGTACTTCATCTTCAGGTGAACGGTGGATGGGACCACTGTCAGCTCAGCTAGAGTTGGGCGACCGAGGATGCAGTTGTAAAGGGAAGGGCATTTTATGACCAGGAACTGGATCTTGATTTCTCTGGCCGTATCTTGCTCTCCGAAGGTGACGAGGAGCTCGACGTAACCCCACGGCTTTGTCGTGGCCCCGTTGAATCCTTGGAGATCAGATTCGACGTAGGGAGATAGGTTGGTCTTGTCCAGCTTTAGGGATACATGATGTCCACCGAACTGCCTTGGTCGACCAGGATGCGTCGGACGTCGAAGTGAGCCATCTTGGCTCTGATCAGCAGCGAGATGCTCGAGTTGGGGGAACCGCCCGGAAGCACCTCTAGGAAAAAGGATATCGGGTTGGACTTGCCTCGGTATTTTGTCAATGTTGCCTTTTGCTCGGGCACAGTCAGCAGGAGTTCGTCGAACTTGCGTTTTACCGAAAGGGCAACGCTTTCGCCGTTCATCCCTCCCCCCAATATGACAATGGCGGTTGGGAAGTCTTCCCAGGGGCTGAGAGCAGTGATCCGCCCTTCTGGTGGCGAATCAGAGAAGATGAAGTCCTCTGGTCGTGATATGCATAGGGCCACTTGATAAGAAGAGTCGTCAGGGGGAGTGTCCTCGCGGGGTCTCTTCTTTTCTTGCTCTTCGTGTTTGAAAGATTCGTTCTTCCTGGTGTATTGTTTGAGATGGCCCTCTTGGATCAAAATTTCTATTGCGTCATTCAAGTGGACACAGTCTTCAGTCACGTGCCCATGGCTTATGTGGAACCTGCAGTACTTGGATTTGTCAGTGTGGGGATTTGGGTGCATAAGGTTTGGGGAACCTCTCCCTGCCCTGCTTGAAATCGAAGTTGATGCATTCGGCGAGGATGCGCTTGCGGGGAGCTGTCAGCAATGTGTATTCGCTGTATCGGCCCGCGGGTCCTCTTCCTTCACGAGGTTCGCGACGTTTCTCCTCCCTTCGCCTGTCCTCGTTGCGACGGGGAATGTTCGGGTCCTCGCGCTTGGGATCGTCGGTTTCCCCGGCGTTACGACTGCTGCGCGCGTTGGGGGCGACCTTTTTTTCTTCATATCTAATGTAAGTCTGGGCTTTATGCAGGAGGTCATTCAGGGTGCGGGGAGGCTCTATCCCGACTGCCCTGCTAAGTTCACTTCCGGGCAAGAGTCCCCTCTCGAGGGGGTATTTGTTCATGTGTTCCGTGGTGTCCACCTCGACAGCCTCTTGGTTGAATCGCTCGATATACGAGCGCAGTGTTTCATTCTTCCTTTGCACTATGGCTTCGAGGGTCGCCTCGGTCTTGGGATGGCGTCGGGAGGCTGTAAAGTGCCTCGTGAACATGGATCTCATGACTCTCCAGGATGTGATGGATTATGGGGCTAAGCTTTTGTACCAGGCCATGGCTCTCTTTCTGAGAGTTGTCGATAACAACCTGCATTTGAGGTGCCCAGTGATGTTGTTGCGGTAGTTGAGCATCGCATTAACGTTGTCGACGTGATCGTCGGGGTCAGTGGTCCCATCGTAGATGGCCAAATTTGGGGGTTTCTCCATGCCCTTTGGGAGTGGGGCCTCCATTATCGCCTGCGAGAGGGGGAAATGCGGGTCTTCTTCGTCACTCCTTGGTGGGGAGAGTTCATTATTACCAGGGCTCTGGTCGCGCCTTGGCGAGGTCCCTGATCGACCGGAATCACGGCGCGCTCGTGACCTGCTCTTGTTGGGTTCCGGGGAGCATTGTCCCCACTTCTGGATGTTGTTGCGTCCTTCTTTCCTACTGAGGTCGGCTCTCCTGTCGGTCTGCCTCCAGGGCCATGATTCTTTCGTGCTGCTGGTAGAGCATGGAGCTGGCCTGATTAAGGGCGTTCACCATAACAATCATGGTGGCATCCCCCTCGACAGGCACAGGGATGGGTTGGAATGTGCTGATCGCCTGGTCCTGAATCTGAGGTTGGTTTCCATTGTCCTCGGGTTCATGGGACAGGGTGGAAGGGCGCCCATATCGGGCGTCAAATTCATGGTAGTTCAAATTGTCCTCCATCATATAGTCGACAAGGGGACGGTTGCGGTCGTTGGGCTGTTCTCCGGACATGCTGAAAGGACGGAGTAGTTGAGCTTTGATCTTCTACTGTGGAAGAAGTGGAAGCTAGTTCCCACAGACGGCTCCACTGATCTTACCTGATCAGGAGGGCCTTCCAACAATGGGGTGCAGCAGCAAGTGGATGGAGAGGAGGAGGGTGTACCTGCAAGGCACTCCGATGCCAAAGTTAATAGAGATACAGTAAATAGGTAAGTTAGCAAAGTGGATTCAGAATACCTGACCCTTTAGTGGAAAAGGGTATTTATAGAGAGTCCCCAGCACTGGGCCAAGGTCCTCCCTTGGACTGGATCAACTAGGCCCAAGGAAGAACTGCCAAGGAACGCGTGAGAAGCGTGAAGACCTAGCTAAGTAGTCAGGTCCTTGGTTCAACTGCCCCTATCTTTCAGGAGATGATGGGGGACAGTTGGGCGATGTGGCCAGTGAGACGAGACAGAATAACATGAATGACAATTGAATTTGTTATAGCAAAATTCATTCAATCAATACAACCATTCAACAAAAATTCATCCAATATATTCAAATTGATTAATTGATAGAATTAAATTCATTCGATTAAAAATATGGATATATGAATCTAAATGATCCATTACATTCTTATTATATATTTCTAATTTTTTGCATCGCTTTTTTTATATATGTATCTTTTGTATAGGGTGGAGTTGTTTTCTCTTTATTTTTAGGCTTAATTCATTTTAGTCTCGTAACTTAATTTAGTGTTTTTATTTGGTCCCACAACTTTAAAACGTAACATTCCAGTCCTTTAACCATACTCCGTTAGACCACTAAATCCATTCTGTTAATTTTTTATTGATAACCATTAACTAGTGTGGATGTGTCATTTTTATTTAATTATCTGGCATTATAATAGATGATGTGGCATTGTTATTTACTTATCTGACATTGTATGGTATTTAGAAACCTTTCACATTTCAAAGGCAAAAGACTTAGGGTATCCATTATTTATTCAAAGGCAAAAACTCTTCACATTTCAAAGGAAAAACCCTAGCAGACGAAGAAGACGACTACTGAAGAAGAAGAAGACAAATGTGTGACACGCTATGGTAAGTACCATTATCTCATTATCGCATGCATGAGCTTCGTTTTTTCATTGTCTTCTACTTCGTTATCTCATTCTTTCGTATGTGTTGTGTTTTGTTGTTATTAGACAATGACTGATAGGTTTGAGTGTGTTGTTCACCATGGAGGTATGTTTGGTGCGTTTAATAGACTAGGTTACAACGGTTTGGAAGAGATATGGAGTATTGACCCTAACTTTTGGAGTTATTTTGAGATTTTTGGTGGGTTAAAAGACAGGGTATCCTAAAGTTGATAGTTTGTGGTATTATGGTGCAATGGATTATAATGAGTTAGTGTTGTTAAAAGACGACAAAGGGACAAATAGGATGAGAACTGTTACACTGATCAATGGGAGTGTGCAATTATATGTACTACATCCAGTGTTTGGGGAAGAGAAAATACTTCCAATTAAACACGAAGTAGGTCCCATTGATGAAGAAAATGACAACTTAGATGACACAATGGATGATTTAAATAATGATGTGATAGGAACTTTTGATGACTTGGGGACAATTGAAGATTTGAATAATCTAGGTAACAAATGTGATGAAGGAGGGCCCATAGTTGACCAAGAATGTGCGTTTGAGGATGTTAATGTTGTTGGGACAACAGAAGTTAACTTTGAGGGGAATACTGTGTCTGAAGAAGCATTAGTGGATATTAATTTAGATGGGACCACTGACCAAGATGAAATATTGGATGGTACACCTTATTTGGTTTGGGTCCAAACTGATGAGGGACTAATTTGCAACACAGAAACTATTGAGGGACCTGATTGTAACAAGGAAGGTAAGGGACCAGATTGTAACAAGGAAGCTAAGGGATTAGATAATATGATAGTGTTTTGAAAGAATTATTTGAAGATTCTGGTGATGATGTAAATGGACTTGCTGAAGGATTATCTATTGATACATATAAAGGTAAAGGAAAGGGGAATTTCAAGACTAAGAAGAATGGTACAAAAAAGGGTAAGAAGGGTAAAAAGAATGGGAGACCGAGGAAACAAAAAGTGGTGGAAGAAATAGGTGAGGGTAGTGGTATATTTGCTGATAAAGATGAATGTAAGGATTCAAAAGGAAAATTTTTAATGGATTTAGGGATATTAAAGATTATGACACTGATGAGTTACTATTATCACGGTAGTTTTACAAACTGGACTTTCTAATTTTTATTTTTATTTCGCATAGCGAAATGTTGTGGTTAAGCATGAGTCGCTGTTGCACCCCAAAATTTGCCCTCCACAAGACAATTCATTGTGTCTCAAGAGGTTCACAAGGTTCACAATGTTCATAAGACATCTCATGGGGTTCACAAGGTTCACAAAGTTCACAATTAGTCAGAAGATGTGACAATTCCCTCAGACAATGCATCCTCCTAAGCAATGCATCCTAAACTAGGGTTTTGACTTTAATCAGGATAAATGGACTTCCAAGACTTCAAGTGAGCTTCATAACATCTTATATGTGTTCAAGAATCCCCATGTCAAGTTTCAAGACTTTCCCAAAAGATTTGCTCAGTCAGATGATCAAATAGGTTAAAATCAGTCAAAGCAGTTAAAAAGTCAAACTGAGGTCAACTGTGGTCAAACCAAAGTCAAACTTCATGATTTTTTTCCAACATCAATTATATGAAGTAAAATTCATCATTTGATCAAGGGTTGATCATGATTCATCAAGGAGATTTCAAATCATCAAGAATCAGGAGTTTCTAAATTAGGGTTTCCTCAGGAAAAGTCAACTGAACTTTGACCAGCCATAACTTTCACATGCTTCATCAAATTTTTTCCATCCAAAGCTCATTTTGAAGGAAATTTAATTCTCTACAACTTTGTGTCTCACAAGCCAAGCCCAAAAATGCTTCATTTGGAAGATATGAGCTAAGACATTATAGGTCCTTTTAAAAGTCAACAAAAAGTCAACAACTTCAAAAGAGCATAACTTGAGAATGGTAAAAGATATGGACATGAGACCAGAGAGGTTGGTTAGAGGACTCTTTAAGCTTTCCAAAATGTCCAATAACACCCTCATAGCATTAAAATTTAAGGATTTGTGCCCTTGCAAAGTTGGGAAATTTTTGAGTGGTTTATGAAGTAAATGGGGTCTTAAAACCATAATTCTTCAAATGGGCTGACTTTTTTGTGACCCAATGTGTTCCATGACATCATGCACGAAATTTATTTAATATTTTCATAATTTTATTCATTTTATTTTTATTTATTATGATTTTTTATATTAAAAATCATTTTAAATTCAAATAAAATATAAAATGATGAAGATTTAAAAATATTTTGCTTCTAGAAAGTCATAAAAGTTAATTGGATTTAATTGATATGAAAATTATGAAGATTGTCTCAAAATAGCAATGATGGATCAAAGGAAAATCAAGTTTTATGACATATCTTTTTCAATCTTCAAACATAAAAAAATCCAAAGAATCATAACATTTTTCTGACCTAATTCAATCCATATATATAGACAAATACATTGCCAATGAGAGGGGACGAAATGGCAGCCTCCAAGGGTAAGAATAAAGTTCCAATTTTCACACTAAAAACACCAATTCGGTTTGATACTTAGAGCTTCTTTCAAGACAAACCAAAGGTTGCAACTTGTTCCTTGGAGTTCATGGATTGATTCTGGATCATAACATCATTCATTCATGCCTTAAATCGCACAACCCGAATGCATCTTGTTCATCTTTAAAAAAAATTCGATTTGAATGATTTGTGCATTAATATTGAAAATTAATTATGGATTTGTGTTTGTTGTGATGTTTAGAAACTTTCTGGATGATTTAATTCAATTATTGTGGACTGTATCGAAATTCACCATCGCTAGGGTTTGAAGCTTCAATTCGGGAACCAAGCATTTAGGACATCTAAATGAAATCTAAGCACATGGCTGTGACCTATGATACTTGTATAATTGATCTGGGCTTTTAATTTGAATTGACATTACGATTTGCTTGATGTTTGAAAATACATAGGATTCTGGTTTTAAGAACTTGCAGGAAATTTCGCAGGTAATTTGAATGAGGAAGATGAAGTCTGACGCCAAATTCGTATTTAAAAATTGGGTATTATATTTTATGATATTGTTGTGGTTATTATTTCAGCAGAACAGCTTGGCTCAGTTGGTATGCGCGTTTGTTAGTGAGTGAATGGTCCTGGGTGTTGTTTTGCTTTTTTATGATTTTTACAGGTTAAGAAACAAAACGCATTGATGCTCATTCAATATCACCTGCGCATGCGCAACCCAGTGGAAGGGAGGCTGGTCCAGAAGAAGTGAAGCCTAGGGCCTGGGTTCGAATCCCAGCCCCAGGTAAGTTCTTTTTTCTCATTTTTTTTCATTTATTTTGTTTTGTTTATATTGTATTTAATTAATTCAATTAATGATAAATGTCTAAAATAAAATACTTATATTATTTTCTCATATATAATTCAGAAAACTTATATTTTAAAAATTCAAACTTTATTAATAAAATTATTTATATTTATTTCATTATATGTTTATATTATTATTATTGTATGTATTTTTTTTATATAAATAATTTAATTATATTTAGATTGACTTATAAATCCTAATGTTATTATATGTAAAACCTATTTTTTTTATATAAACCCTAATTTATTTTAAAACCCTAATTCCTTTTTTATGATTTTTATTTCTTATTATAATTATTAAATATTTAATATGCATATATAATTAATTTATTAAATTATTAATCATATTTATTAGTATATAATTATTATTATTTATTCCTTTTCTTAAACATTCTTAAAAGATGATTATTTATTTAAATTTTAACTTTTAATTTATTTTCTATATTATATTATTATACTAACCTCTTTTATAGTTATTTTGTTTATTATTACTAACCTATTCACTTATTTATTTATTATATGCTTATTTATTTAAGTTATTTTATTATTATGATGATGTAATTGTACAAATTATGTAATAGTTGTAGAATTTTTATTATTTTATTTAAATTGCTATGGTTAGTAAAATAGGGAGTGCAAACATAATTGTAATTAATTTAATTTAGATAACTAATTTAAAAAAGATAAATATTTGAAAATAAACACTTACACACGTAAGTCGATCTTTGATCGCCATCTCACTTCCCAAGGTTATCCCTCATGTTGCCTAAATCAAAAGGTCAAGTAAGGTGTCTAAAAAGCAAAGTCCCTTCTCATGAAATATCATCAAGTCCCTTTAAGATTATAAGATCAAGTCCCTTCGATGTTGCCTACGTAAATGATCTTGTCCCTTTCGAATAAAAGATGATAAGTCCCTTCGTATTGCTAAGACACCTTACAGTTGCCTAAACACAGATGACCCTTCACATGTCCCTTATAACATCCAAGGTAATGACTACCTATTCCTTAATAATAGGGATAGTCTTACCATTGAAAGAACATTTAAGAACAATAAAGATTTAACATAGGGTAGGTTCCTCTTAAGTACTTGCTCACTTTTCTTCAAAATACTTCATTACACTTCACATTTTCAAACAAATTTTCAAAACAAAGTCTTTATATATATCCATACAAGGATCATTATAAAGTGCTTAAGAAAATTTCTAATCACACACTACACTTCTCAAAACAGTTTAAAGTGAGCTAAGTAACTAAGAGCCCATGGATAACCATGGATGTAAAGGGTGCTAACACCTTCCCTTTACATAACCTACCCCCCGAACCCAAAAATCTTTTAAGGTCTTTCCTGTTCTTTTATGCCCTTTCCTTTGGATAAAATAAAAGTCGGTGGCGACTCTTGCTATCCGCAACATTTAACTAAAGTCAGTTCTCCCACCGTGTTATTGTCGCCACCATCTTTTATTTTATCCAACTTATTTGGAAAGGAAAAAAGTACAGAAAAAGACCTTTAAAAGAGTTTTTGGGTTCGGGGGGTAATTATACGAAGGGAAGGTGTTAACACCCTTCGTATCCATGGTTATCCATGAGCTCTTAGTTTACTTGCTCACTTTTACTTTTGAAAATTGTGTGTATATGTGTGATGCTTTGAAGAATATTTGAAAAGGTGCCTATTGTAGGCAAACTTTGCATCCTCTCTTGTTTCAGTCCTCAAGAGAGTTTGCAAAGTGTTTGAGAAATATACTTTTATTTTCCCATTGTAAGGAAAAAAGTGTTTGTTTTATGTTTGTTTTCAAAGTATAGTGATAAAAAGTGTTTAGGAGCAAGCAGGCTATGAGTTAATACCCTCCTAAACTTTGGTCTTTTTCTATTTATTTTTTCTTTCGTTTTAAGGGAAATAGACTATCCATACCATTAGTTGGTAAGAAGTCCTTTCATTGGATGTATGGGACATCGTATGATCATAGAAAGTAACATGTAAGAATACCTTAGTGTTTCAAATGGACTATTATCATTTTCCGAGGGACTAGATCATTTATCGCAGGCAACCTTAAAGGGACATCGAGGGACTATGATCTTTTATCGAAGGGACTATGATGATTTTATTTGTAGGCGACGTGCTAAGGTATCCCTACGTTCGAGGGACATGACCATTATTTGAAAGGCAACAAGAGAGATTACCCTAGAGGTGAAGTGTACAAGTGTGTTTCATTCAATTATTTTTTCTTAGATGTTAAGGTTATTCTAGCATTTGTTTTTAAGTCTTGCCATACCACGTCTAATTATTACACGGTTGAATATATATACATACAAGCATATGAATATAAGGTGCGAGGAAAATAAATCTACGATATTACAGGGTTTTGGTACAGTTACATTATTTAATCGTGCGAGAAACAAAAACTACATTATTACATTTTAAAGTGCAACCTATACATTTTCTCTATGAAATTTAAATAAATAAAATATAAACAAAATTGATATAAAATTAATTAAAAACCTAAGAATTTCTAAGTTAATTTTTTTTGTTATTTTTTTTACTTGTTAAAAAAGTTAATTAACTAATTTCTAAATTAATTTTAGTTAATAAAAAAAACAAATGTCAAAGTTATTTAAAAAAAGAAGTTAAGTCTAATTAAATTAAGTTTAACTTTTATTTATATGTTCAGTTTTACCAAGAAGGTTTCCAATATTCATATGCAGCTTCAAAATTCTAGAATGGATTTAACTAAATCCCAAGAGTTTTTGCAGAGTAATCCTTTTGATGTCCAAGCCATAAAGCAGGTGAAACTGAACACAGAAAACCTGATGCATCTTAATCAGCTGGAGGAATCCATTCTTATGTAGAAAGCTAAATTGATTGGCTTAAATTGGGAGATAACAACAATGCATTTTTTCATGCTTCAGTGAGAGAGAAAAATAAGAATAAAGGCATGTATACTTTGCAATCTATGGCAGGTAATTTATTGAGCAGTCATGATACAATTGAAACTGAAATTCTTGACTTTTATACTAGTCTTGTTGGAACAAAAGCCTCTAATTTGCAGTGTATTGATATCCCTTGTGTGAGAAGAGGAAAAAGTTTAACTAGAGATGTTACACAGTCCCTTATTCGGCCAGTTGATATCAAGGAAATTTGGGATGCATTAAATCAAATTGGTAACAACAAAGTTCCAGGAGTGGATGGATATAATGCTCAATTCTTCAAAAGTACCTGGCACATAATTAAAGAGGATGTCCAACAAGTTGTTTTGGAATTCTTATCTACAGGCAAGATCTTTAAAGCCATGAATTGCTCCTTGGTTTCTCTTATCCCTAAGTCACCTGCTGCAGCTACTATTAAAGATATGCGCCATATATCATGTTGTAGTACTTTCTACAAAACTGTGTCCAAGATCTTAACAAGTAGACTGGGTAAAGTTATTAGTCAGATTGTTGATGATAATCAATCTTCCTTCATTCCTGGTAGAAACATCCAGGACAATATTCTTCTGGATCAAGAATTGATTAGAGGATATGGTAGGAAGCATATCTCCCTAGATGTATGGTCTGAATGGACATCCAAAAAGTGTATGATACGGTGGAATGGCAGACTTTACATCAAATTATGATAGAGATGGGATTCCCTCATATTTTTATTCAGTGGATTATGGCTTGTGTGCAGACTATTTCTTACAGATTCCTGATTAATGGGTCTCCCTCTAAAATTCTGAAAGTTGGGAGAAGGCTGAGGCAAGGGGACCCCATCTCCCATTTCCTCTTTGTTCTAGTAATGGAATACTTGCATAGAATTCTGCAAGACCTTGGATCTAATCCTAACTTTAATTTCACCCTAAGTGTGACAAATTAAAAATTCTTAATTTATGTTTTGCATATGACATTTTGGTGTTCTTGAGAGGTGACTTAGGGTCTATGAAGCTAGTGATAGATAAAATGGAAGATTTCACTAATTCTACAGGCCTACATATCAGTAATCCTAAAAGAAAACTCTAATTTGGAGAGGTCAATGATGATATGCACAGTTTATTACAAGCTGAAACTGGTTTTGAAATTGGTGTTCTTCCCTTCAAATATCTTGGTGTGCCTTTGAATAGCCAAAAGTTGTCAATCAACCAATGTCAGTCGCTGGTTGAGAAAATGTTATGTAGATTGTAGCATTGGAGTACTTGATTATTGTCTTATGTCGGTCGGTTACAATTAATCCGTAGTGTGATTTTCAATTGCCAATTATTGGATGTGTGTCTTTCTTTTGCCCAAGAAAGTAATCCATCATATTGAAAGTTTATGTAGAATGTTTCTTTGGAAAGGTGGGATTAATCCTAGCAAAAAAGCTCTTATCTCATGGGAGCACATCTGTGATCCAAAAAAATATAGTGGTCTTAATCTGATCTCTTTACTGGAATGGAATAGAGCTTCCATAGGGAAAATCCTGTGGAATATTTGGGAGAAAAAAGATAAATTATGGATTAAATGGATACATCAATATTACATGAAGCGGACGGAAATTGCTGACTACCAGCTAGGTCATTCTTGTTTTTGAATTATCAAATCAGTTTTCAAGCAGAGAGCTTTCACTATGTTGGATGAATGAAAGGATGCCCAGGAAGCTAATAGATATACCACTATAATTTTTTATGATTTGCTTAAAGGTGAAAAGTCAAAGTTGGAGTGGAGGAAATTGATCATTGATAACCTGGATCGCCCAATATCAGTTTTTACACTTTGGATGAATTGTAATGGAAAACTTCTTACTAAAGACAGAATGAGTAAATTTGGCATGTCTAACGATGGTTTATGTGTTTATTATGGGCTTATGGAGAGTTACCAACACCTCTTCTTGGCTTGCCACATCAATAAACAAGTTTGGGAATTCATTTTAAACTAGATTGGTTATATTCAGGTTATATTCATGTACCTTGCTTGTGGGATGCTGAACTTAATTGGATTAATATGAATGCAAAAGGTAAAGGATGCAAAAATAGATTACTCCGGATTGCACTAGCTGAGACTGTTTATGCAGTGCGGTACACCAGGAACATAATTATTTTCCAAGGAGGGAAAACAGAGGATCTTGATTGTACATCTATTAAGGGAATTATCCTTAAGAGAGTTGAAACCAATAGGAAACTACTTATGTATTGTAATAGTAATTTTTAGTTTCTTTTGGCTTTTTTATCTGTTGGTGCATGGATCCTAGATTGGCTGGCGTGTAATTGTTTTTGGCAATAAAATCTTTCTTATTCTAAAAAATTAAGTTTATGTCCAAAAACCTAAAACTAAATTTACTATATATTTTTTTAAATTGTGAAGGAAAAAACCTAGCTATAATTTAATTACAAATTAGTTACTTAAGAAATCTAAGCCTAAATTAAATTATTTTTATTATTTTAGTTTTAGTATATAAATTTTTTTTATGAAGTTGAAATCTAAAATATTAATTTGATAAAGAAAATTTAAATCCATTTTTTATTTTCTAAGGTTTTTTCGATTTTTATTTGGTTTTATGATTTTATTAGATTAAAACTAATTAAATAAGTTGATTAAAAACAAACAAATAAAGTAAAGATTGGTTAAAGAGGGAAAAATAAACGAAAATGCAAAAGGCTGGGATCGAACCTGGGGTCTTTGGTTTCATGCGATACGTTGAACCTGTTCTATTAGATATCAGGAAGACAATGAGATTAGTAGTTTAAGTCAAAACACAATAAAAATTAAAATACGAAATTCACGAACATGATGCAATCGGAGTTCAATGGTATGCGTGTTTTAGGCATGGATGATCATTGTTATTAATCTGAACTTACTCGTTGATATCTCAAGGGTTGAATGGAAGGGTTGGTTGGCTTTGAATCTGCCTGGAAAATGGAACACAAATTTGCACTATTATTTTGAAAATTTGAGATTTGTTGGTCTAGCTTTGGAGGCTACTTTTTGTCCTTGTGTGTTGGTGAGGAGTGGTATTTATAGGAAATGAGGGATCATGGAACAGAACAAGGAGTTATGATGAGGAGTGAATGTGTTGAAAACATGTTTTCTAAGTTTCTTTAAATGAGAAATCATCGTCCCTATAGTCAATCTCTTTTCCACTTTTGATGATCTTGTCTTGAAGATGTTTTGGAAAGAAAATAAAGAAGTATGATTTATGTTGGATATTTTTTTATGAAAAATACATAAAATAAATTAAAAATAATTATTAAAAAAATGCCTAAAACAGGAAAACGAAAATTAAAAAAAAAGTGATTTTTGAAAATAGAAACAAATAGTATATACAAGATTCGAACCCGTGACCTTATATTTGCAAAGCTTACCTCCTTACCAATTGTGACAATTCATATATTCAAAATAAATATGTACTTGAAAGCATATGAAGGTCAAGCAACTATTGGTTATTTAAAAAATACAAATAGTTTAAAGTAAAGTATTATATATTTTTAAATAAGCAAAATAAACTACTATTAAAATGTCAGTAACAATGAACCAAATTTTTTGTAAAGACCAAGTTTAAAAATAATGTGACTGTTAGCAATAGGGCGGGAAAATTTGTGAAGCAAGACTTGAAACTTGACATGGAGATACTTTGAGACATATGAGACACCATGAAGTCCACTTGAGGCCTTAGAAGTTCAATTTCCTTTGAGAGAATCAAAACCCTAATTAGGAACCCATTGCTTAGGAGGAGAGCTTGCATGTTCAATCCTTGAATAGTCTTTGAGCTTTTGAGACTCCTATGAGCATGAGGATACCTTTTGACATAAATTTTCTTGAAGATGTGGGGGCAAATTTGAGGGTGCAACAACTACCCCTACTCAATCTTCTTAAACCTGAAGAGTTAGATTGACATATCTGCCTTTCATGGTCTAAAGATGGAAGAGGATTGAATACTCATAAGTGCCCGGAAATTTGCACTCACAGGTGCATGAAGCAAAATTGTTGGTTGACTTGTATCGGGAATGAGATTAAAGATGTCATCCAGATTAAATTCTTTCTTTGAACAAGAATATTGGAGTGAGTCCATGTTAGGATGAATCCATACCTAATTGCATCTGTCGTTTGTAGTACATTAAACTCGTTATAGGTGTTTGCAAGTAACTGTCTTGTTCTGGGAGTTGAAGTAATAAATACTCGGCCTATTACAAGAGTTGAACCTATAAATACCCATGTGTACCTGGAGTTGAAATGCATCTTAGTCATGTAGATAGAAATGTCCTGTCGTCTCAGGGTTTAGTCTTGTATCCTTTTGTGAAATATTCTGTCGTCTCAGAATTTTAATCTCGTCCTTTTGAAATATCTCGTCGTCTCGAGTTTTAATCTCATGTCTTTGCAGAATATCTCGTCGTCTCGGGGTTTAATCCTGTCTTTTGCAAAACATCCTGTTGTCTCAGGGTTTAATCTCATCTTGTAGAATATTTCGTCGTCTCGGGGCTTAATCTTGTTTTTAATATCCCGTCGTCTCGGGGCTTAATCTTGTCCTTTTGAAACATCCTATTGTCTCAAGGTTATAGTTTCGTCTTTGCAGAATATCCCAATGTCTCGGGGCTTAATATTGTCTTTTTGAAACATCTCGTCATCTCGGGGCTTAGTCTCAAACTTGTAGAAGATTGTGTTGATAATATCTATCTTCTTACGAACCGACCTGAAAGAATAGAGTTAGTTCCATGCAATATCATGATGTATGGAGATGCTTCTTTTTCTTATGATACTCTCAAAATAAATGAGGATGCTATACGCGTTATGTCTACATATGCCATGATATATTGTATGAATATGATGTATGAATGTGAATATTGCTGGAGACAGCAATAGCAATGTCTGGCATAGGGAAAATAAATCCCTGGTTGTTGTTGGGGACGAAGATTATAATTCTTCAACGCCTGCTTGACTTTACTGGAGATTTCCCTTTCGGGGATATTCCGTTGGGGGTCTTCTACTTCTTCTTGGGGAAGAGATCCATTTCAGAATGTTGGTGGCTCATTATCTGTCTGTTGGGGAAACTTCGGTATTTATATACTCTTCTTGGGGATAAAGATGTGGGCACAATCTCCATCAAAATCAAATTCAAGGGGTCCTCATATTAAAGGATTTATTTTGATAGTGTGGTCATCATGGATGTACACTACAAGCGCTTGCAATGAGCGTTGGTGCATCATGGATAGTCTAAAGACAAAGTAAACTCATCCATAATTCTCCGATGCACTATCTCACTAAGTTTCGGGCATGGATAACCCTGACTGAGGATTAGAACCCTGAAAGAAAACTGTTGGGGAGTCCGATAGTGTGGGAGAAATAAACTCCATTGTGGGGACTACGTTCCATATAATCTGTTGGGAAACACCTCTGCCGAAGGACAAACCTCCATAGGGAAACAACGTTGCTGAGGAATAAACCCTACTAGGGAAATACCTTTGAATGGACTTTGTTAGAGAAGAAGATTCTGTCGGGAAATTCGCGTAATTGGTGAAATAAACCCAACTGGGGAATTAAGTCGCATTGAGGAAATAACTCTGATGGAGGATGAGAAATTCATATATTGCACTAAGGAAGTTTCTACAATGCTGGGGGCAATGACCAGCTTCTTTATTTTGCTAGATGATCTACTGGGGAATATGATCATATCAGGTTATCCACTAGAGATATGGAGGTGAACTTCTGGAAGATGTCTATCTCCTTGCTTAACTCAACTGGGGATGGTGTCTTTATCAGGGAATAGTTCTGTGAGGATCCTTGCTTCAGAAGTGCCACAAGATTCAAATCGTCCAAACTCATGACCAAATCCCATATTGGTACTTACTCATTTGGGGAGTGTATCTCCGTTGGGGAGCTTTGTGGAGATGACTCTGTGGGGATTCGCTGGATACAAGACTTGCTAGGGATTCCAACCTTCAAGGACCTGTAGTAAATACCGTTTATGTCTTTCATGTATATATTTTTTGGTAAACATCAATCATGTTCAAATGCATATGCTCATTCAAAATGACCATTGGACGTTTTTGCTACAAAACAGGAAAAACAAAAACAAAAACAGCTTTGTAATGGAAATTGTATTGTATTTATTTTTTGAAAGTTTTCCTATACCAGGCGTTTTTGTACAAAGATACATAAATCATAGTAAGAGGAAATTGTCCTAATTATTAAAAAATTTACAAGAAATAATAGCTATGTGAAAATGATCCCATTGAGTTCCAACTCTGCTACTACCCATATGTCTTCAAGCATCTCATCACTTTTGTTGTTGGAAGAAAATGAATGGATTGATTCGTGTCATTTGAACTTCATATTCATAGTCAATATAGCTACCTTGCAAATAAATGATCCAACGGGACATAATCATACGCCTTAATCCCTAACTTTTGCCTGGACCGTCCTTTCAGGTTTTCAGTCCAACAGGATACCTTTTTTGCCCAAGTCGTCTTTTCAGGTTTTCGACTTGCCGGGTGTACCATCTTTATATATATATATATATATATATATATATATATATATATATATATATATATTGATAACGAGAAAATGTATCGATTATATTGTTATGTTTCAATACCGTTTTATCACATAATTGTCGTTTTAACACCCGATTCCTCGAGTTTTCTTTGCCATTTTGCAGGTACATCATATACAGAGCTAAATCGAGAGCCACAACTGAAAAGAGGAAAAACAACCGTGAAAAGATGAAGAAATGAGGAATTCTGCATAACTGCATATTTTGTTGCACTCACGGTCGTCACCTAGGTGTCACGACCGTGACACCCCAAAAGGAGCACTCACGACCGTGACATAACCCTCACGACCGTGACACTTATAATACAAGGGACACGAACGTGATGCCCTTGTCACGACCGTGACAAGGGGAAAATAGGTTATTTGACTGAAGACTTAGTCATGAACGTACGCTGCATGTGAGGTGCCTATTTTCCAGCTGACCCAGTATCCACACGTCCCCGGATTCTCTCAATTCTCCTACGAGGCCCAAGCAACAAACCAACTACCAAGCCCATTTAGTCTTCTATAAATAGCTTAATTTTTATGAACAAGACACGGAGTTTATTTTTATTAATTTCTTGCGGAAGCTCTGCCGAATTATTTTGCACCCTTTATATTTTTCCAGCATTATTTTCATTGCTTTATTTTTCTTGTATCCCAACCAACCTTATAACAATTTCCAACATCAGGAAATTGTTATAAATTTATTTGTTTCAAAGCCTTCTGAATTTTTAGAATTTATTTCCGATTCCGACGAATACTCCGAGCTTTCTGGCCAGTGGAAGAAGGAGTCTGCCACTTTTATTATTAACCAGGTTTATATTAATTTGCAATTATATTTATGTTCAATATTTATTTTTCTGCCATGCATATTTCGTTTTATGTTTCTCTGCCTCTGTCTGGTTCAACAATAATGAGTAGCTAAATACCTTAGGGCGGTATGTAATTAAAACAAACTAAATCGGTAAAATCAACTCTAGGTTTAAAATATTTAAGAGCTTAATATTCTGGCTGATACTTTTTATTATAAAATCAACCTTTTTGTTACGAGAGTAAGGAAAGTGTATTAGGTTAGGTCAAGACCACGAGGGTGTGAGATTTTAACCAGATAGCTAAAGTTAGGCATTTAAATTAAACACAGCGAGAGCGCTTTAAAATAAATTAGAATTACTAAGTTTCCAAAAATTATTCCTAAACACTTATGGGCTAGCGAGAGCAGGCATAGGGCTTTAGGGGTAAGATCTGAGATAAGACCACGAGAGTGTGAGTTAAAGATATTTAAACTGGTAACCTCTACAGAATAGATTAAGTGAAACCTCCTTATAAGCCTAGGGTAGATTGACCCGCCTAAGTTAGCATAATTACATACCGACTGCCTTAGAATTATTTATTAAACTTAAATTTAATTCCCGCCTTTAATCTTTAAAAACAACAAAAAATCGTGACAACCTTTCACCTTAGCTAAACTAGAAATTCCTCTAGCACTAAGTAACCATAGAGTCCCTGTGGATCGATAATCTTAAATATTACTTCGATAGGCTGTGCACTTGCAGTTAAGATACCGCTAGACACATAATCAGATACGTCTTTAGCCCATCAAGTTTTTGGCGCCGTTGCCGGGGACCTTAATTTAGTTACTAGTGCACTTTAGGGTAGCATTGTCTAGACTAAGGTAACAACTATTCTCTTTTCTTAATCTAAATTCCCGAGTGTATGCCAAGTACTCGCTCTCAAGGCGAAGACTTGCAACCTCTAATCCCAGAATCGGAACGCTTCTTACACGTAAGAAGACGGATATTCGATTACGAACAAAATTAAAATATTCCAGATCTTCAATTAGATCCGCCTAAACCAGTCGTAACATCAAAGGACGCAGAGATGGCTGAAGAAAAGAATCACCCACTCAAGTATTACGCTAGTCCTTCGCAAGCTGAACCGCATTCCAGCATTGCTGCACCGGCTATCAACCGAAACAATTTCGAACTAAAACCTTTGTTGATATCAGCCGTGCAACAAAATCAATTCGCCGGAAATCCTACCGAGGATCCGAACCTTCATCTCTCGATCTTTGTGCAATACGAAGATACTGTAAAAGCCAATGGAGTTACCCAAGAAGCTATTAGACTACGTTTGTTTCCTTTTTCACTTAGAGACAGAGCAAGAGCTTGGCTTCAATCTCTGCCTTCGAACTCAGTAACTACGTGGGAGGAACTAAAGAGAGTTTTCTTAACCAGATATTTCCACCTAGCAAGACAGCTATGCTGAGAGTTCAGATCAACAGATTTAAGCAAAGGGAAAACGAATCACTTTTCGAAGCTTGGGAACGCTATAAGGATATGCTGAGACTTTGTCCACATCACGGATTAGTAGAATGGATGGTCATCCATACCTTCTATAATGGACTCTTGTACAATACAAGAATGACAATTGACGCTGCCGCAGGCGGTGCACTAATGGACAAAGAATATAACAATGCCTATGCACTTATCGAAAGTATGGCTCAAAACCATTACCAATGGGGAAGCGAGAGAGTCGCAACTGAGAAACCAACAAAAGGAGGTATGTACGAAGTGAGTAGTATGGACCAAGTCAATGCAAAGTTTGACCAACTAAACCAAAAGATCGACAACTTGGCCATAACACCAACAGCCACCGTGGCTGCAGTAACACCTAACTGTGAGTTATGTGGAGTCCCAGGACATGAAGTTCCTGATTGCCAACTATTAACAGGAATTCCCACAGATCAAGTGAATTATGCTTAAGGAAACCCGTACTCAAACACATACAACCCAGGTTGGAAGAATCATCCGAACTTCTCCTATAAGAACAACAATGCTTTATACGCACCAGGTCAAGCACCAGCTACACCACCAGGATATCAAAAGACTGCTCCTAATGTCCCTAGGAAATCGAACCTTGAATTGATGATGGAGAACTTTATAGCTAACCAATCTCAGACAAACAAGGACTTCTTAAACCAAAACATACACACTAGTGAGCAGATTAAGCAATTAGTAAGCAAAGTAGATGCATTAGCTACACATAACAAAATGCTTGAAACTCAGATTTCACAAGTAGCTCAACAACAAACACCTACCGCTGCACCAGCTGGATTATTTCCTGGACAACCTCAACCTAATCCGAAAGGACAAGCCAATGCTGTAATATTAAGAAGTGGCAAGGAACTTGACGGACCTACCGATCCAAGACTTGACAATCCAGCCATGTACCAAAAACCGGATAAACCGACTGAAATGGTGAACGATCCAGAAGAAAAGGAAGATGATAATCAAGAGGCAGTGGAGAAAGAAAAGCCTTATGTGCCTCCACCACCCTATAAACCACCGATTCCGTACTCTCAGAGATTAACCAATTCCAAGACGATGGGCCAGTTTAAGAAATTTGTCGAACTTCTGAAACAGTTGAATATTACTATTCCGTTTACAGAAGCTATCACTCAAATGCCCTCGTATGCTAAGTTTTTAAGAGAAATCTTATCCAATAAGAAAAAGATAGAGGATAACGGAACAATTACACTTACTGTTGAGTGTAGCGCCATAATTCAGAATAATATGCCTCCTAAGCTAAAAGATCCAGGAAGTTTCTCTATACCCTGTGTAATAGGAAAATTCGTCATTGGCAAAGCTCTATGCGATTTAGGAGCCAGTATCAGTGTTATGCCCTTAATGATTTGCAAAAGGCTAGACATGGGAGACCTAAGACCAACTAAAATGTCTGTTCAACTAGCCGATCGCTCTGTTAAATATCCTGTAGGCATACTAGAAAACGTCCCAGTACGTATAGGACAATTCTACATCCCTACTGATTTCATAATCATGGACATCTCTGAAGACTCCACTACACCTATCATACTAGGAAGACCATTCTTAGCTACCGCCGGAGCTATAATAGACGTAAAGAGAGGAAAGCTAACCTTTGAAGTAGGTGAAGAGAAAGTTGAATTTATTTTAACACAATTCTTACAATCACCAGCTATAGAGGATACATGCTATCTATTGGACGTAATTGACGAACGTGTAAGAGAAATGGAAATGAAAGAAACTACCTATTCTGAAATTATGAAAATTCAAATCCCTCCGATTTTCGAAGATGATAATTGGCGTGCACCATATCAGGATGATAGTCTAAGCGAAAGTTTAGCACTTACACCGGATCCCATGCCAAGTAAGGATAAACCTACATTAGGATTAAAAACTTTACCTAATAACCTAAGATACGAATTCTTAGATATTGAATGTAAAAGACCAGTTATAATAAATTCCAGTTTAGGAACAATCGAAACTAAGAAACTTTTAGATGTCTTAAAGAAATATCCAACTGCATTAGGATATAACATATCTGATCTCAAAGGAATATGCCCTTCAATCTGTATGCATCGTATTCTGCTAGAAGAAGATTGCAAAACCTCCAGAGAATCTCAAAGAAGAATTAACCCAATCCTTAGCACTGTAGTAAAGGAAGAAGTTAAGAAACTACTAGATGCCGGAATAATATATCCAATCTCTGATAGTAAATGGGTTAGTCCAGTACATGTAGTACCAAAGAAAGGAGGTATCACTGTTGTGAAAAACGCTAAAGGCGAATCGATATCGCAAAGAGTAGTGACAGGACATAGAGTGTGCATCGATTATCGTAAACTAAACAAAGCCACTCGAAAAGATCATTTCCCACTACCCTTTATAGATCAAATGTTAGAACGATTAGCCAAGCATTCTTATTTCTGTTATCTTGATGGTTACTCAGGATTTTTCCAAATCCCTATCCATCCAGATGATCAAGAGAAGACTACATTCACATGCCCCTATGGAACGTTCGCTTATAGATGAATGCCCTTTGGATTATGCAACACTCCTGCAACCTTTCAAAGATGTATGATGTCAATCTTCGCAGATTTTATAGACAACATCATGGAAGTGTTCATGGACGACTTCTCTGTATGCGGGCAAAGTTTTGAAGGATGCCTATCAAATTTAGAAACGGTGTTAGAAATATGTGTAAAAGTAAACCTCGTGCTTAACTGGGAGAAATGTCATTTTATGGTCAGAGAAGGAATCGTATTAGGACACGTTATATCCGACAAGGGAATTGAAGTTGATAAAGCTAAGATAGAAGTCATAAAAGATCTTCAACCCCCTAAAACCGTTCGAGAAATACGAAGCTTTTTAGGACACGCCGGTTTCTACCGACGATTCATCAAAGATTTCTCGAAAATCACTAAACCTCTTACTTGTTTATTAATGAAAGACGCTGAGTTCATATTCAATGAAGATTGTCTTAAAGCATTCGAAACTCTAAAAACAACCCTCATCACCGCACCAATCATGCAACCCCCTGACTGGAGATTACCTTTCGAAATCATGTGCGATGCGAGTGACTATGCTGTAGGCGCAGTTCTAGGCCAGAGGAAGGAAAAGAAACTTCATGCGATTTACTATGCCAGTAGAACCTTAGATTCTGCTCAGATGAACTACGCCACTACTGAAAAAGAACTGTTAGCAGTTGTCTTTGCGTTGGACAAATTCCGTTCTTACCTAGTAGGAGCGAAAATAATAGTCTACACAGACCATGCTGCTATCCGATATCTATTAACTAAGAAAGATGCTAAACCAAGACTCTTGAGATGGATTTTACTCTTACAAGAGTTTGATCTCGAAATAAAAGATAAGAAGGGTACTGAAAACGTCGTAGCGGACCATTTATCTAGAATAGAAGGTATTAAACCCGAACAAGTGCCGATTAACGATGATTTTCTGTATGAACAACTGATAGCACAAATAGGAAGCGACCCAGTTCAGTTAGACATAGATGAACCAGAACCCGTGGAAATAATCCAAACAACTGTAGGACTGCCATGGTACGCTGACATTGTTAACTACCCAGCTGCAGGAGCTCTTCCACCTGATTTAACATATCAGCAGAAAAAGAAATTCTTTCACAATCTCAAACATTACTATTGGGATGAACCATTATTGTTCAAAAGAGGACCCGATGGAATCTTTCGTCGATGTATTCCCGAAGAAGAAATAGAAGATGTCATTGTTCATTGCCATTCATCTCCTTATGGTGGACATGCAAGCACTTCCAAGACATGTGCAAAAATCTTGCAAGCCGGCTTATTCTGGCCTAATCTATGGAAAGATGTCCACATCGCTGTTATAAATTGCGATCGGTGTCAACGCACCGGCAATATTTCAAGAAGAGATGAAATGCCTCAAAAAGGAATATTAGAAGTAGAAATCTTTGATGTCTGGGGAATAGATTTCATGGGACCATTCCCATCATCTTTCGGTAATAATTACATACTCGTAGCCGTTGATTATGTTTCAAAATGGATTGAAACTATAGCTTTTCCTACAAATGACACACGAGTAGTAATAAAGCTTTTCAAAAATATAATCTTTCCCAGATTTGGTGTGCCTAGACTCGTCATAAGTGACGGTGGCTCGCACTTAATTTCAAAAATCTTTGACAAATTACTATCTAAGTATGGAGTAAGACACCGTGTGGCAACACCATATCATCCACAAACAAGTGGACAAGTCGAAGTCTCAAACAGAGAAATCAAAAAAATCTTAGAAAAGAATGTCGCCATATCTCGGAAAGATTGATCATCTAAACTTAATGAAGCTTTATGGGCTTATAGGACCGCTTACAAGACACCTATAGGAACTACACCTTTCAAATTAGTTTATGGAAAATCTTGTCACCTCCCAGTAGAACTAGAACACAAAGCTTATTGGGCGATCAAAACTCTCAATATAAACTATAATGCTGCAGGAGAAAAGCGAATCCTAGACATTAACGAATTAGAAGAATTAAGGCTAGATGCTTATGAGAATGCTAAGATATATAAAGAAAGAACTAAGCGATGGCATGATAAACGCCTATCTAGGAAAGAATTTAGTGTGGGAAACGTTGTACTCCTCTTTAATTCAAGACTTAGGCTCTTTCCTGGAAAACTAAAATCTAGATGGTCAGGACCCTTTGAAATAACTAAAGTATTCCCAAGTGGAGCGATAGAAATTAAGGGTAGGAATAGTGAACCATTCACAGTAAACGGACAACGTTTAAAACATTATCATAAAGTTAAAAATAAAGATTATGCAAATAGTCTAAGGCTTTTAGAGTTGTCCACTAATTTCCCTGATTAATCTAACCTAAGCATTACGTCAGGCTTTAGACGATTAAAACAGCGCTTAGTGGGAGGCAACCCATTTAATCATTTAATTATTTAAATCATTTTTATCATTTTATTATTTTGTCATTTATCATTTTATTATTCATTTATTTGTTTTGTCATTTTATAGTTTTATTTCAATATTACTATTATTGCTTTTAATTTATGCATTTTATTTTCTTATTTTTTCTTATTTTAATTTTAAATCACTTTTACAGATTTTCTAAAGTCTTTTCCACTTTCCTTCTCCCCCTGATTTGTTTCCTCCTTATTTGCACTGACTATGACTAACCAACCAATAAACCTTATGGAAACCAAATTTAGAGGTAGGAACCAAAGAATGAAATTTGAAGAGTTATCACAGAGACCAATGGATTTGACTCTGTACCCGGATGATCTGACTATGGAAACCTTAGGGATACATGATAGCATCCTATACTTGTTTAACCGACTTGGATGGGAGAATGCACTGATTCAACAAAAGTTTGTGACTTACCGCGAGCTCACCCTTGAGTTCCTTAGCTCCTTAGTTTACCTACCCGAGCGCGGTTTTGGATTCAGGAAAGGATTTATCAGTTTCCGCCTATTTGGAATAGAATATGACTTTAACCATAAAGAAATAGCTGACTTATTAGGATTCCCTAGTGGACCCTTTGCTTTTACTACCACACAGGTAGAATTGATGGACATTGAGCTGGATTTCTTTTGGGGAACCTTAACCGGAAACTACCATCCTGAACCAAATAACATGAATAATGATGAGATACATAACCCTGCTATCCGTTACTTCCATAAGATCCTTGCCCACACCTTCTTTGGAAAAGAAGAAAACCTTACTGGAGTATCTAAAGATGAGATATTCATTATGTCTTGTTTCACTAATGGACAGCCTGTCAATGGTGTGCCTTTCATGATGCAAACCTTCACCCGAATCCAAGAAGAACCTGAATTACCTATATTAGTAGGAGGTCTTGTAACCATGATTGCTGATGCCTTAGGACTTAGATACCAATTGCACAGGTGTAACCGTTTAGGTACCATCCGTCCTATGAATCTTAACTTTTGCTTTAATCGCCATATCATAAGGAATTTAGGACATCCACCTTTCGAGTACCTAATCCGGAATGAAGTAGTAACCCTGTTCACACTACCAAACCATGCTAGAGTAAGTGTTCACAATAAGGATAATTGGCTTTATGAGTTAACCCCACCCGACTATCCATCTACTCCTGAAACACCTCAATCTTACAAGATAAAGGATGATATAATGACCGATGTAGAAAGTGACCCTGAGACACCTCCTGGTTACCATGACATTGACCACACTGACGAAGTGATTGAAACCCCTGAAGTGAATCAAGTAGAATATGCTGATAACTTAAAGAATATCATGAACACTCTTGAAGCTTACCAAACTGACATAAATACTGTTAAGGATGAGATTAAGAGCATGCGATTGGACATTATAGGATTAACTGACATAACATGTGAGCAATTCTACCACCTGAACTCCGCAATCGAAGATTTGAAGAAGCACTTTTGAAAATGCTGTAGTGATCTAGCTTATTTTATTTATTGTTTTCGTTTCTAGTTAATTTTACATTTCGCAAACATTTTCGTACCGTATTTTCATTAATGTAATTTCATTTCAATTACCAAATGCAAAGCACTTCTAGTTTACAAATTTTTCCAATTTAATCAATTTATATGCTTTCAATCTATATACTGTTATGTTTGAATTGATTAATATTTTATCAACCTCTCGTGTGATGCAATTTACAAGTACTATGTTGATATTATTTATTATATGGTGTTTATATTTAATATTGAGTGAGAAGTGATCAAAAATATTATATAAATTATATGAAGCGTGAGAGATAATATGCTTTCTGGAAATTATTCAAGGTTTTAAGTCCTCACGGTCGTCATCACCCCCCTTACGATCGTGACAAGCTATTTAGCGCGTCACGACCGTCATCCCCTTGTCACGACCGTGACGGCCCTAATTATAGAATTCGAAAGAAACAGAACTATTTCTTCTTCGAAACCTCTTCATCTCTCTTCTTCCATAACTTTCAAAACCACCCATTATCTCCACCAACTTCTGTAACCTCCCATTACCAAATTAAACCCCATTAACCTCTCCATTATCACCACACCTATCACATTCTCACCTTCAATTATTTATCCGAACCTATTTTCTCTCATTTTATCACTTTTCTCACAAAAATCCAAACTCCTCATCTCCCACTCTTGTTCTTGCATGCAATGGAAGCTATTCAATTTAGAGATGGTGAGAATGGAGAAAACCAGAGAGAGAGATTCATCCGATTCCAGAACCGTGGTGTGCAACCCACGCGTTATATCGACACTGTCTGTTTAAGAGAATTGGGAATGCTTAACATTGTCAAGAGCCTGCTTCAAAAAGTCGGTCTGTGGGATCTTTGCAGTCAGCCCCAGCCCACATTCGAGCTTCTGACATTGGAATTCCTAAGCTCGTTCCATTACATCACTCCTGCCGGTTCTCAGAGTCAACTCACCGGTTTCGCTAAGTTCAAATTGCATGGCCAGGAGTTCGAACTTTCGCAAAATAGGATAGCCGAGTTGCTAGGCTTCGATCACGGGAATGAAGCTCACCTCCGCGTGCCGGACAATTTCAGTGAAACCGCTTTCACTTTATGGCACGACATAACCAACACCCGTGCCTCAACCTTTCAGAGCCTGAATGCTACACATATCCAAAACCCGGCGATCAGATATTTTCATCGCATCATTTGCAACACCATCTTTGCACGAGAGAGTAACCACAAGCTCAACTCCAAGGAGCTTCTGTTCTTATACTGCGCTCTAAATGACGAGCCTATCAACGTTGCCCCGTTCATGCTGAACCATATCCAGTCCATTGCGCAAAGAGGCGCAACCCCATTTTACATAGGCGGCATTGTCACCACCCTCTCCATTCAGTTGGGGCTTGGTGACTTGGTCGTAAATCAGCCTTTCAGAGCCGCCGAGTTCCTAACCAAGAATTATTGCAGGTCCGCACACTTGATTGCGCAGAGAGAGGATGGCAGTTTTAGCCCTGTTATCCACGGCACTGTTTATCACCACATTATTCTGTCGTCCCGTGACCGCATCGATCCGTCTAGCCGAGCCAACTGGCTCTTTGCTTTACCGGATGCTGCCGGCCACGCCCCCATTCATGATGAGCAGGCCGATCCACCCGCGGACGAGATGCAAGACGCTATGGATGCAGTTGAGCCTGTCCAGGACATTCCAGAGACATCCACCCGACAGCCTCCTGCACAGGAATACACACTTGAGGAAGTCCTCCGTGCGATTCATCAGCAAAACCAGATGAATGCTGCACTGGAGCGAAGGCAGAAGGAGCAGTATGATGCATTACTCCGCACTGTTGCCACAAACCAGCAGACTACTGATGAGAAGCTCGGCGAGATCCTTAGCGAGCTAGAGGCTTTGCGCATTGACATTACTGTTATCACCGGTACCGGTTCTGATCCTGAAGCGACTCCGACCAGACGCTCCCGCACCAGAAGCCGAGGCCGCGGTCATCAGCAGCCTTAGTTTTAGTTTTTGTTTATTGTTTTTCCATTCCGTTGTTTGTATTGTACTTTCACCGCTATTATATCACAACATTGAGGACAATGTCTGATATAGTGTGGGAGAGGTACCTTTCATTTTCCGCATTTTTCCCTTTCCGCATCTTTCCTTTCCGTTGTATTTTCCTTTTGGTAAGTTAATGAAACGAGCAATTTTTGTGCTATTTTCTTTAGTTTCGAACTTTCCCCGTTTATTTAGCCATACCGAAAAAAAAAATCTTTAATTAATTCTTCGCATTACCCGACTTACCTACGAAATCATAATTAGGAAGCTGAGAACGATTCAACAAGACCAATATAGTCTTGACACCTTAGACTTCCCACTTAAGCGATTCCGTTCCGATTATCGTTACGAGTACACCTTAAGTTTCAGTTCAAAAGTAACCCCTAGTAGTTTATACTAGCAGTCAGCACCGTCTGAACACAAACCACGTGGGGAGCCGATGAATATAAGCGTTTGATGCCTAATCTAAAATAATCCTTCATATCTCGATGCAAATGAAAAGAAATTGCACCAAAGTACACGGTCGCATATAAGAAACGAGAAATATGAAAAGGAGTCCATTGCGGGTTGGTTCAGAGGTACTGATTATGAACTTGGTAGGGCGTGCTACGGCTCGATCCCCCACAACCTCCAAATCGGATAATGTATGTAGGGTTACCGCACTCGTGTACCAGACCCCGTGCTTAAAAAGGATCAAAGTCGCTAACCGGCTACTCCACTACGTGCGTGCTAAGGCAAAGGGCTTAATGTGATTGCGCTAGAATGAAACCGGGCGAAATAAGATCGAAAGACTCTAGGTGAAATCGTCAAGCAATTGCCGAATGTTTCGTTTAACGGGAAGTCGACGACTTAGCTTGTTGCTTGTGTCATTAGTGTATCGTTAGTGTTTTATCAAAGTACCGGTTTATCCGACAAAACGATCCCTCGTACGGTTTGTTACGTGTGTGCGTCGATAAAAACTTGTCCGACAATTTTCAACCGACTATTTGCTTGAGGACAAGCAAAGGTTTAAGTTTGGGGAAGTTTGATAACGAGAAAATGTATCGATTATATTGCTATGTTTCAATACCGTTTTATCACATAATTGTCGTTTTAACACCCGATTCCTCGAGTTTTCTTTGCCATTTTGCAGGTACATCATATACAGAGCTAAATCGAGAGCCACAAGTGAAAAGAGCAAAAACAACCGTGAAAAGATGAAGAAATGAGGAATTCTGCATAACTGCATATTTTGTTGCACTCACGGTCGTCACCTAGGTGTCACGACCGTGACACCCCAAAAGGAGCACTCACGACCGTGACATAACCCTCATGACCGTGACACTTATAATACAAGGGACACGAACGTGATGCCCTTGTCACGACCGTGACAAGGGAAAAATAGGTTATTTGACTGAAGACTTAGTCATGAACGTACGCTGCATGTGAGGTGCCTATTTTCCAGCTGACCCAGTATCCACACGTCCCTGGATTCTCTCAATTCTCCTACGAGGCCCAAGCAACAAACCAACTACCAAGCCCATTTAGTCTTCTATAAATAGCTTAATTTTTATGAACAAGACACAGAGTTTATTTTTATTAATTTCTTGCGGAAGCTCTGCCGAATTATTTTGCACCCTTTATATTTTTCCAGCATTATTTTCATTGCTTTATTTTTCTTGTATCCCAACCAACCTTATAACAATTTCCAACATCAAGAAATTGTTATAAATTTATTTGTTTCAAAGCCTTCTGAATTTTTAGAATTTATTTCCGATTCCGACGAATACTCCGAGCTTTCCGGCCTGTGGAAGAAGGAGTCTGCCACTTTTATTGTTAACCAGGTTTATATTAATTTGCAATTATATTTATGTTCAATATTTATTTTTCTGCCATGCATATTTCGTTTTATGTTTCTCTGCCTCTGTCTGGTTCAACAATAATGAGTAGCTAAATACCTTAGGGCGGTATGTAATTAAAACAAACTAAATCGGTAAAATCAACTCTAGGTTTAAAATATTTAAGAGCTTAATATTCTGGCTGATACTTTTTATTATAAAATCAACCTTTTTGTTACGAGAGTAAGGAAAGTGTATTAGGTTAGGTCAAGACCACGAGAGTGTGAGATTTTAACCAGATAGCTAAAGTTAGGCATTTAAATTAAACACAGCGAGAGCGCTTTAAAATAAATTAGAATTACTAAGTTTCCAAAAATTATTCCTAAACACTTATGGGCTAGTGAGAGCAGGCATAGGTCTTTAGGGGTAAGATCTGAGATAAGACCACGAGAGTGTGAGTTAAAGATATTTAAACTGGTAACCTCTACAGAATAGATTAAGTGAAACCTCCTTATAAGCCTAGGGTAGATTGACCCGCCTAAGTTAGCATAATTACATACCGACCGCCTTAGAATTATTTATTAAACTTAAATTTAATTCCCGCCTTTAATCTTTAAAAACAACAAAAAATCGTGACAACCCTTCACCTTAGCTAAACTAGAAATTCCTCTAGCACTAAGTAACCATAGAGTCCCTGTGGATCGATAATCTTAAATATTACTTCGATAGGCTGTGCACTTGCAGTTAAGATACCGCTAGACACATAATTAGATACGTCTTTAGCCCATCATATATATATATATATATATATATATATCCCTAATTTTTTCCAAAACCCTTTTGGTTCGTCGGGATGCCCTTATTATTGCCTATGATAGTCAACCTAGCAGGTCTCTTTTCATGCATATTATTTTTTGACTATGTTCGCGTTGACAGGGTGCAGAAAATCTTCGTCGCCCATAGTGGTAAGCATCATAGAACCACCATAAAATATCTTTTTAACTAAAAATGGCCCTTCGTATGTGGGAGTCCATTTTCCACTGGGATCACCTTACGGTAGGATGATGCGCTTTATTACCAAATTACCATCCTGATACACCTGATGTCTAACTTTCTTGTTGAAGGCCTTGATCATGAGCTTCTGATACGTATGACCATGAAAAACAACTGTGAG
This sequence comes from Lathyrus aphaca, assembly GCA_963966055.1. NCBI lineage: Eukaryota > Viridiplantae > Streptophyta > Magnoliopsida > Fabales > Fabaceae > Lathyrus > Lathyrus aphaca. The sequence continues at coordinate 553,910,755 of OZ014520.1, read as the reverse complement.
TCTATTTTCGTCAATCAAATTTATTTGGTCAAGTTAAGTTTGAATCCATTCGTCTTCATCTAAACATGCGCCTTTCATAATCCTCAAGGAAGGAATATGGACTTCACCAGGTAAGACGACCTTCATACCGTAAATAAGAGAGAACGAAGTTACCCCAGTTGATGTACATACTGAAGTGCGGTAACCATGAAAAGCAAATGGTAACATCTTGTGCCAGTCTTTATATGTCACAATCATTTTCTGCAAGATTTTCTTGATATTTTTGTTGGCGGTTTCCATTGTGCCATTCATCTTTGGTCTGTATGGAGAAGAATTATGATGCTTAATTTTGAATTGCATGCAGAGTTAGGTGATCACAGTATTATTGAGGTTGGTATCATTATCTATGATAATCCTTTTGGGGATGCCATACCGACAAATCAGATTATGCTTAATAAATCAAGCCACAACATTCTTGGTAACAGAAGCAAATGAAGTTTCCCCTACCCACTTTGTGAAGTAATCAATAGCCACAAGGATGAAGAGGTGTACATTGGAAGCAGTAGGTTTGATCTCACTGATCATGTCAATGCCCCACATTGTGAAAGGCCCTGGAGCAGTCAGCACATTCAATGGAACCGGCGGTATATGTACTTTGTCAGCATAGATCTGGCACCTTCATGCATGTCTTCCATAATCGCATCTGCTTCCTGTTTGTCTACACAGCGAAGCAAAGTTGAATCGTGGTTGTGTTTGTACAAGATACCATTACACAGAAAGAACTTGGCATAGAAACTCCTTATAAACCTCTTGTCATTAATAGATGCGCCTTTAGGATACTCCTGCGCTTTGAGATATCTTTTCACTTCATGGAACCAAGGTTTTTCCTCCACTCCATCAGTATCAATATCACAATAGTGTGTCGGTTCATCTAATATGTCAATAGTAATTCAAGGAGCTTCATTATCCCATCTTACCTTGAACATAGAGGACATAGTTGATAAAGCATCTGCTAGCTGATTCTCCTCTCGTGGTATATGCTCGAAAGTAATATCTTTGAAGTGTGGAATCAAAGACATCATATGCTCTCGGTAAGGAATAAGATGTGAATGCTTTGTGTCTCATTCTCCTTTAATCTGACTGATCACTAAGGCTGAGTCCCATATATCTTCAAGAATTTGATCCTTATATCAATGGCAGATCTGAGACCCATGATGCACGCTTCATATTCTTCCATGTTGTTGGTACAATAAAAGCAAAGTCTAGCATTAAACAACGTATGAAAACCCTGGGGAGAGATAATTACTACCCCAATTCCATTACCAAGTGAGTTAGAAGCTCCGTCAAAAACCATAGTCCACCAGGATTCCTGTTCAGGTCCTTCATACGGTCCAGGTTCTTCATAATCAGTAACAAGCATAATGTTCTCATCTGGGAATTCAAAATTCATGGACTGATAGTCTTCTACTTCTTGATGAGCTAAATGGTCAGCCAACACACTCCCTTTGATGGCTTTTTTAGTAGTGTATTTAATATCATATTCTGTTAAGACCATCTTCCATCTTGCTATTCTCCCAGAGAGCGGGCTTCTCAAAGATGTGTAACACGGTGGGAGAACTGACTTTAGTTAAATATTGCGGATAGCAAGAGTCGCCACCGACTTTTATTTTATCCAAAAGGAAAGGGGATAAAAGAACAGGAAAGACCTTAAAAAGATTTTGAGTTCGGGGGGTAGGTTATACAAAGGGAAGGTGTTAGCACCCTTTATATCCATGGTTATCCATGGGCTCTTAGTTACTTAGCTCACTTTAAATTGTTTTGAGAAAGGTGTAGTGTGTGATTAAAAAATTTCTAAGTACTTTATAATGATCCTCGTATGGATGTATATAAAGACTTTGTTTTGAAAATTTGTTTGAAATGTGAAGTGTAATGAAGTATTTTGAAGAAAAGTGAGCAAGTACTTAAGAGGAACCTACCCTATATTACATCTTTACTGTTCTTATATATTCTTTCAATGATAAGACTATCCCTATTATTAAGGAATAGGTAGTCATTACCTTGGATGTAATAAGGGACATATGAAGGGACATGTGTATTTAGGAAACTGTAAGGTGTCTTTAGCAATTTGTAGAGACTTATCATCTTTTATTCGAAAGGGACAAGATCATTATTCCGTAGGCAACCTCGAAGGGACTTGATATTATGAACTTAAAGGGACTTGATGATATTTTATGAAGGGACTTTGCTTTAAGACACCTTACTTGACCTTATTATTAGGCAACATGAGGAGTAACCCTAGAAAGTGTGAGATGGCGATCAAAGATCGACTTATGTGTGTGAGTGTTTGTATTCATATATTTATCTTGTTTAAATTAATTGTCTAAATTATTTTTAAATTACACATAGTTGTTCACACCCTATTATTACTAACTATAGCAAAAAATATTTATAAACAATAAAATAAAGACAAAAATAAACTACGACTATTACATGGCTTTCGCAATTACATTATAATAGAAATAATTAATAATAAATATATAATAAATAAATTATAATTAAAATGGTTAGTAATAAAAATAATCACAAGAACAAGAGGTTAACACAAATATACAAAATATAACATTTAAGAGAATATATATATATATATATATATATATATATATATATATATATATATATATATATATATATATATATATATATATATATATATATATTAAGTTGAATAAGCAATTTTAAAGAATTTTTAAAAGAAAATAAGACAACTAGAATAATAATAATAAACAATATAATGATTATTTACAAAAAATGCTTAATTATTTAATTATATATTAAAAAAATTAATTAAGTTTAATATTAAAGTTAAATAAAAATGAGGGTTAGAAATTAGGGTTTATATATTATTTAAGAGAAATTAGGGTTTATTAGGAATTATTAATAAAATATATATATTGAATTAATTAATTATTACTAATGAATTAAAATATTAAATTATTTATAAATTATATAAAAGAAAAATTTATATACAAATTATAATGAGATAAAATAATATTAATTTTTAAAAAAAAGATTTATTTTAGAAAAGAAAAGGAATGTTATAAAGAATAAATAATTAATTTTAAATACTAAATATAAGAAAAATAAAAAAAAATAAGACAGAAATACCAAAATGCTGAGGGTAGGGTTTGAACCCTTGCCCCCTCACTCCCAGACTTAATCTCCATCCACTGGGCTACGCATCCCTTGATGTTATGATATGAGGATCTTTAAATATGTATTAAACCTGAGAAACAAGAGAAAATTGCACAAAAAAAAGAATACGCCCAACCAAGATCGAACTCAAGCCCTCAACACTATCAAACGCCTCACTTACCACTGGACCATCAGCATGCGTGTGTTAATATGACAACCATAATAATATAAAAAATAAAACAAAATTTCAAATTTGAATTTTGGCGCCAGACGCACTTCATCTTCTTCCTCTAGCATTGCGAATTTGCCTACGAAATTTTCTGCAAGTTTCCCTGCGAAACTAATAACATACAATCCAGACACGAATCATCCAAATTAATGATACCAAAAGCTTGTCCAGGTCTCATACAATCCAAATATCATATTCAAAGTCATTTATATAACATAAATCGCAAACCCCTAATTTCAACCTCAAAACCGTAGCTATGGCTTTTCACGATTCCTGCGATTAAACTCAAAAATAATTGTCCAGAAAGCTTCTATGTCATCACACAAACAATATTAGCTAAATAAAAACAAGCAAAACATCATGAATAGTCGTAATCGAAAAATCAATAAAGTGCCATGAACATGTATTCGGTTTAACCATTACAACATGATTTTGATGCTTATGAGTATTGAATCATGATCAGTGAGGGTCAAGGAAGCTAATGCAACCTTTGTTTTGCTTTGAAAGTGTCTTAATCTCAAAATCCGAATGGAACTATTTTGAAGAATTTTTGAAATTTGAAAGTTGTTCTTGAGGCTGCCAAATTTGTGTCCTATGATTGCTATATGTTGTTTATATATCAGAGAATAGAATTAGGTCAAAAAAATAGTCCATCCTTTGGACTTTTGGATCCATGGAGATTGAAAAAGATTCACCTTTAAAGACTGAATTTTTTTTTATAAAACCTTGCTATTTTTGTATGATCTGAACTTGTATAATATCAATCACTTCCAAATAGCCTTTAAGACTTTCTAGAACCAAAATCAAATCAAATATCCACACTTTTATATTTTATTTTAATTTAAAATGATTTTTAATGTAAGAAAATCATAATAAATAAAATAAAATGAATAAAAATATGAATAAATAATTTTTAATTCGTGCATGATGTCATGGAAGTGTTTGGATCATAAAAATGCAAGCCCATTTGGTGAAATTTGGTTTTAAGACCCCATTTGCTTCATAAACCTCTCAAAAATTTCCCAACTTTGTAAGGGCACAAATCCCTCAATCTTAATGCTATGAAGGTGTTCTTGGACATTTTGGAAAGCTTGAAGAGTCCTCTAACCAACCTCTTTAAACTTATGTCCATATCTTTTACCATTCTCAAGTTATGCTCTTTGGAATTTGTTGACTTTTTGTTGACTTTTAAAAGGACCTATAATGTCTTAGCTCATACCTTCCAAATGAAGCATTTTTGGGCTTGGCTTGTGAGACACAAAGTTGTATAGAATTCAATTTACTTCAAAATGAGCTTTGGATGGGAAATTTTTGATGAAGCATGTGAAAGTTATGGCTGGTCAAAGTTTAGTTGACTTTTCCTATGAAAACCCAAATTTAGAAACTCCTGATTCTTGATGATCTAAAACTTCCTTAATGAATCATGATCAAACCTTGATCAAATGATGAATTTTACTTAATATACTTGATGTTGGCAAAAAATCATGAAGTTTGACTTTGGTTTGACCACAGTTGACCTCAGTTAGACTTTTTAACTGCTTTGACTAATTTTAGCCTATCTGATCATTTGACTGAGCAAACCTTTGGGGAAAGTCTTGAAACTTGACATGGGGGTGCTTGAACACATATAGGATGCTATGAAGCTCACTTGAAGTATTGGAAGTCCATTTAGCTTGATGAAAGTCAAAACCCTAGTTTAGGATGCCTTGCTTAGGAGGATGCATTGTATGAGGGAATTGTCAAACTTTCTGACTAATTATGAACCTTGTGAACCTCATGAGACATCTTGTGAACCTTGTGAACCTTGTGAACCTCTTGGGACACCTTAGTACACAATTTTTTGTCTTGGTGAGGGCAAATTTTGGGGTGCAACAAAATGTACTTATTGGATCCATCTTAGAAATAAACAAGGTAGTATGAGTCAACATATACTGTCTTAGTCGGCGAGCAGCCCATGCCAAAGCGCAACAAGTTTTATCGAGCATTGAGTATCTTGTCTCACAGTCAGTAAACTTTTTGCTAAGGTAGTAGATTGCATGCTCTTTTCGACCAAATTCGTCATGTTTCCACAACACACACCCCATCGAATTCTCTAATATTGTTAAGTACATAATAAGAGGTATTCCTTCAACCGGTGGCATCAGAATAGGAGGCTCTTGGAGATACTTTTTGATCTTGTCAAAAGCTATCTGTCAATTGTCGTTCCATTTCACTACTTGATCTTTCTTTCGTAACTTAAAGATTGGCTCACAAGTAGCTGTTAAATGGGAAATAAATCTGGTAATATAGTTCAGACGTCCCAAGAAACCTCTGACTTCCTTCTCAGTACGCGGAGCGGGCATCTCTTGAATAACTTTTACCTTCACATGATCCACTTTAATACCTTTACCACTGACAACGAAACCCAAGAGCTTACCGGATCTTACTCCAAAGGTGCATTTGTTTGGATTCAGTCTTAGACGAAATTTCCTTAATCTGTCAAATAACCTTTGCAAATGGACGAGGTGCTCTTCTTCGGTATTGGATTTTACAATCATATTGTCGACATAAACCTCAATCTCTTTGTGGATTATGTCATGGAAGAGAGTTACCACTGCACACTAATATGTTTCTCCTGCATTCTTCAAACCGAACGAAATTACCTTGTAATAGAATGTTCCCCCATGGTTTTATGAAATTTGTCTTCTCTATGTCTTCTGGCTCCATCTTGATTTGACTGTAACCAGAGAAGCCATCCATGAAGTAAAACACTTTGCATTGCGTAGTATTGTCGACTAATACATTAATGTGAGGTAGAGGGAAGTCATCTTTAGGGCTTGCTTTGTTTAAGTCCATATAGTCAACACACATTCTAACATTTCCGTCTTTCTTGGGCACATGCACGATGTTAGCAATCCATGGAAGATAATTCACGACTTTTAGAAATCCAGCATTAAAATGCTTCTCAACCTCGTCATGAATCTTCTTAGACATATCAGGCCCAGTCCTTCGAAGTTTCTGCTTAATCGGAGAACTGTCTTCCTTGATAGGTAACCGATGCACAACAATATGTGTATCAAGACCAGACATGTCTTCATACGACTAGGAAAAGATCTCAATGTAGTTGTGTAACATATGAATTAACCTTTTCTTGACACTATCTTCCAAATCAACTCCTATCTTGACTTCTTTTTTGTCTTCCTCGGTACCCAGATTAACAACCTCGACCGAATCTTCATTTGGCTGTATGGTCTTCTCTTCTTGCTATAACAGTCTAGAAAGTTCTCCAAGCACTTCACAATCTTCCTTACATTCATCCTCGGCTTGGTAGATCGAATTTCTGAATTCAAAATGGGCAGTAGTAAAATTGTTATCAATGGGATCCATAGTGGATATGGATATGCAGTTTATTTAGTGGGTGGGTGTAAGAACACATAGCTATTTAAAACCAAAAAAAAAGTAAAAGAAAGACAGAGAGCACAAAATTTGTATGAAAAACGTCCAAATGATTTTATTGAATGAGCGATGCAAATGACAATGATAAGCCCTTAAGAAGTGGACCTTTGTGCCTCGGGCAAGGCACATGGTTTAAATTTTTTTGTTTATTACATAATCCCAAAACAAACTTGAGAAACAACAAAACGACAATTACTCATGGCAGAAGGATACTGGAATGAAGTTTGTAGAAGTCCAATTGTTGAGTCCTTCGGCAACAGTTGGGTAGATCCAGTTGTTCGAGTCACTGTCACTGTCTTCATCTCCCTTGGCATTGACTTGATCGCTTGGAATGCCAGTGCTGGTAAAGCGGATAGGTTATCTTTCGGAGACGGCATGAGCACGGACCGCCTCCTTAGCTTGGGAAGTGAAGCCTAAACCAAACTTATCAAACTTATACGCAATGTCTGGAAGTTGGCCCATATAATGCAACCACCATCTTCAACCGTAGCTTGTGCGTCCTTTAACGAGGCCATGGGAGGAGGAATCCTTGCAACCTTGGGAATAGATGGAGCAACCTTGGGAACAGGAACTGACGGAGTGTAACACGGTGGGGGAACTGACTTTCTATAAATGTTGCGGATAGCAAGAGTCGCCACCGACTTTTATTTTATCCAAGTGGAAAGGACATAAAAGAACAGGAAAGACCTATTTTAATAGACTTGAGTTCGGGGGGTAGGTTATATAAAGGGAATGTGTTAGCACCCTTTATATCCATGGTTATCCATGGGCTCTTAGTTACTTAGCTCACTTAAATTGTTTTTTGAAGAATGTAGTGTGTGATTAGAAATTTTTCTAAGTACTTTGTAATGATCCTCGTATGGATGTATACAAAGCCTTGTTTTGTAAAATGTTTAAGAAAGTGAAGTGTAAAAAGTAATTTTAAGAAGTGAGCAAGTAACTAGGAGGTACCTACCTTAGACTAAGTCATTCATGTTCTTATATGTTCTTTCAAAGGTAAGACTATCCCTATTATTAAGGAATATGTAGTCATTACCTTGGATTTGTTTAAGGGACGGACCTAGGGTCATCGTATGGTCAATGAAGGAAACTTAAGGGTGTCTTTAGCAATTCGTAGGGACTATCATCATTTATTCGAAGGGACAAGATCATTATTCCGTAGGCAACCTCGAAGGGACTTGATCTTTTAAATCTGTAGGGACTTGATGATTTTATAAGTGAAGGGACATTGCTTTTTAGACACCCCATTTTCGAGGGACTTGACCATATTTAAAGGCAACCAAGAGGAATACCCTAGGAAGTGCAAGATGGCGATCAAAGATCGACTTACGTGTGTGAGTGTTTTATTTCACATATTTATCTTTTTTTAAAGTTAATTATCTAATTTAATTTTAATTACAAGTAGTTTCGCACTCCCTATTTATTAACCACACAATTAAATAATAATAATTAAAAAACGGAAAAATAAATCTAAATTATTACAAGGCTTGGGCAGTTACAAAATAATCGGATACAAATAATAATAATAATAATAGACATAATAAAAAATAAACAATAATAACAAAAATAATAATAAATAAAGCAATAATAATAACAAGGATTAGAATAATAAAAAAAGAAATAATTTAGGTTAGTTATAAATTTTTTAGAAATTAATTTAGTAATAGCATAAATTTAAAATAATATAATGATAATAATAATAATAAAGAATAATATGTTAAAATTTTATACAAATTAAAAAAAAAGTTATTATAAAAAAAAACATTTTTTTAGGGTCAGAGAAAATTAGGTTAAATTTTTAGGATTAATGAAATATTAGGGTTAGTTAAGAAATTAGGGTTTTAAAATAATTAATTAAAATAAATTAGTTTTATTTACAAGAATAATTTTAGAATGATATTATATACAAAATTATTATTAAAAAATAAGATTAATTAAAATAAGTATTAAGAAAAATTATGAGTTTAATAAAAAATATAAGATTTATAAAAAAAAACATTATTGGTTAGTTAATTTTTTAAATTAATAATTATTAATAATTAAATAAAAACAAAAATAGAAAAGAAAGAAAATATGTAAAAAATAAAAGTGGGGAGGCCTGGTTTTGATCCCAGGACCTCCCCCTTATCAGAAGGGGAGGCAACCACCGGGCTAGCGCGCTAGTGATGAATATACAGGAAACAAATATTATATAATGATCCTGGAAAATAAATGAATTAAAAGAAAAAAATGATTCAGACCAGAGTCGAACCCAAGCCTCATGCCTTAATACGCATACGCCCAACCAACTGAGCCAATCAGCACTTCTGAAACATAACTACAAACAAAACCTAATAAAATAAGTTGTTAATTCAAAAACAGCTTCCCGCGCTTGGGGTCATCTTCAACCTCAGGATTCGCAGGTTTACCTGCGAAATTTTTTATGCAATTTCCTACGAATTCACCTGCACTCATAAACCTGCAAAATTCGAATTGTATTGAATACGTATAATTTTATCCAATTAAATACATCAACATGATCACTACAGCATGTACAATTCATCTATGTCTTCATTATTCATTTATATTTGTTAAAACGTAAAGCCTTAATTTTGGCTTTAAAACCCTAGTAATGGTAGAACGCGTCTTAGGTCATGGAACTTCATGAATTTTATCCAGAAAAAATCTATAGGTCACTACAAACAAGAAAACAACATCAAAATCTGTTAGTAATGCATGGATATTTGAAATCGAAAAAACTGAAAATTTCAAGAAAATATGAATTCGGATTCCATGATTTATGAAGTGTTTGATGAATGTGATGATCCCAATACGTTCTAAATGCTTCAAGGAAGCTATATCAACCTTCAAATGGCTTGAAAAGTGCTTGGAAGTGCAAAACCGAAATTGAGTTTTCTTTGAAATTTTTGAAGATTGTTCTTGGTTCTTGGAGGCAGAAATTTGTGTCCTTGTGCACTGGTTATGTTCATGTACTTATAAAGATTGAAATTAGGTCAAAGAACTTATGGATTTGTGGGCTTATGAGATAACTTGAGTGTGAAGATTTATCACTTTCAAATATTCAAAAAATCTCATCCATCCTTTCCAATTTTGATCCAATCTGATTTCAATTGACTTCCAATCATTCCAAATATAATTTAAATGATTTCCAATCACATATCTTGTCCAATATTTGATTTTTCATATTTAATTTATATTTAAATTGTATTTTAATGAATAAAATCAAAATAAATAATAAATAAATAATAAAAATCAGAACTTTATGGTTTTGGGTCGTGCTTGAGGTCATCATAAAGATTGGATTGCAACATGATAGGCCCACTTGGAAAAGTTTGGTTTTAAGGCCTTATTTTCTTCATGCACCCTTCAAAAATCTCCCAACTTTGACAAGGCACAAATCCTTCAATTTTAAGGCTATGAAGGTGTTCTTGGACATTTTGGAAAGCTTAAAGAGTCCTCTAACATTCCTTTGTGGTCTCATGTCCATATCTTTTACCATTTTCAAATTATGCTCTTTGGAAGATGTTGACATTTTGTTGACTTTTGAAATGACCTATAATGTTTTAGCTCATACCTTCCAAATGGAGCATTTTTAGGCTTGGCTTGTGAGACACGAAGTTGTAGAGAATTAAATTTCCTTCAAAATGAGCTTTGGATGGTAAATATTTGATGAAGCATGTGAAAGTTATGGCTGGTCAAAGTTAAGTTGGCTTTTCTTAAGAAAACCCTAATTTAGAAACTCTTGATTCTTGATGATCTGAAACTTTCTTGATGAATCATGATCAGCCCTTGATCAAATGATGAATTTTAATTCATAAACTTAATGTTGGCAAAAAATCTTGAAGTTTGACTTTAATTTGACCACAGTTGACCTCCGTTTGACTTTTTAACTACTTTGACTGATTTTTGCATATCTGATCATCTGACTAGGCAAGCTCTTTGGGAAAGCTTTGAAACTTGACATAGGGATTCTTGAATACATATGGGGTGCCATGAAGATCACTTGAAGCCTTGAAAGTCATTTTAACTTGAGGAAACTCAAAACCCTAGTTTTGGACACTTTGCTTAGGAGGAGGCATTGTCTGGGGAAACTTCCACACTTCTCTATCAATTGGGAGTCTTGAGGATCTATTGATCATCTAGAAGTCTTGAGAGAGGTTGTCTTGATTTTGGGAGGGAAAATTTTGGGGTGCAACACGGAGGAAATAAGTTCGAAGTTCTGACTGGGAGTCTCATGAAATTCACCTTCAACTTCCACGTAGTTGAATGAGTTGAGGTGACTAACAACATAATCTTCCTTACCACAGACCGTGGTGATCTTCCCTTCAGCTAGGTACTTCAGCTTTTAGTGCAAGGTCGAAGTGACTGCACCTGCCCCATGTATCCAAGGACGTCCAAGTAGACAAGAGTATTTCGGACAGATATCCATTACATTAAAGGTTGAATTAAAAACCTGGGCTCCCACCTTGATCGGGAGGTCAATTTCACCATATACCGTAGTTTTTGAGCCATCGAAAGCTCTCACAACCACGTCACTAGGTTTCAGTGTCAAACCTTCACCATTTATCTTGTCTAACACAAATTTCTGCACATTCAACGATGAACCATTATCCACCAACACAGGAGCTAAGGTGGTCCCTTTGCATTTGATAGAAACATGGAGAGCTTTATTATGGTTTCTACCTGCGGGAGTCAAATCAGCATCGGAGAAACCTAAACCATTATTGGTAGTCAGACTGGCTACACAATTTTCAAATTGGTCCACTGAGATCTTTTGAGGTATATAGGCGGATTTCAACAGCTTAATCAATGCCTGAGCGTGAGCCTCAGAACATAACAACAAAGACATCATAAATATCTTGGATGGGGTCTGCCCCAACTGTTCAACGATCTTGTAATCACTTTTCTTCATTATTTTTAAAATCTCCTCCATTTCTTGTTTAGAGGAATCAACAATAACTTATTTTTCAGGTGCCCCTGTCTGAGCGGGCTCAACATCTTTTTGCTTACCTCGAGTCTCAGAAATCGACCTTATGGCAGGAGTACAGATAGGTGCAGTAAATTTTGGAGAGATTTCCGGGGAGAAAATTCTTCCACACCTTGTAATTATGCTAGCCACAACAATATTGTAAATATAAGGGTTAACTGTTTCTACATCTTCTTTATCAATAATCGACTGATCTTGCTTCACACCATGATAGTACACATCAACTCCATAGTTCTAGGGAATAGTTTTTTCCGAGGAATACGAAATTGGTCCAGGTGTAGTGATAATTAAGGGAATTGTCCTGGGCTCAGCAGGAATATTTACGGGAACCACTGGGGGATTCATATAGGAACCTTTGGGGTTGTCATGAAAGACATGTCTTCCAACTTCAAATCAGTCAAATCTTTACACAAGCCCCCCATAAATGGGGTTTTCTCAAAAATAATCTGATGAACATCAATCAGCTTCTGAATTCCCTTATGTAACAACATACAACCATTGAGCTGGACCGCACAATAATGGCAATCTTCAATGCAACCCAAAAATAAACCGGCTTGCATCATCTCCTTCTTAACCGACATCAAGGGAAGAGTTAAATCATCGACAATAGTAATGTAAATAGCATCATCAATAACATTGATAACTTGGCCATGATTAGGCAACGGTGCAGTAGTCACATTTGGCGTTTCTAGTGGATGAAATTCAATTTCTCTAGCTTCAATCAAATCTTGTACCTTGTTCTTTAATACCCAACAATTGTTGGTGTCATGCCCGAGACTGTTCGAATGGAAGGCACGCATTGCATTTGGATTGTAGTAAGGAGGGGGTGTTAGGATTAGGATTGGGCTCCCTCAGTGTGATTTTCTCAAGTTTCAACAGATGTTGGAGTACATGAGCTAAAGGCACATTGATCTTAGTGAACTTCCTCCTTGGTTTGTCTTGCTTGCGCTGATTACCTTGTTGTTGTTGAGTTGGTGCAATATTAGAGATCAAGAAATCTCCCACGGTTTGTTGTCTATCATTCTTTCTTTGGCCCTTGGAAACCACATTCACTTCACCCTTCTTCTTATTACCCCCAAAAGACTTGCTGAAGGGCGTGGAAACTTGGATCTTTCCACTTCTGATACCACCTTCGACTTGTTCCCCTGTTAGGATTAACTCGGTGAAACCTGCAGATGAAGTTTCTAACAAATGCTTAAAGAACGGACCAGTCAGAGTGCCCAAAAACATATTTGCCATCTCCCTATTAGATAATGGAGGTTGGACTCTTCCGGCTAAATCCCTCCAATTCTGGGCATATTCTTTGAATCTCTCTCTCTAGACCCCATTGTCATGCTTTGGAGTTGCATCTGAGTTGGAACCAAATCGGAGTTATACTAGTATTGCCTGTAGAAGGCTTCAGCAAGATCATTCCAGGTACAAACATTGGTACTCTCAAGTTGATAGTACCACTCCAATTGAGTTCCAGACAAACTCTCTTGGAGGAAATGCATCTACAACTTTTTATCAGCAGTGTGTGGCTGGATTTTCCGAACATAAGATCTTAAATGTAGCTTTGGACATGAGACACTGTCATATTGAGCAAAAGCAGGTACCTTGAATTTGGGGGGAATAACAACTCTTGAGACCAAACCCAAGTCCTCAAAATCCATACCAGGTATCCTCTAGACCTCCATAGCATTCAAGAGGTCTTCCAAAGACTTATATTTATCATCATCAGCAGAGTCATAGTAATAGTCATCCCCTTGATCAGAAGCCCCATTAGTGCCATGGTGGCTACCCTTTTCATGTTCATAATCTAGTTTGTCATTGTCTTCTAGAATTACTGTAACACCCCATTTTTAATATTTAATCGTCAGGTAATTTTGTTGTTATGTTGGCCTTAGTTAAGGCATGTGTCTTATTATTTTTGGTGTTGTGTCCTAGTGGGACGGGTATATTCGGGTGCGAATAGCAATAGAGAGGGTGTGAAAATTAGTAAGACCATTTAGTTACTATTTTTATTATTATTAATCCTTTGATAAAAACCAATAATTGAAATAATAAAATTATTATTATTATTATTATTATTATTATTATTATTATTATTAACTGGATTAAGGGGCGGTTTAGTAAAAAGTTAGTAGAGGGTTAATATTGAATTAGTCAAAAACAGAAAAATTAGTGTTAGATTAATCGTGAAATTTTGGTGAGAAGAACAATGGAGGCTAGGAAGAAGAACACATCTAGGGCACCCAAATCATCCAGAATTCGCAGGATTTTTCACTGAAATTCGAGGTAAGAGGGAGAACGGATTTAATTTCAAGTGGTTTAACATGATGGGTAGTTTGGGGGTATTCTTACCTCTTAGGAATTTATGTTGATTATGATGTGTTTGACGAATCTTTGAATATATGATGATTGTTATGAATCCATGAATATCTTATTGTGTTTGTGATAACTTCTGCTGCGATTTTGTAATTGTTGATCTAGATGATGAAATCTATATGAATATTGTTATTATTGATGAACAGAATAAGGTTTAGATCTAGAACAAAAATTAATCGGAATATAGTAACATAGATGAAAGGCCAATATGCGTATGGTCAGTGTGTGGTGCAAAAACGCGCAGTTTTGTGATTTCTCTCCCGATTTCGCCTGCGTAGCTGATTCCTTTGGTGTGAGGTATTGAAATGAATATTAAGACATGTTTAATCGAGGTTTAACCTTGAGAATGAAATAATGTTGGAATTTAGGAGGATTAATTTAGTCGATAATCGATTAAATCGCGTGAGATTAATACTGGCAAATGTTGGTGAAAAGAATGTTGTGCTTTGATCGGATGGATCGTGTAGATGTATAATATGGTGAATTATACATGATGTATGATTTTTTATTGTCATGCATACATATGTAGTTTATTGTTGGGATGATCGGCCGGATGGACAAATACGATCATCCGTACTCCTTTATGGAGAGTGTTGGGGATAATCATTGTCGGATGGGCGTATGTGATTATCCGTGTTCGATTGCATGAACAAACCCTGGTAACACATGCATTGTGTCGTGTTGAGTCACATTGCATATACTATTGATTGTGGTTGCGTAATTACTGTTGTACTTGTTGTTGTGGATTATTGTTGAGTGATGATATGATTATTGTTGTTTGTGTGAGAAACTACCCTGTATATGTTATATGCGCCCCTTATGTTTGAATTTGTTTCTCACCCCTTTGTTGTTGTTGTTGCATCTGTGCTTCTTTGGAAGTACAGATAATCAAGGTACTTAGAGTGCGTGGAGTCGTGTTGTTGTGTTCGAGTCTCAGGATGCTCTGATACGTAACACAGGATGGGGATTTTTTGCTGTTATTTTATTTCCATTACGTATTTGTTTTTATGGAATTAAACATATTGAAGATGTTTTGTTGAAACTGGTTGATTGCCTTCGTTGAGTTAAAAAGATAAATTTTTCGTTGTTTTAATGAAGAATGTTTTGTTGGTTATTATTGTTCAAAACGTGGCATTCCACTTTAAAATCTGATTTTTTATATATGAATGTTAATTTTGTTTATTTTGGAAAGTGGGGTGTTACAATTACCACCTCCTTAACAAACTTAGTGACACCTTTGAACCTCCTACCCATGTTGATGAAGCCAAGTTTCTTCTTCCCATTCTTCTCTTTCTTCGTCAAGAGCGCTTTCAGTTCCTCCTGCCCCTTGGCCAAACTCATGATCATTTCTTGGAATTGGATGTTCTGAGCTTGGATATCCTTGAAGGTTTATTCTAGTGCCATTTTTTGCTGAAATAAACAACGAGAAGATGAGAAACCTGTTTGTAGAAACCTGTTATGCAATGCTATGAATGGTATTAAAATTCAATGATTTCAAGGACCTTGAGAATTTAAATTTGTTTAAACCAAAAGAAACAAGAAACTTTTATTAGTAAATATCAAATTATGGTTTATTATTTGTCACTCGGGCTTACAAGAAAAGAAAGACAAAAACAAATAACAATTAATAAGAGCTCCTTAGATCTCTCATGGACACTTCCTCTTTGCGCCAATGTAGGCAATGGTGCTCTGCTTCTCATGAAGTAGCTTGGTCATTTCCAACACTTTCTTCTCACTAGCATTGAAATGGGTCCCAAAGGTATCCCTTTCTTCTTTCATTTAAATCCAGGAATTCTGCAACTCCTCAAGGTCAGTAGGCATGTCTGGATGAAGAATAATCTAAGGGATATTTCCCTCAAACTCAGGTTCAATGATTACTGACTGTATCATTTGCTCGTTCTTCAATACTAATTGAGGAAGGTGCGAAATAAACCACCTAACTAGTAGAGGTATGCAGCACATGAGAGTCCCTTACTCCTTAATGGTGCGAGTATGGAGCGAGTGTCGAATGTCTCCAAGCAAAGTAGGTACCGGGTTGTGAGTCAGAAATATCTTGATGGCATGCACATCTATAAACTGATCTGAATTAAGGAATATCACCAACCCATATATCAATAGGGCCAATACCTCTTCGAAAGCATGGTAACTCATAAATTTTAGGAACAATTGAGCTTTCTTGAACAAGAATTTTGCAAGAAGACCTTTGACTCCACTTTTAGTTTCCCAATTAGATAAAATGTCTGACCGCTCCAAGTGTAAGGCTGTTGCGATAACTTTGGGCTTTGACACTGAAATTCTAGGATCAGGTACGTGATGTCGAATCAGATGTTTAAACACTTCAAGACTTAAACAAAACTTAAAGTGCAGGTAAATTAAATAACACAGGAAATTGTTAACCCAGTTCAGTGTATCTCCACACTTACATCTGGGGGCTACCAAGCCAGGAAGGAAATCCAATATAAGTAATATTAATTCTGGAATTAAACCAACCAGTTTAATCCTTCACTTAATATTTACCCAAGGCAATTTCTACCTAAGACACAACTTAGATATGAGTACCTAGTCACTCCCCCTCAATCACACAGTGATATTTTACAATGTTTAATAAAATTGAAGTCACACTTCAAACACAACAGCTTGATTTTACTTAACAGTTTCAATCAAGACACAATACACTTTTTGCTTAAAAGCTCATAAAGTGATACACAATTAAAACCTGCTATTAAACACAAACACCCTTTACAGTCTTCTTAATTTCGTACTCTATTCTGAGAGTTTCTGTTCCTTAAATAGATGCTTGGTTTTTGGGCTTTCTGTAAATTATCCAGTCCTGATAAATCCTATTGTCATTACCTTGAATTAGGGTTAGTTAGTTTGTTACTTCCTTGATTCAAGGTGAGTTAGTTATTTTGTTACACTGAAATCAGATAACTAAGCTCCCTACAGATGCGCCTTGTATTGCTTATCTCTTTACAATTAATTCCAGCTAAATTCCCTGAATTTACTCAGTTCTGTTATGCATCATTTAAGTCTGGTAGCAGGTTTACGATGTCACAACATCTGGTGTGACATCCTGATGTCTGAACTAAATTCATTAACAGTTACTCTGTTTGTCAATGTCACAACATCTGGTGTGACATCCTGAACTAAGTTCAACACTTCTGGTTTGTCAAAAATTCTGCCAATTCTTAACATCTACAAACTCCCCCTTTGGCTAATTTTTGGCTAACACAATCTTCTGGTTTTATCAGAGATTTATTTATCAGAGTGCAGCAGAGTTCTTTTCTGTTGAATCATGTGAGAGCTAATAATTTGCTCCCCCTCAAACCTGTATGTATACTGCTATGACTTGTTCAACAGAATCTGATATACCAATGAGCATTAAAAAAAAATTAGTTCAGAAGACAGAAAATCAGCATTGTTCATTAACAGGCAAACTGCAGCAGACATTGTTGTTGTTCAGTACACTTCTCCCCCTTGTTAGACAGAAATTTGGGGCCAAACATTACATAAGCAGAGAGAAAAACAAAACATTACAAAGCAAAAATACAAGTCAGAGTTACAATGCAGACAATTCAGTTTCCATCACACCCAACTTCATTCAGACTCATCATACTCAGTATCTTCTTCATACTCAGACTCAGCATCTGATCCATCAACATTCTGAGCACCCTCTTCCATCTCCAGCCTTTGAATTATTTCCTCAAGCTTTTTCTTCCTAGCATCCAGCTCTTTGCAAGTGGTCTTGAGTTCTGCAATCAAGGCTGCTTTGGATATATGAGTCTTGACATTTGATGGTCCAGCAGATGTCCCACCGGGAGCTTCAACATCTGCAGCATGATGGCTCAGGAACAGTTTGTAGTGAAAGGCCAGTGGACTCTCCCTCTTGCAGACAGAATCCTTATCAGTGAGGATGCCTGGATATTGATTGAGGATTATTCCACAAAGCAGAGAGGGAAAAGCTATGGGAAGCTTGGTTGCTGATGTTCCTGCATGCTTTAGGGTTTGATCAAAGATGTAAGCCCCATAGTCCAATTTTGTTTGGGTGCCTACAGCACAGATGAATCTTCCCAGTCCAGTAGCTATAGAAGAAGTATGGTTTGTGGGGACCCAAAAGACAGTTCCAATCCTGTGCAGCATAGCATACTTCCTTGTAAGCAGGCTGACAGATAGTTTGCCCTTGACTGGCCAAGACTTGACCTGGTTGGCAGTGATGATCTTGCAGACTTGGTTATCAGTTTTGCCCAGTTCATTTGGCCCATCAGACTCTCTCCCCAGGTAGTGATTTATAACCCTAGGAGAGAATTCAACACATCTCCCTCTCACATAAACCTTTTTGAAATCTTCTGACTTGCCATCAGCACACCCCTCTTGCAAATTGACAATAAACTCCTTGACTAGCAGCTCATAACATGGAGAAAAATTTGAAACAGTCTTGAATAAGCCAGCAGTGGATATTAAGTCTATTACCTCAGTGCACTCCAAAGCATTGCTGCCTAGTTCTCTTTCCAGAGCCACTCTTCTTTGGTAGACATACTTCCATTTGCTCACACTAGAGACATGATGGAAGGACACATTGTCAAGAGGTGCTTCAGGAACAGCAGAGGTAGACCTGGGAGGTGCTGGCTTCTTCCTTGGTTGGGATGTTGGGACATCCTCCTCAACATCTGAGTCAGGTGGAGTTGCAGCTTTCCTCTTCTGGGTGCTTACCTTGCTCCATTGCTTAGTAGGTCCAAATGCAACTTTGACCTTGTCTTTCTTTGGAGTTGATTGTTTCTTTTCAGGTGTTGCATGTGCAGCAGGCTTCTTCTCCTTCCTAGCCCTAAGCCTTTTGGCTATGCTAGGGTTAACAGATGCAATGATCTCTGTGTCAGAGTCATCATCTAGGGTTTCAACAGGAGGAGGTTGGGAGGCCTCTTTTTCAGCAGATTGATCAACATGAGCTTGATCATCAGTGGCTTCATCATTATCAGTTGAGGCCTTGTTCTGGTCCTCAGATGCTTCAACATTTATTGGAACATCCTGTTGAGCAGGAATGTCCTCTTCAGCCTGATTGCTTGGTTCTTCTTGTGGAGCAGGCATGCTGTTCAGGCGAACAGATACCCCACACACCACTCTTTGTTCAGAAAGAATCCTGTTCACAAGATGCTTGATGGATGCATCCACATAGTCAGAAGCTTTGGGGGTGCTTGTAGATGAAGGAGTCCCCTTGCTTTTGCTGAACACAGGTTCCTTTGCTCTTCTTACATTTGGAGTTCTAGGTTTTTGAGCAATAGGGACACTTCCTCTGATTTCGTCTATAGGAGTAGTATCCATTGGTACTACAGAGATTGGAGTTTCATGCACTACATCTTGGTTGAGAACCTCATCAATGAAGTTAGGGTTTTGATGTTGAGACATTTTTCGAATGTAGTGGAAGAGGAGTTAGGTTTGATTGATTTTGATGAGCTTAGAAAATCAGCTTTAGCATGCAAATCATTTAGTGGAGATAGTGAGGAGGTGAAGAGCTGAGAATACGTTTGTGCATTTATAGAAACAGTTGCTATTGGAATTTTTAAAAGTGGAATACACAGAGTTATTGACTAGACTGATGCTGCCATCTGGTGATCATGCCACACGATGTCATGAGACATGCTGGCACTTCTCCATAACTGCTATATTTCACATAAGCAGATTCCCAATTTGCCCCTTAGGTTTTCAAATTGGGTAGCATCCAAAGCTTTAGTAAATATATCAGCTAATTGCAGCTCTGTGGCTACATGCTCTAATGTGATCACCTTCTCTTCCACAAGATCTCTGATGAAATGATGCCTGATATCAATGTGCTTAGTCCTGCTGTGTTGGATAGGATTTTTTGAGATGTTGATAGCACTTAAATTGTCACAGTACAATGTCATGACATCTTGTGGGACATTGTATTCTGTGAGCATTTGCTTCATCCATACCAACTTTGAACAACTGCTACCAGCTGCAATATATTCAGCTTCAGCAGTGGATAAGGATACACAATTTTGTTTCTTACTGAACCAAGAAATTAAATTGTTTCCTAAAAATAAGCATCCTACTGATGTACTCTTTCTATCATCAACACTTCCAGCCTAGTCAGCATCACAAAAGCCAGTGAGAATTGGTTCACAGCCATGAGAGTACATTATGCCATAGTCACAAGTACCATTGACATATTTCAAAATCCTCTTAACCTGGTTTAGATGGCTTACTTTTGACTCAGCTTGATATCTTGCACATACACCTACTGCAAAAGCTATATCTGGTCTGCTAGTTGTCAGATATAGTAGGCTTCCAATCATGCTTCTGTATAAGCTGTGGTCCACATTCTCACCCTTGTCATCCTTTGTCAGCTTTAAGTGAGTGGGGGCAGGTGTTCTCTTGTGACTTGCATTGTCCATCCTAAACTTCTTAACAGTGTTCTTTGCATACTTGCTTTGGGATATGAACATGAAGTCCTCCATCTGCTTGATTTGCAGTCCAAGAAAGTAGGTTAGTTCTCCTACAAGGCTCATCTCAAACTCAGATTCCATTTGATTAACAAAATGTTTAACCATCCTGTCTGACATCCCACCAAACACTATGTCATCTACATATATTTGAGCTATCATGACCTTTCCTTCTTCATCCTTCACAAACAAGGTTTTGTCTATTCCACCTTTCTTGTACCCATGTTTAATGAGAAAACTGACCAGTCTTTCATACCATGCTCTTGGGGCTTGCTTTAGACCATACAGAGCCTTCCTTAGCTTGTATACATGATCTGGACAGCTTAGATCAACAAATCCCTTAGGTTGCTCCACATAAACTTCCTCATTAAGGTACCCATTTAGAAAGGCACTTTTAACATCCATCTGAAATAGCTTGAACTTTAGGATACAAGCAATTCCTAGAAGTAGTCTGATTGATTCAAGCCTTGCTACTGGTGCAAAGGTTTCATCAAAGTCTACTCCCTCAATTTGTGTGTATCCTTGAGCTACAAGTCTAGCCTTGTTTTTTGTAACAACTCCCTGCTCATTTGACTTGTTCTTGTACACCCACTTAGTGCCAATCACATTAATGTCATCAGGCCTAGGAACAAGATCCCATACTTCATTCCTTGTAAACTGGCCTAATTCTTCTTGCATAGCAAAGATCCAGTACTCATCATTCAAAGCTTCCTTGATGTTTTTAGGTTCTATCTTTGAAACAAAGCAGGAGCCTGAAATCATCTCTCTTGATTTAGTGATGACACCACTGTTGGGATCACCAATTATTAGATCTTTAAGATGATCTTTCTGGATTCTGATGGAGGGAAGTTTGTTGGATTGTTCTGCCCTTGCCTCAGTTAGAGTGAAGTCAGGATTATCACTCTTTTTTTCAACTTCAGTCTGATTATCAGCAGATGTTCCAACATCGTCAGCAACATCTGCAGAGGCATCATCAATGATCACATTTATTGACTCCATTATAACCTTGGTTCTAGAGTTAAATATTCTGTATGCTCTGCTATTTATGGAGTATCCAAGAAAAATCCCTTCATCACTTTTAGGGTCCATCTTCCTTCTTTGATCCCTATCAGCCAGAATGTAACACTTACTTCCAAACACATGAAAGTACTTGACTGTAGGTTTCCTGCCCTTCCAGACTTCATAGATGGTGGATAAATCTCCCTTTCTTAGTGTGACTCTATTGTGGATATAGCATGTTGTGTTCATAGCTTCAGCCCAAAAGTACAGGGGTAACTTTTTAGCATGAATCATGGCTCTTGCTGACTCCTGAATAGTTCTGTTTTTCCTCTCAACAATCCCATTCTGTTGAGGGGTGATAGGAGAAGAATACTCATGATTGATTCCTTCTGAAGAACAGAAGTCTGAGAATTTCTGATTCTCAAACTCCTTTTCATGGTCACTTCTTATTCTGACCACACAACTTGCTTTTTCTCTTTGGATTCTTTGGCATAGATCTTTGAATACATCAAACACATCAGACTTCTCTTTGATGAAGTTTATCCATGTATATCTTGAAAAGTCATCAACAATCACATAGGCATACCTTTTTCCACCAAGACTCTCAACCTGCATTGGTCCCATAAGATCCATATGTAATAATTCCAAAACTTTGAAAGTTGTCAGATGTTGGAGCTTTGGGTGTGACATCTTGGTTTGCTTGCCTATTTGACATTCACCACACACTTTACCTTCATCAATCTTCAATCTTGGAATTCCTCTTACACCCTCCATAGATATGATCTTCTTTATTCCTCTGAGATGGAGATGACCCAGTCTTTGGTGCCACAGCTTCACTTCTTCTTCTTTGGCTAAGGAACAAGTTGATGTGAGACTGAAATCTTGAGGTTCCCACATATAGCAGTTGTCTTTTGATCTGGCTCCTCTCATGACAACCTTCTGTTCTTTATCAGACACTATGCATTCAGTTTTGGTAAAGTTTACACTGTAACCTTGGTCACATAATTGACTTATGCTGATCAAGTTAGCAGTCAATCCTTTTACCAGCAGCACATCATCTAGACTTGGTACACCTGGGCAGTTCAAGGTCCCAACTCCCTTGATTTCTCCCTTTGCTCCATCTCCAAAGGTTACATATCTGGATGAGTGTGACTTTAAGTCTACCAGCAGATTCTTAAGTCCAGTCATATGCCTTGAGCAGCCACTGTCAAAGTACCAGTCTTCCTTAGCAAATACTCTGAGAGATGTATGAGCTATATAGGCAACAACCTTCTTGGACCATTTGTGCCTGTTGTGAGGTTTCCTTTGATGCATCTGCCCTGTTTAGTGTCCATCTTTAGAGTTCCAAGGTTGTCTGTTGAACTTGTTCTTGGGCATATATTTGTAGCTTTGATCAGCATGAAGACTAGCTTTAGGTACCCACACTTTCTTGATGACCTCTGTCTTCTACTTAGGGGGTTGCTGAGACCTATGATTTTGATGTCCATGCAACACTTTCTTGGTGACCTTTGTCTTCTGCTTAGGGGGTTCCTGATACCTCTGATTTGGATGTCCATGCAGCTTGTAGCAAAAAAGTTTGATGTGACCAAACCTTCCACAATGATGGCATCTCCATCTTTGATATTTCTTTTTCATCATGTTCTTGTCATGATGTTGAGACATCTGCTTGGACATCTTGTTTGACTTCATGGGATTTGGAGTTGTTTGGCTGGTGCTAGCCTCAAGCTTTTGAGCTTTATTAAATCCCAACCCAGTCCTATCCCCTGAGTGCTTGTTGTTGTTGAGAATGACATCTAGTGTGTTTGAGCTACTATTCAGCATTCTGACAGATTTGGACATATGCTCCATTTTGGAGTTGAGTAGGCTTACTTCACTTTTCAAAGTGTCAATGATCTCTAGATTACTTGTCTTTTCAGCCTTTAATTCCTCAATCTGCTTCTTCTGCTGTATATTCTCCATGCATACTTCAGTGCTCCTTTTACACAGCATCCTGTAAGATTCTTCAAGCTCTTCAAATGTCAGCTCCTCATCACTAGATCCCCCTTCAGTTTCACATACTCCAACTAGAGCAGTGATGTGCTTTGCAAATTCTTCTTCTGACTCACATCCTGAGTCTTCATCTGACCAGGTCACAGAGAGACCTTTCTTTTGCTTCTTCAGATAGGTTGGGCATTCACTTCTGATGTGTCCATATCCTTCACATCCATGACATTGAATCCCTTTTCCTTGGTTAGTCTTCTCATCATAATTTGACCTTCTATTAGAATCATAAGGTCTTTTATTCTCAGAAGTAGAGTTTTTCCCACTTGGTCTGGGCCTGTTTTCCATTCTTTTGAGAATTTTGTGGAATTGTCTTCCAAGCATAGCAATTGTTTCTGATAAGTTTTCCTCAAAGTCTGCTTCATGACTTTCTTCTTCTTTATCAGTGTTTGAGACTAGGGCTATGCTTTTGTTTTTCTTCACAATTGTATCATTCATTCCCATCTCAAAGGTTTGAAGGGAACCAATGAGCTCTTCAACCTTCATTTTGCAGATGTCCTGAGCTTCTTCTATTGCAGTAACCTTCATGTCAAATCTTTTTGGCAGTGATCTGAGAATCTTTCTTACCAACTTTTCATCACTCATCTTCTCTCCCAAGGCACCAGAAGTATTAGCAATTTCAAGGATGTTCATGTAAAACTCATGAATGGTCTCATCTTCCTTCATCCTCAAGTTTTCAAACTTGGTGGTGAGAAGTTGAAGTCTTGACATCTTCACCTTTGATGTTCCTTCATGAGTGGTTTTGAGAGTGTCCCAAACATCCTTGGCCAGCTCACAGTGATGTACAAGTCTAAATATGTTCCTGTCAATGCCATTGAATAAGGCATTTAAGGCTTTGGAATTTCCAAGTGCTGAATCTTCTTCCTCTTTGCTCCACTTTTCTTCAGGCTTCAACACTTTTGCCACATCCTTATTGTCTTGGACAGGGTGCTCCCATCCTTTGTTGACTGCTTTCCAAGCCCCGCTATCAAGAGATTTTAAGAATGCTACCATTCTTGGCTTCCAGTAGTCATAGTTGTATCCATCCAATATAGGTTGTCTATTCACAGATCCTACATCTCTGTCCATGTTCCCAAAACATGCAGTCCCTAGATCTCACCCAGTTAAACAGGCAGGGTGCCTGCTCTGATGCCAATTAAAATTTTGGGATCAGGTACGTGATGTCGAATCAGATGTTTAAACACTTGAAGACTTAAACAAAACTTAAAGTGCAGGTAAATTAAATAACACGGGAAATTGTTAACCCAGTTCAGTGTATCTCTACACTTACATCTGGGGGCTACCAAGCCAGGAAGGAAATCCAATATAAGTAATATTAATTCTGGAATAAACCAACCAGTTTAATCCTTCACTTAATATTTACCCAAGGAAATTTCTACCTAAGACACAACTTAGATATGAGTACCTACTCACTCCCCCTCAATCACACAGTGATATTTTACAATGTTTAATAAAATTGAAGTCACACTTCAAACACAACAGCTTGATTTTACTTAACAGTTTCAATCAAGACATAATACGCTTTTTGCTTAAAAGCTCATAAAGTGATACACAATTAAAACCTGCTATTAAACACAAACACCCTTTACAGTCTTCTTAATTTCGTACTCTATTCTGAGAGTTTCTGTTCCTTAAATAGATGCTTGGTTTTTGGGCTTTCTGTAAATTATCCAGTCCTGATAAATACTACTGTCATCACCTTGAATTAGGGTTAGTTAGTTTGTTACTTCCTTGATTCAAGGTGAGTTAGTTATTCTGTTACACTGATATCAGATAACTAAGCTCCCTACAGATGCGCCTTGTATTGCTTATCTCTTTACAATTAATTCCAGCTAAATTCCCTGAATTTACTCAGTTCTGTTATGCATCATTTAAGTCTGGTAGCAGGTTTACGATGTCACAACATCTGGTGTGACATTCTGATGTCTGAACTAAATTCATTAACAGTTACTCTGTTTGTCAATGTCACAACATCTGGTGTGACATCCTGAACTAAGTTCAACACTTCTGGTTTGTCAAAAATTCTGCCAATTCTTAACATCTACAGACACATTTTTTAAACCGGTGAAGGGGACTTGATCAAGAATAGGTATACCAAGTAGCTTAGAGAACTCTTCCATTGTAGGTACCAATTGGTAGTCTGGGAAAGTAAAACAATGATGTTTAGGATCAAAGAACTGGAACAGAACCCTCATCATGTCTTCTTCAAAACCTGGAGTAACCAAACTATGTAGACGACCATATCTCTGGGTGAATTTAGAGTTTTCGAGAACCATGGAGACCAATTCTTTAAGCTGGGAAGGAATTTTTGCAAAGTTGATTCAGATGTAATTTCTGAGAATGGGAGCCATAACCTGCAACAAAGAAAAAAGATAAATTCCTTTGGTCCTTGAAATGGTTAGTGAGGATGATATGATATGATGTCATGATGTTATAATTGTCATAATGTTAATAACAAACACAAACAAACACAAAAGCCTTAGGTTTAGAGGCTTGCATGAAGTCAAAAGGTAAGTACCATTTCCCCCACAAAGGTTTAGTTGGTTCAACCTGTCCTAAAATAGTAATCGGGTTCTAGAATTTCATATCATGAATCTTTCTCGCAGGCTTTATTTTGATGCGACACTCGAGTGTCCGATCAAAACATCCTGGAGTTGAATCTCAACGAGTGTAGCCTCGATTATCAGTAAGCCTTGGATCATGCCAAAGTCGACTATCTCACTACCTTCTAATGGCCAAAGCTGAATTTAACTAAGGTCCTAAAGGAAAATTAGTGCTTAATGACACCACGCAGAAGCCTAATGTTTTCCTCGATCCAAGCCTCAAGGAACATCAGTCACAAACCAAAGTGTCACACTAACAGTGGCTACCATATCAACTGTAGCGGTACATACCGTACAGTCTCCTTGGTCTATTGGCACTTACCTAAGGACTATATTCGGGTGTAGGATCTTTTACCCAAATAAATTCCCAAAACAATCCTTGAAAGTTAAATCAAACAAGTCAAAAAAATAGCAAAGTGATCTAATTCTAAGGTAACCCCTCTTTTATTATTTCATCCCCAGCAGAGTCTCCAGTTCTGTAATCACGGTGGTTTTACAAACTGGACTTTCTACTTTTTCTTTTTATTTCGCAGAGCAAAATGTTGCGGTTAAGAATGACTCGCCACCATATTTTATTTTATCTAACTTATTTGGAAAGGAAAAAAGTACAGAAAAAGACCTTTAAAAGAGTTTTGGGTTCGGGGGTAATTATATGAAGGGAAGGTGTTAGCATCTTTCATATACATGGTTATTCATGGGCTCTAAGCTTACTTGCTCACTTTTACTTTTGAAAATTTTGTGTGTGTGATGCTTTGAAGAAAATTTGAAAAG
Source organism: Lathyrus aphaca (assembly GCA_963966055.1). Classification (NCBI taxonomy): domain Eukaryota; kingdom Viridiplantae; phylum Streptophyta; class Magnoliopsida; order Fabales; family Fabaceae; genus Lathyrus; species Lathyrus aphaca. Next base: position 553,883,698 of record OZ014520.1, on the reverse strand, counting down.
TTGTCTATTGTAAGGCAAACTTTGCATCCTCTCTTGTTTCAGTCCTCAAGGGAGTTTGCAAAGTGTTTGAGAAATATACTTTTATGTGCCCATTGTAAGGCAAAAAGTGTTAGTTTTATTTTTATTCTCAAAGTATAGTGATAAAAGTTTTTAAGAGCAAGTAAGCTATGAGTTAATACCCTCCTAAATTTGTCTTTTTCTATTTATTTTTTCTTTCGTTTTAAGGGAAAAAAACTAATCCATACCATTAGTTGGTAAGAAGTTCTTTCATTGGATGTGCGGGACATCGTAGGGTAAGCGTATGGTCATAGAAAGCAACATGTAGGAATACCTTAGAGTTTCGAAGGGACTATCAACATTTTTCGAGGGACTAGATCATTTATCGCAGGAAACCTTGAAGTGCAACCAATACATTTTCTCTAAGAAATTTAAATAAATAAAAGATAAACAAAATTGATAGAAAATTAATTAAAAACCTAATAATTTCTAAGTTAATTGTTTTTGTTTTTTTATATTAAAAAAATTAATTAACTAATTTCTAAATTAATTTTAGTTAATAAAAAAAACCAAGTCTAATTAAATTAAGTTTATGTCCAAAAACCTAAACTAATTTTTTTTTAAATTGTGAAGGAAAAAACCTAGCTATAATTTAATTACAAATTAGTTATTTAATAAATCTAAGCCTAAATTAAATTATTTTTATTATTTTAGTTTTATTATATAAAAAAACTTTTATGAAGTAGAAATCTAAAATATTAAATTGATAAAGAAAATTTAAATCCATTTTTTTATTTTCTAAGGTTTTTTTTTCAATTTTTATTTGGTTTTATGATTTTATTAGATTAAAACTAATTAAATAAGTTGATTAAAAAAACAAATCAAATAAAGATTGTGATCGTACCTGAGATCAAAATCTCCAATGGCTGCTGACGTGGACTTCCAAGTATGCTCGGATGCTGAGGAGTGTGAGGGGTGTACCTGCAAGGTACTCCGATGCCAAAGTCAGAACGGGCACAAGAGATAGCAAGTACAAGTACGAGTGTTCAAGGAATGAATATTTGATACATTGTCACCCTTAGGTGAGAAGGTTTATATAGAGATCCCCCAGTGTGTGGCCAACGGTTCCTATCTCTGCCATTGTCGAGAAAAGATTGAGAACGGGGAGGGTGGATCGACTATGACCAGTCGTGGTCGATGAGACGCAGCCAATCCAGAGGGATCAGGAATATGATGGGTCCCCTTGACATTTGGGCTATTGGGTCGTTTCATGGGCAAGAGAGAATTGGGACATACCCAGTCGTCGGTTTAGTCCAGAACAGGAGCCCCCCAAGTCGTTGCTTTTGGTCGTAGAAGCGATGACTTAAGGGTGGTTGACTGTATGCAGGACAACTCTGAAGTTGTGATACTCTGTCGTTCCTTGTTTTAAGCATTTGTCCGTTTGTGAGATTGGTCGTTATAACATGGTCGTTCGAATGAGGATTTCAAACGTTTGGTAGAAATGTTGCACCACGCCTACGTATAGGGAAGTATGCGCATTTAATGCGTAATTATGGCTATCCTACGACCGTCCCTAGGTAATGAGTGTTCCATCTCTAGGTTTATAGGCTTCACGTGCTCGTGCACGTGCCAGAGAAATCTATAAATAAGGCCATGGGCTTCAGTCTTACACTTTTCGTTCTCTGCTCATACTGCCCGCTTCGAACAAGTGCTCGAACTCAGCCATCAACCACCACCAACCGTCGTAGCTTCCGAGGAGAGTATCCGAGCATACCAGAATCCTTCTTAATATTGTAAGTTTTTGTCATCTTTTGTCTGATTGAACCTCTGATTCTGATAGATATATTAGTTTCATGTGGTTAGGGCTAATTTTAGGATCGAAATGACCGGTTTGTTGAACCTCTAGGGTTCCGGCACAATGTTTTTTGCCTTTGTGTGATGGCTTTCGGTGTCAACGCCGTCGCTGATGCAAATTTTAGATTTAGCCGTCATCGTCCGTGATGGCTTATTCTACGTCTCCGGTTGAACTTCAACCGGAGTTTTGGGTGGCACCGTGCCCATTCCTGTGAACATGTGGCTTTGCTTCGTCGATACTTCTCCCTTCCTCATGTGATCGTCTGGTCGTTACTGCGACCTAGACGGTGACTTTTCTTTGAATAAGGGCATTGACCGAGGACAACTTCCTCGTTCCTTAGCGTGCCCTTTCACTTGAACAGTGGTGAAAAGGTGGATTTGTTTTGACTCATCGAATTCACAGTTGCTTTCACTGCTTTCCAGGTGTCACGATGTCCAACAACGAGTAAATACACATGGAAACTGAGAATTTTCCGAGTGACTCAACGTCCCCTTCCAATGAATCTGATGAAAGCTCATCATCAAAAAGGATTTCTCCATCTCCCAACAACTCCGAGGAAATCGCCTCAACTAGAACCAACTCTACCGGTTCTGAGGAGGAAGATGGTGATGAGGACAAGGACATGCACGTTATTGAGTGAGTCGCCGAAGAGCTAGTGAATATCACCTCTCTTTATACCCAGGACCTGAAGGGCCCAGTTCCTGTGTTCGGGAACCCTGATGACTGGACGGTGAAGTATTCGGGGTCATAGGATCGTATATGTTGGGCGTTCGGCTCAGACAGGTTTCCTCTATATGACATCTTGTTTAGGGAGCTCAAGTTTAGGCTATTGTTCTCATATTTCCAACAATCTATGTTCGTTCACTTGGAGCTCGCTCCCTTCCATCTGCACCCGAATTCATTTACCTTTATTCAGGATTTCGAAATGACGTGCGGATATCTGAAGATAGGGGCGACGCTCCCTCTATTTTTTCACATCTTCTGCCTCCAGCGCCAGGTGGTTAACGGGAAGTTCGACTGGATCTCTTTAAAACAGAAGAAGAAGTTTTTTAAACTGTACTCTGAATCGATCAGGGATTTCAAGGATTGTTTCTACTTGGTCGAATCGATCTCCGAGCGTGCTTTAAACTCCTGCAAGTTCTGGGGAGTGGATACAGATGATTAGGGGAATATTTTGTTGGACGCGGATGGGAAGGAGGTCCCTCGCTTGCTGTTGAAGTTTCACTTTTCTTGGTCGCGCGATCACTTCTTGCGCGAGACCTATGAATTCCTCGAGATTGCCTCCGTCTTGAGTGAAAACGACCAGGCCTACTATGAGGCTTTGATGGGTTATGTTTCGAGGATCACAATGATTGTGCATGTCGACAAACACGGTCATGCAATTTTAGACAAGGATGGGGGCGCCAAGGTGACCCTCAGGTTTATAGAGGTGTCCAAGCTTCTAGCTTGCGAGACAGACGAGGATGTCTCCATGTACCTTGGTAGTATTGTAGTCTTAGATTTGTTTACTCGTATTTCATTTTATGTTTGTCTATAATTTGTGCTCTGACTATTTTTGCCTTTGTATTTTCTAAATTGGATGGTGAACATACAGGATAAATTAATTGTAAACTCGAGCAAACGAAGAGCACCAAAGAAATTGACGCAAACTCGACTCAACGACAAGTTGGTTACGGGCTCGGGTACTTCTTCGCCCGCCCCTCATGGTTCTCCTGGAGGGACTTCCACGACGGGGAAAAGGTCCAAAGCTGACAACATGGTGAACCTGGCGAACGCCTCCCCAAAGCCATCATACGAGCTCCCTACATGTTTCCTGAAGCCCAACTTCTTCGAGGAGCATTCCCTCCAAGTCCATAGGGCGGAGACACTTCAGTTGGAGGGAATGAGTCGACCGGATAGACGCTCTTAGTTGGCTCGAGATGTGAGTTCAGTCACGCGGGTTCTTATAATGGATTCTGTAACACGGTGGGAGAACTGACTTGGTGTTTTTGTTTGACAAAAACATGTGCCGATAACAAGAGTCGCCATCGACTTTTATTTTATCCAATAGGAAAGGGTATAAAAGAACAGGAAAGACCTTTTTAAAAATGTTGAGTTCGGGGGGTAGGTTATATAAAGGGAATGTGTTAGCACCCTTTATATACATGGTTGTCCATGGGCTCTTAGTTACTTACCTCACTTATTTGTTTGAAAAATGTGTAGTGTGTGTTTAGAAAATATTTTCAGAAGTTCTTTGTTATGATCCTCGTATGGATGTATACAAAGTCTTAATTTTGAAAATATTTTGAAAGTGGGGTGTGAATAAGAGTTTTTGAAAGATATGAGCAAGTAATTAAGTGCTACCTACCCTAAGTTGGTCTTTCATGTTTCTTTATTTCCTTTCAAGGGTAAGACTGTCCTTACTATTAAGGAGTAAGTAGTCATTACCTTGGATTTATTAAGGGACTGACGTAGGGTCATCGTATGGTAAATGAAGGCAACTTGTAGGGGTGTCTTTAGCAATTCGTAGGGACTATCATCATTTATTCGTAGGGACAATATCATTATTTTGTAGGCAACCTCGAAGGGACTTATGATCTTTTGAATCTGTAGGGACTTGATGATTTATCAATCTGTAGGGACTTTGCTTAAGACACCCTCATTTTCGAGGAACTTGACCATATTTAAGGCAACTGAGAGGGGAAACCCTAGGAGGTGCAGATGGCGATCGTAGAACGATCGACTTACGTGTGTGAATGATTGTTTTCAGATATTTATTTTTATTAAATGGGCTAAGTCTAATTTATTTAAACATACAATCTTTGCACTACCTAGATTACTAACCACGCATTTAATATTTAACGGGAATTAAAAAGCAGAAAAAAAATAAAATCTTACGCTATTACATCATGGGGAGGGGTACATTTGACTTTTAGGGGGATTGCGGAAATTAAAATGCGGAATTTAGACCTAAACTATTACATAGGAGGAGCAATTACATAATCGAAAATAAAAGCGAGAATATAAATTATATAATTATGCGTCTATACAATTTTCTAAGAGATAAATAAGGAGGATTGTTAAGGAAATTAAACTAAATTAGGTTAAGAAAAATAATTAATTGTTGTATATAAAAAAAATTAGGGTTACGAAAAAACAGGGATTAGAAAAAAAATTAAGTTTTTTTAGAAAAAATTAGGGTTTGATTAATTTTAAAAAACCTAAATCTAATAAAGTAATTAATTTACAATTTTAATGATAAAATTAATAATAAAAAAATAATTTTATGAAAAAATATTATGAGAAAAAGAAATAGGGATTAGTTTAAATTTGTTTTGTTTTTTAAGAATATAATTAGGAGTGTTTAATTTAATTATTAATTAGTAATTAAGGTTAATTATTTAGTTAATATAATAAAATATATAAAAGAAAATTGCCTAAAAAAATATGGTGGTGGCTGGCATCGAACCCATCACCCTTACCTCATAAGCCAAACACTTTGCCACCAGGCCAGACGCGCGTCAGTGGAAAATGGATAGCACGAATATATTATAAAAACAAACCAAATTTTAAATTTCAGATTCGCGCCAACGCCTTCTTCTTCAACCTCTGAACTATAGCTTTTGCTACGGTTTGGCTACAAATTAGCTAGGAAATTTTCGTAGCTAATTCACCTGCAAAATTCAAACACTTCCAAATATAGACAATTGGACCAAGATATTTACATCAATCAATTGCCCACAACCTTCACGTTTCAAATCTATCATCAAACATAATTTTAATGGCTTAAATTAGAAAGCCCTAATATATAGTTTGAAACCCTAGCAATGGCGTTACACGGTTTTGGCCATGAAGCTTTAAATTAATTATCCAAAAACTATCCTTGCATCATCACAAACAAGAAACAATCATCAAATTCAATTTATAACAAGTGTATATACGAAATCGAAAAACACATAAATAAGAACAAAAACAAGATTCGGTTAGGAGTTTATGTGATGCTTTAGATGATGGTAATGCTTGGATGAGTTCAGGGAAGATCAAGGAATGCATTGAGACCTTTGGAATGCTTTGAAACGACCTTAATTGCCAAAACAGAAAGTTGGTTTTCTTTGAAATTTTTTAAGTTTGATGGTGGCCTCTCCTATGAATTTTTCGTCCTTTTGCATTGCATTGTTGTTATGTATATATAGTAGATGAATTTAGGTCAGAAAGATGGGCCTTGATACTATGGATTTGTGTTGCTTGATTGTGAAGAAACCTCCTTACCAATTTTGTTAAAAAAAATCAATATATCCATACCATAATGGTTTTGCACGAATTTGGAGTGTATCAATCACCTTTAAATGTCATTTTTTTATCCCAAAACAAATATTGGATCAAATATTTGATTTTCACAATTTATTTCAATTTAATTTGAATTTTAATAATTAAAATCCAAAACAATATAAAATAAATGATAAAAATAAGAATAATTGGCCATTGGGTCGTGCATGACCTCATCTTCAAGTTTGGGTTGCAATTTTTTGGGACCATTTGGAGTTTAGAAAGCTTAGAGTGTCCTCTAATCAACCCTTTTTTTCCCATATCCGTATCATTTACCATTTTCAAATTATGAGCTTTGGAAAAAGTTGACTTTTTGTTGACTTTCAAAATGACCTATAATGTCTTGGTTCATACCTTCCAAATGAAGCATTTTTGGACTTGGCTTGTGAGACACAAAGTTGTAGAGAATTGAATTTCCTTTAAAATGAGGTTTGGATGGGAAATGTTTGATAAAGTATGTGAAAGTTATGGCTGGTCAAAGTTCAGTTGACTTTTACTATGAAAACCCTAATTTAGTAACTTCTGATTCTTGATGATTCTGAGGTTTCCTTGATGAATCATGATCAACCCTTGATCAGATGATGAATTTCACCTTATAATCTTGATGTTGGCCAAAAATATTGAAGTTTGACTTTGAGTTGACCACAGTTGACCTCAGTTGACTTTTTTTTACCAAGTTAATTGATTTTTAGGTATCTGAGTCTCTGACTGACCAAACTTGTTGGGAAAGCTTTGAAACTTGACATGAGGATTCTTTAAGGTATATAGGATGTTATGAAGTCCAATTGAGGCTTTGGAAGTCCATTTTTCTTGGGGAAACTCAAAACCCTAGTTCTAAGCTCCATTGTTCAGGAGGAGGCTTTGTCTGGTGAAATCTTCAATCCTTTTGATCAATTGAGAATCCTATGACTATTAAGATACCTCTTGAACTATATGATCTTGAATGTAGGAGGGCAAATTTTGGGGTACAACAGCTTCCCCTGTTCAATTTTTTGAAACCTGAGGAGTTAGATTGGCATGTACGCCATTCGTGACTTGAAGGTTGAAGGGGATTGAACACCAAAGCCCAAAAATTTGCACTCGCCTGTGCGCAAAATAATGATGTTATTTGGTTGTATTTGCTTGAATTGGCTTAAAGATGCCATTCAAAGTAAAAAATGTTCTTCAGATATACCTCTTGGAGGATAAAGCAGTCCAAGACGTAGATTGATGTAATCTTGGGGGATGTAGCAACCCAAGAGGTTGTTTGGTGTGGTCCTGGAGGATAGAGCAGTCCAAGATATTCTGGGGGTTTATAGTAGCCCGAGATATTGTTTGAGATAGCCCTTAGGGGGATATAGCATCCCAAGATGGATATAGATGTAATCTCAGGAGATGTAGCAGCCTAAGATATTGGTTTTCGGGGCCCTGAGGGATATAGCAGCCCAAGATGTTGATGGATGTAATATTGAGGGATTTAGCAGCCTAAGATATTGGTATACGTATTCCTAGAGGATAGAGCAGTCCAAGATTTTGTTATATGTACTCCTGGAGGATAGAGAAGTCCAAGATATTGTTTGAGGTAACTTTTGGGGGGATATAGCAGCCCAAGAATAAGTTGTTGATGACGTTCGTCTGCTGGGGAATTAACCTGAAAAACAAGGTTAGTTTTATGCAATGTCATGATGTATATAGCGCTTTGCAAGACAATATTCTTATCATAAATGAGAATGTTGTATGTGTATGATATGAAATGATGTATGAATGAATTGTGTAGTTGAAGCGCATGAGTAGCTTCGTATAACAACTGTTGGCTGGGGAAAATAAATCCCGATTTATTACTGAGGAATATGAAGACTTCATTCACGTCTTGTCTTGGAATATCGTACTTAGGATCTTCCATTTTCCGTTCGTCATACTTCTTATTGAAGGATTAAGTTCCTGAATACCCTGACTGAGGATAAAAGAGATGGGCATTCCCTGGGAGACTTATCCGACCAAGTATCAATTCTTCGGAGGATATCTACTTGAAGATTTTGTATAGTTGGAAGTACAAGAGGCTACTTGGAACGATTCGTTAGAATATATCCGTGAAGATTACTCTGTGGGGATGAACCGGCGAAGATTCGTTGGATTCCTACCTCCGATTGTCCTTAATAAATGCTATTATTGTATTTTATGCATTTATGGTAAACATAAATCATACTCAAAAGCATATATACATTCATACATAATCAACGGACGTCTTCGCTTAAGTAAAAGGGAAAAGTAAACCTGAATTCGGAGATAGAGTTGTATCAATTTTGAAAGTGTATACTCATTCAAAGTAACCATTGGATTTAGAACTTCTGATATTCTCGAATTCCCAGAGTAATTCTCTAGGAATTATCATGACTGAATCCGAAGACATGATACTGACACCATTTGATATTATGGGCACACACAGTTAATTTTCATACTGGCTTATGCTGAAAATCCAATATCAAGGCAATATAATGAGAGGAATATGTTTTCAGACTGCGGTGGGTCGTATACGCTCCGAATATTATATTTGGAAAGAGAGTGTTTCCCCTAGCTGAGGATGACTTGTCCCAAATTGGCAGTATTTGAAAAGCTACCTCGAGAGAAACAAACAAAATGCCCCACAATAATATGCCCCTAGCATCATGAACTCGGTAATGTCACCTTTGGTAATTCAGATAGATGAGGAGACCTGCCCCTGGCTACTTAAGCATAGTTGAATCTTGACCTGATTGCCCCAAATGAATTGGATAGTAACATGGAATGCCCCCTTGAGTGGAAGATAGTGACTATGCCCTCTTGTATACATTGGCTTTGATCCAGGGAGCAACTTTGTCTATCGGGAGGACTTTGGTTTATTGAATGTTAGCATGTAAGCTTCTCTGCTATCAAACACTTAGTTATATGCAAATAATGATATTCAAAATGCAATGCTTATGTCCGTCTTGAAGTTATGAAAAAGATTTATTTTAGCAAACAATGTTTATAAAATTGTGATATTAACACAAGATTTATAATAAGCCCTAAAGGATAAAGGCTCAAATTTTATTTGTACCCAACTCATTCTCTGTGATGTTCTTTAGTCCTATGTTTTGTTAACTTATACATTGAGGCTCCCAAAAGAGTTTGGAATCGTAACATTGACAGCAGTTTATTTGAAAAACCAGTCATCTTTTTTTTCCGAGGATTTGTAGTGACCTATTTTTCTTTTGACTTTGTTATCCCTTCCTTTTGCCTGAACTGTTTGTTTCAAGATTACAGTCAGCGGGGTGTCTCAATTTTTTCTAAGTCTCCTTCATAGGTTTTGACTTAGTTAGCTTTTCTTTTGCTAGATATTGACTGTCAGACTTAATGATTACAGGGAACCATCAATAGTTGTGTACAAAAGGACAACTAGCATAATTGAGTTAATCGAGGAATTTCCCTGCCCCAGGTTATTATTAAGGGTTTTAATTTGAGTGAGAAGGAAAACTCCTACTTCATAGGCTCAAAAGGGTTGACTAGGGATTCACTTCCTTATACCTCCACTGTTTAGGAATTGAAACAATGCATGTACATCGTCAGCATAGTCTGTTCAAAAGCATACTATATGAAATTATGGTATCGTCTTTGTCATCCTCCCTCTAAAGGCTTACAGCTTTATCAAGAGTTAAATATCACAAAATAGAAGTAAGAAGCATAGTTTTAAATATAGTGAAACAAATGGATTAATTCAAGACAAACATACGCAATGCATTAATGTGAAAACAAAGTTTAACATAATAGTAAATGCTTGGACAAACAAAAGAAATTACAACTTAATAAATCAAGTGATGTCCCATCCAGTTGGCTGAATGTCTTCGATTGCAATCTGTGAACTTTCAGGAGCGGTATATTTTACCATGAAATCAAATATGTCACTTGGCTATCCTAAGGTATCCCAAACTTCAACCGGTATATGTGGGCTTTCTTTCTTGCTACCTCTGGAAATTTGTCTTATAACTTCGATGTTTGATGGACGATAGGAGAATTCAATTTGATCTTCTGGCGTAACCTTGAGGATTCCTTCGTCAATCAGGTCTTGAATCTTATTCCTCAATGCCCAACAATTATCAGTGTCATGTCAATGACAGTTGGAAAGATACGCACACCTTGCATTGGGATTATAGCGAGGGGAGGAAGTATTGGGCTTTCGAGGAGAATTTTTTAAGGAAATTAACTTCATCTCCAACAAGCATTACAAAGTTTGCGACATTGGCATGTCGAATTTGAGGAACTGCCTTCTACATTCCTTGTGTTGAGGTGGATTAACCTTACAAGATCTTTTTTCTTCAATTGAAGAACTATTAGTAGTAGCTTGTCTCTTTCCTTCTTTTATCCTTATCTTCCTTTCAACCAAGTCAGCATGTTTCATCGGAGGTTGACTGGTGATTTGATTCCCGACTCTGTTACCTTGAAGTTTATTGACAAAGAATCTCCGCTCTTCTTGCCCCCGATCTAAGTTTTGGATAAGAGCCACCTTACCATTCATCTGGATTCCCATCTCTTCCATCTCAGCTTGAAGTTGTTCCAACTGATCATCCTTGTTGTCTTCAGGATTCTTCTTTTTCATGTCCTTAGTGAGGAAGGCTTTCAACCCTTCTTTCCCCTTGGACAAATTCAGGATCTCCTCTTGAAATTGAGCATTCTGAGCTTGAAGATATTTGACAGATTGTTCGAGAGCCATTTCTACTTTGGAATAAACAGCAAGAAGATAAGAAACTTGTTATGCAATGATATGGTATTTAGATGCATATTCAATGTTTTCAAGGACCGCATGATTTAAATTTGTTAAAACAAACAAAAACTCGTATTAGTAGGCTTGAAATAATATTGCCTTTTAGGCTTACAAATTAAAACAAACAAAATTTATAAACAAAATGAAACATCTGAGAATTAAGTCTCCCATGGACACTTCCTTTTGGTGTTGAGATATGTGTTGAGATTTCGTTCCTCGTGAAGTTGCTTTGTAAGCTCCAACACTCTTTCTTGGCTAATCCTGAATTGAGCTTCAAAGGTATCTCCTTGCTCCTTCAGTTGGATCCAGGACTTATGCAGCTCTTCCAAATCAGTGGGTACATCTGGATGAAGGATGGTATAATGATCATCTCCTTCAATAATAGGCTCCATAGTAATCGGTAGAACAACATGATATGGCGTCATAAAAGTCTGAGCACGAGACCGAACCCATCTGAGGTAAGGTTCCATAGGAATGGAGTACTTTGGTTCCAGAGTATTACTATCAACCTTGTTCACCTTACTCCAAGCTCGTATAAACCTTTGACGGTAGCCTTGAAGATCGTTGTCATAGTCAAACACAATACCTTGAATAAGCATGTCATGAGGACCATTACTCCGAGCATAACCAAACTGACGTAGAGCTAAAGAAGGGTTGTAAGTAATGCCCCCTCTTATGCCAAGGAGTGGCACATTAGGGAATTCCCCACAACGGTCATTGATAGTAATATTTTCCATAGATCGGGAACATCATTGAATATATGAATGAGAGAGTGACATTATCCTTTTAGACAATCTCAAACCTTGTTCATTCTTCATCACAGATCGAGGAATGTGGGAGGGAAAATTTTGGGGTACAACAGCTTCGATGTTTGCTGAAGGGATGGCCACCCAAGAGCAGGAGATCCATCAGCTGAAGGCCAAACTGTCGGCCTCCAAGGACGTGGCCAAGAACTCTGCAAAATCTCTGAAGGAGGCCTCCAAGAGGATAAATGCGCTTGAGGAGACAATGGATGCCAACAAAAATTCTGTTGCATAGGAGATTGTCGATCTCAAGGCCGACTTGACCCCAGCTACGGACGAACCTGAGGAGGTGAAGTCTTTGAAATCTCGGGTGGAGCTGGTCGCAAAAATTGAGGAAGGCTATGCAAATCTCGAGGAGATGGAAAGAGTTGCGTTCAAAAAATCGGTGGACCAGCTTAAAATAGTTAACCCTGAGTTGACATTTAATAAGGAGGGCACCAATTTTTTGTATAAACCGAGGACGGGGTGATCCACATTCCCGACTACCTCAAGCAGCCAGAGCAAGATGATGACAAGATGGAAGAGGACCACAGTGCCCCTATTGACGTCCAGCCTAATGCAACTTATAAGTTCTGTAATTTGCATGAATTTTGTAAAACAAATATAGCAGCAGTGTGTATGTACAAGATCTTTGTAAAAGAATGAATATATGAAGCAAAGAATCCTTTTGTGTGTGTTTAAACATGTTGTGTTGAAATGTTTCAACATCTGGAACAAAATGTCGAAGAAGATGTCAAGACAATTCATTCGACATCATGAATTGCTGTAAGTGGATTGAAGTTTTTGTTTTGGTTTCAACAGAAACAGTTTATTTGGAGATTTAAATCAATTCAATGGCGCTAATTGTAGAAGATCTTGAAGACTCAAATTTAAATTGAAGAAAAATATTTAAAAATATAGAGTTTCTATATTTAGATATATTTTAGGAGTTTTTTAGATTTGAAGATTTTTTTGTATTTTTGTAAGAAGATTTTTCTACATTATTTGTAGAAGTTATTGTTGTGATTGTTTAGGCCCAAATCCAGTTGGGAATAGGTTATAAAAGAAACCTTTTAACCCTGTTGTGGCTGTGTATTTGTAAACCTCGAAGCTGCTAAGCAAGAGGTGGATTGTACTTAACTGAAGATGATAAGTAAGATTAAGTTGGTTGTCATGGAAGTGTGTCTTCTGTTGTGAATTGTTGTGTAGGTAACAAGCCTTCAATAACAGCAACTGATTGTTGAGGACTGTGAGACATCACTGAGGTGATTGGAAGTGAGGATGAGTTTTTCATATTTAGGAGTTCCTAAGTAGAAGTTGCATTGGTAGTGATTAAGTGAGAAGACTGTAAACTATAGATGTTTACTGAAAAGTCTTTGAATTGATACTACATAGTGGGTTTCCTTCTTGGCTTGGTAGGCCCCAGAGTAGATTGGTTTGATCAAACTGGGTTAACAATCATGTTGTATACTTTACAGCTTTTTTGTTTTATGTTTTATGCAATACCTGAACTCAATGTCTTATTAGATGTCACAACATCCCGAAGCATGTTTGAATCTAATATATCAGAATTTTTTAGTACTGTTATGTATGCCTTACCATGTTTATAAGTAACAGATAAGATGTCTTAACATCATATTCGACATCTGAGTCTGTCATACCAGAATTTCACCATTGTTTACCCTTGAAGTTTTTTGCTAATTCGGTCTTGTATTTTGTTGGTCATTCTGCGTGCCATGGCCTTTTCTAAGTGATGGGGGAATATGTTCCACTTTTATGTAAAATGAGAACAAGTCGGTCCTCGTGGACACACCTTTTAATTTTTCACTTTTTACGACCTTGATGGTCGCTTGCCTATTTTGTTGTTGTGCTCGTATGTCCGTCGGAGGACATACCTTGTTTTATATTTTCGCTAAGTGTTCGAGATGTTTAGCTATAACAATGTTTGTTTTATGTGCCCGCGTAGGGTTTAAGATTTGTTGATAAATTTGGGACAATGGTGCTCGATTTATGTGTTTGTCGGTTTGTGGAACCGGGCAGAATGCCATTGTATGATTGGCTAGGGAACCAGGAAGAATGTTATTGTATGATTGGCTGGGGAACGATGCTCAGAATATGTTAATGATCTGTGGTTCACGATGTGAACATCCCATCGCGAGCTGGGTGTTCTGCCAGGACATGGTACGAAGCCGACGACAGACTCGTTTGAGGATCCAATCTTGGGATGATGATCTTCCTCGTTCTTGAGGAGGATCTCATTAAAATGTTATTTCGGTATGCGGTACTTGTACCTAGGCACGCATGTTAGATCGGTACTGATGTCGGTTGACGCCTTAACTGTAGTATTGTTTGAGTTTCTCGGTGTTCCAAGGACGAGCAAGTTCTTCCCCATTCAAATTTTCTAAGTAATAGGCCCCGTTATCCGTTTTTGCTCGGACTCGATAAGGACCCTCCCACTTTGCAGCGAGCTTTCCTTCTCGGGAGTCCTTGGGGTTCCTCCTGAGGACGAAGCCGCCGGCCGCGAGCGCTCGTTTTATAACTTTGGAATCGTGTCTTATGGTAATCTTTTTCTTAAAAGATGCCTCGCGTAGGGCTTCCCCTAATCTGACTTCTTCGACTAGATCGAGCTCTTTGCGTAATGTTTTTGAATTAGTATCTTAGTCCATTGGGGCTTCTGTTCGCCTAGAAGGGATGTGCATCTCTATGGGAATGACGGCCTCAGTCCCATATGCCAGTCGAAAAGGGGTTTCCACAGTGGTCGAATGGGGGGTAGTCTGGTATGCCCACAGGACGATGTGTAGTTCCTCAAACTAGCGTCTCTTGATCTCGTCTAACATTTGTTTGAGTCCCCGGAGGATGACCCTGTTCGCCCCTTCAGCTTTCCCATTAGTTTGTGGATGTTCGACAGATGCGAAGTGCTATTTAGTTCTGTCATTGGCGACGAACTCTTGAAAATTCTTATCCGTGAATAGGGTGCCATTGTTAGTGACGGTGGCTAGGGGTATTCCGAAGCAGGTGAGAATGTTACGTTTGAAGAAACACAATATGTTGAGGGATGTGATTTTGGCTAGAGGTTTAGCTTCTATCCACTTCGTGAAGTAGTCAACTCCGTGGATCAAGTATTTTTATCTGGTTCGAACCAACGACGAAGGGTCTGAGGATATCCAGGCCCCACCATGCGAATAGCCACGGGGATGACATAGTTTTGAGCTTATTGGGTGGTGTGAGGTGCATGTCTCGGTGCTTTTTGGTGTTGTTCTGCATAATGGGCCAATAATATCCTGCCCTAAGGGCTTTCCATACAAGGGACCTTCCGCCTAAATGTTGGACATTGATACCTTCGTGGATCTCGCGCAGGATGTGGGAGATCGGCTCTTCTTCGACACATTTGAGGAGGAGAATGGAGAATCCATGTTGGTATAGTTTTCCTTCAACCAAGACGTATGAACAGGCCCTTCGTTTGATGATATTGGCTTCCTTCGGATCCTCGGGCAGTTCGTCATTGGTTAGGTATTTGTATACCGGGTTCATCCAGCAGTTGGCATCGCCAATGACGTTTACGTCCATTGTTGGGCTTAATTTTTCAATACTGGGACGAGGAAGTATCTCTTGTATGATAGATTTATTACCTTATTTCCTCTTTGTGCTGGAGAGCTTTGAGAGCACGTCTACTTGTATGTTGTTTTCGCGGGGTACATGTTTAACTTTCACGGATGTGAATTTTGCAATAGTTTCCTTGACCAGAGCTAAGTATTCTGGAAAATTGTCGTTTTTGACCTGGTACAATCCTTTGACCTGCATGGCTACGAGTCTGGAGTCTGTGCAGATAGTTATCTCTTCCTCTCCCAGGTCGTCAGCGAGCCTAAGGCCCGCTAGGAATGCTTTGTATTCTTCCTGGTTGTTGGATGTGAGGAACGATAAGGTGAGGGATACTTCGATCTGGATTCCCTCTTCATTCTCTAAGATAATTCTCGCGTCGCTTCTCATCGAGCTTGACGTGCCATCCTCAAAAATGGTCCATCTTTTAGACGTGCAGGTCTGGCCTTCTGGGGAGGTCATTTCGGCTACAAAGTCGGAGAGGGTCTGTCTTTTAACAGCTACCCTACCCCTCGTATTGGATATCGAATTCGGATAGTTCCAGTCACCATTGAGCATTCACCCGGCCATATCAGGTCGACCAAGGAGTTGTCTGATGGGTTGGTCGGTACGCACCACAATTGAGTGTGCGAGGAAATAATGTCTAAGTCTCCTTGCTGCATAGAGGAGTGCCAGGGCAACCTTTTCAATTTGTTGATATCTAAGTTCGGGCCCTTGTAGGGCTTTTCTCGGGAAATAGATCATTTTTCCCCTCGGTCGTTTCTCATACGAGAGCGGCACCTATGGCTTCGTTAGCAATGACAAGGTAGAGGAACAAGATTTCCCCTACCTTCGGTCGCGAGAGGACCGTGGGTTCTGACAAAGTCTTTTTGAGGTGTGTCAGGTCTTGCTCACATTATTCTGTCCATTCGAAGGCAGCCTCCTTACGGAGGAGCTTGAAGAAGGGGAGCGTGTGCTGAGCGGATTTTGCCATAAATCGTGATAACGATGCAAGCACCTCATTTAGTGATTGGATGGATTTTTTAGAATTTGGTGTGGGATTTTTGGAGAATGCTCGACATTTTTCAGGGTTAGACTCTATTCCTCTTTCGGTTAGGTAAAAACTGAGGAATTTTCCCGCCCGTACTCCAAACATGCACTTTTCAGGGTTGAATCGCATTTTGCACTTGCATGTTTGGTCGAAGATTTTCTTGAAGTGGAGAGCGTGATCAGTTTCCTCGTGGGATATGACGATCATGTCGTCCATGTAAACCTCGAGCATGTTACCGATCTCTGCTTGAAAAACTTTGTTCATCATTCGTTGGTAAGTAGCGCCCGCGTTTTTCAGGACGAAAGACATTACATTGTAGTAATAGTTGCCCAATTCGGTTATGAAAGCGGTGTAATTTTTGTCGGTCATGAAAGCGGTGTAATTTTTGTCGGTCACGACCATGGATATTTGATTATACCCGAAGTAGGCGTCGAGGAACGACAACAATTTAAAACTTGCAGAGTTATCGACCAGTTTATCAATGTTAGGCAAGGGGTAAGCGTCTTTCGGGCAAGCCTGATTAAGATCGGTGTAGTCAACGCACATACGCCATTTTCCATTGCTCTTTTTAACTAGTACAACGTTCGAGAGCCATGTGGTATACCTAGCCTCTGTTACAAAATACGCCTCTTGGAGGATTTTTACAGCCTGCTCGGCTGCTTCTACGTTTTCCTGGGACTGCTTCCTCCTTCGTTGCGCGACTGCCTAGATTGAGGGATCTATGGACAGATGGTGGCATGCTGTCTTTGGATCTAAACTCGGTATCTCTGCAGTGCTCCACGCGAATAAATCGGCATTTTCCTTGAGGCAAGCCTTGAGCTGCTTCCTCACTAGGTCGGGGAGGTCTGCTCCAATCTTCACTCCCTTCGACGGATCCTCTCCCAAGGCAACCAACACAAAATTGTCATCGGGTACGGGTCGAGCGAATGAAGAAAGTTTCACGACCAGTTGCTTTTTCTCTTCTTCATCAGTGAATCTGCTATCGAGATCTATGTAATCCATGCGGGGTAGCGCCTTTGGCTCTTCTGAAGTGTGGGGGAGGATGACTTTGAATGGCTTAGGCTTGGCGGCGATGTTGTGGAGGCCTTTGGATGCGGCCTCGTAACATCTGCGAGCAGCTTATATGTCCCTATGGAGGGTGGCTACCTATCATGATGATGTGTAGTACTTCATTTTCAGGTGTACAATGGAAGGTACCGCAATGAGCTCGGCCAGAGTGGGTCGTCCTAGGATGCACTGGTATAGGGACAGGCAGTCTATCACAAGAAATTGCACCTTGATGGACCTCACGGTATCTCTAGCACCAAATGTGACGATCAGGTCGATGTAACCCCACGATCTGGAAATTATCCCGTTGAATCCTTGGATATTTGAGCCTACATATGGCGTCAAATGCGTCTCATTCAATTATAGGGTCGCGAACAGTTGGGAGTACATTATGTTGACAGAACTTCCTTGATCAACTAGGATCCTACGGACATCAAAGTTGGTCATCTGTGTGCGAACCAGCAAAGGAATGCTAGTGTTTGGTGCTCCTTTGAGGAGGTCTTCTTTGTAAAAAGAAATGGGATTGGATTCTCCTCGAGGAGGGTCAAAGGTCGAACTCAGGTTAGAACTGGTGTTGATCATCTTGTCGAACCGTCGCTTCACCAATCCTACTGTGACCTTATTGGGTCCTCCTCCGGAGATGGCCATTGCTGATGGGAAGGATTCCCACGGGCTGTATGCGGCGAAGTACGCAGGGCTGGTGTATGGTTCGGGAACATAGAAATATTTTGGCTGTGTTATACAGAGGGAGACCTAAATGTTTTTTTCCACGACCAGTGGGGTGACGTCCTCGACCTTTCGGGCTTCCTATTCTTCTTGCCGATGAGCATATTTACTCTTAGTAAACTGTTTGAGATGACTATCCCGGATGAGTATCTCAATGGCGTCCTTTAAGTGAATGCAGTCCTCGGTATTATGCCCGTGAGATTTATGGAAGAGACAATACTTTGTTTTGTCAGTATTTGGTTTGTTTGATAGTTGTTTCGGGAATCTGACTCCTGCTTGACAAAATTCAGAATTCGCGCACTCGGACAAAATCTTTTCCCTGGTCACTGTGAGAGGTGTATAATCGTGGAACCTCCCGATGGGACCCTTGTGCTCCCGCGGTTCACGAGAGCGATTTTCCTTTCTTTTCTCACTTCCCTGACGAGATGTCAATGAGTCATCATGCTTGGAAGGTTTGGCGTCTTCATTACGCCAGGTGTCACGGGCAATGCTCGCTACTTCTTTCTCCTCGTACTATATGTACACTCGTGCTTTGAGGAGGAAATAGTCAAGCGTGGTCGGTGTTTCGATTCCCATGACTATTCTGAAATCACTCTGGGGGCGGAGTCGTCGTTCCAAAAGGTATTTTTTCATATCGTCTGTGGTCGAGACCTGGACATCTTCTTTGTTAAACCTTTCGATGTACGCTCAGAGGGGTTCGTCCTTCCCCTAAATAATCGCCTCCGCGGATGCTTCAATTTTGGGATGGCGTCGTGAGGCAGTGAAGTGTCGAGAGAATATTCTCCCTAGCTGCCTCCATCAGGTGACAGATTCGTGAGGGAGACTTTTGTCCCAAGCCATCACCCCCTTTCTCAAGGTCGTGGGGAAGAGGTGGCACTTGATAGCTCCCCGGACACCTCTATTGTCCAATAAAGCATCAATATTTTTAATGTGCTCATTTGGGTCTGTGGTCCTATCATATGTTCCCAGTGGTGGAGGCTTCACAAGCCCTTTCTGGGTCCTCGTGGACATGATCTCCTGTGAAAAGGGGGGTATGGAGTTCGTCCTCGTCGCTGGAGAACGGGGATACGGAGTGGGAACAATCATTCCTATGCCTGCGTGGAGGAGATTTCGAGTGATTTCTCGCTCCTTCTGGTGAGGGTCGCACTCCCGGTTGGAGGGTTGGTCGGATATTCTTTGTTTGCGGGGACTTAGTTTGCCAAGGAGACGAATGTGTTCACTTCTTAATGGATCTAGAGGCCTCGGGTTGGTGGTGGTCCTTCCTCTTCCTGGGCGATCTTGAACGGGACCATCAGTGTCTCCTTGCAGGAGTGGGGGACCTCACACGTCTTGCTTCTTCAAGAACCTCCAATATTTCGCCCTAGCAGAGCAGAAGGAGGTTGATGTTGTTGGTTGCTTCGACCAAAGATGCTAGTGTTTGATTCGTCCCCTTGGGGATGGGAATCAGTGGGAGATCTGCAGGAGTGATCTCAGGTTGCTGTGATGGTTCGGGTGACAGGGAGGCAGTTCGCCCATCAAGGAAATGATCCAGTTTTCCTAGGAGAGGATTAGTTTTGTCACTCTCCCGTTGCTTAATGGGAATGCTGGTGACGAGGAGATAAATGATGGAATCTTCTCGGTGAGCCATCGAAAAGGAGATTTAACGGTGATGTTTTTGTTTTCACAAACTGAGGATGAGAAAACGGGGCAACAAAGTTCCCACAAATGGCGCCACTGATCGTACCTGAGATCAAAATCTCCAATGGCTGCTGACATGGACTTCCAAGCCTGCTCGGATGCTGAAGAGTGTGAGGGGTGTACTTGCAAGGTACTCCAATGCCAAAGTCATAACGGGTACAAGAGATAGCAAGTACAAGTAAGAGTGTTCAAGGAATGAATATTTGATATATGTCTCCCTCAAGTGAGAGAGTTTATATAGAGAGCCCCCAGCGCATGGCCAACGGTTCCTATTTTTGGGCCTGGATTGCGGATCCCCCGAAAATAGGTAACTGCCAGAAACTAACCGTCGGACGAGCATCTTTGTCGCGATAATGGCGCGTCAGACACAATACCATCCGAGCAGGAACTAGTTAGGTTGAATCTGGGAGATCTCTGCCATTGTCGGACAGAGATCGAGAACAAGGAGGGTGGATCAACTACGACCAGACCTTGTCGATAAGACGCGGCCAATCCAGGGGGAGTAGGAATATGATGGGTCCCCTTGACATTTGGGCTATTGGGTTGTTTCATGGGCAAGAGAGGATTGGGCCATACCTAGTCGTTGGTCTAGTCTAGAACAAATTGGTTAAAGTGGGAAAAAATAAACAAAAATGCAAAAGGCTGAGATCAAACTCGGGGTCTTTGGTTTCATGCGATACGTTGAACCTGTTCTATTAGATATCAGGAAGACAATGAGGTTAGTAGTTTAAGTCAAAACACAATAAAAAATAAAATATGAAATTCACGAACATGATGCAATCGGAGTTCAATGGTATGCGTGTTTCAGGCATGGTTGATCATTGTTATTGATCTGAACTTACTTGTTGATATCTCAGGGGTTTAATGGAAGGGTTGGTTGGCTTTGAATTCACCTGGAAAATGGAACACGAATTTGCACTATTCTTTTGAAAAATTGAGATTTTTTGATCTAGCTTTGGAGGCCACTCTTTGTCCTTGTGTTTTGGTGAGGAGTGGTATTTATAGGAGAGGATGGATCATGGAAAGAAACTCGGAGTTATGGTGAGGAGTGAATGTGTTGAAAACATGTTTTCTAAGTTTCTTTAAATGAGAGATCCTTGTTCCTATAGTCAATCTCTTTCCCACTTTTGATGATTTTGTCTTGAAGATGTTTTGGAAAGATAATGAAGAAGTATGATTTATGTTGGATTTTTTTTAATGAAAAATACATAAAATAAATTAAAAATAATTATTAAAAAAATGCCTAAAATGGGAAAACAAAAATTAAAATTAAAATAATAAAAAAATGTGATTTTTGAAAATAGAAATAAAGTTAGTGACAAAAAAAATGTCACAAATAATATATGCAAGATTCAAACTCGTGACCTTATATTTGCAAAGCTTACCTCCTTACCAATTGTGTCACTTCACCTATTTGAAATAAATATGTACTTGAAAACATATGAAGATCAAGCAACTATTGGTTATTTAAAAAAATACAAATAGCTTAAAGTAAACTATTGTATATTTTTAAATAAGCAAAATAAACCACTATTAAAATGTTAGTAACAATGAACCAAAATTTTTGTAAAGTCCAAGTTTAAAAATAATATGACTGTTAACAATAAGGCGGGCAAATTTGTGAAGCAAGACTTGAAACTTGACATGTAAATACTTTGAGACATATGAGACACTATGAAGTCCACTTGAGGCCTTAGAAGTTCAATTTCCTTTGAGAGAATCAAAATCCTAATAAGGAACCCAATGCTTAGGAGGAGAGATTGCATGTTCAATCCTTGAATTGTCTTTGAGATTTTGAGACTCCTATGAGCATGAGGATACCTTTTGACACAAATTGTCTTGAATATGTGAGGGCAAATTTGAGGGTGCAACAGTTACCACTAGCCTGTGATAGTGAAGATGATGAGATAGTGAAAGATGATTTCCCAACTTTCAAGCTTCCAAAAAGTATGGATGATTACAAGTGGGATTTAGGGACTTATTTTGCTTCTATGGAAGAATTTAAAGAGGGAATCATAACTTATGCTATTCATTTTGGTTGAAATCTGATGTTTAAGAAAAATGATCACATGAGGATGAGAGTCATATGTAATAAAGGATGCCCATGGGAGTGCTACTATGCAAAACTACCAGATAACAATACTTGGCAATTGAGAAAGATTGTGGACAAGAACACATGCAATAAGGTAAGATTTCTAACTTCTAAATGGTTGGAAACAAAATTCAAGGTAATGTAAGAGAGAATCCTAATTTGAAGCTGGATGATATAATGGAGAAAAAAATGGAATGTAGGCATCAATAATACACTTGCTTACAGAGCTAAGTCAATTGCTATTGAAATTGTTGATGGTTCATTTAGGGAGTAAAATACAAGAATTCATGATTATGGTTATGAGTTGTTAAGGTCAAACGCTGGTTCAATTGTAAAGATTACTAGCCAACCAAGTGTAGGTGGAGAAGGAGGTAGTGAGAACATTGACAGGCCTTTGACTCCACATTTCCAAAGGATATATATCTGCATCAAGGCTTGCAAAGATAGTTTCTTTAAGAGCAGACCTATAATAGGTTTGGATGGGTGCTTTTTGGAAGGCTATTATGGTGGACAGATGCTTGCAACCATTAGGAGGGATCCTAATTACCAAATGCTCCCAATAGCATATGTGTAGTTGAGGAAGAAACCAAAGAGTCTTGGAGTCGGTTTTTGGATCTTTTGACTACTGATTTAGGAGGTGTCAGACTATGCCAAACATATAATTTTATAAGTGATCAATAAAAGGTGTGTATCAATACCTCTATATCTTTTGACCACTGTTTTGTAATATTTGTTTTTGGTATGTACTAATTTTTGTTTTTGGTATATAATATAACTACAGGGGTTGCTACCTGCACTTGATGAGTTATTACCATAGGTTGACCAGAGGTTTTGTGTTAGGATTTACCTATCATATTACATTGTGATACCTTTATATATTTTGATTTATGGTTTTGTCCTACCTACACTCTACATTGTGATACCAAACATATTACATTTATGATTTTCAGGCACTTATATAGCAACTTCAGAAAGAGATTTATTGGTATTAAATTAAAGGAACTTATGTGGAAGGCTACTAATGCAAGTTATCTAAATGCTTGGGAAAAATTATGCGTGAGATGAAAGAGGTTAATGAGGAAGTATTCAAACACCTATGGAAGATCCCACTTATATTTTGGAGCAAGTCTAGGTTCACAACTGGTCCAAGGTGTGACACTTTGGTCAACAATGTGTCAGAAGCATTTAATTCAGTATTTGTAGCTGCCAAATCCAAGCCCATCATTACCATGTTGAAGGAGATTAGAGTATACCTGATGTAGAGGTGGGAGTCCAACAGACAAAAAATTGGTAAATATGAACACCATATTTCCCAAAATCAAAAAGAAATTGGAAAAAGAGTCACACAGAACCAACAATTGGCTTGTAAGGTAATATGTTAAGTAATATTTGGTAAATTGTTAGGTAATGTTTAGTAATGTGTTACATTTGTTCTGTATTGGTAATGGGCGTGCAGGAGAAGTAGAATATGAGGTTAGGCATACATTTGTTATTGAAGAAAAGTATTATGTTAATTTGTCAAAGAAAGAATGCTCATGTAGAAGGTGGGTGTTGAATAGGTTACCATGATGTCATGCCCTAGCATGTATGAAGGATCAAAGATTAGAAGTAGATGAATTTGTTCCTGATTACTACAAAAAGGAGTGTCATAAGGCTTGTTATGCACCAGTGATTTATCCAGTCAATGGAGAATCACTTTGGACCAAGACATATGTTGTTGACCTCCAGCCACCCCTATCAAAAGGCAGCCTAGTAGGCCCAAGAAGAAAAGGAACAAAGAGGTAGGGGAACAAGTTAGGAATGCTACTCAGCTTAAAAGGTCCAAGTTTGGTATAAAGTGCAGCAAGTGCCATAAGGATGGCCACAACAAGGCAATCTGCAATCTTCCTACTGTTACTACTACAATAAGTCAACAATCAACTGCTCCTGCTCCTACTCCAACTACTCTTGCTCCTACAACAAGTCAACAATCAACTGCTCCTGTTCCTACTCCTAATTTCATCCAAGTTTCACCAGTTGCCTCTACCCAACCAGCACCAGATGGATCCAAAAAGAGGATAAGGCTTCAAAAGGGTCTAAAGCCTAATGTTAGCCAACCCTAGTATTTATGTTTAACTTATGCTTATAAAGAAACTTCTATTGATATGTACTTGGTCATATAATGCCACTTTTGTGTACCTATGCTTAAAAAGCAACTTTTGTGTACTTTAGCTTAATGTACTTATGCTTATAAAGCAACATATGACTATCGATTAAAATCCACTTTTGACTACTAAGTTCTTATGCAACATATTCCAACTTCTATTATGTTCTGTACATGCATCTACATCCACTGGTTATGCACCTTCTTACTCAACTTTTATGATCAACATTTATCAAACAAACTTAACCATAATTCATCAAATAAACATAGATTAAATACACATTTTATCAAACAAACTTAACCACAATTCAAGAAATATGACAAAAACTGATACATTTCATTGATAATCATGGATAAATTACACAACCTTATACATTTCAACTAGTACAAAAAAACCTAACCAACCTCATACATTACACAATAGACCCGCATCTTCATTCATTGCTTAACATTTCAACTTAAAACAAACTTGTTACAAATATGACATTACACAATAAACTAAGTATTCCAATAATTACACACAATTTCAGCCATCCCCTAGTGTTCATTATCTCAGCCTTCAACTTGTATTTTTCTTCTTTTGCCTCTGGATCTTCAAGTCTCTTTCATCGATAATGTCGTTGTCGGACCACTTGAAGAAATTGCATCCTTTATTGACATGATTTCTAAAAATTTTGCATCCCTGGAACTTTTTTCCAAAATTCACACTATTCATGTCACCTGCCGTACGCAGGACACAATCATCTTTTCAAAAGCATACCCTACACTTGTTTATGCGTATAACCGAGCCATATGTTTCAACTAAATCAGATCTTGAAAACTTAGATATAGCAGCGATGAAGGAAACAAAAGACGAAGGTAGAAGAAAGATGGAGAAATGAAGAAACCCTAACAAAAATATGCAGAAACCCTAACAATGGAGGAAACGAAGAACATATCTTTTAAAACGATTATGAACACCTTCAAATAATATGTTATTCACTTATTTTATGACAAGGCACACTGCTGGAAACCCTACGTGGCTTAAACTAATGAAATAACACCAGAATTAACTAAATGGATTTTATCTGTTTACAAAACAAATATTATGGGACTATTTTGAAACGTTTTTTTGTTAAGGGACTAAAGCGAAACCCAAAATTAAGTTATGGGACTTGGGGACTAATTATGCCTTATTTTTATCTTCATGTTCGCTACTTTTTTTTCAATCTCATTCTTTTTTTTAACTCCTTCCTCAATTTTATTTTATTTAGTCGTGTTCATAGATTTTTGTATTTGTTCATCTATGACTAATATTTGTAAGAAATTTTTGGCTTTTCAACTCAATCATTTTAATTTTAATTTTTAGTATTATCAGGTGTGTTTTCTTTAAATCCCTTAATATATTGATTTGACATTTGTCTTGATAACTTTCTAATACGAGTCTCTAAATTTCTAATGGAGGCTTTATTATTTTGTTGATAGTCCTTTGGTTAACCTTGATAGTTTTGAAGTTGCTTCGTGTCATATTCATAAATTTAGTTAGGATTTCCTTCACCGCGGAAGGTTTCCTTTGTTGTTTATTCTGAGGTTGTTGACTTTGTTATACTTTTAAATTTGAGACTTGTCATTTATTACTGACCCATGTGAAATTATGATGGTATTTATACTATGGCTTATATGTGTTTAATTAAGGATTATCTTTTTGATAATTTCTCATATAGTTTATTTCCTCATTTAAGACACCTTCAGGAATACATTGTGTTCCGGACTGATCTAGCAGGTGCCCTACGCCCAATTGAGGCTCAATCCAATTTAACTCTGGGCATAAGACCATCAAGAGATCCGCGACCTCATGACCGTTAAGAATTAGAGCCGTTACAATATAGTCTTTGGGGACTTCCTCCATATGTGCTCTAATGCCTTTCAGGCGACCAACTGCTATTTGAAACTACTAGAAGCAGTTAAACCCTGTCAAGGGCCACACGCCTGCGGTTCACGACCAGGTGCCCTTATAAATACCCTTCATCCTTGGAGGGTCAGATATTCAATTATAATCACTCACATTCTTCCTTAACGCTTTGGGTTGATTCTCCCTGAAACTTACTTGAGCATCAGAGTACCTTGCAGGTACACCACCCTTTCTCCAACCTTCGTTGCAGTCCCAGCTGAAGACCACGAGGACCTATCCGAATTATTTCTGTATAGTGGCGTCGTTTGTGGAAAACATCAGCTCCCCTATCTTTCTTGAACAAGATTATTTATTTTCAAAGCAAGATCAAAGCTCATCTCTTCTTTTTCGTCTTCATGGCTTCCCAGCTTAACGAGATTGTGAACGACCCTCTCACCATCGTCATCAGCTGTAGAGACAACCTCAGCAACCGTAGAGCAACGCATCTTGATGTTGACCATCACAAGGACATCCTCCCTACCCATCTGCCAACAATCTGAAACAATCGTCTGTCATTCATGGAGATCATGTGTTCAAACTGATCCACGTCTCTTCTGACATCGATGCTAGTACTCAGGTTCTCATCACTGCCCTTAATAAGGAAAACCACACTTTCTTCCAACAAAACAAAAGTATCCAAATGCTTGAGGGTGATTGTTGTTCCCCTTCTCCCACCAGGAGACATTGCTACAGAGAGTCTCGCAACCCTTCATGCTGCTCACGGTTTCCTCCGCGAAAACACAAAAGGAAAGATACCAGACATCTTTCTCCCCCGCCAAATCAAGACATGCCAGAAGGATCACATCCAGAGAAGACCAAGAAACGCACTCGATCTCCTCCCCGAAAGCCGAGACACTCACCAGACGAGAGAGATCAATGTACCAAGAAGCATCGTTACAATGAGGACCATCGTCCCTTCAGCGCAGCAAGAGTCCTCGTCGAAGTCAGTCCCCATATCCTTCATCTGGAAGCAGCGACAATGAGGACAATCACGGGCCCCTGAGTCGCGAAATTATAGAAACATGCATTCCTCGAGAAGCCCCCTCTGTTAGCCACTTATAATGGGACCACCGATCCCGATGACCATATAGAAAACCTTGAGGCCATGCTCCATTATCACAACGTCGGAGGAGCCATCAAGTGTAGGCGTTTCCCCATCATGTTGTGAAAAGGAGCCATGTCATGGTACAAACACCTCCCCACGTGATCTATCACGTCGTGAAGGGTCTTGAAGAATCAATTAACTAGGAATTTCACTGTGTCCAGACGCCATCCCAAATCTGAGGCCACCCTCGAAGGGATCACCCAGGGCACAGAGGAACCTCTACGAGAGTTCATAGACAGGTTCAACAAAGAAGTTGTGGAAGTACACACTACTGACCGCATGAAGCGATACATCTTGGAGAAGGGCTTGCGCCCCAACAGTGAGTTTCGTAAAGTTGTGGGGATCGAGCCTCCTCAGTCACTCGCTGAACTCCTCCAGAAGGCTCAGGCTTACATCCAGTATGAAGAGAAATATGTCATGCGTACAAGACAAGAGATTCAAGGAATCATGAGAATTTGCGGACTCACAAGCAGAGGGACGACATTGAAGCTCCTCGGTGCGAGAAACGCAATGATGACCGTCCTCGTGAAAGCAGGGGCCCAACAGGTCATTTCTCAGAGTATACCCTTCTCACGGCTCCCCGTGAGAAGATTCTAACTGAATGTACCAATACCGAATTCTAGCAAAGAGGAATTTGCTTCCCCAAACCAATTGTTGCTAAGTTCAATACTTACAAAAGTAAGTATTGTCGTTTTCATCGTAGTCACTGGCACGTGAAAGATGCTATTGAGATCCTCATCAAGGAAGGACATCTCAAGAAGTATGTCAAAGACGGAGCTCTTCGATAGGAGGAAACCAAGAGAGTCGATGAAATTTCTGAAGAAGATGCTCCCATGCTAGTCATCTTGTCGATCACCAGACCCGAAGATTTCTTCATTCCTCGACACCTCAGAAGCACGTGACATTTTATAGCACACAACCCCTGGGAGGCATTCCCGTCGGTCATGCTCATCTCAGGTGGAGGCTACAACGAGATGATCGTATGATCAGTCAGGAGGAAACTCGAGCATTTGGTAAATTCATCGTCAAATCAACTATCATCCCTCGAGAAATTCAGGAGTAAATCCCAGCCGATCACATTCTACATGGAAGAACTCCCTGGTGGCCCTCCAAGCTCGCACATCCCTTTGTTGATCCGCGCCAAGATGGCAAAGACGGATGTTTGTAGGATATTCGTCGACCAGGGAAGCTCGGTCGACATAAAGTACACCTCCCTCTTCAGAGCATTGCAACTCGATCAGAAGAACCTGTCCCCGTACGTTGGATCTGATCTGCAAGGATTCAATAGGGATACCGCTAAACCCTGGGGTTATATCGAGTTGATGGTTACGTTCGGAGAAGGAGATGAATCCAATATAATCAAAACACATTTCCTAGTCATCGGTTTCCCATCACTTTACCAGTGCATCTTGGGAAGGCCAACATTGGCCAAGCTCGTTGTCATTCCATCCACTGTCCATCTCAAAATAAAATACTTTACAAAGAAGGGACACGTAGCTACACTTCACGGAGACATTGAATTCGAACAAAGATGTTTTGAGGATGTGATCGAAGGGTATACCATGATCGAGATTGCGCCTAAAAGTAACAAACACGCAAGAGACGAGGACTCCCTAGCTGTTGAGGCCCGACCTGAGAAGAAGCCAACTCTTCATATCAATATATTCGACCTTGACTCTCGTATTCCAGTATATTACAAAGATACCAATTCTGCAAACAATTTAGCCATCATGCATCCTTTGCCCACAGGTGAGCTCGAGGTCATAACCTTCGGGGATAACCCGGACAAAGGAGTTCTCCTCGGTACAGGGCTTCCCAACAATGTGAAAGAGAAACCGAAGCAATGCCTACGCAATAACGCCAAAATCTTTTCCTGGAGCTCTGCCGATATGCCCGACATCTCCCCTTAGATCGCATGCCACGAGCTCACCATCAATCCATCAACACGCGCAATTGCTCAGCATAGGCGCAAGCAGTCCGAAGAAAAGACTTTAGCTGCTGAAAACTTAGTTAAAAACCTCTTAGAGGCCAATTTTGTATATGAGGCCAGGTATACAACCTAGCTCTCAAACATTGTACTCGTAAATAAATCTAATGGAAAATGGTGTCTCTGTATTGATTAAATCGATCTCAACCGGACATGCCTAAAAGATTTGTACCCTTTGCCTAACATAGACAAACTGGTAGATAGTTTTGCAGGTTTCAAGCTCTTGTCCTTCATGAACACTTATTCTGGGTACAACCAGATACCCATGGCCGAAAAAGATAAGAAGCATACCGCCTTCATGACCCTGACGGATAATTATTACTACAATGTAATGCCCTTAAGGCTGAATAACATGAGAGACACATATCAACGCATGATGAACAAGGTATTCCAATCGCATATTGGGGACATGCTCAAAGTTTACATGGACGAATTAATCATCAAGTCCACCCAGGAGTCCGATCACACATCCCATCTCTAAAAAGTGTTCGACCAGGAGAGGAAGTGCAGAATGCGCTTTAACCCCAAAAACTTCACCTTTGGTGTAAGGGTGGGGAAGTTCCTCGGGTTCTATCTTACAGAAAGAGGAATCGAGGCCAATCCCGACAAGTGTCGTGCTTTATCGGAATTTACTATGCCTAACACGAAGAAGTTAATTTAGTCCCTAAATGGAATGCTCACATCGTTGTCAAGCTTTGTGGAAAAATCTGTCCAACATACCTCACCCTTCTTCAATATTCTACGCAAGGAGGCAACCTTTGAATGGACAGAGGAATGTGAGTAGGCCCTACAACACCTTAAACAAGCATTGTTAGAACCTCTGATTTTATCCAGACCAACAGCCTAGGAGATCCTCCATTTGTATCTTTCTGTTAATACCGAGGCCATTAGCGCAGCTCATAAAATCCATAAGGGCAGAAGCCCGTGTATTTTACGAGTAAAGTACTACAAGGGCCAGAGCTCAGATACCAACTAATAGAGAAGGTCAGTTACCTCTACTAAACGCAACCATGATTCTAAGACACTATTTCCTGGCACACACCGTGATCGTACTAACCGACCAACCTATCAAAAAGTTACTTGCCCAGCCAGATATGGGTGGCAGAATGCTGGGGTGGTCAGTAGAATTGTCTGAATTCGATATATATTATGAAAGTAGAAAATCTCTAAAAGCTCAAGATTTTTCCGACTTTGTGGTCGAAATGACCCCCGCGGAGACTACACCTTAATGCGCCTATTAATGGGTCATCTACGTCATCGGAGCATCTAGTCCATCAGGCAGTGGAATGGGGATTACCCTCGAAAACGAATAGGAGATCATGGTTGAAGTACCATTGGTTCTTGCTTTCCCAACGTCTAATAACTAGGCTGAATATGAAGCTTTCTTCGAAGGACTCCGCTTGGCCAAAGACATGGGCGTGCATGAGATTAAAATTTACACTGATTCCCAACTCGTAGCACCTCGGGTCAAAGGGGAATACCAAGATAAAAACGATTATTTGGTCGAGTATCTAGCATTGGTACAATAGAAGTTAGCACATTTCAAGTCCTGGGAAGTACAACACATTCCCCGCGAATGCAATTCTCGAGCAGATGTCTTGTCAAAATTGGCGAGCACGTGAAGGAAAGATGGAAACAAATCCGTCATACAGGAAACACTTCCATGCCCTAGCATAGAAAAAATCCTATGAAGTCATCGACGTTAACGTCATAGGAGACAATAATTTTTGGAGTAAGCCAGAGCCATCAGATGTTGCGCATCTTCCTACATCCTGATATATAACAAGTTGTATCGCCGAGGATTTTTCATCCCACTTTTCAAGTGCGTCGAGGAAGAAAGCGTGTCAGATATCTAGCAGGAAATACACGAAGGTATAAACGCATAACACCTGGGCGGCAGATCCTTAGCCCAAAATTCTTTAAGGGCAGGTTACTACTGGTCAACCATGCAGAACGATACCAAAGAGCATATGAAGAAGTGAGACAAATGCCAACATCACGGGGAGATGCACCTCATGCCCCCAGGCGCACTCAAAACAATGTCGTCGCCATGGTCGTTCGCATAGTGGGGCATGGACATCCTTGGACCCTTCACAGTAGGTTCATTTCAAAATAAATACTTGATTGTAGTTGTCGATTATTTTATCAAATGGATAGAAGCTGAGGCTTTGGCCAGAATAACTACGTTCAATATCTTGCGATTTTATAAGAGAAATATCCTAGCCAGGTTCGGCGTACCTCAATCCCTGATCATGGACAACGGTACTCAATTCATGGACAGGAATTTACAAGACTTCTTCGCCAAGACAGGTACCTAGAAACACTTTGCGTCAGTCGAGCATCCTCAGACGAACGGGTAAGTTGAAGCTACTAACAGAGTCATTTTGCGAGGCCTTAGACAAAAACTGGGCGAGGCAAACAAAAGATGGGTCGAGGAACTCCACAATGTATTTTGTACCTACCAAACAACTCCATATTCGACCACCGGGGAAACTCCATTCCGAATGACATGTGGAACAAAAGCAGTCATCCTCGTAGAGATTAGAGAACCTTCTAGACGGGCAGAGTCTCCTCTAGAAGAAGAACTCAACAATGAAGTATAGATTAGAGAAGCTTAAATAATATCACAGCTAAATCCAGCCAAAGCGCGGAATAGCTGCCGACGGATCTACCTCGTTAACGGAGAGGAACCTCTCGGCCACAGGGATAGACCATGGTATAGGTACAATCCTTAAACACAACATATGAAAAATCTTTCCCAGTTAATGGACATATGATTTGCCCAATGGGGAGACCTTGGACGAGCTCCACCGTTGCCATACCAGTGTGGCAAACCCCTAGCTCGTGATGAAAAAGGTCTAAGCCTTAAGGGAATAAGGAACTCGACTGAGTTCTTGATCCCCTTCTGCGATAAAAAATCTTGCTCCTCGATAAGTTGCATACACTGTCGAGTTCATCATAACACGTCGAGCATATCCACAGTTCAATAACATATAAGTTAAAGCATACATTAAAAATAACAATGCACGATTAAAAAAAGGCAATAATTATAATTATCAAAAAGCCGACCATGAGGTCGGGCATTGTCATAAGTTACATAGAAATGGGACCAAGTCCCATAAATAAAAAATACATCCAAAGGCACGCAGGCCCAAGAAAATATGGCTCGTAGGACAAGAAACCTCACTCCTTGTCAGGTGGGATAACCATTCCCTTCTCCATGCGATGAAGATGACCAATTTCCTCCACAATTAATTCCACCTCGGGGTTTTCACCTTTAGCTTCTCAATAGCGTTGTAGAATCCAAATAAAGTTATAGCCAAGTTATATTGCACCAACAAGCGAATTTGAGCAATCAATTCGGCCCTCGAAGTCATCGCAATTTCCTCTTTAGTTTCATCATCCCTAACGGAAAACTTACTCTCCACCTCTGCAGCCTGCTTCTTGAGACGCTCGTTATCGGTGGACAAGCCCGCCATCTTGTCCCTGATCTCAACAACTTCCCTCATCATCTCGAGCTTAATCTCACAATGCCCCTTTGCTTGGAGAAAATCATTCTCAAGCTTGGAATTTTTTATTTCCAACTCGGCAAGTATATTATTAATAGTTTGGAGATCCTTGTGAGGGATAGTATATGCGTCATTAGAGGTGAGTGCGACTTCGAGGATCTGCATCATCCCTACAGCGTCCCGGCATAACTCTGATCTCAGAGCCTTGCAGTCAGCAGTCGAAATGCCTGTTGCATCCAAGTCAGGAACCCGAACGGATGACCCTTCGTCAAATAGTAACCTCTGGGTCACACACTAGGGCAAGGTGAACATGCCCAAAGGCACAATAACAGTCTTTGGAGCGGAGGACTTCTCTTAAACCCTTGGCCTCTTCCCTAGCGGAGAGCCACCCGCTGAGTGCTTCCCGGAGTAGAAGTGCCCATAATAACAAACCCTTCAAGGGTGGCCAGGTCTTTGACAGCTTCGACCCTACCTTTGGGTCCCTTATTTAAATTTCCCTTGTTGGCCTTCACGAGGCTCTCACGCATCTCGACCATCTTATCTGCAAAACAAAAGTAGACAAGTTAGATGCTGATTAAATCCTCGGACACAAGACAACAAAACTAAACTCCACCTAAGAGTTGTATCATCGTATCATCATTTGGGCAGTTGAGCGGCTCCTTGACATTAATCATCCTAGCCTGGGTGGTCGATGTTCCATCAGATTTCAGAAGTATATGCCTTTCTGAATTCATAAGATCAAAAGGGCGAAAACTAGAGACGAAGTTAACAAGCGTATTATATGACGTTGTATCGTCAGCACTGAGATCCTCGGGCTTCGTTATATAGTGGTCACTGGTATGTCGAAAGTGGACATCCACGCACTCCAAAGTGAAGTAATCCATCAGCTTTTCCCTACCGTTGGCGACCTCTTTGTAATAAAGTGAATCCTAGTTCATCTGCGTGCACGGTTGAAAAACATAAAATCTATACTTGAAATCACGAACAGAGTCCAAGTATTCTTTGAAGAGTCTACTCGCCTGCTTGAACGACACCCAATTGTGTCGACCCACCTGAGACTTCCTATGGAAATGGAAGATCTTGAAGAACGGACTTACGGTCGTACCTATCTCCAGGTAACAACACAACAACTCAAAGGCCTTGATGAATGCCATGGCATTAGGGTGCAATTGAGAGGGTGCGAGCTCAAGATATGTGAAAATAGCCTCCTGAAAGTCTATAAAGGGAAAACAGTACCCGGCTTCGCGAAACGTGAACTCATACATAGGGAACCGAAGAGAGGGATAATGCAAGCATATTCTTTGATCAGGTTTCGGGGACAAGGCCCGCCAATTCACGGTATCCCCCTTCTTCCTCCTCTCAATTCGGTTCCACGTATCTGAATCATTCACAGCGAACTGAGAAGTCGTTTCAAGCGGCTCATCCATGATCCACAATTTATCAACAGCGGGGACGTCCGTGACACCCTGAGCGTCACCCGAAAAACTGTCTTCGAGTCCATGGTCGGATTCTTGGCTCCCTTCACCTGAAAAGTATAGGAAATACAGTGAATTCGAAGATATCAAATCCACCCTTCCACTATAAATCAAGTGAAAGGGTGACGATTAGGATCGAGGAGGTATCCCCCTCTCAGCCCTTTTTTTCTGAGTTAAAAGATGAAGGGAACGAGCCCGACATGTCGGAGCCATCCTCGTAAAAATAACATCATTCTCGACTATAAGAGTGAGGAACTTACTGGGGAGAAAGTCCCCTTACACAATCATTGTCTAGTATGGCCTAATGCCCGGTCACTAACATTAAATCTTCCTAACCATAATCTAAAAAGGATCAAGCATCAGTCTATTCATCTAAAAATCTAACCCTAGTTCATCATGACATGCATACGCTCTTGATGAACATTCATCAGGTTTCCAGAAATTCATGGAGATTCCCAGAAATCTTGAAGGTTTCCATGAACTTCATAGGAAACCTGATGAATGTTCATCACTCGGGCAAAAATTTGAAGGGAAGAAGATGAAGATTACCTTGGTCCATGGCAGAATCCATTGAAGATTGACGGCGGCGACGATGAAGTTTCTAGAAAGAAGTTGCAGAGTGAAGATTTCACGATAAGAGGAAGATTTCGTATGTAATGACCAAATGAACACCCCTTTTTCCTTTTATAATGTCCTAATCTCGTGTGGTGAAACGCAAAAGCCAAGTAATTATGACCTAGGACTAGCCCCGGGTGTCGTAAATTAATTACTACGCATTCCAACACGTGTCAATAAAGTAGAAGCATTTTATCTTCTCGAAACAGAATATTTTCCTTAATGTATGTGGAACTTCTTCACATATCACCTGCATGTTGCTCTAACTAGAGCTTTAGGCACAATCACCTGCTCGCGACTTTATAGGTAAAGAGTTCGTCGATCTGAATCCTCGCTACTAGAACACCTTAAGTCACTCCTTGCTCAAGCATAGTGACTTGGGGGCTCCTGTTCTGGACTAGCCTAGCAGGTACCCTACGCCCAATTGAGGCCCAATCTAGTTTAGCTATGGGCATAAGCCCATCAAGAGATACGCGACCTCATGACCGTTGAGAATTAGAGCCGTTAGATATACTCGTTAGGGACTTCCTCCATACGCGCTCTAACACTTTTCACCCGACCAACTGCCCTCCGAAACTTCTGGAAGCAGTTACATCCAGTCAAGGGCCATGCGCCCACGATTCACGACCAAGTGCCCTTATAAATACCCTCCATCCTTGGAGGGACAAGTATTCAATTCTAATCACTCACATTCTTCCTTAACGCTTTGGTTTGATTCACCCTGAAACTTACTTGAGCGTCGGAGTACCTTGCTCGTACATCACCCCTTCTCCAACCTTCATTGCAGTCCCAGCTGAAGACTATGAGGACTTTTCCGGATTATTTATGTACACATTAGTAACTAACATGATCCTTTGTTTATTGGTATTTCTAGTAAGTAAATCACAAGTTTGTTCACTTAAAGGATTAAACTCGAAAAAATTCTAAGGACATATTGTGCAAATGATTTTAAGAAAATGTGTTTGTGCTTGAAAATTAAACGTTTGAATATGGGATAATTGGATTAAAATTTCAAAGGTAAAGTGCAGAATTGCTTGAATAATAAAGTGAATGAAAGGAAATGATATAATCAATCGAATAAAATGCTTAAGTTAAAAGTGGGAGGTAGATTCATATATTTTTTCACAAATTCATTATCTCTATAACTTGCATGTTTGGATTCTATAGAGGACAACAATGAAAAATGTGAACCCTTGTTGCAGAGATTAAATCGACTTATATACATGTACATCAGTAACTGTCACTATTATAAATAACACTTCTAATATCGGCCGTGAAATTCATTTAACCTCGGTAACAAAGTCGAGGTAATGAATAGCTACATGAAAAGCAATCACTTTTCACCTTGGTGTTTTAAAAATTGAGGTTAGAAATTGATGAGTCGTGGGTTTGATTCCCAGCATCAACATTTTTATAATTTTCAGAACTGGATGACGCGCCCAATAATAAAACTCGGTGTTATGTAGAACTGAGGTACTATCTCAATGTTATTACCTTAGTTTTCATATGTAATAGAGAACCATATTCCTGAATATATAGAACCATATTTTACAAGTTCCTTAAGAACCTATAGTTAGAAAAACATTTGAAACTAATTAGGTCAATCAACAACAACTAAAAATATAATACAATGATTTAAAAGGAGTAAATGATTAATTATAAATTTCAAAGGTATATAAAACATGTACTTACTAGTTTTCATATATCTCCTCTTCATGATCACGACGAATAATATGCACATCATTTGAATCATTTTCTTCAGATGCTTGATTTTCATCAGTACTATCGGGAAGATGTTTACCTTGAAGAATAATTAACAATATAATGTTAGAAGGATCAGTGACATAAAAAATTTGTTTAGAAATGAAAAATTACATTTAGAAATATATGCACTCCAAGTAATTACATTAAACTTAGGCATATATGACAACCATTTGCAAAGATATGTCATTTAAGAAACAAATTATTTGATAAAAGAACAAGAACAACCTTTGCTCTTCCCAAAAGAGAGAAACGACTATAGTGATTGAAATTTTTCTTCATTTCTCAAGACGGTCACAAATCATTCAAGAATATAAACTATTAGAAGTAATCATTTTAAGCATTAAATCATCATATGTTTCATCTTTAACCTCTTATATAAATGCACACTTTCATATAATGAATTGTCTTGTTTAAATAATTCAACAATCCCGAACAATTGCACCAAAATTTTGACAAACTTTTAGAAAGTGTATCAAACGTCATACAATACTGTATTTTGTAAAAGATAGTGATTAATGATTGTGTTTTCAAGTGTTGAGTATGACTCATATTGAAGATTATTATGAATAGTTTTTAGATAATTATAGGTAAAGATAACAGTTTGTTGAGGGTAATTGAGGATTAAGGTTTAAGTAAACTAAACCCGAGTATTATATATATATATATATATATATATATATATATATATATATATATATATATATATATATGGCTTGTAACCTTATATATGGCTTGTAACCTTAGAATCCATAATTCATAAGACAAGAATAAAGGGAATTATAGTTGCTCTATAGTCACAAAGGTAGGCACTATTGGCTGAATTGCATTAACAAAGATCAATTATGTTCATTGTATTTTAATTTTGTTTATATTTAATCTTATATATTTATTATTGTTCTAACAATTGGTATCATATGGCGACTAACCCTGGTGCAAAATTTGAAATAACAAGGTTTGGCGAGATATGTAATTTCAGATTATGGCAAGGGAGGGATATGGATTTATTGGCTCAGTAAAGTTTATAGAAGGTATTGTGTGAGACAAAATCGAATGAAGTGGAGGATATTGATTGGGTAAAGATGAAGGATAAGGTTGCGGATTTACTCGCCTGTATTTACGATAAGGTGATGTATCATATCCTAGACCTGACAAATTTGAAGGAGGTTTGGGACAAATTAGAGATTTAGTATATGGAAAGAAGAGGTCTAAATATAGAAATTGTAAAACAATTTAGTATTATAATTGTAAACATATTGAGCATTGGAAATGGGACTATCCAAACATAAAGCATGGCTCATCCAATTATGCAAATGTGATTTAAACTAATGATTCTGGAAGTGAAGCAGTTATACTGTGTGTTTAATCCAGCAATTGCACAGATGTGTGGATTCTTAACTCTAGTTATTCTTACCACATGAAGTCGCAACAAGAATGGTTCAATATATTCAGATCATGAAAATTTGGATTTTTTTATCTAGGTGATGATAAAGTCTGTATTATCACTAGAATGAGACAAATTAAAGTTTCCACGGATAATGGAGGCGTGCGAACATTAAATGAAGTAAGATATATTTCAGAATTGAGAAAGAATTTAATTTCCCTAAGTGCTCTACAGGAAAATAGTTTCTCTTGCATATTTGATGGAGATTGGGGCATTATGAAGGTTAGAAATGGTGTATTGACTATGATGATATCAAGGAGAACTGTAGGTAACATCTAATAATCAATGGGGAACATTGTTGTTGGTGATGTTGCATATTTAATTTCCCTAGGTACTCTACAGGAAAATGGTTTCTCCCACATGTATGATGAAAATTGGGACATTATGAGGGTTAACAAGGATGCATTGACTATGATGAAAGTAACATCTAAAAATTGTTGGGGATCATTGTTGTTGGTGATGATGCATTAGTTGATTCTGATAATGATGCAATCAAACTCTGGCATATGTGTCTGGATTATCTATGTGCATTCTAAAGTGTATGGACCTACAAAAGAGATTTCCTTGGGTGGTTATATGTATTTTGTGACTTTCATAGATGATTTTTCTCACAATGTTTTGGTGTCTTTCTAGAAGAAATCTAAAGCCTTTACCA
Source organism: Lathyrus aphaca (assembly GCA_963966055.1). Classification (NCBI taxonomy): domain Eukaryota; kingdom Viridiplantae; phylum Streptophyta; class Magnoliopsida; order Fabales; family Fabaceae; genus Lathyrus; species Lathyrus aphaca. The sequence continues at coordinate 553,845,210 of OZ014520.1, read as the reverse complement.
AATTCAAGTTATGGAAGGTAGAGGTAAATAATCAAACGGGAAAAAAATAAGTATTTGCGGTCAGATAATTGGATGGATTACACTGATTTAAAATTCAATAGGTTATATGAAGAACATGGTATTCAAATACATTTCTATTTTGAAAGACACCACAACAAAATGGTATGGTAGAGAAAATGAATATGTCCCTAACTAAAAGGGTAAGATGTATCTAGTTAAATGTTGGACTATCAAATTGTTTCTGGGCATGTACAGTTAACATGATGTGATATCTTATCAGTAAGTCACCACAAGTAATTATATTGATCTTGACAATTTAAGGATTTTTTCGGTGTCCACCTAATATGCATATATCTAATGAAGATCAATCCAAACTTGTTCATAAGTCGAAGAAATGTGTCATTGTTGGTTACGCAAAAGGTGTGAAGGGAATCAAGTTATGGGATCCAATTAAAATGAATATAGTAATCAACAAAGATTTTTTTATGGAAAACATGTGATTCATGCGGATGGTGATCCACCACCAGTGAACAATATGCAAGTAGTACCTAAACAACAAGAAGAACCAGACTTTGATACGAAAATTGACCATGAAACTGAAGTTTCATGTGGATTACATGATTATATTCTTGTATGTGACAGAGAGCATGGTTTAGCCAAACCACCATAAAGATTTGGGTATGAAGACTTGGCAGTTTATGCACTTATTACTATTTCTGGAGACCCTTCTACTTTTCGAGAGGATATAACTATCCATGATAAATATAAATGGATGGGTATTATTATGGATGAAATTTTCTCTCCAGTCATCAGACATACTTCTATCAAGACAATGTTAACCTTGGTAACCAACTCATACATTCATTTAGAGAGCATGGATGTGAATATAACATGTCTTCAAGGTAATCTATATTAGTAAATTTACATGGAGCAATCAAAGGGGTTTAGTGGCACTAGACATATCATATTAGTTTCTAAATTGAAGTGGTTGTTATATGGTTTAAATCAGTCTCCGGGGTAATGGTACATGCACTTTGATTCATACATGCTTACGATTTATTATAGAAGATGTGAGTATGATTGTTGTGTTTATGTTAGGAGCCTTGATGATGGCTCTTTTGTTTTTCATATTATTGTATGTTGATGATATGTTGATTGCTGCTAATCATTTACATGATGTAAATGTATTGAAAATCATGTGGGAGAAAACGTCTGACATGAAAGACTTATGCGTTGCTATGAAGATTATAGGTATGAAAATTCATAGGGATACGCGTGCTAAAAATTATGGCTCTCTAAGTTGGGTATATAATAAAGGTCTATTATATCAATGTTATTCGTTGTTTAAAGTATGTTATGTTCAACACTATACCATATTTGACCGAAGTTATAAGTCAAGTTTGTAAGTTTATCTCAAAAGCAGATAAGCATCATTGGAAAGTAGTTAAGTGAATTGCAGGTACTTAAAAAGTACTATGAGTTGTGATGTCATGTTTAATAGTGAACAAAATGATCATTCAATTGTAGGATTAATTAAGACTATAGTGGTGATATGGATGATATGAGGTCTACTACAATGTATGTCTTTACTTTAACTTAATGGTCTGTTTGTTGAAAATCATCAATTCAATCTATAAAGGTCATGTCAAAAATTGAAGTAGAGTACATGGCGGAAGCTGAAGCTGTCAAAGAAGTCTTATGACTTACATGATTAGTGGAAGAATTTGGTGTTGAGCAAGGTCGAATTTGATTGCATAGTGATAGTCCAAGTGACAATTATTTAACACACAATCAGGTGTATTATATCAGGATCAAACATATTGATGTGAGGTTTAACAAAGATCGATTGTATTCATTATCTTTTAATTTTGTTTATCTTTAATCTTCTATAAGAGTTGTTGTTCTAACAGTGTGATATGCATGAGTTGTTTCTTGAAGAAAAAAAATGACACAAGAGTGATGTTTGATGCTAATGAATATGGATATTATGCACGAATGATTCCACGAAAGATGGATAGATGATTTTATGCCGTGGCCGAAAAGAGGACATTTCAAGATCACGGTGCCATGCCATAGACTGAGATATGAAGACTTGGAGTTCCAAAAAGAGTCATGTGCTTTGTGTGGCTCATTAATCATAGGGAGTTAATAATTGATGAAAGAAAGATAACAATGTATCTACGTGCTCCATTGGTTTCATGTGTTACAACAATGTATATGAGGCATGGATTTATGCAGTGCTAAATGTAGGATTAATGTGATGTAGATTTATTAGAGGGATATGATTAGTGAAGTGCTGATTTTGCAGAACTTTTCAAGAGTATCTATCAACAAGAACTGATACACCAGAATTTATACACCGGTGCTGCTAATGGATGGAGACTTGCTGAAAATTCATCAACTTCTAGAATGGGACTGAATAATGGTTAAGACTCGTCTTACCGAAAGGTTTTGCATTATAATAGTCGGAAGAAAGAACATACACACAACATAATTAAAATACTCTAAAAACATTATTCTCTCTCTTATTATTACATTTTTACATAATTCTCTCCCTTTTAATTTTACATTTTTCTTATGGTTAGTGGATTACTCATTTTGAGACTGAAAAAGGAATGTTTAATGACTTTTAAAAACCTTGGGAATTAGCCCTAACATCACAATCAACCCAAAAAAATTGGATGGGAAAAGATTGGAGCACTAAAACGTTGACATAGTGGGTGCTCTACACTGAAGCACGCCCCAACAATTCTGATTTTGGAGAAAAGCAGAGTTGATAACAAAAAGAAAAAACACAATTACTAGATTATTCTGCTGCAATAAAAAGACAAAACCGTTTACACTTGAATAAGATAAACAAAAATGTAATGATGTCTGCAAAATATGTGATAACCTCAATTTGCAAAACAATGAAGACCCAAAAATAACCCACTCAGGTAACCAACTTCCAAAACAAAAAACTAATACTAAAATATAAATGATGGACATCACTGTGAAACACCCAACCACTTGGAGAAGTTGTCAAATTCGGTATAGTCAGAATCTGAGACCATAGTATTGTACCATGCTTTTCCTGCAGCCTTAATGGCAGAAGCTTCCTCCTGAAAGGACCAAGGGAAATAATGTCAATCTTAAACAATGAACAATATTTAGAGTTTGGGGACAAATGCTTATTTATAAAACATAGATTTCAAAGCAGACAGTGTAGCAAAGGCAACAATGAACAATATTGAGAGTTTGGAACAAGAGCTTAATTAAAAAGCAAAGATTTTAAAGCAAACAGTACAGCATAGGCAACAAACAGAGATGTTACATAGACTGATTAGAGTGATTCAATTTCCCAATTATAGACGCTACATAATAGAAAATACACAATTGAATCTACATAATAGAAAAGTGGAGAACCAATACATTTAGATACTAAGTGCAATTTAAAAGAGTTTAAACAAGAATGGAGAACCACTTGCAATCATGGAAGAACAATTCAAATCCACTTGTAACTATCAGAAACTTAGATCTATGACTGACATACTGATTCTAATATACAAAACTGCAATGTAAATAGAATAAGATACGACAGAAATACCAAATGACACAATTATCAACCATTGTTAATATCATTAGAGTCAAGTGTTAACAATAACAAGTTACAGAGAGAAAAGGTAGAACAAATTGCAAAATGATGGCAGTATGAATTATAGACGCTATACGGCAATACTTGGTACTGAATTGCACTCACTATAATAGCAGTCTGATTAATCTAAATTGCAAACTACACAAACACCCTCATTTACGATCTTTAACACCTTGATAATAGAAATTAAAACATTATTATACTATAATAATAGGAGTAGATAGAAACAAGCAAAGCACAACCCAAATTAAAGGACAAATCAAATCAAAGTGCAATTAGCATATAATTAAAACTTCAACACAATACTAAGAACCAGCACAAACAATTGAAACACCCAAGACCAAAAAGTGGAACAACAAAACTAATAGAGCAATAAGAATAGTACAGTATAACAACATACACAACAAACAAAAGAATTATCTCTAAGGCAATGTAGCAATATTAGAAAAATACCATATACATGAAACATACTAGATTTATGCACAATATATAATAATTGGCATAAAAGAATTATCACCTTAGATACGGTCTTCCTCTTCTTATCAAGCTTCTCCTTCTTAGATTTAAGACGCTCAGCCTCAGCAAGTAAAGCCATCCTTTTAGCAGTCTTGGCATAAGGATTGAGTCTAAGCATAACATTAAGATTCTTAAGAGGATTCTTCTTAAGAGTAGCACGCTTAACATCCTTCTTAATCGGTCTCACAACAGATTGAACTTCATCAGAGTTAATAATCCTAGTCAAATCAGAATTAGTCATCTTTGCCCTAGGTAAAACATAACCCTTTTTCTTCTCAGAACCCTTATCAAAAGACCCATAAATCGAATCAAGTTTCTCAAATGCAGACTTAGTCCAAATAACAAATCTACCTAAATGTCCACCAGGTGCAAGTTTCAAAAGGTTAAGTCTCTCAACATTGGCAATTTCAACACCAGGAATGTTCCTAAAAGCTTTAACAGCTTTGGCTCCTTCAGTACTGTAAACAATCAAAGGTCCTTTACGAGAGATATATCGACGGTTTCGCATTTTACCTTTTCCAGGACGAATTCCATGGCTATCCTTAGCTTTCTCAGCATCGGGAAAAGCTCCGATCTTTTTCAACACCTTGATCGCTTCCTTCGTTTTCTCAACTCCTTCAGCGGAATCACCAACCACAAGAGGAAATTCAGGAACTGCCTCGATCCTGTGACCACGAGCGAGAACAAGTGAAGGAACGGCGGAAGCAGCTATGGCAGAAACGACTGCATAACGCTTCTGATTAACATTGATCTTACGGTGCCACCTGCGCCAGATCCTGGTTGGAGCAAACATACGACCACCGCGACACATGTTTCCGAAGGCAGCTTGACCTGCACGGTGAGTTCCACCACCTGCAACACGAGGAATACGGGAGACAGCACGACCGGTTCCCCATGATTCGGCGGAGGTTTGGTGACCAGCCTTGCGGCTGACGGCGTAAGGTTGACGGCTGTTATTGGAAATGTTGGAGTGGACGAAATTGACGATGTCTGGGCGGATTGAGGCACGCATTACGTCGGGAATGGGTAGGGTGGTTGGGGAATCGGTGGCCATGTCGGAGTCCAATGCCTGGACGGTGACAAGGGGTCTTGCGGCTGCGGCTGCCATTTCTGGGTGAAGGAAATGGAGGAAGCTGGAGCTAGGGTTTTCTATGGTGGGTGAGAGTGGTTTTAGGAGTGAAAATGGTTTATATATGTTAGGGTTTTATGGGAATTGGGCTTGGGTTTATTCCTAACTTTTTAACTAGAAAATTATTAAAATTTTAAGAAGATTGTACATATACCCTTAAAATTTAACTTATATCTTTAAAAAAAAAGTTTGGACTAAAATATCCTCGTATAAATAGTTAAAAGATAAAAATTTGTTTTTATTTTTACTTTTTCATAGCATTGTATAGAAAGAATCCTCAAAAAAAAAATTTTGAAAGACTACAAGTAAGTCTTTCGGTTTGTATTTAATAACTGAAAGTGTTTGTTTAAGTCATCCGATTTACACATTGTTTGTGTTGCATACCGGAAGACTTTCATTAAGTCTTCCGGTTTTATCTCTTTTGCGTAGATACCTTCCGGAAGTCTTCCAAGAAGTGTTCTGGTTTGGCTCTGAAAAAATGTGTATCGGAAGTCTTATATGCAAGTCTTCTAGTTTTCAAATTTTTTTTTATTAATTTTTTTTTTTGCAGTAATACGCACACGAGGCAGAGATGGTAGGATACTTGTTCGATCTATGGGACGGGGCGATGGGTCTAGAAGGACACAAGAAGATCATATAGGTACATCTGCAGCAGCAGATCCAGTTGGATATTCAGGAGGACCGTACGATACCAGTGTTTTGGTTAAGTACGAGCATCATGTCGCTAGACGTTTATGGTTCGGTGAGGTAAGTAAATTATAATTATTTAGCATTGGATAAAAACTAAAATTTCAATGTTGTATCGTATAATTTGCTTTATTTTATTTGTTTTCAGGAGAGAGGTGCGAAGAAGGAGTTGAAGGTTGCAGGACATGGATTGAAGCTGACTCATATGGTTCCACAGCAGCTTCCACCAGAGATGGAGGCTTTGATATCTATGTCTAGTTTAGCTTACCTACAGAGAACCAGTTTGAAGAAGATAGATGCAAACTTGGTTTCCGCATTTGTTGAGAGATGACATCTAAAGACATCTTCATTTCACGTGTTGTTTGGTGAAATGACGATTACTTTGGATGACGTTGCATGTTTGCTTCACCTACCCATCAAGGGGTATTATGGAGCCCTCAACACATCAGTGAAGACCTAACTATTGAGTGGGTCGTTGACTACCTAGGAGTGTCACAGAGAGTGACACTATACCAGGTCCTTGAGTGCAGGGGTTCGTAATACAAGCTGGAGTGGTTATATGATCGATTCGTAGAGCATCGAATTGCTTCATCGTGGGCATATGCGACCAGATGTTATTTGATGATGTTAGTGGGTTGCACGATTTTTGCGGATAAAACCTTTACAATTGTTGAGGCACGATACCTGACACTATTTAAGGACTTGAATGGGTTATCAAGCTATAATTGGGGAGCAGCTGCATTGGTGACCTTGTATAGGTATCTTGAAGATGCGTCCATGTTCAGTTGTAAACAGCTCGGTGGTTACCCGACTCTCTTACAGGTATATGTTTTTATTTTAAGTCTAATGTTCTTTATGTTATACTTAATTATTATGTTATATTTTTTTTTAAGTCTAATGTAAATTTTATTATGTTCATTATGTTATACTTAATTATTATGTTATAATATATTTTTTTAACAATGTTGGATTCATGAATATTTTCCAACACTTGGAGAAAAAAAAGGAGAGAATTGGACACCTGTTAATAATTGTGGTCTTCCGCAAGCGATGAGATGGACATACAAACAAGGTGCGTTAAAGGTGGATGAGTTGCGACCTGATATGGATGAGCTGACACCTACCGATGTCATATGGCGATCATTCGAGGATCATAGAGTTCACCGTCTATTTGATGATATTTCTCTATACAGGGGCTGTTTGAGGTGGGTGACATTATTGTTCCATATATGCATGACAGGTGTATTCGACAGTTTGGATACCGTTAATATATTTCACCTGCACCTATTGATTATACGATGGCTGGTGATATCGCTGTTGATTGGATTAGTTACATTCAGAGTGTTGGGCACATGATTCGTCCGACAGCACTGGCCATTATCCCATTTGAGACAGGTGATGGATATCTCGAGTGGTATTATAGTGTTTTGCATCCTCAATTGGTACCATATAGCCATGATGAGCCGAAAGTTGCATTTGTTCCTGAGTACGATGCGAGACCATCTGATCCTGCATGAGGTCGTGTGTCTACATTGATTCATCGTTACCTTCAACAGACTGCGGCTGAAGAGGATGATCCACGGTTTGCTGATCTGTTTGAAGCTTTACGTATTGCTCATTCACAGTGATTTATAGTTATGTTTATGTTAATGTATTAACTTTTGTACTTATATGTAGAATGGTATTTATGTTATATGTTATTGATAATTTTTAAACTTAAAAATTAAAATTAAAATTGAATTACATAGATTAATATTCATAATGTGTTGCAAACATATAATATAATTCATGAATTAAAATGAATAACATAGTTTATAATTCATAATGTGTTGGTAATATAGGCGTAAGTTGTTGCCAATGTAGGAGACGTCCTGCAAATCCTAACATCCACGATGTTGTTGCTGAATAACGTAAGTTCTTCCAATCTGTTGTCACTGGTGGCAATGAAAATCCTTCTTTCATGTTAACCTGGATACAAAAATAAATAAAAAATTATTTAACATTACTCAAAACATTTACTAATAATATCCAATTATAACAATGTTTACCTGAATCCAATGATTTGATTTTACAAATCCAATGCAATAAAATGAGATATTCGGTGAGAATGTAGTTGTCATAGGGAAGAAAGTCAAGCATTCGAATCATAAACAGACAAGTATCACATTATACCGATTCGCAATCACGTAACCCATGTCTGGTAGAGTCAACCATTTATTTGGTGGTTGAGAACCACTTCCCTCTATCCTCAAAGAATCTCTCACTCTGGCTAATCGGTCAGAAAATAAATTGGCATATAAAGCTGATATTTCATTATGTATAATTTCTAACTCCAAGTCTCGGCGAACCATTGGCCAACCATCTTCACCATAACCCCGCAATGAAGCAATGACTCTAAATCCACAATTACCATCTGACAATACATTGACTACATCATCAATAAATGACCTAATTGATTAGGAAATTGAAGGATGAATCGCTTAGATGATTGTGAAGATTGTGATAATTTCCACTTCTTTTTCACAGGTTGTGATGGTTGAGATTTCTTCTTTGAATTTTGTGATGGTTGAGATTGTCGTTGTGAAAATTGAGATGCTTGATCAACATACTCATGATACGAAAGGTCTCTATAAGCATCATACCCTACAAGTTTTTTGTCTTTCTTCTTGACTCCACCTTTTGTTTTTATTTTTTCAGGTGGTGGTAACAAAGAAGTCGTTGTGGGGAATGCAAGTTCATAAACCCTACTTTGTAATGCCCTTCTTCCAACAACATCTTGTGACTTATACCTTTTCCATAACTCATCCATTGCACATTTCATAACCACCTATGATTCCTCATCTAAGTTTTCTTCCAACTTAATTCTCATGCTTAGTTTCCTCCAATGAACATGCACAACGTCAATTGGTATCATAATACCATTAATTCTATACCCTGTCAACTCAACGCGCAAGGTAATCCATATGTTGCTCTAAGAGTACAACGACATTTGTCCTTGTTTGTTCCAACATAATCAATTCTTGTTAACTTTTCAGAAATGTGCCTCAATGCAGCTCGCGACAATGAAGTACGTAAATATGTGTAAAATGGACTTAAATACACATGCGCGACTTCATAGACACTCTTTTGAAAAGAAGATTTAATGTTGCCAATTTGTATCTTTAAGTTATCATTCATGGCCTCCCAACATTTGACCATGTCACCAATACTGTTACCCAACATCTGCTTCAATTTCCAGTGAGCAGACTCAACCCTAAAATAATACATATTTAAAATAATTAAGAAAAATACAAAATGTGCAATAATTAAATTTTGGGATCTAAAAAAAAACATATTGATTAGTCTTCGTGTTACCTATATGTAGGACTTTTAATCCATGCGCAAACAAATCTTTGTCTATGTGGTGTCAACCATGTGTCATTCAGGTACTCAAAAAATATAGGACAATCAACACACGTATGCTCAAGTTCTTTTAAATTTTGAGCATACTCAACCTCATCACTAGTTCATACAACATCCGTCCATAATTTTCCAACTGACTCTTGCATATCACGAGTCACTAATAGTTTCCTTTTTGCACCAACATTTTTGTTTATGTGAAACTGACATAGCAAATTATTCGTCCTTGGAAACACAATCTCAACGGCTTTCATCGAAGCAAGATCTCTATCTGTCATCATCACTTGTGGAAACAAATATTTCGTCACAAACAATTGTTTAAGCTTACCTAACACCCAACAAAAAGTCTCAGTCAGCTCAGACTCAATATACGCAAATGCGACAGCAAAAGTCAACTCGGTTGATGTCATGCCAACAATTTCAAACAAAGGTTGCCTATATTTGTTTGTCTTGTAAGTGCTATCCATAACTAACACAATAGGAAAAATATTCAACAACTTAATTGAATTTGGATGAGCCCAAAATATATCTTTAATAACTTCAGAGTCGTCTCTTTTTCTACTCCAATAAACATAACTTGCAACCTCGATAAGCTTAAACAAATGTTGTATCTCACTTCTAGGACCTATTATCTTTTTTTTATCATACTCTTCTGCTTGTATATTTGTGTGATCTGAGTGACACATTCTGGATCTTGCTCGTGCAAGGAATGCAATATATTTCTAGGTGCAACCTTTCTCTTTGTTAAATCAACAACATTTTGTTTCTGATCCGCTGTCAACCTACCAACAAATGAGTGACCTTCTAATCTACCAGGTAAATCATGGTTATGAACCCCGCATTTTACATCAATTTTCCATCCAGATCAATCTTTTGCCGGAGTCGACCTGATCTTAAATGGACATCCACATTTTTTTCGTTGCACTTTCGATTCCACTATGAATATCCTTGTATTTCCCACTTTTATCACAACCAAATATTATTTTGTTACTTCTTCCTCTCTCGCCTGTTTGTGTATCTGAATGAGTGATGATAACTGTCACTTTATTATGTAATCAGGTGTTTTAAACCCATCTTATCACTTCCTCTCGTGTACCAAATCTTTTTGACGTTGTAAAAACATATGACGTATTCACACATATCGGTTCTTTTTCGTATATAGTTATTTCTGCACATGCACAATAAAAAAAAATTAATGACAAATTATAAAGAAAATTAAAAAATTTAAAAAAAACAACAACAAACTGAAACACTTAAAGTAAGTCTTCTGGTACTGTATATAATACAAACCGAGACTCTTACATGAAATGTTCCGGTACATGCAAACTTCGCAACCGGAAGTCTTATTGGTTCTGTTCCGAACCGGAACACTTCCCCTAAGTCTTCCGGTGATCAAAAATTAATAAATCAGAATATTTTCCCTAAATCTTCCGGTTTGGAAAAAAACATACCGGAAGTCATATCTAAAGTCTTCCGGAACGTGGATTTTTGGATAAATTTTTCGGAACATTGGCGGTCTGACATGAATGGTAAAAATTAATATAATAAAATAATAAAATAATATCAGGGTTATATTTGGCATTTTGAAAATTTTGTAGGGGTATATGGTACAATCTTCAAATTTTAATATGTAACCGTTAGGGATGTGCATGGTTGTTATTTTTAAAAACCAAACCATAATCATTTTGAAACCATTTAAATGGTTTGGATTTATAATAAGAATCACAATTCAATTAAAATCGATTATAAAATCAGTTATAAATTTGGTTATAGTTATATAACCGGTTTTTAAATAAAAAATCCACTTTTAAAAAAAAATTAGAATATATATATATATATTAAAAATTAAAAATTTTGAATTTTAGATAATAACCCGATTATAACCGAATCCAAAAAATTTAACCAGTTAATAATCATGTATTTATATCCGGATTATATGAATGAATAACCAAAATCATTAAAAATTAAATCGGTTAATAACCATTCAATTATATTCGTATATTTAAAACGGATTTGGATTTGATTTTGGATTTGGGTCTTAGAACTAAATATTTTGCACACCCCTAGTAGCCGTATGTTTAATCTCATATCCATACGTATTAAATTTTTGGATGAAACTACCTTATATAAATAGGGTATATTTAAAAAAAAAAATCACTTTTTCCTCCTATTTTGTCATTGTATGAACAATAATTTTTTTCCCTCTAAAATCCATAGGATGTACTTCCGGTTCAGTAATTTACACACCGAAAATTCAGCATACATTATTTCCATTTCATTTTTTTATTTTACACACTCGAAGTAACCAGGGTACTACTTTCGGTTTGTTTTAATTTTTTTATTAACATTGGATGTAGCTATTGTGCTACTTCCGGTTCTGGTGTTTTTTCACACCGGATGTAGCTATTGTGCTACTTCTGATTTTATATCGTAATTTTTTTCCAGTATTTCATAAATTATTATTTTTTTATTTTTTTATTTTTTCTTTTCAGTTTTTCATAAATTAATATTTTTATTTTTCAGTGTCTTGCATTAGGGGACGCGACAGATTTATTCATCGACGATTGCCTGATGGAAGAACAGTTTTGGCGCATTCCTTCGGACAAGAAGTTCAAGTTGTTGATCCTGTAGCGGCTCATGTTCCACCGCATCCACCATTTCCTGGAGGACCGTCTGATATGTCACTTTTGGTGAGGTATCAGAATCATGTCGCTCAATATTTGTGGGAAGGCGAAGTAAGTCAATATATGACCTTTCTATGGTGAATAATGTAATTTTAATTTTTAAAGTATCACAACATATATTATCTACTATTTTCAGGAGAGACGTAGGAAGAATGAGTTGAAGGTTGGTACACATGGCAGCAAACTAATTGAATGGGTTCCACTGATGCTCCCACCTGAGATTGAGCACTAGGTAACTGGTTCTGGTTTATCCTCTCTTCATAGAACCAGTTTATCGAGGATAGATATAACCTGTTATCACCATTTGTTGAGAGGTGGCATCCCGAGACATCGTCGTTTCATATGTCGTTTTGCGAGATGACATCATTCTAGACGATGTTTCTTGCCTCCTTCATATACTTATTAGAGGGAGTAATGTAACCTTGCAGAAGGGATTACTAACTCAAATGATATTACTTTTGTTATTCGTCTGATGGGTGTTTCACTAGAGGATACAGCTGAGGAGATCCGTGCTTCCAGAGGCCCTTATTATAGACTAGACTAGTTGAAGAAATAGTTTGTCCGTCTGTGAGCCGAAAGCAGATTTGATTGTGCTGCTAGGCTGTATATGTTGTTGTTACTTGGTTGCACTATTCTTACTGATAAGACCTTTGCTCTTGTAGAGGAAAAGTATTTACCGCTCTTCGAGGACTTTGATATATGTGGCAGATACTATTAGGGTGTTGCTACACTTGTCACACTCTATAGGTATCTCGGAGATGCTTCGTTTTATACTTGCAAACAACTTGGTGGATATGCCTCTTTTTTACATGTACAACTGTTTTATTTTAATTTAATTTATAATTGTATTATGTAATTTATAATACCTTTAATTGATAATATTCATATTGTTTGACCGTATTGGATTCATGAGTATTTTCCAACTGTTGGGAAGAGAGGATTTTCGAAGATTACTAGTGTTGGTAGTCCACTTCCGAGGGCGATGAAGTGGTGCTACAAGCAATCTACACTGAAGGTTGGTGATATTAGAGTTATGATGGATGGATTGGCACCCGGTGATGTCATTTGGCACCCTTTTGAGGATCATATGCATCACAGACCATTTGATGATATTAGTTTGTACATGGGTGGTCTGTGATGGTATGATACATTTGTCTTTTATTTATCTGACATATTCTTACGTCAGTTTGGATACCAGCAACACATACCATCACATCCACCTAAATTTGATGCACTGGATATATATTTTGATTGGGTTAGTTATCATGTGAGAGTCATGCAAGTGATTCAGCCTGCAGAGTTTGTAGATGTTTTGTATGATGCAATGGTATAGTACTTGGCTTAGTACTACACAGTATCTCATCCTCGTTTGGTACCACCACCCTCGGGGGAGGAAAAAGAGGTTCTAGTTCCTGACTTCGATGATGGACCGTCAGATATGAGGTTACGACATATTTCACATGAGCTGAGTCGCCATATGCAGCGTCACGGGGCTGATGATGAGTATGTTGAGGTCTTTCGAGCACTACGTCTAGCGCAGGTGGACTGTTACCTCGGGGTGGACCGGTAACTTATGTTAGTGAGGACGACAATGCTTGATATTTTTATTTTATTATTCATACATAGTTATTATTTCTCGTATTGATGTAGTACTCTATTATTATTTATATTCAGACATACTTATTATTTGCATACTTATATAGTACTCTAATGATCAAACTTATATTATTTATAATTATTCATATGTATACAAAAAAAAACATGAAAAAAATTGTGAATTAGAAATATAAAAAAAAACATGAAAACAATCACAATACAACATGTTTTGAGATAATCACTATAAGATTGTGTCAATGTTGTAATCGTCCAGAGAATCCTGTTATTCAAGAAGTTGCATTTAATGTGCAATAATTTTGCCGATCCACTGTGACTGACGGTAAGGAAAATCCTTCATTCATGTTTACTTGTTACAAAAATATATTAGTGAGATGGCAAAATAAATAATATAATAGTATTGGAATTAAATGTTTATAATATTTACCTGAACCCAGTGAATTTAATTTACAAAACTAAGAGCACTTAATGAGATAAGAATAGTGTTATAACGATTTGCTATCACATAACCCATTTATGGTAGTGTCATCCATTTATCATATGATTGGGAACCTAAAGATGATATCAACAAGGATTGCCTTACTTTTGATAAGCAATCTCCAAATAACTTCGCATAAAGACTATTTCTAGGACCTCTGATTTCATTATCCAAATCACGACGAACCATTGACCAACCATCTTCACCATATCCATGCAATGATGCAATGGCTCTAAACCCATAATTTCAATCATCCTTAACATCAACATTGTCATCAATAAATTGTCTGATATGTTATGGAAATTGTACAGTGTACCTGTGAGATGGTTTTTTCTTTGACATCTGGGATAAATGTGAACATGGTCTCTTTAAAGATTTATGAGAATTGTTGTGTGCTTGATAAACATACTCATGATACTGAGGATCACAATAAACATCATACCCAACATGTTTCCTCCCTTTTCTCTTCACTCCTCCTTTGCTCTTTATCTTCTCAGGTGGTGGTACCATTTTTGTTGTAGTGGGTAACCTATTTCACACACCCTACTTTTTAATGCTCTCTTTCTTACAACATCCAATGAATGAAACCTTTTCCATATTTCCTCAATTGCATTTGCCATGTCCATTTCTACTTTATCCTTTGTGACTACCTCTTGTTCACATTCGATACTCAGTTTCCTCCAATGGATATGAATAACATCAATTGGTATTGGTTCACCACTCAATGTGTATTTTCCTAACTCACAGGCACAAGGTAACACGTATATTGTTATACGAACACACCTGCACATCTGGGTGTTTGCACCCACCATGTCAACCCTGTGCCACTATTCAGCAATGTGACGCAAAGCAGCTCTAAATACTGTTCCACGTAAATTCCCATAATATGGACCACTGTGGGCATGCTCAACCTCATAAAAACTCTTATGAAACGATGTTCTAATATTGCCCACTTGAATCTTAATGTCGCCATTCACAGCCTTCCAGCATTTTACCATATCACCTATGTTAATCTCCAACATATGTTTTAGCTTCCAATGCGCATATTCAACTCTAACAAAAAACAAGAAGTTCAGTATCATTAATATTATAATAAACAAATTATGTCTAAAAAAACAAACACATTACATGTTAGTCGTGACGTTGCCTAAATGCAACACTTTATTGATCCGAGTTTCAACAAATATATGCCTATAAGGTGTCAACCACATGTCTTTCACATAATCAATAAAAGGTTCGTAATCCAAACAGGCATGCTCAAGTCATTTCAACCTTTGATGATACTTCACCTTATCACTAGCCACTACAAGTTCGTACCAAAGCTTCTATATCGGTTCTCGCATATCATTCACAACATACTCCCTGCACTTCGCTTTCAAATTCTTGTTTATGTAAATCGACAAAGCATATTAACTGTCGTTGGAAATACTGTTTCAATTGCTTTCATCAAAGCAAAATCTCTATCTTTTAAAATTACTTAGGGCCATAACATTTGTTTAGTGAATAACTGTTTCAGTTTATCTAGTACCCAGCATAAAGTCTTTATTTGCTTAGATTCCATATAGGCAAATTGCTTTCACATGACAATTTTGTGACTTGGGTAGCAGTGATGTGTTGCTAGATATCGCTCATTGTTTATTATGTTAAATACGTGATTTAATATAATTTCCAACATCGCAAAATCCTACAGGGTCACACACATAAGGACAGTTAGAGAAAATGTGGAATAAATAAGGTACGCCGTAAGGTATGGTGCACTAGAATGGAATACGAAATATGGTAAGGTACCATATGATATAATAATAATATTTATTATTAATTTTATAATAGTTATAAAATATAATAATAATAATAATAATAAAATTATGGTTATTATAATAATAGTTATTATAAAATAATAATATTATTATTATTATTGAGTTGGACTTTTAGGTTAAAGCCCACACAAGTAGTTCTATAAATAGAACCCTTGTGAAGAAGCTCATAAGTTGTTTTGAAACCCTATCCGTATTATTTTTCCCTCTCCTTTCACTCTAAACCTTCATTCGTAACTAGCTAGCACTGTGATTGAAGGAAGTTGTTCGTGTGGACTGAGTAGAGGCGTTGTTTGTCGTACAATGCTCGTGATCAAATCGGAATCAAAGGTTTCAAGCGCCATAAGAGGTAAATATTTTATCACAAATCATGCCCTTTCGTAAGGATCTCTAAAGGGAAATTTTGTTTTCTGCTGCAATTTTATCGATAATTTCCCTTCAAGGGGAACCAGGATAAACATTTGTGTCATCTTTTACTTTCCGCTTTTTACTCTCAAGCACTAAAACTACATACGTCAAGAAAAATCAGAAATCGGAAAAAGAACTCAAAGAATTTGTTAAACACCTAATTCACCCCCTCTTAGGCGCATTTCTAAATTACACAGTTTTTGTGTCCGAACGGGTTATTATAAGAATGACTATATTTTTTAGCCAACCTCCCTAATCCACCTAGTCGTCTCTTCTCTTGTAGGAAATTTTTCTGTAGTTGATAATATCTCTGTTGTATCTATATTTGTCTGGTATTTGCCGCGTATCATCAAAGGAACATTTATGTTTCTTAACTAGAGTGAAAAATAAAATAAAAATAAAAAAGGGCTCCGGAAAACACAAGGGTGTTACTTCCGGTTGAGAAAAAACCAAACCGGAAAACTCTTTCATGTTACTTCCGGTGAAGAATAAAAACAAACCGGAAAACTCTTTCATGTTACTTCCGGTGAAGAATAAAAACAAACCGGATAACTTATGCTCGCTACTTCCAGTCTGACATATTTTGCATTTCGAAAAACTCTAACCTGCTACTTCCGATTCTCAACTTAAACTGTCAAAAAATTATTTTGGACTCATTTGACTTCTCGGTAAAAAGTAAAAAGTAAAAATAAATAAATAAAAAAAGGATAAATTGGAATTTAAAAAATATGTAAGGGTGTGAGGTTAAATGTAAGGGTACAGGGTAAAATTTTCATAAACTACCTAATAACTGAGAATTTTACCCGCGGCCGCAAATAGTGTCATTTGACCATATTAACCTAAGTAATTAAAATGTAATTAAAATAACTTTGGATTCCCTTCTTGTGTTTTGGATTTCTTCTGATTTTGGTGTTTGTAACGATATTTCTTATGCCTCTCTTTATTAATAAGATTCATTTTGCCTTTAAAAAAAAATTGTATCGTAACATTTTGAAATATTTTAAAGCTCTCAAATTCCCCAGATTTTTTATACCTTCCATCATTATATTTTTACCAAATTCTCGTAATAAACATGTATTTTTTTTTATCAATTTTACAGAAATATCTGATAAAAACTCACGTGTCTCTTTCATTTTTATCATTTTTTTATTAAAAAAAGTTAAGAATGCTTAATATGTACCGCTTATTTTGAAACTCTTGGTAAAAACTAATGTTTTCTAGAGGCTATTTTGAAAATCCCGATAAAAATGCATGTTTTTTACCGACTATTTTGAAAAAACTGGCAAAAATACATGTTTTCAACCATATTTTTTTGAAAACATCAGTATTGTTGTATATAAGAAGACCCGAATATTTCAAAAAAAATTGGAAAAATCTTGATGATTTTTTATTTAAAAAAAAATAAGTAGTGCATATATCATAGTTTTTTGTCTTTTCAATGAGGACTTGAGGATCAGACGTGACGATTGCGTCTAGGTGGTGTGATAGAGGTGCATTTGCTGCATTGAGGGTCGTGCGAGGGCATATGATGTAGAGGACTCGCATATCCGTGCGAGGAGAAACCCCGGACAAGAGGACCTGGATATTTGTAAAAGACGGAAAAAATCTTGACGACTCTTTTCATCATTTTCATCGGAAAAATCAAAGAAAAAATAAAAAAAATCGAGCTAATTCATCATTTTCATTCTCTTCTGCCTCTGACCACCATGTTGGTTTCCCTCAGGTCGTCGTGAGATCATTTTCTTCAAGGGTAATTGTCTTTTCTTGTTCTCTTTTAATTTGGGCACTCGTGTTTGAAAATAATCAAGTTGTTTTAAAATATTAACTCTTCGCTTTGTCAAATCTAAATTTATGGTTAGTTTTGGTGTAATTATGTTACTAAAAACACTTAACAAAATTTGTGTTTGATATTGTTGTGAAAGTATAAATCTCATATTTACTGCAAAGTCCTAATCCCTTTTGACTCTAAACAGAAAAACTAGATTTGAATTTGTTTGGGAAAGTTTTGGATACACTGTTTCGTAAATTTCATCCTTGCTTAATTTGGAGTAGGAAAATATTAACTTTCAATTGTGTTTGAAGTTCTAATTTTCTCTTTCTCTAAAATTCGATTTGGCATTGAATTAGTTATTATTTTGTCCCTATTCTAATTTTGAGTTGCAAGAATTTTTTACGTCAACTTTGGTTTGAAAACCCTAATATCTTCCCACCGGATCTGAAATCTCATCTCATATTTTTACCTGTGTTGATTGTTTTAACTTCAAAACTAATCTTTGTTACAAATTTCCAGTCGTTCTTGAAAACATTTTAAACCCCATTTTTTAGAAGTTTTATATTGCCTAATTTGATTCTACCTATTTATTGAATAAGTAAGCATTGTATTAATTCAAATTTTACCTTGTTGAAATTATGTTCCAAAAGTAAAATGGAAGGATTTTATTTGAATTTTCAAACCCCTTATTCTTTCATCAGTTTAAAATTATGTGATCTTTATAGTCGATTAAATTGGTTCGAATATTGGTTTTGTTGTTTCTACTATAGTGTGAATTTTGGGGCAGCCAGTCTTTTTGGCTGTTACTAGTCATGGGATACCAAATATGGTAAAATGAATAGTTGTTCGTTTGAATAATTGGTCTGAAGAGTATTGGAACAAAGACTGTTGTGTTCAAATTCTTCTTGCAATGGTAAGGGCACTTCCCCGTACTGATTATAACTAAACCAATAAATGGTTAGATATTATTGAATAAATTATATAATACATAATACACTGAAGAGAAAAGAGAATTGAATAATAGTTTTATTCGATAAATTTTAATCCCGATTTAAAAATCATATAAATATTGTTTATATATATATATTATGTTTTTGGGTATGATTATGTGATTTTGATGAATCTTTGTTCTATTCTTTGTTAGACGTCGTGGCTAGTGATCTAGAGGGGGTGAATGGATCACCTCCTTGTTTACAAGGATTTAAAAGATTTTTCAGAGTTTTCAAAGATTAACGGAAACAACGGTCCCAAATATACAAGCGTCTATTCTGGACCAGCCACTAGAAGACCAGACATGTGATAGCGTGCTGGATTTACGATTGAGATGACAAAGAATAAAACACACAAGCTGTAAAACAGTTGAATGCACCTATCACAAAAGCTATTTCCAATGAATCAAAAACGATTGAAAACGTAAATAGAGATAGAGAAGGAATACAATACGCAGAGATTTGGTAAGGAAGTTCCCCACGTTCGTCCTCGCGTGTGGGTACGTCTCCCTCTCAATTTCAAATCGAAATTGAGAACTTTTATATCAATATTGCTGAAATCGTCGATTACAAGGTTGCTATACAAACACCAGAAATCTATACACCTAGATCTTCCTATTGTATCAACCTTCACTTGATCTGAGCCCAATCAAGATTCCCTGCAAGTAATACAAACAATTCACCAGTTCCACGGTCTATTTGCGAAATCCCCGATTTCCAAATCTTACGCTGCGGTTGAATCTGTCTTGTAAACGTGACTAACAAACCCTCAAGAACACGGTCGTTCTTGAAGGAAAACCCAGCTGGTTTTTCCTTGAAACCTTCTATCACTCTTCAACTCAGCTGGATCTCCGATCGTACCACTGAACGTTATCTCATAAACCTTCAATTCACAAAACAACACTCACTTCCTTGTTGATGTTCTTGAATTAAGGTATTTGAGAAGATGATGAAGATGAATTTGATTATAGGTTTCAATCCTGCTCAACATTGAATTGTCCACACTCAAAATTCCTTTTCTTGATGTGTTATTCAATGATCTTTCACTCTAAAATTCGTCTGCAATTTTTGTGTTGTTAACTTGTACACTAAATGAAACACTCAACATATATATGCAGATTCTGTTAGAAGTAAAACAGACAAATGAATTGATTCAAGACTCGAATGAATCGATACATAATAGTATTTATACTGTTATGTATCAATACATATTAGTATGAATCGATACATACTGAACAGATGAATAAAAACAGAGAATTAAACGAGCAATGAATCGATGCATGTTTGTATGTGTCGATTCATAGAATAAATTCCAAAACCATTCTTACAGCATGAATCGATACATGATGAGATGAATCGATTCATTTTGCGAAAGTCCAGAATCTTTTCAACAGCATGAATCGATGCATGATGGAATGAATCGATTCATTTTGCGTATTTTTCAGAAAAACAAAGACATTATTAAAAATGAAACAAAAGATTTAAAGGCTAGCATTTTTTCTTAATATGAAGCACAAACACCTAAAATTTTATAATCATTCAAAACTAGAGTTGCTCACAAACTCCCCCTTTTTGATGATGACAAATTTTTTTGAAGTGTGAGAATTACTCCCCCTGAGTTTGTGCCTGTCATTTTTCACACTTGCCTTGCCTTTCTCCCCCTTTGTCAACATCAAGAAAGAATGCATAGGTGAAGAAACAGAATCAGCAATACCAAGATATATAAGCAGAGTTCACTCATAAAGAATGAAACATAAAGGGCAAACAATTTAGACAAAAGCAAATAATCATAGGCAGTGAAATTGTCAAATAGAGTTGCGAATTACAGAAACAAACCAAACCATAAAATGTTTAAACATATAAGAAACAAAGAAACGTAAGCAAGAAACAATGATGATATGCAAAATGAAATGCAACTTCAATGAGGAAAATGGCCACCACAAGACTCCGCATCATCTCGATCGGGGTCTCGGAAACTTGGAGGAGGAGGTGGAGGAGGCATTTCATCAGGATTTTGCCCCATGAAGGCGTAACGCCTGAACCGTCTCTGAACCTCTGTGCTTTGAAATCTTTCCATTATCCCCGAATGCGAGCGACAATCATCCATAAATCCAGACATCTCATTATAGAAAACTTGATGCCACTTAACCAATTCGGTATGCCATGAATGTTGATTATGATACATTCGAGTATGCTCATCATGCCATTCTCGGTGCTCGTTATGCCATTCCGTTTGCTGGACATGCCACGCACGGGCTTCTTCATGCCGGGCATTGTTTGCAATTTCTAACTGCGCAAACATTTGAGTAAGATAGGCCAGAGCAGCAGTAGATGAAGTCGGTGGAGCCGATGAAGGAGCCGGTTCATAGTTTGTAGGAGACCACCTTTGTGGTACCCACTCACCCAAACCGGTGTTGGCATTTGCATCAGGAGGATTTTCTGCATCCTCCATGTCTTCATCCCTTTGTTCTTCAACATAAACATGTTCAGAAGGAATATCAAAGTTGTAGATGCGGGTTCGAGTGCTGCGTTCAAAGAAGTAGTAGCAGCGACGCTCGATGTCCCACCGATAACCCATATGAGAGAGAGTGGCATTGTTGAATTCTTGAACACTAGAAGAGGATAAGAGAGGCACAGGAGGGAAAACCACTTTCCAAAACTTAAGAATCCGCATAATCTGGGCAGCATATGCAAGAGTGATGTTTTTGGAGCTATTCCGCGTAAGAAAGATACGCTTGACAAAATAATTGGGCCAGTTTAATGGTATCTTCTTCTGTAAAATATACAATAAATGGATGTCCGGCTTGTCCAATCGAGAGTGCCCACCGGACCTTGGACGCAAGATATGTGAAAGAATCCAATGCAGAATTCTTGGAACACTTTTAATCATACCAGAAGTCAGAGGCTCATCATCAGCAAGAGGTCTTTCCAATTTAGAAATGGATGCACAATATTCCTTCAACTTAAACTGTGTTTCAAAGTTCTGATCATGCCACATCTGCAATTCAGGCAACACAGATGGCAGATCGAACACTTTGGGCCAATCATCAGCCTCAAAACGGTAAGTTCTGGTTCCAATCGAACACTTGAACATGTAGCCTTTTCCAGTTTTCACACCAGCATAAAAAGCACGAATAAAATCTTCATGATACTCATCTTTAGCAGTTAAGAAGGATCCAAGTTTTTGTGCGTCTATTAAATCCGCAACTTCTTCTAAACAAAGAGTACGTACATCACTAGTATTGAAAACATGTGGTTTCATAACTAACCTCGTCTTAAAAGAAGCCTCAAATTCTTCAACAATGGCAGGATGAAGAATGGCAGCCCCAAATGGAGGAATTTCAGGAACAGAAAGAGCCTGATGAGAAGACCCAACGGGTTCTTTGCCTTTACGTTTTCATTTTTCTCTTGGAAGCATGACTCTTGGAGGCATAGTGATGAGATTAGGTTTTTTAGAGAAGAGGGGTTTTGGGGCAGTTAGGGTTAGAAACGAAAATGATGCCAATGAGATGATGAGAAAGACATAATGGAGTTTTATAACTGATAGACATGTCATAGCAGTTGCTGATGTGTCGATTCATAAGAAATAAACTGAATTTAAAACAATATGCATCGATTCATGACCTTATGAATCGATTCATTTTACGAAAATTATGGAAAATCAGGTTGCTATGTATCGATACAAACCACGAATGTATCGATACATACTGTAACTATTTTGACAGATTTAAAAGAAAACACACATGAATCGATTCAATATGGTTGTGATCGATTCATAATGCGAAATTTTGAAATTCAAATGGCTATGTATCGATACAAGCCACTATGTATCAATACATACTGTAACTATTTTGACAGAATTAAAAGAAAATGAACATGAATCAATTCAATATGTTTGTGATCGATTCATAATGCGAAATTTTTGAAATTCAAATGGCTATGTATCGATACAAGCCACTATGTATCAATACATACTGTAATTATTTTGACAGTGATAAAAGAAATTTTGCAAGAATTGACACAAAAATGAATATGCAAAACAAACATTATGCAAAATGCAGAATGAATCATATCATTGTATGGGTGCTTAAGAATACTTTATAAATAAAACATCAATGTTCAAACATTCATATGTAAAGAAGTACATGTAAACGAGAAATCATTGCTCAAACATACATTGATCATACATTATCAACAAAGTGAAAAGAGGAACAATATTACCTCCGTCGTAGTATTCTCATGAGGTACGAGTGAAGACTACAATCAGAACTTAGTAAACACGATGAGATAAATAGAAGCTACATTAACCAAACTTAAGACACCAATGCGGAGAGATCAAGAATCCCTAATTCGTGACGAATGTTGAAGAATGGTTCAGTTGCCAAAGGTTTAGTGAAAATGTCAGCAAGTTGATTTTTAGTATCAACATGCTCAAAAACAACATCTCCTTTTTCAACATGATCGCGAAGGAAGTGATGTCTAATCTCAATATGTTTGGTGCGTGAGTGTAAAACAGGATTCTTAGTGAGATTAATGGCACTAGTGTTGTCACACTTAATTGGAATGCGTTTAAGTTCAATATCAAAATCTTGTAGTTGTTGTCTTAGCCACAAAATTTGAGCACAACAGCTACCGGCTGCAACATACTCAGCCTCTTCAGTAGACAAAGCTACGGATACTTGATTTTTACTATGCCAACTTATTAAAGAATTTGAAAACAGATGACATGTGCCACTAGTGCTTTTCCTATCTGATTTGCAGCCAGCAAAATCAGAATCAGAGTAACCTACTAAGCTGCAATCGCTTCCTTTGGAATACCAAAACCCATATTTAAGTGTTCCATTAAGATACCTAGATATACGCTTGACTGATTTTAAGTGAGATTCCTTAGGATTTGATTGATATCGTGCGCACATACACACACTAAACATGATGTCCGGTCTAGAAGCAGTAAGATACAAGAGAGACCCAATCATACCTCTATACCTTTTGACATCAACACACTTACCATGTTCATCTTTGTCCAAGTTTCCGTTGGTAGGCATGGGAGTGTCAATTGATTTAGAATTATTCATTCCAAAACGCTTGAGCAGCTCTCTGCAGTATTTTGTTTGACATACTGTTGTACCTTCATCGAGTTGCTTTATTTGGAGGCCTAAGAAGTAGTTCAACTCCCCCATGAGACTCATCTCAAACTCACCCTGCATAACATTAGAAAATTCTTCGACCAAGTGTATGTTAGTTGAACCAAAAACTATATCGTCTACATAAACTTGAACTAAAAGAATGTGTTTTCCTTTGTGTTTAATGAAGAGTGTATTATCCACTTTACCTCTAGAATATCCATGATCAAGTAGAAATTTGCTAAGTCTTTCGTACCACACACGGGGTGCTTGCTTGAGACCATATAAAGCACGCTTTAATTTGTAAACATGATCTATATATTCAGAATTTTCAAAACCGGGAGGTTGTGAAACATATACTTCTTCATTTATGACACCATTCAAAAACGCACTCTTTACGTCCATTTGGTAAAGCTTGAAATTCATAGAACACGCATAAGCAAGAAAAAGACGTATAGCTTCAAGGCGAGCCACTGGAGCATAAGTCTCCTCGTAATCTATGCCCTCCTCTTGGTTATACCCTTGTGCTACCAAGCGTGCCTTGTTTCTAGTTATCACTCCACTTTCGTCAAGTTTATTCCTAAACACTCGTTTAGTACCTATGATGTGATGATCTCGCGGACGAGGGACAAGTTCCCAAACGTCATTTCTTTTAAATTGATTAAGCTCTTCTTGCATGGCCATTAGCCAAAATTCATCAATAAAGGCCTCTTTAGCATTTTTAGGTTCCACTTGTGATACAAAAGCGAAGTGAGAACAAAAAATACTTATCTTAGAACGAGTCAACACTCCCTTTGAAATATCTCCCAATATATTGTCTATAGGGTGGTCTTTAGAGGATTTCCAAGCTGGTGGAAGGTCCTTCACTTCAGATGTTCCTTCCTCTTTATCTTTCTCATGACTAGTATCTTCCTCCTTCTCAATATCAGCCGTTTCAGATTGATCAATTTCCGAAACAACTTCTTTGAGTATGTCTTTTGTAGATACTCCTACACTACCTTTACCAAGTATAACTCCTTTGTTATTGTCTCCATAAGTAACATACCCCTTCTTCTTTGCTTTGAAGTCAATAAAAAGTGATATGTCACCCGTCATGTGCCTTGAACACCCGATGTCCAGAAACCATCTTCTTTCCACGGATGCAAGACACTCATCCTACAATATCAAAAGAGAGGGGTAGGTACCCAATTTTTATTGGGTCCAAGTGGGTAAGTGGTAACATGGTTGTCTTTAGGCTTCCATTGATAAATGCCTTTAGGCACTAGAAATCTTCTAAATTTTCATTTTTCAATGGTATGGCCAGCATGACAACAATAGTGACAAACACTACGATAATGTTGTTGTTTATGATTGGTCCTTAAATCCTTTGGAACAAAAGAATATTTTGCATATGGAGGATTTAATGACTTTTTGAACAACCTAGTATCAATGGCATAAGTAATCTTAGGTTGCAAGGCTTTTTCCAATTTGACTTTAAGAGAAATAACCTCTTGTTGCCAAATGTGACAAGCTTCACAATGCCTTATTTTACTACAACCATCAATATCAATAGCTTTTGAATTTTCTGCAATGCTAGCTTTCAAGTATTCTAAATCTTTTTCAGCATGTTGTACTTTACCTTCCAAGTATGAAAAAAAAAATTTATCGGAAGATAATCTTTTAAATGCTTCTATAGCTTCATTATGCAGTTTTTCAAAAGCTATTTTCAATTCAGAAAAGGACATAGAAGAGAAATTGTTATAGTAAGCTTGTTTTACCTTTTTATCATCACTTTTCTTCTTGTGGTGGGACTGATTTTTGGTGTGAGCCATTAGACACAAATTTGCGGTTTCATCGCTATCACTTGAGCATTGTGTACTTGATGAATCACTATCACTTTCCCAAGCAATGTAAGCTCTTCTTTGATTATTATACCTTTTTGGTGGAACTTTTCCTTTATCCTTTTTCTTTAAAGGACAATCCGTTTTATAATGTCCGGACTTGCCACAATTAAAACAAGACCCTCTTTCTTTATTCTTCTTAATCTCTTCCTATTTTGAATCTATAGATTGTCTTCTAAACTTTATGAGGTTTTTGTCGGAATGCTTGATTCCATTCTTTCGAATGAATCTATTATATCTCCTAACAAAAAGTCCCATTTCTTCGTCACCGGAGTCTTCATCACTACTTGACCCATTGTTGATTAGCTCTTTTTGTGAGAACTTTGAGTTAGAAGCCACAAGAGCTATAGGCCTCTTCTCACCCTCTTTGTCTTTATTCTTCTCCTTTCCCTTTTTACTTTTGTTCTCAAACTTTTCTAGACTTTCTAGTTCTTGCTGATGTTCCTCCAGCTTTCCAAACAAAGTAGTCATTGTGAGTGTCGTTAGATCGTTGGCTTCCTTGATAGCTGTTACTTTAGGTTGCCATTCCATACTAAGACATCTCAGAATTTTATTAGTAGCAATATCATTGGAAACAGGTTTTCCAAGTGCATTCAAACGATTAATGAGATGAACAAATCTCTTTTGCATGTCGGGAATAGATTCTCCTTGTTTCATGCGAAAGAGTTTGAACTCTTGATTAAGTGTGTTAATGCGGGACTGTTTTACTTCAGTTGTACCTTCATGTGCAATTTCTAAAGCATCCCACTTTCTTTAGCTGTCGAGCAATGGGAAACTCGATAATACTCATCTGCACTAAGTGCTGAAATTAGCATATTTCGAGCTCTCCAATCACTTGACCACTTTTTCTCATATTTTTCATCCCAATCATCTGCTGGTTTAGGTACTATGGCACCTGTCTCATTCATCATGGTAATTTGAAAATGACCATTTTGAATGGCAGCTCATACGCGCCTATCCACAGAATTTATGTGAACTTACATGTAGTCTTTCCAGTAGCCATAATTTTCACCATTGAAAACAGGAGCTCTATTATACCCCCCCTTTGGTTCAGAATCCATAACGTTACAGGCAGCCACAAAGCACCAGCGAACCGGTGCTCTGATACCACTTGTTAGACGCTGTGGCTAGTGATCTAGAGGGGGGGGGGGTGAATGGATCACCTCCTTGTTTACAAGGATTTAAAAGATTTTTCAGAGTTTTCAAAGATTAACGGAAACAACGGTCCCAAATATACAAGCGTCTATTCTGGACCAGCCACTAGAAGACCGAACATGTGATAGCGTGCTGGATTTACGATTGAGATGACAAAGAATAAAACACACAAGCTGTAAAACAGTTGAATGCACCTATCACAAAAGTTATTTCCAATGAATCAAAAACGATTGAAAACGTAAATAGAGATAGAGAAGGAATACAATACGCAGAGATTTGGTAAGGAAGTTCCCCATGTTTGTCCTCGCGTGTGGGTACGTCTCCCTCTCAATTTCAAACCGAAATTGAGAACTTTTATATCAATATTGCTGAAATCGTCGATTACAAGGTTGCTATACAAACACCAGAAATCTATACACCTAGATCTTCCTATTGTATCAACCTTCACTTGATCTAAGCCCAATCAAGATTCCCTGCAAGTAATACAAACAATTCACCAGTTCCACGGTTTATTTGCGAAATCCCCGATTTCCAAATCTTACGCTGTGGTTGAATCTGTCTTGTAAACGTGACTAACAAACCCTCAAGAACACGCCCGTTCTTGAAGGAAAACCCAGCTGGTTTTTCCTTGAAACCTTCTATCACTCTTCAACTCAGCTGGATCTCCGATCGTACCACTGAACGTTATCTCATAAACCTTCAATTCACAAAACAACACTCACTTCCTTGTTGATGTTCTTGAATTAAGGTATTTGAGAAGATGATGAAGATGAATTTGATTATAGGTTTCAATCCTGCTCAACATTGAATTGTCCACACTCAAAATTCCTTTTCTTGATGTGTTCTTCAATGATCTTTCACTCTAAAATTCGTCTGCAATTTTTGTGTTGTTAACTTGTACACTAAATGAAACACTCAACATATATATGCAGATTCTGTTAGAAGTAAAACAGACAAATGAATCGATTCAAGACTCGAATGAATCGATACATAATAGTATTTATACTGTTATGTATCAATACATATTAGTATGAATCGATACATACTGAACAGATGAATAAAAACAGAGAATTAAACGAGCAATGAATCGATGCATGTTTGTATGTGTCGATTCATAGAATAAATTCCAAAACCATTCTTACAACATGAATCGATACATGATGAGATGAATCGATTCATTTTGCGAAAGTCCAGAATCTTTTCAACAGCATGAATCAATGCATGATGGAATGAATCGATTCATTTTGCGTATTTTTCAGAAAAACAAAGACATTATTTAAAATGAAACAAAAGATTTAAAGGCTAGCATTTTGTCTTAATATGAAGCACAAACACCTAAAATTTTATAATCATTCAAAACTAGAGTTGCTCACAAACACCCAAAATTTTACAATCAATATTGGCTTAATATGCTTTTGTATCATAACCTCAATAGATATATATTTTTTGTTAATATACACACACGTATATATATATATATATATATATATATATATATATATATATATATATATATATATATATATATATATATATATATATATATATATATATATATATATATATATATATATGGCATTGTATTTATTGTGTCATTTGTATATGACATAATATAGTCCTTAGAATAGCTAGTCTGTTTAATGAAATATTAAATGTGACTTAATCATGAGATTCCATTAAACATAAGGACATTATTCTTAAAGTATTTATAGTCGAGTTTTAATGTGAAATGGGATAACCTTAAATCATTAAGACTATTTTGTAGACAGACTGATGGTCACATCTCATGGATCATAAATAAGGAGTTATCAAGTCTTAACATAGGTATGAATATTAGGAGTAATATTTATACTGGATTTACCCGTTATGAGAGTACTACATAGAATGTTATGCAAAGTGTCATAAGTTACTCTCATGGTGATAATGGTGTATACCATCTTTCGACCTAAAACCACAATGGACCCTAAATGTAAAGTCAAGTACTTTATTGTTGATCAAACACTGCCCTTAATAGGATGACTATAAAATTAATTGATGGGTACTTCACAAAGCATGTTGAGGGACATGAGTGGCCTAGATGGAATTTGATCATCCTGCATAAGAGGATAAATGTCTAAGGGCCCAATATTGAACTGGATAAGGATGACACGATATATGTCTTGTGTTCAATATAGACATAGGGAAAAATGGTAAATGTACACACAAACATTATCACATAAAAGGTTTTGTCAGATCACATGAAATTTTCGTGACTTTGGTAGCAGTGATGTGTTGCTAGATACCGCTCACTATTTATTATGTTAAATATGTGATTTAATATAACTGTCAACGTCGTGAGAACCTACAGGGTCACACGCATAAGGATATATAAATGAGAGAGATAGAATAAATAAGGAACATCGTAAGATACAATGTACTTGAGAGAATTATGGAACACTGTAAGATACAGTGGACTTAAGTGAAATATGAAACATCATATAATATAATAATAGTTATTATTATTATTATTATTTTATAATAGTTATAAAATATAATAATAATAATAAAATATGTTTATTATAATAATATAATAATAATAATAATATTATTATTATTATTGTTATTATATGGTGCATTTAAGTTGGGCTTTTTAGCTTGCAGCCCACACAAGTGGTTCTATAAATACAACTCTTGTGCATAAGCTTTGTTGGTTGATGAAATTAGGTTTATGAAACCCTGGTCGTATTTCTCTCTTGTTCTCTCTCTCTCTCTCTCTCTCTCTCTCTCTCTCACTCACTCAAGGCCTTTATTTCTAGCAGCTAACATTGAAACTGATGGTTGTATGTTCATGTGGACTGAGTAGAGGCGTTGTTCTTCATCAACGCTAGTGATCAAATCTTTGGTTATCTGCATCAAAATTGTAAATCACCATAAGAGGTAATTGTTCTATAATTGATCATGTTCATTCATAAGGTTCAATTAAAGGGGATTTTTAATTTCCGCTGCGTTTTTTAATCGCAATTTCCCTTCACATATACGATTGGAGATGGATGATTATGTGAAATGAAATTTAAGATGATGTGTTTTGATGAAAGTTTGTGGAGCGTATTTGCATTGCATGACATATGCCTCGTTTGCCTGTGTGGTGGGTTATCTTGGTGGCAGATTGCATGTGTGGATCATATTTTTCCTATTGATATATGGATGAAATTTGTGTGATCCCTCAGTGGCAGGTTAATTATATATAGATCATTTAGATTTAGGAGCATGCATATTCGCACATAAAGATAATTGTAAAATTATAATTTTTTTTCTACATTTGATTTTGCTTAAACTGTTATATTTTGTATGATTTGTTTTATAATACCTTACTGTATGTTCATATATAGACCTGTATGTTCACACATAGACTGATGCTTAGTATTCCTTATATGCCCAAAATCAGTTTAAAAGAGTATCTCACATAAAAAACACTAAGAATAAGCAATTAAATAGTATTATAGATCAAAGTATTCATGCAAAGTCAAATCAACATATTACCTAACAATATTGAAACAGGTTTATCACACACAACATAACCTAAAGGATTTATTTACTCATAATTCATATTACAATACCAAACGAATAAAGAAGAACAACATATGATTTTCCTTGAAATATTGGCCTCCAATGGCATCAAATGCTCTCTAAATCACCTTTGATGTTGTAAAAATCGTACTTGTATTGCCAATTTTTGGAACCCTTGCAAAAGGGCAAAAATTTCCCTTAAAAGAGCTTATAATGGATCAGATGCGTCACAAAAATCCCAGAAAAAGGGATCATCGCGTGCGTGATGACCTACATTGCTCGTGTGATGCAACCAATATAGATCTATCGCACACGATGTTTCACGTGATTATTTCAGTAGTTGCAAGTTTTTGCTCCCTTTTCACCTGATTTTTCACTAAGTCCAATTTCTTCAGCCTTGGCTATTTTTCCTCATTCTTTGGTTTTTCTTCTTCACTTTAGCCACTATTTAACTTGTTTTGATCCAATTTTTTCAACTAAATTCATGCAATGATGGACTATCATCAACCATAAAGACAAGAATGCCACATTTTCTTCGTCTAAGACTTCAGTGGTGGCTTCATCAAAGTGATCACCCATAAATCCTTTTTTTATATAAATTTCTTTTTGTACTTGTTTTCTTTAACATTAAAAAGACTAATTTCGACAATGTCAAAATCTGTTAGTTAGTTTACTTTTATAACCTATTTATTTTATTGAAAATACCTAATATTCATTGCAAGCAATCCGACAATATTGAATGCATACTTTTTCTTCTTAGAAAATTAGCACAAATTTTCCCAAAGATTTACTAGTTTGGTCCTTCAAGTAATTAACCTAAAACTAAGTGATTGCTTACCAAAGAAACCGGTGAGCACAAGTATATAATTTCAAATTCAAATTTTACTAACTCGTCTTCTACACATAATGGCTTGAGTGATGAAGTGTTAATCTTGTAGGTTAGCCCATAATTCACCACATACGAGGCTTAAGTCCATTGTTGTTTGATCAATTTTGGTTCCACAATGGAATTGTGGCGCCGTTTCTAGGAATCAACTTTTGATTCCCGCATTTTCCACAATTGTACCTTCTCGCTTCGATTCATCGATTCAAATCTCTCTATACCTATCAGATCAAATTCTCAGGTCAAACATCAGATTCATTATCTTTGATCTAGTTTGGTACCAAATCAACTTCGATTCTTAGAGTTTCAAGACTTATGTTCCCCTAAACTTTCAAATTATCGTTGGATCTACAACTACTCATTTTGCTGCTTTATACGAAGCAGCCACTGTTGTTGCTTCTGCTCAAGCCACAAGAAATCAACCTTCTCATCTATAACGTAATGTAGTTCAAGCTATTGTAATACTATATTGAATTCAGATATAATTCAGCCTCCTTAAATCACAGGTTCAACTACGCATCTCTGTTATGAGAGCCTTCACTCAGACCTTCAATATAACCACCAAACTTAAGGTGTGAAATGTTTCCAGGTCTCCAAATGTTACAAGTTAACCTTGGAATACAATGCGTGAACAAGTTGATGAATAATATATATGACATAGTTCGACAATAAAACTCATAGGAGATATACGAAAGATTGCTTTGTTAGGAAGGAATCTTACATAATGTGCCTATGAAAAGGAATATTATGCACGAAGTTGTTTCCAAGAGAAATCGAACTGTCGTTCTTGAGTCAGTCTCGTCATGGAGAAATGAAAATCTGAAATCCCCAGATCACTTGAAAAATAAGAGGTGTCAAACTCCTCCTCAAAGCCCCGAGCGAGACCTCGGTAGCCATGTTCCTCCTCAAGAGCATGTAGAGAAACCACTAACAAAGAATCCTCTCAGAGCCTACACATCCTGGATAGTTAAATACCTAAGTCACTAGAGAAAGCTCAAAAGTTGAACGAGTATGACAAGAAATAAGATTATAATAAGAACTTATAACTCATGGATGACCATTTGAAACTACGACTTTCTTTCTTTCTCAAATCTCCATTTTCATCATTTTAATGGAAATTTATCATGTTGTTTGTGTGTATGGTAAGGGATTGTGAGAAGCCATTAGTGTTATATTTGTGAATTTTGGAGTGTTTGTAGATTTCATATCAAGTATTTGATCTTGAAGAAATTTAAGAGGTGAATTTCATTAAAGAAAAAGATAATGGATCATTTCTCCATAGGTGTGGAGTTTTTCTTTATGAATGAATCAACCTGTTGAAGAAGAAGTACTCAAGGCCTAAAATTTGAGAATGAGTGGAGATCAACAAGTTATCAAGGTCGAAGGATAATACTCATGGTTTGAAGCTTGTGAGTGAAAACATTAAGCTTTCAAAGTTGAAGTTTGTCAAAGGTTGAAGATGGTGATCGAGTGTAGATCACAAGTGGATGAGGAACTGGTTGCAGACAAAATCAACCGAGAAGCAAGAATAACATAAATTGGATTGTTAAAGTTTATCTTTGTTTCATTTGGATTGTTGTATCTAAATCCCGAGTCAACGAATATAATGGAAGAAGCAAGAAGAAGAATTTTTTTATGGTTTACCATCAGAGACTAGATTAGGTGTCTCTGAGGACAATATCATTGAAACAATATAAATTCTAGTTCTCTCTCTTTCTCTCTACATTATTTTATTGCATCTATGGTCTTAATTTGTATAAGAGTGTATTTGTTTAGAATTGGATTTCTAAATAATAATGTTATTGATTGATCTATAAGAATTGAAATCAGAACTACTCCAAATTAATTAATTGTTAAATGCATGCATCATACATCTTGTTTAAAGCTTTAATCATCGTATATTGCATTGCTCATATCTTCATTTCAAACTATTGGTGTGTGTATTACAACAATCTTCTTCCAATAACTTAAAATACTTAAAACAAAGTTTTCACCATATCTGTTTCCGTTTGCCTAACCTGATTTTAAAAATTTAGTGTTACATGATATGAGACAAAAAATGTGGGATTATGGAGGCGTGAGGGATGTTAGCAACATGAGGGTTAGGGAAGCGTGATGAAGGGCTGTACGACAGTACCACAACAATCGTGAAATGGGTATTGTTGCACCCCAAAATTTGCCCTCACAATACAAGACTTTGTGTGCTAAGAAGGTTCACAAGGTTCACAAGTCTCTCAATGCTTATATAACCTTTCATGAGGTTCATGAAGTCTACAAGTCACTTCTTGAAGGTTCACAAGGTTCACAAGCTTCTCAACATTTACAAAACCTTTCATGAGGTTCATGAAGTCTACAAGTCACTTCTTGAAGGTTCACAAGGTTCACAAGCTTCTCAACATTTACAAGACCTTTCATGAGGTTCATGAAGTCCATAAGTCACTTCTTGAAGGTTCACAAGGTTCACAAGATTCACAATGATTACAAAGCTTTCCTGAGGTTCATGGAGTCTACAAGCTACTTTATGAGGTTCACAAGGTTCACAAGCTTTACAATACCTCCCATGAGGTTCACAAGACATTTTATGATGGTTCACAAGGTTCACAAAGTTCACAATTGGTCAAAGGAGTTGACAATTCCCTCAAACAATGCACCTCCTAAGCAGGGCATCCAAAACTAGGGTTTTGACTTTAATCAGGCTAAATGGATTTCCAATACTTCAAGTAAGCTTCATAACATCTTATATGTGTGTAAGAACCCCCATGACAAGTTTCAAGACTTTTCTCAAAAGTTTGCTCAGTCAGATGATCAGATAAGTCAAAATCAGTCAGTGCAGTTAAAAAGTCAAACTGAGGTCAACTGTGGTCAAACCAAAGTCAAACTTCATGATTTTTTGCCAACATCAAGTATATGAAGTAAAATTCATCATTTGATCAAGGGTTGATCATGATTCATCAAGGAGATTCCAGATCATCAATAATCAGGAGTTTCTAAATTAGGGCTTCCTCAGTAAAAGTCAACTGAACTTTGACCAGCCATAACTTTCACATACTTCATCACCAAGTCTCCATCCAAAGCTCATTTTGAAGGAAATTGAATTCTATACAACTTTGATGTTGCAAGTTAAGCCCAAAAATGCTTCATTTGGAAGATATGAGCTAAGACATTATAGGTCATTTCAAAAGTCAACAAAAAGTCAACAACTTCAAAAGGGCATAACTTGAGATTGGTAAATGATATGGACCTGAAACCAATGGGGTTGTTTAGAGGACTCTTCAAGCTTTCCAAAAAGTCCAAGAACACCCTCATACCTTTAAAATTGAGGGAGATGTGCCCTTGCAAAGTTGGGAAATTTTGTGATGGTTTATGTTGAAAATAGAGGTTTAAAACCACTTCTTTCCAAATGGGCTGCCCAAGTTGTGATCCAATCTATACCATATCATCATGCACGACCCAATTGATTTAAAATCATAATTTTTATTATTTTATTTTTATTTATTTTGATTTAATTCATAAAAAATCATTTTAAATAAATATAAAATATGAAAATATATTTTTGGATGAAGATTGAGCTTCTAGAATCTCATCAATGTTGATTGAAGTTGAAAGAGAAAGAAATCATGTGATTTATCAAAAAATAGCAAGCTTTCATGAGCCAATATTTGAATTTCATGACACCATCTTTTTCAATCTTCAAGTATCAAATCTTCCACATAACTAATCAATTTTTTGACCTAGAATGATTCACATATATATACTAAACACAACCCTAGCCTTCATACACGAATTTCCAGCATCAAAAGGTAAGTTTCATAGCTCAAAAATTCAAGCCAAAACACCAATTCGGATTCTTCAATCCAAGAGGTTTCAAGGTAAAATAAAGACATAGACGTGTTCTTTGATCATCACTGAAGCTAAAGCATCACTCACATTCATCCAAATCATGCCATAATGCCTCACCCGAATTCAATTTGCTCTTGAATAAAACTTTTTCGATTGCATTAATTTGTTGTGTTTCAATGAAATTTGCTTGGCTAATGTTGTTTGTTGTGTGATATAGATCGTTTCTGGACAGGAAAATCAAAGAACCCGTACCTAATTCATGAGATGCCATTATTAGGGTTTGGACCTAGGTTTAGGGGTTTCTAATTTAAGAAACATAAATCAATTCTAAAAACATGGAATGAGTCGTGTGAATGTCAGGATTATGTTGCTATGTTTGATTTTGTGAAACGATATGGTTTTGCTGGCCTTTGATTTTTGTAGGTTTTGCTGGAAATTTAAATTCGCAGGTAAACTCCCAGATATTTTCGCAGCTAAATTCACAGTTCAGGAGGTAGAAGATGACCTCTTCCCGCGCGTTGGAAAATTCAAATATTGATGAAAATATTTTATGTATTATTGTTGTTTGTTTATCACACGCGTGCTTGTGGCCCAGTGGTAGGAGGCTTGTGCGTATAGTCAATGTGACCTGAGTTCGAGCCTTGGTCTCGTACATTGTTTTTTTTCTATTTTTCCAGGTAACGAAGAAGCTTAATATATTATGTTATGTGGTCATCATATTGCCAGATAGGCTCTCCCAGCCAGGTGGTAAGGCGCGCGTGTATGTATCCTTGAGGTCCTGGGTTCAACACCAACCCAGGCCTTTTATTTTTTCATTATTTTCTGGATTTTGCAAGACAATGCATAAAAACAATCAGAACCATTATATGATCACCAACGCATGGTTGGTCTAGTGGAAGGTTTTGGTACTGGCAAGCATAGAGACCTGGGTTCAAACCCAGCCAAGGTAAGTTCTTATTTTTGTCACTTTTTTCTATTTTCTTTAATTAATTAGTTTATTTGTTTTATATTCTTATTAAAAAAAAAAAAAATCATATATATATTCAAAATTTAAAATAACATCATATTCTCTAAAAGTTCTAAACTTTCTATTTTTTTATTATTATTCAAAAATTTATTTTATTATTTTATATATGTATATATTGGTTAAAATAATTTTGTATCTAAACAAACCCTAATTTTCTAAACAAACCCTAAAATATTTTCTAAAATAAAACTTAATTCTATTTTTTCTAAATAATTTTATTTTCTAATTCTTAATGTAATTATTATGTATATTTATTCATTTAATATGATTCTTGTAAATCTTGTAAATATGATTATTTTTTGTGAATATGATACTTAAAGTTTATTTTCTTCATATAATGTATAAATATTTTTTAATAAATAATTAAATTTTTGTAATGATTAAAATTTATAATATAGTAATTATCCATGTTTCTAAATAAATGCTTATATATTAAAAATCCAACTTTGTGTTTATTATTCTAAACATGTCATTATAATATTCTTTTTCTATTTATTTCTATTAATTATTGTTGCTAACCATATTTTTATTTTTTGCTTATTATTATCTTAAAATTTTATCTTATTATTTTTCTAACCTTGTCTATTTTTCTAATTATTATTATTTCATTAAATTTAATTATTTTCACTAACTTTATTTATTCTTAATATTTCTACTAACCTTATTTTTTAATTATTATTATCACTAACCCCTATTTATTTATTTATTGTTTATTCATTATTTTTGCTTATTTATTTATATCTTGCTAATTATTTTTGCTATTTATTTTATTTTGCTTATAATTATGTAATTGCTTCCTTGGTGTAATTTTGTAAATATTTTAATTGTTGCTATGGTTAGTAAATTAGGGAGTGTAAACATGTATTCTCTTAAAATTAAATCTAGATCACTCTTAATTACAAGATAAATAATATTGAACACTCACACACGTAAGTCGATTTTTAATCGCCATCCTACACTTTCTAAGGTTATCCCTCAAGTTGCCTAAATCATAAGGTCAAGTGGGGTGTATAAAGCAAGTCCCTTTAAAAAGAAAAATCATCAAGTCCCTCATGGTTGCCTTTACGAATCAAGTCCCTTCGAATAATGATGATAGTCCCTCCTATATGCTTATTACACCCCACAGTTGCCTTCATAGAACAGAATGTCCCTCTCATGTCCCTTACATCCAAGGTAATGACTACCTACTCCTTAATAGTAGGGATAGTCTTACCAATTAAAGGATAAAGAACAAGAAAGACTTAAAACTTTAGGGTAGGTTCCTCTTATGTACTTGCTCACTTCAAAAACTTTTCAAACACTTAACAAATTTCAAACAAATTTTCAAAAACAAGTTTTTACGCATCCGTGCATGGATCATTATCAACTATTATGAAAATTTTTCTATTCACACACTACACTTTCAAAAACAATTCAAAAGTGAGCTAAGTAACTAAGAGCCCATGGATAACCATGGATGTAAAGGGTGCTAACACCTTCCCTTTACATAACCTACCCCCCGGACCCAAAAATATCTCTTAAGGTCTTTCCTGTTCTTTTATACCCTTTCCTTTTGGATAAAATAAAAGTCGGTGGCGACTCTTGCTATCCGCAACATAACTAAAGTCAGTTCTCCCACCGTGTTACAGAACTGACGACTCTGCTGGGGAATTTAATAAAAGAGGGGTACCCTTAGGAATTAGATCACTTTAAATTGTTTGCCTTGTTTGCTTTATACTTACTTGTTGGGTGCTCTTATGTGTGAAAGATCCTAACCCGGATCTAGTGTACCTTAGGTAAATGGCAATAGACCAAGGAAACTGTACGACGTATATCGATACGGTTGATCTGGTGGCCATAGTTAGTGTGACTTCTTGGTTGGTGCTTATGTTCCTTAAGTCAAGTTGAGGATAATATGAGGCTGCCATATGTTGTCAATGCACTAACTAACTTTTAGAACCCTAGTTAACTCATCTTGGCCTTTAGAAAGTAGTGAGGTAACCGGCTTTGGTGCAGACTGAAGTTGGTTGACACTCGATACTACGCTCATTGAGATCTTAAACTTGGAGGGTTTTGGTTGGCAAGTAAGTTGCCTTCTGATCAACCACCCTTGTGAAGGATCAATGATATTGAGATCCCTTAGAACCCGGTTACTTTTGTAGGACAGGATGAACCATCTAACTTCAGGGGAGGGTACCTACCTTTAAACCTCATGCAAGCCTCTAAACCTAGGGCTATGGTGTGACTTGTTTGTGTGTGCCACATGTTTGTGATTGAACATAACATCATAGCATCATCATGCATCATGAGCATAGCATTTCACTAACCATTTCAAGGACCAAAGGATTTATCTTTGTTCTTTGTTGCAGGTCATGGCTTCTGCTCGTAGAAACACCATCAGGATCAACTTTGTGGGGATACCTCCCAAGCTTAAAGAGTTAGTTTCTCAAGTGTCTGATCGCTCCCAGTTCATCAAGAGACATGGTCACCTATTGGATCTAGTCACTTCAGGGTTCAATGAAGACATGATGAGTGTCCTGTTTCAGTTCTTTGACCCTAAGCACCATTGCTTTACATTCCCTGATTATCAGCTGGTTCCAACCATGGAGGAATTCTCTAAACTTCTGGGTATACCTGTTCTTGATCAAAGACCCTTCACAGGCTTGGAAAAGGAGCTTAAACCAGAGGTTATTGCTGCAGCTCTACATCTGAAGAAGTCTGACATTGTTCTAGAAACCAGAAGTGGAGTCAAGGGTATTCTTGCCAAGGTACTAATGGATAAGGCTCAAATGTTCTTGAAGGCCATGAGCTATGATGCTTTTGAGGAAATCTTAGCCTTGCTGATATATGGCTTAGTATTGTTCCCCAATCCAGATCAGTTCATAGATGTTCATGCCATCAACATTTTCCTGAGTCACAATCCAGTGCCTACATTGCTTGGAGACATTCTGCACTCTCTTCATACTCGTACTACAAAAGCAAGAGGAACTTTGATGTGTTGCATACCTTTGCTATCTAGGTGGTTTATTTCTCACCTTCCTCGCTCAGTAATGAAGAATGAGCAAGGGTTCAGATGGTCCAAGAGGATCATGTCACTTTCTCACTCAGATATCCATTGGTGCTCCAGATCTATGGAGAATATCACTATCATTGACCGTTGTGGGGAGTTTCCTAATGTGCCACTTCTAGGCATAAGAGGAGGCATCACCTACAACCCTTCTCTAGCTTTACGACAGTTTGGTTATGCTCGGAGTGATGGTCCACATGACATGTTGATTCAGGGCATTGTGTTTGACTACGACAACGATCTTCAGGGTTACCGTCAGAGATTCATACGAGCTTGGGGAAAGGTAAACAGGGTTGACAGCAAGACACTGGAGCCTAAGTACACTATTCCTATGGAAGCTTATCTCAGATGGATACGATCTCGTGCTCAGACTCTCATGATGCCATATCCTGCTATCCTGCCAGTTACCATGGAACCTGTTGCTGAAGGAGACACTGCTTATACCATCCTTCACCCAGACATGCCTACTGACATGGAAGACTTACAGAGATCCTGGATTCAGTTGAAGGAGCAAAGGGATACTTTCGAGGCTCATTACAAAGCAAGCTAAGAAAGAATCCTGGAACTAACAAAGCAACTTCATGAGGAACGGAATCTCAACTCATACCTCAACACAAAGAGGAAACGTCCATGGGAGACTTAAAACCCCATCTTTTGTACTTATTTCATTTCATTTTTTTTGTAAGCCCAAGAGGCAAAACAAAGTTATTACTAATAAAAGTTTACCTTCTTGTTTGTTTAAGCAAATTTAAATCCTGCGGTCCTTGAAAACATTGCATTCACATATCATTTCATTGCATCACAGGTTTATAATTGAGCACAGGTTTCTCATCTTCTCGCTGTTTATTTCAGCAATGGCTCTTGAACAATCAGTTAAGGATCTTCAGACACAAAATGCACAATTCCAAGAACTGATCTTGAACCTGTCCAAGGGGCAAGATGAATTGAAGGCACTGCTGGCCAAGAAGACTAAGAAGACTAGAAGGTCTGCTGGGTTGATCAACATGGGAAG
Organism: Lathyrus aphaca; assembly: GCA_963966055.1. Lineage (NCBI taxonomy): Eukaryota > Viridiplantae > Streptophyta > Magnoliopsida > Fabales > Fabaceae > Lathyrus > Lathyrus aphaca. The sequence continues at coordinate 553,804,575 of OZ014520.1, read as the reverse complement.
AAGGTTCAAAGGTCTTGCCAAGACCAAGGAACCAGCTGAAGACTATGAATCTGAGGAATTTGAGCAAGAGGTAGGCAGTCTCCACCATACAATGGGGGACTCTGATTCTGAGGCTAATTACTACCACGAGCCTAATGAAGACAAATTCAAGATGCTGGTGGATAGGATGGATGCTATGGAGTTGCAGAAATCATCTGGGCTGGATTTTGAGGATTTGAGTTTGATATCTGGGGTAGTCATACCCATTGGTTTCAAGGTTCCTACCTTTGTTGTTTATGATGGGGTCTCTTGTCCCAAGCTGCATCTGAGGTCTTATGTCAGAAGAATTCAACCTCACACTGCTGATAAGAAATTGTGGATCCACTTTTTTCAAGAGAGCTTATCTGGAGCTCAGTTGGAGTGGTATTATCAATTGGAGAGTGTCAACATCAGGGACTGGAATGATCTTGCTGAAGCTTTCTATAAGCAGTATCAATACAATGCTGACTTAGCTCCCACTCGCATGCAGCTGCAAAGCATGTCCATGGGTGCCAAAGAAAGTTTTAAGGAGTATGCTCAGAAGTGGAGAGATTTAGCTGGAAGAGTACAACCCCCTTTGACTGACAGGGAATTAGTTGACATGTTCATGTGTACGCTGAATGGTCCGTTTTACAGTCATCTCATTGGAAGCTCATCATCTGGCTTCACTGAGTTGATCATGACAGGAGAGCGAGTAGAGAATGGTATAAAGAATGGTAAGATCCTGGTGGGTACTTCTTCATCAGGTACTGCAAAGAAACCTCCCACTGGGAAGAAAGAATCCAATGCTGTTTATGGTCAACCTGATCGTAACAAAAGGCATCGGTCTGTTAGTGCAGTTCATATTTCAAATCCAACTCCTGCAACAACAGAGCAGCCTCAGGGCAACCAACAGAGGGCTAGAAGACAGTTCACGAAGATCAACATGTCAATGGCTCAGGCATTGCAACACTTGTTGAAGGCTGAACTTATTACTTTGAAAAAGGCTCCTCAGAATCCCAATGTTACCTCTCCCAGGTACAATCCCAATGCACGATGTGCATATCATTCAAACTGTCCAGGACATGATACTAATAACTGCTGGATCTTGAAGAACAAAATTCAGGATATGATTGATGCTGAAGAAATTGAGTTTGATCCTCCGGGTACTCCCAATGTGATTACTGCTCCAATGCCAAATCACGAGAAGACTGTCAGTGCCATTGAGGAAGATCTACATGTCTATTCAGTTACGGAGTTGACCACACCATTGTCTGTTATCAAAAAGAGGTTAGTACAAGCTGGGATCTTTCCGGGTTGTCGTGAAGATTGTTTGTATTGCACCTATAAGCCGGATAGTTGCTTCATTTTGAGAGATGGAATTCAACGTCTCATGGATAAGTATACTATAGTGTTTGAGAGGAGACCATCTTCTGTAGAAAGCATGGTGGATCATCTGACTCAAGGTAGGAAGATTGAAGAGGTTGATATGGTTGACAAAGTACCACTAAGAATCACTTCAAAGGGTCCTATTAAAATCACTCATCAGGGTCCAATCAAAATTACTGCTGAAGGTCCTGTGAAAGTTGTTGCTGAAGCCAGAATAGCTCCTGTGGTCATTACTACTCCTGGTCCTATCCCATATACGTCTGATAAAGCTGTGCCTTGGCACTATGGGTCTGATGTTTACATCCATGGTGTTAAGCAGGAGCCTTTACCTGATGTGCCTGCTGACATTGATAATATTGCTGGATCTAGCAAGATCACTCGTAGTGGAAGAGTTTTCTCTCCTCCAGTTGCTTCTAAAAATACAGTTACTCCTGCTGCTACCTCAACCACTGATGCTCGGGGCAAAAGTCCTGTTATTGAGCCTGTATCTACTGATGTGCCAGCTGCTGATGACCTCTCTAAGCAGATGGAGGAAGTATTGAAAATCATTCGCAAGAGTGATTATGACATTGTTGATCAGTTGGGGCATACTCCCTCAAAGATTTCTATGCTGTCATTGTTGTTATGTTCTGAGGCTCATGCCAAGTCCTTGATCAAGTTTCTGAAGACTGCTCATGTACCCAGTGCAATTTCTGTTGACCAATTTGAGAATTGTGTTGCCCACCTGACCTATGACAATGGGTTAGGATTTTCTGATGCTGATTTGACCCCTGCCAAGAGGGATCATAACAGGGCCTTGCATATCTCAATTGAATGCAGGGGCACTACCCTGTCACATGTGCTGATAGACAATGGTTCCTCTCTGAATGTGTTGCCCAAGGAAGTCCTGAATAAGCTGAGTCCTGAAGATGTTGTGCTGAAGCCCAGTAATATTGTGGTAAAGGCTTTTGATGGTTCTAGAAGAGTAGTGCATGGGGAAATTGATCTTCCAATCAAAGTTGGCTCTCAGGTGTTTATTGCTACATTTTATGTGATGGATATTCGTCCTTCGTACTCTTGTCTGCTTGGTCGTCCCTGGATCCATGGGGCATGTGCTGTAACCTCTACATTACACCAAAAGTTGAGATATCCGGTGAATGGAAAGGTTGTTACTGTCTATGGAGAAGAAGAATACTTTGTCAGCCATGTAAACACTTTCAAGTATCTGGAAATGGAAGGTGAATACATTGAAACTCCATGTCAGACGTTTGAAGTGGTTCCTTGGGTTGTTAACGATTATGTAGCTCCTCCGGTTGTGAAGAATGTTCCTGTGGTCACCAGAAAACCTCCAACAATGGCAATGGCTTCCCTCAATGATGCAAGAGCTGTGGTGGATGAAGGTGGTTGTACTATTTGGGGTCAGCTTCCTGATATCCCATACAAATCTGACAAATTTGGTTTGGGTTTCACTGCAGAGTCCCAGAAGGCTGTTCGTCGTGCTCGTGCTGCCCGTGTCACTAGTCAAGGGGTTGTGAAGGACCAGATTAATACTGTGGGAGATCAAGATGAAGACTACAACTTGGATGCATGGATTTTTCCTACTATGGGTGCTGGACTCAATAATTGGAAAGCTGAAGATGTTATCCCTATCTCCTTTAGTCAGGAGTAAATACTATTACTGTGTTGTTTTTTTAAAATTTGTAATTTCTTGAACAATAAAACTTTCAAGCCATGTGCCTTACCCGGGGCACAATGGTGTGCTTGTTACGGGCTGTCATTTCATTTGCATACTTCATTCAATAAAATCAGTGGACGTCTCGTTTCCGTAAATATTGTGTTCCTTGTCTTTCTTTTATTTTTGCTTTATCAGCTATGTGTTCTTACACACACCCACATCACTAAAATGCAGATCCTCATCCACTCTGGATCCTGTTGATAACAGTTCTACTATTGCCAATTATGATTTCGAGAATCCGATCTATCAAACTGAAGACGGAAATGAGGACGATTGTGAAATACCTGTAGAGCTTGCTAGGTTGTTACAACAAGAAGAGAAAGCTATACAGCCACATGAAGAGCCAATCGAAGTTGTGAATCTGGGAACTGAAGAAAACAGAAAAGAGGTCAAGATAGGGGCTGACTTAGAGGACAGTGTCAAGAGCAGGTTGATTCAGATGTTACGTGACTATGTGGAGATCTTTGCTTGGTCTTATGAAGATATGCCAGGGTTGGATACAGACATTGTGGTTCACCGTTTACCAGTGAAAGAAGATTGTCGTCCAAAGAAGCAGAAGGTTCGTCGTATGCGTCCTGAAATGTCAGAAAAAATCAAGGCAGAGGTAATGAAACAGTTCAATGCAGGGTTCTTAGCAGTGACTTCTTATCCTCAGTGGGTTGCAAATGTGGTACCGGTTCCTAAGAAAGATGGTAAGGTACGTATGTGCGTGGACTACAGAGATTTGAACAAGGCTAGCCCCAAAGATGACTTTCCACTTCCTCATATTGATATTCTGGTAGACAACACTGCTCAGCATAAGGTATTCTCTTTTATGGATGGTTTCTCTGGTTACAATCAAATCAAGATGGCACCTGAAGATATGGAGAAGACAACATTTGTGACACAGTGGGGCACCTTTTGCTATAAGGTAATGCCATTTGGTTTGAAGAATGCGGGGGCAACATATCAGCGTGCTATGGTGGCTTTGTTTCATGATATGATTCATCATGAGATAGAGGTATATGTGGATGATATGATAGCCAGGTCTCAGAATGAAGAGCAACATCTTGATCATTTGCACAAGTTGTTTGAGAGGTTGAAGAAATACAAGTTGAGATTGAACCCAAACAAATGTACTTTTGGAGTTAGATCTGGAAAGCTCCTGGGTTTCATTGTCAGTGGAAAAGTAATTGAAGTGGATCCTGCAAAAGTGAAAGCTATACGAGAAATGCCAGCTCCTCGTACTGAGAAGGAGGTTAGAGGTTTCTTGGGACGATTGAATTACATTGCAAGATTTATTTCCCAATTAACTACCATCTGTGAGCCAATCTTCAAATTGTTGAAGAAAGATCAGGTGATGGAATGGAATGATGAGTGCCAGATTGCCTTTGATGAAATCAAGAGATACCTGCTAGAACCACCAATTTTGATGCCACCAGTTGATGGAAGACCCTTGATTATGTACTTAACAGTGTTAGACAACTCAATGGGGTGTGTGTTGGGGCAACATGACGAGTCTGGTCGAAAAGAGCAGGCAATATACTACCTTAGCAAAAAGTTTACCGACTGTGAAACAAGATACTCACTGCTCGAGAAAACTTGCTGCGCTTTGGCATGGGCTGCTCGCCGACTAAGACAGTATATGTTGAACCATACTACCTTGTTGATTTCAAAGATGGATCCAATAAAGTACATATTTGAGAAACCTGCTCTCTCCGGAAGAATTGCAAGATGGCAAATGATCTTGACAGAATATGACATACAGTATACTACTCAGAAGGCCATTAAAGGAAGTGTTGTCGCTGATCATTTGGCTCATCAGGCAGTGGATGATTACCAGTCAATGAATTTTGAGTTCCCTGATGAAGATATTATGATTATTACCAAAGAACCTGGACAATATGACGGACCTGAACAAGGATCCCGATGGACTATGGTTTTTGATGGTGCTTCCAATGCACTTGGTAATGGTGTTGGTGTTGTGATTAGTTCCCCTGAAGGTTGTCATACCCCGATTACTGCCAGACTTTGTTTCTATTCTACCAATAACATGGCTGAGTATGAGGCATGTATCCTGGGTATTAAAGCTGCTATTGATATGAAGATTCAGTTCCTTGATGTGTATGGAGATTCAGCCCTGGTAGTAAGTCAGATCAAAGGAGATTGGGATACCAAGCATGATAACCTCATTCCTTACAGAGAGCATGTGTTGTCTTTGATCCCACATTTCAAAGAGATTACCTTTGGACATATTCCACGAAGAGAGAATCAGTTGGCAGATGCATTGGCCACCATGGCATCCATGTTTGAGATCAGCTGGGATGATGAAGCTCCCAAAATTACCATTGATAGATTTGAAAAGCCTGCATACTGCAATGAGATTGACACAGAAGGGGTAGAGGAGAAGCCCTGGTTCTATGAAGTGAAAAGATATCTTGAAGCTCAGGAGTTCCCTGAAGGGGCATCTGTCAAAGATAAGAAGTTTCTGAGAAGGTTTTCTGCTAAGTTCTTCTTGAGTAACGGGATTCTGTACAAGCGCAATCATGATTCAACTTTGCTTCGTTGTGTGGATAAGAAGGAAGCAACTGAGATTATGGAAGACATGCATGATGGGATTTTTGGCACTCATTCTAGTGGTCATACTATGGCAAAGAAGATATTGAGAGCAGGTTACTATTGGTCTACCATGGAAGCTGATTGCTATCAACACTCCAGAACGTGTCACAAATGTCAAATTTATGCTGATAAAGTACATGTACCACCATCACCATTGAATGTGTTGACTGCTCCTTGGCCCTTTGCCATGTGGGGCATTGATATGATTGGTGAGATCAAGCCTACTGCTTCTAATGGACATCGTTTCATTCTGGTTGCTATTGATTACTTCACGAAGTGGGTAGAGGCAGCTTCATTTGCATCTGTTACCAAGAATGTTATGGCTCGGTTCATTAAGAATAATCTCATATGTAGGTATGGCATCCCTGAAAGGATTATCACTGACAATGGCTCTAATCTGAACAACACTATGATTACTGATCTCTGCACGCAGTTCAAGATTAAGCATCACAACTCTTCTCCGTATCGTCCAAAGATGAATGGGGCAGTTGAAGCTGCTAATAAGAACATCAAGAAGATTGTACAAAAGATGACTGTTACCTACAAGGATTGGCATGAGATGTTACCATTTGCTCTTCATGGTTATCGTACCACGATACGTACTTCAACAGGGGCAACCCCATTCTCCTTAGTCTATGGTATGGAAGCAGTTCTGCCCATTGAAGTTCAGATTCCCTCCTTGAGAATTATGAAGGATGCAGGCTTGGATGAAGATGAGTGGATTCAAACTCGACTTGACCAGATAAATTTGATTGATGAGAAAAGGCTAGCAGCAGTTTGTCATGGTCAGATGTACCAGAAACGAATGATCAAAGCTTTTAACAAGAAGGTTAAGCCAAAGGTATATCAGGCTGGTGACTTGGTAATCAAGCGTATCATATTACCACAGGGTGATCCTAGGGGCAAGTGGACTCCTACATATGAAGGACCATTTGTAGTCAAGACAGTATTTTCAGGAGGTGCCATGATACTTACTACTATGGATGGTGAAGACTTCCCACAGCCTGTAAACGCAGACATAGTTAAAAAATACTACGCATAAAGAGAGACCCGCTAGGTTGACAGGCCTAGGCAAAAATAAGGGCATCCCGGAAAACCAAAAGGGTTTGGGCAAAAATTAGGGATATATATAAAAAGATGTACACCCGGCAAGTCGAAAACCTGAAAAGGCGGCTTGGGCAAAAAAGGGTATCCCGGTGGATTGAAAACCTGAAAGGGCAATCCAGGCAAAAGTTAGGGATTAAGGCGTATGACTATGTCTCGTTTGGATCACTCATGAAACTGCAACCAGTTGTGTTACTTACTCAAGCTCGAACAAATAAAGCTCAATCCAATCGTTTCCGTCTCAACAGCAGAAGATGAGATACTTGAAGATAATGGCAATAGTAGAATTGAAACTCAATAGGATTGTTTCCCACATAGCTGATTTTCTTTTGTAAAAATTTATGACAAAATCCTCTTGCTAGGGTTTATGTCTCCTTGTACAAACTTACCCATGTATGGGTCACTTTTGATATAAATAAATTCCATCTTTTGAATTCAGATTTACTTTTACCCTATTTACATAAGCGAAACGTCCATTGGTTGTGTTTGAATGTATGTATGCTTTTGAATATGATTAATGTTTACCAGAAATGCATGTATGCTTAATATGATTAATGTTTACCAGAAATGCATGAAAATGCAGTAATAGTATTTACTAAGGACGAACGAGGGGAGGATTGCAACGAAGCTTCGCCGGTTCACCTTTACAAGACAGTTACAAGACCCTTAGTAGGACGAATCCATCTTCATAAAGTCTCATCTCCCCTGGAATCTATATCCATCTCTTTTATCCTCATACGGATATTCGGGAATTTACTTTCCAATAAGGATACGACGAACGAAGATGGGAGGTTATATCTGCCCTGCTATCAAACGAAGACGAAGGTTATCCATACCTTACTATCCCTAGCATCCGGGAGGTTATATATACCTTACTATCCCCAGCATCCGGGAGGTTATCCATACCTTATTATCCCCAGCAGACGGAGAGTTATATATAATATATTCTTCAACAACGAATCGGGATTTATTTTCCCTGGCCAGCAGTTGATATACGAATATATCCAGACTCTTCCGGCAGTATCATGTCATACGTACATCATTTACATCATACCATAACATACATAGCCATGAGTGCATAGTACATTACATAAGTGCATCATATTATACATGCGTACATAATGCATAAACTAACACTATCATACAGAATGCTACCTTGTTTTCAGGTTAATTATCCAACAAATTATCATCAGGATTGCTCTATCCTCCTGAAGATATGCTGTTACATCAGGATTACTCCAGTCTCCTGAAAGCATATCATACTATTACCTCAGGGTTGCTTCATCCTCCTGACAATTTCTCATTGTTTCACGACTGCGTTAGAGCTATTGATTGCTCTATCCTCCTGAAATCATATTATTACTTCAAGACTGCTTTAGAGCTATTGATTGCTCTATCCTCCTGAAATCATATTATTACTTCAAGACTGCTTTAGAGCTATTGATTGCTCTATCCTCCTGAAATCATATTATTACTTCAAGACTGCTTTAGAGCTATTGATTGCTCTATCCTCCTGAAATCATATTATTACTTCAAGACTGCTTTAGGGTTATCATTATTGATTACTCTATCCTCCTGAAGACATGCTGTTACATCAGGATTACTCCAGTCTCCTGAAAGCATATCATCAACCTCTCAAGATTGCTCTACCCTCTTGAAATTATATTGTTACTTCAGGACAGCTCCAACCTCCTGATAGCTTCTCATATATCAAGATTGCTTTATCCCCCCTGAAGACATGCTGTTACATCAGGATTACTCCAATCTCCTGAAAGCATATCATCAATACCTCAGGACTGCTCCAGACTCCTGACAGCTTTCATTATACCTCCATATTTTGGACTGCTTTATCTTCCAAGAAATATATCTGAAGAACTTTCCCCTAGTGGCATCTTTAAGCCCATTCAATCATATTCAACTAGCCATCTGTATCACTCTATGCACTGACGAGTGCAAATTTTTGGGCTTTTGTGTTCAATCCCCTTCAACCTTCCAGGTCACAATTGGCAAATGTACCAATCTAACCCCTCAGGTTTCAGAAAATTGAACAGGGGCAGCTGTTGCACCCTAAAATTTGCCCTCACAATACAAGACTTTGTGTGCTAATAAGGTTCACAAGGTTCACAAGTCTCTCAATGCTTATATAACCTTTCATGAGGTTCATGAAGTCTACAAGTCACTTCTTGAAGGTTCACAAGGTTCACAAGCTTCTCAACATTTACAAAACCTTTCATGAGGTTCATGAAGTCTACAAGTCACTTCTTGAAGGTTCACAAGGTTCACAAGCTTCTCAACATTTACAAGACCTTTCATGAGGTTCATGAAGTCCATAAGTCACTTCTTGAAGGTTCACAAGGTTCACAAGATTCACAATGATTACAAAGCTTTCCTGAGGTTCATGGAGTCTACAAGCTACTTTATGAGGTTCACAAGGTTCACAAGCTTTACAATACCTCCCATGAGGTTCACAAGACATTTTATGATGGTTCACAAGGTTCACAAAGTTCACAATTGGTCAAAGGAGTTGACAATTCCCTCAAACAATGCACCTCCTAAGCAGGGCATCCAAAACTAGGGTTTTGACTTTAATCAGGCTAAATGGATTTCCAATACTTCAAGTAAGCTTCATAACATCTTATATGTGTGTAAGAACCCCCATGACAAGTTTCAAGACTTTTCTCAAAAGTTTGCTCAGTCAGATGATCAGATAAGTCAAAATCAGTCAGTGCAGTTAAAAAGTCAAACTGAGGTCAACTGTGGTCAAACCAAAGTCAAACTTCATGATTTTTTGCCAACATCAAGTATATGAAGTAAAATTCATCATTTGATCAAGGGTTGATCATGATTCATCAAGGAGATTCCAGATCATCAATAATCAGGAGTTTCTAAATTAGGGCTTCCTCAGTAAAAGTCAACTGAACTTTGACCAGCCATAACTTTCACATACTTCATCACCAAGTCTCCATCCAAAGCTCATTTTGAAGGAAATTGAATTCTCTACAACTTTGATGTTGCAAGTTAAGCCCAAAAATGCTTCATTTGGAAGATATGAGCTAAGACATTATAGGTCATTTCAAAAGTCAACAAAAAGTCAACAACTTCAAAAGGGCATAACTTGAGATTGGTAAATGATATGGACCTGAAACCAATGGGGTTGTTTATAGGACTCTTCAAGCTTTCCAAAAAGTCCAATAACACCCTCATACCTTTAAAATTGAGGGAGATGTGCCCTTGCAAAGTTGGGAAATTTTGTGATGGTTTATGTTGAAAATAGAGGTTTAAAACCACTTCTTTCCAAATGGGCTGCGTAAGTTGTGATCCAATCTATACCATATCATCATGCACGACCCAATTGATTTAAAATCATAATTTTTATTATTTTATTTTTATTTATTTTGATTTAATTCATAAAAAATCATTTTAAATAAATATAAAATATGAAAATATATTTTTGGATGAAGATTGAGCTTCTAGAATCTCATCAATGTTGATTGAAGTTGAAAGAGAAAGAAATCATGTGATTTATCAAAAAATAGCAAGCTTTCATGAGCCAATATTTGAATTTCATGACACCATCTTTTTCAATCTTCAAGTATCAAATCTTCCACATAACTAATCAATTTTTTGACCTAGAATGATTCACATATATATACTAAACACAACCCTAGCCTTCATACACGAATTTCCAGCATCAAAAGGTAAGTTTCATAGCTCAAAAATTCAAGCCAAAACACCAATTCGGATTCTTCAATCCAAGAGGTTTCAAGGTAAAATAAAGACATAGACGTGTTCTTTGATCATCACTGAAGCTAAAGCATCACTCACATTCATCCAAATCATGCCATAATGCCTCACCCGAATTCAATTTGCTCTTGAATAAAACTTTTTCGATTGCATTAATTTGTTGTGTTTCAATGAAATTTGCTTGGCTAATGTTGTTTGTTGTGTGATATAGATCGTTTCTGGACAGGAAAATCAAAGAACCCGTACCTAATTCATGAGATGCCATTATTAGGGTTTGGACCTAGGTTTAGGGGTTTCTAATTTAAGAAACATAAATCAATTCTAAAAACATGGAATGAGTCGTGTGAATGTCAGGATTATGTTGCTATGTTTGATTTTGTGAAACGATATGGTTTTGCTGGCCTTTGATTTTTGTAGGTTTTGCTGGAAATTTAAATTCGCAGGTAAACTCCCAGATATTTTCGCAGCTAAATTCACAGTTCAGGAGGTAGAAGATGACCTCTTCCCGCGCGTTGGAAAATTCAAATATTAATGAAAATATTTTATGTATTATTGTTGTTTGTTTATCACACGCGTGCTTGTGGCCCAGTGGTAGGAGGCTTGTGCGTATAGTCAATGTGACCTGAGTTCGAGCCTTGGTCTCGTACATTGTTTTTTTTCTATTTTTCCAGGTAACGAAGAAGCTTAATATATTATGTTATGTGGTCATCATATTGCCAGATAGGCTCTCCCAGCCAGGTGGTAAGGCGCGCGTGTATGTATCCTTGAGGTCCTGGGTTCAACACCAACCCAGGCCTTTTATTTTTTCATTATTTTCTGGATTTTGCAAGACAATGCATAAAAACAATCAGAACCATTATATGATCACCAACGCATGGTTGGTCTAGTGGAAGGTTTTGGTACTGGCAAGCATAGAGACCTGGGTTCAAACCCAGCCAAGGTAAGTTCTTATTTTTGTCACTTTTTTCTATTTTCTTTAATTAATTAGTTTATTTGTTTTATATTCTTATTAAAAAAAAAAATCATATATATATTCAAAATTTAAAATAACATCATATTCTCTAAAAGTTCTAAACTTTCTATTTTTTTATTATTATTCAAAAATTTATTTTATTATTTTATATATGTATATATTGGTTAAAATAATTTTGTATCTAAACAAACCCTAATTTTCTAAACAAACCCTAAAATATTTTCTAAAATAAAACTTAATTCTATTTTTTCTAAATAATTTTATTTTCTAATTCTTAATGTAATTATTATGTATATTTATTCATTTAATATGATTCTTGTAAATCTTGTAAATATGATTATTTTTTGTGAATATGATACTTAAAGTTTATTTTCTTCATATAATGTATAAATATTTTTTAATAAATAATTAAATTTTTGTAATGATTAAAATTTATAATATAGTAATTATCCATGTTTCTAAATAAATGCTTATATATTAAAAATCCAACTTTGTGTTTATTATTCTATACATGTCATTATAATATTCTTTTTCTATTTATTTTTATTAATTATTGTTGCTAACCATATTTTTATTTTTTGCTTATTATTATCTTAAAATTTTATCTTATTATTTTTCTAACCTTGTCTATTTTTCTAATTATTATTATTTCATTAAATTTAATTATTTTCACTAACTTTATTTATTCTTAATATTTCTACTAACCTTATTTTTTAATTATTATTATCACTAACCCCTATTTATTTATTTATTTATTGTTTATTCATTATTTTTGCTTATTTATTTATATCTTGCTAATTATTTTTGCTATTTATTTTATTTTGCTTATAATTATGTAATTGCTTCCTTGGTGTAATTTTGTAAATATTTTAATTGTTGCTATGGTTAGTAAATTAGGGAGTGTAAACATGTATTCTCTTAAAATTAAATCTAGATCACTCTTAATTACAAGATAAATAATATTGAACACTCACACACGTAAGTCGATTTTTAATCGCCATCCTACACTTTCTAAGGTTATCCCTCAAGTTGCCTAAATCATAAGGTCAAGTGGGGTGTATAAAGCAAGTCCCTTTAAAAAGAAAAATCATCAAGTCCCTCATGGTTGCCTTTACGAATCAAGTCCCTTCGAATAATGATGATAGTCCCTCCTATATGCTTATTACACCCCACAGTTGCCTTCATAGAACAGAATGTCCCTCTCATGTCCCTTACATCCAAGGTAATGACTACCTACTCCTTAATAGTAGGGATAGTCTTACCAATTAAAGGATAAAGAACAAGAAAGACTTAAAACTTTAGGGTAGGTTCCTCTTATGTACTTGCTCACTTCAAAAACTTTTCAAACACTTAACAAATTTCAAACAAATTTTCAAAAACAAGTTTTTACGCATCCGTGCATGGATCATTATCAACTATTATGAAAATTTTTCTATTCACACACTACACTTTCAAAAACAATTCAAAAGTGAGCTAAGTAACTAAGAGCCCATGGATAACCATGGATGTAAAGGGTGCTAACACCTTCCCTTTACATAACCTACCCCCCGGACCCAAAAATATCTCTTAAGGTCTTTCCTGTTCTTTTATACCCTTTCCTTTTGGATAAAATAAAAGTCGGTGGCGACTCTTGCTATCCGCAACATAACTAAAGTCAGTTCTCCCACCGTGTTACAGGTATCCATATAGTTTTTTTAGTTTCTTAAAGAAATAGTTTTTTTGACCCGTGGCAGAATCTAAAACGCATGATTCCTCTAATGGATATGTTGTGAATCTTGTTGTGAATTACAACAAAATTCAATATCAATTTTCTTCTTCTTTTTTTTCATCCGACTTTCTAAAACTTTAGATTTTCGCGGTAAATGTTATCTCTAAAATATGTTTTCTTTCTCTTAATAAACCAAGGTTTTAAGACACATTTACAATAATCTCCACCTTGAATTTAAACCGTGTTGATACCGATTTAACAATCAACAAAATTGTTTCTCTCTACCAAGTTGAAACTCTAATCAATAACCTTGATCAAATTCAAGCAACCCTTGAATCTTGATCTCTTCACTTGCATCCACTTGTTTCCAATTACCTTTTTCTGCCTAGGTAATTTAACAAACCTACAAGTATGATTTTTCAACCACCCTTGACTCCACCTATTTTCAAATGTCTCCCTGAAGGTTTTTCTTCTTTTATTTTGCAGTATTTCAGCCACATTAAAAACATAATATCCAACACTAGCATAATCGTCCCTTTGAGATGTTACAATACCCCTCCTTACTGTATCATGAGTCAAATGATAATCAGAGATATCTCTAACCTTTCCCTCACTACTGCTAGCATCCATAGTAGAAAACTCCACCTCAAACTGAGTTTTCTCCGTTATAGTTTCTATCAGTTTTCTCCATTGGTTTTCACTCTTCTTCTTCTAAAGAAATTCTCTACCATCCAAGTAAGTTGTTTTAACCTCAACTCTTCCCCAAAAACTCAATAACAACTTAGCGGTAACATGTATTTTTATCCCTTGATTTCTGCAAAATTCATTATACTCCTTTGGAACTTTCTCAAGGCATTCATAATGCCTTAAACTCAAATCGCATAGCTCATCCTTGTCATGAAAGCCTCCACTAGTTACCGATGAATGAATAACAACATTTGAACCTTCTAAAATATATAGACCACATATTTTAGACCCTTTAACAATAATCAATTCATCACGTGAAATCTTCAACACTCCATGTTCAACTCTAATACAATATCCTAGATCATCAAACATACTTATAAATAACAAATTTCGCTTGATTCTGGAACATACATCACATTGTGAATAAGAAGTTTACGATCATTAAACATTTTAAATCTGATCATACTAATACCATGAACCTTGCATGTCTTATTATTACCAAGGAAAACTCATCCTCCTTGCACCATATTCAAAGTTTCAAAGTATTCTATTCTTGGATACATGTGATAAGAGCAACATGAGTCAATGACCTAACTATCTTCAGTTTCCAAACTCGATACTATTAGTGTTTCGGCATACTCATAACTTTCCTCACTCAAGGCAACTGCAATTTCAACAGAATCTCTGTTGACCTTTCTTTCAGGACCATCCCTTTTAAAGTGACCGATTTTCTGACAGTTAAAACATTTTACCTTTGACATGTCAGACCTCTTTTATTTGGAGACCCCTTTACGATCATCTCCTCCTCTTAACACATTTAAGCCTTCACCACTATCTTCAATCTTCAAATCTTTTGAATTTGAAAATTCTTTGGATTTCACCGCCGTCTGGACTTCATTCAAAGTAATAGTATATTCCTTGTCATAAAGAAGGGCATCCTTAAAGTGCTCAAAGGATCTAGGCAATGAAATAAACATGAGCAAAGCCTTGTCCTCATCATCAATCTTAACTTCAATATTCTCAAGATCATCAATAATCTTGTGAAATTATGTAAGTTGCTCAACTATGGATTTGTTCTCCACCATTCAAAATGAATGCAATTGTTGTTCCAGATACAACCTGTGAGCCAAAGACTTTTTCTCATACAATGATTCAAGTTTTGTCCACATGACAACCACAGTTTGCTCCCTGACAACTTCTCTTAGAACTTTATCCCTGAGGCACAAGATAATGGTACTCTTGGACTTATCCATCATCTTGGTCTTCTGTACATGTGTAAGCCCTGCAGACATCAATGTTTCACTCTTCAAAACATCAATACAATTCTCTTGAATTAAAATTGATTGCATCTTAATTTTCCACAATCCAAAGTCGTTGTTACCGGAAAATTTCTCGATCTGTCATCTACTAACCACGATGCTCACTTTGCTCCACGCTCACCGCACCACTTGTTGTGAATTACAACAAAATTCAATATCAATATTGCGAGGCAAAAAGTAGTAACAACCAAAATAAATGGTCTACAACAATAATAATCTGTACACAGGTAATATAACAGAGTAAGGAAAAATAAGGAAAGAAACAAAACGAAGAGTTGTTTAGCAGTTCGATCAAACAATCTACTCCGGGGGGAAAGAGCAGCTCTCCAATTCACTATACTCAGAAAGTTGTTACAATAGATTACAAATGAGTTACAAGAAAATTGCATTCGCCTTCAGGTTCCCAAGAACAACCCTAAAGGCACCCAAGAACAATCATATTTTCTACCCAAGTGTTTCTAAACCTCTCAAACTCTCAATATATGAATCACTCAAACCCAATGGGTGTGATCCAAAGTTTTCTTTGTGCTGAAACCTAATACATTTAAACCGTTGTTCTCCCTGTTGGTGTAAACCCTAAGATTGTCACACACAAAACATATAAGAGATACATATTTATAATAGCAAATACCCAATAAACAAAGTCCAAAATTTGGATCTATAGACCGAACCGAAAAAAGGCCGAAAACTGAAAACACTATTCACTGTACGGATGACACTATTCACTGACAGATTTTTTTCTTCTTCTTTTTAGTTCGATTTTCGCGATAAATGCTATCTTCAAAATATGTTTTTCTTCTCTTAATCAACCAAGGTTTTAAGAGACATTACTACAGGATAAAATTTAATGAAAGTTATATAATATTGGCGGATTAAAGTCACATAATCCAGATACTACTTTCTCTTTCTCTAATTTGATTTGAATTGATATTAAATAATCCCAATCAAATTTGGTTCAAAATTATGTTCTCCTCGTAACCAAATATTTAATCTAGATATAAATCAATTACATTAATTATTGAATGAATTTGAAGAAGAAAAAAAATATTTACATAATATTGACCATAATAATACATACACCAAGAGTTTGAATATCTAACCAATTTGTTTAAGATATTATCCACAACAAGAGTTTGAAACCATTTGTTTAAGATATTTGAATTTCTTATTCCAATTAATATCAATCAAAAGAAGAAGAAAAAAAACTTAACTTCTTTCTATTTGAGGGTAGAGAAAGACATAAACCAGGGAGAAAAATGCAGAATATAATTAACCACAACAAATATGATATGGCCCAAAATTTTCGTTCACTAATGATGACAAATAATATTAACCCTTCTAAACATGTAGTACAACAATCATTACTTTGAAGCACCTTATATTATTTCTGTCCTAAATCAATCAAGCTCTATTCACCATAAAAATGTAAGAAAAAAACTCATCAGAAGATAACTCTGGCTTCTCAGAAGTCATTTTCTGCTTCTTCTGTCAATAATCTGTGCAACATACAATGAAATTTTAAATAAGTAAATAAGAATCAAAACATTGAAAGAATAAAACATAAACTTAGAACCTCATAAATAAACAATTATTGCAGCATATAACTCATCATACCACTATGTTTCTTTCTCAAACTTCTAGCAAATAACAAGAATATAACTAGAAAAGCCACTCCTGCAATTCCTCCTAGAATTATAGCAGCTGTTTTCCCTGGATTTTGCCCTGTTAATGTCATTGCATCAAATCAATAATCAATACATATTGAATCACCGACATCCAGACACTGACAAGTGTCAAACATCAGACACTTAATCAAAAGGACACGTGTCAGACATCAGACACATTATAATTTTAATCTGAAGTGTCGATGCTACGTGCGTGTTAGACACTAGTTATTACCTGAAGAAAATGAGGAGTATGAAGATTGAGATGATCTAGATGGAACTCCATTAGGATAATAGCTAAAACTAATAAAACACTTATGCAAAAAGACTTGTCCTGAAATTGATGAACCACATTCAACTTGAGCTTTCTGAACAGCATTTTTCACACACTGTCCACAATCAGAGTCACCAACATCACCTTCACATTGTCCCAAAACATAAAAAGCCATATAGCTAGTAGTATAAAAACCATGACCACTAGCCACACCATTTTCCATCACGGAAAAAGCAGTGTCTCTCCTCTCTCCAAAACCACTTCCAGCAACATTCGTTGCACCACAAGTCTTGTACAGCATCTGCATACCTGATATTTGAACATAACCAGCAACTTCATAGAGAAGATAACAACCTAGTAGTTGAACTCTTGCAGCTATGGTTTTGCCGCATAGTTTGTTGGACAAAATTGGAAGCTTGTTTACACAGCTGTAGCACTCGGAATTGGTGAGATCTCCTCTACATTGAAACAAACCTGTTATACTGTTTTGGCCACTGCCAGAAGTGGTTTTGTAGAATTTTGTTTTGGGAGATTGTGAAACTAGAGTGCCAAAGAGTGTGGAAAGTGTTTGGGAGTATAATCCATTTGGATCTGTGAAAGTTTCTTTTGAACAACCTTTGTAGATCAATGTAGTGTAATCAGATGAAGATTCTGTAAAATGGGGTGGGTTTAGATTTGTAAAGAAAGCTAGAATCAAAGAAAAAAATATGGATTTTTTCATTTTAGTTTCTGAGGATAGCCTTAAAACATGACTAGATGTGGAGATGGATGAGTTGCATCTACTCGCTATAGTGAGTAATTACTATTTATATGTCTTTAGAATGAGTACAAAAAATGTAGAAGAAGATAGAAAAAGTTTAGTTTTTAATGTTATGGCGGTAGAAATTGTGTGTACTATTGCTGTAAAATATTGTAATGCTTTACTATTTTTCCTTTAAAAAGTACATGAATGAGTGTGGAAAACAAAGATAGTGGAGGAGCCTTGATAGAGTTTTGAATTTGACGGTTGGCATGATGCGACACCTACAACTCATAAACATTTCTAAAACCAAACATTAGAAAAAAATATAATTGTCATGTCTAAGAGAGAGGAGGTCCAATTAGAAATGAGTTTATAAGAAATGAGTTTTCTTTTAGAAGTTTATTTTATGAGATTGAATTAGATTTAACTCAATTTAGAGATAGTATTGGAACATATTCAAGATACTGTTCAGTGGTCACTAATTTTTTCTTGTTATTCTTCTTTTTTTCTACAACTAATGCTACTTTGCAATTGTCCTTAATTTTATAATATATTTTTATTTTAATATTTGGATATGTATAGCTAGTGTTTTATATTTTATTTTAATATTTGGATATGTATCATTACTGTTTTTTTTTTGTTGTTGTAAGATCCACTGAGAATGATCTAAGAGCGGCTTTAAATAAAAGAGTATGCAGTAGGTTTTTTATTCTTTCCACGTGGATATTGATCTAATTCCAAATAATTTGATATTAAATTCTTTAAACTATGGTGAGTTCGAAAATCACTCATTCTACCAAAGTCGATACTGAAGCTAGTAGAACTCATCCTCCTCCACCAGAGATGAGTGATCCAGTCTAAGTAACTTTACCATACGTTCCAACATCACATGATTTGGATCTTCGAAGAGTCAACCAAGGAGCATTCCAAACTTTTCCAACCTGTCAACCTTTGCCTCTGCCTTATCAAGTGAACCTTCAAATCGACCTCCTTTGCAACCTCTAGTACATGGACAAGAGATGTTTCTCAACTCCAATCGATTCAAGTCAGTCTAAGCATATAGGCAACCATTGACCTATATATTTAACATCGTGTACAACTTCTTACGCCAACAAAACTCTCAATTTTTGGCACATATGATCATAAGAATTAAGAAAACTTATAGTACGCCCCTTTTGAGAGATAACAACATATGAGAGGAGACTTCACGCAACAGTTTCATAGTGATACCAGAGTTAATCCCCACCAAAGCACCCACACCACATGAAGTTACTTCAAGATCTAAAAGACCACCGATGCAGGGGTTACCAAAATCCTCCTCCCGACTTTGAGGGAAAAGATGAGCCATACTCCACCTAAATATCGCATTCGTAGTTAGTCAATGACGCACCATTCCCAGAGAGATAAATGGACGACGCAGATCCTTCAACTACAAAACGAAAAAAGGAATCAATTGTTTACATGCATTCTTTATATCATAATCCATATGTCCTTGGAGAAACCTCTGAAGATGGTCGACTACGATGGGACCGGGGACCTTGACGAACATGTAGAGCAAGTCAATAATAATTTGGACTACTACCACGTCCATGGGCTTATATGATGATACTTTTAGTCTTTCATGTGAGGTGTTTAAATGAGATTATTTGATGAGACTCTTAGCCGAGTCCCTTAAACAAGGCACTTAAATGATTCGGTTTGACAAAACTCGTATTCACTTCGACAAGGCTTTTAGATGAATTTGTCTAACGATACTTTTGGTTGAGTCCCTTAGGAAAGGCATTTAGATGAGCTTGTTGTAACACCCTAAAATTTGCCCTCTAAATTATTACTATATAACTGGCTTACGATTCGTTCATCTGTTTCTTTCATGAGGTCATAATACTTGTCATCATACATGTTCATGGGCTTCTAAGACATGGGACCGAAGCATTTCTTTGTGATTGGAATTTTCCTATTCTAAGGTGATTTATCTAACCCTTACACTCAAGACTGATACAAAGGCTAAACTTTCATCATAGCGACACAGTTTCTCACAAAGGTCTGTCCAAGTGTTAAGGTCTGGTTCAGTGGAAATTAGGAGATCACCGATCATGGTTTATTTCCTTGATCATATGACCTTCAGATGGTAGGTGGAACAAGGTGAGGGCATTTCATAATTAAGGGTCGAGAATGGTGTTTAACTCCAAGTCGAGGCCCTGTGAAAGATATCAGTTCATAATTCAAGATCTAAGAGAAAACGAAGTTAAGTATTTGTGGCTGAATGTCCTTTGATGGGCAAAAGACTCCCTTTTTGTTATTCATCACCTTACCATGTTGCAAGTTCCGATTTATTCAAATTCATGGAATTATACCAGTTTCTATCAACATCCAAATTCGTATAATACTAGCCCACATTTGTGTTAAGTCACATACTCTTACATCCATTGAGATTTAAAAATCCAAGTTATCCTTTTGTTCACTCGATTAAAATGCCATCAAACTATAAACTTTGTTCATTTAATTTTTTATTACTCGAACTCCAATACCAAGCCACATCGTCATTCCCATCTTTAAAATCCTATAAATTGCGAGTCTTCAAGGCCGATACATGTGAAAGAAAATCATCAAAATGAGAAAAGGGTAACATTTCTTGAGATGAGAACATTGGCCAATGTATAAATGAGAATCAAGTTCCATGAGTTCGCATAGTTTTCTATTTTGTTCGTAGTCGAGCGTAACGGTTAAAATAGCCCTTAAAAATATGGAAGAGCAAATTCAAAATGGAATTCATTCAAGGCCCACCATTTCGTGGTCATTTCGTGATATAACTGAATAAAGGGTGAGGGGAAATAACGTATTCTAGCTTTTTTGACAACATGATAAATAATAGAAGGAGAATTCATAATAGATTATGGGAAGTTAAGCAAGGACGGTATATTGGAATAGCAAGAAAGGAGGAATAAAAGAAATTGAGTTACAATATAAGAAGAATCCATGAATTTTGTTTCAATACCATTACAGTTATAACAACAGAGGAATTCTACAGAAAATAACTAACAAAAACATTTCCTAAATTTCTTCATACTGAGAACTGCATCAACAATCATGACCAAGAAAGGCTCCCAATCCTGAAACCATCTTTTCACGATAAATCTGAATCCTTTATTCCCTCTTCAACCACATCTCTTCAATCTGAATGAGAGCAAAAGTCTGTATAAACCATATTCAAAAACAACAATAAATCAGGTCCAAAATTTTGCAACTGTAACAACAGCAAAAAAAGCAAAAAAAAAAAAAAGGATTACCAACTGCCATCAATTTTCATTATAATAGAATTACACCAGAATGCAAAAAAAAAGGGATATAAAAATCTCAATAGGGAAAAATCAGAAGAAGAAACTAGAAGGAAAATTCAGTTCCTAACTGTTATAACAAACTCCTAACTGATTCACCTAAGAAACATCCAACCAACTCTAATTGAACTGAATTCCTAACTGAATACCTGGATCTTCTATAAGATTCAGATTGCTGCTGCTTGATGCTTCAATGATCTTCATTCACCATCCCTCTCAAACTCTCAGAACTTCATTCTCTATTCTTCAACCTTCACACCTTCACCCTTCAACATCTTCTTAACCAACCTGCATAACAGCACGAGCCTTCATCACCCCTGTATCATCATCTTCATCAACACAGCTTCATTGATAGCTTCATCAGCATGAAAAATCTCATAGCGATCCTCACTCCAACAAATCTGCGGATCCAAGAATCAATGATCCTGTAACAAAAAACAAATCGCAACGGTATCAGTTCGTCTGACATCGTTCAACAACAGGAAGAAGAAGAAAGAAGCCGAGTCAGTTACAAGAGAACGAAAAAAAACTTAGAAACAAAAGTCTAACAAAAACCGTCGTTCAATCGATACCGTCGTTTCGTCATCGCTTTCGATCTTCTCTTCTTCAATTTTCTCCATCAGCTTCACCGATCGATCAGAGAAAAGGCTTTTCAATCCAACCTTCTTTATTCCGAATCTTCACCAAATGCCTCGGAAATCCGCAAATCGTGTCAACTTCACCGTGTCACCATAACACACTTCATCGACCTCTTCATCGATCTTCTGTTACCAATCTTCAATCTGGAAAACGCAACTTCGCCTTACACCTCTATCACCTTCATCGTCACGAATCCAAAGGCTTCAACCGTCTCAAGTCTTCAACATCGACCTCCTGCATCAGTGATTCACAGAGAATGTTGAAAACATCAACACTACACGAAATCGAACTTCGGTTAACAAGATGAGGAAGTGAAGTTAAATATATACCTGAAAGGAATTTCATACCGTGACGGAAGCGGAACGACGGTGGATCCATCATCGCGTCCTCGTTCGGAAGTATAACCAACACCACGGTGGCATCAAAGCAACGGTGGAGTTTCCTCATTGACATCAACGGTGCCTATTTGATTCGCAAGGTACAAGCTCACTTCTCTTGTTTGAAAGCATTACGGCGAGTTTGTCGGTTGTTTCTGATTTCGAGTTAACGGTGGAGGTGGGTGTTGAGGATGTGGTAATGTTAAGATAGTTTGGAGAGGGAGATGTTTATGCCGTGAAGAGGAAGGGTGCGGCGGTGATCTTGTAGGGAAGAAGGGGGACGACGACGGGGAGATTGAGGAAAGAAGATGAGTGTCGCAGGAAGTGGAGAAAGGAATTTAGGGTTTCACTTAATCTCAACATGTGTTTATTCTTTTATTTTTATGTTTTTAAATCATAATAGGTTAATTAGTTTAAATCTTAAGAATATTATGAAGTTAAGGGAAATTAAAGAGAATAAACGAGTTTAATTAGGAGTTAAGGATTATTAAAAAAAATTAAAGAAGTTTAAAAAAACATGTTTCAATTGCCATAAGAGGTGGAAGAGATAGGATTGGAGATTTGCTGCTGATTTTGTCCACACCGGCAGTGACACTTGTCACCGTCCGGTTGGACCCCCCCCCCCCATTTGCATCACATGCATGCCACGTACTGTTGCTAATCTTGACCCCTCACCTCATAGCCGCTGGATGAGAATACTAGGGGGAAGACTTAGATCTGATGGCCCAGGAGGAAGTCAATAGGTTGACTGAAGGCTCCCCATAACTGCCATACACCCGCAGGCTCTCCTGGCGTATGGGCATTAGCGCCCTACTATTAGCACCCCCAAAAAAAACTAAGCCCAATATATTTAACTATTAAATGTTACTTTTCTCACCCCCTTTATATTTCTTCTCTTTTAATTTCTATTTCTATATAGTTTTCAATTAATTCTACAAAAAATATTAAAACACTTAAGAAAAATCCCCAAAAATTACAGTAGAATATTAATTCAATTTAGAAGTTTCCCCAATTTTTACTTTCTGAATTTTTGCATTTTTCAATTTAAATTCGATTTTTCATTTTAATTGATTTATATTGAATTCCTTCATGAACACATATATTTGTACATTTTATTTCCGCCACTTCCTATAACATTTTTGATCCATTATTTTTGTTATGATTAAAGAACAAATGAAAGTACCTAGAATATTTTTGGTGTATTTTTTAAGGCATTTTATCCACTGTTTTGGTAGTGTGATTTGTATAAATTTGTGATTGAACCTTAGATAATTTTAAGTGGCCATTTAACATAGTTAGACTTTGAATTTTTAGGAGATTTTTTAACAAAATGTTATAATCAGGTTTAAGATCCTAGAGAATTAATTTCACATTTTTTCCATGACTTTTGATATTTTTGTCATTTTAATTCATTTCCATCATATTATGCATGTTCATTTCACTTACTAACATTTTCCTTTTTGTGCAAGGTTTTCCGAGGATTTGCTTATGGACTTGGACTATGTCTTGTTATGCCTCGATTATATTTTTTATGCTTTGTGATGTAATAGCTTAGAACTTGTATGCTTGTATAGTTTCTATAATTAGGATAAAAAAGATAAAACAAATCGATAGAAAACCAAAATCTCAAAAAATGAAATAAAGACTCGATCCAACGTCGAGTAAATTTTCAAATAAATAAATAAAGTTGCATGTGACTTTAGGGTTCCTCGATTACCATCGTTCCATTCCATTACAACCAAAAGCAAGCCTTGTATGTTGCACACCATAAGTCGTGCGTCTCAGCACCACGCAATCGACCCACCCGATCCATCGTTTCATCCCATTTATGTTTCATACACGTTTTTACCCACCATGACTTAGGAGGACCATATTGTTCATTATTACATTTTCGTACTTGCTTCTAGTTTAATATCTCTTAGGTAGATTTAATCTTTCAAACCTTACTAACCATAGGTTATCTTCAAACTCAACTAACTTAGGGTAAGGCTAGTTTCCCTTAGAGTTTTTCCTTTTACAACTTGAGTCTCACTTCTCATCTTTAAAAGAAAATAAAAAACACTTAATAAAGGAAAAGGTGTACAATGCGCCACGAGCCTTAAGCTATACGGGAAATGACTAGTGGAGGTCTCCTTCACTCTTCTAGGATGCTTTACAAACGTTCCATTGGGGGCGATCTTGGAAAGTATTCGCTCCTGTGTCATAGTCTTTAGTGTTGTACATACAACAAACACAAATTCAAAACACTTCTTATATAAGACAACAAACCAAGAAGTCACGTTTTCTCATCTCATCTCATACTCTTTGCGGACGAACATGACTTGTCTCGACAGTTCAAACAACGATACGGTAAACACCCTCGAGTCAGAGCCGGTAACACCTGAGCTAGAGCTATGGCAATGTCATCCTAAAAATCATAAACAAGTTTCAGCCTTAGTTAGACGAACTACGACGTCTCTGATCCTCATTTATCCCGATGAGGTACGTAGGCAGTGGGGTAGGGCCCATTCGAGCACAATCTTTATTTTCCCTACATTTTCCCCTTCATTCCCATTGTTTCAATTCCATTTCTTTTCTCATTTCCATTCCGTTCCCAAATAGCCATTCTTTCATTCAAACAACATATTATTTCTCACCCTTTGAAAACAGACTTATAAGCGTGGATCCCGTCGGGTACGACGGACGGATTGGGGTGCTAATACCTTCCCAATTCGTAACCGACTTCCGGACCCAGATCTTTGGTTCACAAAGCCTCGTCCTTTTCCTTCTTCCTCAGGTTTGTGGAACATTACCTTTCCCATTCCTTCGGGATAAAAATGTCTGGCTGGAGACTCTAACTTTTCCGCGCCACTTTCGCGTTTGTACTAGGATGAAAATCCCGGGAGCGACACCTGTTTATGAGACTCATAGTTGAATCCCTCATGTGAAGCGTTTCAATGAGCCTGAATGACGTGACTCTTAGTCGAGTTCCTTAGGAAAGATTCTTAGATGACCTGTTTGATGTGACTCTTAGTCCCTCAAACGAGACACTTATATGAGCCTGTGAGACAAGACTCTTGGTCTTTTAAATGAGGAGTTTATATGAGCATGTCTGATGAGACTCTTAGTCGTATCATTACGACAAGGCTCATAGATGATCATGTTTGATGAGACTCTTAGTCCCTTAAGCGAGGAGTTTAGATAAGCATGACTGATGAAACTTTTAGTCGAGTCTCTCGAGCGAGGCACTTAGATGAGTCGGTCTGATGAGATACATAATCTCTTAAGCGAGGCATTTAAATGAGCCTGTCTAATGAGACGTTAAGTCGAGTCCTTTTGGAGAGGTCTATAAATGAACCTGTTGGACCAAACTCTCAGTCGAGTCCCTCGGGTGAGACATTTAGATGAGCCTGACTGACAAGACTCTTAGTCGAGTCCCTCGGGTGAGATGCTTAGATGGGCCTATTTAATGAAACTTTTAATCCCTCAAGCGATGTAGTTAGATGAACACGTGTGACGAGAATTTTAGTCTCTCATGCATGGAATTTATATGAGTTTGTCTTGTGAGACACTTATTTAAGTCCTACATGCAAGGCGTTTAGATCAATATGTCTGATGAGACTCTTAATCGAGTCCTTCAAGTGAGGCATATAGATGAGCCTGTCTAATGAGATTCTTAGTTGAGTCCCTCGGGAGAGACGTTTAAATGTGTCAATCTGACGAGACTCTTAGTTGAGTTCCTCAGGTGAGGCATTTAGATGAGCTTGTCTGATGAGACTCTTATCCAAGTCCCTAAGGATAAGCACTTAAAACTGGTTGACGAGACTCATAACCCTTTGGGAAAGGCATTTTGATTAGCATGTCTGAAGAGACTTTTATTATAGTCCCTAATGAGGGGTGTTTAGATTAGCGTGTTTGACAAGACTCCCAGTCCCTCAAGAGAGGTGTTTAAATTAGTATCTATAATGAGAATCTTAGTCGAGTCCCTCAAGCGATGTGTTTGGATGAGTTTCTCTTGTGAGACTCTAAATCAATAAGCGAGGCGTTTAAATGAGCTTTTCTAATGAAACTTTTACTCAAGTCCCTTAGTCGAGGAATTTAGATGAGTATGTCTGGAGTGACTTTTACTTGATTCGCTCAGGTGAGACACTTAAACGAGCTTGTCATATGAGACTTTTAGTCCCTCGAGAGAGTCGCTTAGATGAGTCTGTCTGACGAGACTCTTAGTCCCTCATGTGAGACATTTAGATGAATGCGTATAATGAGACTTTTAATCAAATACCTTGAAATGCATTTAGATGAGTTAATACCCCCATATATAACACATTTTTATTAACCATGAGGGTTGAAAGGATCTTCCAGTGGAAGTCCATCATCTATATATTTCCTTAAGAGGCAACAAGGATCTTCTTGGAGAAGTCCAGCGTACATGTTTTTACTTAAAGAGGCGAAAATTATCTTCTTGTGGAAGTCCAACGTTCAAGTATTTCCTTAGGAGGCGAAGAGGATTTTCTTATGGAAGTCCGAAGCTTACGTATTGCCTTCAGAGGCGGCAAGGATCTTCCTAAAGAAGTCCAATTTTCATGTATTGCCTTAAGTGGAGACAAGGATCTTCCTTTGGAAGGTTGTCATTCATGTATTACCTTAGGATGTGACAATGATCTTCTTGTGGAAGTCCAACATACTTAACAATGAAATCAAAATATTCATCTTGCTTATTAATATTTAGAAATTCATACATAGGCGGGCAACATGCATCCTCCAACAACTCGTAAATAACTTAATTATAATAATATTTTTAATGGGTGGAATTATAAGTCTTAGGGACAATTCGTACGTCCAATTCCTCCAACTTATATGTTTCATATGGTGTCTTCTAGAATATGTGACATGGTCATTCCTAGTTGGACTGCAATTGTCCATGTTGAGCATGCACATCGACTTGTCTTAACACTAAGTCGCCTTCCTGCATTTCCCTCGGCAATCTGAATTGGAAATAGGACAACATTTTCATGGATTTTGTGACAAGTTTGCCGAAGACGACTACCATACCTCAAATTTTGACCAGACATTTTTTTAATATGTTTCTTTCATCTGATGTATTTTTGTCGCAGTATCGAAAGTTAATCATAAAAGCTAACCATTTTTGCATTTTTTTAGTCAAATATTACATTAATCATTAATCATGCATTTTCTACTCAATTTTACCATTCAATGTAATTTTTATTTTATTCTTGATTTTAAAATTTGTTTCGATTTAAAATTAGAATGCTTGTCTCGTTTTTTTAATTCAATTATTTTCATGCATAATTTTCACCTTTAATCTTTTTTTATAATTTATTTCAATTTTAGAATTATGGGAACTTTAATCCAATTTGAGTAAATTTAGAAGTTTTGTTTCTCATTTTTATTCAATTTCAAGATTAGAAAACTTTTTTAATGGTTAGAAAATATTATATTTATTTATATTCAACATTATTTTTCATTTGCCACTTTTTTTATTCCATTAATTAACCATTTTTAAACAATTCACCATTTTTATTAATTTAACATTTAAATATAAAAAATAAAAAAAGTCCATGTACACCAATAAAATTTAAAAGTCCATCACAACTACTTTCCCTAAGGCCCATGAATTAAGCCCAAGTTTTCATTAGGAAAATTACAAAAATTCAAAAAAAAAAAAAAGAGAGAAGGAAATGCTACATCCAAACACTATACTCCAAGACTTGCTACATCCTTCAACACCACGACACATGTTTATCCTACAACACTTGCTACAGCCAAAACAATTCTACCATTACCTCTGCAAATCGTAGACCACACCAAGACTAAGCGAAAACCAAACAAGGCATGCCAAGACAACGACTTCACTCTCCACAATACTCATAACAAGCCTGCACACAACCAGCCTAAAACATTGCGCAATTTTGCACTCTACAAACATGAATACGACATCACAACAACGACCCAGCATGCCAAGCAAGACCTGCGCAAAACGTACAACCAACAATTCAACAATAAAACGAAAAATGACAAGACAATAAGAGATTTTATTTGTGTTTAAAAGATAGAGAAAACGAATTTTTGGGAAGATGCACAACACAAAGAGAAAAAGCATTCAAAATTTCCACATGAACCAAATTCTCTCTGCCAAAGAATTAGGATCCAAATTCCTCTAAACCTTCATCATAGATCCATCATAAACCTTTTCCATCATCAACTAACAAAATGTCACATCACCCTTACAACTTTTTGCACCCGTCAATAACACCGAACACTCATTTAGGCAATCACACAACATCAAATTGCCTCATCTACACAACAAAACACAAATGTTTGCACCTTCAAACCACCACTAAAAACAGAACCAAATCTGCACACTTACCATAACTGTAAATCATCACCAACCGTGAATCATCCACGACAACAACAACAATATCGTA
The DNA here is from genome assembly GCA_963966055.1 of Lathyrus aphaca. NCBI lineage: Eukaryota > Viridiplantae > Streptophyta > Magnoliopsida > Fabales > Fabaceae > Lathyrus > Lathyrus aphaca. The sequence continues at coordinate 553,775,886 of OZ014520.1, read as the reverse complement.
GCCACCACAAATCCAAACACCAATTCGTAACCCACCGTCGTAAAAAGATAGAGCTGCAACAAAAGAGAAAGTGAGACAACGAGGGAGAAACTTGCACATGTAGAAGAAGACGGGTCTGAGACATCAAAGATAACACCACCGCAAATAACAATTTGAGAGGGAGATAACAGTGTAATGTGAAATGTGAGAAATATGTATCTGCTTAACCAATTCTGTAACTTTCCTTTTTATTTCATTATTTTGGCATATGTTTCACTTGGGCTCCAAGCCCTTCATTTTTTTCCATAACCCCGTAGGTCACATACACCCTTATTTTCATATATTTTTTAATTTATTTTCTTTAACTTATTTTATTGCTATAAAATGTTAAAAATGAAAAATTATATATAATTACTTTGATTTAACTTTTTTGGTCTCTTTTATTATTTTTTGCATTATATTTTTTATTTCCTTGATGTTTTTTTCTTTCTTTCTTTTGAATGTTGATGATTAATCCAAAATATTATCATTGCCTTTAATGGTTGTTCTTGATGACTTTTGATCTTAGTATATGAGTTAGGGTTTCACTTCACTTATTTAAAATTTTGTGTTGATGCCCTGTATTTACTGACTTGACACTTTGCCATGACCTTGCTTGCTTTATCTTGTTAATGTATGAGTTGTTTTTTTTAAAGGCAAGATATATATATTAATGAGAGTACAAAATGTACTCAAATACCAATACAAGAGAATAGAGAAAAACCAAAAATCCCTACCAAAGCCAAAGAAATTACCCACAAATTGTACCCTACAATAAAAAATGATTTGGATCTTTATCAAAAACATAAAGATCACAATTGGGTTGACTAATTTCCCCTATAAAAGACCATCTCCAAATCAAAAAATTTGCCTTCCAAACTAAATCTGAACGTTCCATTTAGCATTCTTGAAACATAAAGATCATAATTGTGTTACACGATGTTTTATTGTGTATGTTACTTATTAATTTCACACGATATTTTATCGTGTATGTTCATTTATCACACGATGTTTTGTTGTGTATACCTTATTTCACACAATGTTTTGTCGTGTATGTATCTTGTTTATTTCACATGATGTTTTGCTGTTTATGTTACTTATCGATTCATATAATTTTTTTCATGTATGTTTTCACTTACGTGATTCCAGAACCAATAATCTTTCCTTTCTGATTGCCTATGAACCCCACGTAACCTCCAACTTTAAGTTCTAGACTTTGGAACATATGCTTTCTTCCCGTCATTTGTCGCGAGCATCTAGCGTCCAGGTACCAAAATTGGTGTTTCAATCTTGTTGTTAAAGACATCTGCAACATAGAAGATTTTATCCTTGGATACTCTTATCTTCCTAGGTCCTTGTTTGTTAGAGTTTATATAATTCTGATTGAGTTTAGGTTTCTCAATAGAATTTGTAGAATAAGATTCACTGGTATATTTTAAATCATGTCTGTGTCCATATGTGAAGTGAAAGTTTAAAGGCGTGTATTTTTTTACCATATCATCAATTTGCTTTGATTGATGTGGTGTTTCTTCTTTTGGTTTCACATATCCTATGTCTTTTCTTCCATTTCTACTAACTCCATAGATCATTGAAGCCATTTTGCTTATGTCTATGTTTTTATCTACAAAAATTTGAAAACTATAATTATAATGTTTTATGATGCTATCAGAACTAGTTAAAACTTCTGAGTCATGTTCTTTCTGAGCTTTTTGTACTTCAAAAGAATTTTTAAGTTTTGAAATGGTTTATTTTAACTCATAATTTTATGTTTTTAGTTTCCTAGTCTCTTCAGACTCAAGTAATAGACCATGTTTCAGGTTTTTGTATTTGAGTTGAAGTTGCTGATAATTTTCAAGAATTTCTGATAGGCTATCTTCTAATTGAGATCTAGAAAGTTTAAAGATTTTCTCTTCTGCTTCTGAGTCCGATCCTGATTCTGATGAGTTGGTATCATCTGATATGTTGACCATTAAAGTGATATTGGCATGTTCATTTTCTGATTCATATTCTATTTCAAAGGATTATGAGTCATCCCAAGTAGCTATAAAACTTTTCTTTTTGTCTTTGTTGAATTTCTTTTTTGGATTTTCTTTTTTCAGTTTTGGACAATCACTTTTGCAGTGTCCAAACTCCTTGCATTCATAACATACCACTTTTTTGCTTCTTGATTTCTTGTATCTAGAGGATGATTCAGAATAACTGTTTGATCTTCTAGGGTTTCTGAATTTCTTTTCTATGCTTCCAAAGTTGTTGAACCCTTCTAGAAAGGAGTGATAGTTCATCTTCTTCTGAGGAGCCACCAAAGCTTTCTTCTTTGGCCTGAAAAGCTTTAGTTTCATATTTATTAGATTTAAGAGCAACAGACTTACCTTTCTTTTGGGGTTCATCTTTTTCTAGTTATATCTCGTGACTTTTCAGTGAGTTGATCAATTATTCAAGAGATATCTCATTCAGGTTTTTGAAAAGCTTTAGGGATGTGACCATGGGTCTCCATGCATTTGGTTAGCTTCTAATGATCTTCTTTACATGATCTATTGTTGAGTATCATTTGTCTAGAACTTTTAGTCCAACAAGAGCTTTCTCTAGAATTTGAAACCTTTGAGAACATTTTCTCAATTGTTTCATCTTTTTCCATTTTGAAGGCTTCATACTTCTGGATGAGTGCAAGAGCTTTAGTAGTTTTGACTTGAGTGTTGTCTTCGTACGTCATTATTAGAGAATTAAACATGTTTTTTTTCAGATTCTTTGTTTGTGATATTCTCATATTTTGTGTGTGCGATAACACTTAAGAGAATTGTTATGGCCTTGTGATGATTTCTGAAATCTTTCTTTTGTTGAATTGTCATATTTCTTCTTTAAATATTCTAATTGTTATATCCAAATGGATGAGTGTAACCATCAGTCCCCATGTCCCACAGATCACCCTCATGATCTAAAAAGAAACTTTCAAGAACGCCTTTCCAGTAATCAAAAATTTCACCATCGAATACTGGGGTTTTGCCATTGATTTTATCATTTTGGTTGTCATTGTTGTTCTGAATTTGTTTCGCCATAGAGTTTTTCTTGTGGGATATTTTTTCTGACACGGTTAAGTGTTAACACCCATAACCATGCGCTCTGATGTCAATTGAAGAATAGAAAAAAACATGAAAGGGGGTTTGAATTGGGGTTTTCAAAAATAAAAAGATATGACATATTTGGTTATTCTGGTTCGTTTGAACTCAAACTACTCCAGTCCACCTCCAAGGTGATTTTTCCTCTCTCAAGCGAAGTCTTAATCCACTAATAAAAGCTTTTACAACACAAATACTTATTATCAATGTCTTCTTGAGTCTACTGACTACAACCTTAGTCACTCAAGGATTTTCAAGAATAATAAAAAAATGTGTATAAAAGTGCTTCTAATAAGCTATATCACTATTGGGATGTCTAAACAAAATGTAAGCAAAAATTATAACTTAGACGAATATATGATTTGTATGCGTGCAAAAGTCATTCATCCTTCCAAAGAGCTCCTTATATAGATGGGGCCTTCTTGGATCCGTTGGAGACATGAAAACTATTTTTGGAGGTTTGATAAATGTTGTTAATGCACTTTCCAAAAATACAGATCTTTGTCTGATACTTGTCGTTACTCTTTGATTCTCAATAAATGAAAAGTAATGCATGAGATCAGAGTTTTCTTCTTGAGATCATCCGAGTCTTTTCTAATTTTGCAGCTTTGGTGCTAGAGCGTGATACTCGAGTTCAGAGCTTCTTAACAGATCCTTTATCTCAAAACTTCTCAGAACTTGATCAAGCTTGTCCAGGTCTTCTAATCACTGATTTGTTTGTCAACTTCTTATGCTTCTATATCAGAACTTCTCTGCATGTCAAAATAAAATAATTAAATATCATATTTGTTCTTTACCAATATTATGTATTTGTTATCGTCAAAACTATTAGAGGATGTAGAATTATGTGAATTATTGTAAATACTTTCTAATGATTGTTGAATGATAATTGATCTACTTGCATATTATTGTTTATATGGTGTAACAATTGTATGAGATACATATGATGTTGTTTTGTGAAGTTGTATGAGGTGAATAATATTGGTATTATTATGAGATAAATGATTATATGGTGATTAATTATGTATGTTTGATATGATGATAAGTATTTCAGAAGGAAGACTATTTGTATGCTTGTATGCATTGTTGTTATAATTGTTGGATAGAAATTCAGAAGGAGGATTACTATTGTGTATCAATACATGTTGTTTATGGTCAGAAAGGGGACAATAAGCATAATTATTATTGTTGCATTGCTTTGAATTGACATGCATCATTGCGTTGTGTCGTTGAAAGAAAATGTTTGCTAGTTCAAAAAGGGGACTAATGGCTTATCCCAAGCCCGATAGAGGGGGGGCTCGAAGCTCAACAGGGGGGCTCATGGGTTCAAAAGGGGGGACCCGGTTCCTGAGTGAACAAAATATTGAGTTGGTACCACATGCATGTAGATTCGAAATGTTGTCACATCACATACAAGTTTACATTTGTGAATTGATGATTGTTGTGTGAATACATATATGTATTGAGTTTGAGTTAGTTGCTGATATGAGTTGATGTGAATGGGTAATTGACTATGTGAGTTGATTGAAGTGTTTTGTATGAGTTTATGTTATCGATGACTGTTGTGCAAATACATTACTTATTGAAGATTGTTGTTGTTGTTGTTTAGGCTATCCTTCTTTATCTTTTACACCGCTAACATATTTGAGCTTATTCTCACCCTTTTGCTTTATGTTGTCCACCACGGGAAGCATCCGTAAAGGCCCGAGGTGTGTATTACACGGGATCCTTCTATAGAGTTTCGAGTAAGTCTTGAGGTGGGTTACTTTGAGTCCCACGAGAAGCATCCATAAAGGCTCGAAGTACTGTTGGTGAGGCGTGGGTAGTGGCTTGAGTTGTGTAATACGCCAGGTCCTCCGTAAAGTTTGAGTAAGTATTGAGGTGAGTTGCATTGAGTCCCACGGGAAGCATCCGTAAAAACTTGAGGTATGTATTACACTAGGACCTCCCTAAAGTCTTGAGGTGGGTTACATTGAGTCCCATGGGAAGCATCCGTAAAGAATTGAGGTGTGTATGATACTAAATCCTCCGTAAAGTCTTGAGTAAATCTTAAGGTGGATTACTATGAGTTCCATGAGAAGCATCCGTAAAAGCTTGAGGTGAGTATTATACTAGATTACATTGGAGTCTTGAGTAAGCCTTGAGGTGGGTCACTTTGAGTCCCACGGGAAGCATCCGTAAAGACTAGGTAATGGCTTGAGGTGAGTATTATATTGAGTCTCACGGGAAGCCTCGCCGATAAAACTTGAGGTGGGTATTCCACTGAGTCCCACGTGAAGTGTTGAGAGCGTTGTATGGATTTTTCCATCTTATTTTGGCTTCTCATAGAGAAGTGACCAAAGACCTGAGTAATGATTAAATTCGAACCTTTAGAGTCGAGATAACTCTAAGATAGAGAACTGACTGAGATGTTGATATCTCACCCCACTATTATTGTTGCTTTTCAGGTTTTTTTTGCAAGTTGATTTACAAGTGGAGTTATGCTCGAGATGTGTTAAGAGAAACATAAATTTAGTTTCTGCTGTGTATTTATCTTTGTATAATAATTGATATTGTATTGATCTTAGTATTTTTATTTTAGTATGATTTCCATGTCTTGTACCATAGTTGTATAGAATTTTAGAATTGGTCAAGAATGTGAGTTGTGCTATTAAACACTTATGATGGTGTCAGTACCAATAAAACTCTTGTATAATGATATTCTCTCTCTCTCTCTCTCTCTCTCTATATATATATATATATATATATATATATATATATATATATATATATATATATATATATATATATATATATATATATATATATATATATATATATATATATATATATATATATATATATATATATATGAATAAGTTTAAAATTCAATTTTATTTTGATTCAAATTTTTTAAGTGAATTTCTCAATCCGCCCCATAAGTCTCTCGAGCACTTAGCGAATTTCCTTCTATGCCATTCGTTTTTAGAGATATATCTCCGGAAATACTTTTTTTTAATTTAACATTGAATTTTTTCGGAGTTACTTTGGAAGGACTTTAAACCTGCATTTTATTCGTTTTTGACTGTTCTATACACTTTTGGAATCGTATATCCGAAAAAGTACAACGATAAATAAAAAAAAAGTGTTCCTAAAAAAGATATATATCTTCAAAAACATCAAATATTTTAAAAAATATGCTAAATGCTTGAGAGATTTAAGGGATGCAGTAAAAAAAAAAACTCTCATTTTTAAACTGGAGTCTCAAGTGAATAAACAATTAGACTTTTTTTATTCAACAAAATAATTACACCTAAAAAAAGTTATAATCCCTTTTTAATCATAAATTAAAGTAATATATCATCCGTCGATTGCCTAAAACTTTTGTCACCGTTGGATTGATCAAGCCATCCCATAATCCCATATAAATTCCATCCTTACCAGTTTTCATCCCTCACCAAACACTAGGGTTTTGCGGTAGCTGTTACTTTGTGCCCCTCTTCCCCTCCATAGCTGCGGATTGCAGTTTTTCGTTCGATTCTTAATCATGGCGACACAAATGAGCAAAAAGCGAAAAGTTAGTGCCATAACTTGTTAATCGTATTCGAATTCATCTCTTTTAGTAATTCTTAATTTGATTTGATTTGTGTTGCAGTTCGTCGCAGACGGAGTTTTTTTCGCTGAATTGAATGAAGTTTTGACCAGAGAGTTGGCAGAGGATGGTTATTCAGGTGTTGAGGTTAGGGTTACCCCGATGCGCACTGAAATCATCATCAGAGCTACTCGTACCCAAGCTGTTCTTGGTAAGTGGTTTCATCAATCTTCGAATTTTGACTGATTTAGTTGAATTTGAATTTATGATAATGATTGTAAATTTTTATTTTTGGCTTTATGTTATATGATAATGTTATGGATGTCTGATATCTGATTTATGTTATATATCATATGATTTGTGTTATATTGGGTTTTAATCTTTTGATATATTGGGTTTTAATCTAGTTATACGACAATGTTATGGTTTTTGTTTTGATTTTGGATTGTTATGATATTTAGGTGAGAAAGGAAGGAGGATTAGAGAACTTACCTCAGTGGTACAGAAGAGGTTTAAGTTTCCCGAGAACAGTGTGGAGCTTTATGCTGAGAAGGTTAACAACAGAGGACTTTGTGCCATTGCTCAGGCTGAGTCTCTTCGTTACAAACTCCTCGGTGGTCTTGCTGTCCGCAGGTACATACAGAGTATATCAGTTATGCTTTTAATTATTGATTTGTTTGTGAAATGAAATATTGATGTACTGTGGGAATTTGATTATTGAAAGAGTCTATGTTCTATACTTGAATTCCAAAACAGAACATGGAGAAGCTATTGGAACTGAATTTCTTCCTTTTATTTATGAATTGGTACCACCAATTTGATTATGTTTGCCATGGTGGATAGCTGGTTGATTTTATGTAATGAATTATCCGATAGTGGATACACGTAATTTATGCTGTAAGCTGCAGCCAGTTAAGCTTTTCTAATGAAAGGCATTATATGATAAGGGGCTCATGTTTCTTTGATTTTGTAATTTTGACGGAGTACTGAGATTAAATTGCATTCGGCATCTTTCTTTGGTACTATAATAAGTCTTTAGTTTGATTTAAACTAGACTTCTTTACAGTGGAGTCTAAACTCACTTGGGTGTTGATCTCATGTTTTAGTTTGACATATTACTCATGTTTTAAGTTGATTTGTTATATTGAATTCATGTTTATCTTTTTATTCCTATGTTGTTCGTTGGCTAATTTTATTGCTCTATTTCCATTACCCTTGACATAATCTAATATCAAATGGCACAATTACTCTCCAATTATTGTTTCATGGTGGTGGCTTACTTTTTGGGGAATGTATGTTCCAAGTCCAAATCATAAATATGTCTTTCTATAAAAGACATCTTTTTTCCTGTGACCTTTGTTTATTTCAAGTGGCGGTAGCTTAGAAATTTGGCTCTTTATTTTCTTAAATGAAACAACTATACTATTTGTATGTTTGCGATAATACAGTAAATTGTATTGTTATCTATTTGTTTCAGGGCTTGCTATGGTGTTTTGAGATTTGTCATGGAGAGTGGTGCCAAGGGTTGCGAGGTTGGTTATACTTTAACAACTCTAAACTCCTGTTTGTTATGTTGTGTTCTATAATGGCTGGTTGTAATTGTTGATTCATTTGAGTAGGTTATTGTCAGTGGCAAATTAAGAGCCCAAAGAGCCAAGTCCATGAAGTTCAAGGATGGTTACATGATTTCTTCTGGACAGCCAGTCAAGGACTACATTGACTCTGCAGTGAGACATGTGCTCCTTAGACAGGTTTGCTTATGATCTATATACCTGATTGATTTTCTTATGCTGACTGCTGAAAACATTTGAAGTTATCATTTGCTTATATTCTAATAATATTTTCCTTATTGTGATGCAGGGTGTTCTTGGTATCAAGGTAAAGATCATGCTTGATTGGGATCCTAAAGGTAAGCAAGGTCCTAAAACTCCCCTCCCCGATATTGTCACCATTCACACTCCAAAGGAAGAGGAAGAGTATGTCCGGCCTGCTGCTGTTGTGGCAAACGATATTGAGGTCCCTGTCCCAGTTCCTGTTGCTTAAAAATGTTTGTTTGCTTTTAAGATTTTAATTAGCTAAGCACATGGTTTGACTCTTGTTACATTCAATTTTGTCAAAGACTCGTCTCCCAATTTTTGTAGTTTCCGACTGTCTTAAGAAATTGTTATACTCAGCTGCAAGTAATTTAAGCATTGTTTGTTCTTTTTTAATACCTATGTCTTAAAAACAAAGCGTGTTTTCATTTTTTCTTGAAGAATTTTGATTTAATGGACAAACTTGTTATGTGGTGTAGTAAAGAAACAGATAGATATGTGCTTGAATCTTGATGCTGGAATGTGGTTACCTAGACGATCTTAATTTTATCTAGTTCCAATTGAGTTTTTTATCCTTCCCAAGTGTATCTCTTGGTTTTCTGAAAGCTACGGACTAATTTTTAAGTAGCTATAGGGAGGTTTGTGCCTCAGTTCTCATTCTGCTCAATGCTTCATTTGTAAATTGCCCACTTCCCCTCTATTCTTGCAATGCGGGTTTGGGTACAATGGGTTTGACCATCTTATTATGTTACTAACTTGTTTTCTTGCTCAGTTTTTGATTCTTTTGTTTGCATCACAGCAAGGCCTTACTCATTATCCGCACTAAAGCCTCAAATAATATAATCTAGTACAGATTACCAATAACAAGGCCTTGACTAATGCAATTGTTTATCGTATTGTTTGTCCATGTTGTTTGCAAATTAAAATGTTCAAATGCTAGTTTACAAATTATACATAGAAACGAAGACTATAAATTAGTGAAAATCTTATATGGAACATATTTTGAATATACCACACTATTTTAAGTGTTTATGCGGAGTTTTAGGACATGGTAAATAATGGGAAATACTATTTTGTTCAACAAAAATTCAATTGGTAAGTTTTTGATTCTCTATCACCACGAAATAATTTTTAATTTTTTTTAAACTCACTCGTTTACAAAATTTTCACAACACATAATGCAAACCATCATCGTGTTTAATGAATTTCGCCTATATCCATCCGCCATTGGTATCAATAGAGGCTGGTTAATACTTTTTACTATTGACTCACGTTCTTCTAACTTGCTCAAACAAATCAATGTACAAAAGATATAGTGGTATTGAGGAGGAAACAGCATTTTTAGCTCAAACAAATCAATAGTGGTGATATTCAGGAGGAAACAACATTTTTAGCTCAAACAAATCAATGTATAAAAGTTATAGTGGTCTTGAGGAGGAAACTAACATTTTCAGAATGAAAAGAAATATTCACAAGTTTTTTTGTTTTTGTTTTTTTAGGTGTCTTACAAAGGGTGTGGCATTTAGTCTAAACAAGACGATTTTTGTCTATCATGTTTTTTTTATAAAAAAAGGCAATGGAGTTAATCTAAAAGTATAAGGGGTACTCTAACCCTTACAAATAACATAAACAATTATTTCTGATTAATACAACTAAGAGGGTTCAAAAATCACTCATAGTAAGTACAACAAGGACAAGAAAAGCCAAAGAAACCAACCACCTCTATGAAAGAAACTTGACATGGTTGACAACTTCTAACACATAGAGCATTTCTAAAACCAAGATTATTTCTTCTCTTTTCGTGGGAAATCCATATGCACCAGCAAGTATGCCCAGATAACCAGACCAACGTTCTTTCTGTGCCTTGCTATCGAAATCAATAAAAGAGGTTGCAATATCTCCTTACCTACCTATCTCAAAACCAATCCAAGTCTCCACCCCTCTCAACACATTTAACACAAAGGACAATCTAAAAACAAATGCCTAGAAGTTTCATCATCAGCAGCAGCACAAGCATCACACAACAAACCTGAATTTACGCACAATGCACATCGCTTAACTAATTGAAACTTAGTCATAAGTCTGTCCCAAAAAAGCCTCCAGCAAACAACTGGATTCTAGAGGGTGGCCTACAACTCCATAGACTGTCCAAACCAGTTATAAATCCTGCCTAACAAAAGCGACCATAATAAATACTTTTGTCGCCCGCCGGTCAACTCAAAACATCCTTACTGAATAGATCCTACCTAACAATGCTGAGCAAAACATTCAACTGCTCAAATTCCGCACTTTCCACCGATGAAGGCTCCAAATGAGGCAAATTGTACTTCCATATCTACCCCCGTTCTGACCTGAAATCCGTGGTTGCTACACTCTCATTGATGGACGAAAACATCCACAAAGAGAAGGAGAAACATTCTTAGAGGTTCTTCACCGAGCCATATGCAAAACCATAAAGGTATTTCCCTACCATGACCAATTGTGCACCCAATGTTTCTCGCAAACGATTCCTCCATAGACGATAATTTGAAACCCACCAACAATAAAACTCGCCACCAAATAGAGTCAAATTTATTACTCTTGTTACCATTATAGCCTAATACCGAGAAACCAATATTCTGCATCTGTTTCGCATATCTGAATTCGAGAATTTCATTCCATAGAGCTTCCTATTCAAATAAGACTCTCCACTTCCACTTGAGCATTAAAGCCTTATTAAAATACTCCAAATCTTTAATCCCAAGACGCCCTATGCTTCGGTAAACACACCCTCTTCCAACTGATCCAATGAATACAATTCTTATCCGTTACGCCGCCCCAAAGAAACTTAACTTAGATTCTATAAATCTCCTTGATGATAGAAATAGGAGTCTTATAGAAGGAAAGCGTAAATACCTGGATAACATACAACACCGAATTATTCAAAGAAACTCTCCCACCTATCGATAAATTCTTGCCTTTCCAAACCGTCAATTTGTTCCTGAAGACTTCAAGCAAGTGATTCCACATACTTTTCTTTATCTGGCTATCACCAACCATGATGCATAAGAACTTGAAAGAGAGTTTACTAACCTCACAGTGTAAAAAGACAATAACAACCTCTAGAAAACCGTTCTTCAGATTAACATCGTAAACTTTACTTTTGAAAAAAATTAATTTAAACCCAAAGACCATTTCAAACCCCCTTAAAAATAGCCGTAACATACCAAAGATTTTTCCAGCTTCATTCTCCAACAATCACAATGTCGTCAGCGAATTGAAGAACATTATGCGAAAGACCCGGACAAAACTCAAAACCTTCAAAACAAAGACAATTCCTCCGCTTTCTTGATAAGACTATTCAATCCCTTCATCACCAATAAGAATAAGAAGGGATACAAAAGGTCACCTTGTCTAATCCCTTTAGATACACTAAAATCCAACATAGCACTTCCATTAACAAGAACCAACATGGAACCACTAAACATAAGAGCCTCTATCCAATTCAACCAACGTTACCAAAACTTCATCTTAGACATCAAGAATCTCAGGAAGTCCCAACAAACACAGTTATAAGCCCTCTCAAAATCCTCCTTCAACACAAAACAATCTTTCTTAAATCTCTTTGCGAAATTCGAGATCACTTTGATGACAACAACTCCATCGAACATACTTCTATCCAATGTAAAAGTTGACTGCTCCTTCGAGACAAGACTACCAATGACAAGCTTCAGACGAGTAGCCAAGACTTTAGACAATTTTTTTTGAAAGGAACTAACAAGAAAAATCAGTCTATAATTCAACAACGATTGAGGATTAGCAATCTTAGGAATAAGTGTAAAAAAAGATGCAGTTGTCGCCTTGGATAAGGAAGGTTTTTTCATAAAACTCCCTCACGAACCTAACCACATCTCCCTTGACAGTCTCCCAACAATTTTGAAAGAAACATAAAGAAAAACCGTCAGGAACTGGGCTTTTCGCTCCGTCATAACTCCACACCGCCACCTTAATTTCGCTTTCATAAAAAGGAGCTTCCAAGCAGATGCTATTAGAAAAATAAAGGCACATAAAATCAACTTCATCAAGAACAAGCCTACAACTATCGGTTTCTCTAAAATTTTCAAGGAAAAACTTACAAACCTCATCTTTAACCTCGTTCACCTCCTCTTTCTTTCCTTCTAAAGAGTTGACGAAACATATGGCGTTCCTTTTGAACCTGACCTTCATAAACCTGTGAAATAAATAAGTGCTTTTATCGCAATCTTTTAGCTAAAGGGCTATCGACTTCTATCTCAAAAGACACTCTTTTAAACACAGTCTGTCCCAAATATCTTGCGTTACTCCACTCCTCTCATCAGCCAAACTAGTAGAATTCTTGACCCCCAAATCAACCGCCACCAGATCTAGCTCGTTTAATCTAAGAACAACTTCATTAACCTTCAAATCAACCCAGCCAAAAACTTTCATATTCCAATCCTTCAATCTACTTTTAAGGATCCTCATCTTTTCTTTTAAAACAAAATCTCATATCCCTTTGATAACTAGATGTTTCCAAATTTCATCGATAAACAGAAGGAACTGCTTATTAGAAAGCCAACTGTTACTAAACTTGGAGGGTTTCGGCCCCCAATCATCCTTCCCCGCTTTCAACCAGATCAGAGAATGATCAGAAATATCCTTGACCCCCACTACCTGCCCCTCTATCTTCCAATTCTCTACCAAACCACCCGACAAAAATACCATGTCAATTATGCTCATAGCAGTACCTGATTTGTTGAACCAAGTGAAACGTCCATCAATCGTTGGAACGTCTATGCAATTGATAACATAAATAAAATTACAGAAGCCTTCTAGCTCTCTCCTCCATTTACTACCTGACACCCATTTTCTTTAGGAGCGACGAGTCACAACGTTGAAATCTCTGCCGATAATCCATTCACCTTTGTTTAACCGGGTTTTTTACCTTCTTTAAGATCAAAATTGCACAGAGAATAGACATTAACCAGAAAGATTTCGTGACTCTTCCATTCCAAATTCAGACCAACAAAACCGAAACCCTTAAAGCTAAATCAAAGCCTTAAGAGTTTTTTCTTCCACATTAATACTATGCCCCCACCGCCCCCTCGGAACCATACTCGATCCACTCGACCTCTAAATTACCCCACAACAAAAAGACCAAAGATTCATCCAACCTTCTCAACTTCGTCTCCTGCAAAAAACAGATATATGCGCATTCTTTCTGAATCATCTGCACCACCCTTCTTCTTTTAACCGCAAGATCTTGAAGTTGAACTTTTAAACATTGATATAATATTTAAAATATTGTGTAGATTTGATCAATGAAGGGAATATGTTACATAAGTTTTTACCAATTTTAAAATTTGAAACCATTAATTTTTTTTCCAACCATCACTTTAGCTTTTCATCGTCCATAAAAATCCGGATACTCCATCATCTTCACCTTTCATCATACCTAAAGACTCAAATTCACTATCATATTCATCTTTCATCATCCTTAAAAATTCAGATTCATCCATCATTTTCATTTTCCACCATAATTTTTATCTCAGTATCTAAAACAAACAATAACCTTGTATACAAGTTTAAAAATCTGAAGAAAAAAATCAATTTTTTTTTTAAAAAATATTTTCATATCTAATATCTTTAATTTTTCATTAAAATCTCTTATCTTTGAATCGGTAGATTTTATCTAAAATTAGAAGAAAAATAAAAATAAATGCAAATCTGAATTGAGAAATTTTTCTCTTATCAAGTATTATAGATCTGAAATTGAAAAAAAGAACTCTTAAATTACAAGTATTATTTATCTAAAATTAAATAAATTTACAGATCTGATATTGAAAAGTGCATGCATGTGTGTTGGAAGGAATTCTTAGTTTACTATAGAATTTACAGGAAGAAGAAGAATATTGTTACTTAGTTTAACATAAAATTTGAAGGAAGAAGAAGTTGCAGCAAGGGTAAAGAAAAAAAATGAAATGCGAGAAAATAGATATACACTTTTTTTGCATATTGTAAATCCTAAAATAAATAAAAAAGAGAAGAAAAAATTGTAATTTTTTTTTGTACTTTGTATCATTCTCGTGTGACCTCTCCCATGGACGGACCTATATATTCATGGTGTAGCCACACCAAAATATTTATTTTCAATCTTTTATATACCACTAGTTTAATAATAAAAGTATTTAATTGTAGAATAACTGTAATAATATATACCACTCAATAATATGCTCTCACGACAACTTTTTCAATTATTATAATTAATTAAAAATTGAAATCGGTTTCACTTATTTACAAATCCGACTTATCTTTATTTATCAAGAAAAACACCATTCCTGATTTTCTTATAATAATATTTTAGATTAATATTTCATGTTAAATATAATTTTAGTTTAACTCTTAATTTCTTGCAATTTATTTATATCACTACACAATTTTTTATGTTGTATATTTTAAGTGAATATTTTAAAATGAATTGATAAGTCCTTAACATATTATAGTTTAAAAGTTTAATTATTTAAAGTTTATTAAGTTATCTATAATTTTAAATAACTTCAAAATTATATATAATTTAATTATTATAAAGTTAATATTGAAGAATACAATCAATATTTTCTAATAATGTTCTTTATTTTAAAATTGTTTAAATTTTTTTAAATTATAGATGAATTACTAAACTTATTTTAATATTTAAATTATCTAAATTTAATTACAATTTTTGCTACTGTTTATCTCATTCAAGAAATTAGTTCTTATATTTCAGTGCAAAGAATTGAGAAGATGGTTAAATTGTTTGAAAATTTTAAACTATAGTTTGAATAACTAAATAATTAAACTTATAATAGTTTAATAATTAAATTATATAATTTTGAAGTTATTTAAAATTATAGAAAAATTAATAAAGTTTAAATAATTAAATTATTAGAGCAATAATATTTTAAAGTCGTGTCAAAGATATACCATAGTTAGATTCTAAGCTGACAATAAAAAAGTTGTAGAAATGATAAATGGAGAAGAAGATGACATACCTCGAAATACCTCCAGTCTTGTGTGTGGAAGAATGTACAAGAAATTGAAGGTTTTTGACAAAGCCATGGTAGAGCACGTTCGGAGAGAAGACAACATCGTCGCACATTGGGCGGTAGAGTTTCTATTAGAAGAGATAAGGAAATTTCGTGTAACAAGGAGAAATGTGAGACAAAGACCTAGGTTGTGACCAGTCGGTTTGTGCTTGTTTTGTTTGGTTTGGACTTATGGTCGTGTATGGGTTAAAATATTTAACAAACAAATTTGTGTATGGTTAAATTAAATTGCAGAAAATTTAGAATCTAATCAAAAATATATTTAACATGAAGAGTCGATTATGTAACAAAATGAATGATCAATGATTAAATGACCGTCTTGTAACTTTTACAAAAATAGATGTTCTCGAAACAATTTACAAAGATCTTATTTTAGCTCAATTTCTAAAAATAGATGATATATAATATTCATTATAAATTTATTGCATTAAATAACATTATTTTTTTATTTTTAATATAATTTATTTCATATTTAGCCACACCATTATCTAATGTCTGGATCCGTCCCTGACCTCTCCACACCCATTTAAATGCCTTTCACCTATACAATATTCTCCATAAAAAAATCCATAATATTATAAATTAAGATATGAATGTAGGTATTATAGTGGTGCATGTAACTGAGACAAACATATACTCAAAAGATAAATCTTAACCGAGGAATCTTCAAAACATGCACATCTCAAATAAGAGGTTTGAGTCTCCTTAAATAATAATCTAATTCTGAGTTTTTTTCAATGAGCATTAGTAGTTCTGATTTCGTCCAAAATTATAGTTGATATAATTGGATTTGATTTATGCCATAAAAGTCTCAAACTAGAGATATGATTTTCTATTAATTCAAATTCAAATATTCATTTAAATTGATATCATCTTCATACAATTGTTAAACAAATCACACAAACATTGATAAACAATCTGTGAAATATCAGATTGAAATTCAACCAGAAAATTCGCACCTAACAACATCCATGGCCTGCTGATAAGGGTCAGATGTTGCACTGCACTCATGTTGAAACATTGCGTTCCACATGTTGCACCAAAACATACAAAATAATTGTCTTCATTTAATTCTTCTCTGTAAAGTAAATATAAGATTAACTCTTAACCATATCTGCCTTCAAAATAAATCCAATCAAATCTTCTTTAACTAAATCAAATCCAAATCTTTTAATTAAATCATATAATCCATATTCATGATTTAATAAAATATTTTTCAAATTAATTTGGATTATCAAACTTCTTCTAAAAGAAAACTTCTGCATCTTCTGAGGAAATTAACACCACAACAATTCTGAAGGAAATATGAAGATGATAAAAAAGTCCTTACGCAAAGATGTTACACAACATGGACTGAACATCTTGCTTACAACCAAGTCCTTTTGTCAAACACTTTAGCAGAAACTAGGATTGAAAAAATCTTCTTAGAAACAAACACAATCACAATTAAACTACTTCTTAAAATCTGGCTTACAGGATAAGTGGTGTAACACATGCGAGAGCATTAAGTTCCACACGCTGCCTCTGCAAAAAATACATCTTGTACATATGTTGGTTTACCTAATACAACCAATCAAAAGGAACAACACTTCTTAATATAGTGACTAACTTTTCATCTCTGACAGTAGATAATGAGGTGCCTAGTTTAGTGACTTGGTAGTCCAAAGATCCACTATATACCTATTTGAAATCCTTGGTAGAAATGTCCAACTCTATGTTATGTTGCATGCTTATGTTTTATAAAAAATGTTTTCAAAAACCCAATTCAATCTTTTTGTGTGTGTGTGTTTTTGTCACATTTAATGTCAAGTACCAACACAATAGAAAACACGATCAACATGTTTATGGAATTTGGATGGGTTCGAAAGAAGTTGCTCACGAAAAATGAGTCTTCATACTTTCGACTCCAACATACATACTTCCCAGTTTCAATCATTTTCATAAATTGTTGCATTTTAGTCTCACCACTTCTCAAAGATATCTAAATTATCTTTTTGGGGGACAATTGTCAGCTGAGATTTTTCGACAAGGAAAAATCTTAACGAGGGGCAAAGCTAAAGGTACACGAACTATTGAAGACGTGTACGTAGTAAGAGTCTTGGATGAGAGAGATTTAAGACTTTTAGAATTTTTTTTGGAAATGTTGTGGAAACATTTCAACTGCATGGGGTTCGACAACACCAAATGCGTAAAAGAAGCAGTTATTTGGACGCGTAGACATCACGTTTAAATATATATTAACTACTTGTGAGTTCTATTCTGAAGGACACATGGAGAGAATGCAAAAGCAGACTACATGCAGACTTTTACGTGGCGAAAACTGAAGATGTGAACGTTAGAAGCAACTGTTTTCGTACAAGTATAAATATGAGTTCATTTGTAGAATTTAGTATGTTCATTTCACTACAACAATCTCACTTAAACTCGAAGTACCAACGTTTAAGGAAAAGAGCCACAGATGAAAATGTATGAATATTGAAACACCATCTTTTATTTCAATTCAAAGTCTTTAAAATTCATTTTACTTTGTCCTGCCAAGTTACTTTCAGTTCGTTCAATTACATTGTTTCTTTTTACTCTCAATTTCTTACCCTTTTTTTCTTTCCATTTTTAATGCTGTCGAAATCTACACTTTTACAACCCTTTTGCCACTATTTCGACCAAGTCGAAATTAGGTTGCTCTCAATAAAAAACTATAAAATAAGGTTTTAACATTAAGTTCTAGGATTCACTAATTGATCCTGCAAGTAATCTTTATTAAAGAGATTAGCGATTGTTTACCAATTTTCAATGTAAACAGAATGGTCTTGTTTTAATCTTGCATAAATTCAATGTGTCTCTATACATCATTATACTACTTTGTTAACTCGTATACATATGTTGCGTCTTTTCTTTTAAATAATCTATAAACTCATGATTGTGAAGTTTGCACTTCACTTTAACCGACCATCCAACTCCATTCTTTCGCAACTACAATATAAATTCGAAGGAACACCCTCATCTTTCAAATGATATTGTAGTTGAAGTTTCTCAAAACTTCTTATTTTTCAACCACTTATTTCACCTCCCAATTCTAATTTTCTCTATCTTATTTTCCCTCCATATTGACATTTCATCTTGTAATAATCATCATATTTTGTTTTGCATATTCACTTCTCCATAAAACTATTCTTGTGCATTTTTTATATGTTATAAATGCTCTAATAAGTTGTTCTACATTGTTTGTATTTCATATGAAAAAGATAATATTCGTCTTTTAATTAAAAAAAAAATGAAATTAATATAAATGAGGAAATTTCTAGTATTAAAAAGAAAGGTAAAAAAAAAGAAATTCCTAAAAAATATATTTGAAATTATCATTTTTTTGAGGAATATATAGCCAAAAAGGGAGAATAAAAACCAATTTTCATAACCAATTGCTTGTGTTTGGGCTGGACTAATTATCCCATCTGCCCATGACCCGAAACCCAAACCCCAAAACTAGGGTTTACAGTCAGTCTTATTCGGCGTATATGCATTCCAACTCTTCTTTTATAAGTATCCAAATGTTTCAATTTTATCAAACAAACCCTAAATCACTCTGATAAAAACTCTGCACATTTCATTAGATCCATGCATATTTTTTAACTACTAGCTTCTTCCTCTTTATTGTTTTCATTCTTATTAAGTTAATATTCATATTCTTCAAAGAGATTTTTGTTTCTGAATATTTTTTTGGTGTGAATTATACTTTCTCATTTTGTCATCTATAAAGCAGATCGGCTTTTTTGTGCCATGTTTGTGTCGGAAGATGACTAAATCATTTTATATCCTCTATATGTTGTTAATACTCATGAAATCCTTTTGTTTCATGAGATTACATTAGGGGATACATTTCAATTTTGTGCTATATGTTATTAATTTATAGTTTGGTCATTTACAAAGCAAATTGGATATCATGTGCCAAATTTGTGTCGGAATTTGACTAAATCAATTTATTTTCTCCATTTCTTCGTAACTCATGGATTTTTATTCTGTTTATTCATGGGATGTTGAGGGATATACATGTTTATTGGTATTCTATTGTTTGATTTTCTATCTCAAATTCTTTTGTTTTTCAACATGTTTTCTGTGCTTTCTTTTTATAAGATAATTCTTTAAATATTCTTTATTGAATTTTGAGATATATTGATTTTAATCGATTCAGGATTTTTGTTTATATAAATATTTGTAACTGTTTTGTTGACCTTAAAATTTTAGGGATTATTTACTATTCTCATATAATAGTAGAAAATACACGTTATTTCTCTATTTTTTTCTCTTATTACAATGTTTTTTTAATTATGTGTGCTATCATGTATTCTAACAACTATGCATTGCAATATTTTTTTTCTTCTTCTTATTGTTACCATGTTTTTTTTAATTATGTGTGCTATCATGTGTTCTAACAACTATGTATTGCAAAGAGACCTTGTTTATAGCGTTTCTCTAAGTTTTGAATTAAGCAAACCGATCGAGATTTAGACATTGGTTATAGCATCTATAGACATTAGTTTGCATTAGTGATTTAATTATTTTTATAGACAAAAGTGATGCTTAGAAATTTTGCCAATTGATATATTCATCACATTATGTCATGTAATTT
Source organism: Lathyrus aphaca (assembly GCA_963966055.1). NCBI lineage: Eukaryota > Viridiplantae > Streptophyta > Magnoliopsida > Fabales > Fabaceae > Lathyrus > Lathyrus aphaca. The sequence continues at coordinate 553,755,664 of OZ014520.1, read as the reverse complement.
TTTTATATGAATTCAATTATCTTTAAAATATGATGTGCAAAGATGTGCCATGTAATTTATTTAATCAGAAGGTTAGTTAATACGATGTAAAATATCAATATTTGAGTTATATTTATAATTTTTTAATATGAAATTAATGTTTTTATGATATTGGATGTTATAAAATTTGACTTAGAGAGAATTTTGAGAAATATTAAAAAATGAGGAAAGAGAAATATCTAATACAACTTAACTTTCAAAAAAAAAATTACGTGGCGCATTAATAAGATATAGGATGGTTCTTCTATCTCAAAAGCAAAAAGGATACATCACAAAAGTATTAAGGATTGGTAATGCCAATGACTAAGGTTATAAATTATGTTTAAGTTAATTTACTTATAATGATAGTTTTTTTTTTCATAAGTAAGAGGTAAAAGTATTAAGGATTGGTAATGCCAGAGATAAATCTCTAGAATTGTTCAACATTTTAATTTCCATCGAATCAGAGATTCATCTTTAGAATTTCTACATTATTATTTTTTGTCAGTGTTGTTTACCTATGCTAATAGTCTAACTTATATACATAATGGTTGATAGAATGAGGCATGACAAAGTTTCTCAACACACATTTGTTGGGTGAGAGAAGAGTCAACAGGTTGCAGAGGCTCTAGGTCCTTCTGGTTAGGCAGGGTCGTCTAGTTCTGGGGCTCGTGCTTCTCCTCAGGCCATTCCATTTTTTCGTAGGAGATGAGATTCACCATCTGACGCATCACTTATCTCATCCTCTCTGAGGCTTCAAGTTTCATCAGTGTCACCTTTTATGGATGATGTGTTGATCCAGTCTCACATCCTACTAATGATGTTGTTGATCTGGTGTCACCTTTGAAGGGTGAGACTGTTGCAAATACTGAGCTAGGGTATTTTGGAGGAGGTCCAGTGATTTGTCTTTACTGCCTTTGTATCCATACCATACATTTAGACATATCTGGGACAAATAGGTAGCATTAGTTGGATTCTTTATTTATTTTTATGTTAATTTTAATTTCTGACATTGATTATTTCTGACAAATTTCACGAGCCTGATCCCTAGAAGTTTGTTAACCCTAGGAGGAAGATTCTTGCCTTGCCTTAACAGGATGACAATTAGTTTTAGTCGGTTTTGTACTTATCTGGTCTGAAGGATTTGTGCATGATCGATTACACTAATGTTAACCACGTGATGCTTAATGAATTCGTGCGGAGATGACACTCTAAGACCCCGTCGTTTCATCTCCTGTACGGTGAGATGTCTATCACACTCGATGATGTCTCGTGTTTGCTACATCTTCCAATTAGGGGGAAGATTCCTAGATTATGGGAGGATTATCAAAGATGAGGCAATTAAGATGATGGTAGAGTATATAGGAGATGATCCAGGGGAGGCGAAGAATGTTGATAAGATCATGGGTGCTTGTGCTAGATTTGGATTCCTGAAGAAGAACTATGAGGTTAAGATCTTAAGAGCACAACAGGCTCTTGGTGATGATGAGCAGGTGACAATCCACAGATCGCATGCATTGAGAGCATATATGTTTTATTTGATTGGAAAAGAGTGCCACTTATACTGACGGCGTCTACCTACGATACTTCTTGGATTTCGAGAGGATCCATGAGTACAACCAGGGGCGACTTGCTTGGTCTACCTGTATTTGAACTTGAGAGGGGAGATTCATTTCATCTTTTCAGAACCATTATTGATGATCTGTGTGTGCTACACTTTTCATTTCAAGGTTGAATCATTTAGCACTTCCCACACATCTCTAGCTGGGCGAGTGTGCTTGAGTATACTAAGGATATGCCACATGCTACTACTTTTATCAAGCTGAGAGGGAACTAGGTGACTGTTTACCTTAAAAAATGGTAAACAACCGTTGATCTTCTAAAAACACTAATGTTCTCGGTTACTCACAAGATCGATCAGATTGATCCTAGGACATGTCCTATAAATCGTTTTTAGTGTCTGGTAAAATATCATAAATGCTTCGACATAATTAATGACAAGAGTTGGTAAAAAGATGAAATAAAGTAAAAGAATATCCAAAATGCTTAAAGTCGAAAATATAGTTCAAAAAGATAAATGTGCAAAGAGAATGTGAATGAAAACAATTAAAGAAAACAATAAATTGTTGAAAGATATAACTTGCTTGAAAGTAAAGACTTTAATAGAAATTACATTGTATTGAAATAAAAGATGATGGTGTTTACAACACACACATTACCGCTTTCACTTGTTTCTCTACACACGGGTACTTTGAGTGGATACAGAGTAACTTGTATAATATGATTTTCACACACCCATTCTAAAAATAGAACTAACCTATTTATAATAGTCTAAGATAACCGCTACCAACAGTTTGCTTCTAAAAACATGTTATTTGTCACTTTGCATGTCTTCAAACTCCAAATGTGCGCCACCTGTCTCTTTTCAAATTTAAAAGAGATATAAGTTTCCCTCCAATAATTGGTTTCAATTGCAGTGCGTCAAATGTCCTCAATGGCACTTGGATGAACTTATACTTCCTTGCACTTAGAAATATTCTAAGTTCAGAAATCTTGACTTCCACACAAGTTTTCGACTTAGGCCTCCCACAAGAATACCGTTGAAGCATTTTAGTTCTTCTAAGAAATATAACCTTTAGACCAACATTTATTGAAATCAAGTGGACGTCAAAATTAGAAGCTAACAAATTGCCCCCCAAAAAATGTCCTAACGGTGCAACTGAAAGAAAGGTCATTTTTTATTACCAATTTTCGACGCCTATCTTTTGACTATACAAAAGTGTGGTCATAACTCACTAACCCATGATCAAGAAACTATTCTGTTTCTTTTAACCACACTTATGACATCACGTCATAATGGCTAAACCCAAAACGTCTCCTCAGCAACACACTCTATTAGTAGCCATCATTGATTTTTTCTTGAAACAACCATCATGGCAAGTAACTGCATAAGATAAGATTGAATCACTTGAAACAACCGAGGATTCCAGATTATGTTCCTCAGTAGAGTTGTTCATCAAAGATTCTTATTCACTCATCCTCGACTGAAGTTCCAGGCACATTGGAGTTCAAAGTTGATAGGGAGAATAGTGATCATTGTATTTCAATGTAGCCTTTTCCATGTATTTACCATTTTTCAAACATGTAATGATCCATGGAGTTATGTTATTTGCTGACTACCATTCTATCAATTAAATTTGGGCTTTTATCCAATTGTTTGCAATTCTTTATGTTGTTTCTGTTTACAAAATTTCATTTATTTTTTATGATAATTTTTAAAACAAATTTAATAAATTGAAATTTTTGAAGATCATAAAAACATTTTTTTTATGAATAAGGAAAGAATGTCAACAGTTATTCCAAGGACGACCAAGTCTTGATGTGTGTAACTTGTCTCTCCCAAAGCAGGGTTTGATCTGAATGTTTCTCTAAATAGGATCTCTGAGCGGACCTGACTTTTTAATATCATTAATGTTTTGCTTCCCCAAAAGCAAGTAAGATCGAGGATTGTTTGTTGCATAAAAATCATCAGCAGAGTTTTTTATTTCTCCCTCAGTAGATTGTCCTTGACTTGAGAAGCAATATTCCTGTCACAAGAATCTCCAACTGAGTTTTTGATATTTTTCTCAGTAGATTATCCTCAAATTGAGAAGCAATGTATGTAGGATAGTCCTCAGTCGGTTTTGTTCCTCATCTTTAGTCGATTATATCCCTTAACAGAAGTATTGATATAACAATCTTTTGATAAGTTTTCTTTTACCTGGTGGATGGTATTGATTTAAAATCTCTTGCAACTGTAATTTGGTTATGATGTTAACTTCTGATATCTCCACGTGGGTCGGGAAGTCTAAAATTTTCAGTGACGAATGGTCCCCAAAGGTATTCTCTCACATCCCTAGTGGATCTGCATGTGATGGTTTCCAACAAGCTCATTCTAATCCTCAACAAATTTTGCACCTTTTCTTCAAGCAGAGTTGGTGCAATATGTTGATTATTCCCTACAAGATATTGATGTTTATTGAAAGATATGCTCAGAGCTTATTGTCGCTCCCGGGATTTCCATCCTGGTACAAACGCGAAAGTGGCGCGAAAAAAGAAAGAGTCACCAGCCAGACATTTTTATCCCAAAGGAAGGGTAATGTTGCACAGACCCGGAAGAAGGAGAAAACAGGGTCTCGCGAACCAAAGAGAAAGGGTAAGGGAGTCGGTTACGAAATGGGAAGGTATTAACACCCCAGATCGTCCTTCGTACCCGACGGGATCCACGCTTTCTAGCACTATTTCAAAGGGTGAGAGTATCTGCTACTGCTGCAACTGCTACTGGAAATGTCTGAAAAGAAAAAAAAATGAAAAATGAGATGAAAGGATAAGGAGATGAAATGACACGAGGAACGAGAAAAGAGACTGAAGGATTGTGTTCGCCAAACGTCGTCGCCTGTGCCTACGTATTCCCTTTGTGCAATAGGAAAGTCAGAACACCATAGTTCGACTCAATGAGACTGACACAACTTGCTTGTATTTTTTTTAGATGAGAACTACTTATGTCTTTGCTCAGGTGTGGAAGGCTCGTCTAGAGTGCATTTACCGTCCTGCAAGAGACAAGTAGGAGCAAGTTCTTTCGTTTAGGGTGAAGGAGATGAGAAAAGAATTCTCGAAGGAAAAACTCAAGAGAGACTCAAAAGGTAAAAGTCTAAAGGGAAACTAACCATCCTAAGAGTTGTTATGCCTGAATGTCCTAGAGTTAGTGAGGTATGAGATCTCCATCCTAAAGAAGAAGAGGAAGATAAGATAAGAGAAAAGAGGAATAATAAGAAAGAAAATGATTAGAGGATAACTTACTTCCAAGATGAAAGTTAAGTTGCTTCTAAGAGGGATGGAGGCAATTGTACAAACCAAAGCATCTTGAATGCTTAAACAAACACACGATTAAAATGTAAAAGAAGAGGGAGAGGTTGGGACGTGGAAGCATATCCACACTCCTATAATTACCAAAGCCCCTGAAAAAGTTAGCAAATGAACACAAATATTCCTAAGAAGTGAAATGGAAGTTAAACACATAAAGAAAGCAAATCAAATGGATTCCAGGGTTCAAGAACCTTACAAGTTAGAACAAAAACACAACAAAACTTAAAGAAGCTCAAAGAACTCAATCAATATCAAACAACCTCAAAGAAGCATCAAAGAAGCAAATAAGTTCAAAGAAGTCACAAATGAAGAAGTGAGGATGTAAATGAGGTATGACATGAATGAAAATGTAACGTCCCGACTTATTTATTTAATTATTTAATTTAAAAAATTGGAAATTTTTAGTGTGTTGTGTGAATTATGAAGTTGGTGGTATGTTGAGGGAATGATGATGTTATTTTAATTTATATGAATTTAAATAATTTATATTATATTGAAATTGGAATATGAAGTGAAAGGATAGATGGGTAATATGGCGAGAGAATAATGAGGGCAATATGGGAAATTCTTAATTGGGGTCTAAGGGTTATGTTGGGAATTTAGAGAAAAAGGAAATAAGTTCGTAGAAACTGATCGTGAACTGAGAAAGCTTGAGCAGAGGGAGAAATAAGGAGTTAGGGCAAGAGCTAGAAAAGGAGAATTCCGGCAAGGGAGAGAAATCGTCCGTCGAATTAAGGTAAGGGTGGGATTTATTTCATCTCCTAAGGGTATTATAATGCGAATATTAGGCATAGAATTGTTAAGTGAGAATCCATGAAGATAGAGAGAATTTTGATGAAAAGTATGATATAACGATTAGGAATGGTTGAATTCGTTGAAACTATTTGTATTAGATGATTAATTGTAGGAAGAATGGATGATTTTCTGTGTTTTCTAGGATTAATAAGGGTTTTATAATGGAGAAGTCGCAACATAATTGAGCTAAATTCGTAGAGGAATTCTGCAAAAATTGGGTTTCTCGCTTAGCGAGCGTTTAAGAATTTTTGTCCCTTCCAGACAGAGACTCGCACGCTTAGCGAGTGGGAGGTCGCTTAGCGAGACCTGGAGTGAAAAATAAATTATTTTTATTCTGAAAAAAATCCATAAAACTCTTTATTTTATACCCTAGTGGATTTGAGTTGACGTAGTGACATTAGGGGCATGTATTGAGAGGTTACATGCTTGTTTTGCAGGATGTTGAAAGTAACATTGTAGAAACATGACTTAACATGTATATATGTGAATTGATGTTGTTATGTGTTGTTGTTGTCGTTGTGGTTACATGATGTAGTTGTGGTTATATGTTGTTGGAGTTGTTGTTACATGTTGTTGATGTTGTTATTTCTTGTTGTTATATGCTGTTGTTGATGTTGCTACATGAGGTAGTTGTTGTAGACATTGCATATTGTAATTGATGGTGCATGGCATGTGCATAGTTATGGATGGTGTACCAAGGCAGGGTAACAATATCCATCTGAATTCCAAAAGGAATCATTGTTGTTGCGGTCATGAAATAGGGATCGTACGTGACCATGAAACAATGGTCGTGGGTGTGATATGGAAAATGGATCATACTGGACCATGAAATAGGGGTTGAGAGTTTCGACGGGAACTGGATCATGAAACAAGGATCGTTAAATGGTACCACATGCATTGAGTTTGGTGGAGTCTCATTTGCATTGCCTGTTGTTTGTGTGCATAGTATTGTTAGATGTTTCAGTGTGAGTGTTTAATTTGTTGATGAATGAAAAGTGGTGAACCCTTGATGATACTTTGCTTTTATTTGTATTATTTTCTCTTTTGTTGGTGTAAGTATCTCACCCATTATGTTTGAATGCTACCCTATGTTGGTAAGATGCAGGTGATCAGGAATAGTAGAGTCCATGGTCAGTGAAGTCGGTGCACTTCACGTTAGAGGAGTCGGCTCTGATACGTACTTTTGGGTGTCAGGAACGATGATTGACATTTTATTAAATAATTTTTTAAAGAAAAATTTGTTGTTATTGAACCTTTATTTTTATGTTTTCCTTTGAGATTATCGCTGCAAGTATAATATTTGTATTACGTATCAGTTGAGCTGTATTTTGGAAGTGAATGTAACACTCGAGTTTATATTTTAATTACTCTGATTTTAAACTTAAATTTTGCGGGGAACTATTTGGGTGTTACAAAAAAACACAAATGAAACACCAAAGTCAGAATGATATGACATATTAGAATGCCTAAGATGATACTAAATGAGCATATAAAGATGCATGAGCTAGTTCGTGATTGAAGAGATGAAGAGAAATCAATTACATGTTCATGTAAGAAGAAACAAGTAAGGTAAAGATGAAAGTCAAAGATGCAAAGCTGACATACCAAGATGAATGAATATGCATGAATTCAGTAGCATATAAGTTATGAAATGCACATGAGATGACAAGATGAGCATATTAGATGCACACACATAACATAAAAAGCATAGGAGATGAAGACATGAGAGAATTAGGTCAAAGTTGAACAAATGGCGCATAACACAAACCAAAAGCAAACCAAACCCCAAGAGACCTATAAATGATCAAATAAGACCTATAAGTGTCTAAACAAATCATACAAACTCACACAAGTGACCTCATACAATGACATAAATGCCTTCAAACAATTAGGGTTAAGGGATGAAAAGGAATGATCATGAAAGTTAACTTCAAACACAAGCAACCAAACACACATCAAACAACGTTCAAAAATTGTAAAATGTATCTCAAGTGACCTAGGTCATAGGCTAATTACTTGTTAAAAACTCACCCAAAAAATCAAAAGTAAACTAGGTCAAACAGTTGTTCAAAGTTGCATAAGAATCAAGAAGGAAGGATGCATAAGATGATGACCAAAATGCAATGCAAAATGATTTTAAGAATATGAAAAAAATGCTTTTAAGTATTTTAGGATGTTGATGAAACAATTCAAAAAGATGAGATGCAAAAGGTTTAATGAGCTATGCAAAGGAAAAATTTGAAGTTGAACTATCAATGAAGAAACAAATTAAAAAGAAAATAAAAGAAAATATGAGAAATATTAAGAAAAATGATTGAAATCAGAAATAAAAAATATAAAAAATTATTTTAGTATGTGAAAATTGTTCATTATATTTTTAAGATTTTTGGATGCACAAAGGTATTCTAGAAAAAATAAAATTGGAAACAATGTAAAATGAAAATAAAAATGAAAGAAAACAAAGTCAGGGGGTACAAAAACAATAATATTCACGTTCAAAAGCATTGGGACCAATGGGAGGGGGTTCAAATAACAAAATAAGCCCAGTCCAGCACCCAACATAGTCAACCAAAAATATGTAGACTCTATTCAACCCATTAACTCTAAACAAGACCATCAGATCAATCCAACGCATCTAACAAAGTCAATCATAAAAAAAGTAAGCCAAAGGAATGGTTCAGATATACACGCCCATGATAAAATCCTAGGGAGGCACGCAAAAACATTAATCAGAATTAACTTTATAAAACAAGTCACGTGAGGGACCATCTCCCTTTTTAATGCTCTGGCAACTCTATATCCATAAGATCAAAGAAATGGATGGACACAATTTCGTCTTCTTTGCTCAACCTTCAAATAGCCTGCAACAAACACCAGTGCCAAAGCCCTAGCTTCGGTCACCTTCTCCGGTGGCTTCCACCATAAATTTTTCTAGAAATAAAAAACTCTACCACAATTCCACTCTAATTTTCATGTTGAGTTCAAATATCCAGTTCATTTTATCATACAATGCCTAGTTTGCGCAAATCGAAGACAAAAAGTTTGGATCTAAAAATTTCAGATCTCAAATAAACTCATGATACGCGTCCAAACATCAAACAAACTATATCATCATGACCAAAACACTTCAGAGAATACAATGCACACATAAAATTCAAGATCTAGGAGCATGAAAATGGACCTACCTGAAAATTTGTAGCAATGGAAATACTCTTAGAATACCATCAGCAAGTTGCAGATCTCCTCCTTTGAACCTCTAATTGCAAAATAAATGCAATTAGAGCTTGTATTTGGCCTGGATCTAAGGATTTGAAGTTGAATCCTCTTAAACTTGACTTGATGAATTCCTTGCTCTAAGCTTCAAACAATGGTGATATGTGACCTATGGAGTACACTGATAAAGAATATGGAGATAGATCAACAAAAAACCTTTTGGAGAGAGAGTTTCAAAGAAATGAATCTTTGGTGAAATTTTGGATTTATGAGCAAATGGATCAACCCTCTCCCTAACTAATGGGGTTAAGAGATTTTATGTCATGATTTTAGGGCCTAACAACAGTTAGATATCCATTGGATACATGGTTAATGAGTTTTGAGAGGATTTGAAAAAATGCAATTTGAAATGAATCTCATGTCTCCCACATGCATGGAGCTTGTCATGTGAATGGAAGGCTCACACTTTATGTACTGATCATCATGCAATTGGATTTTTGACTTGTGGTTGCATGAATTGTGTGTTTTGATTCATTTTGCAAATTTGTACATTATGAAATGCATGAGAAATACTCCATGAAATGTCATGATTCAAAGGCCAATTTTGTGACAAATGACATGAACTTTGATATTGTGGACTGAATTTGGCAAATTGAAACTATTACAAGTTATTTTGGAGTCTTTTTGCAAAAGTGGAAAAAGTTGGTATGCATGAAAACCCTAAAAACCACCTTAAGGTCTTTTGATCATAACTTTTGATCCATACATGATTTGAAGATGATATTGTACTTTTTGAAACTGGGAGAGAATGATCTTCAACTTTAATGTCTGAGAAAAAAAAATCCATTTGAAGCTTTTTTTATGATGAAAAGTCAAGTTGAATGTGACTTATAAAGCTTCCAAAAATAGAAACTTTCAATTACAAGTCATTTCCATTTTTAGTAACTTATTCCATGAGCTTTGATTCTTGATGAATGATAGAAATATTGACATTTCATGACCATTAGAAGGTGTATGAACTTGAAAATCATGATTTAGACTTTAAAAATCCCCAATTGACTTTTCTTTCTTCACAATTGACTTTTGCTTAGATCACAAGTAACTGTCTGACTGAAACCCTTCCACAAGGAACCAATGCACCAAATTTCATCCATGAACACTTGGTAACATATAAAAGACCATGAGAAAAAGTGGGAACTAAAATCCCCTCAAGAAGCTCCTTGACTCCAAAACCCTAGTTTGGGCCAGTTGTGTAGGAGGTGAAGCTTTGAGCCAGCTTCTTGATGAACTCAACTCTTCTAGGGACTTGATGTATAATTTGAGCTTGTATGAGATGTAAGAAACCCTTGCGGCTTGTTAGAAGGAACTTGTCTCTTGTCCTTTAGATTTGAATGATCACAACTTTGACAATCACTGATCACATGCCCTATGCTTCAAACCATGGACGTATGCTTCATCTTTCTTTGTTATGAATGCAATGCAAAGTATGAAAATGATATGCTAAATGATATGAAAATAAGAGGGCAAATTTTGGGGGTGTTAAACTTATTTCCTAGAAGACTTTTTTCCCGGTAAATATTGTGGAAGCATTTCCCTATCCCCGAAAGATTGTTACCTTTTCTCAATATTTTGGTATTCCTTTGTAGAGATGACGGTTGATGCTTGTCACCCCAGTAGGTTTTGATTTATTTATACCACTAGTAGATCCTTATCTGTTTGCCAACAAAGTTATAAGGATATTTATCCCCTTTAGAGTTTAATAGGGACGTTTCCCCCCTTTCCTTAAAGAGTGCGGAAGATTTTGTGTTGTTGATATTTCCCCAACATGTTATCCCCTCATAATGGAATTCTTTATCATTGTTAAAAACTGATTCGTGTATTAAATCCCCAACAGTATTTCCTCGGCATGAGTTAAGCCTTGTAATTTTATTCCTTTGATGACTTTTGTTTATCCCCTGCATGATTTCAGGTTGGATCTCCAGCAGAATTCCCCGTCTTTGTCACTTTGGGATTAACCGAGTATCCAGTTGTTGTGATGTTTATGTCACCTTTTGCTCATCTTTATTTCTGTTTTATCAGCATATGCATACCATATTCATGCATATGTTGTATGCATAACATCATATGTTTTCATTTTTTCATTCTTTGATACATCTTGTTCCCCGCTCTTTGGTGTAGATTTTCCGCACAAAGTGTGTGTGTTGTCTTCCCTCAATTTTAGAGTGCCAACCATTAAGCAGAAAGCATTTATCCTTTCTAATTCCCCACTGAGTTTGTTCCTCATGGATGATCTTGATCCCTGTTTCCTCCCCAATTTATTATCTGGATGGAACATTCCCAGTTGAGATATTTCCTCCTCGGGATGAGTCTTATTTGACCGTTTCTCTCCATTTTGTTCTTCAATTGAAATTTGGTCCTCTTGTGGATGTATTACCTGGGTTTAAATGCCAGTAACTGGTAGTTGAGATTATTTTGTTGAGTCTATTATCTACATATTTTCTACCCAGTGACATGTAGTAGATAATATTTTTCCCCTTTCAGTTGGTTACCTTTGTTTCTATCACTCAGTGATAGTCGATATTCCTTCTTTTCAAGCTATTTAATTTACTCCTACCCAGTGAATGGTAGTTGAGACTTATTATCTGCATATTTTCTATCCAGTGACAAGTACTAGATAATATCATAATTCTTGGTTCGCCTACCCTTGTTGGTAGTCGGTAATGTTGTTCCTCATATATCTTGGTTCATATACCCTTGTTAGTAGCAGATAATGTTGTTCCTCATATATCTTGGTTTGCCTACCATTGTTGGTAGTCGATGATGTTGTTCCTCATATATTTCAGTTCGTCTACCCAGTGACTGGTAGCCGATAATTTTGTTCCTGAACTCTTTGCTTTTCCTCTACCCAGTGACAGATAGCAGGTGTTTTTAATCTTCTTTTATCTCTGCCCAGTAACTGGTAGTAGATAATTTTGTTCCCAGCTTAGTTTCTCTCCATTCTTTATGGATTTGAATACTTTGATTGGATGATGTTTTCTCTAGTGAAGTTTTTATCCTTCCCTGTTGAGTCTTTTATCGATTGTGTTTTGATTTATCTTCATACATAATCACTCCCCTAGTTGAGTCAGCTATCCAGTGATTTATTTTCCTGGCAAACTCTTTTGTCGTCTTGTGTTTTCCCCCAATGGGGATTTATTTTTGTGTCCCCAAGTTTTTTCTTTCCTTTGGTGGTCGTTTTCTCCCCCACAAAGATCTTAGTTTTGCATATCATATCATATTCATATCATTGCATGGTCTCTTAGGACCAAAAGTTGGGTTTCCTATATTTAAGTCTCTCCCATCTTGAAGAAACGAAGATGTCAATCTTCATATCTCCATATTGAAGAAACTTAAATAGGGGTAGTTGTGTAACACCCTTCTACCCCACAACAATTTATATAAAATACTATCAGAGTACATCAAATAGAAAGGTGTCACACATTATTCAAAACAACAATCAACTCTTTGTCCTGTCCCGAAATACGGGTTACACAATCAACATAAACATAAATATGCATTTGCACAATGGAATTATACTTGGTAATTCAAATCAACCTATCATTTCTTGAAATAAAAGTATTCATTCAAAATAGCATCATAAATTAAAAGGTCTTTCATCACAACATAAAAAAGGAAAACATAGTTTGCAACTAATCCCAACCCGATGTTACATGACACAAAGCAGAACAAAACTCCAAATAACTCCTAAAATAATAAAAACACGCTCCAAGACTCTGAATCTTTTAGCACTGCGAAGCTACTCTTGATCATCTGCAAGTTACCCATATAAGAGGCAACATTTCCAAGCAAGCAGGGTGAGAAATCATAATTCATTATAACAATATAAGGATATGGAATTAAATAGAATAAGGACAACAACATCATAGAATCATCAACAAAATTCCACACATCGTAAACACAATCACTTCATGTATATGCAATGTCATCTATAATGAAATGCGAAGTATGCATGTGGTACCGATTTTCTCCATGTGATGGACACTGGCCATAAACCCTCCACAAGGGAGCACAACATAATAACCAAATCACTTCAATCAACACAATGGGATTAAAGCTACCAATGGGCCGAAGCCCCAACAAAATATGCTATGAAATGCAACGATGTTATATTCCTCATAATCACAAAAAATCAACGTGTACATCATTTCATTTCATATCCAGCATTTAATTATCATACAATCATGTTTTATCATCCATACATCAACAAATAGCTCAACAACGAAATTCGGCACGAGAAGGCCTCAAAAATCACCAAAAAAAAACATATACAGTCTCCTGACACGGCCAACCGTGTCCTATGACACAGCCCATGCCAGAGACCTATGCCATAGTCATCAAAACACAACAAAAATGCATAACATAATGGTCTGACACGGGTGGCTGTGTTGTGTGACACTGTCCATGTCAGGCACCCTGAAGCCAAAAAAATGTATTTTCCCCCACCAGAGAGCTGACACGGGTGCCTGTGTCGTGTGACACGGCCCGTGTCAGAGTGCGACAAAACCCAACTTTCCCCAAAAAGTTTTCTGCTGCATTCTGATCTCAAATAACACTCAGAAACATTTTTCCCCAACATCCAAATGCACCAATTTGTTCACATAACTCACATACAACAACACCTAACATTCTAAAACATTCTAATTCATCAAACACCACAATTCATCAACAATCTACAAGTACATAATCAATTCATAAACCAAACCTTATAAAACTATAATAAGATATGAAAACTCCCTATACCTTAGAGAATTCAATAGTTTGACACTCTTCTCCAAGGTTCCTAGCAAATTTCAAGACCTTATGCTTCCTCTCCTTCTTTTCCTTTCTTCAGAGCTCTTCACCAAAAACACAAGAATGTGAGAAACTGGTCGTATTACCCTCTTTGGATAATTATCCCAGTCTATGATTTTCCCAACTTATCCTTACTCTTTTCTATTAAAGACCACCTTGCCCTTTTCTTCAATATTTTTATTGATAACGAGAAATCGTATCACTTTATTACTACGTTTTAAGTCCGTTTTATCGCACATTGATCCTATTAACTCCCGATTGTTCGAGTTTTTTATGTCACATTGCAGGTATAACATGTCTAGAGCTAAATTATGAGAAAAAGATCAAATGAACCAAAACAAGCATGAAAAGAAGATGAAGAGAAGAATTCTGCTAAGTCTGCATATTTTTTAACACTCACGGTCGTCACAACATCACCACGACCGTGACGCCCTACTTTGAGGTCTCACGACCGTTACTCAATTATCACAACCGTGACGCGCTGGAATTGGAAAATCTGCCCGTTACGCCCTTGTCACGAACGTGACAAGGAAAATGTGTTTAATTAAATTGAAGTCATTCATGAAGACGTGCAACGAGTCAAATACGACTCCTACTTTTCCTCAGACCCAGTATGCCACTTTCCCTAAATTCTCTCATTTTGGACGATGCCCATGCTGATCAAATTCAACTGCCCAAGCCCAAAATTTAGTTATATAAATACCCTAGTTACAAATTGAAAATGACAGAGTATTATTTTAACTTTCACGCGGAAGCTCTGCCGTAATTTTCCTGAACCCTTATTTAATTTTTCCAGCCTTGTTCTTTGTTTATTTTTCTGTTTCTATATCCAACCCAAATTCAATAACAATTTCCAACATTAGGAAATTGTTATTTAAATTAATTTCTTTTTAGCCTTCAGATTTTGTTTCGCATTTTTATTTTTGATTCCGGTTTCCGAACACTCCGAGCTTGCCAATCTGTGGAAGAAGGAGTTTTAAGATTTTAATTATCCAGGTTTTTATATTTTTGCATTTATATTAAGTTATTTATTTGTTTATGTTAAGATATTATTATTATTTTATAATGTATGTTTTAATTAATATTTGTTTATTTCTGCATCTGTGTGTTGGTTTAAATAAAATGAGTAGCTAAATTAATTAGGCGGTATGTAATAAACTAAATCAAATCGGTAAAATCGAATCTAAGCTAAAATAATTTAGAACTTATATTCTGGCTGTGGCTTTTTATAATTAAAATTAATCTTTTTGTTACGAGAGTAAGAAAAGTGTAATACGTTAGGTCGAGACCATGAGAGTGTGAGATTTTAACCGGATAGCTAAAGTTAGGCATTTGATTTAAATACAACGAGAGCGCTTTAAAATGAATTAGACTTATTAAGTTTTCAAAAATTATTTTCTAAACACTTATGGGCTAGCGAGAGCAGGCATATGGCTTTAGGAGTAAGATCTGAGATAAGACCACGAGAGTGTGAGTCGAGGGTATTTAAACTGATAATCTCTACAGAATAATTTAAGTGAACCATCCTTATAAGCTTAGGTTAGATTGACCCGCATAGGTTAATATAATTACATACCGACCGCCTTCTCATTATTTCCTTAAAACTAATTTTAATTCTCGTTTTAATCCTTAAAACCAAACTCGTGACAAATATCCACCTTAGCTAAACTAGTAGACTCTCTAGCACTAGAGTGATTACAAAGTCCCTGTGGGATCGATAATCTTTTATATTACTTTGATAGGCTGTGCGCTTGCAGTTCAGATACCGCTAGACACATATTGCGTCTTCGCCCCATCAAGTTTTTGGCGCCGTTGCCAGGGATTTTGATTTAGTCACTAGTGCACTAGTAGAGTAGCACTGTCTAGACTAAGGTAACAACTTATTCTTTTCCTAATCTAATTTCCCGAGTGTATGCCAAGTACTCGCTCTCAAGGCGAAGACTTGCAACCTCCAGTCCAAGAATTAGAACGCTTCTTACATGTAAGAAGATGAATATTCGAATATGAACGAAAATACAACATTCCAGATCTTCAAGTTGATCCACCTAAACCAGTCAGAACATCAAAGGACGCAGAGATGGCTGAAGAACCAAATCATCCACTCAAATATTACGCTAGTCCTTCATAAGCTGAGCCGCATTCTAGCATTGCTGCACCGGCTATCAACCGAAACAATTTCGAATTGAAACCTTCGCTGATATTAGTCGTGCAACAAAATCAATTCGCCGGAAATCCTACCGAGGATCCGAACCTTCATCTTTCGATATTTGTGCAGTACACAGATACTGTAAAAGCTAATGGAGTTACCCAAGAAGCTATTAGATTACGCCTTTTTCCTTTTTCACTTCGAGACAGAGCGAGAGCCTGGCTTCAATTTCTACCCTCGAATTCAGTAACTACGTGGGAGGAACTAAAGAGAGTCTTCTTGACAAGATATTTCCCACCTAGTAAGACAGCTATGCTAAGAGCTCAAATCAACAAATTTAAGCAAAAGGAAAACGAATCACTTTTCGAAGCTTGGGAACTCTACAAAGATATGCTGAGACTTTGTCCACATCACGGATTAGTAGAATGGATGGTCATCCATACTTTCTACAATGGACTCTTGTACAACACAAGAATAACGATTGACGCTGCCGCAGGCGGCGCACTAATGGACAAAGAATATAATGATGCTTATGCACTTATCGAGAGTATGGCTCAAAATCATTACCAATGGGGAAGTGAGAGAGTCGCAACTGAGAAACCAACAAAAGGAGAGAGTCGCAACTGAGAAACCAAGTCAATGCAAAGTTTGACCAACTTAACCAAAAGATCGACAACTTGGCCATAACACCAACAACCACCGTGGCTGCGGTAACACCTAACTGTGAGTTATGTGGAGTTCCAGGACATGCTGTCCCTGATTGTCAACTATTAGCAGGAATTCCCACAGATCAAGTGAATTATGCTCAAGGAAACCCATACTCAAACACATACAACCCAGGTTGGAAGAATCATCCGAACTTCTCTTATAAGAACAACAATGCTTTATACGCACCAGGTCAAGCACCAGCTACACCACCAGGATATCAAAAGACTGCTCCTAATGTTCCTAGAAAATAAAACCTTGAATTGATGATGGAGAACTTCATAGCCACCCAATCTCAAACAAACAAGGATTTCGTAAACCAAAACATACACACTAGTGAGCAGATTAAGCAATTAGTTAGCAAAGTAGATGCGTTAGACACACATAACAAAATGCTTGAAACTCAGATTTCATAAGTAGCTCAACAACAAGCACCTACCGCTGCACCAGCTGGAGTATTTCCTGGACAACCCCAACCTAATCCAAAAGGACAGGCCAATGATGTGATACTAAGAAGTGGCAAGGAACTTGACGGACCTGCCGATCCAAGACTTGACAATCTAGCCATGTACCAAAAGCAAGATAAGCCGACTGAAAAGGAAAATGAACCAGAAGAAAAGGGAGATAATAATCAAGAGGCAGTGGAGAAAGAAAAGCCTTATGTGCCTCCACCACCTTATAAACCACCAATTCCGTACCCTAAGAGATTAACAAATTCCAAGACGATGGGCCAGTTTAAGAAATTTGTTGAACTTCTGAAATAGTTGAATATTACTATTCCGTTTACAGAAGCTATCACTCAAATGCCCTCGTATGATAAATTTCTAAAGGAAATCTTATCCAATAAGAAGAAGATAGAGGATAACGGAACCGTTACACTTACTACTGAGTGTAGCGCAATAATTCAAAACAATATGCCTCCTAAGTTAAAATATCCAGGTAGTTTTTCTATACCCTGTGTAATAGGAAAATTCGTCATTGACAAAGCTCTATGCGACTTAGGAGCCAATATCAGTGTTATGCCCTTAACAATTTGCAAAAGGCTAGACATGGGAGACCTAAGACCAACTAAAATGTCTGTTCAACTAGCCGACCGCTCTATTAAATATCCTGTAGGCATACTAGAAAATGTCTCGGTACGTATAGGACAATTCTACATTCCTACTGATTTTATAATCATGGACATCTCTGAAGACTCCACTACACCTATTATACTAGGAAGACCATTCTTAGCTACCGCCGGAGCTATTATAGACGTAAAGAAAGGATAGCTAACCTTTGAAGTAGGTGAAGAGAAAGTTGAATTTATTTTAACACAATTCTTACAATCACCAGCTATAGAGGATACATGCTATTTATTGGATGTAATTGACGAATGTGTAAGAGAAATGGAAATGAAAGAAACTACTTATTCTGAAATTATGAAAATTCAAATCCCTCCGATTTTCGAAGATGACAATTGGCGTGAACCGTATCAGGATGATAGTCTAAGCGAAAGTTTAGCACTTACACCGGATCCCATGCCAAGTAAGAAGAAACCTACATTAGAGTTAAAAACTTTACCTAAGAACCTAAGATACGAATTCCTAGACACTGAATGTACAAGACCAGTTATAATCAATTCCAGTTTAGGAACAATCGAAACAAAGAAACTACTAGACGCTGGAATAATATATCCAATCTCTGATAGTAAATGGGTTAGTCCAGTACATGTAGTACCAAAGAAAGGAGGTATCACTGTTGTGAAAAACGCTAAAGGCGAATCGATATCTCAAAGAGTAGTGACCGGACATAGAGTGTGCATCGATTATCGTAAACTAAACAAAGCCACTCGAAAAGATCATTTCCCATTACCCTTTATAGATCAAATGTTAGAACGATTAGCCAAACACTCGTACTTCTGTTATCTTGATGGTCACTCAGGATTTTTCCAAATCCCGATCCACCCAGATGATCAAGAGAAGACTACATTCACATGCCCTTATGGAACGTTCGCTTATAGACGAATGCCCTTTGGATTGTGTAACGCTCCTGCAACCTTTCAAAGATGTATGATGTCAATCTTCACAGATTTCATAGACAACATCATGGAAGTGTTCATGGACGACTTCTCTGTATGCGGGCAAAGTTTTGAAGGATGTCTATCAAATTTAGAAATAGTGTTAGAAAGATGCGTAAAAGTAAACCTCGTGCTTAACTGGGAGAAATGTCATTTTATGGTCAGAGAAGGAATCGTACTAGGACACGTTATATCTGATAAGGGAATTGAAGTTGATAAAGCTAAGATAGAAGTCATAAAAGATCTTTAACCCCCTAAGACCGTTCGAGAAATACAAAGCTTTTTAGGACACGCCGGGTTCTACCGACGATTCATCAAAGATTTCTCGAAAATCACTAAACCTCTTACCGGTTTATTAATGAAAGACGTTGAGTTCATATTCAATAAAGATTGTCTTAAAGCATTCGAAACTCTAAAAACAGCCCTCATCACCGCACCAATCATGCAACCACCTGACTGGAGATTACCTTTCGAAATCATGTGCGATGCGAGTGACTATGCTGTAGGCGCAGTTCCAGGACAAAGGAAGGACTAGAAACTTCACGCAATTTACTATGCCAGTAGAACCTTAGATTCTGCTCAGATGAACTACGCCACTACTGAAAAAGAACTGTTAGCAGTTTTCTTTGCGCTTGATAAATTCCGTTCCTACCTAGTGGGAGCAAAAATAATCATCTACACAGACCACGCTGCTATCAGATATCTATTAACCAAGAAAGATGCTAAACCAATACTCTTGAGATGGATTTTACTCTTACAAGAGTTTGATCTCGAAATCAAAGATAAGAAAGGTACTGAAAACGTCGTAACAGACCATTTATCTAGAATAGAAGGTATTAAACCCGAACAAGTGCCGATTAACGACGATTTTCCGTATGAACAGCTGATAGCTCAAATAGGAAACGACCCAATTAAGTTAGACATAGATGAACCAAAAACCGTGGAAACAATACAAACAACCGTAAGACTGCCATGGTACGCTGACATTGTCAACTACTTAGCTGCAAGAGCACTTCCACCTGACTTAACCTATCAGCAGAAAAAGAAGTTCTTCCACAATCTCAAGCATTACTATTGGGACGAACCATTATTGTTTAAAAGAGGACCCGACAAAATCTTTCGTCGATGTATTCCCGAAGAAGAAATAGAAGATGTCATTGCTCAATGTCATTCATCTCCTTATGGTGGACATGCAAGCACTTCCAAGACTTGTGCAAAAATCTTACAAGCCGGCCTATTTTTGCCCAATCTATGGAAAGATGTCCACATTGCTGTTATAAATTGCGATCGGTGTCAACGCACCGGTAATATTTCAAGAAGAGATGAAATGCCTCAAAGAGGAATATTAGAAGTAGAAGTCTTTGACGTCTGGGGAATAGATTTCATGGGACCATTCCCATCATCTTTCGGTAATAAGTACATACTCGTAGCTGTCGATTATGTTTCAAAATGGATTGAGGCTATAGCTTCTCCTGCAAATGACACACGAGTAGTAATTAAGCTTTTCAAGAATATAATATTTCCAAGATTTGGTGTGCCTAGACTTGTCATAAGTGACGGTGGCTCGCATTTCATTTCGAAAATATTTGACAAATTACTATCTAAGTATGGAGTCAGACATCGTGTAGCAACACCATATCATCCACAAACGAGTGGACAGGTCGAAGTCTCGAACAGAGAAATAAAGCAAATCCTAGAAAAGACTGTCGCCATATCTAGGAAAGATTGGTCATCTAAACTTAATGAAGCTTTATGGGCTTATAGGATAGCCTACAAGACACCCATAGGAACTACACCTTTCAAACTAGTGTATGGGAAGGCTTGTCATCTCCCGGTAGAACAAGAACACAAGGCATATTGGGCGATTAAAACACTCAATATAAACTACAATACCGTTGGAGAAAAGCGAATCCTCGACATTAATGAATTAGAAGAATTAAGGTTAGATGCTTATGAGAATGCTAAGATATATAAAGAAAGAACCAAGCGATGGCACGATAAACGCCTATCTAGGAAAGAATTTAGTGTGGGAGACGTTGTACTCCTCTTTAATTCAAGACTTAGGCTCTTTCTTGGAAAACTAAAATCTAGATGGTCAGGACCCTTTGAAATAACTTGAGTGTTCCCGAGCGGAGCAATAGAAATTAAGGGTAGGAATAGTGAACCGTTCATAGTAAACGGACAACGATTAAAACATTACCATAAAATTGAAAATAAAGATTATGCGAATAGTCTAAAGCTTTTAGAGTTGTCCACTAACTTCCCTGATTAATCTACCCCTAAGCATTACGTCAGGCTTATGACGATAAAAACAGAGCTTAGTGGGAGGCAACCCATTTTATCATTTTATCATTTTATTGTTTTTATTTCATTATTATTATTATTGACTTTATTTATGCATTTATTTTCTTATTTTCTTTATTTTAATTTCTATTTTCTAAATCACTTTTAAATTTACTTTGCTACAGATTTTCTAAAGTCTTTTCTACCTTCCCTTTTCCCCCTGATTTGTTTCCTCCACATTAACACTAACTATGGCTAACCAACCAAGAAACATTATGGAAACCAAATTTAGAGGTAGGAACCAAAGAATGAAATTTGAGGAATTATCACAGAGACAAATGGATTTGACTCCGTACCATGATGAGCTGACTATGGAAACTTTAGGTATACATGATAGCATCCTATACCTGTTTAACCAACTTGGATGGGAGAATGCTCTCATAAAACAAAAATTTGTAACTTACCGCGAGCTCACCCTTGAGTTTTTAAGCTCCTTAGTTTACTTACCCGAGCGCGGATTTGGATTAAGGAAAGGATTTATTAGTTTCCGACTATTCGGGATCAAATATGACTTTAACCATAAGGAACTAGCTGACTTACTAGGATTCCCTAGTGGACCTTTTGCCTTTACTACCACCCAGGTAGAATTAATGGATATTGAGCTAGACTTCTTTTGGGGAACCTTAACCGAAAATTACCATCCTGAGCCGGATAACATGAACAATGATGAAATACATAACCCTGCTATCCGCTACTTTCATAAGATCCTTGCCCACACCTTCTTTGGAAAGGAAGAGAACCTCACTGGAGTATCTAAAGATGAGATATTCATAATGTCCTGTTTGACCGATGGAAAACCAGTTAATGCTGTGCCATTCATGATGCAAACCTTTACCCGAATCCAAGAGGAACCTGATCTACCAATATTGGTAGGAGGCCTGGTCACCATGATTGCTGATGCCCTCAGACTTAGATACCAATTACACAAGTGCAACCGTTTAGGTACCATCCGCCCTATGAATCTGAATTTCTGCTTTAACCGTCAAATCATAAGAAACTTAGGACAACCACCTTACGAGTACCTAATCAGAAATGAAATAGTAACCCTGTTCACATTACCGAACCATGCTAAAGTCAGTGTTCACAATAGAGATAATTGGCTTTATGAGCTTTCCGCTCCTGACTATCCATCAACACCAGAAACACCACAATCCTACCAAATTAGGGATGACTTAATGACTGATGTAGAAAGTGACCCTGAGACACCTCCTGGTTATCATGACATCGACCACACTGATGAAGTTATTGAAACCCCTGAAATTAATCAAGTAGGATATGTTGACAGCTTAAAGAAAATTATGAACACTCTTGAAGTTTACCAGACTGATATTAATGCTGTTAAGGATGAAGTTAAAAGCATGCGATTGGACGTTATAGGTTTAAATGACATAACATGTGAACAATTCTATCATATAAACTCCGCACTTGAAGATTTGAAGAAGCAACTTTGATAATGCTGTAGTGATTTGAATTTATTTTACTTTTCGTTTTTGTTTCTAGTTAGTTTTGATATTTCGCAACATTTCATAGCTTATTTTTATTACTGTAATTTCTTTCTATTATGTCAAAAGCAAAGTACTTCTATTTTTGAAATATTCCAATTTAATCAATTTACATGCTTTGCATTATTTACTGATACATTTGAATTGCTGGATATTTTATGAATTCTCGTGTGATGAAATCTACTGCTTATATATATATATGTTGATCCACTATTATGCATTATGTTTATGGTGGAATTAATTGGAAGTAATAGGAATTGCAATTGAACTGAACTGAGGTAATACATTATGTGAAAATCCCACATTTTGTGATCCTCACGGTCGTCACCATCCCCTCACGATCGTAACGGGCTATTTAGCGCATCACGACTGTAAGACCCCCCTCACGACCGTGACAACCCTATTTACGAATTCTGAAGTTACAGAACCGTTCACCTTCGCAGAACCCCATTTTCTATTTTCACAACAACTCTAACCTCCCATCATCTCCTCTTCTCCCGTAACCACCCATTACTCTCAATCAATTCCATTAACCCGTTCCACCTTTTCATTTATTCACAACTCCTCACATTCACTTCATTCCATTATAATCCGAACAATTTCTTCACATTTTCTCACAAAACCTCAAAAACACTTATCTCTCATTTACTTCATTTGCATGCAATGGAGAATATTCAGTTTAGAGATGGAGACCAAGGAGAAGCACAACGAGAGAAGTTTGTAAGGTTTCAAAACCGTGGCATTCAACCCACTCGGTACGTCGACCTCGATTGCTTGAGGGAGTTAGGATTGCTCGACGGAGTGAAGCTACTGCTTGAGCATGTTGGTTTGTGGGACTTGTGCAGTCAACTGCAACCGACATTAAAAAACCTCACCTTGGAGTTTCTAAGTTCATTTCAATATATCACGCCACCCGGATCAACGAGTCAACTCACCGGCATTGCAAAATTCAGAATGCTTGGAAGAGAGTTCCGAATCACTCAAACAAGAATCGCTGAACTGTTAGGCTTCAGCCACGGCGACGATGCTCACCTCCGCGTGCCCGACAACTTTAATGAAGCTGCTTTCACCTTGTGGCACAACATCACTAACAGCCGTGCTTCCGCCTACCAGAGTCTGAATGTCACTCATATCCATAACCTAGCTATTCGGTATTTCCATCGTATCATATGCAACACTATCTTCGCAAGAGAGAGCAACCACAAGCTAAATTCCAAATAACTCTTGTTCTTGCACTGTGCCTTGAATGAAGAACGCATCAATGCCGCTCCGTTCCTTTTAGACCATATTCAGTCTGTAACGCATAGAGGCGCCACTCCCTTCTACATTGGCGGGATTATTACTACCCTTTCCATACAGCTGGAGCTTTGTGACCACCTCACCCATCTGCCTCATAGAGCACTGGAGCTACTGCAAGTCTGCTCATATGATCTCTTAGAGAGAGGATGGCAGGTTCAACCCTGTGATCCAAGGCACCATCTATCATCATATCACTTTGCCTTGCAGGGACCGCATTGATCCATCGAACAGAGCCAATTGGCTATTTGATTTACCGGATGCTGCATGCCATGTTCCGATTATTGACGAGCAGCCTGATGCACCTGTGGACGAGATGCAGGATGCGATGGATGCTGCTGAGCCAGTTCAGGACATCCCTGAGTCCTCCACCAGGCAGCCACCTTCAGCTGATGTCACACTTGAAGAAATCCTCCGTGCCATTCATCAGCAGAATCAGATGAATGCTGCACTTGAGCGTAGGCAGAAAGAGCAATACGATGCCCTCCTTGCAACTGTTGTCAGTAACCAGAAGACAACAGATGAGAAGCTAGGAGATATTTTCAGTGAGCTAGAAGCTTTGTGTATAGATGTCAATGCTCTCACCACCACCGGTTCTGACCAGGAAGCCACTCCTACCAGACGCTCCCGCACCAGAAGCCGAGGCCGTGGTCGTCAGCAACATTAGTTTACTTTTTGTTTTTGCATTTCTGTTTTTGTATTGTATTTTCCCCGCTATTATATCACAACATTGAGGACAATGTCTGATATAGTGTGGGAGAGATACCTTTCCCTTTCCGCATTTTCCATTTCATTGTATTTCCCTTTTCGTATTTTAATCAAACAAAGTAATATTTATGCTATTTCTTCAGTTTCAATTCTTCCCTGTTTATTTAGCCATACCGAAATTTTTTTGCTTTATCTTCGCATTACTCGACTTACCTATGAAATCATAGTTATGAAGCTGAGAAAGATCCAACAAGATCAATACAGTCTTGACACCTTAGACTTCCTACTTAAGCATTCCATTCCGATAATTGTTACGACTACACCTTAAGTCTTAGTTCTAAAGTAACCCCTAGTAGTTTATACTAGCAGTCAACACCGTCTGAACACAAACCACGTGGGGAGCCGATGAACATAAGTGTTTGATGCCTAATCTATAAACGATCCTTCATATCTCGATGCCAATAAAAAGAAATTGCACCAAAGTACACGGTCGCATATAAGAGATGAGAAATATAAGAAGGAGTCCATTGCGGGTTGGTTCAGAGGTACCTGGTTCTGAACTTGGTAGGGCGTGCTACGGCTCGATCCCCCACAACCTCCAATTTGGATAATATGTAAAGGGTTGCCACATTCGTGTACCAGACCCCGTGCTTATAAAGGATCAAAGTCACTAACCAGCTACTCCACTACGTGCGTGCTAAGGCAAATGGCTTAATGTGATTGCGCTAGAACGAAACCGGGTGAAATAAGATCGAAAGACTCTAGGTAGAATCATAACGCAATTGCCGAATGTTTCGTTTAACGGGAAGTCGACGACTTAGCTTGTTGCTTGTGTCATTAGTGTATCGTTAGTGTTCTATTCTAGTACCGGTTTATCTAACTTAATGATTTCTCGTATGGTTTGTTATGTGTACGCGTCCGATGAAAATTGTCCGATCATTTTTCAACCGACTATTTGCTTGAGGACAAGCAAAGGTTTAAGTTTGGGGAAGTTTGATAACGAGAAATCGTATCACTTTATTACTACGTTTAAGTCCGTTTTATCGCACATTGATCCTATTAACTCCCGATTGTTCGAGTTTTTTTATGTCACATTGCAGGTATAACATGTCTAGAGCTAAATTATGAGAAAAAGATCAAATGAACCAAAACAAGCATGAAAAGAAGATGAAGAGAAGAATTCTGCTAAGTCTGCATATTTTGTAACACTCACGGTCGTCACAACATCACCACGACCGTGACGCCCTACTTTGAGGTCTCACGACCGTTACTCAATTGTCACGACCGTGACGCGCTGGAATTGGAAAATCTGCCCGTTACGCAGTTCGTGACAAGGAAAATGTGTTTAATTAAATTGAAGTCATTCATGAAGACGTGCAACGAGTCAAATACGACTCCTACTTTTCCTCAGACCCAGTATGCCACTTTCCCTAAATTCTCTCATTTTGGACGATGCCCACGCTGATCAAATTCAACTGCCCAAGCCCAAAATTTAGTTCTATAAATACCCTAGTTACAAATTGAAAATGACAGAGTATTATTTTAACTTTCACGCGGAAGCTCTGCCGTAATTTTCCTGAACCCTTATTTAATTTTTCTAGCCTTGTTCTTGTTTATTTTTCTGTTTCTATATCCAACCCAAATTCAATAACAATTTCCAACATTAGGAAATTGTTATTTAAATTAATTTCTTTTTAGCCTTCAGATTTTGTTTCGCATTTTTATTTTTGATTCCGGTTTTCGAACACTCCGAGCTTGCCAATCTGTGGAAGAAGGAGTTTTAAGATTTTAATTATCCAGGTTTTTATATTTTTGCATTTATATTAAGTTATTTATTTGTTTATGTTAAGATATTATTATTATTTTATAATGTATGTTTTAATTAATATTTACTTATTTCTGCATCTGTGTGTTGGTTTAAATAAAATGAGTAGCTAAATTAATTAGGCGGTATGTAATAAACTAAACCAAACCGGTAAAATCGAATCTAAGCTAAAATAATTTAGAATTTATATTCTGGCTGTGGCTTTTTATAATTAAAATTAATCTTTTTGTTACGAGAGTAAGAAAAGTGTAATAGGTTAGGTCGAGACCACGAGAGTGTGAGATTTTAACCGGATAGCTAAAGTTAGGCATTTGATTTAAATACAGCGAGAGCGCTTTAAAATGAATTAGACTTATTAAGTTTTCAAAAATTATTTTCTAAACACTTATGGGCTAGCGAGAGCAGGCATAGGGCTTTAGGAGTAAGATCTGAGATAAGACCACGAGAGTGTGAGTCGAGGGTATTTAAACTGATAATCTCTACAGAATAATTTAAGTGAACCATCCTTATAAGCTTAGGTTAGATTGACCCGCATAGGTTAATATAATTACATACCGACCACCTTCTCATTATTTCCTTAAAACTAATTTTAATTCCCGTTTTAATCCTTAAAACCAAACTCGTGACAAATATCCACCTTAGCTAAACTAGTAGACTCTCTAGCACTAGAGTGATTACAAAGTCCCTGTGGGATCGATAATCTTTTATATTACTTTGATAGGCTGTGCGCTTGCAGTTCAGATACCGCTAGACACATATTGCGTCTTCGCCCCATCATTTATTAATAATAATAATAGTATAATAATACACTAATTATTTATATTTTCTAAAAAGACTCTTTAACTCCCAAAATTCTCCAAATTTACCAAAACTCTAAATTCTTTCTAAATTAATTAAATAAATAAATAAGTAATAAATTTAGATTTTCGGGGTGTTACAACTCTCCCCTACTTTAAGAATTTTCGTCCTCGAAAATTACCTGAGGTAAACAGAGTCAGATACGACTCCTTCATTTGATCTTCCCGCTCCCAGGTCCAACTCCCTCCAGCTGGTCCACCCCCACAATACCTTCATTAAGGAAAATTCTTTACCTCGCAGTTGCTTCAATTCTTTACCCTCAATCCTTACAGGAAAAACTTCAATTGTCAAATTATCCCTCACCTGAACATCATCCACTTGAATTACATGCGACGGATCCGGATTATACTCCCTCGACTATGACACATGGAACACTTCATGTGAATTTGCAAGTGACAGCGGTAGAGCCCTCCGGTAGATAACCTCTCATATCCTCTGCATAATCTGATACAGACCAACAAAACACGGAGTGAGCTTTCTAGACTTCAAATCTCGTCCTACACCAGTCATAGGAGTAAATCTTAAGAATGCGTGATCTCCATCTTGGAATTCAAGTGTTTTTCTTCTCTTATAATGGTAACTCTTCTGACGACTTTGGGACGTCTTCATCCTTTCCTGAATCATCTTAATCTTTTCAGTTGTCTCTTGAACAATCTCAGGTCCAAGCACCAAACTCTCTACTGACTCATACCAACACAATGGAGTTCAACAACATCTCCCATACAACGCTTCATATGGAGACATTCCAATACTAGCATGAAAAATGTTGTTGTATGTAAACTCAACCAACGACAAATGACTATCCCAAGATCCTCCTTGGTCCAGCGCACAAGCCTTCAAAAATTCTTCTAAAGATTGAATTGTTCTTTTCGTCTGACCATCTGTCTGCGGATGATAAGCAGAACTCATCCTCAACTTAGTACCCAAAGCATCCTGTAAAATCTTCCAAAACCTTGACGTAAACCGCAAATCTCTATCCGACACAATACTCGAAGGTACACCATGTAACTTCACAATCTCCTCAATATAAATCTCAGCCAGCCTCTGCATAGAATGATTAATATTTATCGGTAAGAAATGCACTGACTTAGTTAACCTATCCACAATGACCCAAATTGAATCATTACCTCTTGTACTCTTCGGTAACCCAGTCACAAAATCCATGGAAATGCTATCCCATTTCCACTCAGGGACATTCAACGGCTGCATCATACCTGAAGGTTTATGATGTTCAATCTTTGACTTCTGGTAAGTCAAACATGCATACACAAATTCAACAATATCTCTTTTCATTCTTGGCCACCAAAACAATCTACGCAAATCTTGATACATCTTCGTAGCACCAGGATGAATACTCAGTCGACTTCTATGTCCCTCCTCTAAAATACTCTTTTTAATTCCTGGAATGTCCGGAACACATACTCTATCTCGAAATCTCAAAACTCCACCTTCATTAATTCAGAACTCACATGCATTACCTTGATCAACCAACATCAACTGATCAATTAGTTTCAAATCAGATTTTTGACCCTCACAAATTTCTTCCAAAATTCCACTAGTAAACTTTAACATACCCAATTTCACACTATTTGTAGTCATCTCGCTCAACAAACTCATGTCTCCGAATTGCTCAATTATTTCAAGTTCTCTCACCATAAGCATCGATATATGGAGCGACTTCCTACTCAAAGCATCGACCACTACATTTGTCTTACCGGGATGTAATTCAAATAAAACTCGAAATCCTTTAATAATTCAAGCCACCTCATCTGCCACATATTTAATTCTTTTTGATCAAACAAGCACTTCAAACTTTTATGATCACTGAATACCTCAAATTTTGAACCAAACAAATAGTGCCTCCAAATCTTAAGTACAAATACCACAACAACCAACTCTAAGTCGTTAGTAGGGTAATTCCTCTCATGAAATCTTAATTGTCTAGACGCATAAGCAATTACTTTATCATTTTGCATCAAAACTCCACCAAGACCAATCTTGGAAGCATCACAATAAACCACAAAGGACTCATTCGGTTTTGGCAAAACCAACACTGGAGCAGTTGTCAACTTTTTCTTTAGTTCCACAAAACTTTCCTTGCAAGCAACATCTCACACATACGTTTGAACATTTTGATTCAACTGCATCAACGGCAAAGCCAACTTAGAAAAACCCTCAATGACTTACGATAGTAACCAACCAATCCAAGAAAACTACGAATCTTAGTAGCAGACTTCAGAGTCTCCCACTGCAATACCGCATCAATCTTCGAAGGATCCACAAAAATTCCACCAGTCGAAATCACATGCCCGAGGAAACTTACTTCCTTCAACCAGAACTCACACTTTGACAACTTAGCATACAATTTCTTTTTCCTCAATACTTGCAACACAATCTTTAAATGCTCAACATGTTCTTCCTATGATTTGGAATATACCAAGATATCATCTATGAAAACCACCACGAATTTATCAAGATACTCATGAAAGATCCTGTTCATATATTCCATGAACACACCAGGCGCATTAGAAACTCCAAACGACATCACAATATACTCATAATGACCATACCTCGTCCTGAAAGCTGTCTTCAGAATATCATCAGCTTTAACTCGAATCTGATGATAACCATACCTCAGATCAATCTTACTGAACACACAAGCACTTACCAGCTGATCCATCAAATCATCAATCCTCGGAAGTGGGTACTTATTCTTGATAGTCACCTTATTCAACTGTCGATAATCGACGCACAACCTCATGCTACAATCTTTCTTCTTAACAAGCAACACTGGAGCACCCCACAGAGAAACACTAGGTCGAATGAACTTTTTCTCTAACAATTCTTCTAATTGTTTCTTCAACTCACTCAACTCTGAAGCCAAAATTCTACAAGGAGCCATCGATACCGGACTTGTACCTGGTACTAAGTCCACATCAAAATCAATTTCTCGTTCCAGAGGTAAATCACTTATATCATCAGGAAACATATCTTGAAATTCACGAACCACATGCAACTCTACACTAACTACTTTATCATCAACTTTCAATGATGCAAACACCGCAAACATCAAAGCTTCATCTGATAATAATTCATCCACTTGCTTAGCAAATAGAAACATCAACTCGCCATTTTCACTCAGTTCGAGAAACGTCACAGTCTTACTATAACAATTAATATGAACATAATTGAATTCCAACCAGTTCA
Organism: Lathyrus aphaca; assembly: GCA_963966055.1. NCBI lineage: Eukaryota > Viridiplantae > Streptophyta > Magnoliopsida > Fabales > Fabaceae > Lathyrus > Lathyrus aphaca. The sequence goes on along the minus strand of OZ014520.1, from coordinate 553,725,233 downwards.
TACCAAGGATAACACCGATTTGGTGCAAAGGTAGGCACACCAAATCCATCACAAAATTCTTCTAATTATTTTTCAAAGGACACTTTGTCGCTCCCACTAAATGAGGCTAAGTCAAATAGCGTACAGACGTGAACGGTTGGCGAAAAGAGAAATGAAAAGAGTCGCCAGCTAGGCATTTTTATCCCGAAGGAAAGGTAATGCTGCATAAACCTAGAAAGATATGGATAAGACGGTCGCGAACCAGAGAGACTGAGAAATGAGGTTGGTTACAACCTGGGAAGGTATTAGCACCCAGATTGTCCGCCGTACTCGACGAGATCCACGCTTAAAGGATTTGTGTTTTAAAGGGGTAGTGTCAATGCGATCTGTGTATCAAAGCTGGGAAGAATGCAAGTGTCAGTGTAAAAGAAGTGTAAAGTGTAGTATGTACAGTGTCAGTGTAAGAATAGGAATGAAATGCTCAAGATCATGAGGCTTAAAGAATAAGGTTTGAAAGAGGGGGAATATACAGAGACTTTTGTTCGATAATTGTTAAGTTATGCCTACGTATCCTCTCGTGCAATGAGGAAGTCATAACACCGTAGTTCGACTCAAAGAGACTGAAAAGGTAAATTGACTTGTGAACTGCTTACTTGTCTATGCTCAAGTGTATGACCTGTCTGGCTCAGGTGCAAACTGTCTTGCATTAGACGGAAGAAGCAAGTTCTCGTTTGTGAGTGAATGAGATGAGAAAAGAATCCCGGAGGAGACGATTATTGTTTGTTTTTGTGTTTTCAATCTTTTATTGCTTTTTGGTGTTTGTCATAAGTTAGTGAGTTTAAGCCTAAACCAAGGGTCAGTAAACTCATCACATCCTCCCTCTGATTAGGGGTAATGAGAATACCTTAAGTGTGAAGTCAGCATCTCACACTTAATCACCCTGAAGTAGGATTAAGATCATTAACCTACTTGTTGTTTATTTAGATGTTTTTGTTGTTTTTGTTTAGTGTTAAGTAATGATATTAAGCCATAATCAAAGATTAAATGGACTCATTACACCATCCTAATAGAAGGATAATAGATGAGAACATTTAAGCTGAGGAAAGCTCCTCAACTTAATCCATGATTAGGGATTAACCTCATGACAAACCAAAGCCTTTATTAAAGTGGATTTTAGTTAATGATAAGATGAAGAAGTGATTTTTATGGTTTGTAAGACAACTTGAGGGGGACTTGTCCATTAACACTAGGGTTAGTCCTTCTTAACCAATTAAGGAAGAATTAAAACCCTAATGCAAGGCCCAAGTTACAAGCTTGATGTCTTAGTGATTATTAGGTGGATTGATTAAAGGATTTAAACACATTAAGGGTTTAACACTTAGGATTAAAGTTATACACTCCATCCTAATAGAAGGATGCATGCATAAGCTTAATCACAAAGCCTTAAAGCCTTTAGGGTTTAGTCCCTGATTATGGGATGAGAAGAGAAGAATCAATGATGACACAAAGGCAAAACTAAATGGGGGGGACTAATCAAACCCTAATTATTATCATGCTTGGGTACCCTAGGGTTTGTGAGGCTTAAGAGAGAAAGAATCTTCAGAGAAAACACCAAGAAGCAGATGAAAGGAGCAAGAGGCAAAGAGAAGCAAAACAACTTGCTTCACTTAAGAATTCAAGTTGCTTGAAGGAAGAAAGTAAGATGAACAAGAATTAGCAAGCTCAATCCAATACACATACAAAATGCAGCAAAGGAAGTATGAAAGAGATGAAAAGAGATTGTGAGAAGTGAAGGCAAATTCACTTCTCACACAACTTACCACCTGAAATGTTAGCATAAGAAAATGAAATGCAATGCAAATGAGATGAAATGTGACGATGCAAACCAAAACCAGGAGTAAGATCATGAAATTAATGATGCTAAGAGATGATGCAAACACATGACAAGAGATGAGAATGATCATACAAGCCTAAGGATGCAAATGAGGCATGCATTGAACCATGGACATACATGAAAAGTTATGAAATGCAAATGACATACAACATGGAAAATGAAAGATGCAATGAACAAACATGATTCTAATATGTCCTAAGATGTATCATGAATCAAATGAATGCACAAAATGTCATGGCAAGTCAATGAATGCAAGCAAATGAAAAATGGATGCAAAAGAAGGCACAAATTAGGGTTTCATGCATCATGCAAGGCAAAAATCCAAAACCAGAAGCAAACAACATGATAAAAATTTGAAAATGCAATCAAAGACACCCTAAACCTATACAAACTCACTGCCCAAAGGAGGGAATCCAACTCTTATCCTAGTGAAAGTTATGAATTTCCTAAGATTGCTAGGGTTTTGGGGCGTCTCACAAAGAAAAATGCCAAACAAATTGAAAATGCAAGATCAAATCAAATCAATTTTATCCTATAAACTACATGCTATGCAAGATGCAATGCCAAAAGAATCATCATCCAACTCTCAATGGTTAGGCAGAAATGAATTTTTGAAGTTTGAAACAAAATATTGCCTTGAAATGAAATTAAATCCAATGAAAATGATCAAAAGGCATCAAGATCAAAAAAGAAATTTGGTTTGAGAGTTGGACAATGCTTCTAAATGTTTTTAAATGCATCATGAATTATTTTGTGATTTTTAAATACCTAAATGTATTTTTAATTAATTAATTCTCATTAACTAATTAAAAATAATCATTTAAATGATTTAAAAATAATTTTTAATGCAAAAAATAAAAATAAAAATATTTTTGTGTTCTGAAAATTCATGAAACCTTTGACAAAAAATTTCATAATTTTTAGATGATTTTAACTATTTTTTAAAAATTCGTACAAATTAAATATGAAACAAATAAAAATAAAATGAATTTAAATGAAAAATAAGAAAGTCAAATGATCTGAAGGCCAGGATTCAAATTCCAGGGGGCGGGAGTTGACTACGCGCGCTAATGGATGGCCCACATTCAAACTGGCCTAATTATGATTAAACCCTAATCAGAAGCCCTAATGACTTTCAGATGACCAGAACAGTGTTCCGGTCATCTTCTCCGGCAGGCTCCTCACTCAATCTCTCTCAATACGCCATGAAACTCCACCAATCTCTCCAGAATCACTCATTAGACAACTCTAAACAAGAACCCAACAATCAAAATCATTTATTTTCACTCAAACTCAAGAATCAAACCAAAAAGCATTTCACGGGAAAAGTTTCAGAACAAGCATACATGGCCATTTTTCACTCATTTTCAAAACAAATCACATCACGGTAATAAGTGAAGCATAAGGAAGCATTTAGAAACTAAAAATGGAAGTTCTGGAAAAATAAATACCATGGCTACCTGAGCTTGAGCTTTCGAAACAGGGACTTTCTGGCTGCTTCTTTGGTTCAAACAAACTCCAATGATCCTCCTTTGAAGCTTTTGACACTTAGTTGGAGTTTATATGGCCTCCAGAGAGAGTTGGCAGAAGCTCAGGCCAAGGGAGTGTGGAAATCGTATTTTTGATGTGGGAGGTTTCAGGCCAAAACAATGGTTGGGAAATGATCAGAGGATCATGGTGAGTGATTTGGTGAAGTTTGTTTTGATGTTTGATGCTTGTGTGATCAGATTCGAAGGAAAGTGCATAAGGGGTGAGTTTCTTGAACTATGGCTTGGAGAGAGTTTCAGGCTTGTGTGTGTTATGAAAATGAACCCTTGGAGTGTGTTTGTAAAGTCTGGATTGGGCAGAGAGTTGTTGTGGACTGTTGTGATTGGTATGGGTGTTTTTGCCAAAAAGTCAAAAGTGTTGTACTTGAGGTATGGGCAATGGTGTAGCTAGCTCATTGGCTTGTCCTAGCTCAGCTGAGATTAAGGATGTCCATGGAATTGGTTTTGAGATAATTCAACAAGTTGAGTGAAGTTTATGTAGTGTTTTGCAAATTTGTGAACTTTTGGCCCTTTTGGAATTTCTCAATGCACAAGTCATGAAATTGGACAAATATTTGGTGCATTCTGATCTTTAGACATTGTTTCATGTTTGTACAAAGGTTAGAAATCACTTTGAGGTCTCATTTCAACTTGGCAAGTGTTTTTGCAACTTTGCCTCTTTGGTGCATAACTTGAAATTATGTGATTTTCCCCAACTTTGACAAGCCATAACTTTTGATCCAAAATGAATTAGAATAAGTTCTTGTACTTTTTGAAAAGGGAATGATCCATTCTACAACTTTCATGACCAAAGTTTTCCCATTTGAAGCATTTTTGAATCAAAAAGAAAGGGTTGAAAAAGTTTCCCAAAATGGCAAGTTTCCATTACAAGTCATTTTCCCAAAAAGGCAACTTTGCAAATGGCTTGAAATTCTTCAATTTTGTGAACTTCTAACATCTTCTATGATCAAATAAAGACCATATACATTCAAAAATGATGAAGAATACCCTTTGGTTGGGTCATTGGGGGCCTCAAATGCCCTGTTTTTACACTGACTTGCTCAAGAAGTCATCCCTTGATCAGATGCCTTCCCCATGGAATTTCTTCATGAAACTTGATATGCATGATCCTTATAACATATAGATACCAATAGAAACAAGAATGACCAAAAAATTTGGAGTTATGGCCTTTGAAACCAAAACCCTAATTCTAGGTCATCTGTGTAGTTAAACCTGGCTCTGCTTCCATGCCATTCTCAGTTCTTGTGATTCTTTGACTTTCTTGACTTTGTGGGGATACAATATGATGCTTGAACATACATGGACCCTTTTGAAGTGATTGAAGACCTTTTGAGTGGCTCAAGTGGCTCTTGGATAGCTCAAATCACAAACCCTAGATGCAGATGACTTAGAAACAATGCAGTGAATTAAAAATGTGATATGAGATCTTATGATTGAATTTATGCATATGAAAAGATCACAAGCCATGGTGTGAATGGGTGAGGGAAAATTTGGGGTGTTTACAGCTGCCCCTATTCAAACATGAGTTAGCTGTGCAGGACGTAAGCAACGGCTTAACAGGCAAACAAGGTAACTTGTGGTTGAATACCAAAGACAGTCCAAAATTTGCACTCACAGAATGAAGAAGAAAAGGGATATAGATTGTAAAGGAAAGTAAAGTATAATTATAAAGTGCGGGCGACGGAGGACGACCATCGAGCAGAGAACGACTGCTGGGGATGAAGCAATTACGGGGACGACCGACACGCTGGGGAAGATGCGGGAAATAAAGCAATGACGGGGACGGCCGTCAAGCTGGGGATATGAGAGATTATGATGGGGACGGCCATCAAGTAACACTATAAGACTCTCCGGGGATTATAGGTAAATGAAATAAATGATGAGGTACGGTCATCAAAGGTGAAGGACGATCACTTAGCAGGGGACGACTGCTCTATTGGGGATAAGACGAGGGACGGTCATCTAAGGTGAAGGAAGATCACCTGGCAAGGTACGGTTGCCCAAAAGTATCACGACATAGGACGAATGTCGGATAAAAAGGTCGACGATGGAGACGGCCATCGGATAAGCATGATGAAGGACGATCATCAAGAGGTGAAGGACGATCACCTAGTAGGGTACGGCTGCTCTCAGGGTTTATCATGACATAGGACGAATGTCAGATAATAAGATCATCGATGGGGACGACCATCGGATAAAATGATGAAGGACGATCATCAGGAGGTGAAGGACGATCACCTAGCAGGGGACGGCTGCTAAAAATATCACGACATAGGACGAATGTCGGATAAGACGGGTTCTAATGAATAGAGACTCCACTGGGGATGATGAAGGACGATCATCAAAAAGGTGAAGGACGATCACCTGGCAGGGTACGGCTGCCGAAAAGGTATCATGACATAGGAAGAATAGTTTGACAGGTTTCGTTGGGGACTTTGCCGGGGAATAGTAAACACGGACGAGTGTTTACATCCAAGAAATGAGAGGTATAATTGTTTGGGTACTGTGTATAGACTAAAAATGCGGACGAGCACCCTTAAGACTATGATACGGACGAGTATCAGATAGAAACAAAAACTGACACATGTTCAGAGATGATGATACGGACGAGTATCAACTGGTTAACAAAGAACACGGACGAGTATCGATTCTGCGGGGACTCTTCTGGGGAATAGTAGACACAGACGAGTGTCTGCATTCAAGAAGACATAAGTGTTTGACACGGTGTATAGATTAAAGATGCGGACGAGCATCCTTAAGACTATGATACGGACGAGTATCGGGTAGAAACAAACGCTTGACGCATGTTCTGAGATGATGATACGGACGAGTACCAACTGGTTAACAAAGAACACGATCAAGTGTCGAATCTGAGGGGATATAAGTGGTGTATACAAGATACGGACGAGTATCTGTATAAGTGAAAAGAGGATGAGTAACACGGATGAGTGTCGGAGAAAATGTATTATAAACAAGTGTATGGTTTCTAAAGTGTTTGGGTGACTATGCTGGGGAGGTGACACGGACGGGTGTCAAGGAATTGTATATATGTATCTGCGAGTGTAAAGGGGACGCTTTGGCTTTCTACTGGGGATATGACACGGACGGGTGTCAGGAAGTATCTGTATTTGTAAGAGAAACGTCTGGGCTCTCTGCCGGGGAATTTTGGGGAGTTTTCTGTATATCGTTGATGGATTGTCAGTTTTCACAAGTGTTTGATTCAGATCATGGCTTATGATTATGCAATATGTTTGATTTTTGCCGTAATGCTCCGTATTAGACGGAATGCTACGCTCTGTGGGGAGAATATGATGCGAATGCTATGATTATGCAAAGATACCGATCCGAGATTCGGGTCCCGTTGCTGTGAAGATCTCTGACCGATCTGCTTGAAGTGGACATCCCAGCTGAGGATAAGATCATTGGTAGATCTGTCATGTATGGCTTAGCTTGGGGAATAAGTCATTGGTAGACATATCTTTATAATGGGGGACCCAGCTGGGTTTGTAGAAGCTTTCCTTACTCTGTTGTGATTTCTTCACGCGTTGTTTTTCCGGATAGAGGTTGACACTCTGTGGGGAGGTGGTTCCCTGGCTTTTGCACTTGGCTGAGGAGGAATAATGGATGGCAACTCAGCTGGGGAGAAAGCACCTCCAGTGCTAAATGGGAGATAGACTGAGTAGATAATGGTTTGCCAGCTTGCTGGGGTGAAGCTTTCATGCCCCATGTTGTGCTTTGAATGCCTGCAATCCTGAAAAGACAAAGAAATGCACAAGTAATCCCGAGGTTTCCCTTATCGGATCCCACCATAGGAGTTCAGACACTCCCGGGAGTAAGTATATTTCCTATAAGCACGCATTTTTAGAAGAAAAGCACTTGTATTTATGCAACCAGTATCTTAAGGACATCGGACATTCTTGCAAACGAAAATAAAAATGTACGAAACATGACTGAAAATCTGATTTTATTAATTCATGTGCCCTGAATTGGCAAGATACAGTCCAAGAAACAAATCCCCTGAAATGAGGAGATTGTTACAAATTGAGAGACAAAAGATATTGGCAATGTTGATGACGTTTCAGGGAGCTCCCCTTTACTATGACTCGTATGACATTTGCCGTTCTTCTCGTCTTGCTTTCTGAAGGAGGCTGGTTCTGAAAGAGACTTGATCCTTTCGAAGCTTTCCAATTTGTAAGTGATACAGATGAATTCAGAGTACAGTTGTTCGCTTATTCCCTTATTTTGCATGGATTGCCCTTTCGGGTTTTCAATCCATCGGGATACCCTTTTTTGCCTGAGTCGTCCAATGCGGCTTTTCGACTCAGCGGGTGTACATTTTTATTTATTTTCCCTTATTTTTGCCCGAGTCTTTATTCTGTTTTTGACTCGCCGGGATGCCCTATTTTTGCCTGGACTTACATTCTGTTTTTTATGTCCAGCGGGTCATTTTATGCGAAGTATTTTTTAACTGCATCTGAATTCACAGGGGACGGGAAGTCTTCACCATCCATAGTGCTGAGCATCAGTGCTCCACCAGAGAAAACTTTCTTTACTACAAATGGCCCTTCATAGTTCGGAGTCCACTTGCCCCTGTGGTCTGTATGAGGAGGAAGGAGTCTTTTCAGCACAAGGTCTCCTACTTGGTACTCTCGGAGCCTGACTTTCTGATCGAAGGCTTTCTTCATTCTCTTCTGATACAATTGCCCATGACAGATTGCAGCCAATCTTTTTTCTTTAATCAGACTCAATTGCTCATATCGGGATCGGACCCATTCTGCTTCGTTCAGCTTAACATCCATCAGTATCCGTAGGGAGGGTAATTCAACTTCAACAGGTAGGACTGCCTCCATACCATACACAAGCTGATACGGTGTTGCCCCAGTGGACGTTCTGATTGATGTACGGTACCCATGCAAGGCAAATGGTAGCATTTCATGCCAGTCTTTGTAGGTGACTACCATCTTCTGTACAATCTTCTTGATATTCTTATTAGCTGCCTCCACAACGCCATTCATCTTTGGCCTGTAAGGAGAAGAATTGTGGTGTTGGATCTTGAAGTCCTGGCACAGTTCTGCCATCATTTTGTTGTTCAAGTTGGAACCATTATCAGTAATTATTCGCTCGGGAACTCCGTACCGACAGATGATGTCTCTCTTTAGAAATCGGGCTACCACTTGCCTGGTAACACTTGCATAGGAAGCTGCTTCAACCCACTTGGTAAAATAGTCAATGGCTACCAGGATGAATCTGTGGCCATTTGAAGCAGTCGGTTCAATCTTTCCAATCATATCAATGCCCCACATAGCAAAAGGCCAGGGTGAAGACATCACATTCAGAGGATTCGGAGGCACATGCACTTTATCCGTATAAATCTGGCATTTATGGCACTTCCTGGCATAAGCACAACAGTCGACATCCATTGTGATCCAGTAATAACCTGATCTTAGCAACTTATTGGCCATGGCGTGCCCTCCTGCATGGGTACCAAAGGATCCTTCGTGCACTTCGTGCATTAACAAGTCCGCTTCTGTTTTATCAACGCACCGGAGAAGTACCATATCAAAGTTTCTCTTGTACAGGGAACCGTCAGTGTTCAGAAAGAAACTACCAGCAAGCCTTATTAGAGTCTTCTTATCATTGGAAGATGCCCCAGGTGGGTAGGTTTGATCCTCCAAGAAGCATTTAATGTCATGGAACCAAGGCTTATCATCTTTTATGGCGTCTGCTGCAAATACATATGCTGGTCTGTCAAGTCTGGACACTGAGATCCGAGGCACAAAGTTGGCAGCTTGAACTTTGATCATGGATGAAATAGTAGCCAGAGCATCTGCAAACGGATTCTCGTCCCGAGGGATATACTCAAGCTTGACCGTTGTAAAGAAAGTCAATAACCTCCTTGTATAATCCCTGTAAGGTATCAGATGATCCTGGTGGGTGTACCATTTGCCGTTGGTTTGATTAATTACCAGAGCTGAATCTCCGAATACAGTCAAAGTCTTGATCCTGAGGTCAATGGCTTCCTCAAGACCCATAATACAAGCTTCGTATTCAGCTTCGTTGTTAGTGCAGTTGAAGGTGAGCTTTGCCGAGAAAGGCAGGTGAACTCCCTTAGGTGTAATGAGTACTGCACCAACACCACGACCATTCATGTTAACAGCCCCATCAAACATCATAGTCCATTCCTCTTCCGGGTCAGGCCCTTCAGTGTGAACAGGCTCTTCATGATCTTTCGCTTTTATGAACATGATGTCTTCATCAGGGAAGTCAAACCTCATAGGTTGGTAATCATCAATAGGTTGCTCAGCAAGATAATCAGACAACACACTGCCCTTGATGGCTTTCTGAGACGTGTACTGGATATCATATTCTGTGAGGATCATTTGCCATCTTGCAACCCGTCCGGTAAGTGCTGGCTTCTCAAAAATGTACTTAACTGGGTCCATCTTTGATATCAATAAAGTAGTGTGGGTCAACATATACTGTCTCAGTCGGCGAGCAGCCCACGCTAAAGCACAACAAGTTTTCTCGAGCAGTGAATAACGTTGTTCACAGTCGGTAAACTTTTTGCTTAGGTAGTAAATTGCATACTCTTTTCGACCAGACTCGTCATGCTGGCCCAGCACACACCCCATTGACTCTTCTAATACTGTCAAGTACATTATCAGAGGTCTTCCTTCAACTGGAGGCATAAGGATTGGAGGCTCTTGCAAGTATTCCTTGATTTTGTCAAAAGCCCTCTGGCAGTCTTCATTCCACCTGACCGTTTGTTCTTTTCTTAACAGTTTGAACAAAGGCTCACAGGTTGCCGTTAGGTGAGATATAAACCTTGAAATGTAGTTCAATCTACCTAGGAAACCCCGAACTTCTTTTTTTGTCTTCGGCGCAGGCATTTCTTGAATGGCTTTGACTTTATCAGGGTCAACTTCAATCCCTTTCTCGCTTACAATAAATCCCAGCAGCTTACCAGATCGCACCCCGAATGTGCACTTGTTGGGGTTCAATTTCAGTTGGTACTTCCTCAGACGCTTGAATAACTTCAACAGATTCACCAGGTGGTCTTCTTCTGTGAGGGACTTGGCAATCATGTCATCCACATAACATTCGATTTCTTTATGGATCATGTCGTGGAATAATGTTACCATATCCCGTTGATAAGTTGCACCAGCATTCTTTAGTCCGAACGGCATCACCTTATAACAGAACGTGCCCCAGGGTGTGATGAAAGTTGTCTTCTCCATGTCTTCAGGTGACATTTTGATCTGATTGTATCCTGAAAATCCGTCCATGAAGGAGAATACCGAGAACTGAGCCGTATTATCAACCAATACATCAATGTGAGGTAATGGGAAATCATCTTTCGGGCTGGCCCTGTTCAGATCCTGATAATCCACACACATTCTCACCTTGCCGTCTTTCTTAGGCACAGGTACAATATTAGCAACCCACGGCGGATAGCTGGTTACAGCAAGGAAACCGGCGTCCCACTGTTTTTGTACCTCTTCCTTTATCTTTATTGCCATATCTGGGCGAGTACGGCGCAACTTCTGTTTAACCGGCGGGCAGTCCTCTTTCAAAGGCAGCTTGTGCATGACAATATCGGTGTCCAACCCTGGCATATCCTGGTAAGACCAAGCAAACACATCCACATACTCCCGAAGCATATCAATCAGTTGCTCCTTCACTGAATCTTGTAGGCAGGCCCCAATCTTAACTTCTTTCACGTCTTCTTCCGTACCAAGATTAACCGTTTTGACCTCCTCCTGATGAGGAGTGATAACCTTCTCCTCTTGCCTTAACAACCTGGCTAGCTCTTCAGGAAGCTCATATTCTTCTTCAACCCCTTCATCGGCTTGATTGATCGGATTGTCAAAGTCATACGAAGTCATAGCAGTGTTGTTGTCGGTGCGGTCTGAAAGGCACTCTCTGCAAGGGTTTAGATTGTTCATTTTAGTGATTGATTTTAATCTTGTTTAGAAAAAGGTGAAATGAAGTTTATCATTTTGGAAAGCATTGCCATTTTATTTTTGTACAAAAAGAAAAATGAAAAACAGTGAGTGGGAAAGAAGAAGACTCATTTGCAAAAGATGTCTGATGTTCATTGATTGATCTGTTTGCACAAAATTACAAGATGGCCCGATTACAAAATGAGTCTTGTCATCTTGGGCAAGATGCAAGACTTGATGCATGCTTAAAAATACAGGAAATAATAATTACTCTGCAGGAGTAACCCTTATAATTTCCTGGGAAGACCAGTTAAGGACTTGGCTCCCCGGGATCCTTGGACGTATCCAACTCTCCAGGTTGCGGTCGCTTTCATCCTCGTCTTCCAAGTTGTTCACTGCATCAGGGGTGAGCATTCCCCCGCTGACAAAACTGGGCTTCTTGGCAGCCTCTGATTGATCTTGTTGAGTTGGTTTGTAACCCAACCCAAATCTGTCCTCCTTCTTCTCCATGGGCAGCAGCTTGCCCCAGCCTTGGGCAGTCTCCTCTTCAACAACCTTCTTGGCTTGTTGAAAAGACGTCATAGAGGTTCCTAGTACATCAGATGCTTCATTTATGTTCAGGGCTTCAAATCCCTGGCTCATAGTTTCATGGATCTCTCCATCCATTTCTATGTACTTGTACGTAGCCAGATGGCTAACAAAGATGTCTTCTTCACCACAGATGGTGATGATTTGGCCTTCCCACTCGAATTTCAGCTTCTGGTGAAGGGTAGACGTAACAGCGCCAGCGGCATGGATCCAGGGTCTACCCAACAAACAGCTGTAGGCCGGCTGAATGTCCATCACATAGAAGGTAATTTTAAAGGTCTGCGGGCCAATCATCACAGGCAGATCAATCTCCCCTAGCACTGATCTTTTAGAGCCATCAAATGCTCTCACCACCAAATTACTTGGACGCAATGCCAAGCCATCGTACTCCAGCTTCACCAAGGCTTTCTTTGGTAGAACATTGAGTGAAGACCCCGTGTCTACCAGTACATGGGATAGCACATCACCCTTGCATTCTAGAGTGATGTGTAAAGCCTTGTTGTGGTTACGTCCCTCAGTTGTTAAGTCAGCATTTGTAAAGCCCAGTCCATGACTGGTGTTGACATTTGCCACCACAGTTTCTAGCTGATTAACAGTGATCTCCTTTGGCACGTATGCTGCGTGCAAGACTTTCAATAGTGCATTCCTGTGAGCTTCAGAACACATCAACAGGGATAATATGGAGATTTTTGAGGGAGTTTGGTGAAGCTGATCCACCACCTTGTAATCACTTCTCTTTATAATCCTCATAAACTCGTCTACATCTTGTTCAAAAGATGTCTTCTGAGTTTCCTTGATAATTGGTTCTTCGAATATCACACTCTTCCCCTTTGCTTTGGCAACAGCTTCTGCTTCGGCATTAGGTCTTTGCAATTGTGAGGCAAAAAGGCGTCCGCTTCTGGTGAAGCCTCCGCCTCCCCCAACATTATCAATTTGTGGAGAAGAAGTTGAAGAGTCTAAAGTGATTTTCTCCCCGTTGCAGTAGAGGTCAGAGCCATAATGCCAAGGTATGGCATTACTGCTTTCATATGGAACTGGTCCAGGCACCGTGATGGTAACTGGACTGACTGCTGCAGAGGAGGGTGTTGTAACGGTGTGCGGATCGTAGTAAATGGTGACCGGTAATCTGGCAGAAGGTGCCACTGTTTGTTGTTGAAAGTTGTTGCTTGGAGGAACATCTGATGGATCATAGTAAATGGTGACTGCTGAGACATCTTCATTAATTTCTGTTGGCGTTGTAGAAGATTCTGTTGAATAAATGGATGCTGATGTTGTAGAAGAAATGGTTGTTGACATTTGATTTGTTGAAGTGATGGATGAAGCCATTGTTGATGATATTGATGAATTGGTTGGAATGATTGTTGTTGAAGTTGTAGAAAAATCAGGAATTGTTGTCAAAGGGATTGCTGGATTTGTAGGCGCCGTTGTTGAGATCTGAAGTATACCACTTTTGATAAGACCATCTATGTCGCTTCTCAAATTATCACACCCATTGACCGAAATGTTGCAATACCCACAACCGAGCTCACACCCGGGGAACATCTGGCACTCTAGGAGCTGAGCTTTAATTTCGACCAGAGGTGTCCGAATCTGCCCAACACTGGTGATTAAGAAAGATGGCTTGTCTTCCTCAATGGCATTAATTCTTGGTCCTCCATGATTGGGCATGGGATTCTTGGTGACACTTGGAGGGGGTGCAAAGTTGAGGGCTTTAGAATCCACCAGGTCTTGTACCTTCATTTGCAAAGCCCTGCATTTCTCAGTATTGTGGCCAGGTGCATTGGAGTGGAAAGCACATCTGGCGTTGACATCATAATTTCTTGGAAGATTGGAGGGATCTGGTGGTGCCAATGTCCTTAATTCAACCAAGTTGAGTTTCAGGAGTTGTGGCAACAAAGCGGCATAAGGCATAGGGATTGGATCAATCACCCTATTTGCCTGTGATGGTCTTTGCTGAAAGGGCCTTTGCTGTTGGTTGTTGTTATTGTTGTTGTAGGTCCTGTGTGGCGGATACTGAACTTGCTGTTGATAGTGTGGTTGTTGTGGTTGTTGATATGTTGGTTGCTGAGGAATCGGAGCTGGAATTGTGACAGCTACTACCGATCTGTGGACATACTGAGGTCTGCCCCTGCTGGCATGAATGGCATTTGTCTCACCAGTTCTTCTAGGTCCCACAAAAGGCTTCCTGGGGTTACTAGACGAACTTGCACCATTATCAGAAATCTTGCCCATTTTCAGAAGGCTTTCAATTCTTTCTCCAGCTATAACTACGTCAGCGAAGCTGGTGGAAGAAAAGGCAGCTAGCCTATCAATATATGTTCCTTGCAGCGTATTCATAAACATGTCGGCCATTTCTCTTTCCGACATGGGTGGCTGGACAACAGCAGCAAGCTGTATCCACCTCTGGGCATATTCCCTGAAGCTTTCTTTGGAGGACTGAGACATTCCCATCAAAAGGGTCCTATTAGGAGCCATGTCCAGATTGTATTGGTACTGCCTGATGAAGGCCTCGGCTAGGTCTTTCCAGCATCTGATAGTAGCTCTGGTCAAGTGTGAGTACCACTCCGTTGAAGCCCCAGTCAAACTGTCTTCAAAGTAAAACATCCACAGTTTTTCATCCATGGTGTACGCTTTAAGTCTCCCCAGAAAGGATTGCAAGTGAGTTCGTGGACAGGAAGTTCCATTGTACTTCTTGAAGCACGGGGGTTTAAACTTGTGGGGAATCCTTACCCCATCCACTAACCCCATATCCATGACATCAAAACCTAGGGAATTTTGAGACTCCAGAGATCTCAACTTCTCAGCAATTTCATCAAACCTTCTATCATAGACTTCATCCCCAGCTCCCATTACAGTAAACTGCTCCTCTTGAGGATCTTCTTGCAAGATCCTGCCTGCAGTAGTATTTCCTTGCACATTACCCGGGATGTTGACTTCCGGATGTAGATGAGGCCCATATACTGGTGGATTAACATGAGGCTGCCCCCTTTCATTGTTACTTGTTCCTCCAGTTCCCAGATGGGGTTCTTCCGGGGTTTGTCTTTCTACCAATGCCCTCAACCTTTATTGACTTTGGGCCAAGCCATTCATTACTTCCATGAATTGGGTCATTTGGTTTCTCATCTCCAGCCTTTCATTAGCCATCTGGGTTCTGACCTCTATCAGATCTTGCTGTACTTGGTCCATTTGGATACCAGGAAGATTGTTGCGAGTAGGATACCTGTGCGGACGGTTGAGAGGGAACACCCGACGGCGAGCAATAATTCCTGAATCACAACAGAGTTAGTAACAAACAAAACAAAATCCTACAAAACAAAATAAGAGTTAGTATGCAATGCAGTATGCTTATTTTTTTTCCAAGGTATCCGGCTTGGCTCTTGGTTTTGACCTTTCCAGACCCTGAGGAAGATGCTTTGGTGTTGCTTGAGAAAAGAAACTCAAATGAAACAAACTGACAAATACATTACAAATGGTGAACCATACATAGTTTGTTTTTTTACAACACATGCCCCTGAGGGGTCAAAATACAATCATAAAAAGAAAAGTACATGAAATGGAAATAACAACAAGCAAAGAAGTCAAACATCTAATCCAAACTCATCCTCCTTAACCTACTTCAGAAGTGCTTCAGTTACAGGACCAGCCGGATGCTCTGTAATGTTTCTGATAAGAAGGTTTCTGGTGGTAATAGCAGTTGTCAGCTTCTTGTGCCTGTCTTGGTCCTTTGACCTCTTCACACCAGCCCTAATTTTCAACTCTGAAATCTCCTTCTGGGCTGCCAGCAAAGCTTCCTGTTGCTTTTTTTCATTGGCCTCTAACTGCTCAATCTTGGCTTGAATTCTCTGATCTTCTTGTGTCCGGGCTTCAGTGATCCTGACCCACCTAGCTTGACTTTCTTGCAGATAGAGCTCAGTCCTAGCCTTCTGAATCTTGGCCTCTTTACAAGCATTCTTCAATATTTGCTCTCCAGTTCTTGATTTCTTGATGTAGTCCTCTGCTTTCTCAATACTGGCTAGATGCTCCACCTTAAGCTTTTCCAACCTCTCAATGTCTAGACGACCATCACTCCTCTCCCAGAGGGTCTTCTTCAGAGCTTGAGACAGATTCTCATTCCTCTCCTTCAGTTTCTCAAATTCTTCCAGACTGACAGTGGCTGGAGGTGGTACTGTGGAAGGTCCAGGTGCATCCTCAATGGTGAAAGGCATCCCAGAAATCTGAGCCCTAGCATGAGACCATTCATAATACTGAGCTGAAGCCACATTATTGCATCTCCCAAGAATGGCCATCCCTTTGGTCTGGATGTTGTCCCAAGCCCAGGATGCTTGCCTGACAACAGCTAGATTAGGTTTTATCTCACAATACATGGTTTCAGCCAAGTCTTGCACTCTAGGAGGGTGAACCAAAGCATAGCCCAATTGTCTCTTAAACAACAAAGGATTGTAGTTGATGCAACCCTTCACTCCTATTAGAGGTACATTGGGGAACTGTCCACAGCTAGTAATTATGTCCCTGCCTTTGGTGCTCTGGGTGCACCACCTGATGTCATCTGAGGTCAAAGCAATAATTCTCTTAGCCCAATTCTTCTGTTGGTGAGGATTCAGGAAGGCATCAGTCTTGGGTAAGCGTTTGAGCAACCAGGTATGGAATAGGGGAGCACAACATCTTACCAACCTCCCTCTTTGCTTCTCATTTCTTTGGTGAATAGAATAATAGAAGTCTCCCAGCAATGTGGGCACTGGGTTCCTCAGAAGGAAAAGAAGAATGGCATTCTTGCTGATAAACTTGGGCTCATATGCAAATAGTATAACCCCATATATACTGAGGGCTAACAATGCACAAACTGCCCTCCATTCTCCCAAGGAGGCCTTCAGGATGGCCTGAGAAGTCAAAAAGTCTAAGTGCAGGCCAGGGATCCCAGCCTTTGTTGTCATGTTCTGCTCAATCAAAATAGGCTCCAGGCACAGTGCTTTTGCCACTTCTTCATTGCTGGGAGAAGTCATTTCAGGGTTGAAGGGGACACCACCCCTGACAGGTACTCCAATCAATGATGAGAACTCCTCCAGCAAAGGTCCTAGCTGAAAGTTCTGGAAAGTGAAGCATCTCAAAGGAGGGTCATAAAACTGTAGGCAAGTGTGGATCAAACTCCTCTGAGAAGGGTCTAAGTCCATAACCATATCAAGGATGCCTCCATAATGCTCTCTGAATAGTGGGATGTGGTCTGGAGTGATAAGTGTCTGGACCTGCCTGATGCCAGTCAGCACAGGTTCAAAGAAATGATATGAAATGTTGCTCTTCTTGGGTGCCATGACTGCTGATGAAGAGCTGAAACAAATGCTGATGATGAAGACTGATACTGGAGATGAGCCACTGATAGGCTAATGCTGGTGATGATGAAAATAACTGAAGCAAATAATTGATGAACATAGGTCTTTGCAGATGAAGGGGTCAAAACCAAGCCAAATATGATGTGGATACCCTGAAAAACAAATAAATAAATGTTAAATGATGCAAATGATGAGTATGCAAATGATATGCAAGGGTTTGTGATCAAGCTGAATCTGATTACTGCCTTGATATAAGTCCCTGTATGTCTAAGAAGTCCAGATGGAGGTTCAATAGTCCAGTAACCAAGGTGGGGGACTCAAATAAAGAGTCACATGTCCAGGGTTAAATCACAAGAACTGTCCCAAAATGGAGTACTCTTAATCAAAACAAAGTATCAGGGTATGATGTGGCTAGAGGTACCTGGAAACTTGTAAACAGCCCAACCCCCTCACAGGTGGTGTTCTAAAACAAGGATCCTCAGACTTGGATCAGTTATGAGAAGTGTAAACACTTCTAACCCGGAGGTACAGTGTTTACAATAATCATAAAAGATCCTCCTCTAATTCACCTCAGTTTCTGAAGGTCATAGTAAAGGTCATCCAGACTTAGCAGGCTTCCCAGATAGCCCTAGCACTACAGGAGATCTGTAGCACAGAGTTCTCAAGAAGAAACCCATATCTGAACTGTGTTTCATATTCCCGCACCAGACCGAAATGGAATGGGAAAGAACATGAACCACTCTAGCCTAGGTGTCACTCAGGTCCCAGGTATAGGACCTTAACTCTCAATAGAACCCCACCCATCGAAACAACAAACCAGATCCAGCAAGATGACAATATGACAGTATGATATATAAAGCTGTAAAGAAAGCAATAAATAACTGTACATAAAGCAGTAAATAAAGCAAATGTACAAACACAATTAGCACATAACACCCCAGTAAACACAAATCAAACAAGCGCTTGGAGGAACCCACAAAAAGAACCAGAAGCCCTGGTTACAGTATAAGGGTCCCCAGCAGAGTCGCCAAGCTGTCGCTCCCACTAAATGAGGCTAAGTCAAATAGGGTACAGACGCGAACGGTCGGCGAAAAGAGAAATGAAAAGAGTCGCCAGCTAGGCATTTTTATCCCGAAGGAAAGGTAATGCTGCATAAACCTAGAAAGATATGGATAAGACGGTCGCGAACCAGAGAGACTGAGAAAGGGGGTTGGTTACAACCTGGGAAGGTATTAGCACCCAGATTGTCCGCCGTACTCGACGGGATCCACGCTTAAAGGATTTGTGTTTTAAAGGGGTAGTGTCAATGCGATCTGTGTATCAAAGCTGGGAAGAATGCAAGTGTCAGTGTAAAAGAAGTGTAAAGTGTAGTATGTACAGTGTTAGTGTAAGAACAGGAATGAAATGCTCAAGATCATGAGGCTTAAAGAATAAGGTTTGAAAGAGGGGGAATATACAGAGACTTTTGTTCGATAACTGTTAAGTTATGCCTACGTATCCTCTCGTGCAATGAGGAAGTCAGAACACCGTAGTTCGACTCAAAGAGACTGAAAAGGTAAATTGACTTAAGAACTGCTTACTTGTCTATGCTCAAGTGTATAACCTGTCTGGCTCAGGTGCAAACTGTCTTGCATTAGACGGAAGAAGCAAGTTCTCGTTTGTGAGTGAATGAGATGAGAAAAGAATCCCGGAGGAGACGATTATTGTTTGTTTTTGGGTTTTCAATCTTTTATTGCTTTTTGGTGTTTGTCATAAGTTAGTGAGTTTAAGCCTAAACCAAGGGTCAGTAAACTCATCACATCCTCCCTCTGATTAGGGGTAATGAGAATACCTTAAGTGTGAAGTCAGCATCTCACACTTAATCACCCTGAAGTAGGATTAAGATCATTAACCTACTTGTTGTTTATTTAGATGTTTTTGTTGTTTTTGTTTAGTGTTAAGTAATGAGATTAAGCCATAATAAGAGATTAAATGGACTCATTACACCATCCTAATAGAAGGATAATAGATGAGAACATTTAAGCTGAGGAAAGCTCCTCAACTTAATCCATGATTAGGGATTAACCTCATGACAAAACAAAGCCTTTATTAAAGTGGATTTTAGTTAATGATAAGATGAAGAAGTGATTTTTATGGTTTGTAAGACAACTTGAGGGGGACTTGTCCATTAACACTAGGGTTAGTCCTTCTTAACCAATTAAGGAAGAATTAGAACCCTAATGCAAGGCCCAAGTTACAAGCTTGATGTCTTAGTGATTATTAGGTGGATTGATTAAAGGATTTAAACACATTAAGGGTTTAACACTTAGGATTAAAGTTATACACTCCATCCTAATAGAAGGATGCAGGCATAAGCTTAATCACAAAGCCTTAAAGCCTTTAGGGTTTAGTCCCTGATTATGGGATGAGAAGAGAAGACTCAATGATGACACAAAGGAAAAACTAAATGGGGGGGACTAATCAAACCCTAATTATTATCATGCTTGGGTACCCTAGGGTTTGTGAGGCTTAAGAGAGAAAGAATCTTCAGAGAAAACACCAAGAAGCAGATGAAAGGAGCAAGAGGCAAAGAGAAGCAAAACAACTTGCTTCACTTAAGAAGTCAAGTTGCTTGAAGGAAGAAAGTAAGATGAACAAGAATGAGCAAGCTCAATCCAATACACATACAAAATGCAGCAAAGGAAGTATGAAAGAGATGAAAAGAGATTGTGAGAAGTGAAGGCAAATTCACTTCTCACACAACTTACCACCTGAAATGTTAGCATAAGAAAATGAAATGCAATGCAAATGAGATGAAATGTGATGATGCAAACCAAAACCAGGAGCAAGATCATGAAGTTAATGATGCTAAGAGATGATGCAAACACATGACAAGAGATGAGAATGATCATACAAGCCTAAGGATGCAAATGAGGCATGCATTGAACCATGAACATACATGAAAAGTTATGAAATGCAAATGACATACAACATGGAAAATGAAAGATACAATGAAAAAACATGATTCTAATATGTCCTAAGATGTATCATGAATCAAATGAATGCACAAAATGTCATGGCAAGTCAATGAATGCAAGCAAATGAAAAATGGATGCAAAAGAAGGCACAAATTAGGGTTTCATGCATCATGCAAGGCAAAAATCCAAAACCAGAAGCAAACAACATGATAAAAATTTAAAAATGCAATCAAAGACACCCTAAACCTATAAAAACTCACTGCCCAAAGGAGGAGATCCAACTCTTATCCTAGTGAAAGTTATGAATTTCCTAAGATTGCTAGGGTTTTGGGGTGTCTCACAAAGAAAAATGCCAAACAAATTGAAAATGCAAGATCAAATCAAATCAATTTTATCCTATAAACTACATGCTATGCAAGATGCAATGCCAAAAGAATCATCATCCAACTCTCAATGGTTAGGCAGAAATGAATTTTTGAAGTTTGAAACAAAATATTGCCTTGAAATGAAATTAAATCCAATGAAAATGATCAAAAGGCATCAAGATCAAAAAAGAAATTTGGTTTGAGAGTTGGACAATGCTTCTAAATGTTTTTAAATGCATCATGAATTTTTTTGTGATTTTTAAATACCTAAATGTATTTTTAATTAATTAATTCTCATTAACTAATTAAAAATAATCATTTAAATGATTTAAAAATAATTTTTAATGCAAAAAATAAAAATAAAAATATTTTTGTGTTCTGAAAATTCATGAAACCTTTGACAAAAAATTTCATAATTTTTAGATGATTTTAACTATTTTTTTAAAAATTCGTACAAATTAAATATGAAACAAATAAAAATAAAATGAATTTAAATGAAAAATAAGAAAGTCAAATGATCTGAAGGCCAGGATTCAAATTCCAGGGGGCGGGAGTTGACTACGCGCGCTAATGGACGGCCCACATTCAAACTGGCCTAATTATGATTAAACCCTAATCCGAAGCCCTAATGACTTTCAGATGACCGGAACAGTGTTCCGGTCATCTTCTCCGGCAGGCTCCTCACTCAATCTCTCTCAATACGCCATGAAACTCCACCAATCTCTCCAAAATCACTCATTAGACAACTCTAAACAAGAACCCAACAATCAAAATCATTTATTTTCACTCAAACTCAAGAATCAAACCAAAAAGCATTTCACGGGCAAAGTTTCAGAACAAGCATACATGGCCATTTTTCACTCATTTTCAAAACAAATCACATCATGGTAATCAGTGAAGCATAAGGAAGCATTTAGAAACTAAAAATGGAAGTTCTGGAAAAATAAATGCCATGGCTACCTGAGCTTGAGCTTTCGAAACAGGGACTTTCTGGCTGCTTCTTTGGTTCAAACAAACTCCAATGATCCTCCTTTGAAGCTAAAGACACTTAGTTGGAGTTTATATGGCCTCCAGAGAGAGTTGGCAGAAGCTCAGGCCAAGGGAGTGTGGAAATCGTATTTTTGATGTGGGAGGTTTCAGGCCAAAACAATGGTTGGGAAATGATCAGAGGATCATGGTGAGTGATTTGGTGAAGTTTGTTTTGATGTTTGATGCTTGTGTGATCAGATTCGAAGGAAAGTGCATAAGGGGTGAGTTTCTTGAACTATGGCTTGGAGAGAGTTTCAGGCTTGTGTGTGTTATGAAAATGAACCCTTGGAGTGTGTTTGTAAAGTCTGGATTGGGCAGAGAGTTGTTGTGGACTGTTGTGATTGGTATGGGTGTTTTTGCCAAAAAGTCAAAAGTGTTGTACTTGAGGTATGGGCAATGGTGTAGCTAGCTCATTGGCTTGTCCTAGCTCAGCTGAGATTAAGGATGTCCATGGAATTGGTTTTGAGATAATTCAGCAAGTTGAGTGAAGTTTATGTAGTGTTTTGCAAATTTGTGAACTTTTGGCCCTTTTGGAATTTCTCGATGCACAAGTCATGAAATTGGACAAATATTTGGTGCATTCTGATCTTTAGACATTGGTTCATGTTTGTACAAAGGTTAGAAATCACTTTGAGGTCTCATTTCAACTTGGCAAGTGTTTTTGCAACTTTGCCTCTTTGGTGCATAACTTGAAATTATGTGATTTTCCCCAACTTTGACAAGCCATAACTTTTGATCCAAAATGAATTAGAATGAGTTCTTGTACTTTTTGAAAAGGGAATGATCCATTCTACAACTTTCATGACCAAAGTTTTCCCATTTGAAGCATTTTTGAATCAAAAAGAAAGGGTTGAAAAAGTTTCCCAAAATGGCAAGTTTCCATTACAAGTCATTTTCCCAAAAAGGCAACTTTGCAAATGGCTTGAAATTCTTCAATTTTGTGAACTTCTAACATCTTCTATGATCAAATAAATACCATATACATTCAAAAATGATGAAGAATACCCTTTGGTTGGGTCATTGGGGGCCTCAAATGCCCTGTTTTTACACTGACTTGCTCAAGAAGTCATCCCTTGATCAGATGCCTTCCCCATGGAATTTCTTCATGAAACTTGATATGCATGATCCTTATAACATATAGAGACCAATAGAAACAAGAATGACCAAAAAATTTGGAGTTATGGCCTTTGAAACCAAAACCCTAATTCTAGGTCATCTGTGCAGTTAAACCTGGCTCTGCTTCCATGCCATTCTCAGTTCTTGTGATTCTTTGACTTTCTTGACTTTGTGGGGATACAATATGATGCTTGAACATACATGGACCCTTTTGAAGTGATTGAAGACCTTTTGAGTGGCTCAAGTGGCTCTTGGATAGCTCAAATCACAAACCCTAGATGCAGATGACTTAGAAACAATGCAGTGAATTAAAAATGTGATATGAGATGTTATGATTGAATTTATGCATATGAAAAGATCACAAGCCATGGTGTGAATGGGTGAGGGAAAATTTGGGGTGTTTACACACTTCAAAAAAACAAGCATAGTAGTCACAAAACCATTAGCAAGAGTCTTTATTATCATACTACCATCCATATTAGACAAATTCAAACCCAATCTAGTAGCACACTCAAAGGAGATAAATGAATGCGTAGCTCCAGTATCAATAATATCAATTAAATCAACATTGTCAATAAAACAAGTACCTCGAATCAAGTTGTCCTTCTTTGGAACCTCTGAACTAGCTAAAGCAAACACTCTTCCAGTATTCTGGGCAGCAGTAGCAGTCTTCTTTGGTTTCTGGCATTAAGTACTGATATGCCCCTGTTCACCACAATTGAAACAGGCCGAACCCTCATTCAGATAGTCACCAATTCTATGCCCAGGATTACCACAATGGTAATATTTCAGAACCCTGTTGGTACACACATTAGCCTTGTGACCTGACTTTCCACACTTATAACACTTAATAGGTACATTATCGACTCCCCTACTTGGCTTTTTCTTATCTGATACATCCTGTTTCCCTTTATCACTTGGAGTCACATAAGGTTTTCCTCTAAACTGGCCCTTGTATTTCTTTTCACTCAGTTGTTTGTAGTGAGCAGATCGAGCTCGGCTATCCTCATCATAAATGCGACTCTTATCCACCAACTCCGCATACCTACGAATCTGTTGGCATCCAATTCCCTGCTTAGTATTTGGTCTCAGTCCATTCTCAAACTTAAGACATTTAGAAAGTTCAACATCTGCACGGTTGTAATGAGGACAAAACTTCACATGCCTCTCAAATTTGGCAGCATACTCTGCTACCGTCATATTCCCTTGCTTCAATTCAAGGAACTCCACTTCCAACTTACCACGAGCATATTCAGGAAAATACTTCTTAAGGAACTCTGTCTTCAGTCCAAGTCACCATAGTGCCAACATCCTCCAAACACTGACAAGTATTATTCCACCAGTCCTCAGCCTCTTTGGACAACATATGGGTACCAAATTGCACCTTTTGCGCATCAACACATGCCATCACCCTGAAAATCTTCTCAATCGCCTTGAGCCACTTCTACACGCTCTCCGAATCATGAGTTCCTTAAAAAACAGGTGGGTTATTCCTCTGAAAATTCTCCAAGGTACGAAACTCATTATGAGCATTGTTTCGAGCAGTAGTCTGAGCAAGAGCTGCAATAGCGTCAGCAAGAGCACGCATGTTCTTTCCAGCCATTCTGTACAACACTCACCATATCAGAAATGAATAACCGTTAACAAATAACGACCAACAACAGACTGACAACAACAAGACATGGGCGGACATACCAATCAGGCTCTGATACCACTAATGTAACACCTTTTTACCCCACAACAATTTATATAAAATACTACCAGAGTACATCAAATAGAAAGATGTCACACATTATTCAAAACAACAATCAACTCATTGTTCTGTCCCGTAACATGGGTTACACAATCAACATAAACATAAATATGTATTTGCACAGCGAAATTATACTTGGTAATTCAAATCAACCTTTCACTTCTTGAAATAAAAGTATTCATTCAAAATAGCATCATAAATTAAAAGGTATTTCATCACAACATAAAAAGGAAAACATAGTTCGCAACTAATCCCAACCCGATGTTACATGACACAGAGCAAGACAAAACTCCAAACGACTCCTAAAATAATAAAAGACACGCTCCAAGACTCTGAATCTTCTAGCATTGTGAAGCTACTCTTGATCATTTGCAAGTTACACATCGCAAACACAATCACTTCATGTATATGCAATGTCATTTATAATGAAATGCGAAGTATGCATGTGGTACCGATTTTCTCCATGCGATGGACACTGGCCATCAACCCTCCATAAGGGAGCACAACATAATCACCAAATCACTTCAATCCACACAATGGGATTGAAGCTACCAATAGGCCAAAGCCCCAACAAAATATGCTATGAAATGCAATGATGTTATACTCCTCATAATCACCAAAAATCAACATGTGCATCATTTCATTTCATATTCAGCATTTAATTATCATACAATCATGTTTTATCATCCATACATCAACAAATAGCTCAACAACGAAATTTGGCACGAGAAGGCCTAAAAAATCACCAAAAACAACATATACAGTCTCCTAACACGGCCAACCGTGTCCTATGACACGACCCCTGTCAGAGACCTACGCCACAATCATCAAATCACAACAAAAATGCATAATACAGTGGTCTGACACGGGTGGACGTATCATGTGACACTGCCCGTGCCAGGCACCCTGAAGCCAAAAAAGTATTTTCCCCACTAGAAAGTTGACACGGGTGCCCGTGTCAGAGTGCGACAAAACCCAACTTTCCCCAAAAAGTTTTCTCCTGCGTTTTGATCTCAAATACCACTCAGAAACAATTTTCTCTAACATCCAAATGTATTAATTTGTTCACATAACTCGCATACAACAACACCTAACATTCTAATTCATCAAACACCACAATTCATCAACAATCTATAAGTACCTAATCTATTCCTAAACGAAACCTTATAAAACTATAATAAGATATGAAAACTCCCCATACCTTAGAGAATTTCGTAGTTTGACACTCTTCTCCAAGGTTCCTAGCAACTTTCAAGACCTTATGCTTCATCTCCTTCTTTTCCTTTCTTCAAAGCTTTTCACCATAAACACGAGAATGTGAGAATCTGGTCGTATTCTCGCTCTTTGGATAATTATCCTAGTTTATGACTTTCCGAACTTATTCTTACTCTTTTCTATTAAATACCACCTTGCCCTTTTCTTCAATATTTTTATTAATAATAATAGTATAATAATACACTAATCACTTATATTATCTAAAAATGCTCCTTAACTCCCCAAATTCTCCAAATTTACCAAAACCTCTAAATTCTTTCTAAATTAATTAAATAAATAAATAAGTAATAAATTAAATAAATAAATAAATAAGTAATAAATTTAGATTTTTGGGGTGTTACAAGTTGTAACACCCTAATTTTTTCACATAAGTTTGTGTTTGCATTTGCATCATTTTTTCATGCAAACAAGATCACACACTGGTTACTCGGTCCTTTTTGGTTGTAGGTTTATGCCTCACAGGGGATTACCATTGCTTTTATGTGTTTTTATTTGTTTATGTTTACTAACCATTAATTAAAATCAAAAAAATATTTTGTTTTCTTTTATTAACATTTTAAGGGGAAGAAAAGGTGAAAAATGCCAAAAATAGCAGTCTCGCAACTCAAATGAATTTCACAGATAAAAAGGTCGAAGTTGATCCGTAAAAAAATCAAATTTATATGATTAAGGATTTCCCAAGTTTTAATTTATTTATTCAAGAAATTCCAGGGTTCATGCCTTCTTTGACGTGCAAAATAATCGAGTTGAACAACAAGTAGTGCAATCAAAAGAAACAAAATATTCAAATTTTGAGTTGGTTAACCGATTAACCATTTGCAGTACAAAATGGTTAACGGGTTAACCAGGGTAAAATTGGAATAAATTGTTCAAATTCAGCCCATTCTAGCCTTTGATCTCATTTAGAATATTCTAGACTCCTTCCACTTTTATTCCTCTACATCACTTTGATCATTTCCCACCATAAACTCTCACTAATCACCACTCTTTTATGAATTTCCCTCCAAATTTGAATTCCAAGCCTAATTTTTATTTTCCAAAGCAAACTCCATTCCACCAAATTCCCATACCTAAACTCTTTAAATATCACCCTCGTTTCATTCATTTCTCAAGCTTTTGATAGCCAAAAAATCCCTTACAAAATATCTTCCCAAACCACAAAATTCACCTAAAGCTCATTTTCTTCTTTTGAAAGTTATCAAGAATTTGCATTGAATTCTTAACTAACTTTGAGCTAAACCTTCATCCTTTTCATTTTCCTTCATCAATTTCAGTAGATCAAGCTTTCTAGTGGAGTAATTTGAAGTTTGTTCTTGGTAATTCATCTTCCTCCATTGTTACACCTTCATCACCATCATTCAAGATATAGATCTTTGGTGCTATTGGTTGTTGATCCTTTGGATCATAAATTATTGTTTGATTGCAGGGATTCCACTAATTTTTCACTTTAAAATTCGTGCCAATTCAATTCATGATCATAAGGTGTTTGGAAATCATTTTAAAAGAGGATCATGCTGAATTTTGGCCTTTTTTCTGCTTCTGGTGAAGTGTTAATTGATTAACCATTTGCAATGCAAATTGGTTAACCGGTTAACCAATGTAAAAAGGGCGCATAATTTGAAATTCTCATGTGTTAACTGGTTAACCAAATGGTTAACCGATTAACACTGTTCTAGAAGCAATTTTTCACTTATTTTTGACTTGTTTTTTGTTCCTTTTCTACTCTCTTCTTATTTTTACCTTGGGAGAAATTTTTGGCACTGATTTCTCTTTAAATTTAATGGAATTTGGGTGTAGATTAGAGGATTTAAAGTTCATTAGTTCAAATCGATCTATAAGTGAATTATTTAATTCACTTTATGTGCTTTGAATTAGTGATATATTTTCATACCTTGAATCCACCAAAATGGGTGATTGAACTTAAATATGAAAGAATACCATAAGTGTAACTCAATATTCATCTTTATTTTTGTGCGGCATTGAGTTCAGATGGCGATTTACATATTGTTTATCTCGCATATATTAGCACCAACATCGTTAACCTTAATTGGTTTTGGCCGACCTCATTTGTAGGGTAATTACTCCGTAAATTACTCGGCGATTGCTTAACATAGACCTAAATGTGTCCCTACTTTAGAATAAAAATCCAATTGGATACTTGCACTTTCATGGACCGGATCTCGTGTTGGTCGCGTAATCTCAAGGTGGTTAATTATTTGTGTTAGAACCATGACTTTTGAAGCTTGATGCGTAGTTGCTTTGGGTATCCAATATTCTTTCAAGTTTCATCAAATTTGGGTCTAATCACACCAGTTAATTATTATAGTGTAAGATACTAAGCGAAATTGATTGCCTTTTCAGTTTTAGCACTAAGTGCTTGGTTACTCTTTGGTTGTGGATGATTAAGTTCACCATACCACTATTATGTATATATTATTACTATTTTAATTTCCCTCTTGCACCTTATTCTCTTTAATTTCCTTCTTGCTCCCTTATTTTCTTTATTTTTATTATGATTTTATTATGCTTTATCATTCATCCATTTGGACACAAAAATATTAATAAAGGATTAAACCTCTAAAAAATTTGTGACCTTGATCTTGGACTATGGTAACTATCCTTAACATTAGAATTGGAGTTTTGGACTTAGATTCTAGGATACTTTTCCTTTGCTTTGATCATCATGGAAGTTGGTACTTTAGCCTTTATTTGGCCATTTGTTAGATTATGCTTATAAAGATGGAACTCCTGTGCTCATGATTGTAAGCATCATCAAGTTTAGTTTGATCTTTCCTCCTTTATCTCTTTTATTTTCTTTTTATGATAGCCTCTTCATCTCCTCTCCTTCTTCAATTTTCAAAACATCCTTTCTTTTTTCAAAGGATTCTTGTTTTAAAAAACTTTCACCCCTTTAGTAAATAAAACCTTAACTTTTTGTCAAGTGTCTTTTACTTCTTCTTTTCTTAAATAAATATCAATGAACTTAATCATTTTGACTTCAATTTAAAAATTAAAAAGAACCTAACTTGTTCAAGTGGTTTTGTGTCTTTGTGCACTTTTTTTTTGTTTTCTTTGCAAGTTTAGACTATGAGTCATTCTTCTCTAGTCGGGTGCAAGTCTCTCATATCTCAATAGTTGTAGTTTGATGTAATTGAGTATCCTGTCATTCGTGGGGGTTTAGTGGCATACTCGTCACTTTTATCCGAGTTGGAGCCCTCCCCATAATGATGTATGAGTCCATGCCCTCATTCTCATGGTAGATTTATGAGGCTATCCACTTGAAAATGACAAATTATATTCACTTAATAAAATCAATCAAATAAAAGCGCGGTGGAGATTCTGTTTACTTTGAGTTAAGTTAATTGATAGCTTACACTCATGATTTCCCCGCTACACTCACCATCCCAAATCTGCCTCCCCGTCACGAAGACCCCGTAGGTCCCGCAGTCATTCTCCCGAACGACGAAAGAACCGCCAACACACAGAAAGTGTGGGTCAATCAAGAAGCAGGTTTGTTTGTGTCCTCAATGACACCGATCCCCGAAGGCTAGAAAGACGAGGATGGTCCTCCAAAATGAGACCCATCCATCCCCTGATAGGACAAGAAACTGTTCAAGATCGCCTTCCCCACGACGACAGAGGGAGAACCACTCCTTTTCCATCTCATAAAATTCAGTGACGACGAGGAGCCACGAGGACCCCTCTCACAAAAGATCATGTCCACCAGGCTGCCAAAGGGTTTGGAGAAGCCTCATCCTCCGGGGTTATATGATGGAACCACTGATTCAGACGAGCATATAGAAAATATCGACGCACTCCTCGACTATCATAGCATCCGGGGAGCCATCAAGTGTCGATGTTTTTCAACAACACTCAGAAAAGGAGCGATGTCATGATACAACAATCTCCCTAATGAGTCCATCACTTCTTGGAGGCAGCTCGGAAGAGCGTTCTTCCGACACTTCGCTATCTCTCATCGACATCCCAAAACTAAAGCTCTTTGGAGGTGATAATCCAGGGCAAGAAAGAATCTTTGTGAGCATATATTGAGAGGTTCAACAAGGAGGTCGTTCAAGTCTTAACTACTGATGATAGGAAGAAGTATCTCCTAGAGTGCGGGTTGTGCCCCACAACGACTTTGCCCAGGCCATCGACATAGAAACACCGGTCACGCTTGACACTTTCCTCCTCAAAGCCCAGACGTACATACAATACGAGGAAAAGGAAGCAATTAAAACTGCTTGAGACTCTAGGCATCAGGAGGATGCCAAACCATCAAAGAATGCTAGGAAAAAGATTCAGGCAACACAAAGGACCTTCAGGCAGCACGAAGGACCTTCAAGTAGGTTCCACGAGTACACTCCCCTCACAGTGTCGAGGAAAAAGACAACACAAACAAAGCAACTACCGACCAAAGCCAACACGAACAAAACTAAAAGTATTCATTCCCAAAGCAATTATCGATCAAAGCCAACACGAACAAAACTAAATACGACAGGTTCCATAAGTTTCACGGACACAACATGGATGACTGCATACATTTGAAGGACGCCATCGAGATCCTTATAAGAGACGATCACCTAAAACAGTTTACGAAGGGGAATGAGGCCCCTCTACAGGAAGTACATGAGTCAAGAAAGGTCGAAGAAGCGGCTCCCCGGGCCGCAGATGCCAACCTTCCAGTCGCTCTAAGTATCACTCGACCAAAGGACTTTTACGTCCCCGAGCTAGTCACCAACCCTGCCTATTTCGCAACATACATCCCCTGGGAGTTCTTTCCATCAGCAATGGTAATCTCAGGAGGAGGCTACAACAAGGTTACCTTGGGCTCGATAAGGCGCATATTCGACCAACTCATCAGCAAAGGTTCTAACCAAAATTCCACCCTCAATCCTCCTCGGGGAGGATCCATTCCCATCTTTTTCTTCAAATAAGATCTCCTCGTCGGGGCACCCAACACCAGCATTCCCCTGCTCTCAGGGCACAGATGGCTAACTTCGACGTTCGATGAATCCTCGTCGATCAAGGAAGTTATGTGGATATCATGTATTCACAGTTGTTCACTACTGTCATACCCCAAATTTATCCTACATGTCTGTCAATTTGTTTCTATTCATTAACCAATATTCAAAAAAGCAAAAATAATGTGATTTCTTCTTGTTAAACCGAATTCAGGGTTTGTGCGGAAATCAGGGTTCATGTGAGGTTTTCGAGTTAAGTCTGTGTGTGGTGTTGTTGAATTCGGGATCTTGTGTGTGGTAATCATCAGGAGGTCTTTTGTGTTTAATCAAAGCTTTGTGTCATTTATTTTATTCACAATCCATCTCAAATTCATTTTTATTTTTCTAACAATTTTTCACCAAAATGTTTTTTTAGCCCATTAGTTTTTTTTCTTTCTTCTTAAGCCCATTATCTGAAAAATTATATAAAAATATAAATATTACTATTATTAGTATTATTTTATTATTATTATTATAATAGTTAGTATCATTTTTATTATTATTGTTATACATACATTTCACAATTCAATCCCAGCCATACAATTCAGTCCCAATCCATTGTTTCTTCAGCACATATACCACATAGATTCAAAACGCAACACCATCTTCTATACAACATCACAACAAGACTTGGTCCCACAACACCATTCCATAGTGCAAGGCATATCTCACACTCCTTCATAAATAAAATCCAGAGGACCCCAAAATACACACAATTCTGCATCGCACAAACACTCAACAAACACAATTCTGCAGCATTCAACGATTTCCTTCTGTACAACCACAAAATGAACCACTTTTCCACACAATGCAACAAACATGTTGCTACTACACCACAACTATGATAACAGAAACGCTGCAACATAAACGGATTCACATGGCATAACATAACAATATCCACAACTCAATAGAGCATATTCTTAGCAATTCATATCCAAATCTCTGCTCCAATCTCTATAATACCTTTCAAATCCCTCTCTATAAAAGGAGCACTCCCATTCACACAAATTTAAGCTTGGAATAACCTTAATAACACCATGAAAAAATCAATCAAACCCAAGCTTCAATACCACAAATTCAACACTATTTCACCTCCCATCATCCTTACTACCAAACCATAACTCACTCTCTGAAACCTGCAAAGATATTTCTTCCAAAAAAAAAAAACAAACTAACACCATAAAACGCATACCACTCTTCATTCATGCACCCTAATACACCCTTGTTTTTTCATGTGAATATAACTCTTCATTAATCAACCGTCAATCCCCTTCACCTTCTTTTTTTCAGAAAACATTTCAAAAACCAATCTTCACTAACTATTTTTCCTTTTCCCGCGAACCAAGCTCGAACGTCCAAAACTCACCTTTAAATAGCTTCTTTAAATACATAGATCTACAGATCCTTAACACAAATCTCCACAATTGAAAACCACAACAAAACCATAAACCGAAAAACTTATAACCTTCTATAAACCAAAGAGAACTGAGAATCAAACGAAACGAAATCCAGACCATGATAGAGGGATCCGAGGAACATAGATGAAAGAGAAGGCCTCACCGGAAATTGAAAGTGAAAGAGGGTGATGGCGTTGAATCGTTCTTCGCTAAGGGTGGGTCCTTTTTTCTCAGAAATTGTGTGATAGAGAAGAGGGGTACATAGTAATCGTTTTCCTTTTTTATCTTTTGATTTTGACTTTTAAATGTTCATTTTTATTTTCTTTCATGTTTAATTAAACCCTTCTTGGGTTTACATGGGTCAAACCCATTTAAGTTGCTACACGCACATCCCAATTTATCACACCCCCTTTGGTTTTATTTTGTTTTTTATTTTTATTTTTTTCTAATGATTTTCTTTTGGGCTTAACGCCCATGCTGATTTTACTCATTACACACATAACCCCTACAATCAGCGCCCCCTTCTCTATTCTTTTTTTAAGTACTTTTTTTTAATAATTATTTTAATGTTTTATTTCATTTGTTCTTGAAGAAATTTCTAATGAAGTTTAAATCTATGTGGTAATTTCACTTTATTTTTGTATTTTTGGGCCGATGATATCATAAAAGGTCAAATATGTTTGATTTCATTAAATCGGTCAAGTTTGACCAATATGAGACCAAAATAATTTAGTTTATTTTTATTTATCGCTTTATTTTATTTTTATGGTCGATGAACATCTAGATCTTGAGATTCGTCGCAAGCCGACTTAAAATCTTGATTAAATGATGAGACCATTTTATTTCCCTTTTGGAAATTCAACTTAGTTTAGTTTATTTTTTATTTATCGCTTTATTTCATTTTATGGTCGATGAACATCTAGATCTTGAGATTCATCACAAGCCGACTTGAAATCTCGATTAAATGATGAGACCATTTTATTTCCCTTTTGGAAATTTATTTTATTTTATTTTTAGCATTTGTCGATGAAAGTCTAAAAAATCGAAATTATCACAAATCTTGGTTAAGACGAGATCATTAATCGGTTGCCTCTTTGCATTGTGAAATCAAAATTAAAACTCAATTTAATTTTCGAAATCCAAACGGATGCATTAATCGACGCTCAACTTCTCATAGAATGATTCTAATATTGAATTGATTCTAAGATAGTTAAAGAGCTACATTTCAATGCTTTCAATTTAACTTGAAGCTCCAACGACTTCGTATAGCTTAGGACATTTCATACACGCTTCCTCTTGGGCCAATACAATGAACCCTTTTATTTCGTGCAATCATGTGTAATTTATTTTTTATCCCTCTCCCATTTCTATTTGTATGCAATTTACTTTTCCGCATTTATCGTTTCGATCTCTAGGAGCACCTCTAAGGACTAGTATCAACTTCGTTCGCGAACCTTTGATCCAACGCCAAGTGGTTGCACTTGCACACTCGCACTTTATTTTCGGTCATGGTTTCGTTTTCTAGGAGCACCCCTAGGGACTAGGAATCATATCCACCTACCCAATCAAACAATAAACCTCCATTTAAATTCACCCATAAGTTGAGTGCCTCGTGCATCGTCATCAAACCATAAAAAAACAAAACATCTCTTTTAGACCCAAACCCTTGATCCAACGTCAAATGGTCTTAGGTAATAAAAACACCTAATAATTATCGAAACAAAGTGAAGAAGAAGTGCATCGAATCTTTGGTGGGTTTCCTCAATTTCTTGAGTGCGAGGGTTATGCCTCGGTTATGAGCAGTTGACACCTAATAAAATCAACAACCAATCAATAGTAGTTCCATGAAATACGAAGCTCGTACTTTCCCATTGCACGAGGGAATACGTAGGCATACAAATCTTACTCCTTACCGAGCACCCTAGGAACATAACCACCCTTTTCCCCTTTAGTAATTAACCTTAGATTAGAATAATTCGCATTTACTTTCCATTTATTATTCGAAGAAGACAAATGACAGTCGTTAACATTCAATCACAAATCAAATTAAGAGGTTCT
This sequence comes from Lathyrus aphaca, assembly GCA_963966055.1. Classification (NCBI taxonomy): domain Eukaryota; kingdom Viridiplantae; phylum Streptophyta; class Magnoliopsida; order Fabales; family Fabaceae; genus Lathyrus; species Lathyrus aphaca. The sequence continues at coordinate 553,691,008 of OZ014520.1, read as the reverse complement.
CGTTAAGTACAAAGGACGTAAGAGGTGCTAATACCCCCTCTTACAGAATCGACTCCCGAACCTAGAATTTGATTTCGACGACCATGTTCTTTCCGTTTTCAAATGGTTTCTCGATATTTTCCTTTTTTTTAATAAAATAAGTTTTATGGCGACTCTGTTCAAACATTTGTTTGCGGTCTTTAATCGCGAGGTCGTAACCATTTTTTCGAGGTGCGACAACTACCTTACAGCTCAATGAGACACACCTAGCCCCCTACATGGGCTTTGTCGCTCCCCAGATTTTCATCCCGGTGCAAACGCGAACCGTCAACGATGTTGGAGGTTGAGGTTGAATAGAGTCTCCAGCTAGACATTTTTATCCCGAAGGAAAGGTAATGCTGCATGAACCTGGAAAGGTATGGATAAGACGGTTGCGAACCAAAGAAGCTGAGTAAGGGGGTAAGTTACGACCTAGGGAGGTATTAGCACCCAGATCGTTCGTTGTGCTCGACGGGATCCATGCATACCTGATTGTGTTTAAAAAAGGGGATAATGTATGTGCTAAACAGTGCATAAAAAACTAAGGAGAAAGGGATGTACAAAGTGTCAGTGCAAAGAAGAAAGTGAGTGCTCAAAACTGAGGCTAAAGAGAGAGAAACAATAAGAGGAGAGGGGGGGCGGGAGACAAAGAGAATTTTGTTCGATAACTGTTAAGTTATGCCTACGTATCCTCTCGTGCAATGAGGAAGTCAGAACACCATAGTTCGACTCAAAGAGACTGGATATTTTTGGTGTGAACTGCTTGCTTGTCTATGCTCAAGTATATGAATCATCTGGCTCTAGTGCTAACTGTCTTACATTAGACGGAAGAAGCGAGTTCTCATTTTCAGAGTGAATGTGATGAGAAAAGAATCCCGGAGGAGACGTTTATTGTTTGTTTTTTTGTGTTTTCATTTTTTTATTGTTTTTGGTGTTTTGTATAGGATAATGAGCTTAAGCCTTAATCATGGGTTGTAAACTCATCATATCACCCCTGATTAGGGATAATGAGTCTACTTAAGTATGAGATGAAAATCTCAACTTAATTACCCTAATGATGCAGGATTAAGATTATTAACCTACTTGTGATTATTAAGTGTTTTGGATTTTTGTTTTGTGTTAAGTAATGATTTTAATCTCTAATCAGGGATTAGTGAACTCATTACACCATCCTAAGAGAAGGATAATAAATGAGAACACTTAAGAGGAGGAAGACTCCTCAACTTAATCCATGGTTAGGGATTAAAATCATTATATAACAAGCCTTTATTAAAGTGGTTTTTTAATTAAAGATGGGATTAAGAAATGGATTTTATGTTTGTAAGACTAAACCTGAGGGGGACTTGTCTATTGAATACTAGGGTTAGTCCCTCTGAACCAACAGGCAGAGATGTAACCCTAATATAAGGCCCAAGTTACAAGCTTAAGTCTTAATGATTATTAGGTGTTTTGATTAGGAGGTGTAAACAACTTAAAGGTTTAACACTAAGTATTAAAGTTATACACTCCATCCTAAGATAAGGATACAGGCATAACTCTAATTCAGAGTCCTAAAACTTTAACTGTTTAGCCTTGATTATGAGATGAGAAACAGAGACTCAAAGATAAAAAACTAGGGAAATTATGTACAACCCTAAAGTTATCATGCTTGGATATTCCTATGGTTTGTGAGGCTTAAGAAAAGATCTTCAGATGGCCACCAAGGAAGAAGAAGCAGATGAAAAGAGAAGAGAAAGGAGAATATGTTACTTACTTCCTAAAGAAGTTAAGTAACCTAAGAGAAAGAAAGGGAGAAAGAGAGAGAGAATAAGTGAGTCAAACTCACTTCAAAGACAAATAAAGATGCAAATGAAGAGATAAGAAGAGGTTGGATGTGGAGGCAAATCCACATCCTGATAAGCTTACCAGAAGCTCCTGAAATGGTTAGTATGAATGCATAAGGTGAAACAAGATGCAATGAAGCAAAGATGAAGATGCAATGATGCTAACCAGAAATGAATATATGATGCAAATGTGTCATGGAGAGATGCAAAGTCATATACAATGCATATGTATGATCATACAAGAGATGAATGCAAAAAAACAAGCATGTTAGAAGCTTAAGAACACATGAACATACATAAGATGTAATGGGTGCAAAACATACAAAATGAATGCAATAATGATCAACCAATGTTCATAAATGTCCTAAGGTGTCTAATATGACATACAAATGCATGAGATGTCATGACAAGTTCTTATGATGAAGGTATGAAAAGATGAATGCAAATGAACATGGCAAAATTAGGGTTTTAAGAAAGCATGAGATGCATATGATCAAAACAAAAGCAAAACACATGATAAAAAATTGAAATTGAAACCAAATAAACCCTACACCCACATAAGAACACTCCCCAAAGATGGAAGTCAGAAGCTAAACCAAAGTCAAGTTGTGGTATTTCTAAGTTAAGCTTGGGTTTTGGGTACTTCTTCATGAAAAATGCAAAACAAATGGTAAATGCAATGTAAAAATATGAGTTAAATAACCTAGATACTACATGCAAAGTATGAAAGAATGCAAAAAGAACCATACACAAACTCATCTTGGTTGATCATAAATGAATTTTTGAAGTTAGGGTTAGAAAAATAGGAAATTTATAAACCCTAATTCATGGTTAATTGTCAAAATGTGATCAAACCCTAAAAGAAATTTATAAGATGAGTTTGTAAATTGTTCTAAATGTGTAAGAATGCTTAATGATTTTTTTTGGTGATTTTTAAATACCTAAAAGTATTTTTAATTAATTAAAATGAATGAATTAATTAAATAATACAATTAAATGATTTAAAAATATATTTTTAATGCAAAAGTTAAAAATAAAAATGTTTTTGGGTTTTTAAAGTTATTTAAAGTGAGGATGCAAAAAATCAGATTTTTAGAAAATGGTTTACTATTTTAAATAAATAAAGAAAATAAAATGAAATAAAAATGAAATAAAATGCAAAGTAATCAGAATGAGGGGCCAGGATTGCGTGGGAGATGGATGGAGGGCTGGGATTGGAAGTCTGCTTGACCAAGGGTATGAAGATCTAAGGGCCTAGGTTTAAATCTGTGATTCGCGCGTGATCAAATGGCCTAGGTTTAATCTGACTTAATTAATTATAATTAAAGTTAATTAATTAAAATTAGCTTTAAGTGAATTATCTGGGCCGTTCGTACACTAATCTAAACATGATACAAGGGCTGAAATTCAAACTGGAAACCCTAATCACTATTAACCCTAATTATTTTCAGGTGACCGGAGATAAGCTCCGGTCATCTTCTCCGACGAGCTCAAAACCTAACTCCACCTACAAGCTACTAAAACGCATCAAACCTGCCCAAAAATGATCCCCAAACATCATACAATCAAAATCAATCATCAAACATCATTTAAACTTCATGAATCAAGCAAATCGAAGCAAACAAATTTCACGGGCAAACTTTCAGAACAACAATACATGCTCATTTCTCAACCATTTTCAATTCTAAACACATCAGAGTGATCAACTAAGCATATATAATCATTTTATAACAAGAAAAAGAAGTTCTGGAAAATTTGTTCTTGATGAATACCTGAACTGAGCTTCTTCAAAATGGAGCTTTCAGGACCTCCCTCTTGTGCAAAATGGCTTCTTTGGACCTCTTGAAGCTAGTGGAGTGCTTAGAATGCTTTGAAAGTGGCTGGTTTTTGAGGTCCAGTTCTAATGAAGCAGAAATCGTGTTTTTGATATGTGGTGTTTCAGGCCATTTTGATGGTTGATTCTTGTTCTATGGATGATATATGATTGATTGGTGAAGGAGTTTTGGAAGTTTGATGGCTGGTTTGAGAGAATCGAAGAGATGAAGCTTTGAGGGAGTTTTTTGCAATCCGAGTGTGTGTCTTGCTTCCTTAGGGTTTCTATAAACAAATGAAATTAGTCAGAGGAGTGGATATACACTGTGGGATTGGTATGTTGCTATTGGCCAAAAAGTCAAAATTTGTGTACTTGAAGCATGGGCCATGGCAGAAGTGATTTGAGGTCTTGGGCTGCCTCAGCTGAGTTCAAGGAGCACCCTTGGATCAAAATTGGTGAGCTGCATGGCTTGATTCATGAGTTTCCAAAGGTTTTGCATTTTCACAACTTTGACATTTCTTGAGAAGCAAGGCATGAAAAACCCTAGGTTCTTGGCCCAATTCTGATCTTTAGAAGTTGTTTGATCATGGCATGATGTATTTGAGTAGATTAGAGGTCACATAAAGGCTTGAAATACCATTTTGCAAATTTCCCTATTTGGCATGAACTTGAAAATTACAAGATTTTTCCCAACTTTGACTTGCCATATCTTGAGTTCTAGGATGAATCAAGAGGAGTTCTTGTACTTTTTGAAAATGGGAAGATCAAATCTACAACTTTCATGTTTGAAGAAAATTCATTTGAAACCTTTTTGATCAAGATAGAGGAGGTTGAAGATCTTTCCCAAAATGGAAAGTTTCCATTACAAGTCATGCCCAATATAGAAACTTTTCAAATGGCTCAAAATTCTTCAATCTTGTGAACTTCCAAGCATTCCTAAGATCAAATAAAGATAATAGGACCTCAAATTGATGATGGTGACCCTTTGGTGCCCTTGTTGGTGGCCTCAGATGCCCTGATTCTGACTTTTCTTGCACAATAAGTTACCATTTGATCAGATGAATTCCACAAGGAATTTTTGCTTCAAATTTGGGACATATGCTCCTTATAACATATATAGACCAATAGAATCAATAATGACCAATTTTTTTGAGTGTAAGGGCCTCAAACCCAAAACCCTAATTTCAGGTTATTTGTGCAGGAGCCTTGAGCTTGCTTGGACATCAATGCAATCCCTTGTGATTTCTTGACTTCAAAGAACCCTTGGAGGCATAATATGATCTTAGAACACCCATGGACCCTCTTGGCATGCTTCATGGCCTCTGAGATTGCTCAAACCACTTCTAAGATTCATCTGATCACAAACCCTAGCTATGCAGCTATGCAAATGAGTTGCTAAAGGAAAAATATGCAATGTGATGATATGCTATGCAGTATGAAGGATCACAAGCCAAGGTGTGAGAAAGGAGAGGGCAAAATTGGGGTGTTTACAGGGTCCAACCTACAAGTGTACCGAAGGGTACGTGGATCTGATTGTGAACTTTAGGCCAGGAGAAACCGCGATGGCGATTAAAGTTTAGTTCCTCATTATAGACTTCTCATCCTTATACCAATGTATCCTAGGACGCTCGAAGTTGGAAAAACTAATAGTTGTACCATCCACGGTACACTTGAAGGTGAAGTATCATACCTCCTCGGGACAAGTGGCTACCTTACATGGGGATATTGAGGCTGCTCGTAGGTGTTTTCAAGCAGCATCCAAAGGACTCAATGCCATCGTCACAGATCGGTAAAATAATAAGTGTACTATTTTCATGATTTAGTAATAATAGGGGTGTTATCCTCAATTATCGATCACAAGGACTGCATGAGAACTACATGTTTTATGCGATTCAATTGAACAAAAATTCCTTTGGTTGTTTTGATATTGGTTTTAAAATTATGACTTGCAAATAAAAGTTCTCAATATAAAAATAAGTTGTTTTGACAAATATAAGAATAACACTAGGGATAAGTGTATGAAATACCTTATAATAACAACAACCCTAACATTAGAAAAATCACCACTAGGCTAAATCATCACCTCCTTTTTTGAGTAGCTTCCGGAAATTCCTTTAAAGAAAAACTTTTGGTATTCCCTTTATACCCCAATTCCTTGGATGTATAAAAGGAGTACCAAGCTTTTTATTTTATCAAAAGTAATACGGTTACAATATGATATCCCAATTCCTCGGTGATATCTAATAGATTATTGTTGTATAAAAGTGTTAACTATGGTTTTTCCTACCTAAAGTTAGCCGTAACTCAGAACCCTATTTTCCAATACAAGTTTGCATTAAGAATATTATACAACAAGATGATAATGAGAAAGAAGTGAAATTACTATGAATAAGGTCTGTTAGACGATGACGCAGATCTAGAAGGGGTGGTTTAATAGATCGCTTTTAAAATATTTTCACCTTTCAAAAATTAATTAAAAAATGTTTGGCGGAAGTCCCCTGGAAAAATTCACGTCTAAATTATTTTAAGTCACCGGGGATCGGATATGTGTTATCAAACCAAATGGGATAATGAAGATGAATTAATTAATCAATATCAAGAAAATCAATCACTTAAATTTGATACACTTGGTTAAATTACTACCAACAATGTATATAGAGAAGAAATAAGCACAATGACCAAGAAATAATATGTTTTGAATTTTATCAAATACTTGGTGTGCACACCACACCTAGTGTGTTTTTCCAAATAATATAGTGCATAATTTTTCTAAAGTTGCTATCCAATTTTGATAGCAACAATTTCACAAACACTTGGTGTGCCCTAAACTATGCAAAACAAAATTTTCAAAAGAACACTATTTCAACTTGTGCAGAAAATTTACTGAAAGAGAAAGGCAAAGGATATACGAATTTGTTTAGGCAGTTCCCCTACCGTCCTCGCTAATGGTACCTCTGCCCCCAATTCACAAATTGAATTGAGACTTTTTATTAAAATTGCAATGTTTGTACAAAGAGAAATTAGAAACAACAAACCAATCCTAATTGTTGTTATAGCTATGTTTATCTTTTCTCCTTGATTCAAGTTGAATCAAGTTCTTCACGCGTGTCGAACAAACCTCCAATTAATTGCTCCCTTCTTGCAAGAATCCATGATTCTCCAAACTCTGAGCACGACCGCTTTGATTTAATACTTGTAAACCCACACCATTTTTCGCAATCCTTCGATTAATTGTTTCCTTTATTTTGCTAACATGTATCGAATCAAAGCGGCCGGAGGATTGTGAAGAACAATGTGGGTTCATATTGAAATAAAAGAAAACACCATATACATCTAGAAATAAAATAATGGATATCATTGTCATTAGAGGATACAAATAAAAGAAAACACCATATGCATATGAAAATGACATGAAATGAAATGCAACATGAGCTTAATTCCTTGGACCCCTTTGCGAAGGATGGAAACGATGATAAACATCCGGATGACGATCTTCTTCATATTGGGTGGTGAAGTGGATGAAATTGGTGTTGAGCATGTTGAAAGAATTTGCAAGCGCAGTTTGAGAACCATTGCTCGCATTTAGTCGTGCCAATAAATTTGATGCAAAGGTATCCAAATTCACACTCTGAGTTTGAAGTTGAACTTGCAAAGCAATGTAACGCTCATCTTGAACGGCCACATAAGAGGAAAAAGTGGTGTCTTGCTCCACAATTCGCTGCTCCAATGCAGAATACCTTTCGGTTTGAGCCTCGTAAATTTTTTGTTGTTCCAACTGCATGTTTTGAAGCATTTCAAGGATACCTGCTGTAACACCCCAAAATTTGCCCTCTAATTTATTGCCTCAATTGACTTTATGCTTCACCTTCATTTGTGTTTCTCAGTAGGTCATAACACTCACGGTCGTGCGTTTCGTCGAGCTCCTAATTCCTAAGATCAATGACATTTGAAGAATCAATGTCCATATTATAATTTAACCATATACATGTTGTGGAAGCAGGGGTTTGAATTCTCTACATCATGTGTATATTCTTATCAAGGTTCACCAAGCATCATGTCCATACGCTTCGGGATTTCTCAAGAGGCATCAAGCGATTAGGATTTCATACAATGGGGGTTCCTATCTCAAATCACAATCCTCTAATTTTCAAGGGCATGATTCATCATGTTGATATGGTTGAATAAGAGGATTTACAAGAAAGTTTTAAAAGGTTAAGGGTGATAGCTTCTCAAGGACCAATATAAGATGTTATTCTTTTCAAAGGTGAATTTAAGAGGTTGAAATTTGGTACTAGGATTACCATGAGAAATTCAAAGTTTCAATTATCAAAATCTTTTTTTATATAACGGATCAAGAAATTACAAATCATACAATCAAGATTACAAGTATATTGTTGTTCGAAATTATGAAAAAAGGGGATTCAAAGACCAAGTTCAAATTGTTCGCAAAAAAAGACCTCATTTACTGCAGTTGGATTCTCCACAAATTGGTGAGGTTGTCTTGAAATGGAACAAATTCATAATTGGTTACAAGGAAAAATTATTCAAATACTAAATCCTGTAGGGCAAGATTGGATGAGTGTATCTCATGTGGAAATTTGTCTTTGGACAATTACTAATCCCAATGAGGAACATTTGTATTGGGAAAATCTAATGCTCAAGCTCAGGTCACTTACTTTGTTTATAGCGGCGGAAGATATCTAGATACTGACACCAGGTCCATTAGCAACTTTTGTTTTCTCATTAACACATAAACAATTGTGAGGTTGGCATACTACTAAGAGAAAAATAATAATAAGCCTTCAGCTTCCCTTAATTTTAAGTCACGCAACGTCAAACGTAGCATACTGAGAAAGAATGAGAACGCAAAAAATGCATACAGAAAACTCAGAAATTCAGAGAAAATCCATACAAAACAAAGGGTACAAACTCATCTCATTCCAATTGACTGATAACAGTTAAATCAGAAAAAACCAATAGAAATTAAGAAAGAGTTCAACAAAATCGAATTCAGTTACACATCCTAAACCACATCTAACCGAATCCTAACTGAATCTAACCAAATTCATATAAAATTCACCAAATTACCCTCCTTATTCTCATATATAAGAACACATTGCTGAACCAGAGTCTCTCTCGGATCCTCTCTGATTTGTTCATATTCATCCTCTCCAACTATCACCAATCTTCACATTGTTCATAACAGAACCTTTTCAGCATCACTTCACCCTCTTCATATTCATCAAGCTCTCTCAATTCTTCATTCATCTTCATCATCGGTCTTTAATCGACTTACCTCAACTCTTCACAAAGATATCATTGCCATAACCTCAATCTTGATCCTTTGCAAATCTTCAAACTTCATCATCAATCTTCAACCTTAATGATCAATCTCTACCAACCTGCAACAAAAAAGAAAACAATAGTTCAAGACCACAGGAATTAATTGCAGAAGAGTTGCACGAAATGTAGAAGAGAAGAGATCAAAGACGAGTTTGCACCATTGCAGCTTCATTAACCCCTTCGCAGACTCAACTTCGATCTTAACCTAAATCCTGCGCGACTCAATTCTTGCGAACATTGTAACCTGCACAACCATCCTCCGCATTCCGCAACCGGATATTCTTCACATATACACCATAGCAACTTTTCTCTTATTCATTAATATAACCTACAAAATCGACCCAAAGTGGCACAAATCAGTGACGCGTCCATCAAGAAATACTTCTAGAAATCATCGATCAACAACAGAGGAATTTATGATAAAATGGAGAGATGCAGAATGAAGAAGAATAAGAAGAAGAACGTACATAATTTCATAGCAACAGGAACAACATAACCTTCATCAAGTGCGGCATCGATTACCAAGCTCCAATCTCCGACGCAAGAACGCCAAGTTTCACCGTCGATCTTCCGCGTCGGAATCGCCGATACCTTTAACATGCGAGAATCCTCATCAATGAAGCTTCATCAAATCATTTACCTTCATCGCATCTATCTGAGGGACTTAACATCATCAACACTTTTTCGTACAGCTTCATTTTCAATCATCACCTTCATCAACGCGTCCTTCTAGCGAAGCTCCTTCTTCGATCATTGCCTTCTCCACGGCCTCACCGTCAACGTCGCCGTCATGCTCGCAGCACCAACGAACAACCTGTAAACGTCACATAATACGGAAAAGGTTAGCAAGCAAATCACAAACAAGCTGAAATGCAACAAGAAGAAGATCGTGTTACGGCCGTTTGTCACCGTCGGCTTCATCACCACGATCTCGTGACGGATCGTCGAATATCAATGGCCGTGTATCAATTAAAGGTTTTTAAAAGATTCGAGATGGGGAGAAGAAAAGAGGAGAAGTATGTGTTCATGGATTAAGGTTTGGGAGAGGCCATTGGTGGCGGAGAACCGCCGCCGGCGGTATTAGGGTTTGTAGAAGAAGGTGTGCATTCTTGAGAGAGAGACTTCGTTTTGATGTATTTTTCGAGGATTCGCTTACGGACTTGGATTCTTTTTATTATGCCTCGATTATATTTTTGTGGTTTGTACTTTGTGATGTAATAGCTTATAACTTTTATGCTTGTATATTTCTCATAATTAGGCTAGAAAAGATAAAACGAATCGCTAGAAAACCAAATCACAAAAATAAAATAAAGAAATACTCGATCCAACGTCGAGTAAATTTTGGAAAAAGGTTAAATAAGTATCATGTGATTTTAGGTCTCCCTCGATTACCATCGCGCCACTCCATTACACCAAAAGCAAGCCTTGTATGTTGCACACCATAAGTCGTGCGTCTCAGCACCACGCAACTGACCCACTCGATCCATCGTTTCATCTTTTACGATTCACGCACGTTATCACCCACCATGACGTAGGAGGACCATAATATTCACTATTACTTTTTGTATTTGCATTTCTAGTCTAATATCCTCCTAGGTAGTGTTTCTTTCAAGCTCCACTAACCGTAGGATCTCATTTTAATATAACTACTTAGGGTTCGAGTCATAGTCCCCTTTAGTTTTTTCCCTTTTTCAATTTGAGTCTCACTTCTCACCTTTAAAGAAAAATAAAAAACATTTAAAAGGAAAGTAGGTACAATACGCCACGAGCCTTAAGCTATATGGGAAATGATTAGTGGAGGTCTCCTCCACTCTTCTAGAATGCTTTACAAACGTTCCATTGGGAGCGATCTTGGAAAGTATTCGCTCCCGTGTCATAGTCTTTAGTGTTGTATCCGCGATAAACATAAAGTCAAAACACTTCTTCTAAAAGACAATAAACCAACAAGACAACACGTCTTCTCATCTCATCTCATACTCTTTGCGGACGAATGTGACTTGCCTCGACAGTTCAAACAGCGATACGGTAAACACCCTCGAGTCAGAGCCGGTAACACCTGAGCTATAGCTATGGCAACGTCATCCTAAAAATCACAAGAAAGTTTCCGCCTTAGTTAGACGAACTACGGCGACTTTGATCCTCATTTTCCCGATGAGGTACGTAAGCAGTGGGGTAGGACCCATTCAAGCACATTCTTTATTTTCCCTACATTTCCCCCTTTTATTCTCATTCTCTCTTTTCCAATTCCTTTCTTATTTCAGTTCCAGTTTCAGTAGCAGTTCATTGTTCAACAACAATTATATTTTTCTCACCATTTGAAACAGACTAACAAGCGTGGATCCCGTCGGGTACGGCGGACGAATTGGGGTGCTAATACCTTCCCAATTCATAACCGACTTCCAGACCCATATCTTTGGTTCGCAAGGCCTCGTCCTTTTCCTTCTTCCTCAGGTTCGTGCAGCATTACCTTTCCCATTCATTCAGGATAAAAATGTCTGACTGGAGACTCTACCTTTTCTGCGCCACTTTCGCGTTTGTACTAGGATGAAAATCCCGGGAGCGACAGCTGGCGACTCTTCTAGGGACCGAACCCAAAATCTCTGGTTTCCCCTTTGAGAGTCAATCCTAGCACTTGTTTGTTTCTGTTTTCTTTGGGTGTTTATTTGTTTGTTGTTGTACTTTAGTTTAGCTTTACTGTTTTATTTACAATTTATCGCTTTACTTTGCAGCTTTATTTACAGCTTTCTGCACTTTACTTTACTGTTGCATATACTGGCATATACTGTACTGACTGTTTCTGTTTTCCTTGGTGGGATGGGATTATTATGAGATAAGCCAAATACCCGGCTTGAGTATACACATAGGATTTAGAGTGGGTAGTCATGTGGCTTGCGTGGTCTTGAGCACGAGTAGTTTTCACGAGTCCCACACCCAGATCAGGCTCTCTTGGGATATGCTCTATAATGCCTAGGCAGACCATAAAATGTTCCCACCTGAGTTGCTAACACTGGGAACCGATCACCGAGGACCTTAGTGGAAACAAACCTCTCCAGTGGTGACAGTGGCATACCGCATTTTGTGGCAAACCCATTCGCACCCGAGGGCCCACTAGGAAATCGCATAGGATGACCTTGTTCTCTCATAGGAACCCAGTTAAAGTATCTGGTCGTATGACAGTAGTATTGTACCCTTCAGGATGAATGTACTATTGTTTCTCGACTTCAGTGCTTGAAGCCGGGGACTTATGAGGGATGCTTATTTTCCCAGACTCAGCTGAGACCTCCCTGAGTAGTACATAATGCCAAACTGATTCCCTGATTTGGTCATGAGCCATTTCTCGAAAATGGTGAACGTATTATTGCTGCTCGGCTTTGAGAGTCCATGATGTTGATCCGTAGTAGCACACCCGTGAGATTGGGAGGGGTTTACAGGTTTGCAGGAACCCTGGACTTCCAACATACTCGCTTTTTCCAGTGTTACTCCATGATATGATCCGGTCCTATATGATACTTGGTTGAGAATTCTGGAATTTTTGTATAGAGATAATGATATTATGATCTTCACCGACACTTGGTTATCTGATCCACACCAGCGTCAGAGCACTGATCACATGCCAGTTGCATACATGACATCATGGCATTTTAGCATACATGTTCAATTACTTATACGGATCACATATCTGAATTAAATCGTCAGATTTTTTCTGCCTTAAAACTTGGATCAAAACAGATAGATTCCTTGGAAATAACTGAACATGGAATTTGCATACATCCTTGCATTCTTGACAGGTTTTTAGGGACATATTCATATCCTGACTTGGTTTCTCTCCAGAATGGACAACTTGAATCATGAGTGTCAGGGTATGGGCATGGAACAGCTTCGAGCGGAGGTGACTGAGATGAAGGCCCAACTGGGGCATTTTATAGTGGACATTCGAGCGTTGTCCCAGGATCATAAATTGCTGAGAGAAGAATTCAACTTGATGAAGACTCAGATAAAGCTGCTTATAGGAATCATGAATGCTATGTCGAAGAAGGAAAATAGTTGCGTGTCTGCTTTTCAAACAAAAGGTCATGTTTCTCCCATCTCTTTGGGATGTCCACTAAATCAAGAGTTGTTAGGTGATTTTCCTCTACAGTTTGAGTCTCTTCACCAGCAATCACTACTTGGCAGTCAGGAAGAGCCTAAGATAGGAACCAACTCCACATTGCTTGATACAAGTGAGCTAAATGATCCTACACCAATCATTGCCAAAGAAGTGAGCACTTTCTTTCCTTACCAAAGATCTTCTTCAGCTGCTGCGCCTTGGTTTCCAGGAGAAAAACTTAAACAGGATTTGTTTATAGCTCCTCCATTGGTAACAACCCGTCATCAACAGAAGCAAGAAAGGGTTATTGATCTGATACCCGTGTCTTATGCTGAATTATGTCCACAACTGCTCAAAATGGGGTTGATTGAGTGTCACGAGCTAACTCCTCCTTCCGATAAACTTAACCAAAGTTGGAATCCCTACGCCTACTGTGTTTTTCACTTTGGAGCTCCTAGACATGATATTAATGATTGCAAGGCGTTCAAGCATCAAGTGCAAGATTTAATTGATGAAGGAGTAATCACTTTTGGACTGACCGGGCCAGAAGTGCCGCTAGATGAAGCATGCAGGAATACAAAAGAGGTGGTCAACTTTCCTTCTTCTAGAAGCATTTCTCAGGCCAAGTCTTCAAAGAGGTTACATCAACAACCTTCATTCGCTCCTCGGCCGAGTATGAGTAAGAGAGTACAGGGGCATGTCAGGCGCTCAAAGCAATGTCAACAACAAAATGTTCAAACATAATCTCAGGGTCAGCAACAACAAGCACATAGACCATTTCAGGAAAGAACAAGAGTGGAGAACCGCGGACTTGATCCTATCCCATGTCCATATACGGTATTGCTCCCAGAGCTGCTGAGGTTGAACCTGGTTGAACTCCTTACCATGAGGGCTCCTTCTACTAATAATCTACCACCGAATTTTGATTCAAACGCCAGGTGCGAGTTCCATTCGGGTGCCCAGGGGCACAATATTGAGAAATGTTGGGGTTTTCAGAACAAGGTACATGACCTAGTTGACTCCAAGGCGATCAATTTTGCTCCTCACCCAAATGTACTCCAGAATCCAATGCCTAGTCACAGTGGAACCGGTGTCACGGTTGTTCTGCCAGATGGTCCACCTTAAGATACAGTCTTCGAGTTAATCACCCAGGACGCCAGGGTATTCATGAAGTAAATAAAGCCAACAGTATTCAAGTACTCTCAGTGATGGCATTTGTGTGTTTGCCTTTCTTCATTGTTCTTTTTCATCCCTATTAAGGGGAACTACGTCGCTCTGATTCTTCATTGGTCATTGGTCAATGGAGATACGTAGGCAGAAGATTTTCAGGTCTTTCTGAGCAACCTTATGGGGCAACTTTACTCCCCAGCTTTACTCTTTCCTTCAAACATCTCGTGTCAAAGTCAGAATAACTAGAAGAAGAGGTATGATTTCCATGGTTAGGGTATATGGCTGCAACTTGAAGATTACAAGTCTGTAAAAGAGCTATTGATCACTGAAAGTATCCAAGACTGACAGGTCCAGACGGAGTCAAGCCTCCTCAACTACGGCAATATTCAGTTTCTTTACTGCATTTCCATTTGTAGTTTCTTTTATGTGCTAAACATTTGTCTACATGTATGAAATTTGTTTGCTTTTGAATGTTAGCAATAATAAAACTCACATGTTTTTTTTGAAGTAATTCATTCGCATTCACTTATAATTTTGCATGTGTACATCGCAATACCAATTGTCGTTCTTAAACTCTATGAGGGAGAATGACAAAACAAAAACGCAAGAATCTCTAATTGTATGCTCTTGAGTAAGACCTTGTTGACGATGTACAGGCTTTGTTTCAAATCCCTAAACACCGGAGATATAAGGGAGATAGACCCTCGCTAACCCCTTTGAGCCTTGAAGTAGGAGTTTCTTTTCGCATGAAAAAACCCTTACGTTTAACCCAGGGGCAGGGTAGGTGTCAGCTAGTTGGACCAAGCGTTCAGAATTTCATAAAGGAGTGCATTTGAGGATCCATTACATTCCATCATCCCAATCAAGAGGTACAAAGACCAAAAACCATAATGGTTATCCAAATCAAGAGGTCCAAAGACTGGAAACCACAATGGTTATCCTTCGTCGACCAAAGAATGAGGCAGTCACAACCCTTGCAAAGCAATCAAGACAGACAGTGTCACACGATTTGTTCCAAAAAAAAAAAGAATCGAAAAAAATGAATGAAAAAGCCCGCTAAGTCGAAACTTGAAAACAAGCGACTTAGGAAAGAACTAGGGCATCCCGCTGGACTTTACAATCGAAGATTCACAAGAATTAGTCCAGGAAAAAGTTAGGGATAAGCAAAAGAACACAAGAGCGAAAGACAAAAAGGATTACACAAGAAAGATCATTAAAACAAGAACAAATTCGTGTGACACATACACGAAGATAAGGGGGTGACTGACTCCCAACAACAACCTAATTGGTGCTTGAACTGTTAGTGTCAATGGTTCCTCAACCGATACGAAACCCTTATGAAAGGTGAGCGCTTGTGAAAATTAGTTGAACATAAGAATGGAGAACATCATGAAGAGTGGGTGGGCATAAATAAACTTCGATCCTATATCCTTTGTTTTTATAACCGTGAACCAGGCCACGATACAACCCTAAAACGTCCTAACTAAAACAAGGTTACTTTGGGAGCTTACTACCACGAGACCGTGTTCCTGACTCCTATGAGTTGTGCTAAGAGATCCTTGTTGGTATTGCATGTACATACTTTCATTCAAAAAAATTATGTCGTATCTTAACCATTGATTCGCTCAAAAAGGTTTGCGACACCTTTTCAAAACTTTAAGATTAACATGTGTGTTGCATTAGAAGTTTCATTCTAAGAATAAACATTTTTTGCCTGCATACATTTGTTTGGCATCATAATTGGTTCACATACGTAAATTTAGTCCAAAAGCTTAAGCTTGCCAAGTTAAGAAGTCTAAAACTTCTGAAAGACAGTCACGTCGAGGTACACTTTTCCGTAAAAGCTCCATTGAGTAAGGACTTTCCCAACCAGTCATGGCAAGAGCTAGCCAATCCGGGGCAGTTACGTCGAGCGATCTCTTCAAAATTCATCCAAACTGGGGCAATCACCTCGAGATCCAAATCTCTCCAAGAGAAAAGATTAGTCAGTCAAGTGCAAAACTATGCGAATACTCGTACTGGGGAAGGCCATCCCAATAGCACGAGAATTCATTATTTCCCAAAGAGAGACAATCAGAAGCATATATCCAGAGTTCAGAGTGCCAGGACAACTATACTCTTGAAGAGTTCCTGTGTCACCCTTTTGCATAACTCTTATTAATTGAGTCCATCACTAATCTAGTGGTCGCTCGTCAAGCCAATTATCTCGTTCAGCGCTTCCGACAGCTCCAAGCTCATCTGCGTTGACAATGGTTATTTCCTCAACAAGGTTATTACGCCAATTAAGGAAACCACTACGATACCTAAGAGTTTAAAGACACCCAGTCTTTTGTAAAATCCTCTTAAGGTAAAGTCTAGGTAAGAAGAAAATGATCCCCAACACGAGGCTACTTGAAGCCTTTCCTCCTCAACAGGACGTATCGGTTTTGTTATCCCTAACAGACGAACGAAAACTATCCCCAGTAAAGTCACAAACTTTTTCTCTTTAAACAAGTTTCCTTGATCCTTTTCCTCAGCAGATCTTAGACAAAAAATTATTCTCCTCCCCAACAGATCTTAGAATATTTCCTTGCTCCAGCAGAGCAACAAGGATTGATAACCCCCAAACAGGGAGTCGTCTTCCCGCAGTGAAGCATTTCTTACAGGAATTCAAGTATTCTTGACAGCCATTTAAGCGGTTCCCCTTCCCCATAGAGATTCAAAAGGTTCAGGTAGACGGAGAGTACTCTTCAGCAGAGCCTTGACAAGAACTTTCTCTAGCTAAGTCGGAAAGTTGTCGATCCTCCAGCGAAATCTGATGGGTGAGATTCAATCCCCAGTGGTTGCGGTATCCTCGAGCATGTGCCTCAAATCTAAAGTCCAATTTATTTTTGGCAAAGGTGATGATTCAGGACAGATGAATTGTTCACGCTCTTCTCCAGCAGAGATGTTATCCCCGCGAGGTTTCTCAAGATCGAATCCGCAATCATTGCATTCTCAACAAAGTTAGCAAGGACTTATTACTTCCGCATCGGGAATTCCCTTTACACTCACATCAGCTTATTAACAATACTAAAGACATAACATCCCCAGTGTCATGGGGCATCATGCCATACAATTCAACATATGCGTACCCAGCATAATCCAAGTTTGGTATCTTGTAAAGTCCAGCCGCAGACTGGCCAAAGTCCATCTTCGGGTGGCAAATTTCAAAGGTCTCCCACAGTGAGCAAACGTCCAGCCACAGACTGGCCAAAGTCCATATTTGGGTGGCAAATTCTTAAAGTCCCCCACGGTGGGAAAAAGTCTCCCGCAGTGAGCAAAAGTCCAGCCACAGACTGGCCAAAGTCCATCTTCGGGTGGTAAATTTCAAAAGTCTCTCGCAGTGAGAAAAAGTCCAGCCGCAGATTGGCCAAAGTCCATCTTCAGGTGGCAAATTTCTAAAGTCTCCCATAGTGAGCAAAAGTCCAGCCATAGACTGGCCAAAGTCCATCTTCGGGTGGTAAATTTCAAAAGTCTCCCGCAGTGAGCAAAAGTCCAGCCGCAAACTGGCAAAGTCCATCTTCGGGTGGCAAATTTCAAAAGTCTCCTGCAGTGAGAAAATGTCCAGCCACAGACTGGCCAAAGTCTATCTTCGGGTGGCAAATTTCAAAAGTCTCCCACAGTGAGCAAACGTCCAGCCACTGACTGGCCAAAGTCCATCTTCGGGTGGCAAATTTCTAAAGTCCCCCGCAGTGGGCAAAAGTCTCCTGCAGTGAGCAAAAGTCCAGCCACAGACTGGCCAAAGTTCATCTTCGGGTGGCGAATTTCTGAAAGTCCAACCGCAGATTGGCAAAAGTCTCCCGTAGCGAGCAGAAGTCCACCCGTAGTGTGGAAAATTTCTAGAAGTCTCCCGTAGCGAGCAACAACCCTCGTAGTGTGGCAGATTTCCAAAGTCCACCCGTAGTGTGGCAATCTAAAGTCCAATCGCAGATTGGCAAAAGTCTCCCGTAGTGAGCAGAAGTCCACCCGCAGTGTGGCAAAGTATCGTGAAGTCCAACCGCAGATTAGCAAAAGTCCACCCGCAGTGAGGGAAAGTATCTTGAAGTCCAACCGCAGATTGGCAAAAGTCCATCCTCAGGGTGACAAAGTATCTCGAAGTTCAACTGTAAATTGGTAAAAGTCCACCCGCAGTGTGGTAAGCCAGTAGTCGTCTGGCGTGGTTCAAAAGACAGACTTTCAAAAGTCCACCCGCAGTGTGGCAAGTCAGTAGCTTTCTGAAGGCAACCCCCGTTTACTATTCTTCACATCATAATTATATCCAAGCATAGTTCATTCGGTTGAGTTTATTTCCCTGTTCTTCTGCCACAAAGTGCAAATTTTCGGGTTATTTCTAGTATTCAATCCCTGCATACCTCAAATGTCCGAAAGCAACTGCTACCATTCATTCACGTCCACAGTGATTGAATAGGGGCAGCTGTAACACCCCAAAATTTGCCCTCTAATTTATTGCCTCAATTGACTTTATGCTTCACCTTCATCTGCGTTTCTCAGTAGGTCATAACACTCACGATCGTGCATTTCGTCGAGCTCCTAAGTCCTAAGATCAATGACATTTGAAGAATAAATGTCCATTTATTATAATTTAACCATATACATGTTGTGGAAGCAGGGGTTTGAATTCTCAACATCAGGTGTATATTCTTATCAAGGTTCACCAAGCATCATGTCCATACGCTTCGGGATTTCTCAAGAGGCATCAAGCGATTAGGATTTCATACAATGGGGGTTCCTATCTCAAATCACAATCCTCTAATTTTCAAGGGCATGATTCATCATGTTGATATGGTTGACTAAGATAATTTACAAGAAAGTTTTAAAAGGTTAAGGGTGATAGCTTCTCAAGGACCAATTTAAGATGTTATTCTTTTCAAAGGTGAATTTAAGAGGTTGAAATTTTGTACTAGGATTACCGTGAGAAATTCAAAGTTTCAATTATCAAAATCTTTTTTATATAACGGATCAAGAAATTGCAAATCATACAATCAAGATTGCAAGTATATCGTTGTTCGAAATTATGAAAAAAGGGGATTCAAAGACCAAGTTCAAATTGTTCGCAAAAAAAGACCTCATTTACTGCAGTTGGATTCTCCACAAACTGGCGGGGTTGTCTTGAAATGGAACAAATTCATAATTGGTTACAAGGAAAAATTATTCAAATACTAAATCCTGTAGGGCAAGATTGGATGAGTGTATCTCATGTGGAAATTTGTCTTTGGACAATTACTAATCCCAATGAGGAACATTTGTATTGGGAAAATCTAATGCTCAAGCTCAGGTCACTTACTTTGTTTATGGCGGCGGAAGATATCTAGATACTGACACCATGTCCATTAGTAGCTTTTTTTTCTCATTAACACATAAACAATTGTGATGTTGGCATACTACTAAGAGAAAAATAATAATAAGCCTTCAGCTTCCCTTAATTTTAAGTCACACAACGTCAAATGTAGCATACTGAGAAAGAATGAGAACGCAAAAAATGCATACGGAAAACTCAGAAATTCAGAGAAAATCCATACAAAACAAAGGGTACAAACTCATCTCATTCCAAATGACTGATAACAGTTAAATCAGAAAAAACCAATAGAAATTCAGAAAGAGTTCAACAAAATCGAATTCAGTTACACATCCTAAACAACGTCTAACCGAATCCTAACCGAACCTAACCAAATTCATCTAAAATTCACCAAATTACCCTCCTTATTCTCATATATAAGAACACATTGCTGAACCGGAGTCTCTCTCGGATCCTCTCTGATTTGTTCATATTCATCCTCTCCAACTATCACCAATCTTCACATTGTTCATAGCAGAACCGTTTCAGCATCACTTCACCCTCTGCATATTCATCAAGCTCTCTCAATTCTTCATTCATCTTCATCATCGGTCTTTAATCAACTTACCTCAACTCTTCACCAAGCTATCATTGCCATAACCTCAATCTTGATCCTTTGCAAATCTTCAAACTTCATCATCAATCTTCAAACATAATGATCAATCTCTATCAACCTGCAACAAAAAAGAAAACAATAGTTCAAGACAACAGGAATTAATTGCAGAAGAGTTGCGCGAAAAGTAGAAGAGAAGAGATCAAAGACGAGTTCGCACCATTGCAGCTTCATTAACACCTTCGCGGACTCAACTTCGACCTTAACATAAATCCTGCGCGACTCAATTCTTGCGAACATTGTAACCTGCACAACCATCCCCCGCATTCCGCAACCGGATATTCTTCACATAGACACCATAGCAGCTTTGCTCTTATTCATTAATATAACCTGTAAAATCGACCCAAAGTGGCACAAATCAGTGACGCGGCCATCAAGAAATACTTCTAGAAATCATCGATCAACAACAGAGGAATTTATGATAAAATGGAGAGACGCAGAATGAAAAAGAAGACGAAGAACGTACATAATTCCATAGCAACAGGAACAACATAACCTTCATCAAGTGCGGCATCGATTACCAAGCTCCAATCTCCGACGCAAGAACGTCAAGTTTCACTGTCGATCTTCCGCGTCGGAATCACTAATACCTACAACACGCGAGAATCCTCATCAATGAAGCTTCATCAAATCATTTACCTTCATCGCATCTCTCTGAGGGACTTATCATCATCAACACTTTTTCGCACAGCTTCATTTTTTATCATCACCTTCATCAACATGTTCTTCTAGTGAAGCTCCTGCTTCGATCATTGCCTTCTCCACGGCCTCACCGTCAACGTCGCCGTCATCCTCGCAGCACCAAAGAACAACCTGTAAACGTCACATAATACGGCAAGGGTTAGCAAGCGAATCGCAAACAAGCTGAAACGCAACAAGAAGAAGATCGTGGTACGACTCTTGTCACCGTTGGCTTCATCACCACGATCTCGTGATGGATCGTCGAATATCAACGGCCGTGTATCGATTGAAGGTTATTAAAATATTCGAGATGGGGAGAAGAAAAGAGGAGAAGTATGTGTTCATGGATTAAGGTTAGGGAGAGGCCATCGGTGGCGGAGAACCGCCGGCGGCGGTATTAGGGTTTGTAGAAGAAGGTGTGCGTTCTTGAGAGAGAGACTTCGTTTTGATGTATTTTTCGAGGATTCACTTACGGACTTGGATTATTTTTATTATGCCTCGATTATATTTTTGTGGTTTGTACTTTGTGATGTAATAGCTTAGAACTTTTATGCTTGTATAGTTTCATAATTAGGCTAAAAAAGATAAAACGAATCGCTAGAAAACCAAATCTAAAAAATAAAATAAAGAAATACTCGATCCAACGTCGAGTAAATTTTGGAAAAAGGTTAAATAAATCTCATGTGATTTTAGGTCTCCCTCGATAACCATCTCTCCACTCCATTACACCAAAAGCAAGCCTTGTATGTTGCACACCATAAGTTGTGCGTCTCAGCACCACGCAACCGACCCACCCGATCCACCCGATCCATCGTTTCATCTTTTACGATTCACGCACGTTATCACCCACCATGACGTAGGAGGACCATAATATTCACTATTACTTTTTGTACTTGTGTTTCTAGTCTAATATCCTCCTAGGTAGTGTTTCTTTCAAGCTCCACTAACCGTAGGATCTCATTTTAATACAACTACTTAGGGTTCGAGTCATATTCCCCTTTAGTTTTTTCCCTTTTTCAATTTGAGTCTCACTTCTCACCTTTAAAGAAAAATCAAAAACATTTAAAAGGAAAGTAGGTACAATACGCCACGAGCCTTAAGCTATATGGAAAATGATTAGTGGAGGTCTCCTCCACTCTTCTAGAATGCTTTACAAACGTTCCATTGGGGGCGATCTTGGAAAGTATTCGCTCCTATGTCATAGTCTTTTGTGTTGTATCCGCGATAAACATAAAGTCAAAACACTTCTTCTAAAAGATAATAAACTAACAAGACAATACGTCTTCTCATCTCATCTCATACTCTTTGCGGACGAATGCGACTTGCCTCGACAGTCCAAACAGCGATACGGTAAACACCCTCGAGTCAGAGTCGGTAACACCTGAGTTAGAGCTATGGCAACGTCATCCTAAAAATCACAAGCAAGTATTCGCCTTAGTTAGACGAACTACAGCGACTCTGATCCTTATTTTCTTGATGAGGTACGTAGGCAGTGGGGTAGGGCCCATTCGATCACATTCTTTATTTTCCCTACATTTTCCCCTTTTATTCTCATTCTCTCTTTTCCAATTCCTTTCTTATTTCAGTTCCAGTTTCAGTAGCAGTTCATTGTTCAGCAGCAGTTATATTTTTCTCACCCTTTGAAACAGACTAACAAGCATGGATCCCGCCGGGTATGGCGGACAGATTGGGGTGCTAATACCTTCCCAATTCGTAACCGACTTCCGGACCCAGATCTTTGGTTCGCAAGGCCTCGTCCTTTTCTTTCTTCCTCAGGTTCGTGCAACATTACCTTTCCCATTCATTTGGGATAAAAATGTCTGGCTGGCGACTCTACCTTTTCCGCGCCACTTTCGTGTTTGTACTAGGATGAAAATCCCGGGAGCGACACCTGCATTTTTGTCGTGATGAGGTGGTGGATGCGGTGGAGATGGAGGTCTGGACGATGTTGCATTATAATTCCACCCAGTATATTGCCATTCACCCCAACCTTGATTTTCATAAGGAGCAGAATCTTCTGGAACAACTCGATGCCAATCTTCACTATCAAATTGCACTTCATCGGTATCCATTTGCTCGACATTTGGAGCAATTTCAGGATCTATACCTTCTTCATGGTTTACATTTCCTTCTGCATCACCTTCATCATCATGATCATCTCCATAATCGGCTCGAGTAACAAACCGATAACGCTTCTCTTTAGGATCCTACGAATGACCTATTTAGCTAAGAGTTTTCTATTGAATGAGTTGATTATATGTGATAGAGGAAAATTGTATAACTTCAACAACAATTCCAACTTTATTTATAATCGCTTGAACAAGAGACAAATAAGCTAAAGTGACTCCCTTTTTCTCCTTGAGGGCAAAAATGCGACTAGCAAGATAATGAGGCCAGTTCACTTTTACCTTGTTCCTAAGAATATAGATGAGTTAATCCTCTAGTATATTAATACGAGAAAAACCACCCTTCTTTGGACAAAGTTTGTGAGAGATCATCCAATGAAGAATACGACTAGTATGATTAACTTTGCCCGTTGTGGTGGAAGTTGGAAACAGTTCAGTATTAACAATAAACTCAATGAATGGTTCCTTAAGCATACCGTTCAATTCCCTTCGAAATTCATACCCATCAACCTGATCAGAATCAGTCATCAAAATACCAGGAGATGCATAATCAATTATGAATAAATCCTTCCAAACTTGAGCATTGACAACATACATTTTATCACCCATTCTAAAATGAAATTCAAAACCCTTAAACTTACCAACCAGACCAACATAAAACATTCGAACCATGTCCTCATTGTACTCAACTTCACAAGCAAAACATGGGTTAATTTCTTGAAAATCAACCAGTTCAACAATATGTAGGATATTCATCTGACAAGCAATTCTTTTGGAGTATACATATTGGTTGATGACTTTTCTATTTTTGAATTTCTTATCATAAAGTCCCCTAATATCAAAAGGAACAAGAGAAAAAGCGTTTACCAGAAGTGTAGACTGAGAAGAATAGCCCTTCAATGTTCTCTTTCCAGTAACCCTTGAAGCCATTGATGATGCTCTTGAGAGGATTTAATAAGAATGGAGTTTTAGGGTTTTGGAGAGGATTTGTGTGTTCTTGAGGTGAAGAATGAATATGAGATGGAATGATGTCATGAGAAATGTGGTATAAAATGATTAAGAAAAATAAAATACATTAAAAGCAAACATTATGGCATGAGAAAGTGGGATGTGCCGGCCTAGGGGAGTCAAAAAGACTGCAAAACGTGTTTTCCAACACGTGTTGGTCAGCGTGAAACATGAATGAGTCAACCTGAACTTAAGAATGAGTCGACTCATTTCAAATTTTAAATTGAGTCGACGTAAGCAGGTCATTAGGTCTACCTGATGGAAGCAATGAGTCGACGCATAGGGTCGACCTGTTGGGACCCGAGAAGGCAAGCAATTTTTGCAAGTTTGTTTTCTTAAATTTCCACTACAATGCTTCATATAACATGCTGAAATGCTTTCTAGTGTCATGTATCCTAATTTTATGACATATTAAAGGATATGAGAGATAAATAGCACCCAAGAAAATGTTCACAAACACAAAATTTATTTTATATCAAGGATGAGAATTAAATTTATCATAAATGAATCACAAATTTGAGTAGATATAGAAAAGGAACAATATTACCTCTCTCTTATATAGTATATCGAAGAAAAGCAATTCAATATTCCACAAAAAAGTTATTTTTTAGTGAAGAGACACAATAATTCAAGTGATAATATATGATAAACATATGATAGACATCATGAACGATCAGAAATATCAAGAACGCCAAGTTCCCTATGGATGTGAAAGAAAGGTTCTATAGCAAATGGTTTTGTAAAAATATCGGCAAGTTGATTTGAACTCTCAACATTCTTAAATACCACGTCCCCTTTATCTACATGATCTCTAAGGAAATGATGACGGATTTCAATATGCTTGGTGCGTGAATGTAAGATTTCATTTTTTGTAAGATTTATAGCGCTTGTGTTGTCACATAGGATATGAATATTTTTAAGATTGATATTGAAGTCGAGCAATTGTTGTTTGAGCCAAAAAAATTGGGCACAACAATTACCGATTGCAGCGTATTCAGCCTCTGCGGTTGACAAGATAACATAGACTTGCTTTTTTCTATGCCAACTTACTAGAGAATTTGAAAATATGTGACATGTGCCACTAGTGCTTTTCCTATCCACTTTGCAACCGACAAATTTGGAATCGGAATAACCTACCAAAGAACAATCACTACCCTTGGGATACCTGTCACTCCCGGGATTTTCATCCTAGTACAAACGCAAAAGTGGAGCGGAAAAGGTAGAGTCACCAGCCAGGCATTTTTATCCTGAAGGAACGGGAAAGGTAATGCTGCACAAACCTGAGGAAGAAGGAAAGGACAAGGTCCTGCGAACCAAAGATCTGGGTTCAGGAGTCGGTTACAACCTGGGAAGGTATTAGCACCCTAAATCGTCTGCCGTACCCGACGGGATCCACGCTTGCTTGCTTGCTTCAAAGGGTGATAAATAAGATGTTGTTGAACAAAGAACTGCTAACTGGACTGGAATGAAAGAGGGGACTGGAAAAAAGATCGAGAAGAAAGAATGGGGAAAATGTAGGGAAAATAATGAATGTGCTCGAACGGGCCCTACCCCGCTGCCTACGTACCTCATCGGGAAAATGTGGATCAGAGTCGACGTAGTTCGCCTAACCAAGCGGGAACTTTGTTTGTGTTTTTTTATAGCTGGAACTGCGTATGTCTATGCTCAGGTGTTGCAAGCTCGTCTGGTACGAGTGCGTTTACCGTCTTGCATGCGAGACAAGTCGTCACAAGTTCGCGTTAGAGTGAATGAGATGAGAAAAGAAGTTCCCGCAGGAAAATCGCTTATTGTTTGTTTTTGCCTTTTAAGAGCTTTTATGAATTTGGCACAAGGAAGTGAATTCAAACTCTTTTCCATGGAATGTGTACTCGCTACTACATTCCAAGATAGAATAATAGAACAAACACACCAAGCAAGGAGAATTTATCCAAGACTTGTTTCCTAAGGATTAGGGTTTAAGTTCACTAGCTTGTTGAACTTTATTAAGTGTTTTTGTTGCTTTTGTGAAGAAGTATCTTTTAGATTTTTCTTTGTGAAATAACCCCTTGATAAGACTTGTACATCATGCTAGACAATCTTACACCATTCCAAGATGGAATGAATGCAAGTGCCCCATGGAATAAGGCTATACACAAGGGATCCTTTCATACATTTATTAAGTCTTTTTGGATTTTGTTTGAAGATGAGAGAAGAAGACTCAAATCGGAAAAGGACAAAAACTAAGGGGGACTAAGACACAACCCTAAGTTATTTATTAAAATGGTGGTCCTAAGGGTGAGTGAGCCTTTTCTAATCCTAAAGATCAAAAGGAAAAGAGAGAAGGAAAAAGGATGCAACTTACTTCCTAAGGAAGATAAGTTGGCCCTAACAAAGGGGAATCTTACCAATCACAAGTATGAAAATAAATGGATGAATTAAATGCATAAAAGAAATGTATAAAAAATAAAAGGATAAGGTGTAAGGAAACACACCTTTCCCTCCCTACAAAACAAAAATTAGTGTGCATTTTTATTTAAAATAATAAAGCAAACATACACTAATTTAATCCTAATGACTCTAGGACTCAATCTAGATTCTATCTTAATTCTAGAAGACTAAAAAAAATGATAAGACAAAAATACAGTACCTACTACAACCCCTAATACACAAACAACTATGAAAACAATGCACAACACAATGCCATTTTCTACAGCCAACATGAAACATGAAAAAGTAGGTGTAAAAGGTCAAATACAGCATGCAAACAAAACAAACAGCATGTATTTTACAACACCTATATGCAAAAACAGCTATAGAATATAAAATTCAGATTTGATTATTTTCATTTTTTAATGCACAAACTCAATGAAACATGCACCAATTCCTCATGAATATGCATTTGAACCTAAATCAACATACATAATTGAATGAACATGAGCATTTTGAGGGATTATGCAAGAATGCACCACATGATTGATTATGCCACAAGTATGCAAAATATGGCACATGAATATGGCATATGAATACAATGAGCATTAATAATGAATATGCAACATGTTAGATCAACAAGGATGCCAAGCTCAATGCAAAATTCAGAATTGAATTGATGTGAATGCTATAATCAAGCATGCAACCAAATGCAACTAAATGCACATACATACATGATTATGTGAAATGCAACATATCTTGATAGAATGAAAATGCAAAATGACTTAATGCAATGCAAAAGATGTAAAAAAACAGAATGCAACATGATTATTCACATGCCAAATGATGCATAAACATGACAACAAAATGCAAGAAATCAAACTATACACAAAGGAATACAAAAACGCATAATATGCAATATGAACGGAAACGCGTCGAAACGACTCGAAATGGGGGAATGAGATGTCGAAACTACCCTAGAAAATTCCCTAAAATCAATACCTAAACATGTATGAACATTAAAGGCACTAGAAAGCAAGACTAAGATATCAACTAAGCAAAGATCCCAAAAATTAATAGCGTTAACCAGTTAACCAAATGGTTAACCGGTTAACGGACCTAAAACTGCACTAATTTGTGGCTAAAACGCATGCGTTAACCGGTTAACCGGTTAACACTGATCCAGAATGTGAAAAAAGTTTAGAAATAAGTGCTTTTGCCCACAAACTCACTTCTAATGATCCCTAACATACCTAGGAACATGTCAACACTAATTTCTACTTAATTGGGGCTTATTTACACATGATAGAACCTATAACCATCTACACCTTAACTTCTAATCCATTACAAATCATAAATCGCAAGCAACACATATCGGAAACGAAATCGATCGCAAGAAAAACGAAAAGAAATTAAAGAATGCCGAAATGGCGAGATGAAGAGAATAACTTAAAGGAGAAGTGATTTAGATCACCAACCTACGAAGCGGAGAAGTGCTTCGGTGGATGTTTCAAGAATCGGAGCTTGATCGAAGAGAAAACCATGAAAACCGCGAACTCGCAAAATAAATGCGTTCTTGATGCTTGAACCTTCGTGCACTTCCGATAAGCCGAAATCCTCATAAAAATCGGTAGTTTCTTCTTCCATAATCCACAAAATCAATGGAGGTTGGAGGCTAAGCTTCAAGATCTTCAAGTTTCAATGTGAAACTTGAAGAGCTTCTTCAAAACGCTTTGGTGAAAAGGGAAAATGGAGGAAAAATGAGAGAGAAAAAGTGATTGTGAGAGAGTGAAAAATTTGGAAACTTGGGAACCCCTTTGGTTTGGATGAAAAATGGATTAAATATGGTTTAGGTTTGGGGCCCAAAAGTTAGGCTTGGGATCCAAAATTATGGTTTGGTAATGAGGTTAGGATTTAGCAATAGAGCTAGGTTAGTAGTTAGCTAGGGTTAGGGTTGGAGAAGGAATATTCCTTGGAATATTCCTTGGAATACTCTAGAAGATGGTAGAACATGGTAGAAGTTTCCAAGGGAAATGGAGTGGAATTGAAGTGGAAAAACAAGAGGGAAAGAGTGAAAGGAAGTGTGGAAAGAAAGTGGAAGGAAAAGTGGAGGGAAATGTGAAATCAACCACTTTTCAAATGATTTTTCTTTTCTCTTAATTTTTTTTATGATTCCTCCATCATTTCTTGACCAAATTGGAGCCATAGGATCATTGTAACCCTAATTTCATGATTTTGATCTTAAAAGTCAGGAGTCGACCCTTTTTTACCTAGCTCGGTTGCCTTTTCCCCGATTCCTCGATTTTCAGTCACCTGGCCAGTTGAACCTATTCCAAAATGAATTTGTGGACCAAGTTTGAACCCTAGGAACTTGACATCACATATAATACAAAGGAACCCTCTTTGAATCATAACTTCATGCAGAAGCCTCATAGAAGTGAAACCGTAATTTGACTTTTTCATCAGGAAATATTGCATTGCTTGCCTCCTTTGATCAACTCAAATCTTTCCATGGCTTGTGGCTTCAAATGAAGACTTGTAGGATGTCGTGAACCCCTTGCACAAGGTTGAGAAGCTTTGTGGCCATGTGATTGCCTTTGTAATGCCTTCAGTTGCTCCATCCATTGACCACATACCCATGCCTCAGATATGCTATACATGATGCAATGTTTTTGCTTATTTTATGAATCTATGTATGCAAAATGCTATGCAAAATGTTGGGGAAATGAGAGGGAAAATTTTGAGGTATTACAGCTGCCCCTATTCAATCATCTACAGGCCTGAACGAATAATTGTAAGAGCTTTTAGACGTTCAAGGCATGGAGTGATTGAATACTCGAAATAAAACCTGGAAATTTGAACTCGGTGGATAATAGAAATGTCGTCTGCTTTTTATTTTATATTTTTGTTTTGACCTCTGAATAGGTAGCGGAAATAGAACTAGGTGGAATAGAATCAATGCCAAAAATCTGCACTGTGAATGCTGAGCGAAACAAACCATAACGAGACTGTTAGCGACACGGAACTCGACAATGTGACTGCTGGGCAGGACCAAGCCACAAATAAAACACACGACTGCTGGGCAGGACCAAGCCACAGAAGGTGCCTGTTGGCGAAACAGGACTTAACGAGACCATTAGCAGAATGGAACTCAATCAATATGACTGTTGGGCAGGACCAAGCCATAAATAAAACGCGTGACTACTGGGCAGGACCAAGCCATAGAAGGTGCCTGTTGGCGAAACAGGGCTTACCGAGACCATTAGCGAAATGGAACTCAATCAATATGACTATTGTGCAGGACCAAGCCATAAAGAAAACACACGACTACTGGGATGGACCAAGCCACGGAAGGTGCCTGTTGCCGAAATAGGACTTAACGAGACCATTAGCGGAATGAAACTCAATCAATATGACTGCTGGGCAGGACCAAGCCATAAAGAAAACACGCGACTGTTGGGCAGGACCAAGCCACAGAAGGTACCTGTTGGCGAAACAGGACTTAACGAGACCATTAGCGGAATGGAACTCGACAATATGACTGCTGGGCAGGACCAAGCCATAAAGAAAACACGTAACTGATGGGCAGGACCAAGCCACGGAAGGTGCCTGTTGGCGAAACAGGACTTAACGAGACCATTAGCGGAATGGAACTCGACAATATGACTGTTGGGCAGGACTAAGCCATAAAGAAAACATGCGACTGTTGGGCAGGACCAAGCCACGGAAGGTGCCTGTTGGCGAAACAGGACTTAACGAGACCATTAACGGAATGGAACTCAACAATATGACTGTTGGGCAGGACCAAGCCATAAAGAAAACACGTGACTGCTAGGCAGGACCAAGCCACAGAAGGTTCCTGTTGGCGAAACGGGACTTAACGAGACCATTAGCGGAATGGAACTCAATCAATATGACTGCTGGGCAGGACCAAGCCATAAATAAAACACGCGACTGTTGGGCAGGACCAAGCCACTGAAGGTGCCTGTTGGCGAAACAGGACTTAACGAGACCATTAGCAGAATGGAACTCGGCAATATGACTGCTGGGCAGGACCAAGCCATAAAGAAAACAACGTCGACTTGGAAAGACCAAGATGCCTGGAAAATGGTATAAATATCTTCTGCGGGGAATACTTCAGGTTGAAAAGATGTTATAGGTTGTATGTAACACCTCAAAACTGGCCCATGCTGGCATGCACATGTTGGAATTTATGGCGTAATGCTCCATGAGGATGGAAATGCTACGCTTTGGAGAATGCAAATGCAATGATGATTATGCATATGCAAATGCGAAGAGATCTCCTGATAAGGAGACTGCAAGTATCCCAGATGGCTTGGCTGGGGAGGAACTGATGATCACTGCGTTGATCTGATCCATCCTGATGAGGAGGAGACAACTCTGCGGGGAAAGCTGTCAATGATACACCGGCTCTGAACAGCCACCACTACCAAAAATAAATTGGACTTTGAGATTGGAGCGCCAAGACCCTGTTGGAGATGGACCCTTCTTGCACTCTGATGGGGAAGTGGAGACCTCCTGAATTGGCTGGGAACCGGAGGCATGACATTGCTGAGGAAGCAACTTGCTGGGGAGGAAAGACACTCCTTGTATTGCTGGGGATTGCCCCTGTATTGAAGGAAAACTTCTGCTTGGGGAGGACACCCCCATTCTGCTGCCTTGCTGGGAGAGATTTCAACTTCCAACTTTACTGGGGATGACTGAAGACACCCTGGAAGACACTTGTTCTTGTTCAAGCATAAAGAAATGCTCTTCCTGGGAATCTGCTTTTAGCTCTGTTAGCAACACCTGTACCTGTGCCTGCATAAACACAATCGATAGTGCCTGCAACATGGAGAGTTAGTTCGGGACCTGTATGCCCCAGGATCGCAGCATGAATCATTATCTGGGCATCTTGACACCCTTTCAGAGTAGTATTAAATGTTTTTGTCCTCCTACATGAGTTAGAAAGCATTCAAATGTTCACAACACAATATAAACCACAATTTTCTGGACGTTTTCGCGATCAATCAATGCTAGATGAAAAACAAAAACGAGAAGCAGATAGTCACGAGCTGACTGAAATTGAACTTTTATTGATTCGGAAAAGTGGCCCTGAATAGGCATTACAAAGGAAGCAGTTCCCTGGAAAGAGGAAACAACCAAAAAGGAAAAGAAACTATCCTATTGGCAATGTGAGAAATGGATCTCATCAAGTTTCAACCTGGTTATGACTCGTATATCTTCGAGACGATCCGCTCGCTCTGCCCCTTGAGAAAGGTAATTGAACTGATCTTCAACCCTTAGAATAACCTCAGATGCATAGAGGTTACGGATTTCGCAGATCGCAGTCGTTCATGTTAGTCCCTCTTTTGCGTGGATCGCCCTTTCAGGTTTTCAATCCACCGGGATACCCTTTTTTGCCTGAGCTGTCCGATGTGGCTCTTCAACTCAGCGGGTGTACACATTTTTTCATGATTTCCCTAATTTTTTCCCGAGCCTTTTATTCTGTTTTTGGCTCGCCGGGATGCCCATTTTTTCCTGGATCTTTATTCTGTTTTTATCCAGCGGGTCCTTTTTACACGAAGTATTTTCTTACTGCGTCTGCGTTGACAGGGGATTGAAAGTCTTTTCCATCCATTGTTGTCAGCATCAAGGCTCCACCTGAGAAAACCCTTTTAACCACGAACGGTCCTTCATAGTTGGGTGTCCATTTGCCCCTGTGATCGTTAAGAGGAGGGAGAATCCTTTTCAGGACCAAGTCACCTGGTGTGTACCTCTGTGGTCGTACCTTCTTATCAAAAGCCTGCTTCATCCGCCACTGATACAACTGTCCATGGCATACAACTGCTAGACGTTTTTCATCAATGAGGCTCAATTGATTGTATTTGGACCGGAGCCACTCAGCTTCATCTAGCTTAATGTCCATCATTAACCTCAACGAGGGGATTTCCACTTCAATTGGTAGGACTGCCTCCATTCCATACACCAGTGAGAACGGGGTTGCCCCTGTTGAAGTACGCATTGACGTTCTGTACCCATGCAACGCAAATGGTAGCATCTCATGCCAGTCTTTGTATGTTACAACCATCTTCTGCACGATCTTCTTGATGTTCTTGTTGGCCGCCTCGACGACACCATTCATCTTCGGGCGATATGGAGAAGAGTTGTGATGCTCTATTTTGAAATCCCGACACAAGTCAGCCATCATTTTGTTGTTGAGATTAGAACCATTATCAGTAATGATTCTTTCAGGAATTCTTTACCGGCAAATGACGTCTCTTTTAATAAACCGGGCTACCACTTGTTTAGTAACATTGGCATAAGATGTCGCTTCGACCCACTTCGTGAAGTAGTCTATAGCAACCAGGATGAATCGGTGACCGTTGGAAGTTGTCGGTTCGATCTTGCCAATCATATCAATGCCCCACATGGCGAACGACCATGGTGAAGACATGACACTCAATGGATTCAGAGACACATGGACCTCATCGGCATAAATCTGACACTTGTGACATTTACGGGAGTATTTACAACAATCGGATTCCATGGTGATCCAATAATATCCCGATCTCAACAATTTCTTGGCCATAGCATGTCCTCCAACATGGGTACCAAAGGAACCTTCATGAACCTCTTTCATCAATAGGTCTGCTTCGTGTCTATCCACGCATCTGAACAAAACCATGTCAAAGTTTTGCTTGTATAGCACACCATCTTGATTCAAGAAGAAACCACCTGCCAGTCTTCTGAGGGTCTTTTGGTCCTTACTGGATGCCCTAGCCGGGTATTCTTGAGCCTTCAAGAAATGCTTGATATCATGATACCAAGGTTTGTTATCTTCACCACTGTCAACTGCAAAGACATAAGCAGGTCTTTCAAGACGGGAGACCATGATTCGAGGTACAAAATTCTCTTGACAAACTTTAATCATAGACGACAAAGTTGTTAGAGCATCAGCAAACTGGTTTTCATCTCGAGGAATATAATTCAACCTGACTTTGGTGAAGAAAGTTAACAACCTCCTAACATAATATCTGTAAGGAACCAAGTGGGGTTGATGAACTAGCCATTTGCCATTGACTTGATTCACCACCAGAGCAGAATATCTGAAGATCTCGAGGTCCTTGACTCGCAAGTTGATTGCCTCTTCAACCCCCATGATGCAAGCTTCATACTCTGCCTCATTGTTAGTGCATTCGAAAGTCAACCGAGTAGCTAAAGGTGTATGTACCCCTTCTGGTGAGAGGATAACAACACCTACTCCATTTCCATTCATGTTTATAGCTCCGTCAAACATCAACTTCCATTTGGATTCAGGGTCTTGCCCCTCCTCCAGAAGTGGTTCTTCACAGTCTTTCAACTTGAGGAAGATGATGTCCTCATCCGGAAACTCAAACTTCATGGGTTGATAATCATCGATTGGCTTCTGAGCCATGTACTCTGACAATACACTTCCTTTGATTGCCTTTTGCGAAGTGTAATGGATATCATACTCTGTTAGTATCATCTGCCATCGGGCCACCCTTCCTGTCAGAGTCGGCTTCTCGAAAATGTATTTCACAGGATCCATCTTGGAAATTAAGAGAGTGGTGTGAGTCATCATGTACTGTCTTAGTCGGCGAGCATCCCATGCCAAAGTGCAGTAAGTTTTCTAGAGTAGTGAATAACGTGTCTCACAATCGGTAAACTCTTTGCTAAGGTAATAAATGACGCGCTCTTTTCGACCAGACTCGTCCTGCTGACCCATCACACATCCCATCGATCCTTCAAGCACGGTAAGATACATGATCAAAGGTCTCCCTGGTACCGGAGGCATGAGAATTGGAGGTTCTAGCAGGTATTCTTTGATTCGGTCAAGGGCTTGCTGGCAGTATTCATTCCATTTAATGGCCTGATTCTTCCTCAAAAGCTTAAATATGGGCTCACACATGGCTGTTAGGTGAGAGATAAACCGTGCAATGTAATTTACTCTCCCTAAGAAACCACGCACTTTCTTTTCAGTCTTTGGCTCAGGCATCTCTTGGATGGCTCTTACTTTGGCTGGATCAACCTCAATTCCTCGCTCACTGACAATGAAGCCGAGTAGCTTGCCGGAACGGACCCCGAAGGTGCACTTATTCGGATTCAACCTCAATCTGAACTTCCGGAGTCTGTCAAACAACTTTGCTAGATTGACCAAATGCTTTTCTTCTGTTTGAGATTTTGCTATCATATCATCAACATAAACCTCAATTTCATGATGAATCATTTCGTGAAATAGCGTCACCATCGCCCGTTGATAAGTGGCCCCAGCATTCTTCAGGTCAAACGACATAACCTTGTAACAGAAGGTGCCCCAAGGTGTGATGAAAGTCGTCTTTTCCATATCATCGGGAGACATCTTAATTTGATTATAACCGGAAAACCCGTCCATGAAAGAGAACACAGAAAATTGAGCAGTATTATCGACGAGCACATCTATGTGAGGCAGAGGGAAGTCATCTTTAGGGCTGGCCCTGTTCAAATCCCTGTAGTCTACACACATCCTGACCTTACCGTCTTTTTTAGGGACCGACACAATGTTGGCAACCCACGGAGGGTAACTGGTCACGGCCAAGAAACCAACATCAAATTGCTTTTGTACTTCGTCTTTTATTTTGATTGCCATATCTGGACGTGTGCGCCTCAACTTCTGCTTCATTGGAGGACAGTCTTCTCTGAGAGGCAACTTGTGCACCACAATGTCAGTGTCTAAACCAGGCATATCTTGGTAGGACCATGCGAAGACATCAACATACTCTCGAAGCATAGCAATTAAACGAGTCTTGATAGATTCTTCTAATGCGTCCCCAATCTTGACTTCTTTCTTGTCTTCTTCGGTACCCAGGTTTATCACTTTGACGGTCTCTTCATGCGGCTGAATCAACTTCTCCTCCTGTTTAAGCAGTCTGGCCAATTCTTCAGGTAGTTCGCAATCCTCTTCACCCTCCTCATCGGCTTGATAAATTGGATTGTCAAAGTCATACTCAGCCATAACAGGGTCGTTATTGATAAGATCCGGTGATGAGCACCTGCATGAATGGGGATTCATGCAAGGCTTTAGAAAAGGCTTGAGAAAATAAAAAACATTGCCAGTTTAAAACTTTTCTTTCTTTTTGAAAAACAAAAGCAAAAATGAAAGACAAAGAATATCATGGATGAATGTGAAACGTCAGCTTTATTTATGATTATGAATTGTGTTAGGAACAAAAGAACCCTTACAAAAAGCTACTATGCCCCGGGAAAGACATAGTGCTTAAGTACTGAAGAAACAGAAACATAAATTATTACTCTTCGAAAGAGGTGACTGAGATAAGTCTTTCTGATGTCCAATTGCTAAGTTGAGTCCCTGGAACAGCAGGCCTGATCCACTCATCTAAGTTACAGTCGCTATCAACTGCGTCGTCTTGCATGACACTGACGCTTCCATAATCCACCACTCCCGCACTCGTGAAAGTAATCGGGCCTTGACGACTTTTAGCACTCGGTCCAGATGATGATTTCCCAGGATGATAACTAATCCCAAACATATCTTTCTTTTCTGGAACTTCTACTAGACTGCCCCAGCCTTCTCGCCTCCCTGATTCAACCACCTCAAGAGCTTGCTTATAAGAGGCTATGGAAACCCCCTTCTTTGGTTCTTCAGAAGAAGCTGCTAACGAAGATGCTTGTTCAGTTTTCAGGGGCCCAAAAGCCTGACATGGAGTCTCAACTATTTCTCCATTCATCTCCACATACTTGAATGAAGCCAGATGACTAACAAAAATGTCTTCTTCCCCACTGACAGTTACAATTTGGCCTTCCCATACGAACTTTATATTTTGGTGAAGTGTGGACGATACTGCTCTTGCTGAATGTATCCAAGGTCTTCCGAGCAAACAATTGTATGCAGGTTGTATATCCATTACATAGAACGTGGTATTGAAGATTTTTGGACCTACTTTAATTGGTAAATCCACCTCCCCGAATACTGATCTCCTCGACCCATCAAACGCTCTAACTACCAGGTCGCTGGGCTTTAAAACCACTCCATCATAATCCAACTTCATCAATGGCTTCTTGGGCAAAACATTCAACGATGATCCGGTATCTACCAACACGTGAGAAAGTACCGCCCCTTTACATTCTAAAGAGATATGCAGTGCCCGATTATGAGCATGCCCTTCAGATGTTAGATCCATCTCTGTAAAGCCCAATCCGTGATTGGCATTGACAGTAGATACCACCGCTTCCAACTGATTTACTGAAATATCCTGAGGCACATACACCTTGTTCAGAATATTCAAGAGAGCCTTCATGTGGGAGTCAGAACACATTAGCAAGGACAAGATGGAAATCTTCTACGGAGTCTGCTGTAGATGGTCCACAATCTTGTAATCGCTCTTTTTGATAATTCTCAGAAATTTTTCAGCTTCTTTATCAAAGGTGACATCTGGATCAGTCACTGGTGCGGACTCATTGACAACCATGGGCTTCTTCCCTCTTGCCTTAGCCTGGGCTTCTACGGTGTCTCTGGGTGGTATCACACTATTTCTTAGTGTTTCCGGGGCAAATAACCTACCACTTCTAGTAAAGCCCCCTACTCCAACGTTTTCTACTTGAGCTGGGGTCGTATCAGACGTGGCCAACTCTTCCTTCTGGCCGTTACAATATACTTCGCCACCATAATTCCAGGGAATGGCTCTATCGCTCTGATACAATACTGGTCCTGTAGTGGTGATGGTTATCGGTGCCACTCTGGCCTGTGGAGGAACTTGAGACGGATCATAGAAGATGGTTACTATAGAGACTTCGCTTTCCTTTACAACCTTATCAAACTGCAACACCCCTTCATTAATCATACTCTGGATCCCTGCTTTCAACTGCTCACAACCATTTGTAGCTTCAACATATCCTGGACAATCAACTTCACACCCCGGAAAAACACCCTTTTATGACAAGCAAACTTTAACAACACTCAACGGAGTCTGCAGGTCATCGACGTCACGCACCAAGTTTAGATTCTCCCCTTCATTAATTTCCCCAACCGTACCTCCGTGAGGAGGCATGGGGTTCTGAATTACATTAGGAGCAGGAGCAAAGTTGATTGCTTTGGAATCTACCAGGTCTTGGACTACATACTTCAAAGCTCTGCAGTTTTTCGTGGTATGTCCGGGGGCTCCAGAATGAAATTCACATCTAGCGTTTTTATCGTACCCCTCAGGGAGTTGCCCTGGCTTCGGGGGTTGCAAAGTTCTGAATTGAACCAACTGGAGTTGGAGGAGATTCTTCAGAAGTTGTGAATAGGACATCGGCGGAGTTTCAAACTGCCTTTCTCTGGTCTTCTGGGGGTAATATGGACGAGGAGCCCTTTGTTGATACCCTTGTTGGCGTTGCAGCTGCGGTGGTTGGACTTGCTGTTGAACAGGTTGAGCTGAGATAGTGACAGGAGCCACTTGCTGATAAAAACCTCTGTTACTTCCTCCCCTCCGCGCGTACACTGCCCTGGTCTCTCCTTCTCTCCTCTTTACGAAGGGATTCTTGACACCAGAACTCGAAGCGCCCCCATTCTGAATCTTCCCTTGCTTGATCCAACTTTCTACCCTTTCTCCCGTCAAGATGATATCTGAGAATCCACTTGAGGAACATCCAGCTAGCCTTTCCATGAAATGCCCAAGGAGGGTATCCAGGAACAGGTCTACCGTTTCTCTCTCCAACAAAGGCGGTTTCACTCTAGCGGCCACTTTGCGCCACCTTTGCGCATAATCTTTGAAGCTCTCGGAGTTCTTTTGAGTCAGACTTTGAAGTTGAGTACGATTGGGTGCCATGTCGATATTATATTGATACTGCTTGAGAAATGTTGCTCCCAATTCCTTCCAGTTTCTTACAGAGCTTCTTTCTAGCTTCATATACCATTCCAAGGATCCTCCGGAGAGACTATCCTGGAAGCAGTACATCCAGAGCTTTTCATCCCTAGTATGGGCAACAATTTTCCGGTAGAATGCCTGCAAGTGAGTCTTTGGGCAGGAGCTATCGTTATACTTGTCAAAAGTAGGCGGCCTGAATTTGTGAGGAATAACCACCCCGGGGACCAGGCCCATGTCAGACATGTCTATCCCCAAAGTGTCTCTACACTCGAGGGCTTTGACTTTCTCAGCCAACATCAAAAAGTCTTGAAGATTTCCTTCTCCGCCGAACCCCATGTCGTTGTTGAAAGGAGAGAACTGATCCTCATGCATGTCTTGTACCGGAATGAA
This sequence comes from Lathyrus aphaca, assembly GCA_963966055.1. NCBI lineage: Eukaryota > Viridiplantae > Streptophyta > Magnoliopsida > Fabales > Fabaceae > Lathyrus > Lathyrus aphaca. The sequence continues at coordinate 553,652,307 of OZ014520.1, read as the reverse complement.
AGTTGTTGTGACTTGTTCTGGAACTTGAGGTCCGCCTGGGCCATTGTTGGTGTTGGGAGGAGTCACTTGCACGTCAGGAGTGGTTACATGAGGATTAGTCTGAGGAGGGTTGAGCCCTTGAATTGCATTCCTTAACTCTTGTTGTCCCTGAGCCATCCCTTGCATCATGACCATGAACTCTCCCATTCTGGTGCGAAACTAATTAATCTCAGTTTTCATAGCGTCCATGACTGTCCTCTGGTTGTTGCGAGTTGCGTAACAATGCGGGATATTCTGTCGAGGATGACGGGTCTTGGCGACCCTCGCAATCTTTGCCTGAAATGCAAATAAGTTAAGCAAGATGTAGAAAACCTGCAAAACAAAAATAAATGCAAATGATGTGTATGCAATGCAATGTATTCCTTTTATTCCCAAGGATTCCACTACTTTCCTGTCGCGGTGAGAATCGGATACCAAGCTATTGATTAAGCTTGAATCGCAAAACATTTATGTTCACCACCGACTTTAATTTAATCCAAAGGGAAAAGGGAAAAAGATCGTAAAAACCCTAAATGAGGAGAAACTAGGTTCGGGGGTTGGTTATACCTAGGGAAGGTGTTAGCATCCTAAGCATCCGCAGTATCCTACGGGAACCTCTTGTTAATGTTTGTATTATTGTTGTTTATTGCTTGTTAAAATTAAGGGAACCTAAGGTTTTTTATTTCTAATGGTGCTCGCACAACATCGCATCGATGCCTACGTATCGGGTATAGAATCAGAGCACTCGTAGTTCTCCTAAGGATTAACGAACACTTGGTTACGCTCAAGGTTCGCGGGGGAAGGTAAGTGTTATGGCAAACACTCACGTGACTTAGCAAAGTCACAAAAGTTGTAAAATAAAAAGTCCTAATGGCTAAGGTAAAAAAGGAACTAGGGATGGCTAAACTTCCTATGACATTGAGTCAACTGCAGGAGTTCTTTCCTTTTTGGATTGAAATGCGAAAAAATAAAGTAAACAAATGAGGGTGCAAGCTCCTAAGTCTAAGGCATAGGTTGCTACTTGCAAAAATGAACTGAATAAAGTAAATGGAAAATGCAAGGTAAAAGAAAAGGCTTAGTAACTGGGCTATGGCTCGATATATGGATCGAGAATGCAGGGGTGGAAAACGAACGCGGTGCGTCAATTTACTTAAGTTGGAAGGCTGTGAAGTGTAAGGAATGTGCAGATGGCGATCGTAAACGACCGACTTACATGTGTGAGTGAAGTGTGTGAAGTTCACTTGGCGTTGGACCAAGGATTATTATCTTGAAAAATTAAAGTGCGCTTTCAGTTTTATCTTAACAGGTATATGGTCATGATGCAAAATAAAATATAAACATAGTGTGCACACAACCGAGACATCGGACGATTAAATTAAAACTCTCACTAATGGATCTAAAACTAAGTTAAAAAACTCTATTTTAAACGAAGAAGAACTATACAAATGTTTTTGGATATTTTTATAAAAATAAGTGATTAATTAAATATGTACTAAAACAAAATAGAAAAGAAGGAATTGAATTTGAAATATTTTTTGTTGTATGTTTTCTTATATGTATATATAAATATCTAACTAAATAAAATAGAAAAGAAAATTTTAAAAGTTTTTTTATTTATTTTTCTAACTAAATGTAATAACAAAATAGAAAAGAAAAAAAATTGAAAATAAAAGTTTTTATTTATTTATTTCATATGTATATAGATTTCTTAAAAAATAAATAATGGAAAAGAGAATTTGAAATTAAAAAAGACTTTTTTATAGGTATATAGATTTTTTTTAACTAAATATAATAATAATAATGAAAATTAAAATGCTTAGTTATTTATTTGATAATTTAACTAAATATTCTTAAAAAAAACTAATAAGAGAAAAAAAAGCTGGAAATGGGAGAGCTGGACCGGTAGGATAAGGGTGCAGACAGAAACTCAAATGGGCTGAGCCCAATACTCTCAACCCTAAGCTCTTACATGATAATTGAGAAATAAATTTCTTTTAAAATAAATAAATAAATAAAGTATCAGTAAAACCCTTGCATTAGTAAGACAAAACCTAAACATGTTCTTAGCAGCAAATGAAAAAATGAGTTTCACGCTTAAAACAAAAAAGAAACGATGAAAAAGCCAAACAACCTCAAACGCAAATCAAGAAAGACACAAGGAAACTTCAAATCGTTTCAACCGGCCTCAACGTCTCACCTCTCGACCTCTCTTGGTATCACTCACAGTGTTCCGCGGCGGCTTATAAGGTGGAAGGCCGGCGGTTTCGGATCTATTTCACACGGTGGTTTCGCTTCGGATCTTTCGCTCTCCCTCGCGATCTCTTGGTTTTGACGGTGATTACATTCTGTGTTTCTGGATTTTGATGGTGGTTACGATGAAGAGATTTGGGCGGTTTGCATTTTAGTGAGGGTGGCGGTTCTGATTTGTTGATGGTGGGAGGTTTGGGTTTAAGAAGATGATTGTGAAGGGGTTTCACAGTTTGAAGGGTTCACGTTTTCTGGGTATGCGTTCAGTGGAAGTGATGTTATGGTCTGGTGAATTCGGTTTGTGGCCGGTTTGACAATGCTTTGGCGGTGGTGTTTTGAATCGGTGCTGTGCGCGGCTGTGGGATTCGGTTAATGAAGATGATGGTTCTGGTTTATGATGCTTCTGTGTTGGTTCAGAGGACGGTTTAAGGAGAGTGTTGGACGAGATTGGATGGTTCAACGTTTTTGTGATGGTTCCGTGCGGGGAGGTGGCGGTGTGTTTGGAGGTTGTAGCCGGCGGTTTTCTATTTCGGTTCACAGGTTACCTCTTCATTTTCTTTGATTTTTTTTTTTGGTTTGTTATGGTTCATGGATTTGCAGGGATGGGTGTGTTAAGGGTTATGTGCTGGTTTTGTTTAGTTTCGGCGTCGGAGGTATTTGGTTCGTTTTGCACATGGAGGTTTATGGCTGGGTTGTTTGTTATTTGATGGAGAAGGTGAATGGTTCTGATCTTGTTTCTGGATTTTGCAGGTGAAGAATAAAGGATGAAACATATGGTTTGAAGTTATGGAAGTGTGTTGGGGTGTAATGGTGAAGGTTTGCAGGAACCTGAGGCTGAGCTTGTGTTGAGGATATTTGTGGAGGAGGATCTGTTTGAAGAATAGTTGTTGTTGTACTGTGAATGTGAAGTGGAGATCGATGGACAAGTCACTGAACTACTTCTTGCTGGTCTAGAGTGATCTAAGGATGACAAACATTCATGTTCTGATATAGCAACTGAGGGCTGATCTGATGGGGGTGCGGCTTTGATTGGTGTTTCGGCTGAGATTATGGGTTAAGGGTTGGTTAGATTGGCCAGCAGATGGTTTCGCGGTTCAAGGTCTGATGGCAGGTTTTGTCTATGAATATGTTTCAATTGTTTTCGGATTTGAGTAGTTTAGTGAATGGTTTGTGAAGATTTTGTCATTTTTTTTGGGTTTTATTTTCAGGTTGAATTTGTGAAGGATAATATGATAAAGAAGGGTTCAAATGGTTTACAGTGAGGTTTATGATGGCTCTGGGTTTCGGTGATGTTGGTTTCGATCTCACGGTGACTTCGGTGGCTCATGGTCTGGTGAGATGGTGAAAGAGGTCCTGCAAGTTGTATGCATTTGTGGTGGATGAAGGTGTGAAGTTAAATATGCGATTTGTGTGGGGCTGAACGATTTTGACGGTTAATGGAGGAGGTCTCTTTTTCTGTGTTCTTCTTATTTACAAGTGTTGTTGTTGATTTGAAAAATGGTTTTAAGTATATTTTTTTTGAAGTTTTAACATGAAGTTTGCTCTTTGTGCAGATTGGAATTTGAATTGAAACTGAGACAGAAAACTAACTATGGACAAATGCTAAAAAGAGGTGAAGGAAAAAAAAGATATTACCGACCCGAAAGTTATCGGGGTGAAGGATCCACAAGGTAAGCTCCACTTATACACTTCCTCCTTCTTCTATGCAACTTCTTCTCTCCCCCTTTGCTGTTGTGTTTATATGGCTGAGGTTGGTTGTTTTTGGTGACTGTTTTGTGGATTTTTGGCTGAAATTTGTGGTTTTAATGGCTGAAATTTGTGGTGTTTGTGGGGCTGATTTGTGGTATTTTTATGGCTGTTTTTGTGTTGCTGTTTTGGTGCTGATTTTGGGCTGTTCTGGATGTATTTAGTGGCTGTTTTTGTGAGATTTTTTAGGCTGATTTATGATGTTTGAGAGCTGATTTGTGTAGTGTTTGAAGGCTGATTTTTTTTTGTGTGTTTTTCTAATGTAACAGTCCCATTATATGGGACTTTTCTAGGGTTTTTGATTTGAAATTTTCTGTCCTTGAAAACTTGTTGGTGAAGGGTGTTTTGAGAGAGGGAACAAATCTGATTTTGCAGCAGTAGTGGGGAGCTGTAGCAGAATGTTTGTGTGCTGTTTGTGCTGATGTCCTGCTTTTTTTTGTGGCTGTTTTTTTGTTTGCTAGTGCTGATTTTTTTGTTGAATGTTTTGCTGAATTTTGTTGAATGTTTTGGCTGAATTTTGTAACTGTTTTTGGGCTGAATTTTATAACTGTTTTGGGCTGAATTTTGTTGAATGTTGTAGGATGAATGGAAAAGGCATGAAGTTGGAGATGTGGCATAGCATGAAGAATCAAGAAAACAAAACATGGAGTTGGATGCATTCTTATGATGAGAAAATTGAACCATCTTTATTTAAAAAACACTTTTATTTTGAATTTGTAATTGCTAATTTGTAGCTTGTAACTTGTATGTAACTTGACAAAAACTTGTAATTGAATTTGGTTGTGAGTTTGAAAATTAAGAATGCACTTGAGATTGACAAATAAAAGCTTGGAATTTTTTTTGTGTTTGGAATAAACTCTCTTTTTCTTGAATTGAGTTCATGATGAATTTGAAATGCAATTAGAGCTTAAATTTAAACTTGAATTTACAAATGATGTGAGAACTTGAAATTTGGGATTGGGACATGAATTTGGAAAAGAAAAAAAAAACTAGAAATATGAACTAAGTTTGGGACAAAAATTGGAATTGGAAGATGAATTGGAGAAATGAAATTAAAAGCAACATTGAACTTAAACTTAAATTGAAGTTGGAAATTATAATAAAAATAGAAACAATTTCTTTTGAAAAAATGAAATAAAATTGGAAGTAGAAAATGAGATAAATATTTAAGAAAATAATAAAACAAACAATTTTTTAAAAAAAAAGAACTTGAAGATGAATAGAAATTAAATTTAAAATGGAGATACATATATATAAAGAAGGAAACATAGAATGAATAAAAAAAACTAATAATAGAAATTGAAACAAAAATTCTAAAAATAATAAATTACAAAAAAAATGGAATATAGAAATAGAACCTGAAAACAAAAGATAAGAATACAAAATGAAATAAAAGTTAGAAATGAGAAATATAAATTAAAATTAAAATGGAAGCTTGGAAGTGACAAGAAATTAAAATAAATAGATAAATAGCTTGAAAATGAGCTGAAAGCAACAGAAAATAAAATCTCGTAATTTCTCTTCTAAATGCAATGAATGTATTATGCGAGCAGTTAGGGGTAAAATTTGGGGTGTGACAGTTGCCCCTATTTAAATAACTTTACCAGATGGCGTGAATGACGAAGGACACTCAGGCGATCAGGGTGAAAGGTATTTAAATATATAAATAACCGGAAATTTTGCCCCTAAATGCAATGTTATGCTGGACCAACAAACCATCTAACTCTGTAACAACTATGCAATGAATGATGATGCGGTATGAATGATAAGAGTGAGATAAAACGACGACCACAAGCCAAGACTCACTGGGGATGACATACACTGGGGACAAAGAAACGAAAACGGGAAGTATTCAAAATGACAAACCAACAGGTTCAAGTGTAACTGTTGACACTAAGAATAACAAAAGACGAGAACAAAATGAAATCTAAAGCTTTGGATCAACGAACACAGACAAAACAAAATAAAATTTAAAGTGACTGCACAGTGGCTCGATGCGACCAACTGACACCAAGAATACAAACAAGACAAGGAAATAAATCGAAGTGGTAGATCAATGGCTCTATGCGACCAATTGGCTTTGAGAAGTAAAAAACAACATATTCGAAGTGAATGCGCAGCGGCTCGATGCGACCAACTGACACTAAGAATAGAAATGACACAAAATTCAGAGTGAATGCGCAGTGGCTCAAGGCGACCAACTGACATCATGAATAATCAACAAAAATATTCGAAGTGAATGCGCAGCGGCTCGATGCGACCAACTGACACTAAGAATACAAATAAGACAAGGAAATAAATCGAAGTGGTTGACCAATGGCTCTAAGCGACCAAATGACTTTGAGAAATAAAAGCAACAACATATTCGAAGTGAATGCGCAACGGCTCGATGCGACCAACTGACACTAAGAATACAACAAAATAAACATTCGAAGTGAATGTGCAGCGGCTCCATGCGACCAACTGTCACTGGAAATGATAAACATAAAATTCATAGTGAATGCACAGCGGCTCGATGCGACCAACTGTCACCGGAAACGATAAACGTAATATTCAAAGTGAATGCGCAGCGGCTCGATGCGACCAACTGACACTAAGAATAACAACAAAAATAAACATTCAAAGGGAATGTGCAGCGGCTCTATGCGACCAGCTAGCATTGGAAATGATAAACATAATATTCAAAGTGAATGCGCAGCGGCTCGATGCGACCAACTGACACTAAGAATAATCAACAAAATAAACATTCAAAGCGAATGCACAGCGGCTCGATGCGACCAACTGTCACTGAGAATGACAACAAGCATATTCAAGGTGAATGCACAGCGGCTCGATGCGACCAACTGACACCATGAATAACAACAACAAAATTAAAAATGAAAGCCAAGATACACTCAAAGTGAATGCGCAACAGGTTAAAAAACCGGTTGACACTAAGAATGATAAAGACAAAGTAGTCAAAGTATTCAAAATGGTAAATTAGCAGGTTCAAATGTAACTGCCAACACCGAAGATAAGGAAGGAAAACACAGTGATTTAGTAGTGGCTCTATGCGACCAGCTAGCATTGGGGATAGAATGCAAATCACCCAAAGATAGATCAACGGCTCTAAGCGACCGGCTAACACGAAAAAGTAACAACAAAATATGTTGGAGTTTTCAGATAAGATAAGACATCCAACCTCTGGAAATTCCTTCAGGAACCATCAGGAGAAAGGGTACAAGTATGTACAAAATCAAATTGACTTGGATTTAAGCAAAAGGTTTCAGGACCTGCTTAACAGATTCGTGCCAATGACAAATGAACTTCAAGGAGATATGGTGGTCATAAAGACAAATACCAACCACAATTAGAATTCCACAGGGGACACCAGCAATTACTGGGGACAAAAACAATGGTAAACCAAACTTCGGGTACCAACAACAATGGATTCTCAAATTGAACACTAATGATATCTAGACTTGGAGTTAGACAGACGACAACTGGGGAAAGACAAATGCTAATGCCAAATGCGCATGATTGAGCATGATGCGAATGATCATGATATGCAAATGTTGACTCAAAAGAGACAAAGAGTTTGACAAGACTCAAAGAGGAGTAGGCTCTCAACACCAATACTTAGATGAGCAATATGAAAAACACTGGGGAGATGTCTTCGAACTTGGAAATCATGCTTGGTCCAAGGATCCATTCAAGAGTGTTATCAGCTTTGAACTTCTATGGGAGTTTCTGTAATAATAGTATAAAAGTGTTGTTGCAAACCAGGACTTCTTGGGGAACAGAATGTTTTTTTTTCAATTTTTCCAAAGTCAAAGAAACTTAAAAGTTTTTCAGTGTGTTTTCAAAAAAATATTTCCTTTAAAAAAACTTGTCATTTTCAGAGTTAAATTGTAATCAAGTGATGGCATTTTGCATAACAAAAGAAAATAAGAGGCTGAACAACAAAATTCATAGGCAAAGTCTGTATTTTATTCAAGAATGGTAGCTTGCCAATGGCAAAAAACTCCATGGGAAATTACAATTTGAAAATGGCAATGGGGAAAGGTCTACATTGAATCCAACGACCACTACAATCCCTAATAACCAAGAATGCCCGACACCTTGCTTCTGACAAGAGCAAATGGATTGGTCTTCCAGTATGATTCTTCAGTAATGGTAAACACCATCTGACACAGTCAAATGCCTTTGTCCCTAACTTTTGCCTGGACCGCCCTTTCGGGTTTTCAATCCACCGGGACGCTCTTTTTTGCCTAAGCCGCCCTTTCGGGTTTTCAACTTAGCGAGCTCTTATTTTTTTCATTTTTTATCCCTAACTTTTGCCTGGATCTCCTTCATAGGTTTTGATCCACCGGGATACCCATTTTTGCCTAGGTCGCCATTTCTGGTTTTCGACCTACCGGGTTTTATTTAGGCATAATATTTTTTGACTGCATCAGAATTCACCGGGTGCTTCAGCTGTTCACCATCCATAGTTGTAAGGATTAAAGAACCTCCGGAGAATGCCACCTTCACAACATATGGGCCTTCATAGTTAGGACTCCATTTTCCACGCATGTCTTTGTGGACTGGCAAGATTTTCTTGAGTACGAGATCCCCTTCTTTGAATTCTCGGATACGGACTTTCTTGTCAAATGCTCTCTTGATGCGCTTTTGGTACAACTGGCCATGACACATGGCGGTCATTCTCTTCTCGTCAATGAGGTTCAGTTGGTCAAACCTGTTCTGGACCCACTCAGCTTCCTCCAGTTTGGTTTCCATCAAGATTCTCAAAGATGGTATCTCTACTTCAATAGGGAGAACTGCATCCATCCCGTACACCAGAGAGAAAGGGGTTGCCCCTGTTGAAGTGCGAACTGATGTTCTGTATCCGTGTAAAGCATATGGTAACATCTCGTGCCAATCTTTGTAAGTTTTTACCATCTTCTGCAGAATCTTTTTGATGTTCTTGTTTGCAGCTTCAACATCTCCATTCATCTTCGGACGATACGGAGAAGAGTTATGATGTTCAATCTTGAACGTCTCACACAACTCTTTCATTGTCTTGTTGTTCAAATTGGTCCCATTATCTATGATGATTCGGCTTGGGATTCCATAACGGCAGATAATTTGGTTCTTGATGAAGCGGGCAACCACTTGCTTTGTCACATTGGCGTAGGAAGCTGCTTCTACCCATTTGGTGAAATAATCAATTGCGACCAAGATAAACCGGTGACCATTGGAAGCTTTAGGCTCAATTGCCCCTATCATGTCAATGCCCCACATTGAGAAAGGCCAAGGCGATGACAGAACATTCAAAAGTGTTGGAGGTACGTGCACCTTGTCGGCATAAATCTGGCATTTATGACACTTCCTGGCATACTTGAAACAATCTGATTCCATGGTCAACCAGAAGTATCCAGCTCTCAAAATCTTCCTAGACATGGCATGTCCATTGGCATGTGTTCCAAATGATCCTTCATGGATTTCCCTGATCAATAAGTCTACTTCGCGTTTGTCCACACATCTGAGCAGAACCATATCATGATTTCTCTTGTAAAGCACATTGTTGCTGAGGAAAAACTTGGACGCCAATCTTCTTAAAGTCTTCTTGTCTAGATTTGTTGCATCAGCTGGGTACTCCTGATTCTGCAAATAATTCTTGATGTCATAGAACCACGGTTTCTCATCAGTTTCTTCTTCAACCAGTAGACAGTAAGCTGGTGCAGTTCTTCGCTCAATTGTAATGAGTGGAGCTTCATTAAGAAATCTGACTTGAAACATAGATGCCAACATTGCCAAAGCATCTGCAATTTGATTTTCTGCTCTTGGAACATGATGGAAAGTGACTTCATCAAAGTATTTGATCAATTCCACAATGTGGGCACGGTATGGGATTAACTTCTCATCACGGGTCTCCCATTCACCTTTGACTTGGTATATTACCAAAGCTGAGTCTCCATATACATCAAGGATCTTGATTCTGGTATCAATTGCAGCTTCGATACCCAAAACACACGCTTCATACTCTGCGATGTTGTTTGTACACTCGAAACATAATCTGGTTGTGAAAGGAGTATAACCACCATCAGGATTCATCAAAACAACTCCTACACCATGCCCCATGTAGTTAGAGGAACCATCAAACATCATCTTCCAACGAGACCCTGGCTCGGGACCCTCATCTGGACCTGGAACTTCACAGTCCTTTATCAACATAATGTCCTCGTCCGGGAAATCGAATTTCAAAGGTTGATAATCTTTGACAGGATGATCAGCAAGGTATTCAGATAAAACACTGCCTTTAATGGACTTCTGGGTTACATACTGGATATCATATTCGGATAACAACATGTGCCAACGGGCGAGTCTTCCAGTCAAAGCAGGCTTCTCAAAGATGTACTTTATTGGATCCATTTTCGAGATCAACAAAGTAGTGTGACAAATCATGTACTGCCTGAGGCGTCTGGCCGCCCATGCCAAGGCACAACAAGTCTTCTCTAAGAGCGAATATCTGCTTTCACAGTCTGTGAACTTCTTGCTTAAGTAATAAATGGCATGCTCCTTACGACCGGTTTCATCCTGTTGGCCTAATACGCAACCCATAGATCCCTCGAGCACAGTCAGATACATGAAAAGAGGCTTCCCTGGAGTAGGTGGGATCAAGATAGGGGGTTCCTGTAGATAAACCTTAATCTTCTTAAAAGCCAGTTGACAATCAGGACTCCACTCAATTGCTTGATTCTTCCGGAGTAACTTGAATAAAGGCTCACAAGTAGCAGTCATGTTGGAGATGAATCTGGAGATGTAGTTCAATCTTCCGAGGAAACCTCTGACTTGCTTTTCTGTTTTGGGAGCTGGCATCTCTTGAATTGCCCTGACCTTGTCCGGATCTACTTCAATACCTTGTTGACTAACAATAAAACCAAGTAACTTTCCTGATCGGACACCAAAGGTACACTTAGCTGGATTCAGACGCAGTTGGAACTTTCTGAGACGCTCAAATAACTTCAAGAGATGATTCAAATGATCCTCCTCACTCTGTGATTTGGCAATCATATCATCCACATAAACTTCTATCTCTTTATGCATCATATCATGGAAAAGAGTGACCATTGCCCTCTGATAAGTGGCTCCTGCATTTCTGAGACCAAATGGCATAACTTTGTAACAATAAGTGCCCCATGGTGTGATGAATGTAGTCTTTTCCATATCGTCAGGATCCATCTTGATCTGGTTGTATCCTGAAAACCCATCCATGAAGGAGAAAATAGCAAATTTAGCAGTGTTGTCAACCAAAGTATCATTATGCGGAAGAGGGAAATCGTCCTTCGGACTGGCATTGTTCAAATCCCTATAGTCCACACACATTCTGACTTTGCCATCCTTTTTAGGCACTGGCACAATATTAGCTACCCACTCAGGGTACTTTGCAACTGCGAAGAATCCAGCATCAAACTGTCTTTTGACCTCTTCTCGAATCTTCAGAGCCATGTCTGGTCTTGTTCTTCGAAGCTTTTGCTTTACAGGAGGACAATCTGGTCGAAGAGGTAACTTGTGGACCACTATGTCTGTGTCTAAACCGGGCATATCCTGATATGACCATGCAAACACATCTACGTACTCTCTGAGAAGCTTGACCAATCTTTCTCTGATGTCTGCCCCAAGTGTTGTACCAATCTTGACTTCCTTCTCATCTTCATCAGTGCCAAGGTTGATGGTCTCAACCTGCTCCTTATGTGGCTGAAGATCTGTGTGCTCATACTCAACTAATCTTGCCAGTTCCTCGGGAATGTCACAATCTTCCTCACTTTCATCTTCCGCTTGGTAGATGGGCGAATCAAAGTTAGGAGGGAATGTAGAGTCATTGGATTCAACAGGGTTTTCGTTTATTCTGCATATGATAATGGTTTGCTTTTATTAAAAGTGGAAAATAGAGAAATGCAAGAGGAAAAGCTTTTTTTTTATTGGTTTTGAAAGATTGCCATTTTCTTTTAAAAGTGAAAAGAGAGAAAAACAGTAAATGATCAAAAAGAGTTTAACAAAATGCCTTCATTGATAATAACTTTAAAAATGAGAAGGGGCCCTACAAAATACTCCCATAGCCTTGGGCAGAGCTAGGGAACTTTGAAAACATTGAAAAAACGACAAATTACTTTGACAATGGAAAAAACTCTGGGATCTCGACTGCCTCCCAATTGTCCAAGGCTTCTTCACACTGATACACCAAATGATTCACATCTTCGTCTTCATTATCCCCACTAATTGCATTGATCTGATAGCCGGCGCTGGAAAACACTTCTTGAATGGTCTTCAGACGTCCTTTAACGGAGGTTGACGCTCCTTCCTTCACATGAGTTGGTTTGTAACCCAACCCGCAACGATCTAGATTCTGTTTGACTTCGATGACATCACCCCAACCTTCATAGCTTCTTTCTTCAATGGTGGAAATGGTACTCTTCAGCGATGCAAAAGATGGGATACCCTTCCCTTTTGGTTCCTCTACTTCCATAAGGACAGCATTGGCTATCTCAAGAGCTTGGAAAGAAGTTTCCAAAGCATCTTCATCAGCCTCAATATAGCTAAAGGATGAAAGGTTGCTAACCATGAGATCTTCTTCCCCAGACACGGTTACCAGCTTGTTATCGACCACAAACTTCATCTTCTGATGCAGGGTAGAAGTGATTGCCCCAGCGGCATGGATCCAAGGTCTTCCCAGCAAGCAACTGTAATTAGGATTGATGTCCATAACCTGGAAAGTGATTTTGAAGACCTGTGGCCCAATCAAGATCGGTAGGTCTACTTCTCCGATAACAGTCCTCCTTGACCCATCAAAAGCTTTCACAACCAGTGCACTGGGCATCATCTTTGCCCCTTGATAAGATAACTTAGCAAGTGTTCTTTTCGGCAAAACATTCAATAAAGATCCTGTATCCACAAGAACTCTTGCTAAAGTATCCTCTTGACATTTCACGGATATGTGGAGAGCACGGTTATGGTCCAAGCCCTCCTTTGGAAGATCCTCCATACTGAAGCTGAGATTGTTACATGCAGTGATATTGGCAATGACTCCATCAAACTGATTCACTGTTATATCATGTGTAACATGAGCTTGGGCTAGTAATTTCTGGAGCGCACTTCGATGAGCCGGAGAATGCATAAGAAGTGATAGGATAGATATTTTGGAAGGCGTTTGATGTAGCTGATCAATAACCTTATAATCACTCTTCTTTATGATTCTGAGAAATTCTGCATCCTCTTCTCCCAAGACTACCTCTTTGTCCTGGTTGACAACAGCTGGAATGACTTCTTTAGGTGGAACCGTATTGGCTTGCTGATAAACACGACCACTGCGAGTTAAACGACCTGCACCCGCTATGTCAGCACTTGCAACTTTTGAACCTTCCTTCTGACTTGCTTTATCAATCTTCTGATGAACTTTCCCTGTATCATACTTCCATGGAACTGCTTTAGTGTCCTCATAAAGGAAAGGATTACTCCTTTGTTCAAATCTTGGCTCAGGTATATTGAAAATTGGCACCACAGATTCTGGAATATTGAAGATAGGTTGAACTCCTGAAGACTCAGGCAGGTTAAACACTGGCACCACAGTGGAATTAGATTCAGGCAAGTTGAAAATGGGTTCAATCACTGCCACTTCATTCCTCTTCATATGACCGCTTACTTGTAAGACACCTTCATCAATTAAATCTTGAACATCTTTCAAGACCAATTCACATCCCCTTGGACTATCAACACAACCTTCACAATTCTTATGACAGCTCTTTAGCATACCCACTTCCACTAACTTCGCATGGAAGTCTCTGAGCGGGGTCTTGATCTTTGTGGCGTTGAAAATCAAACCTTCGTCAGACTCGTCAGCAATAGCATTTATGGACCCATGCTTGGGTAAAGGATTATCTTTGACATTTGGACCAGTATTCCCAAATGACAGAATGTTCTTCTCCATCAAATCTTTCACGATGTACTTCAAAGCATAACAACCCTCCAAATCGTGCCCCGGGGCACCTTCATGGAATAAATAGTGAGCATTTGAGTTGTAATTTGGTGGGAGCGGATTTGGTGGAGGACCCAAAGGCCTTGGAGTAACCAAACCCTTCTTCAGCAGTGAAGGATATAATTCAGTATAAGTTATAGGGATTCGAGGATTAGGAGGCCTTCCTCCTGGTCTTCTATTCTGAAAGTTGGGATTTGGATGAGGAGCTGGAGTCCTCTGCTGGTAGGCTGAAGCATTGGGCGCTTGTTGATAGCCTGGATTGTTGAGCATTGGTTGATAAGGTGGAATCATTGGAGCCGCTTGCTGATACATCGGTACTGCTTGAGTTGGCCAATACATAGGGACTTGTGGATTAAACGACGGTTGAACCGCCGCTACATAAGGATGTTGGGCATACTGTGGATGAGCATACTGCTGTTGAGCCATAGGTGGAGGTCTCTGCCAAAACGGATTTCTTCTTTGACTTGTCATTATGGCATTCGTCTCGCCCTCTTTCTTCTTGTGGAAATTACTGGTAAATTTCTTGCCAATATTTCCACTACCACTGCTGGAACTGCCAGATGCACCACTCATCTTTCCACTTTTCAAACCGAGTTCTACCTTGATTCCCACAGCCACTAGATCAGAAAAACTAGCAGTTATGCTCCCCACCATTCTCTCATAGAATTCTGGTCGCACAGTGTCAACAAACCAGTCAGCTAATTCTCTTTCAGTCAATGGGGGCTCTACCTGAGAAGCGGTTCCTCTCCACCTCTGAGCATATTCTTTAAATGATTCAGAATCTTTTTGTGACATACTCAACAGTTGCCTCCTATCGGGAGCAAGGTCCATATTGTATTTGTATTGCTGGATGAAAGCATCTGCCAAGTCTTGGAAACTGCGAATCTTTGACTGGTCTAGCGTTAGATACCATTTGGAGGAGATTCCCTTCAGACTGTCCTGGAAGCAGTGGATCATTAATTTATCATTGTCCACCTGCGCAGCCATTCTTCGATAGTACATCAAGAGATGGTTCTTAGGACAAGTTGCACCCTCATACATATCAAACGTGGGTATCTTGAACTTTGGAGGTATTACCAATCCAGACACCAGACACATCTCTCTAGCAGCAGCCCCAAAGATCTGGTCACCTTCAATCGCTCTTAACCTTTTTTCAAGGGTATCAAAATTCTCTTGCATCTTCACATGTTTCTCATCTCCGTTTTCAGACATATCTGGTGCTTCATACCCCTGATGGTCATTAAAGTACGGTTGGGCACGGGTGTGCATAATGTCTTGTGTAAAATTAGCAACTGCATGGTTCTCTTCATTAGTCACAGGAACAGTTTGTTGAGCAGCAAATCCTTGAGGAGGAGGCACAAAACCTTGGAAAGGAAATGCCATGCCCTGAGAAGGAGGTGCGAAACTTTGAGAAGCTAAGCCTTGGGACGGAGGGAAGAAACCCTGAGCAGCAAGTCCTTGGGAAGAAGGAATGAAACTTTGAGTAGCAAAACCTTGAGAAGGAGGGAAGAAACCCTGAGTAGCAAGTCCTTGGGAAGAAGGAATAACACTTTGAGAAGCAAGCCCTTGTGGAGGAGGAACGAATCCCTGAGGAAGCCCAAAAGGAGGCCAGGTCACAGGGGTAGTGACTGATGACGTAGGCTCAGTCGTTGCAGTGACAATTTCTGACACTACAGTCTGCTGGGTATCCATCTTTGCTCGAATGACCTGCAACATTTCCATCATCTGACCCATATTTCCACGAATTTCAGTAAGCTCTTCGTTAACTCTGTCCATCTCTATGTCTCTTTCAGCCATCCTCTTTCTGGCTTGAGCTCGAGTGTAGTATTTGCGTGAGAGCCTCAGTGTGAAAGCTGGAGAGCAGATGATGGGAATGAGTTTTATATGAAAAAAATGCAAATGAAATGCCAAATGTATGAGTGCAATGCGAAAATGAAATTTTATTCAAGGAACTTAAGAAACAATTTGCAAATACCAAGGAAAACATAATAATCAAAGGACATGATTTCATTAAATTCAAAAATTGATACAAAGTCTTGAGTACATCTTCAAAAATCCCAAACAAAGCTTAATAAAGACAAAGACAAAGTCCTAAGGAGATTCTCCTAAAAGCCTCAAGTTGAGCTTCTCGATTTGTGCCTTCATCTGAGCCCTTTCAAGCATAAGTTGATCCACGATCGACTTCCAAGAAGGGTCCCCTTGAGTGCTGGAGGAAAATAAATCCTCTTGTGCTTTCCTTTTCTTGCTGGAGAGCTCTTCTTCTTCCTTCATCTTCAGTTGTCTTCTAAGTTCTTCATTCTCACTACTGATGATCTGATGTCGATTCTTCCATGCGTTCTTCTCTCGACTCTCTTTCTCCAAATCAATCTTCAGCTTCTCTGCATCATCCATAAAGATTAGAATGGGTTTCTTAAAGGTCATAGGATCCTGGCGAGGGTAAGGCATTTTCAGACTGATGGCCCTATCCCGTACCCATTGGAGATAGGGTTCCATAGAAACACAATTCGGCTTTCCCAAGCTACTCCTCCCCTTCCTATGGATGTACTTCCAAGCTTGTATAATCTGTTTCTTGAGCTCTGGCTCTTCGTCATCCTTAAAGAAAATTCCTTCCACTTCAACACTCTTAGGTTTGTCCTTCAACGGATACCCGAGTTGGCGGCGAACCAAAACTGGATTATAGCTGATTCCTCCCTTAGTGCCAAGAAGAGGCACATTAGCAAAATCACCACAGCTATCAATAATTAATGCTCCATCATAAACACGGTTGTACCAACTAATGTCAGAGTGGGTAAGAGACATGATCCTTTGTGACCACCACAAACCATCCTTAAGGTTCCAAAATGAAGCTGACTTAGGCAAGTGTGAAATAAACCACTCATACAACAATGATGCACAACAAGTAATCATCCCTCCCTTATGGATATTCCTCAGATGGATGGAATGGTAAGTGTCTCCGAGCAAAGTAGGGACCGGGTTCTTCTTCAGAAAGATTTTGATGGCGTTCAGGTCTACAAAGTCTTCAAAGTTTGGGAAAAGTAACACTCCATATATTAGCAGAATAAAGGTCGCCTCAAAAGCTTTCATATCCTTCACACTAGCAAAATTCTTGGCTTTTTCTACCAAAAACTTTGTAGGGAATCCAAAAACCTTTCCTTTATAGGTCATATTTGCCTTGACCTCAGGAACACTCAAATATGTTGCCTTTGCAATCTCCGCTTCTTCAGGGTCCTTCTCTAGAACAGGGAATGGAAACTCATCCTTAACACGTGATCCCACCAGAAATGAATACTCTTCCAAAGTAGGCGCCAATTGGTAATCAGGGAACGTAAAACAATGGTAGAGAGGATCATAAAACTGGAGCATCACAGAGAGCAGCCTTCCATCCCATTCAGTCTTAAGTAAGGCTAAAAGTCTCCTATGCTTCTCCATGAAGGCTTCTTGATCCAAAACCAAATCTCTTAATTTCCTTAGGTCTTCGAGTTTGGGAGTTTTGAATGTGTACTTGAAAGTCTTTCTTCTTCCAAAGTCCATGATGATACCTATGATATTTGCAAAGATAGAGTTTATGAGTTCCTTGAATAAAAATGGTAAAAATGATGCTTCATGATGCGTGAATGCAACAAACACAAACAAGGCTTAGGTTATAAGCTTGCATGAGGTCAAAGGTTCACCCTCCCAAAAGGTATGTACTATGAGTTTATTTGTACCTGTACAACGGGTTCTAAAAGTTCCTAGAATCACTGTCCCATCTTTCGGATATTACCGACTTCCCAACTCAACTTGGTAATCAATAATATTCTCAAGAGAGTCTCATCCGAGTGTAGTATCGCGTATCAACTATTTCGGATTTGCACCCTCATAGTCATCGCACTACATCCCTAAAAGGCCAAGTGGGGGTAAATGTTCTATGGTCCTCAGCATTAATGGCTCTCAGGTCGAATATAGTAATGTTTTCACGACTGAACTCGATCAACAAAACTACATCCGAGGAGGCCTCCGCTGAGTGGTGGTGTCTCAAGTCAACTTGGTCGGGACTCAACTCCCTACAAGCCTTCTTGAATATACCACCGTCCTATCTTATTTTTCACTCAAGTCCGGGTTAGGACTTATCTCACCACACATGGAACACCCAACAAAAATCCCAAAATAATAACAAGCAATACAACAACAAATATACAAATATACAAGGTGGGCTTAACCCTAAAAAATAATATCCCCAGTGAAGTCGCCATTTCTGTCGCGGTGAGAATCGGATACCAAGCTATTGATTAAGCTTGAATCGCAAAACATTTATGTTCACCACCGACTTTAATTTAATCCAAAGGGAAAAGGGAAAAAGATCGTAAAAACCCTAAATGAGGAGAAACTAGGTTCGGGGGTTGGTTATACCTAGGGAAGGTGTTAGCATCCTAAGCATCCGCAGTATCCTACGGGAACCTCTTGTTAATGTTTGTATTATTGTTGTTTATTGCTTGTTAAAATTAAGGGAACCTAAGGTTTTTTATTTCTAATGGTGCTCGCACAACATCGCATCGATGCCTACGTATCGGGTATAGAATCAGAGCACTCGTAGTTCTCCTAAGGATTAACGAACACTTGGTTACGCTCAAGGTTCGCGGGGGAAGGTAAGTGTTATGGCAAACACTCACGTGACTTAGCAAAGTCACAAAAGTTGTAAAATAAAAAGTCCTAATGGCTAAGGTAAAAAAGGAACTAGGGATGGCTAAACTTCCTATGACATTGAGTCAACTGCAGGAGTTCTTTCCCTTTTGGATTGAAATGCGAAAAAATAAAGTAAACAAATGAGGGTGCAAGCTCCTAAGTCTAAGGCATAGGTTGCTACTTGCAAAAATGAACTGAATAAAGTAAATGGAAAATGCAAGGTAAAAGAAAAGGCTTAGTAACTGGGCTATGGCTCGATATATGGATCGAGAATGCAGGGGTGGAAAACGAACGCGGTGCGTCAATTTACTTAAGTTGGAAGGCTGTGAAGTGTAAGGAATGTGCAGATGGCGATCGTAAACGACCGACTTACGTGTGTGAGTGAAGTGTGTGAAGTTCACTTGGCGTTGGACCAAAGATTATTATCTTGAAAAATTAAAGTGCGCTTTCAGTTTTATCTTAACAGGTATATGGTCATGATGCAAAATAAAATATAAACATAGTGTGCACACAACCGAGACATCGGACGATTAAATTAAAACTCTCACTAATGGATCTAAAACTAAGTTAAAAAACTCTATTTTAAACGAAGAAGAACTATACAAATGTTTTTGGATATTTTTATAAAAATAAGTGATTAATTAAATATGTACTAAAACAAAATAGAAAAGAAGGAATTGAATTTGAAATATTTTTTGTTGTATGTTTTCTTATATGTATATATAAATATCTAACTAAATAAAATAGAAAAGAAAATTTTAAAAGTTTTTTTATTTATTTTTCTAACTAAATGTAATAACAAAATAGAAAAGAAAAAAAATTGACAATAAAAGTTTTTTTTTTTTTTATTTCATATGTATATAGATTTCTTAAAAAATAAATAATGGAAAAGAGAATTTGAAATTAAAAAAGACTTTTTTATAGGTATATAGATTTTTTTTAACTAAATATAATAATAATAATGAAAATTAAAATGCTTAGTTATTTATTTGATAATTTAACTAAATATTCTTAAAAAAAACTAATAAGAGAAAAAAAAGCTGGAAATGGGAGAGCTGGACCGGTAGGATAAGGGTGCAGACAGAAACTCAAATGGGCTGAGCCCAATACTCTCAACCCTAAGCTCTTACATGATAATTGAGAAATAAATTTCTTTTAAAATAAATAAATAAATAAAGTATCAGTAAAACCCTTGCATTAGTAAGACAAAACCTAAACATGTTCTTAGCAGCAAATGAAAAAATGAGTTTCACGCTTAAAACAAAAAAGAAACGATGAAAAAGCCAAACAACCTCAAACGCAAATCAAGAAAGACACAAGGAAACTTCAAATCGTTTCAACCGGCCTCAACGTCTCACCTCTCGACCTCTCTTGGTATCACTCACAGTGTTCCGCGGCGGCTTATAAGGTGGAAGGCCGGCGGTTTCGGATCTATTTCACACGGTGGTTTCGCTTCGGATCTTTCGCTCTCCCTCGCGATCTCTTGGTTTTGACGGTGATTACATTCTGTGTTTCTGCATTTTGACGGTGGTTACGATGAAGAGATTTGGGCGGTTTGCATTTTAGTGAGGGTGGCGGTTCTGATTTGTTGATGGTGGGAGGTTTGGGTTTAAGAAGATGATTGTGAAGGGGTTTCACAGTTTGAAGGGTTCACGTTTTCTGGGTATGCGTTCAGTGGAAGTGATGTTATGGTCTGGTGAATTCGGTTTGTGGCCGGTTTGACAATGCTTTGGCGGTGGTGTTTTGAATCGGTGCTGTGCGCGGCTGTGGGATTCGGTTAATGAAGATGATGGTTCTGGTTTATGATGCTTCTGTGTTGGTTCAGAGGACGGTTTAAGGAGAGTGTTGGACGGGATTGGATGGTTCAACGTTTTTGTGATGGTTCCGTGCGGGGAGGTGGCGGTGTGTTTGGAGGTTGTAGCCGGCGGTTTTCTATTTCGGTTCACAGGTTACCTCTTCATTTTCTTTGATTTTTTTTTTGGTTTGTTATGGTTCATGGATTTGCAGGGATGGGTGTGTTAAGGGTTATGTGCTGGTTTTGTTTAGTTTCGGCGTCGGAGGTATTTGGTTCGTTTTGCACATGGCGGTTTATGGCTGGGTTGTTTGTTATTTGATGGAGAAGGTGAATGGTTCTGATCTTGTTTCTGGATTTTGCAGGTGAAGAATAAAGGATGAAACATATGGTTTGAAGTTATGGAAGTGTGTTGGGGTGTAATGGTGAAGGTTTGCAGGAACCTGAGGCTGAGCTTGTGTTGAGGATATTTGTGGAGGAGGATCTGTTTGAAGAATAGTTGTTGTTGTACTGTGAATGTGAAGTGGAGATCGATGGACAAGTCACTGAACTACTTCTTGCTGGTCTAGAGTGATATAAGGATGACAAACATTCATGTTCTGATATAGCAACTGAGGGCTGATCTGATGGGGGTGCGGCTTTGATTGGTGTTTCGGCTGAGATTATGGGTTAAGGGTTGGTTAGATTGGCCAGCAGATGGTTTCGCGGTTCAAGGTCTGATGGCAGGTTTTGTCTATGAATATGTTTCGATTGTTTTCGGATTTGAGTAGTTTAGTGAATGGTTTGTGAAGATTTTGTCATTTTTTTTGGGTTTTATTTTCAGGTTGAATTTGTGAAGGATAATATGATAAAGAAGGGTTCAAATGGTTTACAGTGAGGTTTATGATGGCTCTGGGTTTCGGTGATGTTGGTTTCGATCTCACGGTGACTTCGGTGGCTCATGGTCTGGTGAGATGGTGAAAGAGGTCCTGCAAGTTGTATGCATTTGTGGTGGATGAAGGTGTGAAGTTAAATATGCGATTTGTGTGGGGCTGAACGATTTTGACGGTTAATGGAGGAGGTCTCTTTTTCTGTGTTCTTCTTATTTACAAGTGTTGTTATTGATTTGAAAAATGGTTTTAAGTATATTTTTTTTGAAGTTTTAACATGAAGTTTGCTCTTTGTGCAGATTGGAATTTGAATTGAAACTGAGACAGAAAACTAACTATGGACAAATGCTAAAAAGAGGTGAAGGAAAAAAAAGATATTACCGACCCGAAAGTTATCGGGGTGAAGGATCCACAAGGTAAGCTCCACTTATACACTTCCTCCTTCTTCTATGCAGCTTCTTCTCTCCCCATTTGCTGTTGTGTTTATATGGCTGATGTTGGTTGTTTTTGGTGACTGTTTTGTGGATTTTTGGCTGAAATTTGTGGTTTTAATGGCTGAAATTTGTGGTTTTAATGGCTGAAATTTGTGGTATTTTTATGGCTGTTTTTGTGTTGCTGTTTTGGTGCTGATTTTGGGCTGTTCTGGATGTATTTAGTGGCTGTTTTTGTGAGATTTTTGAGGCTGATTTATGATGTTTGAGAGCTGATTTGTGTAGTGTTTGAAGGCTGATTTTTTTTTTTGTGTTTTTCTAATGTAACAGTCCCATTATATGGGACTTTTCTAGGGTTTTTGATTTGAAATTTTCTGTCCTTGAAAACTTGTTGGTGAAGGGTGTTTTGAGAGAGGGAACAAATCTGATTTTGCAGCAGTAGTGGGGAGCTGTAGCAGAATGTTTGTGTGCTGTTTGTGCTGCTGTCCTGCTTTTTTTTGTGGCTGTTTTTTTGTTTGCTAGTGCTGATTTTTTTGTTGAATGTTTTGCTGAATTTTGTTGAATGTTTTGGCTGAATTTTGTAACTGTTTTTGGGCTGAATTTTATAACTGTTTTGGGCTGAATTTTGTTGAATGTTGTAGGATGAATGGAAAAGGCATGAAGTTGGAGATGTGGCATAGCATGAAGAATCAAGAAAACAAAACATGGAGTTGGATGCATTCTTATGATGAGAAAATTGAACCATCTTTATTTAAAAAACACTTTTATTTTGAATTTGTAATTGCTAATTTGTAGCTTGTAACTTGTATGTAACTTGACAAAAACTTGTAATTGAATTTGGTTGTGAGTTTGAAAATTAAGAATGCACTTGAGATTGACAAATAAAAGCTTGGAATTTTTTTTGTGTTTGGAATAAACTCTCTTTTTCTTGAATTGAGTTCATGATGAATTTGAAATGCAATTAGAGCTTAAATTTAAACTTGAATTTACAAATGATGTGAGAACTTGAAATTTGGGATTGGGACATGAATTTGGAAAAGAAAAAAAAAACTAGAAATATGAACTAAGTTTGGGACAAAAATTGGAATTGGAAGATGAATTGGAGAAATGAAATTAAAAGCAACATTGAACTTAAACTTAAATTGAAGTTGGAAATTATAATAAAAATAGAAACAATTTCTTTTGAAAAAATGAAATAAAATTGGAAGTAGAAAATGAGATAAATATTTAAGAAAATAATAAAACAAACAATTTTTAAAAAAAAAAGAACTTGAAGATGAATAGAAATTAAATTTAAAATGGAGATACATATATATAAAGAAGGAAACATAGAATGAATAAAAAAAACTAATAATAGAAATTGAAACAAAAATTCTAAAAATAATAAATTACAAAAAAAATGGAATATAGAAATAGAACCTGAAAACAAAAGATAAGAATACAAAATGAAATAAAAGTTAGAAATGAGAAATATAAATTAAAATTAAAATGGAAGCTTGGAAGTGACAAGAAATTAAAATAAATAGATAAATAGCTTGAAAATGAGCTGAAAGCAACAGAAAATAAAATCTCGTAATTTCTCTTCTAAATGCAATGAATGTATTATGCGAGCAGTTAGGGGTAAAATTTGGGGTGTGACATTTCCCATTCTGGTGTTGAGAAAAAGATCCCTTGCAAGAAAATCCTGGGTGACATTCAAACTTGAAGTGGTGGCATTTTGTATCCGTGCAACAGATATAACCAGAGACTTCAGGTAAATCGGAAGACAATTGGAATAACAAAGATCCTTACAAGGTACAAATTCAGTATGCCAAGAAAGAAAAAGTACACCAAGAAAGAGGGGATTCCCACAACAAGCCTGTGGGTAATCTAAGTCATATGCATATACAACTAAAGCTTAGGAAAGTCTACATCATGTAATCTCCAACTGAGGCACTTGACATTTTGCAACAGCTGAGCTGCATTTGGATGCGTAGGCTCCTGTACGAGCTTCTGAATTAGGATATCCCTAAGGTCAAAAGAGGCATGCAATTTCTCAATTTGTTGTAGGAACACCTTTTCACTTTCTGGGCTTGTAATAGGATCAACCTTGACTCTCTTGACATCAGCTTTCAATTTCAAGTCTTCTATTTCTTTTTGAGCTTCCTTTACTGCTTGTTGGCTTTCTGCTAAACTTTGGAGACGACTCTTCTCTTGATGATAAGCCTTCTGAAGGAGCTCTCTCTGTCCATCCAAAGAATCCTGTAGACTCTTGATTTCCAGCTTATGCTTGACTTCCAGCTCTTTCTGCTTCCTCAAATTGTCTTCCCATTTTTCTTGCCATAAGGTGACAGCTTCATAGGCTTCATTCAAGTCCTTTCTCTCCTTCCGGTGTTGGGCCGCCTTGCGAGTTTCAGCTAATCCCCTTTTCTTGAAGTAGAGCTCTCTCTTGAAAGTTTTGCTGCTTGAGCCTAACCATCTCTTCAGCTTTGTGAGCTCTTTCCTCCAACTTTTGATTCTGCATCTTCAGCTTCTGACATGAATTGTAAGCTTCTTGATTCTCCAACCTGAGTTGTTGAACCAAGGCTTCCAACTTTTGATAATCTTGAAGAGGAACTGAAGTTGTGGGTGCTACCTCCTTAGGGTAGAGAGGTGCTTCTCTAGAAAATGGGAGAAACATGGTCTCCACACGATCCTCCAACCAGATGGCAAAAGGATCATAAGTGTTGGGATCCACTCTCCCAAAGTCTTTCTTCCCTTTTATCACTCTAACTTCCCAAGCTTGGGATAACAGCATGCTCTTCTTGAGATTTCCTTCTGCTGGAAAGTACAAAGATTCATTTGCCTCTTCAATCAAAGGCACATCTTTTAATGGATAACCAAACTGCCTCCTGGACAAGATATGATTGTAACTAATCCCACCTTTCCTTCCTAACAGAGGCACACCTGGGAAGCTACCACAACTGACCAACAATTCTTTGCCCACAAGATCTCTGTTGCATCCCCATGCAATGTCAGCTGAGGTTAAACCCATTAATCTTTTGGACCACTTCCAAGACTGTTTCAAATCCTGAAAAGGTCCTGATTTAGGGAGTTGTCTTACAAACCAATCGGTAAATAGGGGAGCACAACAATTTACATGTCCTTTCCCCTTTTCATTTCTATGGTGAACCCTGTAGTAAAAGTCACCTAGCAAAGTGGGTATTGGATTTCTTCTGGAAAATATAGTGATAGCTTCCATGTTAATTAAACCCCTCTCTCCTGGAAACAGACTAGTCCCATACACTATTAAAGCAAGAAAGGTGTTGGACTTAGCCCACTTGTTCTTAGAGGCCAGGTCCTGAGCTTCCTTGATAAGAAAGTCTAAGAAAAATCCTTTACCCTTGGTGGCATCCACTTCTCTGTTAACTTTGGATAAATCCAGAAGAAAAGACTCAGCTATATCTTTGGATGAAGGCATCTTCTCTAAGCCATAGTAAGGAGCACCATTTTTTACGGGGATTTTGAGGATGCTGGATATCTCTTCTAATGTGGGAGCCAAGATGTAGTCATGGAAAACAAAAACCCTCAGTTGTGGATCATAGAACTGCAGTAGAGAATGCAAGTTATCCTTCTGATCAATGGTTGGCTTATTTACATAGTCTAAGATCTTTCCAAACTCTTTTCTGAAATCATCAAGCACTTTGTCCCCATCAAGCCAATTAACTTCTGAATACCATTTGTCTCTGGATGCGGGAACGTATAATGGATATTTCTCTTCCTTGGAATCTCCATGTTGAAGCAACAAATATGACCAGAATAGGAGGTAATGAACCCTGAGAGTAAAAAGAACACAAAATTATTAATGATGTTATGATGTTATGCAAGGCAAGGCATGTGATCGGTGATGTGTCTGTGTAGTGAATCAGATAATCAAGTGTATGTGCAAGGCCACAACATCATCACAAGTATCCTTCTGATCAGGAGTTCATGACTTTAGAATCCATAATTAACAGAACAAGATCATATCACTGAAGTGTACTGGCATACACAGGTATGTTGAAGTTTTAGGTTCCTGCAAACCTGTAAACCCCTTCCAATCTCACGGGTGTGCTACTCAGGTTAAACATCACGGACTCTCAAAGCCGAATAGCAATAATATGTTCACCATTTCCGAGAAATGGCTCATGTCCAAAT
Source organism: Lathyrus aphaca (assembly GCA_963966055.1). Classification (NCBI taxonomy): domain Eukaryota; kingdom Viridiplantae; phylum Streptophyta; class Magnoliopsida; order Fabales; family Fabaceae; genus Lathyrus; species Lathyrus aphaca. The sequence goes on along the minus strand of OZ014520.1, from coordinate 553,626,393 downwards.
CAGGGAATCGGTTTGGCATTATGTACTACTCAGGGAAGTCTCAGCTGAGTTCGGAAAAACAAGCATCCCTCATAAGTCCCCAGCTTCAAGCACTGAATCGAGAAACAATAGTACATTCATCCCGAAGGGTACAATACTATCATTATACGAACAATTTGCCTTAACTGGATTCCTATGAGAGAACCAGACCATCCTATACGAGTTCCTAGTGGGCCCTCGGATGCAAGTGGGTTTTCCAACAAATGTGGTCTGCCATTGTCATCACTGGAGAGGGATGTTTCCACAAAGGTTCTCAATGATCGGTCCCTTGACTGCACATAACTATCAAGGTAGCGTATTAACCCGGAAAGATTCCGGTATCAATACGTTCTCGAGAAGGTCGTAAGTCAAGTCATGGAACTCACTAATACCAACATAGCAAGATACCATGAAGCCAAAGTGGAACCACTCTAAGTCCTAGGGTGCACTCGAGCCCCAGTTACGAGCTCATCTCACAGTAACCCCATCCCACAGAAAAAATGAAAACCAGCATAGCCAGACAGTCCAGTATAATATGATGCATGGAAAATAAATACTGAAAGCAATAAATAAATGCGGTAAAGTAAAGCTGTAAAGTAAAAAATGTAAACAAAAATAGTAAATAAACACAACATCACACACATATAAACACCCAAAGAAAGCAAAAACAAACATGCGCTAGGATTGACTCTACAAGGGAAACCAGATATTCTGGGTTTGGTCCCCAGCAGAGTCGCCAGCTGTCACTCCTGGGATTTTCATCCTAGTACAAACGCGAAAGTGGCGCGGAAAAGGTAGAGTCACCAGCCAGGCATTTTTATCCCGAAGGAACGGGAAAGGTAATGCTGCACAAACCTGAGGAAGAAGGAAAGGACAAGGTCCTGCGAACCAAAGATCTAGGTTCGGGAGTCGGTTACGACCTGGGAAGGTATTAGCACCCCAGATCGTCTGCCGTACCCGACGGGATCCATGCTTGCTTGCTTGTTTCAAAGGGTGATAAATAAGATGATGCTGAACAAAGAACTGCTAACTGGACTGGAATGAAAGAGGGGACTGGAAAAACGATCGAGAAGAAAGAATGGGGAAAATGTAGGGAAAATAAAGAGTATGCTCGAACGGGCCCTACCCCGCTGCCTACGTACCTCATCGGGAAAATGAGAATCAGAGTCGACGTAGTTCGCCTAACCAGGAGGGAACTTTGTTTGTGTTTTTTATAGTTGGAACTGCATATGTCTTCGCTCAGGTGTTGCAGGCTCATCTGCTACGAGTGCGTTTACCGTCTTGCATGCGAGACAAGTCGTCGCAAGTTCGCATTGAGAGTGAATGAGATGAGAAAAGAAGTTCCCGCAAGAAAGTCGCTTATTGTTTGTTTTTGCCTTTTAAGAGCTTTTATGAATTTGGCACAAGGAAGTGAATTCAAACTCTTTTCCATGGAATGTGTACTTGCTACTAAATTCCAAGATGGAATAATAGAACAAACACACCAAGCAAGGAGAATTTATCCAAGACTTGTTTCCTAAGGATTAGGGTTTAAGTTCACTAGCTTGTTGAACTTTATTAAGTGTTTTTGTTGCTTTTGTGAAGAAGTATCTTTTAGAGTTTTCTTTGTGAAATAACCCCTTGATAAGACTTGTACATCATGCTAGACAAGCTTACACCATTCCAAGATGGAATGAATGCAAGTGCCCTATGGAATAAGGCTATACACAAGGGATCCTTTCATACATTTATTAAGTCTTTTTGGATTTTGTTTGAAGATGAGAGAAGAAGACTCAAATTGGAAAAGGACAAAAACTAAGGGGGACTAAGACGCAACCCTAAGTTATTTATTAAAATGGTGGTCCTAAGGGTGAGTGATGATTTTCTAATCCTTAAGATCAAAAGGAAAAGAGAGAAGGAAAAAGGATGCAACTTACTTCCTAAGGAAGATAAGTTGGCCCTAACAAAGGGGAATCTTACCAATCACAAGTATGAAAATAAATGGATGAATTAAATGCATAAAGCCTCTTTGGAGTTTTTAGCCTCAATTTGTGAGACAAAAGCATAATGATAGCAAAAATTACTTATTCTTGATCGTGTAATAACTCCCTTTGATATATCTCCAAGTAAATTATCAATGGGATGATCCTTTGAGGTTTTCCATTCCAAAGGGAGATCGTCTTGATTTGTTGAATGATTTTCCTCTTTATTTTTAGATCCTTTATCCGGATTCTCCTCAGCTATATCTGGAATGGGTTCAACACATGAAGCTTCTTGATCTTTAAGAATGTCCTCAGAGGAAACACCTGCACCAATAATGAAACTACCATTTCCGATAACTTTTGGATAATATTCATCGAAGGATACATGCACAAATTCTTCAACAATAAGTAATCTCTTATTGTATACTCTATAAGCTTTACTTGAATTCGAGTATTCGAAAAAGATACCTTCATTTGCTTTTAAGTCAAATTTTCCAAGGTATTCTTTACCATTGTTTAACACATAACATTTACAACCAAAGACATGAAGGTGTGACACATTTGGCTTCCTACCTTTTAAGAGTTCATATGGCGTTTTATTAAGAATATGACAAATAAGCACCCTATTCAAGACATAACATGCCATACTTATGGTGTCGGCCCAAAAATATTTAGGAAGACCATTTTCATTGATCATAGTTCTTCCGAGCTCCTCTAGAACACGGTTTTTACGCTCCACAACACCATTTTGTTGCGGAGTTCTAGGAGCGGAAAAATTATGATCAATTCCATGTTTCTCACAAAATTATTCAAAAATATTATTTTCAAATTCACCTCCATGGTCACTTCGAATTGTAATAATGCTAGTGTATAATTTATTTTGAGACAATTTGGCAAAAGTTTCAAACGCCGAGAAGGTGTCACTCTTACTAGCTAAAAAGATGGTCCAACAAAATCTTGAGTAGTCATCTACAATAACAAAACGATAATAGTTTCCACCTAGACTTTTAATTCTAGATGGATCAAATAAATCCATATGAAGAAGTTCAAGAGATCTAGACGTTGAAACAACGTTTTTGGATTTAAAAGAGACCTTTGTTTGCTTCCCCATTTGGCATGCATCACAAAGGTGATCTTTAGTAAATTTGATTTTAGGTCGACCAACTACTAATTATTTTGAAACGATCTTGTTTAGCAAGTCATAGTTAATGTGTGTTAAGCGCCTATGCCAAAGCCAAGAGTCGTCACTCTTGGAGATTAAACACTTAGGATCATTTACGGACACATTATTCAATTCAATCATGTATACATTATTAACCCTCAAGCCCTTAAAAACATCATTCTTTTTATCATCATGTTCAATTATGCAACCTTCCTTTGAAAAGGAGACTTTATATCCATTGTCACATAATTGACTAATGCTAATAAGATTGTGCTTAAGGCCTTCAACTAAAAGGACAATGGAGATAAATGTAGAAGAGGAATTACCTACACTACCTTTGCCGAGTATCGCTCCCTTGTTATTATCATCATAGGTCACAAAACCCTTCTTCTTAGCCACAAAGTCATAGAATAAGGAAATGTCACCCGTCATATGTCTTGATCATCCACTATCGAGAAACCATCTTCTCTCCGTAGCCTCAAGACACTCCACCTACAAATTTAAACAAGAGAGGGAGGTACCCAATTTTCATTGGGTCCATGTGTGTGTGTGAAACTTTGGTTACATTTGGGCAACCATTGGAAAATGCCTTTAGGAACTAAAAATCTCCTAAATCGTCATTTGGAAATAGTATGTCCCCTCTTGCAACAATAAAGGCAAGTTAAGTTTGGTTTAGTGTCACATTTTCTAATTTGATCTTTCACCACATAAGTTTATTTTTTTTTATATGGATTATTCATAGAATTTATAAAATTAGATCGATCAATAGTAAACATCATTCTTGGTTGTGATGCTTTGTTTAGTTTGGTTTGAAGAGTTTTGACCTCTTTTTTCCAAATGCAACAAGTTTCACAACTATGGAAATTAAACCATTCTCGTATGTCTTCCTTAATTGGCTCCACCATGGAACGCTTAAGAGCTTCCAATTCTTTTTGAGAATTGAAAACCTTTTTCTCCAAATGTGTAAAAAAATTCTAATTGGAGGTTAAGCGTTTAAAAGCTTTTTTATATTCATGGTGGAGAACTCTAAAAGTACTAAGTAAATCGGGATAAGACAATTTATTAAAATTATCATATTTAATATGTCTTACTTGCTTTTTTTCTCTTTTTATGAGCCATAAGACAAAGGTTCACTTTCTCTTCTTCATCACTTGATTTGTCGTTGCTTGAGACTTGACTAACGCTTTCCCATGCGATATAAGCTCTCCTTGCCTTGCTACCTTTCGTTTGATGTTTATCTTTACCTTTGTATTTCTTCAACATAGGACAATTCGGTTTATAGTGATCGGGCTTTCCGCGATTGTAGCACGACCCTTTTGACTTGGTACTTTTACTTTGATTTTGCTTGGAGGGATTTGATTGCCTTCTATAATTAAACGAGATGTTTATCCGAATGAGAAATTTCATTCTTCCTAAGGTATCTATTGTATCTTCTTACAAATAGTCTTATATCCTTATTTGATTCACTATCCTCATCATTTGACTCACTCTCACATTCATCATTGGTGGATGATTTTGAAGTAGAAGCCTTTAATGTAATATACTTCTTCTTATTCTCGTTGTATTTGGATTTCTCATTCTTTTCTTTCTTTTCCCTTTATTCATGCTCATTTAAATTCAATAACACTTGCTCATATTCTTGTAGCTTGCCTATTAACTTTGTCAAGTCCAAGGTTCTTATATCATTAGCTTCCTTGATCGCCATGACTTTTGGTAGCCATTCCCTAGTAAGACATCTTAGAATTTTGTTAGTAGCCACATTGTTGGGAGTGGTTTTACAAAGAGAATTTAAGCGATTTAATAAATGAGAAAATATCTTTCCTAAATCCCCAATGGTTTCCCCTTGGTTCATGTGAAAGCGATCAAACTCTTGTTGCAAGGTATTGATTCTAGCAAGTTTCACTTCATCAGTTCCCTCATGGGAAATCTTTAACGCTTCCCACATAGCTTTAGCTGTAGTATGATATGAAACTCTAAAATATTCATCAGCTTCCAAAGAGGCAATGATCATATTTCTAGCCTTCCAATCACAATTATAGTTATTTCCATCTTTTTCATCCCATTGTGCTTCAGGTTTAGGTACTTCAACATTATTCACGTTGGTCATATTTATTTGTATAGGACCATCCTGAATAACCTTCCATATATTTATATCAATAGATTTGATATGAATACACATACAATCCTTCTAGTGACTATAGTTTTCTTCGGTGAAGACGGGAACTCTATTATACGCCCTCGTTGGATCATTATCCATTTTCTAAGAAGTTATATGTGAAGCATTAGATGAACTAGTGCTCGTGATACCTCTTGTTAGACGATGGTGCGGATCTAGAAGGGGGATTGAATAGATCCCTTTTAAGATATTTTTACCTTTCAAAAATTAATTTAAAAATGTTTGGCGGAAGTCCCCCGGAAAAATTCGCGTCTAAGTTATTTTAAGTCACCAGGGATTCGGATATGCGTTATCAAACCAAATAGGATAATGAAGATGAATTAATTAATATATATCAAGCAAATAAATCACTTAAATTTGATACACTTGATTAAAATACTACCAATAATGTATAGAGAGAAGAAATAAGCTCAATGACCAAGAAATAATGTGTTTTGAATTTTATCAAACACTTGGTGTGCACACCACATCTAGTGTGTTTTGCCAAATAGTGTAGTGCAGAATTTTTCTAAAGTTGCTATTCAATTTTGATAGCAACAATTTCATAAATAGTTGGTGTGCACTAAACTATGCAAAACAAAATTTTCAAAACAACATTATTTCAACTTGTGCAGAAAATTTACAGAAAGAGAAAGGCAAAGGGCACAAAAATTTGTTTAGGTAGTTCCCCTACCGTCCTTGCTAAGGGTACCTCGGCTCCCAATTCATAAATCGAATTAGGACTTTTTATTAAAATTTCAATGTTTATACAAAGAGAAATTAAAAACGAAAAACCAATCCTAACTATTGTTATAGTTATATTTCTCTTTGCTCCTTGATTCAAGTTGAATCAAGTTCTTCACACGTGTCGAACAAACCTCTGATTAATTTCCCCCTTCTTACAAGAATCTATGATTCTCCGAACTTTGAGAATGATCACTTTAATTCGATACTTATGAATCCACACTGATCTTCGCAATCCTCCGGTTACCATGATATGGTTAAACAAACACTTTGATCTTCAAACCTCTTCACTCAGCTGAATCTACGAACAAATGATGTGTGTAAAACCCCCAAATCACAATGATCTTGGAGGACAAACCCTCAAGGTTTATTCAAGAAAAAATCACAAATCTCTCAACTCAAACTGAAATCGCAATTCCATTGTTTGAATGTTATCACCTTGAATCTTGCACTTTGATCAACAAAAATGATTGTGTGTAGTTGTTGATGAATGCTAGAGAAGGAAAGATGATGAGAGAACTTGTGTATATCTTTCACTTTTCTTGTTATTTTGACAAAATAAAAGTTCCAGCTATTTATATTTGTTAGCAAAAATAAAGGTAACAATCAAAATTAAATAAGAGAGAGAAAATGGAAGAAAAGTGCCTATTTCCAGGTTTACGTCGACCTCTCTGAAGGTTTGCTTCGACCTGCCTAGAAGATTTGAGTTGACCTCAATTTTGTCTTCAGTCAGCCTGTTGGGACCCGTGAGTTCCAAATATTTCTAGCCTTCATTTGAGTCGACCTAAAATATCAAATGAGTCGACTCAAATTTTCTTAACGGAATGAGTCGACCTGTTCATGTTGATGAGTCGACCCATTCACTTTAGCTCACCAAAAAATCACTTCCTGATGATTTGATATGCCAGCATCTTGTGATCCATTGTGCCTTCCTGAATCACACTAGTTTTGACATCATTAAAACAACCGGTACTTCTCACAAGGTCAAATTGTCATTACACACGGTAATCAGGGACACCCCTTAACATTGGGGGGGGGGGGGGGTTAGCCTCTCTTGTTCATAACAAAAACAATAAAAAGACAAATATAAGAAAAAGCCATTACACTAAGATTTGGATTCCTTCAATCTTCAATTGCTTCCGCGGTTGAAAGATATTTGTTCTCTAAAAACTCGTGAGAGCATAAAATTTGATTCCAAAACAATGCATAATCCAAAAGTGGTTTATCTCTAAACCTATTTGTTGCTCCCAGGATTTTCATCCTAGTACAAACGAGAAAGTGGCACGGAAAAGGTTAGAGTCACCAGCCAGACATTTTTATCCCGAAGGAATGGGAAAGTTAATGTTGCACAAACCAAAGGAAGAAGGAAAAGGACGAGGCATTGCGAACCAAAGATCTGGGTCCGGAAGTCGGTTACGAATTGAGAAGGTATTAGCACCTCAATTTGTCCGCCGTACCTGACGGGATCCACGCTTATAAGTCTGTTTCAAAGGGTGAAAAATAATATGTTGTTTGAACGAAAGAATGGCTACCTGGCATGGAACGGAAATGAGAAAAGAAATTGAATTAAAAAATAGAAATAAAGGGGGGAAATGTAGGGAAAAAGAATGATTGTGCTCGAATGGGCCCTACCCCACTGCCTACGTACCTCATCGGGATAAATGAGGATCAGAGTCATCGTAGTTCGTCTAACTAAGGCGGGAACTTGTTTGTGTTTTTTAGGATGACATTGCCATAGCTCTAGCTCAGGTGTTACCGGCTCTTACTCGAGGGTGTTTACTGTGTCGCTGTTTGAACTGTCGAGACAAGTCATGTTCGTCCGCAAAGGGTATGAGATGAGAAGAGAAGACGTGATGTCTTGGTTTATTGTCTTTTAGAAGAAATGTTTTGAATTTATGTTTATAGTATGTACAACACTAAAGACTATGATGCAGGAGCGAATACTTTCCAAGATCGCCCCCAATGGAACGTTTGTAAAGCATCCTAGAAGAGTGGAGGAGACCTCCACTAATAATTTCCCGTATAGCTTAAGGCTCGTGGCGCATTATACACATTTTCCTTTATTAAGTGTTTTGATTTTTTCTTTAAGATGAGGAGTGAGACTCAATTTGGAAAAGGAAAACTCTAAGGAAAACTACACTTACCCTAAGTTAGTTGAGTTTGAAGATGACCTATTGTTAGTGAGGTTTGAAAGATTAAATCCACCTAAAGATATTAGACTAGAAATGCGAGTACAAAAAGCAACAATGAACAATATGGTCCTCCTAAGTCATGGTGGGTAAAAACGTGTATGAAACGTAAATGAGATGAAACGATGGATCGGGTGGGTCGATTGCGTGGTGCTAAGATGCACGACTTATGGTGTGCAACATACAAGGCTTGCTTTTGGTGTAATGGAATGGAACGATGGTAATCGAGGAATCCTAAAGTCACGTGAAACTTTATTTATTTATTTGAAAATTTACTCGACGTTGGATCGAGTATCTTATTTTGCTTTTGAGATTTTGGTTTTCTATCGATTCGTTTTATCTTTTCTATCCTAATTATAGGAACTATACAAATATTACATCACAAGGTACACAAAATATAATCGAGGCATAATAAACATAATCCAAGTCCATACGCGAATCCTCGAAAAATACCTTGCACAAAAAGCAAATTGTTAGTAAATGAAATGAAAATGAATATGCAATAATATGATGGAAATGAATTAAGATGACAAAAATATCAAAAGTCCTGGAAAAAATATGAAATTAATTCCCTAGGGTCTCTAACCTGACTATAATATTTTGTTAAAAACACTCCTAAAAATTCAAAGTCTAACTATGTCAAATGGTCACTTAAATTTATCTAAGGTTCAATCATAATTTTACACAAATCACACTACCAAAACAGTGGATAAAATGGCCTAAAAATTACACCAAAAATATTATAGGTTCTATTATTTTTTATAAATTAATTTTGAAACTATATTAAAACAAAAATTAAAAATAAGAGAAATGGAGGAAGGGGTACAGTAAGTAAATTTTTTTAGTAAAAAAAAACAAATGTGCTTGAGAATGGGGAATGGGATAGCAATCCGGCTTAGGCCCAATTCGCAGGTGGCCTGAGGGAGTATCACATGAACCTTCGGTCAAGACGTTGACTTTAATATGGGTCGTTTGATCTTAAGTCTTCTAAAGGTATTTTCATCAAAGGATCACAAACGCAGGCTTCATGGTACCTATGGTGGACGACGCCCACACGAATAACCGCATGAGTAGCCTACCGGACGTGACAAGTGTCACCGCCGGTGTGGCTGAAGGATCCAAAATCTTATCCAAACTTATCTCACTTATGACCCCTAACGGTACACCTATATTGGTGATTAATATCATTAATTATTATTAATTTCCCATTATCCTCACAATATTCCCTTAATCTTCTTTATTTAATTAACTAAAAATGGAATTTTAAAACAAAAGAAAGAATAAGACATAAAGGAAATAAGAAGGAACCCAGCGAACCCTAGTTCTTCCTTCCTCTTTGCTTTTCCGCCGCCGCGAATAACCAATGGATAATGTAGATGTCTAGAATTGGCAGAATTTTTGACCAACAAGAAATATTGAATTCAGTTCAGAATGTCCTATCAAATGTTGGGACATTATTAAACAGAGTATAAGAACTTATTTCAGGATGTCTCACCAGATGTTGGGACATTGTGTAAATGACTTAAGTTCAGTTTTTCAGGATGTCCCAACAGATGTTGAGACATCTCAAACCTGCTACCATAATTAATTATTGACTAACTGATCTGAGATATTTAAGGAGAGTTATCTGGAATTAATTATGGATGGATAAAAACAGAACAAGGTGCATCTGTAGGGAGTTTTATTATGAGGATTCAGTTTAAACAGAAGAACTAAATCACCTAGAATCTAGGAAGTAACAAACCCTAATTCTAGGTGGAAGCTGCTGTGTTTTAGGACTGGATTAACCTACAGAAAGCCCAAATTACAAACACCTATTTAATCAACAGAAACTCACAGAATTGAGTACGAATTTCAGAAGACCAAATAGGGTGTTTATTGTTTTAATAGCAGGTTGTTTTTAATTGTACCACTTTATGAGCTTTTAAGCAAAAGTACATTTGTGACTTGATTGAAACTGTGAAGTAATATCAAGCTGTTTTGTTTGAAGAATGTCTTCAATTTTATTAAACTTGTAAACAAGATCACTGTGTGATTGAGGGGGAGTGAGTTGGTACTCATATCTAAGTAGTGACTTAGGTAGAAATTGCATTGGGTAGATATTAAGTGAAAGATTAAACTGGGTTGTTTAAGTCTAGAATTAATATTACTTATAGTGGATTTCCTCCTGGCTTGGTAGCCTCCAGATGTAAGTGTGGTTATACACTGAACTGGGTTAACAAACTTCTGTGTTGTTTAATTTTCTTGCACTTTAAGTTTTGGTTAAATCTGTCAAGTGTTGGGACATCTCATAGGACATCTCATACCTGATCACAGAATTTCAGATAAGATGAAAGCAACGATGGTATCTCATCCTTTCCCCCCATGATCTCAACCTAATCATAATCTAAACCATCATCTCTTCACCGCTAATCCAAAAAAACTGATTCTCAGAAAGATACTCAAAACTCAAGAGCAGCAAACAATACACAACAAATATCTCATATACCTGAGAATTTGAGTTCGTACCTTGTGATTAGACATCATATCAATGATGTCAGAAGAAAGATGACACTCCCATTGCGACGCCGCCGCGATGTTGATTATGGTTCTGACGCGATGAAGACGCCTTCGAGATATGCACAATCATGTTCAGGTACAATTCAATTTCACTTTTTCTTCTTCCGCTCTTGCTCGTGATTCTGAATTGTTATTGAATTTGGATGTTGTGGATGTTCACAGGTTGAAGGTTTTGTTAGTTACGATTCTTGCGGATTCTTGATATGGATTGTTGTATTATTGAATCGTTTCTTTGTTCTACATCATCTTCCGGATCGTTGTTTTGTTGATTTCTCTGCGTGTTTTGTGTTGAAATTGCTGGTGCATTGAATCGATTGAGGTGAATATGATTATCTGAATATTTCTATAAGGTTGATGATGAAGAAGGCCCCTTTGAGGGTGAAGATGAGGATTCTGAGAGTGATGAAGATTGATTGAAGATGGAAGTTGTTATCAAGTTGTTAACTCTCTGCTGTTACATATTGAAATCAGAGAATGAAGGTGACGACGAATTGCTGAGGTTGAAGTCGAAGATTTAAGGAGAGGGATTGATTCAGAGAGAACATGGAGATTGATGCAAAATGGGATGGAGGTACGATGAAGATGAAGGATGAATGAGAGAGATGAAAAAGGAAAGGAATTTGCAGAAAGATGAAGATGGATTGAATGAGAGCCGCCACAATCTGCAGCAACCAAACACAATTTATAGCTGATGAATTGAGGGCTTCTTCGGTTTTCCACAGGTATGATTGGTTAAAAGTTTGTTAGAAATTTAGTTAAGTTCCGGTTGTGAATTTGTTATGACTCTAGCTGAAATTGGTTAGCAACTTAATGATTGATTTTCTGATTTTTTTTGTTTTTCTATTTCTGAATCTGTTATGAGTCCCTCTCTTTTCCTTTTTAAAAAACCTGCTAGAATTGGCTATGCACCTTATGTCTTGAACTTTTTCTTTCTGTTGTTTTTGCTTCCGTTGAAGATGATATGAATTTGCTTCTGAATTTGCTTTATGTCTTGAACTTTATGTCTTGTGAATTTGCTTCTGAATTTTCTTGTGAATCTGTCTTGAACTTTATGTCTCTTCTCTTTTCTTTCCGTTGATTTTGCTTCTTAATTTTTCTCTGTGAATTTCTCGTAACCGATCTCTTCTTCCTTTCTTTTCTTATCAGTTTATCAGAATTTGGAAATTGAAGATTGGGAGAAAATAGGTGATTGAAGAATGTCGACAGAGAATAAAGAGGTGATGATGTATCTTGAAGCATCTGATTGAAGATGATGTGCCAGATTGTAGGGTCGGGTGAAGGAGCCTTAAAATTCATGAAGAATGGAGAGATATCCAAGATTCAAAAACTATGTTTCTGGTTGTCAACTTTCAATAATCAGGCTTCATTTTTTTCATCATTTTTGTTGTTCCTTCCATTGACTTATCGGTTAGAGATTCCTGTTGTACCCGGATTTTGGCGATGGATTTTCTGTATAACTTATTATTCCTGAAATTATGTTTTCAAAATTCTTCAAAATTTGTTATATTGACTAGTTATGAAAATTTACTTAATTTCCTTGAAACTTGACATTGAAGACAGAAATTCTGATAAATGTTTCTGGTATAATATCTTTTTTTCATGCCAATTATCCTGGCTTTTAAACCTTCCAAACCGGCTAGCACGTTAAGACTATGTTGTGACTTCAATTGAATGACTTCTAAATGATCCTATAAGAATATATTTTTCTGTGATATGGTTCACAAGAATTGGGTAACACCACAACTCATTGGTGAATAAACTTGGATTTTAAGCAAAAAATGGTTACTAACAAAATTGATTTATGGCATAAAAAATGGATTAAACGGATAATTAATATTTGGTGAAGTTTAAATTAGGATTTGAAACTAATACATAATATTGAAAAACAGATATTTGCATCAGGTATGAAAGGTAATTTAGGATGGTGGTTGTAACTTGGATGCGGAAGTGGACAAATAAAATCAGACAAAAATCAGATACTTCTTGAACATAACTTATAGATTTGTCTATCAAGGAATTAGTGTTAAAACAATCGGATACATATGACAATGATTTATGATGTGGTTTAGAATGACTTAGATCTTTAAATCGCTTTGAAACCAATCTCGAGGTCATGTCCATCTAAAGCCTACAATAATTCCATTGAACCTGAAACACACTCTTGGAAGTAAATCTCGTGGTCTCGAATTTTTCAATATAAGGCCTTCTTCAATATAAAGCCTAGTCTCACGTCTGGGCAAACTCTAATTCGCAGTGTGAATTTGAGAGCTTGAATTCAAACCAAGATTAAAAATTCATGAACAAGCTTCTGACCCCAATAACAGGTCTATGACAATGACATCTGAATGTGAAGCGTAAGCCAACTAAATGGTGTTGCACCCCAAAATTTGCCCTCACAATACAAGACTTTGTGTGCTAAGAAGGTTCACAAGGTTCACAAGATTCACAATGCTTTCAAGACCTTTCATGAGGCTCATGAAGTCTACAAGTCACTTCATGAAGGTTCACAAGGTTCACAAGTTTCCCAATGCTTTCAAGACCTTTCATGAGGCTCATGAAGTCTACAAGTCACTTCATGAAGGTTCACAAGGTTCACAAGATTCACAATGCTTTCAAGACCTTTCATGAGGTTCATGAAGTCTACAAGTCACTTTATGAAGTTCACAAGGTTCACAAGATTCACAATGCTTTCAAGACCTTTCATGAGGTTCATGAAGTCTACAAGTCACTTTATGAAGTTCACAAGGTTCACAAGATTCACAATGCTTTCAAGACCTTTCATGAGGTTCATGAAGTCTACAAGTCACTTCATGAAGATTCACAAGGTTCACAAGATTCACAATGCTTACAAGACCTTTTATGAGGTTCAGGAAGTCTACAAGTCACTTTATGAAGTTCACAAGGTTCATAATACCTCCCATGAGGTTCACAAGACATTTTATGATGGTTCACAAGGTTCACAAAGTTCACAATTGGTCAGAAGTTTGACAATTCCCTCAGACAATGCATCTCCTAGGCAGTGCATCCAAAACTAGGGTTTTGACTTTAATCAGGATAAATGGACTTCCAAGACTTCAAGTGAGCTTCATAACATCTTATATGTGTTTAAGAATCCCTATGACAAGTTTCAAGACTTTTCTCAAAAGTTTGCTCAGTCAGATAATCAGATAAGTCAAAACCAGTCAAAGCAGTTAAAAAGTCAAACTGAGGTCAACTGTGGGCAAACCAAAGTCAAACTTCATGATTTTTTGCCAACATCAAGTATATGAAGTAAAATTCATCATTTGATCAAGGGTTGATCATGATTCATCAAGGATATTTCAGATCATCAAGAATCAGGAGTTTCTAAATTAGGGTTTTCTCAGTAAAAGTCAACTGAACTTTGACCAGCCATAACTTTCACATTCTTCATCACCAAGTCTCCACTAAAAGCTCATTTTGAAGGAAATTAAATTCTCTACAACTTTGTGTATCACAAGCCAAGCCCAAAAATGCTTCATTTGGAAGGTATGAGCTAAGACATTATAGGTCCTTTTGAAAGTCAACAAAAAGTCAACAACTTCAAAAGGGCATAACTTGAGATTGGTAAATGATATGGACATGAAACCATTGGGGTTGGTTAGAGGACTCTTCAAGCTTTCCAAAATGTCCAAGAACACCATCATAGCATTAAAATTGAAGGATATGTGCCCTTGCAAAGTTGGGAAATTTTGGGTTGGTTCATGAAGAAAAAGGAGGTCTAAAACCAATTTTTTCCAAATGGGCTTGCCAAATAGTGACCCAATCCACTTCATAACATCTTGCACGAAATTAAATTAATTTATTCATAATTTTATCTATTTTGTTTTTATTTATTATGATTTTTATATTAAAAAGTCATTTTAAATTCAAATAAAATATAAAATAATGAAAATTAATTTTAATTTTGCTTCTAGAAAGTCTTAAATCACATTTAAGTTTGATTGATACAAAAGTTATGAGAATCCTCCCAAAATAGCAAGGGTTTATGCATGAATATTTGATTTTTAAGGCATGATCATTTTGAATCTTTTCATATCAAATTCTCCACACAATGACTTGATTTTTCTGACCTAAAACATCCTCCTATAAGTACTAAACATTACCCTAGCAAGCCACGAATTTCTGCCCCCTCAAGAGTAAGTTCACAACTTCAAAAATTCTTCACTAATTCAAATTCGGTTTCAAGCTTTTAGGGCGTTTTAAGGTAATTTGAGACCATAGAAACATTGCCTGAACATCCCAGATGCAATCCCAGCTCTCATTTGCATCAGAAGCATCATGAACCATGAATACCGAATTCACTTTTATCTTGAATTTCAAATTTTCGAATTCATTAATATATGCATTATAAACTGTTTTTGATGATTGGTATGTGTTTGTTGTGATGCCTAGATTGTTTCTGGATAAAAGAATCAAAGAAAACAGCCCTAACCCGCAAGTTGCCATAGCTAGGGTTCTTGAGTTGAAATTGGGATCTTTCGATTTAGCCAACATAAATTAATTTTGAGACCACAATTGGATTGTGTGCTGTATGGGGATTACAAATATGTGACTAATTTGATAAAATGTTGTTGTTTAATGGTGGTTCGAAATTTGCAGGTTTAAGTTGCAAGTAAAATCGCAGGTAAACTCATAGTAAAATTCGCAGGTAAATCCTACGAATCCAAGGTTGAAGACGAAGGCTGTTGGCGCGTCCTGGAAAATTCAAATTTTGTTTAAAATATTTTATGTTTTACTGTTGGTTTATTGCCACAAGCGTGCAGCTTGTCTCAGTGGTAAGACTGGTTTGTGTATTGCATGATGGCACTGGTTCGATTCCTGGCTTGGTGCGTTTTTTTTCTTATTTTTCAGGTTAAACATGAAACATAATATATTATGTATTATGGCCAATATAATGACAGGCTCGCTCACCCAGCAGGATTGGTCATGTGTATGTTTGCGCGTTTAAAAGGTCCTGGGTTCGATTCTACCCCCAGGCCTTTTGCTTTATTTTTTCTGATTTTCCAGGTTTCAAAGCACAAAACCAATTAAACTCATTCCATTATCACACATGCATGGCTGGCCTGGTGGTGCGTTTTGTTGCTGGCAAGCTAGGCTTCCTGGGTTCAAATCCCAGCCAGGTAAGTTTCTCTCTTTTTGTGATTTTTTCTATTTTCTATTTGTTTAATCAATTTTGTTTAATTATTAAAAATCATATATATATATATATAAATATAATTAAATAATGTTGTATATATATTCAATGTTCTTCAAATTCTAGAATTCTTTTTCTTAATTCAAAAAAAAAATATTTTTTTATTATGTATTTAAATTATAATATATATATATACTAAAATAATTTTGTATATAAACTCTAAAATATTTTTCTAAATAAAACCTAATATTTTACAAACCCTAATCTATTTTTCTCTAAACAATTATTAAAAACCTAATTTTATTTTCTAATTTTTGTAAATATAATATTTAATATAATTAAATTTTGTAAATATGATTATAATCAAATTTTTTTTATAATATGTAATTGTTTCTATAATTTGTTCATAATCTAAATTTTATTTTTTTAAAAAATATATATGTTTAAAAATAATTAAATTTATGCTAATATTGTAATTATAATTTTTTATATGTTTATAATTAATTTAACTTTTATAAGTTGCATATAATTTTAAATTTTATAATTAAATTGCTCATATTTCCTTAATAATTTCTAATTCTTATTTATTATTTTATTTTGTTTATTATTATTACTAATCATGCTTAATACTAACCCCACAGTTGCCTAACTAACAGATGTCCCTTCACTTGTCCCTTACATCCAAGGTAATGACTACCTATTCCTTAATAATAGGGATAGTCTTACCACTTAAAGGATTCAAGAACAGAAAAGACTTAAACTTAGGGTAGGTTCCTCATAGTTACTTGCTCACTTTTCAAAACTTTTCAAACACTTCACAATTTCAAACAAAAATTTTCAAAACAAAGGTTTATACGCATCCGTACATGGGTCATTATAAACACTTAAGAAAATTTCTAAACACACACTTCACATTTCAAAAACAATTTTAAAGTGAGCTAAGTAACTAAGAGCCCATGGATAACCATGGATGTAAAGGGTGCTAACACCTTCCCTTTACATAACCTACCCCCGGACCCAAAAATCTTTTAAAAGGTCTTTCCTGTTCTTTTATGCCTTTCCTTTGTATAAAATAAAAGTCGGTGGCGACTCTTGCTATCCGCAACATAACTAAAGTCAGTTCTCCCACCGTGTTACAGAACTGACGACTCTGCTGGGGATTTAATAAAAGAGGGGTACCCTTAGGAATTAGATCACTTAAATTGTTTGCTTTGTTTGCTTTACTTTACTTGTTGGGTGCTCTTATGTGTGAAAGATCCTAACCCGGATCTAGTGTACCTTAGGTAAATGGCAATAGACCAAGGAAATTGTACGGCGTATACCGATATGGTTGATCTGGTGGCCATAGTTAGTGTGACTTCTTGGTTGGTGCTTATGTTCCTTAAGTCAAGTTGAGGATAATATGAGGCTGCCATATGTTGTCAATGCACTAACTAACTTTTAGAACCCTAGTTATCCCATCTTGGCCTTTAGAAAAGTAGTGAGATAACCGGCTTTGGTGCAGACTGAAGTTGGTTGATACTCGATACTACGCTCATTGAGATTCTAAACTTGGGGGGTTTTGGTTGGCAAGTAAGTTGCCTACTGAACAACCACCCTTGTGAAGGATCAATGATATTGAGATCCCTTAGAACCTGGTTACTTTTGTAGGACAGGATGAACCAACTAACTTCAGGGGAGGGTACTTACCTTTGAACCTCATGCAAGCCTTCAAACCTAGGGCTATTGTGTGACTTGTTTGTGTGTGCCACATGTTTGTGATTGAGCATAACATCATGACATCATCATGCATCATAAGCATAGCATTTTCCCTAACCATTTCAAGGACCAAGGGATTTATCTTTGTTCTTTGTTGCAGGTCATGGCTTCAGCTCGTAGAAACACCGTCAGGATCAACTTTGTGGGCATACCTGCTAAGCTTAAAGAGTTGGTTTCTCAAGTGTCTGATCATTCCCAGTTCATCAAGAGACATGGCCACCTATTGGATCTAGTCATCTCAGGGTTCAATAAAGACATGATGAGTGTTCTGTTTCAGTTCTTTGACCCTAAGCACCATTGCTTTACATTTCCCGACTACCAACTGGTTCCAACCATGGAAGAGTTCTCTAAACTTCTGGGCATACCTGTTCTTGATCAGAAACCATTCACAGGCTTGGAAAAAGAGCTTAAACCTGAGGTCATTACTGCAGCTCTACATCTGAAGAAGTCTGACATTGTTCTAGAAACAAGGAGTGGAGTTAAGGGTATTCTTGCTAAGGTGTTGATAGAGAAGGCTCAAGTGTTCTTGAAGGCTATGAGTCATGATGCTTTTGAGGAGATCTTAGCCTTGCTGATTTATGGCTTAGTGTTGTTCCCCAATCCTGATCAGTTCATAGACGTTCATACCATCAACATATTCCTGAGTCACAATCCAGTGCCTACATTGCTTGGAGACATCCTGCACTCTCTTCACACTCGTACTACAAGGGCAAGAGGAACTTTGATGTGTTGCATACCTTTGCTATCTAGGTGGTTTATTTCTCACCTTCCTCGCTCAGTGATGAAGAATGAGCAAGGGTTCAGATGGTCCAAGAGGATTATGTCACTCTCGCATTCAGATATCCATTGGTGCTCCAGATCCATGGAAAATGTCACTATCATTGACCGTTGTGGAGAGTTTCCTAATGTGCCACTTCTAGGCATAAGAGGAGGCATCACCTACAACCCCTCTCTAGCTTTACGACAGTTTGGTTACGCTCGGAGTGATGGTCCACATGACATGTTGATTCAGGGCATTGTGTTTGATTACGACAACGATCTTCAGGGTTACCGTCAGAGATTCATACGAGCCTGGGGAAAAGTAAACAGGGTTGACAGCAAGACACTGGAGCCTAAGTACACTATTCCTATGGAAGCTTATCTCAGATGGGTGCGATCTCGTGCTCAGGCTCTCATGATGCCATATCCTGCTATCCTACCAGTTACCATGGAACCTGTTGCTGAAGGAGACACTGCTTATACCATCCTTCACCCAGACATGCCTACTGACATGGAAGACTTACAGAGATCTTGGATCCAGTTGAAGGAGCAAAGGGATACTTTCGAGGCTCATTACAAAGCAAGCCAAGAAAGAATCCTAGAACTAACAAAGCAACTTCACGAGGAACGGAATCTCAACTCATACCTCAACACAAAGAGGAAACGTCCATGGGAGACTTAAAACCCCATCTCTTGTATTTATTGCATTTCACTTTGTAAGCCCAAGAGGCAAAACAAGTTTATTACTAATAAAAGTTTACCTTCTTGTTTGTTTAAGCAAATTTAAATCCTGCGGTCCTTGAAAACATTGCATACGCATCATTGCATCACAGGTTTATTTGTGCACAGGTTTCTCATCTTCTCGCTGTTTATTTCAGCAATGGCTCTTGAACAAACAGTTAAAGATCTCCAGGCACAGAATGCACAGTTCCAAGAGCTGATCCTGAACCTATCCAAGGGGAAGGATGAATTGAAGACACTGCTGGCCAAGAAGACTAAGAAGACTAGAAGGTCAGGTGGCCTGCTCAACATGGGAAGAAGGTTCAGAGGTCCTGTTAAGACCAAAGAACAGGTTGAAGACTATGAATCTGAGGAATCTGAAAAAGAGGGAGGCAGTCTCCACAACACTATGGGGGACTCTGATTCTGAGGCCAATTATTACCATGATCCTAATGAGGACAAATTCAAGATGCTGGTGGATAGGATGGATGCTATGGAGTTACAGAAATCTTCTGGGCTAGATTTTGAAGATTTGAGTCTGATATCTGGGGTTGTCATACCCATTGGTTTCAAGGTTCCTACCTTTGTTGTTTATGATGGGGTCTCCTGTCCCAAGCTGCATTTGAGGTCTTATGTCAGAAGAATTCAACCTCACACTGCTGACAAGAAGTTGTGGATCCATTTTTTCCAAGAGAGCTTATCTGGGGCTCAGTTGGAGTGGTATTATCAGTTGGAAAGTGTCAACATCAGAGACTGGAATGATCTTGCTGAAGCTTTCTATAAACAGTATCAATACAATGCTGACTTAGCTCCCACTCGCATGCAGCTGCAAAGCATGTCTATGGGTGCCAAGGAAAGTTTTAAGGAGTATGCTCAGAAATGGAGAGATCTAGCTGGAAGAGTACAACCCCCTTTAACTGACAGGGAGTTGGTTGATATGTTCATGTGTACGCTGAATGGTCCGTTTTACAGTCATCTCATTGGAAGCTCATCATCTGGCTTCACTGAGTTGATCATGACAGGAGAGCGAGTGGAAAATGGTATAAAGAATGGCAAGATCCAAGTGGGTGCTTCTTCATCAGGTGCTGCAAAGAAGCCTCCCACTGGGAAGAAAGAATCCAATGCTGTTTATGGTCAACCTGATCGTAATAGAAGGCATCAGTCTGTTAGTGCAGTTCATATTTCAAATCCAACTCCTGCAACAACAGAGCAGCCACAGGGCAACCAACAGAGGGCTAGAAGGCAGTTCATAAAGATCAACATGTCACTGGCTCAGGCATTGCAACATTTGTTGAAGGCTGAACTCATTACTTTGAAGGAGGCTCCTCAGAATCCTAATGTTACCTCACCCAGGTACAATCCCAATGCACGATGTGCATATCATTCAAACTGTCAGGGTCATGATACTAATAACTGCTGGGTCTTGAAGAACAAAATTCAAGATATGATTGAGGCTGGAGAGATTGAGTTTGACCCTCCGGGTACTCCAAATGTGATTACTGCTCCAATGCCAAATCACGAGAAGACTGTCAATGCCATTGATGAAGATTTACATATCCATTCAGTTGCGGAGTTAACCACACCATTGTCTGTCATCAGAGAGAAGTTAGTACAAGTTGGTTTCTTTCCGGGTTGTCGTGAAGATTGTGTCTATTGTGAGTATAATCCAGATAAGTGTTGGAGGTTGAAGGACGGGATTCAGCGTCTCATGAATAATTACACTATAGTGTTTGAAAGGAGACCACCTTCTGTGGAGAGTATGGTGGAGCATATTACTAGAGGTAAGAAGATTGAAGAGGTTGATATGGTTGACAAAGTACCGGTAAGAATCACTTCAAAGAGACCTATTAAAATCACCCATCAGGGTCCAATCAAGATTACTGCTGAAGGCCCTGTGAAAGTTGTTGCTGAAGCCAGAGTGGCTCCTCTGATCATTACTACTCCTGGTCCTATTCCATATACATCCGATAAAGCTGTGCCTTGGCACTATGGGTCTGATGTTTACATCCATGGTGTTAAGCAGGAGCCTTTAGCTGATGTGCCTGTTGATATTGATAATATTGCTGGATCTAGTAAGATCACACCTAGTGGAAGAGTCTTCTCACCTCCAGTTACTTCTAAGAATGCAGTTACTCCTGCTGCTACCACTACCACTGATGCTCGGGGCAAGGGTCCTGTTATTGAGCCTATATCTGCTGATGTGCCAGCTGCTGATGATCTCTCTAAGCAGATGGAAGAAGTATTGAAAATCATTCGAAGAGTGATTATGACATTGTTGATCAGTTGGGGCATACTCCCTCAAAGATTTCTATGTTGTCCTTGTTGTTATGTTCTGAAGCTCATGCAAAAGCTTTGATCAAGTTTCTGAAGACTGCTCATGTGCCCAATGCCATTTCTGTGGACCAGTTTGAGAATTGTGTTGCCCACCTGACTTATGATAATGGGTTGGGATTTTCTGATGCTGATTTGACCCCTGCCAAGAGGGATCATAACAGGGCCTTGCATATTTCAATTGAATGCAGGGGCACTACCCTGTCACATGTATTGATAGACAATGGCTCCTCTCTGAATGTGTTGCCCAAGGAGGTCTTGAACAAGCTGAGTCCTGAAGATGCTGTGCTGAAGCCCAGTAATATTGTGGTAAAGGCTTTTGATGGTTCTAGAAGAGTAGTGCATGGGGAAATTGATCTTCCAATCAAAGTTGGCTCCCAGGTTTTTACTGCTACATTTTATGTGATGGATATTCGTCCTTCATATTCTTGTCTGCTTGGTCGTCCCTGGATCCATGGGGCAGGTGCTGTAACTTCTACATTACATCAGAAGCTGAGATATCCGGTAGAAGGAAAGGTTGTTACTGTCTATGGAGAAGAAGAATACTTTGTCAGCCATGTAAACACTTTCAAGTATTTGGAAATGGAAGGTGAATACATTGAAACTCCGTGTCAGACATTTGAAGTGGTTCCCTGGATTGTTAATGATTATGTAGCTCCTCCTGTTGCGAAGAAAGTTCCTGTGGTCACCAGAAAACCTCCAACAATGGCAATGGCCTCCCTCAATGATGCTAGGGCTGTGGTAGATGAAGGTGGTTGTACTATTTGGGGTCAGCTTCCTGATATCCCATACAAGTCTGACAAATTTGGTTTGGGTTTCACTGCAGAGTCCCAGAAGGCTGTTCGTCGTGCTCGTGCTGTTCGTATCACTAATCAAGGGGTTATGAAAGATCAGATCAATGCTGTGGGAGACTATGATGAAGACTACAATTTGGATGCTTGGATTTTTCCTACTGTGGGTGCTGGACTCAATAATTGGAAAGCTGAAGATGTTATTCCTATCTCCTTTAGTCAGGAGTAAATACTATTACTGTGTTGTTGCTTTTTTAAGTTTGTAATTTCTTGAACAATTAAAACTCTCAAGCCTTGTGCCTTACCCGGGGCACAATGGTGTGTTTGTTACGGGCTGTCATTTCATTTGCATACTTCATTCAATAAAATCAGTGGACGTTTCGTTTTAGTAAAAATTGTGTTCCTTGTCTTTCTTTTCTTTTATTTTTGCTTTATCAGCTATGTGTTCTTACACACACCCACATCACTAAAATGCAGATCCTCATCCACTCTGGATCCTGTTGATAACAGTTCTACTATTGCCAATTATAATTTCGAGAATCCGATCTATCAAACTGAAGACGGAAATGAGGACGATTGTGAAGTACCTGTAGAGCTTGCTAGGTTGTTACAACAAGAAGAGAAAGCCATACAGCCACATGAAGAGCCAGTCGAAGTTGTGAATCTAGGAACTGAGGAAAACAGGAAAGAAGTCAAGATAGGGGCTGATTTAGAGGATAGTGTCAAGAGCAGACTGGTTCAGATGTTACGTGACTATGTGGAGATCTTTGCTTGGTCTTATGAAGATATGCCAGGGTTAGATACAGACATTGTGGTTCACCGTTTACCAGTGAAAGAAGATTGTCGTCCAAAGAAGCAGAAGGTTCGTCGTATGCGTCCCGAGATGTCAGAAAAGATCAACGCAGAGGTAATGAAACAGTTCAATGCAGGGTTCTTAGCAGTGACTTCTTATCCTCAGTGGGTTGCAAATGTGGTGCCGGTACCTAAGAAAGATGGTAAGGTACGTATGTGTGTGGACTACAGGGATTTGAACAAGGCTAGCCCCAAAGATGATTTCCCACTTCCTCATATTGATGTTCTGGTAGACAACACTGCTCAGCATAAGGTATTCTCTTTTATGGATGGTTTCTCTGGTTACAATCAAATCAAGATGGCTCCTGAAGACATGGAGAAGACAACCTTTGTTACACAGTGGGGCACTTTCTGTTATAAAGTGATGCCATTTGGTTTGAAGAATGCAGGGGCAACATATCAGCGTGCTATGGTGGCTTTGTTTCATGATATGATTCATCATGAGATAGAGGTATATGTGGATGATATGATAGCCAGGTCCCAGAATGAAGAGCAACATCTTGATCATTTGCATAAATTGTTTGAGAGGTTGAAGAAATACAAGTTGAGATTGAACCCAAACAAGTGTACTTTTGGAGTCAGATATGGAAAGCTCCTGGGTTTTATAGTCAGTGGAAAAGGTATTGAAGTGGATCCTGCAAAAGTGAAAGCTATACGAGAGATTCCAGCTCCCCGTACTGAGAAGGAGGTTAGAGGTTTCTTGGGGCGATTGAATTACATTGCAAGATTTATTTCCCAATTGACTGCCATTTGTGAGCCAATTTTCAAGTTATTGAAGAAATATCAGGTGATGGAATGGAATGATGAGTGTCAGACTTCCTTTGATGAAATCAAGAGATATCTACTAGAACCTCCAATTTTGATGCCACCAGTTGATGGAAGACCCTTGATTATGTACTTAACAGTGTTAGACAACTCAATGGGGGTGTGTATTGGGGCAACATAACGAGTCTGGTCGAAAAGAGCAGGCAATATACTACCTTAGCAAAAAGTTTACCGACTGTGAAACAAGATACTCACTGCTCGAGAAAACTTGTTGCGCTTTGGCATGGGCTGCTCGCCGACTAAGACAGTATATGTTGACCCATACCACTTTATTGATTTCAAAGATGGATCCAATCAAGTATATATTTGAGAAACCTGCTCTCTCCGGAAGAATTGCAAGATGGCAAATGATTTTGACAGAATATGACATACAGTATACTACTCAGAAGGCCATTAAAGGAAGTGTTGTTGCTGATCATTTGGCTCATCAAGCAGTGGACGATTATCAGTCAATGAGTTTTGAGTTCCCTGATGAAGATATTATGATTATTACCAAAGAACCTGGACAATATGACGGACCTGAACAAGGATCCCGATGGACTATGGTTTTTGATGGTGCCTCTAATGCACTTGGTAATGGTGTTGGTGTTGTGATTAGTTCTCCTGAAGGTTGTCATACCCCGATTACTGCCAGACTTTGTTTCTATTGTACCAATAACATGGCTGAGTATGAGGCATGTATCCTGGGTATTAAAGCTGCTATTGATATGAAGATTCAGTTCCTTGATGTGTATGGAGATTCAGCCCTAGTAGTAAGTCAGATTAAAGGAGATTGGGATACTAAGCATGATAACCTCATTCCTTACAGAGAGCATGTGTTGTCTTTAATTCCACATTTCAAAGAGATCACTTTTGAACATATTCCACGAAGAGAGAATCAGTTGGCAGATGCTTTGGCCACCATGGCATCCATGTTTGAGATCAGTTGGGATGATGAAGCCCCCAAGATTACTATTGATAGATTTGAGAAGCCTGCATACTGCAATGAGATTGACACTGAAGGGGCAGAGGAGAAGCCTTGGTTCTATGAAGTGAAAAGATATCTTGAAGCTCAGGAATTCCCTGAAGAGGCATCTGTCAAAGATAGGAAGTTCCTGAGAAGGTTTTCTGCTAAGTTCTTTTTGAGTAATGGGATTTTGTACAAGCGCAATCATGATTCAACTATGCTTCGTTGTGTGGATAAGAAGGAAGCTACAGAAATTATGGAAGAGATGCATGATGGGACCTTTGGCACTCATTCTAGTGGTCATACTATGGCAAAAAAGATATTGAGAGCAGGTTATTATTGGTCTACCATGGAAGCTGATTTCTATCAACACTCCAGAACATGTCACAAGTGTCAAATTTATGCGGATAAAGTACATGTACCTCCATCACCATTGAATGTGTTGACTGCTCCTTGGCCCTTTGCCATGTGGGGCATTGATATGATTGGTGAGATCAAGCCTACTGCTTCTAATGGGCATCGTTTCGTACTAGTTGCTATTGATTACTTCACGAAGTGGGTAGAGGCAGCTTCATTTGCATCTGTTACCAAGAATGTTGTGGCTCGATTTATTAAGAATAATCTCATATGTAGGTATGGCATCCCTGAAAGGATTATCACTGACAATGGCTCCAATCTGAACAACACCATGATTACTGATCTCTGCACACAGTTCAAGATTAAGCATCACAACTCTTCTCCGTATCGTCCAAAGATGAATGGGGCAGTTGAAGCTGCTAATAAGAACATCAAAAAGATTGTACAGAAGATGACTGTTACCTACAAGGATTGGCATGAGATGTTACCATTTGCTCTTCATGGTTATCGTACCACAATACGTACTTCAACAGGGGCAACCCCATTCTCCTTAGTCTATGGTATGGAAGCAGTTCTGCCCATTGAAGTTCAGATCCCCTCCTTAAGAATCATGAAGGATGCAGGCTTGGATGAAGATGAATGGATTCAGACTCGACTTGACCAGATAAATTTGATTGATGAGAAGAGGCTAGCAGCAGTTTGTCATGGCCAGATGTACCAGAAACGAATGATCAAAGCTTTTAACAAGAAGGTTAAGCCAAAGGTATATCAGGCTGGTGATTTGGTAATCAAGCGTATCATATTACCACAGGGTGATCCTAGGGGCAAGTGGACTCCTACTTATGAAGGTCCATTTGTAGTCAAGACAGTATTCTCAGGAGGTGCCATGATACTTACTACAATGGATGGTGAAGACTTTCCACAGCCTGTAAACGCAGACATAGTTAAAAAATACTACGCATAAAAAGAGACCCGCTAGGTTGACAGGCCTAGGCAAAAATAAGGGCATCCTGGCAAACCAAAAGGGTTTGGGCAAAAATTAGGGATATATATAAAAAGATGTACACCCGGCAAGTCGAAAACCTGAAAAGGCGGCTTGGGCAAAAAAGGGTATCCCGGTGGATTGAAAACCTGAAAGGGCAATCCAGGAAAAAGTTAGGGATTAAAGCGTATGACTATGTCTCGTTTGGATCACCCATGAAACTGCAACCAGTTATACTACTCATGCAAGCTCGAACAGATAAAGCTCAATCCAATCGTTTCCGTCTCAACAGCAGAAGATGAGATACTTGAAGATAATGGCAATAGTAGAATTGAAATTCAATAGGATTATTTCCCACATAGCTGATTTTCCTTGTTTTGTAAAAACTTTATGACAAAATCCTCTTACTAGGGTTTATGTCCCTTTGTACAAATTTACCCGTGTATGGGTCACTTTTTGATATAAATAAATTCCATCTTTTGAATCCAGATTTACTTTTACCCTATCTACATAAGCGAAACGTCCATTGGTTGTGTTTGAATGTATGTATGCTTTTGAATATGATTGATGTTTACCAAAAATGCATGTATGTTTTTTAATATGATTGATGTTTACCAGAAATGCATGAAAATGCAGTAATAGTATTTACTAAGGACGAACGAGGGAAAGATCTCAACGAAGCTTCGCCGGTTCATCTTTACAAGACAGTTACAAACCCTCAGTAGGACAAATCCATCTTCATAAAGTATTTCAAGTTACATCTCCCCTGGAATTTATATCCATCTCTTTTATCCTCATACGGATATACGGGTATTTACTTTCCAATAAGGGTACGACGAACGAAGACGGGAGGTTATATATACCTTATTATCCCCAGCAGACAGGAGGTTATGTATACCTTATTATCAAACAAGACAGGAACAGGTTCCTTATATTCTTCAACAACGAATCGGGATTTATTTTCCCTGACCAGCAGTTGTTATACGAAGACATCCGGACGCTTCAGGCAGCATCATATCATACATACATCATTTACATCATATCATAACATACATATCCATATATACATAATACATTACATAAGGTGCATCATATTATACATGCATACATAATACATAAGCTAATATTATCATACAGAATGCTACCTTGTTTTCAGGTTAATTCTCCAGCAAACAGATTTGTGATTATCAGGACTGCTTTATCCTCCTGAAAGTTATCATCCCTCAGGATTGCTTTATCCTCCTGAAAGCATACTATCACCTCAGGACTGCTTCATCCTCCTGATAGCTTCTTGTACCTCAGGATTGCTTTATCCTCCTGAAAACATACAATTACCTCAGGACTGCTTTATCCTCCTGAAAGCATATTATCAAATCTCTCAAGACTGCTTCATCCTCTTGAAAGCATATTACTACATCAGGATTGCTTTATCCTCCTGAAAGCTTATTATTACCTCGGGATTGCTTTATCCTCCTGACAGCTTATTATTACCTCAGGATTGCTTTATCCTCCTGACAGCTTATTATTACCTCAGGATTGCTTTATCCTCCCGAAAGCTTATTATTACCTCAGGATTGCTTCATCCTCCTGAAAGCATATTATCAATATCTCAGGACTGCTTCATCCTCCTGAAAGTTATCATCATACCTCCATATTCTGGACTGCTTTATCCTCCAAGAAATGCATCTGAAAAACTTTTCCCCGAGTGGCATCTTTAAGCCCACTCAAGCATATTCAAACTAGCCATCTATATCACTCTATGCACTGGTGAGTGCAAATTTTTGGGCTTTTGTGTTCAATCCCCTTCAACCTTCCAGGTCACGACTGGCAAATATACCAATCTAACCCCTCAAGTTTCAGAAAATTGAACAGGGGCAGCTGTTGCACCCCAAAATTTGCCCTCACAATACAAGACTTTGTGTGCTAAGAAGGTTCACAAGGTTCACAAGATTCACAATGCTTTCAAGACCTTTCATGAGGCTCATGAAGTCTACAAGTCACTTCATGAAGGTTCACAAGGTTCACAAGTTTCCCAATGCTTTCAAGACCTTTCATGAGGCTCATGAAGTCTACAAGTCACTTCATGAAGGTTCACAAGGTTCACAAGATTCACAATGCTTTCAAGACCTTTCATGAGGTTCATGAAGTCTACAAGTCACTTTATGAAGTTCACAAGGTTCACAAGATTCACAATGCTTTCAAGACCTTTCATGAGGTTCATGAAGTCTACAAGTCACTTTATGAAGTTCACAAGGTTCACAAGATTCACAATGCTTTCAATACCTTTCATGAGGTTCATGAAGTCTACAAGTCACTTCATGAAGATTCACAAGGTTCACAAGATTCACAATGCTTACAAGACCTTTTATGAGGTTCAGGAAGTCTACAAGTCACTTTATGAAGTTCACAAGGTTCACAAGGTTCATAATACCTCCCATGAGGTTCACAAGACATTTTATGAAGGTTCACAAGGTTCACAAAGTTCACAATTGGTCAGAAGTTTGACAATTCCCTCAGACAATGCATCTCCTAGGCAGTGCATCCAAAACTAGGGTTTTGACTTTAATCAGGCTAAATGGACTTCCAAGACTTCAAGTGAGCTTCATAACATATTATATGTGTTTAAGAATCCCTATGACAAGTTTCAAGACTTTTCTCAAAAGTTTGCTCAGTCAGATAATCAGATAAGTCAAAACCAGTCAAAGCAGTTAAAAAGTCAAACTGAGGTCAACTGTGGGCAAACCAAAGTCAAACTTCATGATTTTTTGCCAACATCAAGTATATGAAGTAAAATTCATCATTTGATCAAGGGTTGATCATGATTCATCAAGGAGATTTCAGATCATCAAGAATCAGGAGTTTCTAAATTAGGGTTTTCTTAGTAAAAGTCAACTGAACTTTGACCAGCCATAACTTTCACATGCTTCATCACCAAGTCTCCACTCAAAGCTCATTTTGAAGGAAATTGAATTCTCTACAACTTTGTGTCTCACATGCCAAGCCCAAAAATGCTTCATTTGGAAGGTATGAGCTAAGACATTATAGGTCCTTTTGAAAGTCAACAAAAAGTCAACAACTTCAAAAGGGAATAACTTGAGATTGGTAAATGATATGGACATGAAACCAGTGGGGTTGGTTAGAGGACTCTTCAAGCTTTCCAAAATGTCCAAGAACACCATCATAGCATTAAAATTGAAGGATATGTGCCCTTGCAAAGTTGGGAAAT
This sequence comes from Lathyrus aphaca, assembly GCA_963966055.1. Lineage (NCBI taxonomy): Eukaryota > Viridiplantae > Streptophyta > Magnoliopsida > Fabales > Fabaceae > Lathyrus > Lathyrus aphaca. The sequence continues at coordinate 553,596,903 of OZ014520.1, read as the reverse complement.
TTTGGGTTGGTTCATGAAGAAAAAGGAGGTCTAAAACCAATTTTTTCCAAATGGGCTTGCCAAATAGTGACCCAATCCACTTCATAACATCTTGCACGAAATTAAATTAATTTATTCATAATTTTATCTATTTTGTTTTTATTTATTATGATTTTTATATTAAAAAGTCATTTTAAATTCAAATAAAATATAAAATAATGAAAATTAATTTTAATTTTGCTTCTAGAAAGTCTTAAATCACATTTAAGTTTGATTGATACAAAAGTTATGAGAATCCTCCCAAAATAGCAAGGGTTTATGCATGAATATTTGATTTTTAAGGCATGATCATTTTGAATCTTTTCATATCAAATTCTCCACACAATGACTTGATTTTTCTGACCTAAAACATCCTCCTATAAGTACTAAACATTACCCTAGCAAGCCACGAATTTCTGCCCCCTCAAGAGTAAGTTCACAACTTCAAAAATTCTTCACTAATTCAAATTCGGTTTCAAGCTTTTAGGGCGTTTTAAGGTAATTTGAGACCATAGAAACATTGCCTGAACATCCCAGATGCAATCCCAGCTCTCATTTGCATCAGAAGCATCATGAACCATGAATACCGAATTCACTTTTATCTTGAATTTCAAATTTTCGAATTCATTAATATATGCATTATAAACTGTTTTTGATGATTGGTATGTGTTTGTTGTGATGCCTAGATTGTTTCTGGATAAAAGAAACAAAGAAAACAGCCCTAACCCGCAAGTTGCCATAGTTAGGGTTCTTGAGTTGAAATTGGGATCTTTCGATTTAGCCAACATAAATTAATTTTGAGACCACAATTGGATTGTGTGCTGTATGGGGATTACAAATATGTGACTAATTTGATAAAATGTTGTTGTTTAATGGTGGTTCGAAATTTGCAGGTTTAAGTTGCAAGTAAAATCGCAGGTAAACTCATAGTAAAATTCGCAGGTAAATCCTACGAATCCAAGGTTGAAGACGAAGGCTGTTGGCGCGTCCTGGAAAATTCAAATTTTGTTTAAAATATTGTATGTTTTAGTGTTGGTTTATTGCCACAAGCGTGCAGCTTGTCTCAGTGGTAAGACTGATTTGTGTATTGCATGATGGCACTGGTTCGATTCCTGGCTTGGTGCGTTTTTTTTCTTATTTTTCAGGTTAAACATGAAACATAATATATTATGTATTATGGCCAATATAATGACAGGCTCGCTCACCCAGCAGGATTGGTCATGTGTATGTTTGCGCGTTTAAAAGGTCCTGGGTTCGATTCTACCCCCAGGCCTTTTGCTTTATTTTTTCTGATTTTCCAGGTTTCAAAGCACAAAACCAATTAAACTCATTCCATTATCACACATGCGTGGCTGGCCTGGTGGTGCGTTTTGTTGCTGGCAAGCTAGGCTTCCTGGGTTCAAATCCCAGCCAGGTAAGTTTCTCTCTTTTTGTGATTTTTTCTATTTTCTATTTGTTTAATCAATTTTGTTTAATTATTAAAAATCATATATATATATATATATATATATATATATATATATATATATATATATATATATATATATATATATATATATATATATATATATATATATATATATATATATATATATATATATATATATATATATATATATATATATATATATATATATATATAATTAAATAATGTTGTATATATATTCAATGTTCTTCAAATTCTAGAATTCTTTTTCTTAATTCAAAAAAAAAATATTTTTTTATTATGTATTTAAATTATAATATATATATATACTAAAATAATTTTGTATATAAACTCTAAAATATTTTTCTAAATAAAACCTAATATTTTACAAACCCTAATCTATTTTTCTCTAAACAATTATTAAAAACCTAATTTTATTTTCTAATTTTTGTAAATATAATATTTAATATAATTAAATTTTGTAAATATGATTATAATCAAATTTTTTTTATAATATGTAATTGTTTCTATAATTTGTTCATAATCTAAATTTTATTTTTTTAAAAAATATATATGTTTAAAAATAATTAAATTTATGCTAATATTGTAATTATAATTTTTTATATGTTTATAATTAATTTAACTTTTATAAGTTGCATATAATTTTAAATTTTATAATTAAATTGCTCATATTTGCTTAATAATTTCTAATTCTTATTTATTATTTTATTTTGTTTATTATTATTACTAATCATGCTTAATACTAACCCCACAGTTGCCTAACTAACAGATGTCCCTTCACTTGTCCCTTACATCCAAGGTAATGACTACTTATTCCTTAATAATAGGGATAGTCTTACCACTTAAAGGATTCAAGAACAGAAAAGACTTAAACTTAGGGTAGGTTCCTCATAGTTACTTGCTCACTTTTCAAAACTTTTCAAACACTTCACAATTTCAAACAAAAATTTTCAAAACAAAGGTTTATACGCATCCGTACATGGGTCATTATAAACACTTAAGAAAATTTCTAAACACACACTTCACATTTCAAAAACAATTTTAAAGTGAGCTAAGTAACTAAGAGCCCATGGATAACCATGGATGTAAAGGGTGCTAACACCTTCCCTTTACATAACCTACCCCCGGACCCAAAAATCTTTTAAAAGGTCTTTCCTGTTCTTTTATGCCTTTCCTTTGGATAAAATAAAAGTCGGTGGCGACTCTTGCTATCCGCAACATAACTAAAGTCAGTTCTCCCACCGTGTTACAAATGGTAATAAATATGAGGGCAAATTTTGGGGTGTTACAGCTGCCCCTATTCAATCGCTGTAGGCGTAAATGGATGACAGCAATTGCTTTCAGACATTTGAAGTATGCAGGGATTGAATACTAGAAACAACCAAAAAATTTGCACTCTACGGCAGAAGAAAAAGGAAATGAACTCTGCTTGGATATAATTATGATGGGCAGGATATTAAACATGGGATGCCCTCTTGAATGATGCTAGAGGACTACTGGCTTGCCATGCTGCGGGTTGACTTTTATCAATTTCCGGTTGAACTTCAAGACATGATTTGCCACCCTGAGGACGACCTTTCGCCAATCTGCGGTTGGACTTCAAATACTTTGTCACGCTGCGGGTGGACTTTGATAGGCTACAAAAATGCCTTAATGGTGTATTATCAGATGGGTTAGACGAATAACGACTTGCCATGCTGCGGGTGGACTTTCACCAATTTGCGATCGAATTTTAAGATACTTTGCCACCTTGAGGATGGACTTTTGCCAATCTACGGTTGGACTTCCAATACCTTGCCCCACTGCGGGTGGACCCTGGATAATTTTCCACACTGCGGGTGGACTTTGGAAATTTGCCACACTGCAGGTGGACTTCTGCTCACTGCGGGAGACTTTTGCTCACTGCGGGGGACTTTAGAGATTTGCCACACTGCGGGTGGACTTCTGCTCACTGCGGGAGACTTCTACCCACTGCGGGGGACTTTAGAGATTTGCCACACTGCGGGTGGAATTCTGCTCATTGCGGGAGACTTTTGCCCACTGCGGGGGACTTTAGAGATTTGCCACATTGCGGGTGGACTTTGGATATTTTGCCACACTATGGGTGGACTTTGGAAATTTGCCACCCGAAGATGGACTTTGGCCAGTCTATGGCTGGACTTTTGCTCGATGTGGGAGACTTTTAGAAATTTGCCACCCGAAGATGGACTTTGGCCAGTCTGTGGCTGGACTTTTGCTCGCTGTGGGAGACTTTTGAAACTTGCCACCCGAAGATGGACTTTGGCCAGTCTGTGGCTGGACTTTTGCTCGCTGTGGGAGACTTTTGAAACTTGCCACCCGAAGATGGACTTTGGCCAGTCTGTGGCTGGACTTTTGCTCACTGTGGGAGACTTTTGAAATTTGCCACTCGAAGATGGACTTTGGCCAGTCTGTGGCTGGACTTTGCAAGATATCAAACTTGAATTATACTAGGTATGCATATGTTGAATTGCATGGCATGATGCCCCATGACACTGAGGTAGAAAGCCCAACTTGTCTCATCTTCATGTGTTCGGTTGTAAATGTTTTGTTTTGAATAATGGTAAAGAAAATCTTGGGAAGTTTGATGCCAAAGCTGATGAAGGTATTTTTCTTGGTTACTCTCAATCAAGCAAAGCATATAGAGTGTATAATAGGCATTTACTTTCTGTTGAAGAATCTGTCCATGTTTCTTTTGATGAGTCTTACCCAAAAATTGTCGGAAAAGGTATCTCTTTTAATGACGTAGGTGTATCTACACAAGACATACTCAAAGAAGCTGGTTCGGAAATTGATCAATCCGAAGCGGTTGCTATTGAGAAGGAGGAAGATACATGTCGTGAAAAAGATAAAGAGGGAGGAACATCTGAAGTGAAGGATCTTCGACCAGCTTGGAAATCCTTTAAAGACCACCCCATAGACAATATATTGGGAGACATTTCAAAGGGAGTGTTGACTCGTTCTAAGATAAGTAATTTTTGTTCTCACTTCGCTTTTGTATCACAAGTGGAACCTAAAAATGCTAAAGAGGCCTTGGTTGATGAATTTTGGCTAATGGCCATGCAATAAGAGCTAAATCAATTTAAAAGAAATGACATTTGGGAACTTGTCCCTCGTCCGCGAGATCATCACATCATAGGTACTAAGTGGGGTTTTAGGAATAAACTTGATGAAAGCGGAGTGATAACTAGAAACAAGGCACGCTTGGTAGCACAAGGGTATAACCAAGAGGAGAGCATAAATTATGAGGAGACTTATGCTCCGGTTGCTCGCCTTGAAGCTATATGTCGTTTGCTTGCCTATGCGTGTTCTATGAATTTCAAGCTTTACCAAATGGACGTAAAGAGTGCGTTTTTAAATGGTGTTATAAATGAAGAAGTATATGTTTCACAACCTCCCGGTTTTGAAAATTCTGAGTATCTAGATCATGTTTACAAATTAAAGCGTGCTTTATATGGTCTTAAGCAAGCACCCCGTGTGTGGTAAGAAAGACTTAGCAAATTTCTACTTGATCATGGATATTCTAGAGGTAAAGTGGATAATACACTCTTCATTAAACACAAAGGAAAACACATTCTTTTAGTTCAAGTTTATGTAGACGATATCATTTTTGGTTCAACTAACATACACTTGGTCGAAGAATTTTCTAATGTTATGCAGGGTGAGTTTGAGATGAGTCTCATGGGGGAGTTGAACTACTTCTTAGGCCTCCAAATAAAGCAACTTGATGAAGGTACAACAGTATGTCAAACAAAATACTGTAGAGAGCTGCTCAAACGTTTTGGAATGAATGATTCTAAATCAATTGACACTCCTATGCCTACCAATGGAAACTTGGACAAAGATGAACATGGTAAGTGTGTTGATGTCAAGAGATATAGAGGTATGATCGGATCTCTTTTGTATCTTACTGCTTCTAGACTAGACATCATGTTTAGTGTGTGTATGTGTGCAAGATATCAATCAAATCCTAAGGAATCTCACTTAAAATCAGTCAAGCATATATTTAGGTATCTTAATGGAACACCTAAATATGGGCTATGGTATTCCAAAGGAAGTGATTGCAGCTTAGTAGGTTACTCTGATTCTGATTTTGCTGGCTGCAAATCAGATAGGAAAAGCACTAGTGGCACATGTCATCTGTTTTCAAATTCGTTAATAAGTTGGCACAGTAAAAAGCAAGTATCCGTAGCTTTGTCTACTGCAGAGGCTGAGTATGTTGCAGCCGGTAGCTGTTGTGCTCAAATTTTGTGGCTAAGACAACAACTACAAGATTTTGACATTGAACTTAAACGCATTCCAATTAAATGTGACAACACTAGTGCCATTAATCTCACTAAGAATCCTGTTTTACACTCGCGCACCAAACATATTGAGATTCGACATCACTTCCTTCGCGATCATGTTGAAAAAGGAGATGTTGTTTTTGAGCATGTTGATACTAAAAATCAGCTTGCTGACATTTTCATTAAACCTTTGGCAACTGAACCATTCTTCAACATTCGTCGCAAATTAGGGATTCTTGATCTCTCCGCATTGGTGCCTTAAGTTTGATTGCTGAGTTTCTATTTATCTCATCGTATTTGCTAAGTTCTGATTGTAGTCTTCACTAGTGCCTCATGAGAATACTACGATGGAGGTAATATCGTTCCTCTCTTCACTTTGTTAATATTGTATGATCAATGTATGTTTGAGAAATGATTTCTTGTTTACATGAACTTCTTCTTATATGAATGTTTGAACATTGATGTTTTTATGCGTAAAGTATTCTTAAGCATGTATACAATGTTGTAATTCATTCTGCTGCATAATGGTTGTTTTGCTTATTAATTGGTGTGTCAATTCCTACAATATTCACTGAAATTTCAAATTTTCGTATTATGAATCGATCCCAACAAGTTTGAATCGATTCATGTTGGTTTCATTTTAATTTCTATCAAACCAGTTACAGTATGTATTGATTCATAATTCTTGTATCGATTCATTGTCATCTGTAATTCAAAAAATTCGCAAAATGAATCGATCCCAATCTGCTTGAATCGATTCATGATTTAAATTTAAATTTCTTTCAAAACCAGTTACAGTATGTATTGATTCATAGTGGCTTGAATCGATACATAGCATTTTGACTTTTAAATTTTTTCGTGAAATGAATCGATACATACTAGGATGAATCGATTCATCCTGGCGCAAATTTAGTTTATTTTTTAATGAATCGACACATCAGCAACTGCCATGACATTTGTATCAGTTACAAAACCCCATTATCTCCATTATGTCTCTCTCATTATCTCATTTGCATCATTTCCTTCATTTGCATCAAACCCTAACTGTCTCAATAACCCCTCTTCTCTCAAACCCTAATCTTCCACCATGCCTCCAAGAGTTTTAATTCCAAGAGAAAGAGCAAAACGAAAAGGCAAGGAACCCGTTGGGTCTTCTAATCAGGCTGCAATTCCTGAGATTCCTCCATCCGGGACTGCTATTCTTCATCCTACCATTATTGAAGAATTTGAAGATTCTTTTAAATCAAGGTTAGTTATGAAACCACATATTTTCGATACTAGTGATGTACGTATTCTTAGTTTAGAAGAAGTGGCGGATTTAATCGAAGCACAAAATCTTGGATCCTTTTTAACTAGTAAAGATGAATATCATGAAGACTTTATTCGTGCTTTCTATGATGGTGTGAAAACTGGAAAAGGATACTCGTTCAAGTGTTCGATTGGAACCAGAACATACCGTTTTGAGGCTGATGATTGGTCCACAGTGTTCGGTCTGCCATCTGTGTCGGCTGAATTGCAGATGTGGCATGACCAGAGCTTTGAAAATCAGTTTAAGTTGAAGGTATTCTGTGCATCCATTTCCAAATTGGATAGACCTCTTGCTGATGATGAGCCTCTGACTTCAGGTATGATCAAAAGTGTACCAAGAATTCTGCACTGGATCCTTTCGCATATCTTGCGTCCAAGGTCCGGTGGGCATTCTCGTTTGGACAAGCCGGATATCCATTTGTTGTACATTTTGCAGAAGAAGATTCTCTTAAATTGGGCAAATTACTTTGTCAAGCGTATCTTTCTTATGCGGAACAACTCCAAAAACATCACCCTTGCATATGCTGCTCAGATCATGCGGATTCTCAAGTTTTGGAAAGTGACTTTTCCTCTTGTGCCTCTCTTATCAGCCTCTAGTGTGCAAGAATTCAACAATGCCACACTCTCTCATATGGGTTATCGATGGGATATCGAGCGTCGTTGCTACTATTTCTTTGAACGCAACACTCGAACACGCATCTACAACTTTGACAATCCGGATGAACACATTTATGTTGAAGAACAAAGGGATGAAGATATGGAAGATGCTGAAAATCCTCCTGATGCGAATGCCAACACCGGTTGGGGTGACTGGGTACCACAGAGGTGGTCTCCTACAAACTATGATCCCGCTCCTTCATCGGCTCCACCGACTTCATCTACTGCTGCTCCTGCTTATCTTACTGAAATGTTTGCCCAATTAGAAGTTGCAAACAATGCCCGACATGAGGAAGCTCGTGTGTGGCATGTTCAGCAAACGGAATGGCATAAGGAGCATCATGAATGGCATGATGAGCATACTCGAATGTACCATAATCAATATTCCTGGCATACTGAATTGGTTAACTGGCATCAAGTGTTCTATAATGAGATGTCTGGTTTTATGGATGATTGTCGTTCGCACCCGGGGATTATGGAACGGTTTCAAAGCACAGAAGTTCAGCGGCGTTTCAGGCATTATGCTTTTATGGGGCAGAATCCAGATGAATTGCCTCCTCCACCTCCTCCTCCAAGCTTCCGTGACCCTGATCGAGATGATGCGGAGTCGTGTGGTGGCCATTTTCCTCATTGAAGCATTTCATTTTGCATTTCATCATTGTGTGTTGCTTAAGTTTCTTTGTTTTTCTTGTTTGAACAATTTATGGTTTGGTTTGGTTTTGTAATTCGCAACTTTATTTGACAATTTCACTGCCTATGATTATGTAATTTGCTTTTGTTTAAACTGTTTGCGCTTTATGCTTCATTCTTTGTGAGTGAACTTTGCTTTTGTATCTTAGTTTTGCTGTTTCTGGTTCTTCACCTATAACTCTTTCTTGCTGTTGACAAAGGGGGAGAAAAAGGCAAGTGTGAAAAGACAATGACAGGCACAAACTCAGGGGGAGTACTCTCTCACACTTCAAAATTTTGTCATCATCAAAAAGGGGGAGTTTGTGAGCAACCTTAGTTTTTGATTGATTATAAATTTTAAGTGTTTGTGTTTGTTTCACATTAAGAAATATGCTTGCTTTAGTTTTGGTTCTTTTGTTTTTCAATGTTTTTGAACTTTTGGAAAAACACGCATAATGAATCGATACATTCTAGCTTGAATCGATTCATGCTGTTTGAAGGTTTCTAGAATTCGCATAATGAATCGATACATTCTATCTTGAATCGATTCATGCTGTTTGAAGGTTTCTGGAATTCGCATAATGAATCGATACATTCTATCTTGAATCGATTCATGTTGTTTGAAGGTTTCTGGAATTCGCAAAATGAATCGATTCATCTTATGATGTATCGATTCATGCTGTTTAAATGGTTCTGTTTTTTCAAAAATGATCAGTATGTATCGATTCATCACAACTTGAATCGATTCATTAATCTGTTTTTCCTCTAACAGAATCTGATATATAATTGTGAAGTGTTTCATTTAGGAGAAACAGATTACAGATCACAGAAAAAACAGATACGAATTTTACAGTGATTAAGCATTGAAGAACACATCAAGAAAGGGTTTTTGTAGTGTTGGAACTTCAATATTGAGCAAGCTTGAAACCTAGAATCACATTCATCTTCATCATCTTCTCAAAGATCTAAATTCAAGAACATCAACAAGGAAGTGTTTGTTGTCCTGTGAATTGAAGGCTTTCGAGACAACGTTCAATGGTACGATCAGAGATCCAGCTGAGTTGAAGATTGATAGAAGGTTTCAAGGAAAAACCAGCTGGGTTTTCCTTCAAGAACGGGCGTGTTCTTGAGGGTTTGTTAGTCACGTTTACAAGTCAGATTCAGCCGCAGCGAGAGTTTTGGAAATCGGGGATTTCGCAAATAGGTCGTGGAACCGGTGAATTGATTGTATAACTTGCAGGGAATCTTGATCGGGCTCAAATCAAGTGGAGGTTGATACAATAGGAAATTCTAGGAGTTTAGAATTCTGGTGTTTGTATTGGAACCTTGTAATCGACGGATTCAGCAATTTTGATATAAGAATTCTCAATTTCAATTTGAAATTGAGAGGGAGACGTACCCACACGTGAGGACGAACGTGGGGAACTTCCTTACCAAATCTCGGCGTATTGTATCTCTTCTCTATCTCTATTTACGTTTTAATTTGTTTTTCGGTTCATTGGAAATAGCTTTAGTGATAGGTGCATTCAACTGTTTTTCATATTGTGTGGTTAATCCTTTATCATCGCAATCGTAAATCCAGCACGTTATCGCTTGTCTGGTCTTCTAGTGGCCGGTTCAGAATAGACGCTTGTAGATTCTGGACCTTCATTTCCGTAATTCTTTGAAAACTCTGAAAATCATTTTAAAAACTTTGAAATCAAGGTAGTGATCCATTCACCCCCCCTCTAGATCACTCGCCACAGCGTCTAACAGTCTTTAGCATAACTCAAAGGAGTCAGGAACGTTATCTCGTGGTAGTACTCTCTTAAATTAACCCTGTTTCAGTTAGGACTTTTGAGGGTTGTATCGTGGCCTGGTTCACGGTTACAGAAACAAAGGGTATAGGCTCGAAGTTTATTTGTGCCCACCCACTCTTCTTGATGTTCTCCATTCCTACGTTCAGCTAGTTTTCGCAAGCATTCACCTTTCATAAGGGTTTTGTGTTGATTGAGGAACCATTGCTGCTATCGATTCAAGCACCAATCAGGTTACTGTTGAGAGTCAATCATCCCTCTATCTTTCGTGTTTGTGCCACACGACTTTGTTCTCTTTTGAGGATCTTTCTTGTGTAATCCTTTACGTCTTTCACTTTTGTGTCATTTTGCTTATCCCTAACTTTTTCCTGGACTGATTCTTGTGAATCTTTGATTGTGAAGTCCAGCGGGATGCCCTAACTTTTGCCTAAGTCGCTTGTTTTTAAGTTTCGACTTAGCGGGCTTTTTCATTTCTTTTTTTTGAACGAGTCGTGTGACACAGTTTGTCTTGATTGCTTTACGAGGGTTATGACTGCCTCATTCTTTGGTCTACGAAGGATAACCATTGTGGTTTTCAATCTTTGGACCTCTTGATTCGGATAACCAATGTGGTTTCTGGTCTTTGGATCTCTTGATTAGCATAGTGGAATGTAATGGATCCTCAAATACACTCCTTTATGAAAGCATGAACGCTTGGTCCGACTAGCTGACATCTACCCTGCCCCTGGGTTACATGTGAGGGTTTTTTATGTGAAAAGAAACTCCTACTTCAAGGCTCAAAGGGGTTAGCAAGGGTTTATCTTCCTTATATCTCCAGTGTTTAGGGATTTGAAACAAAGCATGTACATCGTCAACAGGGCCTTACTCGAGAGCCCAAAATTAGATATTCTCGCGTTTTTGTTTCGTCATCCTCCTTTATAGAATTTAAGCACGACAATTGGTATTGCGATGTACACATGCAAAATTATAAGTGAATGCGAATGAATTACTTCAAGAAAAACATGTGAGTTTTATTATTGCTAACATTCAAAAGCAAACAAATTTCATACATGTAGACAAATGTTTAACACATAAAAGAAACTACAAATGGAAATGCAGTAAAGAAACTGAATATTGTCGTAGTTGAGGAGGCTTGACTCCGTCTGGACCTGTCAGTCTTGGATATTTTCAATGATCAATAGCTATTTCACAGACTTGTAATCTTCAATTTAAAGTCGTATACCTAACCATGGCGATCATATCTCTTCTTCTAATTAGTCTGACTCTGACGCGAGACGTCTAAAGGAAAAAGTAAAGTTGGGGAGTACAGTTGCCCCATAAGGTTGCTCGGAAAGACCTGACGATCTTCTGCCTACGTATCTCCATTGACTAATGACCAATGAAGAATCAGAGTGACGTAGTTCCCCTCAATAGGGATGAACAATGAAGAAAGGAAAACACATAGATGCCATCACTGAGAGTATTTGAATGCTGCTGGCTTTATTTGCTTCATGAATACCCTGGCGTCCTGGGTGCTTAGCTTGAAGACTTCATCTTAACGTGGACCATCTGGTAGAACAACCGTGACACCTGTTCCATTGTGACTAGGCATTGGATTCTGGAGTACATTTGGGAGAGGAGCGAAATTGATCACCTTGGAGTCAACTAGGTCATGTACCTTGTTCTGAAAAGCCCAACATTTCTCAATACTGTGCCCCTGGGCACCCGAATGGAATTCGCACCTGGCATTAGCATCAAAATTCGGAGGTAGATTGTCCGGAGGAGGAGGTCTCATGGTACGAAGCTTGACCATGTTCAAATTTAGCAGATCTGGGAGTAATACAACATATGGACATGGGACAGGATCAATCTTGCGGTCCCTTGCTCTCGCTCTTTGCTGAAACGGTCTATGTACCTGTTGTTGCTGACCCTATGGTCGTTGTTGAACCTGTGGAGTAATAGTCACTGCAGCTGCTTGGTAGTAACCTTGAGAATGACCTCTGTCTCGGCCTCTATACACAGCATTTGTCTCGCCTTCTCTTCTTCTTTGGCCATTGCCAAAAGGCTTTCTCACACCAGAAGAACTAGCACTGCTTGCATCCTGAATCTTTCCCAGTTTCAGAAAATTCTCTATTCTTTCTCCAGCAATGACGATATCAAAAAAACCAATGGACGGGCAGGTGGCCAGACGATCCAAGTAAACACCTTGCAAGGTGCCCATAAACATGTCGGCCATTTCCCGATCGAGCAATGGAGGTTGGACCTGTGCGGCCAGCTCACGCCACCTCTGAGCATACTGCTTAAAATTTTCCTTAGGTCCTTGAGACAAGTTCTGCAACTGAGTGCGATTCAGAGCCATATCAATGTTATATTGATACTGCTTGAGAAAAGCTTCAGCTAAATCTTTCCAGCTTCGAATAGAGACCCTGCTCAGCTTCATGTACCAGCTCAACGAAGCTCCAGATAAACTATCTTGGAAGAAATGCATCCAAAGCTTCTCGTCATCAGTTTGAGCCAAGATTCTTCCAAAGTACGCGTGAATGTGAGTCCTAGGGCACGTGCTTCCGTTGTACTTGTCAAACGATGGTGCCTTGAACTTAGGAGGGATTCTGACTCCTGGTACTAACCCGAGATTGGTTACATCGATGCCCAAAGAATTCTGACATTCCATGGCCTTGATCTTCTCTGCCAGTTCTTCATATCTACGATCGTTGATTTCATTCATGTTACCCATATCAGCATCCAGTAGAGTGAACTGGTCCTCTTGATTATCTTCTAAACCTGCATTACGTGTTACGGTCCTATTTGGATTAGGCTCTCCGTTACGGGCAACATTAGAATCCACATTCTCAGTCGGTATTCCAGTATTAACATTCAGATGGGGTTGCTCAACCATCATCCTGAGACGCTCCTGGTTCTGGGCCATGCCAGTCATCATATCCATGAACTGATCCATCCTTTGACGGAGCTCGTTGAGATCTTTCTGCATTCGTTCAGCCATCCTTACTCGGTTTCTTTTAGTCGGATACCGCTGAACGCGTTGACCAACTATATTGCCTGCAGTTGAATAAGTTAGAAACTCTGGGTAACCTGCAAAAACACAAGAATATGATATGCAGGAAATGAATGCTTATGGCATGTCGATTCATTCTTAGGGCATTCCATCCCCTGATTCCAGTTTTGTGGGTTTGATGAAGACAGAAGCTCCTTTTGCTGCAAATAACAAGCAGTGTTGATAATATAAGGTGTGTGTGTGTAGCAGACGTGCCAAACAATTCCAAGAATATGAAGACCAACGTGTTTTGCAAACGTGCCAGATGTGTCAGAGATCACAAAGCGAGAACACACAAAATGATAGTAAAGAGACCTTTTTATGATAAGAACTTGTTGATATAGTCAAAACACACAAAACATGGATTTTAAACAGAAGTGCAACGATAAAAAGATTCCATCAACAGTCCTGATGGTAATCCCACAACATACAAGCAAACAGAAAGATGTCTTTGTCAATGAGATCCTCTATCTAGGTCTGAGTCAATGATCGGTCCGGCCTTTGGAACTTCTACCAACTCCTTTGTCTGCGCCTGGTTGTCTTCAACCCTCTTCAGCTTCTTCTGATAGTAGATCATCATCCGCTTATAATAAGAAGCTTCTTCTCGGGCTTTAGCAAGTTCTGCATCCTTTTCTCTCAACTTACCGGCCATCTCTTCATCTTTCTCCTTTATCTTACTCACGATCTCTTCAGCTTGAACTTTATCTTGTTCCTCTCTTTTGATCCTGTAAGCAGCATACCTCTTTTTCATGTTCTCGAACATCTAGGTCTTTTGATCCAGCTGCCTTCTAGTGTCAATATGTTCCTTGGAAGAGCTCCTAGTAGCAAACTCGAACCTCGCATACTGAGCTAACACAACTTCACACTGTTTCCTCGCAATAGCATGCTTCTCAGCATCTTCTTGAGCTTTCCACTCAACCTCAAGTCTGGCGTGATTAGCCTTAGCAAGCTCTTGACTCAACTGTGCATTCTCCTTTAACAACCCGTCACTTTCCGTCTTCATCTTGTTGAACTCTTCAATGCTAACCGTGGTAAGATGTTCAATGACCATGGGATATAGAAGAGGCGCAGGCCCAAATGGTAACAGTAACACTTCAACCCGTTCTCTTAGCCATTTTTCAAATGGTGGATACATTCGACAATCCCCTACTCCCAAAGTCCTCTTCCCTCTTGTCTTTCGACTATGCCAAGCATTAGAAGCTTTCTGAGAAATCTCGAATCCGTCTGTTGATTGGAAGTACAAGGACTCTGTGATGTCCACAGCGGCTGGTGGTTCCTTTAAGGCGTACCCGAACTGTCTAACCGTGAGGGAAGGGTTATAATTAATTCCCCCTTTCCTCCCGATCAATGGAACATTAGGGAATCCTACTTAACTATGAAGAATGTCAATGCATCGCAATCCCTGATTAACCTAAACAAGGTCCTTTGCTTGCAAGCCCATCAGTCTTTCCGACCATTCAAGTGTGTTCTTCGTCCTCTCAAAAGCCCCTGATTGTGGAAGAAAGCGTGTGAACCATTTATAGAATACAGTCGCGCAACAATTCAACATTCCACCCCTTCGCTTCTCATTATTATAATGCACAGAGTGGTAGAGATCACATAAGAGGGTAGGAACAGGATTCTTTGCTATGAAAATGCGGATAGCATCGACATCCACGAAGTTCGGCATGTTCGGGAATAAAGTGATTCCATAGACACATAAGGCTAAGATCGCATTGAAGGTACTCCAACTTTTTGCCTCAGCTGCTTTAGTAGCCTCATCTAACAAGAAACTCAAATGATATCCTCGGAAGCCTCATTTGCTATCAATCCGGTCTTCCAATAATGACTTGCTCAAATAAAGAGCAGTTGCTACATCTTTGAAGTCGGGGTCAATCTTGGACCCAAAGAATGGTGCACAATCCTTCACGGAAACTCTCAGGATGCTCGAGTACTCCTCTAATGTAGGTGCCAATACGAAATCAGAAAGTACGAAACATCTAAGTTGTGGATCATAAAACTGTAGCAAGGTGTGCATCCCTCTGAAAGCATAGTCACTGATGGGCTCTATGAAATACAAAATCCACCTGTAATCCTGCTTGAAGATATTGAGAACTTCTGGAGGAGCTAAGGCTTTCACCTTGAGGATTTCTTTCACAATAGGCTGATGAACTTTGTAGGAGATAATACACTTGGTCTTTTTCTTGGATTCCATACTCATAGACCAATACCCACAACTGGAATCAAGGATGTGATATGCAGCCCTGCAAATGAATAAACATGCGTTAGGAATGCAAGTATGAGGATGATGTGATGCAATGCAATGGCATGTGATCACTGTTGCATATACTGAGCATTGTTGTACTGCCTTCTGATTTGCCTGAATACCGACTGTCAAGAATACCAGATCATAAGTATGTGTCAAAAACCCAAGTATCAAGGACATGGTAGGTTGAAGGTTAGTTTCCTGCAAACCTGTAAACCCCTCCCAATCTCACGGGTATGCTACTACGAGTCAACATCACGGACTCTCAAAGCCGAGTAGCAATAATACGTTCACCATTTCCGAAAACTGGCTCATGACCAAATTAGGGAATCGGTTTGGCATTATGTACTACCCGGGGAGGCCTCAACTGAGTCCGAAAAACAAGCATCCCTCATAAGTTCCCGGTTTCAAGCACTGAAGTCGAGAAACAATAGTACATTCATCCCGAAGGGTACAATACTACCATCATACGACCAGTTGCTTTAACTAGGTTCCTATGATAGAACAAGGTCATCTTATGCGATTTCTTAGTGGGCCCTCGGGTGTGAATGGGTTTGCCACGAAATGTGGTCTGCCACTGTCACCACTGGAGAGGGTTGTTTCCACTAAGGTCCTCGGTGATTGGTTCCCAGTGTTAGTAGCTCAGGTGGGAACATTCTATGGTCTCCCTAGGCAGTATAGAACATGTCCCAAGAGAGCCTGATCTGGGTGTGGGACTCGTGAAAACTACACGTGCTCAAACCCACGCAAGCCACACGACTGCCCACTCTAAATCCTATGTGTATACTCAAGTCGGGTATTTGGCTTATCTCACAATAATCCCATCCCGCCTAGGAAAACCAGCACAACCAGTACATTATATGCCAGCATATGCAACAATAAGGTAAAGTGCAAAAAGCTGTAAACAAAACTGTAAAGTAAAGCGATAAACTATAAACAAAACAGCAGAGCTAAACTAAAGCACAATAGCGAATGAATAAACACACAAAGAAAACATAAACAGACAAGCGCTAGGATTGAATCTCAAAGGGGAAACCAGAGATTCCGGGTCCCCAACAGAGTCGCCAGCTGTCGCTCCCGGGATTTTCATCCTAGTACAAACGCGAAAGTGGCGCGGAAAAGGTTAGAGTCGCCAGCCATACATTTTTATCCCGAAGGAATGGGAAAGGTAATGTTGCACAAACCTAAGGAAGAAGGAAAAGGACGAGGCCTTGCGAACCAAAGATCTGGGTCCGAAAGTCGGTTACAAATTGAGAAGGTATTAGCACCTCAATCTGTCTGCCGTATCCGACGGGATCCACACTTATAAGTCTGTTTCAAATGGTGAAAAATAATATGTTGTTTGAACGAAAGAATGGCTACCTGGCATGGAACGGAAATGAGAAAAGAAATGGAATTAAAAAAAAGAAATAAAGGGGGAAATGTAGGGAAAAAGAATGATTGTGCTTGAATGGGCCCTTGATCACACTAAATTTCACCGTATTTCTGACTCCGATTTCGCATGCATTTTTAGCTTTTATTGTTATTTTGTTATGTTATTACTTTGTTTTCTTTTGTTTTTAGGTTTTTATTGTAATCGGGGCTTGAATCGAGAAAAGGAGCGAAAAAGGAGTGGAAACGAACGAAAACCTAGAAATTCAGCGTTTTGCACTTACGACACCCACCGTGGCGGGCGCCATGGGGTTAGCCATGACGTGGCCACGTCTCAAGACCACTCCACAACTGCCAAGACCCACGATCCCCACTCTTCCATTCCCTATGAGTACTATGGCGGGTGCCATAGGCCTGTGGCGGGCGCCACAAGGCAAAAATACAGTTCCCTCCACTAAAGTGGAGGGGCGTCCTGGTCATTTCCCGCATTTAGTTTTCCTATAAATAGGACTTTAGTTTTTCGTTTTTCATCATCCAAACTTAGATTTCTCTAGGCATATATCAGTTTTATAGCAGTTACCATTCCACATCGGGGTGTTTCTGCAATCGAGTGATCGAGTCTGTAATCTGTCTGTGTGATCGAGTTTTGGAGCACTCTGGAGGAAGTTAATCCTGCCGCCATTTTAATTCCAGTTCGTATTTTACTTTTCTACATTGCTTTACTTTCATTTATTATCCGCACTCGCACTTTATTTTATTTATTTCCTGCACTTGCTTTACATTCATTTACTTTCCGCACTCGCACTACTTTCGTTTATTTTCCGCACTCGCACTAAATTCATTTACTTTCCGCACTCGCACTAAATTCCTTTACTTTCCGCACTCGCACTAAATTACTTTTATGAAAAATTATAAAAAGAACCTTTACTTTATCATGTCTAACTAATTCCATAAAGGTTAGGATGTAAGGATCGTAATTAAACCAGTAATCCGTATAATTGTTCGTGGAAGCACTTAAGGGCTATTTTATCTTTCAATTCAATCTAATTGTTTTTAACTATTTCAAAAACAGCCAAAAGCGCTTTGTCTAGTTCATTAGGAGTTTTTATATTGAAAAGAAAAGAGATTTTAAAATGATTTTCGGACGTGTTAGGAAGTTTAAAATCTGGTTCGCAAGAACCTCTTTTTGCTAAGAAATCCAGGTTAAAATACTTTTCAACTTAGTTAAGATACTATATTTCTTAAAAATAGGTTTACTACTCTAACGCAGTACGCACCTTTTTATCCGTGACAATAGGAGGGGTTGATTAGAGAGTACAACTCGGTTCTGAATACGCGAAAGCGACAGTTCCTGTTAAATTAGTTCTTTTCAAAGTAGAAAACATTGCCCATAAGTAGTTCCATTAACGAGTATTGGATTATCATTGATTACGTGAATTACATTCGAGCCTGTCTTTGTTTATTGTTTAAAATTATTATTTTATTTACCATTGCACCCCTCTTAAAACCCTTATATTTAGTTGCCTTAGATACACACCATAACAACAGGTACGATAGATTGACACTTGGTCTCTGTGGATTCGACAATCTTTTATATTACTCTGACGTGTTCGTACACTTGCGAAAAACACGCATCAAGTTTTTGGTGCCGTTGCCGGGGACCAATTTCGTCAAATTTCATTACCCTGTAGTTATACCGTTTAGACTAAGGTTGTTACCCACCGGTCAATGCGAAAGACTCGCAGTGCCGGAAGTTTAGTAGACCCTCTAGCTGAACCTGAACGTTACGCTCGCGCACGTTTGTTTTTCCATAGGAATAGGAGAGCTATGGCCGAAGATCAAAACCGAAGACCTCTTAAGGACTTCACCCAACCATCAAACGAGGAACCTAGTTCTAGTATAGTAAACCCCGCTATCCCAGCAAATAATTTTGAACTTAAACCATCCCTGCTGCAATTAGTGCAACAGAGACAATTCGCAGGTCTCGCTACTGATAACCCGAACCAACATTTAAAAAAATTTCTTCAGTTAGCAGACACCTTTAAAACCAATGGAGCTTCTCCTGAGGCGATACGCTTAAGATTATTTCCCTTTTTCCTCAGAGATAAAGCTCTATCATGGTTAGATTCCCTTCCACCCAATTCAATAACAACTTGGGATGACCTTAGAAAAGTTTTCCTTGCTAGATATTTTCCCCCAAGTAAGACCGCTCTTCTTCAAAACCTAATAACTAGATTTACCCAACACCAAGGAGAGTCGTTGTTCGAAGCCTGGGAGAGATATAAAGAACTATTAAGAGCATGCCCACATCATGGCTTAGAGAATTGGCTAATCATCCAAACCTTCTATAATGGACTTCATTATAACACTAAGATGACCATCGACGCTGCCGCTGGTGGCGCACTGATGAACAAACCTTACCCTGAAGCTAGTGCCCTTATCGAGGATATGGCCCAAAACCATCAATCATGGGGAGTAGAACGAGCGACAGTGGAAAAGAAGGAAGCCCAAGGAGGAATACATGAGCTAAGCTCTATAGACATGATGCAGGCTAAAATGGACGTGTTGGCCCTTAAAGTCGAACATATGTACACAACTCCGAATATTGTAGCCGCAGTTTCGCCGAATTGTGAGATATGTGGAACGCAAGGACACCAATCCGCCGAATGCAATCTGTTAAATGAGACCAACACTGAGCAAGTGAACTATACCCAAGGGAACCCATTTTCAAACACATATAACCCTGGATGGAGGAATCACCCAAACTTCTCCTACAAAAATAATAACCCTATTCAAAATACCGCACCTCCGAGACAACAAGGTTACCAAGCCCCAAGAACAAATCAACCTATGCAACCTGTACCACCAAGTCCGAGCTTTAATGAAGTTGTAAAAAGTTTTATCGTTGCTCAAACACAACAAAACAAAGAGTTCATGAACCAAAACGTCCATGTTAACGAACTAATTACCTAGTTAGGAACCAAGGTTGATCAAATCATTACTCATAATAAAATGCTTGAAACCCAGATCTCTCAGGTAGCTTTAAACCAAGCCCCATAGACTACACCTGGAGGACAGTTCCCTGGACAACCTCAACAAAACCCGAAAGGGCAAGCTAATGCCATTACTCTACGAAGTGGAACCGCTTATAAAGAACCTTCAAACCCTAGATTGAGTGAGCCCGAAACTTCTGAGAGGAGTGAGGAGAAGGAACCAGAGGAGTCTGAAACCCCGGAAAGTCAAGAAAAAGGAGAAGAACCTAAAAATAAAACCTATGTACCACCACCGCCATACAAACCACCTATACCATACCCTCAAAGATTAAAGAAAACCCAAATTGATAATCAATATCAAAAATTCGTTAAGGTTATAGAAAAACTTCACGTAGAAATCCCCTTTACAGAAGCCATCACCCAAATACCTTCTTACGCTAAGTTTCTCAAAGACATACTTACAAATAAACGTAGACTTGAAGATCCAAAACCCGTGGAATGTAATTCTATTTCCGAAAATAGGTTAGCAAAGAAAGATAAAGATCCCGGAAATTTTTTCATTCCTTGTATTTTGGGAAATCATGTCATCGAAAAAGCTTTTCTAGACTTAGGAGCTAGTGTGAGCTTAATGCCTTTGGCAATTTGTGAGAGATTAAACTTAGGAGAATTACAACCTACTAAGATGTCGCTTCAATTAGCTGATAGATCCGTTAAATACCCTATAGGCATACTTGAAGACGTCCCTGTTAGGATAGGTCAGCTATTTATACCTACTGATTTTGTTGTCATGGACATTAAAGAAGATGACGACATACCAATCCTCCTAGGTAGACCGTTCTTATCGACTGCTGAAGCCGTGATAGATGTTAAAAAAGGGAAACTAACTTTTGAGGTAGGTGACGAGAAGATAGAATTTATACTTTCAAAATTTCCTATGGCACCTGTGATAGGAGATGCTTGTTATGCCTTAGATATCATCGAAGAATGCATTAGGGAATTAGAACAAGAAGAGGAAACTGAATCTATAAAATTTCCATCAACCCTTATTTTGGAAGATGACAATTATAAAAGACCCTACATTGATGATAACCTTCACGAATGTTTATCTCTTGCCCCAGATCCTATGCCTTGCCCTATGAAACCGACCGTAAAACTTAAGGAACTGCCTAAAAACCTGAGATATGAATTTCTCGATGAAGATATGAACCGTCCAGTTATAGTCAGTGCTACCTTAAACCAAGAAGAAACTGATCAATTATTAGATGTTTTACGTAGGTACCCCTCAGCCTTAGGATATAAGATCTCAGATTTAAAAGGAATAAGCCCATCCGTATGCATGCATCGGATTTTGCTTGAAGAAGATTCAAAACCTTCCAGAGAACATCAACGAAGAATAAATCCTATAATGAGTACTGTAGTTAAGACTGAAGTTCTTAAGTTACTAGAGGCAGGTATAATATATCAGATCTCGGACAGTAAATGGGTGAGTCCTGTGCATGTAGTACCTAAAAAGGGAGGCATCACAGTCGTGCAAAACGAGAAAGGCGAACCTGTAGCAAAAATAACCGATGGAGGTTGGCGTATGTGCATAGATTATAGAAAATTAAATAAAGCAACTAGGAAGGACCATTTCCCATTACCATTCATAGACCAAATGTTGGAGTGCCTAGCCAGACACTCCTACTTTTGTTACCTAGATGGATATTCAGGATTCTTCCAAATACCTATTCACCCCGAAGATCAAGAAAAAACTACCTTTACATGCCCAGTTGGAACTTTCGCCTATAGAAGAATGCCTTTTGGACTTTGTAATGCTCCTGCCACTTTCCAACGCTGTATGATGTCTATCTTTACAGACTATTTAGATGGAATCATGGAAGTATTTATGGACGATTTCTCAGTTTGTGGATCAGATTTCAAAAATTGTCTTATCAACCTTGAGAAAATCCTGGAGAGATGTGTGGAGGTAAACCTTGTGCTAAATTAGGAAAAATGTCATTTCATGGTCACCGAATGGATTGTTTTAGGACATATAGTTTCCGAAAAAGGTATAGAGGTAGATAAAGCAAAAATAGAAGTCATAGAGAATCTAAAACCGCCGAAGACTATCAGGGAGATAAGAAGTTTTCTTGGACATGCCGGATTTTATCGACGTTTTATCAAGGATTTCTCCAAAATAACAAAGCCCTTAACTGGTCTTTTAATGAAAGATGCTGAATTCATCTTCGATGAAAAATGTACTGAAGCATTTAATCTTCTGAAGCAAGCTCTGATTTCAGCACCTATAATGAAACCCCCTGATTGGTCAGAACCGTTTGAGATAATGTGTGACGCCAGTGATTATGCTGTTGGAGCCATTCTAGGTCAGAGAAAAGACAAAAAGTTACACGTAATTTATTATGCCAGTAGAACCCTAGACGCTGCACAGCTCAACTACGCAACAACCGAAAAAGAGCTCCTAGTTGTAGTTTTCGCAATAGACAAATTTAGATCTTATTTAGTAGGAGCCAAGATTATAGTTTACACCGACCATGCTGCCATTCGTTACTTGCTAAGCAAAAAGGATGCCAAACCTAGGTTACTTCGATGGATTCTATTCTTGCAAGAGTTTGATTTGGATATCCGTGATAAGAAAGGCACTGATAATGTGGTAGCTGATCACCTATCCAGGCTAGAATACCTGAACCCTGACTCAGTACCCATAAATGACGATTTTGCCTATGATAGATTGATAGCCCAACTAGAAACTATTGAAGAAGATAACCCAGACCCTCATGAGCATTTTCATAAAACCTTAGCTATGAGCAATGTACCTTGGTATGCAGACTTTGTTAATTACCTAGCC
Source organism: Lathyrus aphaca (assembly GCA_963966055.1). Classification (NCBI taxonomy): domain Eukaryota; kingdom Viridiplantae; phylum Streptophyta; class Magnoliopsida; order Fabales; family Fabaceae; genus Lathyrus; species Lathyrus aphaca. The sequence continues at coordinate 553,574,219 of OZ014520.1, read as the reverse complement.
GTTGACATCATACCCCCTGATCTAAACTACCACCGGAAGAAGAAGTTCTATAGTGATGTGAGAAACTTCTATTGGGACGAACCGTTTCTTTTCAAGAGAGGTAAAGATGGCATTTTCCGCCGTTGTGTTCCAGAAGAAGAGGTAAATAATATAATTGAGCATTGTCACTCTGCACCCTATGGTGGACATGCGAGCACATCTAAGACCTACGCCAAGATTCTTCAAGCTGGCCTATTCTGGCCTACTATGTGGCGTGATGTCCATGCTTTCATTGTCAAGTGTGATAGATGCCAACGCACAGGAAATATTTCAAGACGTAATGAAATGCCGTTAAGAAATATCCAAGAAGTAGAACTCTTCGACGTATGGGGTATAGACTTTATGGGACCGTTCCCACCATCTTTTGGAAATCAGTATATCTTAGTAGTTGTTGACTACGTGTCTAAATGGATTGAAGCTATCGCCGCACCCACGAACGACACCAGAGTAGTCATCAAATTATTCAAAAACTATATATTTCCCAGGTTTGGAACCCCCCGTTTAGTCATAAGTGATGGAGGATCACACTTCATATCGAGAATATTTGATACACTTTTAAGCAAGTATGGAGTTAAGCATAGAGTAGCAACACCATACCACCCACAGACCAATGGACAAGTGGAAGTATCTAATAGGGAGATCAAACAAATCCTTGAGAAAACTGTCTCTATATCTAGAAAGGATTGGTCACAGAAACTTCAAGAAGCATTATGGGCCTATAGAACCGCTTTCAAAACCCCTATAGGAACAACCCCTTATCAACTGGTCTATGGAAAATCATGTCACTTACCTTTTGAATTGGAGAATAAGGCCTATTGGGGCATCAAAACATTGAATTTGGATTACTTGACTACTGGTGAGAAACGTATCCTTGATATCCACAAATTAGAAGAGCTCAGACAATCCGCCTACGAAAATGCCATCATATACAAAGAAAGAACAAAAGCTTGGCATGACAAAAGAATCATAAGAAGAGACTTCAAAATAGGCGATCCTGTTCTCTTGTTCGATTCTAGGTTACGACTTTTTCCAGGGAAGCTTCGTTCGAGATGGACTGGCCCTTTCGAAGTATCTAAGATCCTAAGATCCGGCGCTATTGAAATCAAGAACCAAACATGTAAACCGTTCATCGTCAATGGACAAAGGTTGAAGCCCTACGAAGTAGGTGACATCCCAACAACATACACCTGTCATACTCTGAGTGATCCACCATATCCTTCCAATGATGTATAAAAATCGGTCGTCGAGCTAATGACGTTAAACAAGCGCTGCATGGGAGGCAACCCATGGTTTTCTTATTTATGTACTTTTTATTTATTTTTTTACTTTATTTTAATTTGTTTATTTTATTATTATGTCAGGACTAACTATTGAATGTTTTATGTGCTTTCAGGACTTGTTTGCTAACCTTGTACAGAATGCAGAACCCTGATGACATGCACGTGGCCTTTAGAGACGACGCACAGAAAGAGCGTTACTATGTCCACATGAGACGCCCTATGGCTCCTACCAGGTACCCTGACCATGACTGCATGGATGCCTTGGGGATAGAGCCAAGCGTCAGATTCTTATGCCATCAACTCCAGTGGGACCAGTTTGACGACGGGAACAACACTTATAGGAACTTGACTCTTGAGTTCCTCAGCTCGTTTCATCATGACCCTTGGGCTGGACCCGATGGACTCGCTGTTTTCAGGTTGTTCGGGATTGACTACTCCTTCTCTCACAAAGAGTTTGGTGATTTACTAGGTTTCCAAACTACTCCTGATGCTATTCCAGAGACACCGATGGGGTATTTTATGAGCAGAGAAGTGGAAAAGTTTTGGTCTAAAATATCAGGTGGAGGAAGCCAAGATCCTTCCACTCAGTTTTCTCAGGTAATCCACAACCCTGCGTTAAGGTACTTCCAGATGATTCTAGCGCATTCTTTCCTAGGTTTGCCAGATACAGAGACCCTGCTAAGTGAAGAGGAGATTTTCCTACTGTTTTGTGCGACTCAGTCTCGCTCAGTTGCTTGTGGCAACTTTCTGTTGAAGGGCCTTGCTAGTGTTGCCAGATCATCCGTAGGCATCATACATGTCGGTGGGATTGTTACACAGATAGCTACTGCATTGGGTTTGTCTCGCAAATTATTGCACCTCAGGACCTTCTGCTGCTACACCACCCTGGATGTTGATTTTTGTCTTGACAGAGGACTGATGAGGAGGGCTTCTTTTGAGCCCAACATGTTTAGATTACTGATCAACGGCGAAGCGATACATTACTTTACATTACCAGATCCGCTGATGACCAGTTTCCATGATCCTGCAAATTGGAGTTATGCTCTAGAGGGTTATGGAGAGACTGTCGAAGAGCCGAAATCGCCTCCCGCCGCTGAGTATACTCCTACACCTCTTACTCCCCGAATCACTGTTATGTCTAACAATATGTCTCTGCAGCCGCCTGACCTACAAACACAGATTTATGAGCTCCGTAAGGAGACTGCCCTGCTCAAGCAGGAAGTGGCGGACTTGGAATTACAGATTCAGGTTTCTGATCTCACTCATGCCTCAGAGGCCGATGCTCTATATCAGGAGATTGAAGAGCTTCGGAGGGAGATAGCTGAGATTCGTGGATCAAGCCAGGAGGAGAAGCCTACCACATGATTCATTCTACATTGACAACGCCACCCTAGTATTTAATTTCCTTTTATATGCTTTATTTTATTTCTCGCATCTCCAGACATATCTCACATTATTGCATCTATTATATTTTCATGTACTTTGAATTCCTCCTATATATACATATTATGCACTAATGTCGATTTTTCTTTTTCTTTTTGATTTTTATTATTTTAATTTTGTCGTGCAAAGAAGAAAAAAAATATAAGACAAAAATATTTTCATTTTTGTCTTCACAAAAAAATATGCAAGCCTCATGCCTTGAAAAGAAGAAGAAAACGCTATCCAGACCCCCCCGAAGACCAAAGGTGCAAGGAAGGCCCAAAAGGAGGATTTAAAAAATCCAAGGCCCAGGAAATAGCCCACAAGCCCATGGTGGGCGCCATGGCGTTCTCCCCTATTTCGGGGCTGAACTTCATTTTCCACCATTTTCATACCTTCCTTCACCAAAAACCCATTTTTGCAACTTTCCAAAATCTCCTTGAACCCCATTAAAGCTCCCCCATTTCCAAAATACCCACCATCCATAAAACCTATCCAAAATCCATTTTCATTTTCATCCACCACAAACCATAAAAATCAAAACTTTATCATTTCTCTCAAAAACCATTTTTCTACCATTTTCACTTCTAAGGAGCAATCAACAAATGGAGTTCAATGGATTTCTTCTTCGTGATGGAAGACCGGGTGATAGGCAACGAAAAATTATTCAGAGGCTTCAGAGTCGAGAAATTCTCTCGACTAGGTACGTCGACGATAACTGTCTGTATGCTTTGGGTATTTATCATAGTGTTTTTAATTTATTAGATTTTTTAGGCTTGCATAATATTTTCGTTAATCAGGAACCTACCTATGAGAGACTGACAATTGATTTTTTGAGTTCTTTGATATACACTGTCAGTCCTAACACTGCTAGCACTGTCGGTACTGTTATTTTTTGACTGTTTGGAATTGAATATGAATTCAGTACCAACGAGCTAGCAGGCTTGTTAGGAATCCCTCATAGGGAAGGTGCGATTTGTGAGGCACCTTTGGATGCGGAATGGTCGGCCGAGGTATTTTCCTTTTGGCAAAGGCTTTCAAGTACTTCAATTAATTCTTTTGAAGGGATACTTGCGTCGACCATTCACAACCCGGCCATAAGAGTTTTCAGACATCTTTTGGCGTGTACTATTTTTGGCCGGGAGAGTCCAAACAAGGTGAATGCTCGAGAACTCCTATTTTTGCAAGGATGCCTCACTAGAACCCATATCAATCCGGTCCCATTTATGCTTGCACACATGGCTTTACTTACTAACAAAACAGGACCGATTGTCTTTGGAGGGCTTGTTACGTCTATTGCTCGGGCTCTTGGCCTGAACGATGAGATAGCTACACTTGAACCACTACCTCCTCGCACAATTAATTTAAAATTTCTGAAAGACATGAAATTGTGCCGAACGAGGAGAGAAGGTGGTTATGAGTTGATGGTTCATGGGGTAGCTATCCCATCTGTTGCTTTACCATACAGTAGACGTACTGATGTACGTATTGAAAGGAACTGGACCTATGATCTGAATGCTCTACCTGTTTTGGATCCACTTCCTCCTAATATTCCTGATGGGGAGGCACATGACACTGATGAAGAGTATGATCGGAGAGAGCAGTCTCCCATACCTCACATGTCCCCCCATCGTCCTTCAGTGTCACACACCGCACCATCTTCCTCTAACCCTGTTGCAGGTGCTGCTCCTGGATTCTATGTCACCGAGGAGATGTGGCGTGATATGACAGCTAGAGAGGAAAGGCGAGACGACCTTCTCTCTACTATTTCACAACAACTGACGGACAACATGAGCTTCATGCAACAATCGCGATTGGTTTCGGACCGTGCTTATAGCAACGTTTGCCGTACCTTGAACGATATCTCATTAGAGCAGAACCGTCAGAGAGAGTTCAACAGCCGGCACTACCAGCTTGTAGAGGCCACTCAGGGTTCCATCTTAGGTAACCTTCGAGAGGTCCGGAGTGCTCAGGCTGCCTTATCAGCACGACTCGACCGGAGGGACCAGCATCGTAGTAGATCCCGTCGTTCCAGACCATCACAGCAGGACGGCGAGGGCACCAGTGCTCCTCCTCAGTAGTCTTTTTCAGGTTACCCCCCTTATCTTATTTCGAAACATTGGGGACAATGTTCGATTTAAGTGTGGGAGGGGATTTTATTGCTTTCTGTCATTTCCCTTTTTAGTTAATTATTTCCTTTCAGTTATTTCCCTTTTCAGTAAGTTATTTAGTTTAATTTTCTTAGATAATGCATGAGTCTGACGAGTCACCAGTATAGTGTATTTTTAGTTCATCTTCATTTTTTCCCATTTCCTTAGCCTTACCAGAAAAATTTTAAAAAGAAAATAATGTTGTTTCACATGTTTTTGGGCTTTGAGACAGGTTTAGATTGGGATGTGGTGACTTAGGTCAACTTTTTGAAACATCAGCACCATTTTAGCACCATAGACCTCTTGAATATAGGAATCACTCCTAAACCCCACCACCATGGCCTTTATTATCATTCAAAAAAAATTGTCCTAAGTAGTTTATTTTAGCAGTCAGCTCCGGCCTAAGCATGCTCTACGTAGGGGGCCGATGAACATAAGTGAATGATCCAGTGCTAATAAAAAAAATAAAAAAAGGCAAACTCTGGTATAGGTGTGTTGCACCCCAAAATTTTCCCTCACACTACAAGACTTTGTGTGCTAAGAAGGTTCACAAGGTTCACAAGACCTTTTATGAGGTTCATGAAGTTTACAAGACACTTTATGAGGTTCACAAGGTTCACAAGACCTTTCATGAGGTTCATGAAGTTTACAAGACACTTTATGAGGTTCACAAGGTTCACAATACTTACAAGACCTTTCATGAGGTTCATGAAGTCTACAAGACACTTTATGAGGTTCACAAGGTTCACAAGACCTCCCATGAGGTTCACAAGGTTCACAAGACCTTCCATGAGGTTCACAAGGTTCACAAAACATCTTATGATGGTTCACAAGGTTTACAAAGTTCACAAATAGTCAGAAGAGTTGACAATTCCCTCAGACAATGCACCTCCTAAGCAGTGCATCCAAAACTAGGGTTTTGACTTTAATCAAGCTAAATGAACTTCCAAGACTTCAATTGAGCTTCATAACATCTTATATGTGTGTAAGAACCCACATGACAAGTTTCAAGACTTTTCTCAAAGGTTTGCTCAGTCAGATGATCAGATAAGTCAAAATCAGTCAAAGCAGTTAAAAAGTCAAACTGAGGTCAACTGTGGTCAAACCAAAGTCAAACTTCATGATTTTTTGCCAACATCAAGTATATTAAGTAAAATTCATCATTTGATCAAGGGTTGATCATGATTCATCAAGGAGATTTCAGATCATCAAGAATCAGGAGTTTCTAAATTAGGGTTTCCTCAGTAAAAGTCAACTGAACTTTGACCAGCCATAACTTTCACATGCTTCATCACCAAGTCTCCATCCAAAGCTCATTTTTAAGGAAATTGAATTCTCTACAACTTTGTGTCTCACAAGCCAAGCCCAAAAATGCTTCATTTGGAAGGTATGAGCTAAGACATTATAGGTCCTTTTGAAAGTCAACAAAAAGTCAACAACTTCAAAAGGGCATAACTTGAGAATGGTAAATGATATGGACATGAAACCAATGGGGTTGGTTAGAGGACTCTTCAAGCTTTCCAAAATGTCCAAGAACACCCTCATAGTATTAAAATTGAAGGATGTGTGCTCTTGCAAAGTTGGGAAATTTTTGGTTGGTTTATGAAGAAAATGGTGGTTTAAAACCAATTTTTTCTAAATGGGCTTGCTATATGATGACCCAATCCACACTAAGACCTCATGCACGACCCAAGTCTCTAAAAATCAGATTTTTTATCATTTTTATTTTATTTATTTTGATTTAATTAATTTAAAATCATTTTAAATTAAAATAAAATATAAAAGTCAAAGATTTAAAAAGGATTGAGCTTCTAGAAATTCATAAAGGTGATTGGTATCAAAGTGGTAAGATAATCATGATGATTGGCTTGAAATAGAAGGTGTTCATACAAGAATATTTGAATTTTAAAGCCTTATCTTTTTCAATCTTTTCTAATCAATTTTTTCACACAATGATCAATCTTTTCTGACCTAATTCATTGCATTATAAGTATAGAACATAACCCCAATCACAAGAGACGAATTTCCAGCCTCAAAAACCAGTTTCAAACTTCACAAAATTCATCAAAAACTCACATTCGGATTTCAAGGTAGAGGGAGTTTTAATGAGTTTTGAGCATTGCAACATGTTCTATGATGATCATTGAACGTATTTGGATCATAAACAACATCTGAAACATCCTCATTCATGCAAACCGAATTCATGTTCTTCATTTTTTTTCAATTTTCGATTCTGCTCATTTGACTGTTATAAATTGTTTTTGTGTTGTTAATATTGTTTGTTGTGATGCCTAGATGGTTTCTGGATAAAAGGATTGAAGAACTAAACCCTAAACCGCAAGTTGCCATGGCTAGGGTTCTTGATTTGAATTTGGGATCTTTTGATTTAGCTAACATAAATTAATTCTAAGACTACAATTGAATTGTGTGCTGTCTGGGGATTACGAATATGTGATCAATTTGGTAAAATTGTACATGTTTATGTTGATACGAAATTTGCAGGGTTTGTGCGCAGGAAAAGTCCCAGGAAAATTCCCAGGAAATTTCGCAGGAAAACCTGCGAAATCTCAAGGAAGAAGATGAAGTTGGCTGCGCGCGTTTTTAAGTTTGAATTATTATAATATATTATAATGTATTTGTTTCTATTTTGTATCACCAATGTGTAGTTGGCCTGATGGTGAGATGCGTGTGTATATTGCTTGCAAACCTGGGTTCGAGTCCTGGTTCCTCCAACTTTTGCTTGTTTTTCAGTTTAATTATTAGGTATCATATATTATTCATTATAGCCACCACTTCAACAGGTACGCTCTCCCAGCTGGATTGGTTAAGGTGTTTGTGTGTATTGTGAAGGTCCTGGGTTCGATTCCCCCAGGCCTTTTGTTTTCCTTTCTTTTTCCTTTGATTTTCAGGAATCAACAACAAAACAAAGTCATCACCTTTCTTTGTCACATGCGCGTCTGTAGCCCAGTGGAAAGTCTTGTTGGTTAGGGTTCTTGGAGGCAAAGGGGCTGGGTTCAATCCCCAGCCCAGGTAAGTTTTTTTTTTATTCTGTTTATTTATTTTATTAATTGTTTAATATCATTTATATGATTAATATGCAAATATATTTAAATGAATATGTAAATATTATAGGTTATAAAATAATTCCTGAAATAATAATATTTTCTAAAACTATTTCTTTTTATTAATATGTATATATATAATTTATTTGTATAATTAAATTAATATTTAGTATTTAACATTTTTTATATAAAACCTAATTTATTTTTATAAACCCTAAAAAATATATTTCTTCTCAAACCCTAATTTTTCTTCTTCTATTTATTTAATACTATTATTTGTATCTATTATATTCATGACTTAATTCTTAATTTAATTTTTGTTAATGTATAAATTGTTTATAATTTAAATTCTTGTATGTAAATATGTTTAAAAATTAAAATTCTTAATTTATTTTTATAATATGTAAATATGATATAATTTGTTTATAATTTAATTTTGCATGTAAATAATGTTTATTATATGTTTAAAAATTGCTAATTTAATTTTTGTAATCATAATTTTATTTTCATAATTAACTTAATTTTTATAATTTGCAAATAATTTATAACTTTATAATAATCAATATAATTGTTCATATTTTCTTATTAACCTTTAAGAATTTTGTTTATTATAATATTCTTGTTTATTTCATTATTATTATTATTAATTATGTTTATATGATTGTTACTAACCCCATTTAATCTTATTATTTTCTACTAACCCAATTATAATTATTTATTTATTTTACTTATTATATTTAATTTTGCTTAATTATTATTATATAATTGCTCCTTGGTGTATTATTTAATAGTGATATTTAAATTATTTATTTTATGCTATGGTTAGTAAATAGGGAGTGTAAACATACTTGTAATATAAAATTAATTTAGATCATTTAAATTTAAAGATAAATATTAAAATTGTACACTCACACATGTAAGTCGATCTTTGATCGCCATCTCACTTCCTTAGGGATACCTCTCATGTTGCCTAATCAAAAAGGTCAAGTAGGGTGTATAAAGCAAAAGTCCCTCAAAATAAAAGCATCTAGTCCCTTAACGGATAGAAGATCAAGTCCCTTTCGAATGTTGCCTTCGTAATGATCTTGTCCCTTTCGAATAAAGATGATAGTCCCTCCAAAATTGCTTATACACCCCACAGTTGCCTACATAAACAGATGTCCCTTTACTTGTCCCTCACATCCAAGGTAATGACTACCTATTACTTAATAATAGGGATAGTCTTACCACTTAAGGGATTCAAGAACAGAAAAGACTTAAACTTAGGGTAGATTCCTCATAGTTACTTGCTCACTCTTCAAAACTTTTCAAACACTTCACAAATTTCAAACAATTTTCAAAACAAAGGTTTATACGCATCCGTACATGGATCATTATAAAACTCTTAAGAAAATTTCTATTCACACACTTCACATTTTCAAAAAACATTTTAAAGTGAGCTAAGTAACTAAGAGCCCATGGATAACCATGGATGTAAAGGGTGCTAACACCTTCCCTTTACATAACCTACCCCCCGGACCCAAAAATCTTTTAAAAAGGTCTTTCCTGTTCTTTTATACCTTTCCTTTGGATAAAATAAAAGTCGGTGGCGACTCTTGCTATCCGCAACATAACTAAAGTCAGTTCTCCCACCGTGTTACAAGGTGACCCTCACAAAGTCATTTAAACCGGAAAAAAAAGAGAAGAAAAATTTTTTTGCCACAAAAAGAAAAAAATTGCAAGTCACCTATTGTTAGTTGGTTCAGAGGTATCTGGCACTGAACTTGGTAGGGCGGATTATGATCCGATCCCCCGCAGCTACATTTAGGCGAAATAAAAACAGGTTTACACATGCTTATGTACCAGAAACCTTATGTTATGGATCAGAATCACTAACCGGTCACTCTACTATGAAGCATGTACGAATAACGGGTTTAATGTGATTGCGCCTGAATGAAAAGGACCCAAAAAGATGAGAAGATAGGCCAAGGTATTGTGGGATGACATGGAGTGGTTAATATAGGATTGAAGTTTGTGTTTGTGTTACTATGGTACCCTTGGTTCACTTAGTTAGTACCTGTCACTGCATCCTGACTTGAACTTAGAAGCCCTTTAGCCCATAGACACGTGTTGACACCATATTTTCTTGAGCTTTAATGTTTGCTTGAGGACAAGCAAAGGTTTAAGTGTGGGAGAATTTGATCACACTAAATTTCACCGTATTTCTGACTCCGATTTCGCATGCATTTTTAGCTTTTATTGTTATTTTGTTATGTTATTACTTTGTTTTCTTTTGTTTTCAGGTTTTTATTGTAATCGGGGCTTGAATCGAGAAAAGGAGCGAAAAAGGAGTAGAAACAGAAGAAAACCTAGAAATTCAGCGTTTTGCACTTACGGCACCCACCGTGGCGGGCGCCATGGGGTTAGCCATGACGTGGTCACGTCTCAAGACCACTCCACAACTGCCAAGACCCACGATCCCCACTCTTCCATTCCCTATGAGTACTATGGCGGGCGCCATAGGCCTGTGGCGGGCGCCACAAGGCAAAAATACAGTTCCCTCCACTTTTTAGTGGAGGGGCGTCCTGGTCATTTCCCGCATTTAGTTTTCCTATAAATAGGACTTTAGTTTTTCGTTTTTCATCATCCAAACTTAGATTTCTCTAGGCATATATCAGTTTTATAGCAGTTACCATTCCACATCGGGGTGTTTCTGCAATCGAGTGATCGAGACTGTAATCTGTCTGTGTGATCGAGTTTTGGAGCACTCTAGAGGAAGTTAATCCTGCCGCCATTTTAATTCCAGTTCGTATTTTACTTTTCTACATTGCTTTACTTTCATTTATTATCCGCACTCGCACTTTATTTTATTTATTTCCTGCACTTGCTTTACATTCATTTACTTTCCGCACTCGCACTAAATTCCTTTACTTTCCGCACTCGCACTAAATTACTTTTATGAAAAATTATAAAAAGAACCTTTACTTTATCATGTCTAACTAATTCCATAAAGGTTAGGATGTAAGGATCGTAATTAAACCAGTAATCCGTATAATTGTTCGTGGAAGCACTTAAGGGCTATTTTATCTTTCAATTCAATCTAATTGTTTTTAACTATTTCAAAAACAGCCAAAAGCGCTTTGTCTAGTTCATTAGAAGTTTTTAGATTGAAAAGAAAAGAGATTTTAAAACGATTTTCGGACGCGTTAGGAAGTTTAAAGTCTGGTTCGCAAGAACCTCTTTTTGCTAAGAAATCCAGGTTAAAATACTTTTCAACTTAGTTAAGATACTATATTTCTTAAAAATAGGTTTACTACTCTAACGCAGTACGCACCTTTTTATCCGTGACAATAGGAGGGGTTGATTAGAGAGTACAACTCGGTTCTGAATACGCGAAAGCGACAGTTCCTGTTAAATTAGTTCTTTTCAAAGTAGAAAACATTGCCCATAAGTAGTTCCATTAACGAGTATTGTATTATCATTGATTACGTGAATTACATTCGAGCCTGTCTTTGTTTATTGTTTAAAATTATTATTTTATTTGCCATTGCACCCCTCTTAAAACCCTTATATTTAGTTGCCTTAGATACACACCATAACAACAGGTACGATAGATTGACACTTGGTCTCTGTGGATTCGACAATCTTTTATATTACTCTGACGTGTTCGTACACTTGCGAAAAACACGCATCAGCCCTACCCCACTACCTACGTACCTCATCAGGATAAATGAGGATCAGAGTCGTCGTAGTTCATCTAACTAAGGCGGGAACTTGTTTGTGTTTTTTAGGATGACATTGCCATAGCTCTAGCTCAGGTGTTACCGGCTCTGACTCGAGGGTGTTTACCGTGTCGCTGTTTGAACTGTCGAGACAAGTCATGTTCGTCCGCAAAGGGTATGAGATGAGAAGAGAAAACGTGATGTCTTGGTTTATTGTCTCTTAGAAGAAATGTTTTGAATTTATGTTTATAGTATGTACAACACTAAAGACTATGATGCAGGAGCGAATACTTTCCAAGATCGCCCCCAATGGAACGTTTGTAAGGCATCCTAGAAGAGTGGAGGAGACCTCCACTAATCATTTCCCGTATAGCTTAAGGCTCGTGGCGCATTATACACATTTTCCTTTATTAAGTGTTTTGATTTTTTCTTTAAGATGAGAAGTGAGACTCAAGTTGGAAAAGCAAAACTCTAAGGGAAACTAGACTTACCCTAAGTTAGTTGAGTTTGAAGATGACCTATGGTTAGTGAGGTTTGAAAGATTAAATCTACCTAAAGATATTAGACTAGAAATGCGAGTACAAAAAGCAACAATGAACAATATGGTCCTCCTAAGTCATGGTGGGTAAAAACGTGTATGAAACGTAAATGGGATGAAACGATGGATCGGGTGGGTCGATTGCATGGTGCTAAGACGCACGACTTATAGTGTGCAACATACAAGGCTTGCTTTTGGTGTAATGGAATGGAACGATGGTAATTGAGGAATCCTAAAGTCACATGAAACTTTATTTATTTATTTGAAAATTTACTCGATGTTGGATTGAGTATCTTATTTTGCTTTTGAGATTTTGGTTTTCTATCGATTCGTTTTATCTTTTCTATCCTAATTATAGGAACTATACAAATATTACATCACAAGGTACACAAAATATAATCGAGGCATAATAAACATAATCCAAGTCCATACGTGAATCCTCGAAAAATACCTTGCAAAAAAAGCAAATTGTTAGTAAATGAAATGAAAATGAATATGCAACAATATGATGGAAATGAATTAAGATGACAAAAATAACAAAATTCCTGGAAAAAATATGAAATTAATTCCCTTGGGTCTCTAACTTGACTATAATATTGTGTTAAAAAAGCTCCTAAAAATTCAAAGTCTAACTATGTCAAATGATCACTTAAATTTATCTAAGGTTCAATCATAATTTTACACAAATCACACTACCAAAACAGTGGATAAAATGACCTAAAAAATACACCAAAAATATCATACGTTCTATTATTTGTCCTCTAATCATAGCAAAAAGAATGGGCCAAAACTATTACAGGAAGTGAGAGAAATAAAATGTACAAAATTATGTGTTCAATTTGAGAATTCAATCTAAAAACAATTAAATGAAAAATCGAAATTAAATTGAAAAATGATTAAATTAAGAAAGTAAAAATATAGAAAATTTCTAAATTGAATTAAAAGGCTATTATAATTTTTGGGGAATTTTATTATTTGTTTTACTATTTTTTATTAATTAATTTTGAAACTATATTAAAACAAAAATTAAAAATAAGAGAAATGGAGGAGGGGGTGCAGTAAGTAAATTTTTTTAGTAAAAAAAAACAAATGGGCTTGAGAATGGGGGCGCGGATAGCAATCCGGCTTAGGCCCCATTCGCAGGTGGCCTGAGGGAGTATCACATGAACCTTCGGTCAAGACGTTGACTTTAATATGGGTCGTCTGATCTTAAGTCTTCTAAAGGTATTTTCATCAAAGGATCACAAACGCATGCTTCATGGTACCTATGGTGGACGACGTCCACACGAATAACCGCATGAGTAGCCTACCGAACGGTGAGAAGTGTCACCGCCGGTGTGGCTGAAGGATCCAAAATCTTATCCAAACTTATCTCACTTATGACCCCTAACGATAGACCTTTATTAGTGATTAATATCATTAATTATTCTTAATCTCCCATTATCCTCACAATATTCCCTTAATCTTCTTTATTTAATTAACTAAAAATGGAATTATAAAACAAAAGAAAGAAAAAGACATAAAGGGAATAAGAAGGAACCCAGTGAACCCTAGTTCTTCCTTCGTCTTTGCTTTTCAGTCGCCGTCGGGATCTTCTTCCCTAACCTAACCCTCTGCCGCGAATAACCAACGGAGAAGATGAAAGCAACGATGGTATCTCATCCTTTCCCCCCATGATCTCAACCTAATCATAATCTAAACCATCATCTCTTCACCGCTAATCCAAAAAAACCGATTCTCAGAAAGATACTCAAAACTCAAGAGCAGCAAACAATACACAACAAATATCTCATATACCTGAGAATTTGAGTTCGTACCTTGTGATTAGACGTTGTATCGATGATGTCAGAAGAAAGATGACACTCCCATTGTGACGCCGCCGCGATGTTGATTATGGTTCTGACGCGATGAAGACACCTTCGAGATATGCACAATCATGTTCAGGTACAATTCGATTTCACTTTTTCTTCTTCCGCTCTTGCTCATGATTCTGAATTGTTATTGAATTTGGATGTTGTGGTTGTTCACAGGTTGAAGGTTTTGTTAGTTACGATTCTTGCGGATTCTTGATGTGGATTGTTGTATTATTGAATCGTTTCTTTGTTCTACATCATCTTCCGGATAGTTGTTTGGTTGATTTCTCTGCGTGTTTTGTGTTGAAATTACAGGTGCATTGAATCGATTGAGGTGAATATGATTATCTGGATATTTCTATGAGGTTGATGATGAAGAAGGCCCCTTTGAGGGTGAAGATGAGGATTCTGAGAGTGATGAAGATTGATTGAAGATGGAAGTTGTTATCAAGTTGTTAACTCTCTGCTGTTACATATTGAAATCAGAGAATGAAGGTGACGACGAATTGCTGAGGTTGAAGTCGAAGATTTAAGGAGAGAGATTGATTCAGAGAGAACATGGAGATTGATGCAAAATGGGATGGAGATATGAGGAAGATGAAGGATGAATGAGAGAGATGAAAAAGGAAAGGAATTTGCAGAAAGATGAAGATGGATTGAATAAGAGCCGTCGCAATCTGCAGCAACCAAACACAATTTATAGCTGATGAATTGAGGGCTTCTTTGGTTTTCCACAGGTATGATTGGTTAAAAGTTTGTTAGAAGTTCAGTTAAGTTTCGGTTGTGAATTTGTTATGACTCTAGCTGAAATTAGTTAGCAACTTAATGATTGGTTTTCTGATTTTTTTTGTTTTTCTATTTCTGAATCTGTTATGAGTCCCTCTCTTTTCCTTTGTAAAAAACCTGCTAGAATTGGCTATGTACCTTATGTCTTGAACTTTTTATTTCCGTTGTTTTTGCTTCCGTTGAAGATGATATGAATTTGCTTCTGAATTTGCTTTATGTCTTGAACTTTATGTCTTGAACTTTATGTCTTGTGAATTTGCTTGTGAATCTGTCTTGAACTTTATGTCTCTTCTCTTTTCTTTCTGTTGATTTTGCTTCTGAATTTTTCTCTGTGAATTTCTCGTAACCGATCTCTTCTTCCTTTCTTTTCTTATCAGTTTATCAGAATTTGGCAATTGAAGATGGGGAGAAAATAGGTGATTGAAGAATGTCGACGGAGAATAAAGAGGTGATGATGTATCTTGAAGCATCCGATTGAAGATGATGTGCCAGATTGTAGGGTCGGGTGAAGGAGCCTTAAAATTCATGAAGAATGGAGAGATATCCAAGATTCAAAAACTCTGTTTCTGGTTATCAACTTTCAATAATCAGGCTTCATTTTTTCCATCATTTTTGTTGTTCCTTCCATTGACTTATCGGTTAGAGATTCCTGTTGTACCCGGATTTTGGCGATGGATTTTCTGTATAACTTATTATTCCTGAAATTCTGTTTTCAAAACTCTTCAAAATTTGTTATATTGACTAATTATGAAAATTTACTTAATTTCCTTGAAACTTGCCATTGAAGACAGCAATTCTGATAAATGTTTCTGGTATAATATCTTCTTTTCATGCCAATTATTCTGGCTTTTAAACCTTCCGAACCGGCTAGCACGTTAAGACTATATTGTGACTTCAATTGAATGACTTCTAAATGATCATAAAAGAATAGATTTTTCTGTGATATGGTTCACAAGAATTGGGTAACACCACAACTCATTGGTGAATAAACTTGGATTTTAAGCAAAAAATGGTTACTAACAAAATTGATTTATGGCATAAAAAATGGATTAAACGGATAATTAATATTTGGTGAAGTTTAAATTAGGATTTGAAACTAATACACAATATTGAAAAACAGATATTTGCATCAGGTATGAAAGGTAATTTAGGATGGTGGTTGTAACTTGGATGCGGAAGTGGACAAATAAAATCAGACAAAAATCGGATACTTCTTGAACATAACTTATAGATTTGTCTATCATGGAATTAGTGTTAAAACAAACGGATACGGATGACAATGATTTATGATGTGGTTTAGAATGACTTAGGTCTTTAAATTGCTTTGAAACCAATCTCGAGGTCATGTCCATCTAAAGCCTACAACAATTCCATTGAACCTGAAACACACTCTTGGAAGTAAATCTCATGGTCTCGAATTTTTCAATATAAGGCCTTCTTCAATATAAAGCCTAGTCTCACGTCTGGGAAAACTCTAATTCGCTTTGTGAATTTGAGAGCTTGAATTCAAACCAAGATTAAAAATTCATGAACATGTTTCTGACCCCAATAACAGGTCTATGACAATGACATCTGAATGTGAAGCGTAAGCCAACTAAATGGTAATAAATATGAGGGCAAATTTTGGGGTGTTAGACTATTCTAGCTTAAATAATGTCAGATCACTAATCATCATGTGAAATCTCCAGAATTCCCCTTCAGGTGACACAGGCAAAATTATTAAAAATCAGGAAATTCTCCTTCAGGGGCCCTGACGCGGGCCTTGTCCCGTGACACAGGCAGCTGTGTCAGGATGCTGACATCACATGCGCAACTTCTTCTTCTTCAGTGGCCCTGACACGGGTCGTGTCCCATGACACGAGCTCCCATGTCAAGCTTCTGGACTTGTGATTTTTCTTTCTTTGTTCCACCTTCTTCTGACATGGCCAGTATCCTGGTACACTGGCACCCGTGTCAGGCTTCTGTACTGCTGCCAAAAAGCTTTTTGCAAACTCCAAAACTTCATTGTGCATGCATCTGATCATCGACTATTCATGTATATCTGAGAAACATGAAAATACTACCAAATAAAACCATAAAAGGCCTAGAAATGAAATAATATAAGAACTTAGACTTGCTTAAATAAAAACAAAAACACTTAGTAGAAAGCGATAAAAGGAATTCAAATGCAAAAGAAATAACAGATAAGTTAGACACAAAATAACTAAAAACTACGAGTGAAAACCATGATCAAATTACCCCCACACTTAAATTATTGCTTGTTCTCAAGCAATAAGCTTGCATACAGCATTTTAGCACAAATGAGTTGTCAGATGACAGACTTGTTCAAGTGAGATGTGTCAATACTCATACGTGAACTTTCGTTCCAATCGGCCCAACAAGTTCTCTTGGTTCTTCTTTGTTAACACAAGTATCCTACAAACAATACACTGTGGTAAACCATGCACCTAAATTCTCCTTTCGGTCACCTCTTCAACTATGCTTTGGGCTTAAGTATTTTTCTTCCATTTTCCACCCCTTTCATTTGGATAATCATTTTAAGGCATTTAATGATAATGTTTCCTCACATGCATAAAATTGATCAAGAATCTTCTATAGGCACCATTATTTTTCTCGCATATTGGCGTTTATTTGTCCACTTTGGGACGACCTTTTTGAATCAACTGCCGTTAGGCTAAGTAATTAGGTGAGGGTTACCCAACTTAGAAGGACTAGTTGTCTAAATGCCATAATTCACACTTTTTTTTCCGGTGCCCTTAATTATTTTTCTCAATCAACCCTCTACACACAATTCTTGTTAATTATGCCAGACTATCATTATAAACTACTCGGGAATACTTCTCAAATCTAAGCATTATGGCACAAATCTACATGTTGGACTTGTTTCCTTACTCGGAGAATTCAGGGTGTTCAAGTTATACCAAATTTTCAAATTTTCCCAAGTCCCTACATTAAGCTTCTTTTCACTCAAAATCTATATACTTTCTCAACCAACCCACAATCATAGTGTTCAACACAATTTTTTCCAGTTCTCATAATGGGAGAATTCACAGTAGTTTTCAAAATCAAAAACCAACATAACAAAAGAAAAACAAAATTTCCTAAAACAAAACAAAACATGAAAAACAGACGAAAAGCAAAAATAAATAACTAACCCCCCCCCCCCCACACACACACACACACTTGAATCAAATAGTTTCCACATTGTTTTAAAATAAACATGTGAAGGGACTCACAAAGCTCACTGAGGTGGAGGGAAGTGCAGCCTCATCTGCTACATGTATAGGTACATCTCATCCATCATCTTCTCTTGATAGTTCTGCTCACTACCTTGATGTGACTACTCCTCCTTGATTTTATTGATCTCAGTTTTCAGCCAAGTCCATTGATTCGACATCCTAGAGAATGACCGAGTCCCCGTGCTTGATGCTCCGACATGAGGAGGAACAGTTTTGTGCGGCTCAGGTTCAATCTGGAAACCTTCTAGTTCTTGGGTACCAGCATCAAAAGTTTCATCATCCTACTCATCCACCACATTGAGGACGACACCACCATATCACCAATTATCAGTGTCATCAATCCCACAATAGTGGGGGTTAGGGAAAGTCATAAGATATTGACCATAACACATTAAAGAGTAATAATCATTAGCTAAATCAATCATACCTTGATGGACCAAGGCATTCATGTCCAGACGGTTTTTACCCGAAACCGATGTTTCATCATGTGCAACCTGGTCATATCCCATGTGTTTAGAAATATGGGTAATCATACCCCCAACAGAGATGCCACCAGATGTAGCCTGACCAACTCCTCCCAAATAATCTGCTTCAAATGCAGCAGCACTCACCGAAATACGATTAGTCATCGCATATATGAAATACAACTCCTTTTACGTGGATACCCATGTACTGTCACCCCGGGCAAACAATGTGTATGCGAGGCATTTATGAGCATATCTAAAACAAGGATTCTGGATCCCTGAAGCTTTTGTTGCCTTTGCCACATACTCAATGTGGCCAGTGATTGACGTCCAGAATGTATGCGCGTCAAAATCCTCCGGAACAAATCCGGGGCCATCAATTGGGAGGTTCAGAATACTCCATATATCCTCCACTGTCAACTCGTGATCATTATCATATAACCTGAAACTCATGGTACCGAAAAAATAGTTAGCAGTACCTATCTATTTTTTCTCAATTTAAACTCAATCGTGCTAAAAAATTCAAGTGTGATGTTGTAACACGGTGGGAGAACTGACTTTCTATAAATGTTGCGGATAGCAAGAGTCACCACTGACTTTTATTTTATCCATAAGGAAGGGACATAAAAGAACAGGAAAGACCGTTTTTAAAAGACTTGGGTTCGGGGGGTAGGTTATATAAAGGGAAGGTGTTAGCACCCTTTATATCCATGGTTATCCATAGGCTCTTAGTTACTTAGCTCACTTATTCGTTTTGAAAAAGGAAAGTGTAGTGTGTGTTTAGAAAATTTTCTAAGTACTTTGTAATGATCCTTGTATGGATGTATACAAAGCCTTGTTTTGAAAATATTTGAAAATAGTGAGGTGTGAAAAGTATTTTTAAAGTGTAAGCAAGTAACTATGAGGTACCTACCATAGACTAAGTCATTCATCATCTTGTATGTTCTTTCAAGGGTAAAACTATCCCTATTATTAAGGAATAGGTAGTCATTACCTTGGATTTGTTTAAGGGACGGGCGTAGGGTCATCATACGGTCAACGAAGGCAACTGGAGGGTGTCTTTAGCAATTGGGAGGGACTATCATCTTTTAAACCGAAGGGACATGATCATTCTAGGAAACACCGTAGGCAACATCGTAGGGACTTGATCTTTTAACCGGGGGGACAAGATGATTTCATTTATAGGGTTTTGCTTAAGACACTCCACTTTCGAGGGACTTGACCGTGTTAAAGGCAACCAAGAGGAATACCCTAGGAGGTGCAGACGGCGATCATAGATCGACTTACGTGTGTGAATGATTTATTTCAGATATTTATTTATTTTTTATTTAATTTTCTAATTCCTTTTTTAATCATTTAATCTTTTCACTCTCTATTTACTAACCAGGCAATTAAATAATATAATTAAAAGGACAGAAAATAAAACTACGTTATTACAAGACTTTGGGGCGGATACAAAATAATTGGGCGGAAAGTAAATTACAATAAATATAAACCTATACATTTTTTCTAATAATTAATAATAAAGCAAAGAAAAGAATAATACTTTAAATAATAAAATAAAAGCAAAATTAAAAAAGATAAAAATAAATTAGGGTTAGAATTAAGTTTTAATTAAGAAAATTAGGGTTGATTTTAGAAAACTATGGTTAGTGACAAATATTAGGGTTTTCAAATAAATTTAAATTTATAAGGAAAATATAACCTAATTACTAATTATTAATTTACAAATTAACCAAAAATAGAAATTTAATTGTTTATATGAGAAATATTTATTATTTTTTAATTAAGAGAAAGATCAAATATTTAAAAGAAATAATTAATAAAATTTAAGAAAAATAGGATAGAAATATGATTCTAGATACTAATTAATATGTAAGTTGATTAAATTATATATAAAAAAAGATATTATTAACAAAAAGAATTAAATAGTTTTTTTTATAAAATAAAGTTATTATTAAGAAATATTTTTCTTTTTATAAAATGATGGTAATTATTTTTAAAAAAAATGGTGATTAACTATTTTATTAAATTAATATAAAACAAAATTAAAACAAAATTAAAAAAAAAAGACAAAAAAACGCTAAAAAAGGAAGGGGGACCTGGGATTCGAACCCAGGTCCAATACCTTGCAAGAACACAACTTCTACCAACTGAGCCAACGCGCGCTGGTGATATCTTTAGGAAGCGAAACCATTATAAGCCTTGCACAAATTCAAAAACATATTTGAACGCGCCAAGACCTTCTTCAACCTCCAACCGTCATCTTAGCTTTTAGTGACACTTTGTCCATCACAAAAGGTTATAGTGACGGATCTTCTTCGTTACTATAGATCCTGCAAGCTAAAACATCACAAACACAAGCGATAAATGAATTATAAAGACCCAAATTGATCAATATTAATCCATTAAATCCAAATATATCATTAATTTGGTATGAAATCGTCTTATTATAGAATCCCCAATTCGCGATTTGAAGAAACATAACAATGGCATCTTGTGCATTCGGCCATGGAACCTCGGTCTAAGCACCCAGAATCATTCCTTGTTTCATCATAAACAACTTTAAACAGTAAAAAACGATTTATATAAATTACATTAACGAAATCGAAAAAAATTAAAACAAGCATGAAGAGTGATTCAGTTTGTATGTTTCATGGCACTATGGATGATGATGATGATTGCTACATGATCAGTGAACCTAAAGGAAGCTATTGCAAGCTCTTAAGACCTTTGAAACTACCTGAATTCGCAAAACTGATTTGGATTTTTATGTGAAAATTTTGAATTTGGAACAAGGTTTGTGGCTGCTGATTTTCGTGTCCAGGCCTTGGTTTATGTTTGTATATATGTGAGGAATAAGATTAGGTTAAAAGTTGGGCTTTGGATCAAGGATTTTTGGTTGGTTCATTGTGAAGAAACAATTACCATAAATATGAAAAAAAATTAAATGAACTCTTACCACTTTGAGTGTACACGAATTTGGCTTTTTCCAATCAGCTTTAAATGTTATAAGATTCATTCCCAAACCAAAATTTGATCTATTATTTGATGTTTTATATTTTATTTTTATTTAAATTGAATTTTAAGAAATAAAATCCAAAATAATAGAAAATAAATTATAAAAAATCAGAATAAATTACCAATGGGTCGTGCATGACTTTTTTTTTAGATTGGGTTGCAATTTGATGGGCGGGTCCATTTGGAAAATTTTGAAGTTTAGGTCTTATTTGCTTCATACACCCTTTAAAAATTCCTCAACTTTGACAAGGCACAACTCCCTCAATTTTAAAGCTATGAAGGTGTTCTTGGACTTTATATAAAGCTTAGAGAGTTCTCTAACCAACCCTTTTAGTACCTGGTCCATATCGTTTACCATTTTCATATTATGAGCTTTGGAAAAAGTTGACTTTTTGTTGACTATCAAAAGGACCTATAATGTTTTAGCTCATACCTTCCAAATGAAGTATTTTTAGGTTTGGCTTGTGAGACACAAAGTTGTAGAGAATTCAATTTCCTTCAAAATGAGCTTTGGATGGGAAATTTTCTGATGAATTATGTGAAAGTTATGGCTGGTCAAAGTTCAGTTGACTTTTACTATGAAACCCTAATTTAGAAACTTCATGATTCTTGATGATCTGAAATTTCCTTGATGAATCATGATCAACCCTTGATAAAATGATGGATTTTACCTCATAATCTTGATGTTGGAAAAAATCTTGAAGTTTGACTTTAATTTGACCATAGTTGACCTCAGTTTGACTTTTTAACCAACTTGACTGATTTTTGAATATCTGATCATCTGACTAGTCAAACTTATTGGAAAAGCTCTGAAACTTGACATGGGGATTCTTGAATACATGTGGGATGTTATGAAGCTCACTTGAGGCCTTGGAAGTCCATTTAACTTGGAGAAGTTCAAAACCCTAGTTCTGGATCCATTGTTCAGGAGGAGGCTTAGTCTAATGAAACCCTCAAACTCTTTGACCAATTGGGGACCTTGTGAACCTTGAGAGAACTCTTGGGAAAAATTGCTTTGATTATGGGAGGGAAAGTTTTGGGGTACAACAGATGCGCTCTTATGTGGGCGCCTCATATTGCATGAATTCTATCATTACAAATGTATGGAAGATCCTATCCACCTTAACAGATAACTCTAATTGCGATAGAGTTTTAGGACATAAATACCTTCTCAGTGTAATTTTGCGTTTGACATACAAACCATACCTCCTCTTGTGCTCCTTAGTGTCGAAGATGATTTTGTGGGCATCTGGCCTCCGAATTGTGCGCTTCTGTGGGCACGAGGGCTCTGCAGCGGTTTGCTTTCCCTTATCTCCTCTCTTTGGGGGCATTTTCGTCCACCTGAAAAATAAAAAATAAAACTAAAAAAAAATATTAGTGCAAAAATTTATCGTAGACGTGACGAGGGTGACGGGCTGAGCAACTTTTGTGTAGCGGGGTTGTAGTTTAGGTGAGTGGGTGCTTAGGAAAATGAAGGTTTTGTGATGAGAGGCAATGGCGTTTTAAGTTTTTTATGAGAAGAGAGGAAGAAAATGACTTAATATGGTAAAAAATGGGTTAATGAGTGGTAATAGTGAGATAAAGGGGAATTATTAGCCATAAAATACGTGGGGCCCATCCAAGGAGGCGAGTTTTTTAAATTTTCAAACAAAATATCATACGCGCTCCCTGACACAGGCCGTGTCCCCTGACACGGGCAGTCGTGTCAGGGCATTGACCACCACCAAAAAATCATAATTTTAGAATGCTCCCTCTAGGACCCCTGACACGGGCCGTGTCCCGTAACACGGGCAGCCGTGTCAGGGCACTGGTTTCCTCCAAACTTGTTTGTTTCGTATGTGCCCCAGGTCCCCAAGACACGGGCAGTGTCCCGTGACATGGGTGGCCGTGTCAGGGCTTTGATTAACTTTAGAAAATCATCCTGACTTGTATTTTTGACCAGTTTTCATGAATTCTTCTTCCCTCAAGCTTGTTATGTGAGTGACTATAACAAATTAATCATCTGCAAAATGAAAAAAACAATAATTAGAATGAAAAATCATAGGTTGCCTCCCACGCAGCACTATGTTTAATGTCGCATGGCTCGACGGTTATCCATCTTACATCGTAAGACGAATAACATCCACTTGACCAATTGGCTACCCTTGGAAATAGGGTTTTAATCTCTCCCATTCACCTTGAAAGTATAATCGTTATCTTGGTTTTTAAGTTCAATGGCTCTGTGCGGAAATACTTTATAAGTAACAAATGTTCTTGAACATTTAGACTTGAGCTATCCAAGAAATAGTTTCAACCTGGAGTTGTACAAGAGGGCCAGTTGTCCTTCAAAAAACTCTTTCTTCACAATCTTTCTATCATGCCATTTCTTCATTTGTTCTTTATAGACTTTGGCCTTTTCATATGCGCGGTTCCGAAATTCTTCCAACTCATGGAGTTGAAGAATTCTAGAGCTTCCTCCGGCTTGAGATAGATCCATGTTCAGAAATTTTAAGTCCCATAAGGCCTTGTGTTCTAATTCCAAAGGTAGATGGCAAGCTTTCCCGTAGACTAGTTGGTAAAGTGACACACCTATTGGTGTTTTAACGTCGTTCGATAAACCCATAATACATCATCCAACTTTTTTGCCCAATCCTTCCGAGATGAATTCAATGTCTTTTCAAGAATCTGTTTAAGTTGTTTGTTTGAAACTTCAACTTGACCACTCGTTTGAGGATGGTAGGGAGTGGAAATACGATGTTTCACATTGTACTTCAGGAGAAATCTTTCCATGAGGTGATTTAGAAAATGAGTTCCTTTATCACTTATTAATACCCTTGGTACTCCAAACCTCGCAAAGATATTTTCTTTCAAGAACTTCACTACAACCTTAGCATCATTAGTCGGTAATGCCACAACTTCAACCCATTTAGAGACATAGTCCATCACTACCAGGATATAATTTTTTCCAAATGACGGTGGAAATGGGCCCATGAAGTCTATCCCTCAAACATCAAACAACTCAACTTCTAACATGGAGTTCTAGGGAATTTGATTCCTCTTTGATATATTCCCAGTTTGCTGACACTTATCACACTCTTTCACTATCTCTTGACCATCTTTAAACAATGATGACCAGTATAACCCTGAATGAAGGACTTCAGTTGCGGTCCTATCACCAATAAAATGCCCCCCGTACTCGGAATCATGACAAGCTTTCAAGACATGTCTTTATTCCTCTTCTGGTACACACCTTTTGACTAAACCATCCACTCCTCTTTTGTACAAGAATGGATCATCCCATAAGTAGAACCTACAATCATGCAAAAACTTTTTCTTACGGTTAGAATTAAAATCATCTGGGATGATACATCTCACCAAATAGTTCACATAATCTGCGAACTAAGGCACATCAATAACAACTAGGATATGTTCATCAGCAAACTCATCCTTTATCAGTCTCGTTTCTTTTGTTTCCTCGATGGGTGACATTAGAGAGAGGTGATCAACAATAGTATTCTTACATCCTCTCTTGTCACGAATCTCCACATCAAATTTCTGCAAGAGTAGTATCCATCGCAAAAGCCCCGACTTAGAATCCTGCTTAACAAAAATATATTTCAAGGCGGCATGGTCAGTGAAAACAATAACTTTAGAACCCAAAAAATATTTCCTTAATTTATTAAAGGCGTAAACCACATCGAGCAACTCTTTTTTAGTGGTTGCGTAGTTCATCTGTGCAGGGTTCAACACATGACTAACATAGTAAATGAAATGTAACATCTTATCTCTATGATGTCCCATAACAGACCCAACTGCAATGTCGCTAGCATCGCACATGATCTCAAATAGAATAAACCAATCAGGGGCAATAATAATGGGTGCTGACACTAATTTATTTTCAATGTCTCAAATGCGTCAGCACACTCTTTATCAACACAAAAGCCTTATCTTTCACCAAAAGATTGGTTAGAGGCTTGACAATTTTTGAAAAGTCACTTATGAACCGGCGGTAGAAACCCGCATGACCTAAGAAATTTCTTATACCTTTTTTATTTACCGGAGATGGAAGCTTTGCTATTACCTCCACTTTAGCTCTGTCCATTTCGATCCCCTTGTGGGAGATCTTATGACCCAAAACAATTCCTTCTCACACCATGAAATGGAACTTTTCCCAGTTAAGGATTAAGTTGCTCTCCTGACATCTTTCTAAAACAAGAGAAAGGTTAGGTAAACAAATATCAAAAGAAGAACCAAATACCTAGAAGTCATCCATGAAGACTTCCATATGCTTTCAAGCATATAAGCAAAAAATAGAAGTCATGCATCTTTGAAAAGTGGTTGGATCATTGCATAACCCAAATGACATTCTTCTATAAGCAAAAATACCATAGGGGCATGTGAAAGTCATCTTCTCTTGATCTTCTGGTGCAACCGCAATTTGGTTGTACCCTGAGTATCCAACCAAGAAATAATAGTAATCATGAACAACTAACCTTTCCAATATTTGATCAATGAATGGTAAAGGGAAGTGGTTTTTCCTCGTGGCAAGATTCAACCTTCGGTAGTCAATACACACACGCCACCCTGTGACCTTCCTTGTAGGAATTAACTCATTTTTTTCATTTGTGATAACAGTAGTCCCTCCTTTCTTTGGCACCACATGGACCAGACTCACCCGCGAGCTATCAGATATGGGGTAGATGAGACCAACATCTAGCAACTTCACTACTTCTTTTCTTACTACCTCTTTCATGGCCAGATTGAGTCTTCATTAGACGACCAATTTATGGTAATCTTCCATACAAATCTTGTACATGCAAACATTAGGACTAATACCTTTCAAATCCTCAATCTCCCAACCAATAACACCCTTGTATCTTTTTATGACATCAATTAACTTTTCTTCTTGGAGACTCTTTAAACTCGAGCTTATGATGGCTGGACATTTTCCCTCGGTGTTGAGGAAAACATACTTGAGATTTTCCTGAATATGATTTAACTTTGTTCCCTTCTTTGTATCTTCACTCCATTTTATCAATTGAGGTTGCCTTAGATCCTCCCACCGGTGTGGTCGAGATCCCTTCCAAGGCGGTTGTGATTCCATCATAGCTAAAACTTCCAATTCTCTTTCTCTTACTTCTTCATTATCTTCAAGGATTTACAAACTTAAAACTTTCTCCAATGGTAATTTGGAGATATTTTCAACATTCTTATTTTCAACCATATGATCAAGTACCTCAATGTTGCTACTTGTGCCAAAATCATCTTTATGCTTCATGGTCTCTCTCACATCAATCTTCAATTCTTCATCATAAACCTTTAAAGTCAATGTTCCTCCTTCCATGTCTATCATCACTCTACCGGTTTCCAAAAATGGTCTTCCAAGAATTAGTGGAATTTCTTCATCTTCCGGCATCTCAAGTATAACAAAATCTACTGGAAACACAAAATTTTCAACTTTCACAAGAACATCTTGGACTACCCCATACAGGAGCTTCACCGAGTGATCTGAAAATTGGAGGGTCATTCTAGTGTCTTGTACAACACCTATACCCAACTTTTTGTAAATGGATAATGACATGAGACTAATACTTTCTCCCAAATCAATAAGAGCTCTTTTGAATGATATATTTCCAATTGTACAAAGGATAGTCACAGAGCCTTGATCTTTCTTCTTCACTAGAATCTTCATACCCTACAAAATAGTACTACAAGTTTTGGTTAGAATCGGTTGTGTATCAGTGGTTCTCTTCTTCGAGATGATATCCCTCATGAACTTTGTATATTTACTCAAGTTCCTCCGAGAATAGGATGTTTAATTCAAGCTTTTTAAACATCTCAAGAAACTTTTCAAACTCCTTCTCTTAATGCCCCTTCTTCTTATTCCTAGGTGGATAAGGAAGCTTAATCATTGGTTTGGGTTCAAAAACTCGCTCTAGTACCACCTTTTTTGGTACAATGACTTCTTCTTCAACTACATGATTCTCTTTGATCTCTAACTCTACTTCAAGAATTTTATCTTTCAATTCAAAATCTTTCTTAATAACATCATTGGATTTCTTACTTGTAGTTACCGCATTAACATGATGATGATTTTTTAGATTAGTAATAGTTGCACTAGGGAGAGCACCTAGTGCTTGATAAGTTGCAAGTTATTGAGCAATTTGACTCATCTGCACTTCAAGGTTCTTTATGGTAGCATTTATGTTCCTAAGATTACTTTTTGTTTCTTCTTGAAATTGGGAACTTTGAGCGGCCATTTTTTCAATGGCAATTTCCCAATAAACTTTTCTTGGTGCCTATTGTTGATATTATTGTTGAGGTTGTTGATATTGTTATTGGTATGTTGGTTGTTGATATAACTGTTGATATGGCCGATATGGTGGTTGTTGTGGTTGATATTGTTGTTGTTGTGGAGTTTGAGCTTGCTTCTGAGCATTTCCTTGTTAATCCTTATAGGAAATATTTGGATGGTTTTTCCAACCTGGATTGTAGGTGTTGGAGTAAGAATTGTTCTGCTTCAAGAAATTTATTGCTTCAGCTTGGTCTTGTTTAGCTACACAGTGCATAGCAAAATGAGCCCCCCCCCCCCACAAATCTCACAGTTAATTGCTTGGACCGGTTGCACTTGTGCTACAGTTTGATTACCAAGATTCATCTTTTTCAACCTTATTTCTACCTCTTCAGCAATCTGATCTTCCATCTTAACAACATGTTCAGTAAGCTTTAAATCAATTTTCCCTTCAGGTTGACTTACCGTCCTGTCATATAATTCCAAATGCTCATTTGTAGCAATAGCTTCTATGATCTTTTTGATGCTAGTGGCTGTTGAGATATTAGTCGAGTCACCTGCAGCTGTGTTGATAAGTTGTTTGGTCTTTATCCTGAGACCATTCACAAAATTCTGCATTTGCTCAGTTGCATCCATGTTATGAGTAGGACACGCGACCAAACATCTCTTGAATCTCTTGTATGCATCTCCAAGTGATTCTATCTCTTTCTGTTTAAAATTCACTATATCATACCTCTTGCAGATGTATACAGAAGCAGGGAAATATTCATTCAAAAATGCAGTTTCCATTTCTTGCCAAGTGGTAATACTTCCAACTGGTAGTGAGTAGAACCATTCTTCAGCATCATTAGTTAAATTGAAAGGAAACATAACCAACCTCTTTGCCTCTTCAGAATGCCCATCTATTTTTAAAGATGTTGTAGTAGTAAGGAATCTTTGTAGGTGCTTATTTGTATCTTCGTTGATCTTTCTCGAGAATGGCTTACTCTCCAACTGCCAGATTGTTGACGGGTGCAACTGAAAATCAACAACATTTATTGGTTGGTTCACAATTGTCATCCGCATCGGTGGAACTTTTGCTCCTCCATAGTCACCTAACGGTCTTTCTACTGGAGGTTGATTTCCAACCATCTGAACGACCTCAGGTGTTGTCTCATTGTCTGTGTCTGAATCATTGTGCTCAGTATGCACAAATACCTCTTCCTTTTTTTCCGAAACAGAACAATAAGGCATGAAGAAACCTCTATCAGAGAACGCGGTCCTGTCATGACCAGAGTAAGGTGAAACTTTGTTTCTGTACCTGGTCGTTGCTAACGAGGTTGTAAGCGCTACCCTCATCCGAGAGACCCCTAAGGGGAAGAAACTAATCTACTTCACGAGTAAGGACCTTCAGGGGCCCGAGCTCAGGTACCAGCTGTAACACGGTGAAAGAACTTACTTTTTTAGTTTTGCTTTTGCAAAAAATGTTGCGGTTAGCAAGAGTCGCCACCGACTTTTATTTTATCCAATTTTATTAGGAAATGCATAAAAGTACAGGAAATACCTTTATTTTTAAAAAATTGGGCCCGGGGGTAATTATACAAAGGGAAGGTGTTAGCACCCTTTGTATCCATGGTTATCCATGGGCTCTTAATTGTTTGATCACTTTAATTTTCTTTTTGAAATGTGTTATGTGTTTAGAAAATATTTTGTAAAAAAAGTTTAACTTTGTAATGATTCTCGTATGAATGTATACAAAGTGTTTTTTTTTTAATATTTGAAAGTGTGAGGTGCAAAAAGTATTTGTTTTTTTTTAATTGCGAGTGAGCATTTAAAAGTTACTTACCCTTAATGTAAGGTATTTCGTATACTTATCGTTCTGATTGAGAGATAGTACTATCCATATCATTAGTGGGTGTAGCCGTAAAAACATGAGTATAAGCTATTAGTTAACTTAACTCAAAGTAAACAGAGTCGCCACCGCGCTTTTATTTTATTCCAAGAGGAAAAGGAATAAAGAGCGAATAAATCCTAATGAATCTAAAAGCAAAAAGCTAAAGAAACACAACAAAGAACCGGGTAAGGGAATAGGTTCACAATGGGAAGGTTTTGCGCACCCAAAATGTATGTGGTACTCCACAGGAGCCCTTTGAAAAATTTATTGCTTTTGGTTTAAAAAAAGTTTGTTAAAAGAGAGTGGAAGGATGAGAGAAGAATTATTTTTTTTAATATTCTTGTGTTTGGAGAGGTTTACCCCCCTCATGCCTACGTACCCACAAAGTGCAATGCGAGATCAAAACCCCGTAGTTCGTGGTACAAATAGTGAAAAAATAGTGTGTTGGATTGATTTTAAAATGTAAAGATAAGTCGTCATTCTTTAGCGAATAATTCCGCTAGAAAGAATGAATCATATCTAAACACGTGAAAAAGTTAAAATGAAAAGTGCACAAAGGCACAAAAATATTTGATGAGTTTTGTATTTTTTATAGTCTTTTGGAAAATGTTTTGATATTTTTACATGATTTAACACTTATTAAGAAAATAAAATAAAAGGTAAAAAACACTTTACCTAAGTCAAGGTTCGATTATGAAAGCGGTTTTAAGTTTGAAAACAAAGAAGATTTTGGAAAAAGGGAGAAGTTTTAAAAATTAAAGAAGGGGAGGAGATGAAGAGACAATCCTAAAAAGAAAATAAAAGAGATAAAGAAGGAAAGGCCTAACCAAACTTGATGGTGCTTCCCATTATGAGCACAAAAGTTCCATCCTTATAAGCTAGCAAGTGGCTAAATAAAGGCGGATTTACCAACTTCATGAAGATCAAAGCAAAGGAAAAGATATCATAAAATCTAAGTCCAAAATCTTCATTCCAATGCTAAAGATAATAACCATAGTCCAAAAATTAAAGTCACAAGTTTTTTAGAGGTTCAATCCTTTATTAATATTTTTTGTGTCCAGATGGACAAAAGGAAAATCAACACAACAATAATAAGAGCAAGAAATATAAACATGATAATGGATGAATAAAGCATAATAAAGCATAATAAAATAAAAGCAATAAAGGTGCAAAAAATTAAATGTTAGTAATAATAATATACATAATAGTGGTATGGTGAACTTAATCAACCACAACCAAAAGAGTAACAAAAATCAAAAGGCAACCGAATCCGCTTAGTATCTTACACTATAGGGATCAATCAAGGCAAATAGAACCAAATTCAATTAAATTTGAAAGGAGATTGGGATACCCAAAGCACCTACGCATCAAACATTCATAAGTCTTGGTTCTTAATGCAAAATGATCAATCACTTTGGGATTATGCGACCAACAGGAGGTCCGGTCTAGGAAAGTGCAAGTATCCAATTAGATTTTTACTCCGAGTTCGGGACACATTTAGGTCTATGTTAAGCAATCACCGAGTAATTTACGAAGTAATTATCCTACAAATGAGGCCGGCCACCACCAATTAAGGTGAACAATGTTATTGCTAATGCATTCGAGATGAACGATATGTAAATCGCTATCCGAACGCAATACCGCACAAAACTAAAGATGAATACCAAATTGAGTTACACTTATGGTATTCTTCCATCTTTAAGTTCAATCACTCATTTTGGTGGATTCCAGCATGAAAATGTCTCACTAATGCAAAGTACCTTAAATGAATTAAATAATTCACTTAAAGGTAGTTTTGATTTAATGAACATTAACTACTCTAATCTACACCCAAAGTCCATTGAAATTAAAGAGAAATCACTCTGAAAAGTGCTCCCCAAGGTAAAAATAAAAAGGAGGGAGAAGAAGAAGAAAAAGTAACCAAAAATAAGTTCAAAATAAGCCAAAAACAGCTTCTGATCTTGTGTTAACCGGTTAACCAAATAGGTTAACCGGTTAACGCAACAAATTTTCAAATCCTGCACCAAATAACACTGGTTAACTGGTTAACCAAAATACACTGGAAATGGTTAACCGGTTAACACTGTACCAGTGGCAGAAAAAATGTTGAAATTCAGCATGATCCATTTTTAAAATCTTTTTTCAAACACTTGATGATCATGAACTAAATTAGCACGAATTTTAAAACCAAAATA
The DNA here is from genome assembly GCA_963966055.1 of Lathyrus aphaca. NCBI lineage: Eukaryota > Viridiplantae > Streptophyta > Magnoliopsida > Fabales > Fabaceae > Lathyrus > Lathyrus aphaca. The sequence continues at coordinate 553,542,325 of OZ014520.1, read as the reverse complement.
TAGTGAAATCCCTGCAATAAAACAACAATATAAGATCCAATGGATCTAGAATCAAAGGCACCAAAGATCTACATCTTGAATGTTGATGATGAAGATGGAATCATGGAAATAGTGAATTACCAAAAACACTTCTTCAAATTGGACAAACTCAAGCTAGATCTACTGAAATTGATGAACAAAAAAAGAGTAGGATGAAGGTTTAGCTCAAGTTGATCAAGAATTCAATGTGAATTCTTGATAACTTCAAAAGAAAGAAAGGAGAGCTTTGATGAAATTTTTTGTTTGGGGGATATTTTGCAAGATATTTGTTGGCTCTCAAAAGCTTGTTAAATGAATGAAATTAGGGTGCTATTTGAAGACTTGAGGTATGAGAATTTGGTGGAATGGAGCTTGCTTTGGTAATTCAAATTAGGCTTGGTAATTAAAAAATTGGAGGGAAATGGAAAAGAGTGGTGATTAGTGAGGGTTTATGGTAGGAAATTATCAAAGTAATGTAGAGAATTCAGAGGGGAATGGATCTAGAATATTCCAAATGAGATCAATGATCAAAGTATGCTGAATTTGAACAAAATATTCAAATTTCGCACTAGTTAACCGATTAACGCATATGGTTAACCGGTTAACCAAGCTAAAATTTGAATATTTAGTTTAAATATGATTGCTTGGTTTTTTTGGCCTGATTCTTTTGCGTGTCAAAGAAGGCATGGAAAGAAACACATGAGCCTTGGAATTCCTTGAATAAATCAATTAACTTGAGAAATCCTTGATCAGATAAATTTGAACTATTTGCGGATCAACTTCGACTTTTATCTGTGAAATTTTATTTGAGCTGCAGGACTCTTATTTTTGGCCTTTTCACTCATTCTTCTTCCTGAAAATGTTAATGAAAGAAAACAAAATATTTTTGGATTTTAATTAATGGTTAGTAAACATAAACAAATAAATCAATTAAAAGCAACAGTGATCCTCTGTGAGACATAAACCTACACCCGAGAAGAACCGAACAACCAGTGCGATCTTGTTTGTATGCAAGATACAAATGAAATGCGAAGAAACCTTAGGGCAAAAATTAGGGTAGTACAGCTGCCCCTATTTAAGTTTCTTCAATTTGGAGATATGAAGATTGACATCTTCGTCTCTACAAGATAGGAGAGACTTAAATACAGAAAACCCAATTTTTATTCCTAAGAGAACATGATATGATATGAATATGATATGAAAACCCAAGATCCTTGTGGGGAAAATATGACCATCAGAGCAAAACAAAAGCTTGGGGACACAGAAGAAAATCCCGTCGGGAAAATAATAGACGCCAGAAAATCTTACCAGGAAAATAAATCGTTGGATAGCTTACTCAACTTGGGGAAAAATATGATATAATCAAGGTAAAAAAAATCAACAGGTAAGAGTAAACACTTTTCCAGGGAATATCAACCAAACAAACTATTTGAGTCCAAAAATGGAGGAATATCGAGTTGGGAAAGAATCATCAACTACCGGTTTACTGGATAGGAGCAAAAGCAATAAGCTTGATTAACTCAGTAATATTACCCACTATCGAATAATTGATAGCTTAATTCCAAAGTAATATACTCAAGCTGGAAACAATATTGCCCACTATCAAACAGTGATAGCTTAATTCCAAAGCAATAAGACTCAAAGGAAAAGATTACCTATTATCAAACAGTGATAGCTTAATTCCAAAGTAATCAATTGAAAGGCAGAGAAATATTACCCACTATCAAACAAGTGATAGCTTAATTCCAAAGTAATATACTAAAACTAGAGAAATTATTGCCCACTACCAAACAACGGTAGCTTAATTCTAAAGCAATATTACCCACAAAGGGGACCAAAATTCAATCCAAGAACAAGTTAGAGAGAAACGGTCAAATAAGACTCATAACTAGGAGGAAATATCTCAACTGAGAAAATTTCCATCCAGATAATAAACTGGGGGGAACTGAATAAAAAAACATCCACGAGGAACAAATTCAGTGGGGAATTTAGAAAGGATAAACACTTTCTGCCTAATAGTTGACACTCTAACTTGAGAGGAAGCCAACACACACACTATGTGGGGAAAATCACACCAAAGAGCGGGGAACAATGATAAATACAAGAGTGCAAACATGATGTTATGCATAAAGAGAATTGTAACACGGTGGGAGAACTGACTTTTTAGTCATGTTGCGGATAGCAAGAGTCGCCACCGACTTTTATTTTATCCATAAGGAATGGACATAAAAGAACAGGAAAGACCGTTTTGAAAAGACTTGGGTTCGGGGGGTAGGTTATATAAAGGGAAGGTGTTAGCATCCTTTATATCCATGGTTATCCATGGGCTCTTAGTTACTTAGCTCACTTAAATGTTTTTGAAAAGTGTAGTGTGTGATTAGAAATTTTCTAAGTACTTTGTAATGATCCTCGTATGGATGTATACAAAGCCTTGTTTGAAAATATTTGAAAATATTATGAGGTGTGAAAAGTATTTTTGAAGAGTGAGCAGGTAACTATGAGGTACCTACCCTAGACTAAGTCATTCATGTTCTTATATGTCCTTTCGAGGGTAAGACTATCCATATTATTAAGGAATAGGTAGTCATTACCTTGGATTTATTAAGGGATAGACGTAGGGTCATCGTATGGTCAATGAAGGCAACTTAATGGGTGTCTTTAGCAATTCGTAGGGACTATCATCATTTATTCGAAGGGACAAGATCATTATTCCGTAGGCAACCTCGAAGGGACTTGATCTTTTAAATATGTAGGGACTTGATGATTTATTTTGTAGGGACATTTGCTTAAGACACCCCCACGTTCGAGGGACTTGACCATTTTAAATAAGGCAACCAAGAGGGATAACCCTAGGAAGTGCAGATGGCGATCAAAGATTGACTTACGTGTGTGAGTGTTATTTTTCAGATATTTTATCTTTTTTAAAATTAATTATCTAAATCAAATTAACCACAAATATGTTTTCACACCATATTTACTAACCACTCAATTTATATTAAAAAATAAGAAGCGAAAAGAAAATTCTAAACTATTACAAGGCTTATGGGCAGATACAAAATAATCAAATAAAAAGGAATTATAAAGCAATAATAATAGATAATAAAAATAATAAATAAACAATAGTAATAAAGCAATAATAATAAAGCACAAATAATAATAAGATTAAATAGAGAAATTTAAGGTTTAAAATTAAAAATTAAATTAAAGTTATAATAAAAAAATAGGTTTAGGGAAATATTAGGATTAAGTTTTTGAATTTACTAAGAAAAATAAATCTTAATTACTATTAACAATTTTTTACAAATTAATTAAAATAAGGTTTAATTTTTTTTACATAATTAAGATGATATTAAGTTAAAATTTTAATTAAGAAAAATTAAGTTAAGATTAAGAATTAGAAAGAAAAATTGATTTTTAAAAGGATGTTAATTATTTTATACAAGATATTAAAAAGTCAATTATATACAAAACTAAATAAGAAACAATTATAAGAAAGTTATTATTAATTTGTGAAAATAAATTAAAAAAACTTGATTATGTATATAATTAAAAGAAAATCATGAGAAGTTAAATTATTAAGCAAAGTTATTAATTAGATTAATAATGATTTAATAAGAATTAATTATAATTAGTTATATATATTTTTTGAAAAAAAACTTAAATAAAACAAGCTAAATATGAAGAGAAAAAAAACATAAAAAAACCAAAATAAAGGGACCTGGGATTTGAACCCAGACCCTGTACCTCAAAGAATGCTTCACAAAACCAATTGAGTTGCGTGTGCGCTGATGAAAAGAGGTTGGCAACAAATTCATTATATTTTAAGCTTGAAGAAATTCCAATGAATTAAAAAAAAATGTTGCAACCAGGATTTGATCCCCCAACCTCACATATGCCAACCAATCCTCTAACCGTCAAGCCACATGGGGCGCGTCTGTTAACATAATAGCAACAAATCATTATATATTAAACATGCTAAATATCTAAAAAATGAGAAAAAGGAATGGTCTCACCCAGGTTCGAACCCTTGCCCTTCAACACTTTGCGTGTATGCCTTTGCCAACTGAACCACTGCGCGCGTGATGCTAATCCAATGAAACAAGTAAAATAAAAGAAATAAATAAAATTTGAATTTTTTGTTTTCACGCCAGCCTTCATCATCTTCTTCATTTTACCTGCGAAATCAGCTAGGCCCTTTCCTACGAATTTACCTGCGTACATTTTTGACCAAAAGAACCTATGTTTTTGAAACGTCATGAAAACCATAATAATAATAAAAATTAATAACCCAGATCAATTGCTCATAGTTTATACGTTATAGCCATGTCTTTAGAATGCTCATAAACGATGTAAAACGTAAAGCCCTAAAGTGATGGCCGAAACCCTAACTATGGCATCTATCGAATTCGTCCATGGAAGCTTCATATCTTTGTCCAGAAACGATCTAAGAATCATCATTAACAAGAATATATGGTTAGAAATCATTAATAATACACCAATAAACGAAATCAAAAAAAATAAAATGCAAGAAAGTTTGAATTTGGTTCATTGATATTAGCATGATTTGGATGCGAATGAGGGTTGGGATAACATCAAGGATGATCAAAGATCATGTTTAGACCTTCAAAATGCTTTGAGATTTCCTCTAAGGTTGAAACCGAATCAAGCTTTTTTTTGTGATTTTTTAAAGTTGAATGTGATGATCTTGGCTCCAAAATTCGTGTCCTTGTGTTTGTAATATGTTGTGCTCTTATAGTGGAGTGAAATTAGGTCAAAAAATCAGATGGTTTTGTGGGCTTGTGGATACCTTGAGTGTGAAGAAATGCCTCTCATAATTTTGTCCAAAAATCAAATGATACCCTTCCTAATTGGTGGTGCACGAAACTAGATGAGATCAAATCAACTTGAATGTCATTTAAGAGCTTCTAAAAGAAGGATCAAATCAAATATTTGTATTTTCATATTTGTATTTTGATTTAAAATGAATTTTAATGAATAAAATCCAAATAAATAATAAATAAATTATAAAAATCAGAAAATATTTGAATTGGGCCGTGCTTTATATTATCATGAAGATTGGGTTGCAAAATGATAGGCCCATTTGGAAAAAATTAGATTTAAGCCCTTATTTTCTTCATACACCCCTTGAAAATCTCCCAACTTTGACAAGGCATAAATCCCTCAATTTTAAGTCTATGAAGGTGTTCTTGGACATTTTGGAAAGCTTAAAGAGTACTATAACAAACCTCTTTGGTTTCATGTTCATATCCTTTATCATTTTCAAATTATGCCCTTTGGAAGAAATTGACTTTTTGTTGACTTTTGAAATGACCTGTAATGTTTTAGCTCATACCTTCCAAATGAAGCATTTTTAGGATTGGCTTGTGAGACATAAAGTTGTAGAGAATTAAATTTCCTTCAAAATGAGCTTTGGATGGGAAATTTTTGATGAAGTATGTGAAAGGTATGGCTGGTCAAAGTTCAGTTGACTTTTCTTAAGAAAACCCTAATTTAGATACTCCTGATTCTTGATGATCTAAAACTTTCTTGATGAATCATGATCAACCCTAGATCAAATGATGAATTTTACTTAATAATCTTGATGTTGGCAAAAAATCTTGAAGTTTGACTTTGATTTGACCACAATTGACCTCAGTTTGACTTTTTAACTGCTTTGACTGATTTTTGCATATCTAATCATCTAACTGGGCAAGCTCTTTGAGAAAGCTTTGAAACTTGACATAGGGATTCTTGAAGTTATATGGGATGCTATGAAACTCACTTGAAGCCTTGAAAGTCATTTTAATCTGAGAAAACCCAAAACCCTAGTTTTGGACACTTTGCTTAGGAAGAGGCATTGTCTAGGGAAACTTCCACACTTCTTGATCAATTGGGAGTCTTGAGAACCTTATGATCATTTATAAGTCTTGAGAGATATTGTCTTGATTGTGGGAGGGCAAATTTTGGGGTACAACAAAATTTCATGAATATGCGTATGAATATGCTGACAAAACAGACATAAAGATAAGCGACGAGTGACGTAAACGCCACAACAACCGGATACTCGGCTAATCCCAAGACAACAAAGCTGGGGAATCCTGCTGGAGACCCTACGGGGGACGGACCAAAAGCCCTCAAAGGAAAAAAAATCCAACTACAAGGCTAAACTCATGCTGAGGAAACAATTGCTAGGGATCAAAAGCGCAAAGCAATCTTCAATAATCCATGAAAAATAACATCAATAATTCCACTCTGGGAGGAGAACATGTCAACAAAATATTTTCCACTCTTTGGGGAAATAAGGAAATATCCTTGTTAAACTCTGTTGGGGGCAAATATCTTCACAACTCTGTTTGGGCAAATAAAGTAAAGCTTACTGTAGTATCAAACATCAACTCAACTCTGTATAGGGATACCACCCTACTGAGGAAAGGTAATAATCTGTCGGGGATGGGGAAAAACTTCCACAATCCTTGCTAAGGATAGAAGTATTCTTGTTAAGAATCAAATTCTGCAGAAATAACCATCATACCACTCCTGCTCCGCTTAGGGAAAGGGTGCAAGATTGTCGGGGATCACATAAGGACCTGCTAGAAATTATCACACGTAGACGTACTGGAGATCTGTGAAAAATATCTATGGAAATCAATCATCACTAGAAATTTTCGGACTTGCCGACCCATGTGGGGATACCAGAAGTTAACATCATAGCCAAAACTACAGTTGCAAGGGATTTTAAATCAATACCCACCATCAGGTGAAAGAAAACCTCTAAATTGACTGTTATATCAATACTTCTGCTAGAGGATACAACCAACTCAAGATGATGAACAAGAACTCGACTGAGGATTCCCAATGCTTCTCAAGTCAAAGATAAGTTGCTGAGGAAGAGATCAAAACTCAGATGGGGATACTCATGTGACAGGAATATTGCTTCCAACAACTCTTTTGGGGAAGAATTTGGAACTCAAAGTGGGAACATTCATACATCAAACAATCCCCGCTCCTACTTGTTGTTGGGGAGAAAAACATCACTAATATCAACATGGTATGACTATTCATGAATTTTGTATGGAAAAAATCGGATCAACCCCTGCTCTGGGAGAGGCGAGTTACACACATCGAGACTTCACCATCCCTGGAATCACTGTTGATATCCTTTCTTTATCCTCATATCAAAAGAAAAAGTTTTTATAATCTTCAAAAAAAATTAAATTTATTAAATTTGTTTAAAAAATTATCATAAAAAATAAATTGAAATTTTATAAACAGAAACAACATAAGGAATTACAAACAATTGGATAAAAGCTCAAATTCATTGATAGAATGGTAGTCAGCAAATGGCATGACTCCATGGATCATTACAGGTTTGAAAAATGGTAAATACATGGAAAAGGGCTACATTGAAATACAATGATCACTATTCTCCCTATCAACTTTGAACACCAATGTGTCTGAAACTTTAGTCAAGGATGAGTGAATGAGAATCGTCGATGAGTAATTCTTCTGAGAGATAGAATATGAAATCCTTGGTTGCTACAAGTGATCCAGTCTGTCGAAGCAGTTACTTTCCATGGTCCCTAACTTTTGTCTAGATTTCCCTTTCGAGTTTTCAATCTACCGGGATAATTATTTCTGTTTATGTCTCTAATTTTTTCCTGGACTGCCCTTTCGGATTTTTAATCCACCGAGACGCTCATTTTTGCCTAAGCCGCCCTTTTGGGTTTTCGACTTAGTGAGCTGTTCTTTTATTTTTTTAGGCTAAGTATTTCTTGACTACATCCGCATTCACAGGACGAGTGATCTCCTTACCATCCATAGTTGTAATAATTACTGAACCGCCAGAGAAAGCTTTCTTAACAACATACGGGCCATCATAGTTCGAAGTCCACTTGCCCTAAAATTTGTAATGAAAAGACTGGATCTTTTTTAGCACGAGGTCACCTTCTCTGAATACACGAGGTTTAACCTTCTTGTCAAATTTCTTCATTATTTGCTGGTACAACCGACCATGACACAAAGTTGTTATTCTCTTTCCTCAATCAAATTCAACTGATCAAATCTACTCTTCCACCATTCATCCTCAGTCAACTTGGCTTCCATCAAAACTCTCATTGATGGGATCTCAACCTCGATGGGGAGCACTGCTTCTGTACCATAAACAAGCGAGAAAGGGGTTGCCCCTATTGAAGTGCGAACAAACATACGATACCCATGTAAAGCTAAAGGGAGCATCTCATGCCAATCCTTATATGTCACAACCATCTTCTGAATGATCTTCTTAATATTCTTATTCGTAGCTTCAACAGCCCCATTCATCTTCGGTATATAAGGAGAAAAATTATGGTGTTGAATCTTGAATTCTTCACAAAGCTCTTTCATCATCTTATTATTCAAGTTCAAACCATTATCAGTAATGATTCTATTCGGAACACCACATATGCAAATAATGTTATTCTTGATAAACCGAACCACAACTTGCTTGGTCACATTTTCATACGATGCCACTTCCACCCACTTGGTGAAGTAGTCAATGGCCACATGAATAAAACGATGTTCATTCGAAGCCTTGGATTCAACCATACCAATCATATCAATCCCCCACATAGAGAAAGGCCATGGGGAAGAAATAACATTGAGATGAGTTGGTGGCACATGAATCTTATCAGCATACACTTGGCACTTATGGCATTTTTTCACATACTTACAACAATCAGATTCCATTGTCATCTAATAGTAACCTGCTCTCAACATCTTTTTATCTATTGCATGCCCATTGGCATAAGTACCAAAAGATCCTTCATGAATTTCTTTCATTAACATGTCTTCTTCGTGTCTATCCACGCATCTGAGCTAGACCATGTCAAAATTCCTCTTATAAAGCACATTTCCATTCAGGAAGAAACTGCCTGCCAATCTCCTCAAAGTCCTCTTATCTTTATCGGATGCCCCAAGTGGGTATTCATGACTCTGGAGAAAACATTTAATATCATGATACTAAGGTTTGTCATCATGGACCTCTTTAACTACAAACACATGAGTCGGTCTTTCAAGCCGCATCACTCTGATCATGGGAACATCATTCCATTGGTGCACCTTTATCATAGAAGCTATAGTTGCCAAAGCATCTGCCATCTCATTTTCATCGCGAGGCACATAATGAAACTGAACATTAGTAAGGAAAGTTGATATACTCCTGGAATAACCTCTATAAAGGATCAAGTGGGGTTGACGAGTTACCCACTTACCGTTGATCTGATTGATTATCAAGGCAGAATCTCCATACACATCAAGATGCTTAATCCTCATATCAATAGCTTCCTCAAGACCCATAATGGAGGCTTCATACTCAGCTTCATTATTGGTACAAAGGAAAGTCAATCTTGTAGCAAAAGGAATATGTGAACCATGGGGAGTAATGGTCATTGCCCCAATTCCTCTTCCGCATGCATTTACAACACCATCAAAAACTAAACACCATCGAGATCCAGGCTTCGGCGCTTCCTTAATCAAAGGCTCATCACAATCTTTCATTTTCAAATACATCACATCCTCATCTAAGAAATCAAACTTGATAGGCTGGTAATCATCAATCGGTTGATGTGCCAAATGGTCAGCCAATATACTACCTTTTATAGCTTTTTGAGCCTGGTACTCGATATCATATTTTGACAACAACATTTGCCAACGAGCAATCCTCCCAGACAAAGAAGGCTTTTCAAAGATATACTTATTCGGATCCATTTTGGAGGTCAACCAAGTTGTATGATTCAACATATATTGGTGAAGATGCTTTGCAGCCCAAGCTAAGGCATAATAAGTTTTTTCAAGCATCGAGTACCGAGACTCACAATCAGTGAATTTCTTACTCAAGTAGTAAATTGCATGTTCTTTTCTTCCAGATTCATCTTGCTGACCAAACACACAACCCATGGAATCTTCCAACACAGTCAAGTACATAATCAACGGTCTACCTTCCACCGGAGGAGACAAGATAGGAGGTTCAAGCAAATACTCTTTGATACTTTCAAATGCCTTTTGACAATCATCTGTCCAGACACAACCTTGGTATTTCTGAAGCAACTTGAATATCGAAGCACATGTGGCGGTCATGAGAGAGATAAACCTCGAAATATAATTCAAACGGCCCAAGAATCCTCTTACTTGTTTTTCAGTTCTTGGAGCAGGCATTTCTTGAATAGCTTTTACTTTATCGGGATCAACTTCAATGCCTCTTTGGCTGACAATGAAACCTAACAACTTTCTAGAATGTACACCAAACGTTCACTTGTTCGAATTCAAACGAAACTTAAAATTCCTTAACCTCTGAAACAACTTTATCAAATTTTCAACATGATCCTCTTTAGTCCTCAACTTAGCGATCATATCATCAACATATACCTCAATTTATTTGTGCATCATATCATGGAAAATCATGGTCATAGCTCTTTGGTATGTCGCACCAACATTCTTCAATCTAAAGGGCATCACTCTGTAACATAATTTTCCCCATGGTGTAATAAATATGGTTTTTTATATGTCCTCGGGTGCCATCTTTATTTGATTATAACCGGAAAATCCATCAATAAAAGAGAACACATCAAACTTAGTCGTATTATCTACCAACACATCAAAGTATGGTAATGGAAAATCATCTTTTGGACTAGCTTTATTCAAATCTCTGTAATCAACACACATTCGGACTTTTCCGTCTTTCTTTGGAACGAGCACAATATCGGCCACCCATTAAGGATAATTAGATGTCACATAAAAACCTGCATCAATCTACTTTTGAACCTCATCTTTGATCTTTACTGCCATACCAGGATGAGTTCTTCTCAATTTTTGCTTCACAGGTGAACATTCAGGCTTCAACGGCAATCTATGCTCCACAATATCAGTATCAAGACCGGGCATGTCTTGATAAGACCAAGAAATCACATCATAATATTCTCTAAGAAGCTCTACCATCCTCTTCTTAACATCAGGACCAAGCAATGTTCGAATCTTGACTTCTTTCTTATCATCTTCAGAACCCAAGTTGACCATCTCTGTAGACTCTTCATGAGGCTGAATAACTTTCTCCTTGTGCTTAAGCAACCGAGAAATCTCATCAGGAATCTCTTTAACATCTTCTTCCTCAGCTTCGAACATAGGGAATTCAAAGTTGGGAGTGGGCATAGGATCATTGTTTTTAATGGGTTTATCAATCAATTTGCACAATGATTTTATTTTTATTTTAGAGTATGAAGTGCAAACAATATGCAGATAAACAATGGTTGTTTTTATTTTGGGTTTTTTAGGTTACCATTTTTCAGAATAAAGCAAAAAGGAAAAACACATATGGAAAAACAAAATAATATTTTATTGATGGTGATAAAATTTGAAACAAAGCCTGACAAACATCAATTTCACCTTGGGAAGAGTGAAAGGATTTTTTGAAAGAAAATAAAAAACATTACTTTGAATTATGAACAATAGAAGGAACATCAACAACAATCCAGTTCTTGCAAATCTTTATGTACATAACAAAGTTAGGCATTTCTTCATCTTCATCATCTTCAATGATGGCAGCAGCGGAATGATCGTTGATAAACCCATCACTTCAGAATCCTTCCTGAATACTCTTTGGGTCATTGAGAGCCACACCTGGTGCAAAACTAATACCAAACCCTTCTTTGTTGTCAACAACATCAATAACTCTTCCCCAACCATCAGATCGACCGATTTCCAGCACGTGCAGAGCATTCTTGAGAGAAGACATAAGCATAACATTCTTCTTAGCAGCAACATCAACAACAGAAAGAGCCTGGAACGAAGTTCCCACCTCTTCTTCAACATCAATATAGGAGAAAGATGACAAATTGCTCACTAGCATCGCCTGTTCACCACCAATAGTCACTAATTTCCCATCTTTCATAAACTTCAGCTTCTGATGTAGAGTAGATGTCACAACTCCTACCTTATGAATCCAGGGTCTTCCAAGGAGACAACTGTAAGCAGGATGTATATCCATTAATTGAAAATTAATTTGGAATATAAACGGTCCAATCAGAATAGGAAGATCAACTTCACAAATCACTGTCTTCTTCGATCCGTCAAAATCTTTCACAATAATCCCACTATGCCTTATGGGAGCACCTTGGTACGCAAGCCTTGACAAAGTTGACTTCGGCATCACATTCAGAGAAGATCTAGTATCAACCAGCACTTTAGACATAGCATCTTCCTGACAGTTCACTGAAATATCCATATCCAAATTATGGTTCCTTCCTTCTTCAGGAAAGTCGTCGTCACATAAACTTAGATTGTTGCACGATGTGATATTATCCACAATACTATCAAACTGATCAATAGTCACATCATGATCAACATAAGCTTGATCAAGAATCTTCTGCAAGGACTGTCTATGAGCTTCAGAGCACATCAAGAGTGATAAAACTGATATCTTCGACGGAGTATACAACAACTATTCAGTAACATTGTACTATCTCTTCTTTATCAATTTCAACACCTCATTTTCACTATCTTTCAAACTGGAATCACCAAATTAACCTGACCGGGAAACAACATCCTCAATTTGTTTATTCGCACTTGTATTTTCAACTCTCTTCGGAGGATCCGAAGAATAAACTCTACCACTTCGAGTAACCTTTGTCACATCAGCAATGCTAACCACAGACTTTGGAGAAGGAATAGGAACTTCCTTACCATTTTCTATCATCGTAGAATTATACCGGTATCGAAGAAATTTATCAGACTTATACGGTATTGGACCAGGAAAAATGATCACCAACGGAGTAACAACATATTTGCGGCTATCAAAAGAAATAACCACATTCTCAGGAACAGCCTTATCAGGAATATTGAACTGAGGCACAATAACATTCACTTCATTGTCATACTCATCTCTTTTCGCTGTCACTTTAATCAACTTATCATCCATCATCTTTTGAATGTCTCTCTTAACAATCACGCAACCACGAGGTTTCACTGAACAAATGCAACAATCAGTATAATCGGGATCAATATCATGATATTCACTTTAAAAAGCATGCATCTCAACCAAAGACCTTCGAATATCGCGGACATCATAAATTTTGAACAAACCAGGACAACCATCGACTATGTTCACAGGCGTATTACCATGCTTAGGAAGCAGATTTGTCTTCACATTTGGATTAACATCATTGAAAGACAGAACATTGCTCCTTATCAATTTTTGCACTTCAGACTTCAATGGATAACAGTTCTCAATATCGTGCCCCGGGGCACCTTGGTGAAAAGCACGGTGAGCCTATAGCTTATACCACCATGGGATAGAATCTAGAACAGAAGGCGGAGAACGTGTTTGTACAAGATTCTTCTCAATAAGATATGGAAGCAAATCCGCATACAATATTGGGATGGGATCAAATCTCGGCTTAGCACGACCCTGCTGATTACCACCCTGTTGCACATAAGGTTGTTGATAACGAGACTGATACTTTGGAGCTACTGGAACAGTTGGAGTCACATTAATCATAGGAGTTATAGAATCTTGTTGTACCCCAAAATTTTCCCTCCCACATTCAAGATCATGTATCTCAAGAGGTCTCTTAATAGTCACAAGATTCTCAATTGGTCTAAAGGATTGTAGGTTTCACCAGACAAAGCCTTCTCCTGAACAATGGATCTTAGAACTAGGGTTTTAAGTTTCCCCAAGAAAAGTGGACTTCCAAAGCCTCAAGTGGACTTTATAACATCCCATATACCTTAAATAATCCCCATGTCAAGTTTCAAAGCTCTTCTAACAAGTTTGTTCAATTAGATGCTCAGCTACCTAAAAATCAGTTAACTTGGTCAGAAAGTCAACTGAGGTCAATTGTGGTCAACTCAAAGTCAAACTTCAAGATTTTTGGTCAACATCAATACTATGAGGTGAAATTCATCATTTGAAAAAGGGTTGATCATGATTCATCAAGGAAATCTCAGGATCATCAAGAATCAGAAGTTGCTAAATTAGGGTTTTCATAGGAAAAGTCAACTGAACTTTGACCAGCCATAACTTTCACATACTTCATCAAAATTTTCCCATCCAAAGCTCATTTTAAAGGAATTCAATTCTCTACATCTTTGTGTCTCACAAGCCAAGTCCAAAAATGCTTCATTTGGAAGGTATGGGCCAAAACATTATAGGTCTTTTTGAAAGTTAACAAAAAGTCAACTTTTTCCAAAGCTCATAATTTGAAAATGGTGAAGGATATGGACATGGGACCAAATTTTTTTATTATAGGACACTCTAAGATTTCTAAAAACTCCTAGAACACCTTCATGGCATTAAAATTGAGGAAGTTGTGCATTGTCAAAGTTGGGAAATTTTCAAGGGGTATATGAAGCAAAAAGGGTCTAAATTCAAGATTTTGTCAAATGGGCCTATAATATTGCAACCCAAGCTTGAAGATGAAGTTATGCACGACCCAATGGTTGATTATTCTGATTTTTATCATTTATTTTATATTATTTTGGATTTTAATTATTAAAATTCAATTTTAATAAAAAAAATCAAATATGAAAATCAAATATTTGATCTCATACTTATTTTTGGATCAAAGATTTTGCATTTAAGGTGATTGGAAATCATTCAAAATCATGCAAGACCAAAATAGTATGTGGGTATTTCATTTTGTGGCAAAATTGGCAAGATAGTTTCTTCACATGCAAGTAACACCAAAGTACACCCAAAGTCCAATTTCTTTGACCTAAATACATCATTATATGATCACAATAACATTGCAAGACTAGGGGACGAAAAATTCAGAGCACAAAACTACTTTCAAACTTCAATTTTCTCAAATAAACTTGAATTTTTAGTTTCAAGGTTTTAAGTTATTTCCAAACGTTTTAAAGGTTCAGACATGTTCCTTGATGTTCATTAAACATATCCCAACCATCAACATCATCCAATTTATCCTCATAAGCATAAACCGGATCCAACTTTAAGCTTTTGTGAATTTTTTTTATTACTTTCATTTATGCATAATAATTTGTTTTTGATGCTTGAATCTTGTCTAACATATGCCATAGAACGTTTCTGGATGGTTTATTTGAAGCTTTGATGCAGGTATCACGTTTCGCCATTTTAGGGTTCTTAAGGTCACGAATTAGGGCTCCACGAAATAGACAATTTCCAGCCAAATTGATGGATTAATAGGACTTAAAAGACTGATATTGATTGTTTTGAATAATGAAAACTCATTTATTTGTTGTATTCTTAATGTTTGATTGCGCGGGACTTTTAGTGACAAAGAAAATTTGTCACTAAAACCTTTAGTGACGGAAAACCATAGGTAAAGGTATAAGGGACGAACGAAGGAAGAAGATGAAGACCAGCGCCCTTTTTGAAATTTGAAATGTTGATTTATTTTATAATTTATTTGTGTTATACTAATATCAGATGTGCGCGTGTGGTGTAGTGGATGGAGATCAGGTTTGGCAATCTTGAGGGCGTGGGTTCGAACCTAGCCTCAAGCATATTTTCTTAAACGCCTTTCTTTATTATTTGACTTAATATATAATGCGTTTTGTTCCTATTATTTCCCAGGAGGCGCGCATAGCTTAGTGGTGAGGGACTGAACCTGGGAGTGAAGGGTCAGGGGTTCAATCCCTCCCTCCAGCATTTTGGTTCTTTTCTTTTACTTATTCTTTTATTTATTTTAATTAACAACTTAATTTTTCCTTTTAAGTTAACCCTAATTAAATCCTCAAACTTTTTTTTAAAACCTTAATCAACCTTTAAATGTTTTTTTAATTTAACTCATTTTCATAATTCATTTTTTAAAAATTTATTTAAGTGTTAGGTTATTTTAATATAAACTGATTATATATTTTCTTTTGTAAAACCCTAATATTTTTATAAACTTAAACCAAAACCTAAACCTATTTTTCATAAAACCTTATTTTTTATATAAACCCTAAAAGTTTTTTTTTAATTATAATTTTTAACCCTAATCCTAATTGATTTCCTTTTAGCTCATTTTTATGTTATTCATTTATGATTTGCCCAATTATGTAATTATTTCGTAATTGTAATAATTTAGTTTTATTTTCTGCCATTACTATTATGTAAGTGCCCCAAAGCTTTGTAATAGCGTAAGATATTTACCTTTTACCTTTTAAATTCCTGCCATTTATTTTATAATAATTGTGTGGTTAGTAACTTAGGGTGTGGCAAGACATAATTGAATTAAATTGGACTAGAAACTTTATACTCAAGATAAATATCTGAAAACAATCACTCACACACGTAAGTCGATTGTTCTACGATCGCCATCTGCACCTCATAGGGTTTCCCCTCTCAGTTGCCTTAAATATGGTTTAGTCCCTCAAAAGTGGGGGTGTCTTAAGCAAAGTCCCTTTAAATAGAAAATCATCATAGTCCCTTCAAGATAAAAGATCATAGTCCCTTCGAAGTTGCCTACGAAATAAATGATCTTGTTTTTCGATGACCCTACGGAAAAAATCATGATAGTCCGTACAAATTGCTAAAGACACCCCTAAGTTTCCTTCGTTGACCATACGATGACCCTACACCCTTCCCTTAATAAATCTAAGGTAAATGACTACTTACTCCTTAATAGTAAGAACATTCTTACCCTTGAAAGGAAATAGAAAAACATGAAAGACCAACTTAGGGTAGGTAGCACTTAATTACTTGCTCACTCTTTAAAAAAACTCTTATTCACACCCCACTTTCAAAATATTTTCAAACTTAAGACTTTGTATACATCCATATGAGGATAACTACAAAGAACTTCTGAAAATCTTTTCTAAACACACACTACACATTTTTCAAACAAATAAGTGAGCTAAGTAACTAAGAGCCCATGGATAACCGTGGATATAAAGGGTGCTAATACCTTCCTTTTATATAACATGCCCCCAAACTTAGAATTTTTAAAATGTCTTTCCTGTTCTTTTATACCCTTTCCTATTGGATAAAATAAAAGTCGGTGGCGACTCTTACTATCCGCACATGTTTTTGTCAAACAAAAACACCAAGTCAGTTCTCCCACCGTGTTACAAAACTGGCGACTCTGCTGGGGACTAATTCGTAAAATAGGGGTTACCTTAGGAATTAAGATCACTTACTTGTTTGTTTTGTTTGCTTTATCTTTAAGGGATTTTTGTGGGGTTACTGTGTGAAAGATCCTAACCCGGATCTAGTGTACCTTAGGTAAGTAGTAATAGACCAAGGAAACTGTACAGCGTATACCGATATGGTTGATCTGGTGGCTATAGTTAGTGTGACTTCTTGGTTGGTGCTTATGTTCCTTAAGTAAGTTGAGGATAATATGAGGCTTCCATATGTTGTCATTAACACTAACTACCCTTTAGAACCTTATTTGACCCATCTTGGCCTTTAGAAAGTATTGAGATAGCCGGCTTTGGAGAAGTATAAAGTTGGTTGATACTCGATGCTACGCTCATTGAGATTCTAATCTTGGGGGTTTTGGTTGGCAAGTCAGTTGCCTACTGAAAAACAACCCTTGAGAAGGATCAGTGATATTGAGATCCCTTAGAACCTGTATACTTTTGTAGGACATAATGAACCAACTAAACTTCAGGGGGAGGGTACTTTCCTTTAAACCCCATGCAAGCCTCTAAACTTAGGGCTATTGTGTGACTTGTTTGTGTGTGTTACATGTTTGTGATTGAACATAACATCATAACATCATGACATCATAATCATAGAATTCTCACTAGCTATTTCAAGGACCAAAGGATTTATCTTTGTTCTTTGTTGCAGGTTATGGATTCCACTCGTAGGAACACTATCCGGATCAACTTTGTAGGGATACCTTCCAAGCTTAAGGATTTGGTCTTAAAACTTCCTGAAAGATCTCAATTCACCAAGAAGCATGGTTATCTACTTGACTTGGTTACCTTAGGATTTGATGAAGATATTATGAGTGTCCTATTCCATTTCTTTGATCCTAAACATCATTGTTTCACATTTCCCGATTATCAGCTGGTGCCCACAATGGAAGAATTCTCCAAGTTACTTGGGGTACCTATCCTTGATCAGAAACCCTTCACAGGCTTAGAGAAGGAGCCTAAACCTGAAGTCATTGCTGCAACCCTACATTTGAAGAAATCAGACATTGTCTTAGAAACAAGAAGTGGAGTTAAGGGTATTCTTGCTAAAGTATTGATAGAGAAAGCTCAGGTGTTCTTGGATGTTATGAGTTACGATGCTTTTGAGGAAATCTTGGCCTTGCTAATTTATGGTTTGGTACTATTCCTTAATCCATACCAGTTCATAGATGTACACGCCATCAACATATTTCTGACTCACAATCTAATGCCTACATTACTTGGAGATATCTTACACTCTCTTCACACTCGTACTACGAAGGCGCGAGGAACTTTGATGTGTTGCATACCTCTATTATCTAGGTGGTTTATTTCTCACCTTCCTTGATCTGTGATGAAGAATTAACAAGGTTTGAGGTGGTCTAAAAGGATGATGTCACTCTCTCATTTAGATATTCACTGGTGTTCCCGAACTATGGAAAATGTCACTATCATTGACCGTTATGGAGAGTTCCCTAATGTGCCACTCCTTGGCATAAGAGGGGGCATTACTTATAATCCTTCTTTGGCACTACGTCAGTTTGGTTATGCTCGGAGTAATGGTCCTCATGACATGCTTATTCAAGGTATTGTGTTTGACTACGACAACGATCTTCAAGGTTACCGTCAAAGATTTATACGAGCTTGGAGTAAGGTGAACAATATTGATAGTAAGACTTTGGAACCAAAGTACTCCATTCCTATGGAACCTTACCTCAGATGGGTGCGATATCGTGCTCAGACTCTTATAATGCCATATCTTGTTGTTCTACCAGTTAATATGGAGCCTATTGCTAAAAGAGATGTTCCTTACACCATCCTTCATCCGGATATGCCTACTGATCTAGAAGAATTGCAGAAGTCCTGGATCCAACTGAAGGAGCAAAGAGATACCTTTGAAACTCAATTCAGGATTAGCCAAGAAAGAGTTTTGGAGCTGACAAAGCAACTTCATGAGGAGAGGAATCTCAACACCTACCTCAACACAAAGAGGAAGTGTCCATGGGAGACTTGAATCTCAAATGTTTTATTTTCTTTACAAATTTTGTTCTCTTTAATTTGTAAATCCCAAAAGGCAACATTACTTTATACATACTAATAAGAGTTTTTGTTTTTGTTTGTTTTAACAAATTTAAATCCTGCGGTCCTTGAAAACATTGCTTATGCATCTACATACCATATCATTTCATGACAGGTTTTCACAATAGGTTTCTCATCTTCTCGCTGTTTATTTCAGAAGAAATGGCTCTCGAACAATCTATCAAAGATCTTCAAGCTCAGAATTCCCAATTCTAAGAGATGATCCTGAACTTGTCCAAGGGACAAAAAAAAGTTGAAATCACTCCTGACTAAGAAGAAGGAGCAGACCAAAAAACCAGTTGGATTCATCAATTTGGGAAGAAGATTCAGAGATCCAATCAAGACAAATGATGAGGTTGAAAACCCTGGAGATAAAGATTCTACAGAAGAGGAAGGAAGTCCACATGGTACTGTTGTGAATTTTGATTATGAGGAGAATTATTATCATGATTCAACTGGCGATGAGAAATATAAGTTGTTGGAGGACCGTGTGAATTCTATGGAATTACAGAAGACTCCTGGGTTGGATTTTGAAGATCTGAGTTTTATTTCTGGAGTTGTCATCCCTATTGGTTTCAAGGTTCCTACTTTTGTGGTATATGATGGTGTGTCATGTCCCAAGCTGCATTTGAGATCTTATGTCCGAAGGATCCAACCACATACTGCTGACAGGAAGTTGTGGATTCATTTCTTTCAAGAAAGTTTATCTGGAGCTCAACTGGAATGGTATTATCAACTTGAGAGTACCAATATTCGTACTTGGAATGATCTTGCTGAGGCCTTCTATAGGCAATATCAGTATAACTGTGATTTGGCACCAAATTGCATGCAACTCAAAAGCATGTCTATGGGTTCTAAAGAAAGCTTCAAGGAGTACGCCCAGAAGTGGAGAGATCTTGCAAGCAGAGTTCAACCTCCTTTAACTGACAGAGAATTGGTTGATATGTTTACGAGTACACTAACTGACCCTTTCTATAGTCATCTCATTGGAACTTCATCATCTGGTTTCACTGAGCTGATAATGACTGGAGAACGTGTGAAGAATGGAATACGAAGTGGTAAGATACAAATGGTTGCCTCTTCAAGTACTACCAAGAAGCCCTATAATGGGAAGAAAGAATCTAATAATGTGTATGGACAACAGGGTCGTAACAGGAATAATCAATCTGTGGGATCAGTCCTAATCTATAATCCTGCACCTACACCACAAGATCAGCAACATAATAGTCAGCCTAAGCAAAATACGCCTAGGAGGCAATTTACAAATATCAATATGTTGTTGGCTCAGGCTCTGTAACACATGTTGAAGGGAGAATTGATTACTTTGAGGGATCCTCCTCAGAATCTCAATACTACCTCTCCTCGTTTCAATCCCAATGCAAGATGTGCATATAACTCCAACTGCCCAGGCTATGATACTAATAACTGTTGGGCGTTAAAGAATAAGATGAAGGATATGATTGATGCGAGAGAAATTGAGTTTGGTCCTCCTGAGACTCCTAATGTGATTACTGCTCTTATGCCAAAACATGAGAAAACTATCAATGTTGTTGATGATGTTTCTTATGTTTCTACTGTGACTGATTTGACTACTCCTCTATCCATTATTAAGAAGAAGCTGCAGCAAGCTGGTTTATTTCCGGGTTGCAATGAAGATTGTTTTTACTATGCCTCTCAACCCAATAACTGTTGGAAGCTGAAAGAAGGTATTCAGCATTTAATGGACAACCATACTATATTGTTTGAGAAGACCCCTTCTGTAGAGAGCTTATGTGAAGGCATGTACCGAGATCTGAAGCTTGAAGATGTGTCTGTGGTTACTAGTACTCCTATGAAGATCACTTGTAAGGGTCCTGTGAGGATTACCTCTAAAGGTCCTCTGAAGATTACTGCTGAGCTAAAGGTGGATCCCCGGATTATTACTACTCCTGGTCCAATCCCATATTCTTCTGACAAGGCTATCCCTTGGAATTATGGGTCTGATGTTTATATCCATGGTATCAAGCAAGAGCCTTTAACTGATATAACTGCTACAGATACTAATCCTGATATCAACAATATCGTTGGGACTAGTAAGGTTACTAGGAGTTGAAGAATTTTCTCTCCAGAAGAAATTTCAAAGACTGCTACTGCTCCAGTTCATATCTCCAACCCTAGGTCAAGTACTTAAGCTCGGGGCAAAGGACCATTGATTGAGCCCGTTTAAGCTGAAACACCAGCTACTAAAGACCTCTCTAAGCAGATGGATGAAGTATTGAAGATCATCCGCAAGAGTGATTATAATATTGTTGAACAATTGAGGCATACTCCCTCTAAGATCTCTATGTTGTCTTTATTGCTATGTTCTGAAGCCCATGCCATGGATTTAGTAAGGTTCCTGAAGGCTGCTCATGTACCACATGAGATCTCTATGGACCAGTTTGAAAATTATGTTGCCAACCTGACTACTGATAATAGCTTGGGCTTTTCTGATGTTGATCTAACTCCTGCCAAAAGAAACCACAATAGAGCTCTGCATATCTCCATTGAGTGTAGGGGCACCACTATGTCTCATGTTTTGGTGGATAATGGTTCCTCTTTGAATATTTTACCAAAGGATGTTCTGGACAAACTCAACTTTGAAGATATTGTGCTAAGACCCAGTAACGTGGTGGTGAAAGCCTTTGATGGATCAAGAAGAATGGTGCACGGAGAAGTTGATCTCCCAATCAAAGTGGGTTCTCAAGTCTTTGATTCTACATTCTATGTGATGGATATTCGTCCTTCTTATTCATGTCTTCTTGGGCGTCCCTGGATACATGGGACAGGTGATGTGACTTCCACTTTACACCAGAAGCTGAAATATCCAGTGAAGAGCAAGATCGTCATTGTTTATGGTGAGGAAGAGTATATGGTCAGTCATGTAAACACTTTCAAGTATGTTGAGATGGAGGGTGAATTTATTGAGACTCCTAGCCAAACATTTGAAGTGGTTCCTCAGATTGTTCCTGCTGCTGAGTCCATCCCTGCTGCCAGACCAGTTCCCGTTGTTACTAGAGTACCTCCTACAATGGCTTCTCTGAAGGATGCAAGAGATGTAGTTGAAGAAGGTGGTTGTACTATTTGGGGTCAGCTTCCTGACATTCCTTACAAGTCTGAAAAGTTTGGTTTTGGTTTTACTGCAGAAACTCAGAAGGCTGTTCGTCGTGCTCGTGCTATTCGTGTCACCAACAAGGGAGTTCAGAAAGATCAAGTCAATGCTTTGGAGGATTCTGATGAAAACTACAACTTGGATAGCTGGATCTTTCCTACCATTGGAAGTGGGCTCAATAATTGGAAAGCTGAAGATCTTATTGATATCTCCTTTAGTCAGGAGTAAATGTTATTACTATTTTTCTTATTTTTAAGTTTGTAATTTCAAACAATTAAATTTTTAAGCCTTGTGCCTTGCCCGGTGCATAATGGTATGCTTGTTAGGGATGTCATTTCATTTGCATATTTTCATTCAATAAAATCAATGGACGTTTTTGCTTTCGTAAATATTGTGCACTTTATCTTTCTTTTATTTATCAAACGCTGTGTGTTCTTACACACACCCACGTTACTAAAATGAAGATCCTCATCCACTCTGGATTCTGTTGATAACAATTCTGCTATTGCCAATTATAACTTCGAGAATCTGATCTATCAAGCCGCGGATGGAAAGGAGGAAGATTGTGAAGTGCCTATAGAGCTTGTTAGGTTGCTACAGCAAGAAGAGAAAGTTATACAGCCACATGAAGAACCAATTGAAGTTGTGAATCTGGGAACTGATAAAGACAGGAAAGAGGTCAAGATAGGGGCTGAATTAGAAGACAGTGTTAAGAACAGATTGATTTAGATGTTACATGACTATGTGGAGATCTTTGCTTGGTCTTATGAGGATATGTCGGGACTTGATACTGATATTGTGGTTCACCGTCTACCAATGAAGGAAGGATGTCATCCAATAAAGCAGAAAGTTCATCGTATGCGTCCTGAAATGTCATAAAAGATTAAAGCAGAAGTGATGAAACAATTTGATGCAGGGTTCCTATCTATCACTTCCTATCTTCAATGGGTTGCAAATGTGGTGTTGGTACCTAAGAAAGATGGTAAGGTACCCATGCGTGTAGATTACAGAGATTTGAACAAAGCCAGCCCCAAAGATGATTTTCTGCTTCCACATATTGATGTCCTGGTAGACAACACTGCTCAACATAGGGTATTCTCTTTTATGGATGGGTTCTCTAGTTATAATCAGATTAAAATGGCACCTGAAGATATGGAGAAGACTACGTTTGTCACACAGTGGGGCACCTTTTGTTATAAAGTGATACCATTTGGTTTGAAGAACGCTGGGGCAACATATCAGCGTGCTATGGTGGCATTGTTCCATGATATGATTCACCATGAGATAGAGGTATATGTTGATGACATGATAGCCAGATCCCAGACCAAAGAAGAACAACTTGATCATCTGCAAAAGTTGTTTGAGAGGCTGAAGAAGTACAAGTTGAGATTGAATCCAAACAAATGCACCTTTGGGGTTAAATCTGGTAAACTATTGGGTTTCATGGTTAGTGGTAAAGGTATTGAAGTTGACCCTGCAAAGATAAAAGATATACAAGAAATGCTCGCTCCCCGTACTGAGAAAGAAGTCAGAGGTTTCTTGGGATGAGTGAATTACATTGCAAGATTTATTTTCCAATTAACCGCTACTTCTAAGCCAATCTTCAAGTTGCTGAAGAAAGATCAAGTAATGGAATGGAAAGACGAATGCCATGTAGATTTTGATGAGATCAAGAAGTACCTCGAAGAACCTCTAATATTAATGCCACCAGTTGAAGGAAGATCTTTGATTATGTACCTGACAGTATTGGACAACTCAATGGGGTGTGTTTTGGGGCAACATGACGAGTCTGGTCGAAAAGAGCAAGCAATATACTACCTTAGAAAAACATTTACCGATTGTGAAACAAGATACTCACTGCTCGAGAAAACTTGTTGCGCTTTGGCTTAGGCTGCTCGTCGACTAAGACATTATATGTTGACTCATACCACCTTATTGATTTCAAAAATGGAACCTATTAAGTACATATTTGAGAAACCTGCTCTCTCCGGACGAATAGCGAGATGGAAAATGATTTTGACAGAATATGATATACAGTATACTACTCAGAAAGCAATTAAAGGAAGTGTGGTAGCTGATCATTTGGCTCATCAAGTAGTAGATGATTATCAGTCTATGAATTTTGAGTTTCTGGATGAAGATATTATGCTTGTTACTAAAGAACCTAGACAATATGAAGGACCTGAACAGGGATCCCGATGGACTATGGTTTTTGATCGAGCTTCTAATGCGCTTGGTAATGGTGTTGGTGTTATAATTATCTCTCCTGAAGGTTGTTATACACCATTTACTGCTAGACTTTGTTTTGATTGTACCAACAATATGGTTGAATATGAAGCGTGTATTATGGGTATCAAGGCAGCCATTGAGATGAGGATCCAGTTTTTGAATATGTATGGAGATTCAGCTTTGGTAGTTAGTCAAGTTAAAGGTGAATGGGACATAAAACATCCAAATCTCATTCCTTACAGAGATCATGTGTTGTCTTTAATTCCATACTTTGAAGAGATTACTTTTGGAAATATTCCACGAGAAGAGAATCAGTTGGCAGATGCATTAGCCACTATGTCATCTATGTTTGAAATCAGTTGGGATGATGAAGCGCCCAGAATTACTATTGATCGGTTAGATGAACCAGCATACTGTTATGAGGTTGATACTGAAGAAGTAGAAGAAAAGCCTTGGTTCTATGAAGTGAAAAGGTATCTTGAAGCTCAAGAGTGCCCTGAAGGGACATCTTTCAATGATAAGAAGTTTATGAGGAGATTTTCTGCTAAGTTTTTCCTGAGTAATGGAATTTTGTACAAGC
The DNA here is from genome assembly GCA_963966055.1 of Lathyrus aphaca. Lineage (NCBI taxonomy): Eukaryota > Viridiplantae > Streptophyta > Magnoliopsida > Fabales > Fabaceae > Lathyrus > Lathyrus aphaca. The sequence continues at coordinate 553,517,174 of OZ014520.1, read as the reverse complement.
GTAATCATGATTCAACTTTGCTTCATTGTGTGGATAAGAAGGAAGCAACAGAGATTATGGAGGGCATGCATGATGGGATCTTTGGTACTCATTCTATTGGGCATACCATGGTTAAGAATATTTTAAGAGCAGGTTATTATTGGTCTACCATGGAAGCTGATTGCTATCAGCACTCCAAAACCTGTCACAAATTCCAGATTTATGCTGATAAAGTTCATGTGCCTCCAATTCCGCTGAATGTTCTGAGTGCTCCCTGGCCTTTTTCCATGTGGGGCATTGATATAATTGGTGAGATCAAACCCACTGCTTCCAATGGACATCGTTTCATCCTTGTTGTTATTGATTACTTCACGAAGTGGGTAGAAGCAGCCTCGTTTGCTTCTGTTACCAAGAATGTTATGGCTCGATTCATCAAGTATAATCTTATATGTAGGTATGACATCCCTGAAAAGATTATCACAAATAATGTTACTAACTTGAACAATACTATGATTATTGATCTCTGCATGCAGTTCAAGATTAAACATTAGAATTCTTCTCTATATCGTCTGAAGATGAATGGCACAGTGGAAGCCACCAACAAGAATATTAAGAAGATCCTGCAAAAGATGACAGTTACATATAAAGATTGGCATGAGATGTTACCATTTGCTCTTCATGGTTATCGTACCACATTACGTACTTCAACCGGGGCAACCCTATTTTCTCTTGTTTATGGTATGGAAGCAGTTTTACCCATTGAAGTCCAGATTCCTTCCCTGAGAATTATGAAGGATGCAGACTTAGATGAAGATGAATGGATTCAGACTCGACTTGACCAGATAAACTTGATTGATGAGAAGAGGCTGGGAGTTGTTTGTCATGGTCAGATGTATCAGAAGCGTATGATCAAAGCCTTTAATAAGAAATTCAAGCAACAAGTATATCAGGCTGGAGACTTGGTAATCAAGCGTATCATATTACCACAGGGTGATCCCAGGGGCAAATGGGCTCCCACATATGAATGTCCATTTGTAGTCAAGAGGGAATTTTCTGGAGGTGCCATGATGCTTACTACTATGGATGGTGAAGACTTCCCGCAGCCTGTGAACGCAGACACAGTCAAAAAACACTACGCATAAAAAGAGACCCGCTATGTTGACTGGCCTAGGCAAAAATAAGGGCATTCCGGCGAACCAAAAGGGTTGGGGCAAAAATTAGGGATATATATATATATATATATATATATATATATATATATATATATTAAAAATAAATTGTACACCCGGAAAGTCAAAAACCCGAAAGGGAGGCTTGGGCAAAAAAGGGTATCCCGGTGGATTGAAAACCTGAAAGGGCAATCCAGGCAAAAGTTAGGGATTAAAGCATATGACTATGTCTCATTGGATGACCCATGTAACCTCAACTAGTTGTACTACCTATATAGAGTTCAAACAAATGCAGATCAATCCAATCGTTTATATTCCGACAACAAGGGATGCGATACTTGAAGATAATGGCAATAGCAGAGTTGAAACTCAATGGGATCATTTACACATAGGTATATTTCCTTGTTTTTTTTGTACTTCTTTTAAAAATTTCTACGACGAATTCCTCTTACTAGGATTTCCGTCACCTTGTTCAAACTTGCCTGTTTATAGGCCACTTTATAAATAAATAAAATCCTATTTTCGAATTCAGGTTTACTTTTCCCCTTTTACTTAAGCGAAAACGTATGTTGATTATGTTTGAATGTATATATGCTTTTGAATATGATTGATGTTTACTAGAAATGCATAAAATACAATAATAGTATTTACTAAGGACGATCGGAGGTAGGAATCCAACAAATCTTCGCCGGTTCATCCCCACAGAATAATCTTTACGGATATTCTAACAAAATACTCCAAGTAGCTTCTTATACTTCCAACTCTATGAAGTATTCAAGTAGTTTTCTTTCAAGTCTGATATCCTCCGAAGAATTAAAACTTGGTCGGATAAGTCCCCAAGGGGAATTTCCATCTCTTTTATCCTTAGTCAGGATATTCAGGAATTTAATCCTTCAATAAGAAGTGTGACGAACGAAAATGGGAGGTTCTAAGTACGATATTCCAAAACAAGACCGGAACAAAGTCTTCATATTCCTCATCAACAAATCGGGATTTATTTTCCCCAGCCAGCAGTTGTTATACGAAGCTACTAATAAGCTTCAACTACATAATTCATACATACATCATTTACATCATATCATACCCATACAACATTCTCATTTATGATAAGAATATCATCTTGAAAAACGCTACATACATCATGACATTTTGCATAGAACTAACCTTGTTTTTCAGGTTAATTCCCCAGCAGACGAACGTCATCAACAACTTATTCTTGGGCTGCTATATCCCTCAAGGGTTACTTCAAACAATATCTTGGACTGCTCTATCCTCCAGGAGTGCATAAACCAACATCTTGGACTACTCTATCCTCCGGGAATACATATACCAATATCATGGGTTGCTACATCCTTCAAGATTACATCCATCAACATCTTGGGATGTTATACCCCCCAGGGCCACGAAAACCAATATCTTAGGCTGCTACATCTCCTGAGATTACATCTATATCCATCTTGGGCTACTATATCCCCACAAGGGCTATCTCAAGCAATATCTCGGACTACTATGAACCCCCAAGATAACATCTTGGACTGCTCTATCCTCCATGATTACATATAACAACATCTTAGACTACTCTATCCTCCAGGACCACACCAAATAACCTCTTGGGCTGCTACATCCCCCAATATTACATCAATCTACGTTTTGGACTGCTTTGTCCTCCAAGAGGTATATCTTAAGAACATTTTTTCCAAATGAAATCTTTAAGCCCATTCAAGCAATACAACCAACTAACAACATTATTTTACGCACCGAAGAATGCAAATTTTTGGACTTTAATGTTCAATCCCCTTCAACCTTCAAGTCACGAATGACGTACATGTCAATCTAACTCCTCATGTTTCAGAAAATTGAACAGGGGAAGCTTTTGTACCCCAAAATTTTCCCTCCCACATTCAAGAACAGATTTCTCAATAGGTCTCTTAATAGTCACAAGATTCTCAATTGGTCAAAAGGATTGAAGGTTTCACCAAACAAAGCCTCCTTCTGAACAATGGATCTTAGAACTAGGGTTTTGAGTTTCCCCAAGCAAAGTAGAATTCAAAAGCCTCAAGTGGACTTAATAACATCCTATATACCTTAAAGAATCCCCATGTCAAGTCTCAAAGATCTTCCAACAAGTTTGGTCAGTCAGATGCTCAGATACCTAAAATTCAGTTAACTTGGTCAGAAAGTCAACTGTGGTCAACTAAAAGTCAAACTTCAAGATTTTTGGTCAACATCAAGATTATGACTTAAAATTCACCATTTGATCAAGGGTTGATCATGATTCATCAAGGAAACCTCAGGATCATCAAGAATCAGAAGTTGCTAAATTAGGGTTTTCATAGGAAAAGTCAACTAAACTTTGACCAGTCATAACTTTCACATAATTCATCAAAAATTTCCCATCCAAAGCTCATTTTAAAGGAAACTCAATTCTCTACAACTTTTTATCCCACAAACCAAGTCCAAAAATGCTTCATTTGGAAGGTATGGGCCAAAACATTATAGGTCTTTTTGAAAGTCAACAAAAAGTCAACTTTTTCCAAAGCTCATAATTTGAAAATGGTTAATGATATGGACATGGGACCAAAAGGGTTGGTTAGAGGACAATATAATATTTCTAAAAAGTCCTAGAACACCTTCATGGTATTAAAATTGAGGAAGTTGTGCATTGTCAAAGTTGGGAAATTTTCAAGGGGTATATGAAGCAAAAAAGGTCTAAATTCAAGATTTTGTCAAATGGGCTCATAATATTGCAACCCAAACTTGAAGATGAAGTCATGCACGACCCAATGGTCAATTATTCTGATTTTTATCATTTATTTTATATTATTTTGGATTTTAATTATTAAAATTCAATTTTAATAAAAATCAAATATTTGATCTCATACTTATTTTTGGATCAAAGATTTTGCATTTAAGGTGATTGGAAATCATTCAAAATCATGTAAGACCAAAATAGTATGTGGATATTTGATTTTGTGGAAAAATTGGCAAGATATTTTCTTCACATGCAAGTAACACCAAAGTTCACCCAAAGCCCAATTTCTTTGACCTAAATACATCACTATATGATCACAATAACATTGCAAGACTAGGGGACGAAAAATTCAGAGCACAAAACTACTTTCAAACTTCAATTTTCTCAAAGAAACTTGAATTTTCGGTGTCACGGTTTTAAGTTATTTCCAAACGTTTTAAAGGTTCAGACATGTTCCTTGATGTTCATTAAACATATCCCAACCATCAACATCATCCAATTTATCCTCATAAGCATAAACCGAATCTAACTTTAAGCTTTTGTGAAAAAAAATCGATTACTTTGATTTATGCATAATAATTTGTTTTTTATGCTTGAATCTTGTCTAACATATGCCATAGAACGTTTCTGGATGGTTTATTTGAAGCTTTGATGCAGGTATTGCGTTTTGCCATTTTAGGGTTCTTAAGGTCATGAATTCGGGCTCCACGAAATAGACAATTTCCAGCCAAATTAATGGATTAATTGGACTTAAGAGACTGATATTGATTGTTTTGAACGATGAAAACTCATTTATTTGTTGTATTCTTAATGTTTGATTACGCAGAACTTTTAGTGACAAATAAAATTCGTCACTAAAACCTTTAGTAACGTAAAACCGTAGGTAAAGGTATAAGGGACGGACGAAGGAAGAAGATGAAGACTGGCGCCCTTTTTGAAATTTGAAATGTTGATTTATTTTATAATTTATTTGTGTTATACTAATATCATATGCGCGCGTGTGGTGTATTGGATGGAGATTAGGTTTGGCAATCTTGAGGGCGTGGGTTCGAACACAGCCTCAAGCATATTTTTTTAAACGCCTTGCTTTATTATTTGACTTAATATATAATGCGTTTTGTTCCTATTATTTCCCAGGAGGCGCGCACAGCTTAGTGGTGAGGGACTGAACCTGGGAGTGAAGGGTCGGAGGTTCAATCCCTCCCTCCAGCATTTTGGTTCTTTTCTTTTCTCTTACTTAATTCTTTTATTTATTTTAATTAACAACTTAATTTTTTCTTATAACCATAGTTAACCCTAATTAAAACCTCAAACTTTTTTTTTAAACCTTAATCAACCTTTAAATGTTTTTTTAATTTAATTCATTTTCATAATTCATTTTTTTTAAAATTTATTTAAGTGTTAGGTTATTTTAATATAAATTGATTATATATTTTCTTTTGTAAAACCCTAATGTTTTTATAAACCTAAACCAAAACCTATTTTTCATAAAATCTTATTTTATATATAAACCCTACAAGTTTTTTTTAATTATAATTTTTAACCCTAATCCTAATTGATTTCCTTTTAGCTCATTTTTATGTTATTCATTTATGATTTGCCCAATTATGTAATTGTTTCGTAATTGTAATAATTTAGTTTTATTTTCTGCCATTACTATTATGTAACTGCCCCAAAGCTTTGTAATAGCGTAGGATATTTACCTTCTGCCTTTTACATTTCTGCCATTTATTTTATAATAATTGTGTGGTTAGTAACTTAGTTGTGTGGTTAATAATCACTCACACACGTAAGTCGATCGTTCTACGATCGCCATCTGCACCTCCTAGGGTTTCCCCTCTCAGTTGCCTTAAATATGGTCAAGTCCATCGAAAGTGGGCGTGTCTTAAGCAAAGTCCCTTTAAATAGAAAATCATCATAGTCCCTTCAAGATAAAAGATCATAGTCCCTTCAAAGTTGCCTACGAAATAAATGATCTTGTCTCTCGATGACCCTACAGAAAAAAATCATGATATTCCCTACAAATTGCTAAAGACACCCCTACAAGTTGCCTTCATTGACCATATGATGACCCTATGCCCATCCCTTAATAAATCCAAGGTAAATGACTACTTACTCCTTAATAGTAAGGACTGTCTTACCCTTGAAAGGAAATAGAAAAACATGAAATACCAACTTAGGGTAGGTAGCACTTAATTACTTTCCCACTCTTTCAAAAAACTCTTATTCACACCCCACTTTCAAAATATTTTCAAACTTAAGACTTTGTATACATCCATACGAGAATCACTACAAATAACTTCTGAAAATCTTTTCTAAACACACACTACACATTTTTCAAATAAATAAGTGAGCTAAGTAACTAAGAGCCCATGGATAACCGTGGATATAAAGGGTGTTAATACCTTCCCTTTATATAACCTACCCCCGAACTTAGAATTTTTAAAAGGTCTTTCCTGTTCTTTTATATTATTTCCTATTAGATAAAATAAAAGTCGGTGGCGACTCTTGCTATCTGTACATGTTTTTGTCAAACAAAAACACCAAGTCAGTTCTCCCACCTGTTACAAAGCTACATGATGCTGATGACGATTCTCACGACCACAAGGTCTTATGTAACTTTCATGAGACACGTCATTAGTCTCACCTTCTTTCTTTTTACCGAAGTTGAACCTCTTAGAACTTGAGTCAGTACTACTTTCTTTGCCCAACCGTCCCTCACGGACGCCTTATTCTAGTACTTGAAATCATCTTCTCATAGTAGAAAGAACTTAAAGTATTCAAAAATATCTTCGTCATCTCTTTCTCTTCCATAGGAGAAACAATCTGAGATGTTAACTCGCGTCATCTCTGTGCATACTCTTTGAAAGTTTCTTTGTCCTTCTGGGACATAGCACAGAGTTGATCTCTGTCCGGTGCCATATCAACATTATACTTGTATTTCCTAACAAAAGCCTCTCCCAAATCATTGAAAGTCTTGATTTGTCTACTATCCAAACCCATATACCATCTCATAGTTGCACTAGTCAGACTGTCCTGGAAATAATGAATCAGAAGATGATCATTATCTGTCTGAGTAGACATCTTCCTAACATACATAGTCAGGTAACTCAGAGGAAAAGTATTTCCCTTATACTTCTCGAACTCAGGAAACTTGAACTTGTGCAGAACCTTGAAATTAGGGACTAAATAGAGATCATAAGCATCTTTACCAATAAATCCTTATGCCTCAAAGCCTTCATCTCTTTCTGCATTTCAGCAAAATGGCCTTGAAAATCATAAAGTCTTTCAATCACACCAGTGCCTTCACTGACCTTAGCATGGTAAATCATTTCATCAAGATGCGGAGTAGTGTGCATCACAAGAGGTGCAGTAGTCATCATCAGCTGAAGAGTATTAAATCCAAAAGTCTCGGGAGGAGGAGGAGGAGGATAACCAGCAGGAATGAAATCAACCGGCATACCCCTACGGTGTGCTAGAAGGCATGCAGTAGCGAGGAGAAATGACAGTTTCAGCAGGAATTGATGCAGTGACAATCTCAGAGATGATTGTATGTTGTATCATAGAATTGTGAGGAGGGGTGGCAGATTCTGAGTAGCCACCAAGCTTTCCATCATGGCAGTGATCCTTTCCAAGCTATCCTTCAGAGATGAACTTCCTCGCGCAACTTGCAATTCTCTTGTTGTAAGGATTCCAACATCTTCCTCCAATTAGCTCAAGTATCAACCTTGTGATCCATCTTGACAGGAGAACTGAATGAAGACCAAGAAACAACATAAGACTCCTGGAGAACTCTCAAGAAGCAAGACCAATATGGGCATGATGCATGGTATGCGTATGCAAATGCAAAGATTTCAAAGGACTATAAGATAAAGTGCAATATTTATAAAAGAAACATTTTTTTAAAGTACTAAAAACTCATTCTCATTAAAATCAAAGTAAGGATTACAAGTGAAGTACAAGTCTCAATAATCTTAAGACATGAGAGAAAAGTAAACTAGGCCTAGGGGATCATATCTGAAGAAGATCCAAATCTCGGTTGGTACTTCATGAGAATCCTCTTAATCTCTTTCTTGTATTGATTCTCCATGTCTTCCTTATCCTTCGCCAACTGGTCAACAATAGCCTTCCAAGCATCGGATGTAGGAGGAATGGTAGATGGAGTACTAGAGGAAAATAAATCCTCTATTAGCCTCTTGGTAACACGCTGCTCAAGTAACTCAATGAGATCATCTTTATCCTTCAGTTGTTCTTGCATCGTCGTCTTCTCAAGTAACTATTCTTCTTTATCTTTCTTCATCTTGTCTAATTCTTCTTAAAGAGCAACCTTCTCATCAACGAGAGGAAGAAAAGCAGACAATGGTAATATAGGAAACAAATGTTCCTTAGGTGGATAAGGCATCTTGAGCTTGGATGCCCTATATCGAACCTACTGGATGTAACACTCGGAAGGAGCAAGGTGTTTTTTCCCAATCGAACCTTCTCTTTTCGATGAACCGTATGGCAAGAATGAGGAATCCTTTTCTCATTTCTATATGGTCAACACAATTAAAAAAGAAGAAACTGGATAATGAAAGGTTGTTTGGTATGTCCTTCAAGCAATATCCCAATTGTCGCCTAGCAAGAATAGGGTTATAAATTATTCCCCCACGTGTACCAAGAAGAGGTACATTAGGAAACTCTCCACAACCGTCAATGAGCACTCCAGTATCATAATAAGAACAATACCAAGTCATATCCTTATGAGAAAGAGACATAATCCTTTGAGACCATCTTCGCTTCTCTCTATTATCCTTGAAGACATCGGACTTTGGTAGGTGAGAAATAAACCACCTATGATGAATAACATGATACATGTCTCCAAGCAAAGTAGGCACCGGATTTCTCTTCAAGAATATCTGAATAGCACTCTCATCAACAATACCATCTAAGTTAGGAAACAAGACAATTATGTAGATGAGTAAAGCAAGAATAGCCTCAAATGCATCCTTATGACCCAAAGTAAGAGAAGTATAAGCTTTCCCCCATTAAGAACTTAGTATTAATACCACGAACACCTCTTTTTGGAAGAAACACTAAGATCAAACATTTTAAGAAAAAGAGCTTTGGCGATGACTTTGATTGTAAGCTCCTTCTTTAAACCACTAAAAAGAAATTCCTTGTCCAAAATAGGCAAACACGTCCAATGAGAGTACTCCTCCAAAGTAGGCACAAGTTGATAATTAGGAAAAGTGAAACAATGATGCAACAGATCATAAAACTGAGCCAAGGTAGGGAGAATCCCCTCTGGTACATCGGTGTCCAAGATGAACAAAAGCTTTCCATAACATTTTCGGAACTCATGGGTGTCAATCACTAAAGCTCCTAGCTTTCTCAACTCTGCCGGATTAGGACTCTTGAAACTGTACTTCCTTGTATTCCTCTTTTCAACATTTATAAGCATAGACATCTGAAATATTTGCAAAAGTATCTATAAGTCCCTTGAAATCTTGATAACAATGCTCATGAATGCATGAGTGCATGTATGCAACAACCACAAACAAGATCACACAAAGCACATGGGTTTAGGTTCTGAGTCACGAGCATGAAGTCAAGGGTGTAAGAACACCTCCCACATAGGTAAGTACTAAGGTTTTGTCTTCATTATACATGCAGAAAACCAAAAGGGTGCTAACAGAGGTGCCCGGAGTTAGCAGCCATCTTTAGAATATTATCGTTACGTTGGACTACTCCCCAACCAATAAGATTCTTAAGATAGACCTCGCCCGAGTGTAGTATCGCGTGACAACCACCTCAAGTCTACACCTGGATAGTTTCCGCACTACGATCCTAAATTGGCTTAGATGAGTTAAGGGTTCTACGGTCCTCATTATGATCAGCTTAATGCCATGTTACGACTACTTGTTATGGCATTAATAATCCAAGAGAGCCTAACTGAGTGGAGATTATCGAATTGATATTGCTGTGGACGACTATGTCGCGTATCACTTCGAATATCGTCGTCCTATCATAAGTTCAACTCAGATCCGGGTTAGAATCTATCTCACTCACAGAGGATCACCAAAACCAAAACGGAACAAGCAATAACAAACAAATCAAACCAAAGCAGTAAATAAATCAAAGTAGGCCGAATCCACTTAGAGACTACTCCCCAGCAGAGTCGCCACTTTTCTGTAGTGGTAAAAACATGAGTATAAGCTATTAGTTAACTTAACTCAAAGTAAACAGAGTCGTCACCGCGCTTTTATTTTATTCCAAGAGGAAAAGGAAAAAGAACGAATAAATCCTAATGAATCTAAAAGCAAAAAGCTAAAGAAACATAACAAAGAACCGGGTAATGGGATAGGTTACACAATAGGAAGGTTTTACCCACCCAAAATGTCCATTCTACTCCACGGGAGTCCTTTGAAAAATTTACTGTTTTTGGTTTGAAAAAAGTTTGTTAAAAGAGAGTGGAGGGATGAGAGAAGAATTATTTTTTTAATATTTTTGTGTTTGGAGAGGTTTACCACCTCATGCCTACGTACCCACAAAGTGCAATTCGATATCAAAACCCTGTAGTTCATGGTACAAATAGTGAAAAATTAGTGTGTTGGATTGATTTTAAAATGTAAAGATAAGTCGTCATTCTTTAAAGAATAATTCTGCTAGAAAGAATGAATCATATCTAAACATGAGAAAGAGTTAAAATGAAAAGTGTACAAAGGCATTAAAATATTTGATGAGTTTTGTATTTTTTTATGGTCTTTTGGAAAATGTTTTGATATATTTACATGATTTAACACTTATTAAGAAAATAAAAGAAAAGGTACAAATCACTTGACTTAAGTCAAGGTTTGATTATGAAAGCGGTTTTAAGTTTAAAAACAAAGAAGATTTTGGAAAAGGGACAAGTTTTGAAAATTAAAGAAGGGGAGGAGATGAAGAGACTATCCTAAAAAGAAAATAAAAGAGATAAATAAGGAAAGGCTTAACCAAACTTGACGATGCTTCCCATTATGAGCATAAAAGTTCCATCCTTATAAGCTAGCAAGTGGCCAAATAAAGGCGGATTTACCAACTTCATGAAGATCAAAGCAAAGGGAAAGGTATCCTAAAATCTAAGTCCAAAATCTTCATTCCAATGCTAAGGATAGTAACCATAGTCAAAAAATTAAAGTCACAAGTTTTTTAGAGGTTCAATCCTTTATTAATATTTTTTGTGTCCAAATGCACAAAAGGAAAATCAACACAACAATAATAAGAGCAAGAAAATAAACATGATAATTGATGAATAAAGCATAATAAAAAAAAGAAATAAAGGTGCAAGAAATTAAATCTTAGTAATAGTAATAATAATATACATAATAGTGGTATGGTGAACTTAATCAACCACAAACAAAAGAGTAACCAAAATCGAAAGGACACCGGATCCGCTTAGTATCTTACACTACAGGGATCAATCAAGGCAAATAGAATCAAATTCAATGAAATTTGAAAGGAGATTGGGAGACCCAAAGAACCTACGCATCAAACATTCATAAGTCTTGGTTCTTAATGCAAAATGATCAATCACTTTGGGATTACGCGACCAACAAGAGGTCCGGTCCACGAAAGTGCAAGTATCCAATTGGATTTTTATTCCGAGTTCGGGACACATTTAGGTCTATGTTAAGCAATCATCGAGTAATTTATGAAGTAATTACCCTACAAGTGAGGCCGACCACCACCAATTAAGGTGAACAATGTTAGTGTTAATGCATGCGAGATGAACGATATGTAAATCTCTATCTGAACGCAATACCACACAAAACTAAAGATGAATACCAAATTGAGTTACACTTATGGTATTCGTCCATCTTTAAGTTCAATCACTCATTTTGGTGGATTCAAGCATGAAAATGTCTCACTAATGCAAAGTACCTTAAATGAATTAAATAATTCACTTAAAGGTAGTTTTTAATTAATGAACATTAACTACTCTAATCTACTCCCAAAGTTCATTGAAATTAAAGAGAAATCACTCCCAAAAGTGTTCCCCAAGGTAAAAATAAAAAGGAGGGAGAAGAAGAAGAAAGAGTAACCAAAAATAAGTTCAAAATAGCTTCTGGTCTTGTGTTAACCGGTTAACCAAATAGGTTAACCGGTTAACGCAACAAATTTTCAAATCCTACGCCAAATAACATTGGTTAACCAGTTAACCAAAATACACTGGAAATGGTTAACTGGTTAACACTGTACCAGTGGCAGAAAAAATGTTGAAATTTAGCATGATCCATTTCAAAACCTTTTTTCAAACACTTGATGATCATGAACTGAATTAGCACGAATTTTAAAACAAAAATACAATGAAATCACTGCAATCAAACAACAATATAAGATCCAATGGATCTAGAATCAAAGGCAGCAAAGATCTATATATTGAATGTTGATGATGAAGATGGAATCATGGAAAGAGTGAATTACCAAAAGCACTTCTTAAAATTGGACCAACTCAAGCTAGATCTACTGAAATTGATGAACAAGAAAAGAGTATGATGAAGGTTTAGCTCAAGTTGAACAAGAAAAGATATAGAAAACATAGGCGCTCTGCTTGATTATCGAGGCGTGCAGGGAGCCATCAAGTAATGTCTCTTTCCCACAACTCTGCATAAAGGAGTCATGGCCTGGTATAAGAGCCTCTCATACGAGTCCATCACGTGGTGGGGGCAGTTGGGGAGGACTTTTTCCCGACACTTTATGGCTTTCAGACGTCACCCCAAGACTGAAGCGTCCTTGGAAGCAATAGTCCAAGGGAAGGAAGAACCTCTTCGGGCATACATTGAGAGGTTCAAAAAAGAAGCAGTCCAGGTTTCGACCACGGACGATATGAAAAAGTACCTCTTAGAACGAGGACTCCAACCATAAAGCGACTTCCGCAAGGCTGTCGGGATAGAAACGCCGGCCACGCTCGACGCCTTGCTCCTCAAGGCGCAAGCTTATATTCAATATGAAGAGAAGGAGGCGGCCAGTACTGCCTGGGATACACAGAGGAGCGATGACAGCAAATCCTCTAAACACGACGACCCCACAACTTCAAGACAGGGAGGCGACAAAAAGAAGGAAGAACGCTCCCATGAACCGCGAGAGCATAAGGGGCCTGCAGGAATGTTCCGCGACTACACCCCCCTTTCAGCGACATGGGAGAAAATCCTCTCCAAATGCGCAAACTCTGAATTTAGACTGGCCGAGGTCAGGTTCCCGAAGCAGCTGCCGAGCAAACAGGGCATGCACTACAAGAAAATTAGCAGATTGCAACGATTATTTAAGCAGATTACGATGGTTAAAACCGGCATAATTTACAAGTTACGACGGTTACCGCACTGTCGCGGAAACCTGTGTCGCGAGGTCGTTTCACAACGGTTGTTAAAACCGTCACACCAACCGTCGTTATCTCTCATGACGGGTAGAGAACTAACGTAATCAGCATATTGCGACAGTTACAACCGACGTAACTTTCCAATTTATATTTGTTTTTATTATTGATTATGACGATTACAACTGACGTAACTTTCCATTTTATTTTATTTTTTATTCTTGATTACGACAGTTCCAACCGTTGCAATTTTCTATTCCACGGGTACACTTGAAAGTAAATCCGTAGGAAATTTCCTTTTCACAGATAAATCTGCAGGTAATTTATTTTAAAATTAAAAAAAAAATTTTGCAAAAATATGAAAAAAATGGAGGCAGAAAATCACATATATTCTTCATTCAACTAAACATATATATCATATTACATTTATAGAAGCATCATGTCACTTCATTCAACCATGATACAAATTCATAGTACATAAAACTGGAAGACACGCTTTAATACAACAATGATACAAATTGACAGTAAATAAAACTGGTCAAATAATGCACCTATCCAAAATGTACCACTCAAACATACCCTAAGCATTAACACATGACAAATATGATACAAATTGATAGTACATAAAATTGGACAAATAATACACCGGCCCAAATCGTACCACTCAAAAGTTCTTGAACCGTCTTGTTCCTACATTCAAGTGCATACTCTTTAATAAATTCAGTACGTAATTCAACTTCAGATAGTCTCAGAGGTTTCTGAATTATGGACTTAGAATGTCTCTATTTTTTACTCTTATTACTTCATGCCCTCTAACTCTTTGTATCTCATTAATGCAAGCCTCTTCCACCTTTCAAAATTCATAGAATCTAAAGAAAATGTTAATTCAATAGGAGTCATAGCCTCCTCAGCAGTCTGTTCAAAAACACAAAATAAAAGGAAAAGACTATTTAAATAACAAGATGGAAACATAATGCACTAAATATACTCTTTATACAAGCAAATGGATTACAACATGATATATGTAATAATGAAGTAAAGCAAAGAGAGAACTCAAGTATCCATGAGAGTGCATTGTTAATGGAACACGAGTTCATTGCTTCCACTTTCCACTATTTAAATGACGCAACCTTCACATGCTTCCACTTTCTACCATTATTAATTTATATTAAAACTCAACACAGGTAAGTAACTTCATATTGTTTTTCATCAAACATGATACTTTGGAAATTTGTATTGACATGAAAGGAACACTAACAAATAGGTTGACAGTGAATGTGGAAGGTGAACTGTAGCACTCACATTTTCAGCTAAATCAAGTGCTCCATTGATAATTGTCGTCTCATCATGTGTAAGCTTGTAACCTTTCCCAGCCTTAAAAATCAGCAAGTTCAATGCTAATGAAATCAAAAACCAACATAAAAAATAGTTGAGCAGCTTCACCAAAGTTGACAAGACTTATTCTGTTAAAAAAAATAATATTGATTCATATCTCCTTGTCATGAACGGAGACAAGAGCTATTAACTGAGCTCGCCTAAATAAAGCCTCATAAATCTGCGACAGTTGACCCTAATTGTCGTGACAACCGTCGCAATCCAGGAATAAGGACGGTTTTGTGATAAATGTCGCAACTCAAGTGTCGTAAATCTCTTTTTTCTTGTAGTGATGGATAAGACTAATTATTGTCGTTTCTATAAGTCTCACGGGCACAATACTGAGGATTGTATCCACCTGAAGGATTCCATCGAGATACTAATCAGGGATGGTCACCTCAAACAGTTCACCAAAAACAAGGATGCCCCGAGGCAAGAAGTCCAAGAAACCCGCAAGGCCAAAAAAGCAACTTCGCCGGTAGCTGAGACGAACCTACAGGTCGCCCTGAGCATAACACGACCAGAAGATTTCTACGTCCCCGAACCATATACCGAACCAACATACTTTTCTGCTTATAGCCCATGGGAATCCTTTACTTCTACAATGGTCATATCCGGGGGAGGGCCAAACAAGATCACGGTGGGATCCGTCAAGCGACGATTTGAGCAGCTGATCAGCACCAGCTCGAATAAGAATTCGACCCTCGACCCTCCCTGTGGATGATCAACTCTTATTTCTTTCTACAAGGAAGATCTCTTAGGAGGGGCACCCAATGCCAACATCCCTCTCCTCGTTCGTGCTCAGATGGTGAATTTTGATGTACGAAGAATTCTTGTCGATCAGGGAAACTCGGTCGATATCATGTACTCTCAACCGTTTGTCACCCTACAGTGGAATGAGACACACCTGACACCATACGTCAATTCAGATTTACAGGGCTTCAATGGTACGGTCTCACGACCATGGGGCTACGTCGATTTAATCGTCACTTTCGGAGTAGGGGAAATAGTGAGGTCCATTAAAGTACAGTTCTTGGTAATAGATTGCTCGTCTTTATACCAGTGTATTTTAGGCTAACGGACGTTAGCCGAACTTATGGTAGCCCCTTCTATGATTCACTTAAAGATGAAGTATTACACCTTGATGGGATAAGTGGCTACCCTTCACGGGGACATAGAAGCAGTCCGCAAATGCTACGAAGCCGCTTCTAAAGGTCTCAACTCCATCATGGAGAAACCAAAACCGACCAAGGTCGTAATCCCCTGCACATCTGAGGAGCTTAAGGCCTTACCTCGTGTAGACTCTGTCGACATCAATAGTAGGTTCACCAAGGAAGAGGAACGGTCACAAGTAGTGGCAAAGCTCTCATCTTCTGCTCGTCCCGTCCCTGATAGAGATTTCGAGCTTGTAGCACTGGCCGCAGATCCTTCCAAGGGAGTCAAAATCAGAGTTGATCTTCCCGAGCTCGCCAGGAAACAAATAAAGGTCTGCCCAAGGGAAAACATTGACCTATTCGCGTGGAGCGCCGCAGAAATGCCCGGACTAGACACTGAGGTCGCATGTCACCACCTAGCCTTAGATCATGTCGTCCTAGCAGTCGCACAACGACGAAGGAAGCAATCTCAGGAGAAAGTAATTGCGGTCGAACATGCTGTAAAAGACCTCCTAGAGGCTAAATTTGTAACAGAGGCCAGGTATACCACTTGGATCTCAAACGTTGTATTTTCAAGAAAAGTAATGGAAAATGGAGAATGTGCATTGATTATACCGATCTTAATCGGGCTTTCCCGAAAGAGGCTTACCCCTGTTTCCTAACATTGATAAGTTGGTAGATAATTCTGCAGGTTTTAAGCTCTTGTCGTTCCTCGACGCCTATTCTGGGTACAATTAGATACCTATGGCCGTGACCGACAAGAAGTACACCGTATTCATGACTAAATCGGGCAACTATTACTATAACGTAATACCCTTTGGCCGGAAAAACACGGGCGCTACATACCAACGCATGATGAATAAAGTCTTTCAAGCAGAGATCGGAGACATGCTAGAGGTATACATGGATGACATGATCGTTAAATCCCACGAGGATATCGATCATGCCCTCCACCTGAAGAAAATCTTCGACCAGGCACGAAAGTGCAAGATGCGTTTCAATCCAGACAAATGCACATTTGGTGTGCACGTGGGAAAATTCCTCAGGTTTTATCTGACCAAAAGAGAAATAGAAGCCAACCCCGACAAATGTCAGGCATTCACCGAAACGCCCACACCGGCATCCAAAAAATCCATCCAATCTTTGAACGAGGTCCTCGCATCGTTGTCACGATTCATAGATAAATCGGCTCAGCACACGCTCCCGTTTTACAAACTCCTCCACAAGGAAGCATCCTTCGAATGGACCGACGAGTGCGAACAAGCTCTGACGCACCTCAAAAAGGCTTTGTCAGAACTTAGATACCAACAAATTGAAAAAGTGGCGTTAACCCTTCTCCACGCGGCGAGAAGGCTTCGAAATTATTTTCTTGCGCATATGATTGTAGTGTGCACCGACCAACCCATAAAACAACTTCTGAGACGACCAAACATGGCGGGCCAAATGTTGAAGGGGTCATTAGAATTGTTCGAGTTCGATATCTGGTACGGAGGAGGAGCAGCTATCAAAGCACAAGCCCTCGCAGATTTCGTAGTCGAAATGGCCATCCCGGAAGGCCCCGCCTGCCCGTCTAAAAAATGGACCATTTATGTCGATGGCGCATCGAGCTCGGTTGGAAGCGAAGCGGGAATCATGCTGGAAAATAAAGAGGGGATTCTGATCAAAGTATCTCTCACGTTATCGTTCCCCGCTTCTAATAACCAAGCGGAATATGAAGCGTTCCTCGCAGGATTAAGGTTGGCCGATGATCTAGGAGCCGAGGATATAATCATCTGCACAAATTCTCAATTAGTTGACATGCCGGTCAAGGGTGAATACCAAGTCAAAAATGATAACTTGTCAGAATACTTGACCTTGGTCAAAGAAAAAATGGTGAAGTTCTCCTCCGTAGAAGTGAAACATGTGCCGCGTGAAGACAATGTTCGAGCAGACATACTGTCAAAACTCGCGAGCACCAAGAAAAAAAGGGGAAACAAATCCTTCATACAGGAAATACTTCCACAACCCAGCATTGGAAAATTGAAGAAGACTCTAGATGTCAACGTCATAGGTGACGCCAATTGCTGGATGACTCCAGTATACAAATATCTGACCAACGAAGAATTACCCGAGGATCCAAAGCAAGCCATCGTAACAGAAAGACGAGCATGTTTGTATGTCCTGGTTGAGGGCAAACTCTATCGACGAGGGTTCTCCGTACCCCTTCTTAAATGTGTCGAGGAGGAGTTAGTCCCCCACATCTTACGAGAGATCCATGAAGGAATTAATTCCCAACACCTGGGCGGACAATCCCTAGAGAGGAAATCCCTAAGAGTAGGGTATTATTGACTGATAATGCAGAACGACGCAAAGGAACATGTGAAAAAATGTGACAAATGCCAGCGACATGGGAAAATACTTCTCGCCCCACCCAACAAGCTAAAAACAATGTCATCCCCATGGCCATTTGCCTGGTGGGGTATGGATATCCTCACCCCCTTCATCGTTGGTTCAAATCAAAATACATACCTAATCGTGGGCATCGACTATTTCACAAAGTGGATCGAAGCCGAACCCCTGGCTAAAATCACATCCCTAAACATATTACGCTTCTTCAAGCGAAACATCCTCGCTCGTTTTGGGATCCCCTGGCAATTGTCACTAATAATGGCACTCAATTCACGGATAGTAATTTCCAAAATTTTATGGCCAGCGTCGGAACGAAACAACACTTCGCATCTGCAGAGCATTCACAAACAAACAGGCAAGCAGAAGCAGCAAACAGGGTCATGCTTCGAGGCCTTAAACGAAGATTAGATGAGATCAAAAGATGTTGGGTCGAAGAGTTGCAAAGCGTTCTATGGGCCTACAGAACTACTCCATATTCGACCACTGGGGAAACCCCTTTTCGGTTGGCGTACGAAACAGAGGCCGTCATTTCAATAGAGATCCATATCCAGTCCAGAAGGACAGAAGCTCCGATGGGCGAGGACACTAACACAAAAATATTACGCGAAGAGCTCGATCTGGTCGAGGAGGTTAGATCGGGAGCAGCCCTACGCGAAGCATCCCTCAAACAAAAGATCACTCTAAGATACGATGCTAAAGTCATCAAACGAGCATTCACAGTGGGAAGCCTCATCCTCAAGAGAAATCACAAAGACTCCAGAGAGGGAAAGCTGGCTGCAAATTGGGAAGGGCCTTATCGAGTCCGAGCCAAAACGGACAATGGGGCATATTACTTAAAAAATCTAAATGGGGAAGAATTAGCTCGTCCTTGGAACGCTGAAAAACTTAAACAATATTACAGTTAAGACACCAGCCGGCACCAGAACCGGCCTGAAATGCATACCTAGGTACAAGTATTGCATACCATATATTCAATCCGGCGAGACCCTCCCCGTGAACGAGGATGGTCATCCCCACACGATCAGATCCTTAAATAAGTCCATCATCGTCTGAGTACCACGACCAGGCAGAACACCCAGCTCGCGATGGGAAGTTCACGCCACGAAGCACGGATCACCAACATGTTTCGAGCATCGTTCCCCGGCCAACCCTATATGTGGCATTCTTCCCAGTACCCCAAACAGACAGACATTAAAACCGAGCATTACTTCCCAAATACATAAACACTTAGTCAAAATAGCAAATAAAATATGTCCTCCGACGGACGCATCATTACAAATAATTAGAGAAGTCGACCACCAAGGTCGTAAGTATGATGATTAAAAATGCAGCCAAAAAGACCGACTTGTTCCGAGGTTACACAGAAAGGAGGAGCATACTCCCCCATCAAAGATAATAAGCCATGGCATGCATGCCGACCAACAAAAAACTTTCATGATCAAGCATCATTCTCCGACTAGTTACCGCCCAAGGTATTATGGTCCTCCTCCATGACCTCAGATTGAACGGGCTCTTACAGGCAGTCGGGAACGAGGATAATGCTATATTTTGCTTTATACATGAAGTCAATCCCCTCCTCATTGAACACCAAGTCAGGGTTAACTATCTTCAGCTGATCAATTACATTCTTAAAAGAAACGCTGGCCATTTTTTCCAAGTCGACATATCCTTCCTCGATCATAGCCACCAGCTCGGCACTAGTCTTCAGGGACTTGGTCTCTTCAGATTCATCCTTGGTAGGAGCCAGTTCAGCCTTCAAGCGGGCAACCTCTTCAGTGTGAGACTTTTTGAGGGACGCCACATATTCCTCCAACTCTTTGACCTGTTTGGTAGCCTTGTTGAGGGACTTTTCCCGCTTCCCCGACAGCTTTTCCGAGGCCGCCAATTGAGCTTTCAACTTGTAAAGTTCCTCCTCCTGCGTAGCAGTTCCCTCCACAAACATCGAGGCCATCTCCAAGACGCAAATGATTGAACTGGCATCCCGAGCCAAGCTTGCACGCCTATCTGGTCGACTCATCTTTTCAAGAAAAAGCGTGTCTGCCCGTTGAGAACTCATGTAATGCTCCTCGAAGAAATTAGGCTTGAGGAAGTAAGGAGGAAGATCAAAAGACCGCTTTGGTGAAGATTTGTCCAAGACGACGACATCAGTTTTAGACCTTTTGACTGCCCGGGAAGTTCCACCGGGAGAGCCATGAGACGCAGGCGATGAAGCACCCGAACCTGCAACCACCTGGTCGCTTAGACGAGTTTGGGTCAACTTCTTAGCTCCCTGTTTCTTCCCGAAGTTGGCCATCATTTTATCTTGAGGATCCATTAACAAATATGAGAGAAAGAAAATAAGACAAAATGGTTAGCAAAAATGAAGTAATAGACGAGCATAGAAATAAAAGAAAAACTAAACCTACCAAAGTATTCCCAGACATCCTCGTCTATCTCGCACGCTAAGAGCTTAGACACCTCAATAAACCTAGAGGTAACTTTGGCACCTCCATCCTCGTCCAGAATCACCCGTCCATGTTTGTTAGTGTGCCTTTTCATGGGAATCTTCGAGACAAAATTCAACAGGACCTCGTAGCTGGCTTGGTCACTCTCCCCCAAGCTGGAGCCAATCTCAAAAAATTCTTCAGTCCCGTGCAAAAAGTGGATGCGCGACCAGGAGAAGTTGAACTTTAACAAATGCATGGGAAACTCGTTCCCTTCCTCCTTCAGTATGTTGTTGTTTTGATCGTCAGTATCGAACCCTTGCAAGAATTGACAACGAGCTCGGAGATTGGCTCGACCAAGTATTAGTGATCTTTGAAGTCCCTGAGCGATTCTGAAAACGCCTTGAAAAGTTTTCTTTTCTGCTTTAGAGAAACCCATCTGAATCTCCCATCAACGACTTGACGTTGGAGATGGATCACGTGAAAGAACAGAGGAAGTGTCACCCTTATCCGTAGATATTCACATGTTTTTTCAAATGCCTATATGAAAGGAAACGAATTCGGATGGACTTGGGAAGGTGTGAGCTCTAGATGGACGAACACACTCTGTTGGAAGTCAAAAAAGGGTAGTTTGAAGGCCATTGATTTGTAAATGACGTCGTAAATGGGAAACATGTCCAAACCATAATCTGTGCAGATACGATCTCTAAGGGATGGATACCTCACCATCCAATCCGCCCGTCTGCCGACCACTGGGGGGAGGTACCGCCACCTCATGGGAAAATTGTGAAGCTATACTTAACAGCTAAGCTGCAACTCATTCAGATACGGGCATGTCTTCATCCTCGTCTTCATTCTCCTCGGATTCAGCCAAATCCCCCCTGTTCGATGTGGCTTTTTCGGACTCATCAGACGAGACTAAAATCCTTCCAGAAGGAGGATTCTACTTGCTTTCAGCAGACGAAGACGCTGATTCGCTCGACAGGTCCTCCTCGTCCATGCGTATATTCTCGTTGTTTGACATCCTGACACCTGAAAAGCAGTGAAAGCACCCGTGAATTTGATGGGAAAATCAAATCCACCCTTCCACCGCTTAATCAAGTGAAAAGGCGTGTTAAATGGCGAGGACATCGTCCTCGCCCTAAGCCCTTTATCATAAGTATGGCAACAATCAGGTTGCCCTATGAGCGTTAAGGTAAACATCCGCACGACGAAAACATGGACAAGTGGGCATGATCTTACCCAGAACTCCGGTTGAAGTTCAACCAGAGAAGACGAACGGAACCGCCATGAGAAGTGCGAGGCAAGCTCGAACACCATTACCACAACCGTTCTGACGGCGGCCACCGCCAATAGAAGCAGTAGCCACCGTGATGGAACCCTAAAAATCAGGTTAATCGGCCCTATCGACCCTAAATCTAATCCTAGCTGCATGCAACTACTTCATTTCTAAAGATTGGAACGACATTCAGGAGAAAAGAACCGAAAACTTACAAGTTATGAGAGTTGTGGGGTGGTCAGAATCTTTTCCTCGTCCAAACACGACAACGAATGGCGGTTGATGGCGGTAGCGAGCACTCCAAGATCACGGGCGGCGGGAGCAAGAACGAAAAGTGTGGAAATGAAGACCACTACTCTATTTATAGCTCTCCCCAGCACGTGTAAGAGCATGTGGAGTCTGCAGACCTAGAAATGGCGCAATCATTGCCTATGGGCGACTGTAGGCTAGTCATCATGAAGCATTAAATGCACACGCTTCCCTAAGCACACACGTGTCAGTTCCAAGTTTCTCAAACGTTTGGGATTCTAAAATCGAACGACCAGAAATGACGACGAAGATTTGTCAGTATAATGACGACGAAAGTCGGCTGCCCTTAAGTCATCACTTCTTAGACCAGAAGCAACGACTTGGGGGGCTCCTATTCTGGACTGGACCAACGACTAAGATTTGGCACAATCCTATCAATCTACAAGACGGCCCAATAACCCAAGACCAAAGGGATCCATTATCATGATCTTCTCTACGTGGTAGTTTAAGGATTCTCCTCGTTCTTGGTCCCTGCCCACATGCGACGAGGACCACCCAGATCTGACCAAGACAGATTTTGCTCGCGTAGCCTTATGCCCGACGCATCGTCTGACGTTTGAGTTCTGGCAGTTACTTATTTGGGCAGATCCACGATCCAGGGCCAAATAAGAACCATTGGCCATGCGTTGGGGGTCCTCTATATAAACCCTCTCATTAGAAAGGGCCAGGTATTCAATCTTCTCCCCGAATATACTCGTACTTGTTTACTCTAGTGCTCATACTTACTTTGGCATCGGAGTACCTTGCAGGTACACCCCCCACTTTCCACATCGCACGAGCAAAGTTGAAAGTCCACGTCAGCAGCTATTGGAATCTGATCTCTAGGTACGATCAAAAGGGAATGATTATTTCTATAATTTTTCAAAAACCTTCCTTGCATGAAGATCATGGTTTGATGAGGCCTCATGGAGCTTTGAATGTGATGATCTTGCTTTTAGAAGCCCACAATGGGGCGCCCACATTATCCTTGTCATTTATTTTATTCAATTTCATTTTATTTTGAATTTTTATAAATAAAATCCAAGTTAAATTAAATAAAACACAAATAAATAAAAATATAGATAATAAGATCCTTCAAGAGGTCATGAACATGCTTAGACCTTAAAACTTTGTTCCATTAGTAAAAAAATTCAAGTTTTGCTCAAAAT
This sequence comes from Lathyrus aphaca, assembly GCA_963966055.1. Classification (NCBI taxonomy): domain Eukaryota; kingdom Viridiplantae; phylum Streptophyta; class Magnoliopsida; order Fabales; family Fabaceae; genus Lathyrus; species Lathyrus aphaca. The sequence goes on along the minus strand of OZ014520.1, from coordinate 553,493,865 downwards.
GACTTCATGCATTTTCTAAAAAATTGTCCAACTTGCACCAATCACAACTCTTTTAATTTTTGTTATATGAAGGTGATCTTGGGCTTTTTTTGGAAACCTCAAGACATCCCTTATAACTTCGTATTGATCATTTGAGCAATTGACTGAGCAAATTTATGAAGCAAGGATTAAGACCTGGGATGAAGATACCCTTTTGACACAAATTGTCTTGAAGACGTGAGGGCAAATTTGAGGGTGCAACAGTTGCCCCTATTCAATCTTCTTAAACCTGAAGAGTTAGATTGGAATATCTGCCTTTCATGGTCTGAAGGTGGAAGAGGATTAAATACTCATAAGTACCCGGAAATTTGCACTCACAGGTGCAGGAGGCAAAATTGTTGGTTGACTTGTATCAGGAATGGGCTTAAAGATGCCATTCAGAGAAATGACGGGTGGCCGTCGGAGATGGTCTTAAAGATGCCATCCGGAGTAAATGCTTTTTCTGAATAAGAATATTGGAGCGAGTCCATGTTAGGATGAACCCATATCCAATTGCATCTACCGTTCGTAGTACATTAAACTCGTTATAGGCGTTTGCAAGTAACTGTCTCGTTATGGGAGTTGAAGTAATAAATAATCGACCTGTTACAAGAGTTTAAATGCGTCTTAGCCATGTAGATAGAAACATCCTGTCATCTTAGGGTTTAGTCTCGTATCCTTTTGCAAGATATTCCGTCGTTTCGGAATTTTAATCTCGTCCTTTTGAAACATCCCATCGTCTCGGGTTTAAGTCTCATATCTTCACAGAATACCCTGTCGTCTCGGGGCTTAATCTTGTCTTTTGCGAAACACCCTGTCGTCTCAGGGTTTAGTCTCATCTTGTTGAATATCTCGTCGTTTCGGGGCTTAATATTGTTTTTACAGAATATCTCGTCGTCTCGGGTCTTAATCTTGTCCTTCACGAAACATCCTGTCGTCTCAGGGTTTAGTCTCATCTTGTAGAATACCCTGTCGTTTCGGGGCTTAATCTTGTTTTTTACAGAATATCTCGTCATCTCGGGTCTTAATCTTGTCCTTTTGAAACATCCCTTCATCTCGGGGCTTAGTCTCAAACTATAGAATATTTCATCGTCTTGGGGCTTAACTTTGTCCTTTTGAAACATCCCATCATCTCAGGGCTTAGTCTCAAATTTGTATAAGATTTTGTTGATAATATTTATCTACTTGCAAACTGGCCTAAAAGAATAGAGTTAGTTCTATGAAATATCATGATGTATGAAAATGATTTTTTCGATGATGCTCTCAAAATAAATGAGGATGTTATATGCTTTATGTCTGCATATGCCATGATATACTGTATGAATATGATGTATGAATATGAATGTTGTTGTAGACAACAATAGCAATATTTGGTATACGGAAAAATCAACCCAAATAGGGAATTAAGCCGCATCGAGGAAAATAACTCTGATGGAGAATGAGAATTCTGTAGATTACGCTGAGGAAGTTTCTGCAATGCTAGGACAATGATCAATTTCTTTATTCTGCTAGATGATCTACTGAGGAAGATGATCATATCATGTTATCCACTGGAGATATGGAGGTGAATTTCTGGAAGATGTCTTTCTCCTTGCTTAACTCAGTTGGGGATTGTATCTCCGTTGGGGAGCTTTGTGGAGACGACTCTGTGGGGATTCACCAGATACAAGACTTGCTAGGGAGTCCAACCTTCAAGGTCCTGTAGTAGATGTCGTTTCTATTTTTCATGTATATATTTTTTTGGTAAACACTAATCATGTTCAAATGCCTATGCTCATTCAAAATGACCATTGGACGTTTTTGCTACAAAACAGGAAAAAAAACAAAAAAAAAAACAGCTTTGTAGTGGAAATTTTATTGTATTTATTTTTTGAAAGTTTGCCTATACCAGGCATTTTCGTACAAAGAGACATAAATCCTAGTAAGATGAAATTGTCCTAATTATTTTGAAAAAAAATGTTCAAGAAATAATAGTTATGTAAAAATGATCCCATTGGGTTCCAACTCTGCTACTGCCCCTATGTCTTCAAGCATCTCATCACTTTTGTTGTTAGAAGAAAATGATTGGATGGATTCGTGCCATTCGAACTTCATATTGATAGTCAATTTATCCACCTTGAAAATAAGTAATCCAACGGGACATAGTCATACGCCTTAATCTCTAACTTTTGCCTGGACCGCCCTTTCAAGTTTCAAGTCCAACAAGATACCCTTTTTTGCCCAATCCGCCTTTTCAGGTTTTTGACTTGCCGGGTGTACCATCTTTTCATATTTATCCCTATTTTTTTCCTAGGCCAGTCAACCTAGCGAGTCTCTTTTCATGCATAGTATTTTTTGACTATTTCCGCGCTCACAGGGTGCGGAAAATCTTCGTCGTCCCATAGTGGTAAGCATCATAGCACCACTAGAAAATATCTTTTTAACTACAAATGGCCCTTCGTATGTGGGAGTCCATTTTCCCCTGGGATCACCTTGCAGTAGGATGATGTGCTTTATTACCAAATCACCAGCCTGATACACCTGATGTCTAACTTTCTTGTTGAATGCCTTGATCATGCACTTCTGATATGTATGACCATGACAAACAGCCATGAGTCTCTTTTCGTCAATCAAATTTATTTGGTCAAGTCAAGTCTGAATCCATTCATATTCATCTAAACCTGCATCTTTCATAATCCTCGAGGAATGAATCTAGACTTCAACGGGTAAGACGACCTATATACCGTAAACAAGAGAGAACGGAGTTGCCCCAGTTGATGTACATACTGAAGTGCGGTATCTATGAAGAGTAAATGGTAACATCTCGTGCCATTCTTTGTATGTCATAATCATTTTCTGCAAGATCTTCTTGATATTTTTGTTGGCGGCTTCCACTACGCCATTCATCTTTAGTCTATATGGAGAAGAATTATGATGCTTAATTTTGAACTGTGTGCATAGTTCGATGATCATAGTATTATTGAGGTTTGTACCATTATCTGTGATAATCCTTTCGGGGATGCCATACCGGAAAATCAGATTATGCTTAATAAATCGAGCCATAACATTCTTGGTAACAGAAGCAAACGAAGCTACCTCTACCCACTTTGTGGAGAAATCAATGGCAAGAAGGACGAAGCGGTGTCCATTGGAAGCGGTAGGTTTGATCTCACCGACCATGTCAATGCCCCACATTGCGAAAGCCCATGGAGCAGTCAGGACATTCAAAGGAACCAGTGGTATATGTACTTTGTCAGCATAGATCTGGCACTTGTGACAGGTTCGGGAACGACGATTACAATTTGTTTCCATGGTAGACCAGTAGTAACATGCTCTCAAAATATTCTTAGCCATCATATGTCCACTGAAATGAGTACCAAAGACACCTTCATGCATGTCTTCCATAATCGCATTTGCTTCCTTTTTGTCTACACAGCGAAGAAAAGTTGAACCATGGTAGCGTTTGTACAAGATATTTTTACACAGAAAGAACTTGGCAGTGAACCTCCTTAGAAACCTCTTGTCATTGATAGATGCCCCTTTAGGATACTCCTGAGCTTTGAGATATCTTTTTACTTCATGGAACCAAGGTTTTTCATCTACTCCATCAGTATCAATCTCACAACAGTGTATCGGTTCGTCTAATATGTCAATAGTAATTCGAGGAGCTTTGTTATCCCAAATTACCATGAACATGGAGGACATAGTTGCTAAAGCATCTGCTAGCTAATTCTCCTCTCGTGGTATATGCTCGAATGTAATCTCTTCAAAATGTGGAATCAAAGTCATCACATGCTCTCGATAAGGAATAAGATGTTCACACTTTGTGTCCCATTATCCTTTAATCTGAACGATCACTAATGCTGAGTCCCCATATACCTTCAAGAATCTAATCCTCGCATCAATGGAAGCTTTGAGACCCATGATGCACACTTCATATTCTGCCATGTCGTTGGTACAATAAAAACAAAGTCTAGCAGTAAACGGCGTATGGAAACCCTAAGGAGAGATAATTATTGCTCCAATTCCATTACCAAGTGCGTTGGAAGCTCCGTCAAAAACCATAGTCCATCAGGATTCCTGTTCAGGTCCTTCATACGGTCTAGGTTTTTCATAATCGGTAACAAGCATAATGTTCTCATATGGGAATTCAAAACTCATGGACGGATAGTCGTCTACTGCTTGATGAGATAAATGGTCAGCTAACACACTCCATTTGATGGCTTTTTGAGTAGTGTTAAGTACATAATAAGAGGTCTTCCTTCAACCGGTGGCATCAGAATAAAAGGCTCTTGGAGATATTTTTTGATCTTATCAAAAGCTATCTGGCAATTGTCGTTCCATTTCACTACTTGATCTTTATTCAGTAACTTGAAATTTGGCTCACAAGTAGTTGTTAAATGGGAGATAAATCTGGAAATGTAGTTTAGACGTCCCAAGAAACCTCTCACTTCCTTCTCAGTAGGTGGAGCGGGCATCTCTTGAATAGATTTTACCTTCACAGGATCCACGTCAATACCTTTACTACTGACAATGAAACCCAAGAGTTTACCGGATCTTACTCCAAAGGTGAACTTGTTTGGATTCAGTCTCAGACGAAATTTCCTCAATCTGTCAAATAGATTTTGCAAATGGATGAGGTGATCTTCTTCGGTATTGGATTTTGCAATCATGTCGTCAACATAAACCTCAATCTCTTTGTGGATCATGTCATGGAAGAGAGTTACCATTTGTAAACACCCCAAATTTGCCCTCACCCTTTCACACCATGGCTTGTGATCTTTCTCATTTGCATAAGTTCAACCATAGCATCTCATATTGCATTTTTTGCTTCACTGCATTGGTTCTAAGTCACCTACATCTAGGGTTTGTGATCTGAGCCATCTCTAAGCCATTTGAGCCACTCCAAAGGTTTTCAATCACTTCAAAGGGGTCCATGTATGTTCAAGCATCATATTATATCCTCACAAGATCAAAGAAGTCAAAAAATCACAAGAACTGAGAATGGCATGGAAGCAGAGCCAGGTTTAACTGCACAGATGACCTAAAATTAGGGTTTTGGTTTCAAAGGCCATAACTCCAAATTTTTTGGTCATTCTTGTTTATATTGGTCTCTATATGGTATAAGGATCATGCATATCAATTTTCATGAAGAAATTCCATGGGGAAGGCATCTAATCAAGAGTTGACTTCTTGAGCAAGTCAGTGTAAAATCAGGGCATCTGAGGCCCCCAATGACCCAACCAAAGGGTGTTCTTCATCATTTTGAATGTGTATGATCTTTATTTGATCATAGAAGATGTTATAAGTTCACAAAATTGAAGAATTTCAAGCCATTTGCAAAGTTGCCTTTTTGGGAAAATGACTTGTAATGGAAACTTGCCATTTTGGGAAACTTTTTCAACCCTTTCTTTTTGATTCAAAAATGCTTCAAATGGGAAAACTTTGGTCATGAAAGTTGTAGAATGGATCATTCCCTTTTAAAAAAGTACAAGAACTCATTCTAATTCATTTTGGATCAAAAGTTATGGCTTGTCAAAGTTGGGAAAAATCACATAATTTCAAGTTATGTACCAAAGAGGCAAAGTTGCAAAATCCCTTGCCAAGGTAAAATGAGACCTCAAAGTGACTTCTAATCCTTTCACAAACATAAACCAATGCCTAAAATTAAGAATGCACCAAGAGTTTTCCCATTTTCATGACTTGTGGATCAAGAAATCACAAAGGGGGCCAAAAGTCACAAAGTTGCAAAACCTATGACAAACCCTAATCCACTTGTTGCCTTGCCTCTAATCCATTTCCATGGTTCTCCCTAAACTCAGCTGAGCCCAACCATGCCCCTATCATAGCCTTACACCTGCCCATACCTCAAGTACACCTAACATTGACTTTTTGCATAAAGACCCATACCAATCAAGCTAGGCCAGACCAACTCCTCTGACCTATCCAAGAGTGATAAGTGGACCAAATGCAACACAACACAACACACACACAAGCCTGAAACACTCTCCAAGCCATAGCTCCAAGCTTTGCCCTCTTATGCATTTTCATTCTAAACACATCACACAGGCATCAAACATAAAAACAAACTCCATAGGACATCTCAGCATGTCTCACTGATCATCCCTGACCCTTCACCTTGCCCTGAAACTCCCTAAAATCAAAACACGATTTCCTCCCCTCTCTGAACAGAACCCCTTCAAACTCACAAATCAGCCATTCTAAACTCCAACCAAACTTCATAACTTCCTCAAGAGGATCATTGGGACCATTTTGAAGCAAAGAGGCAAGCAGAAAGCTCCTGGACTGAAAGCTCAATCTCAGGTAACATGATGAACAAATTTTCCAGAACCTTGGTTTCTTGTTAGAATGTTGTTCTATATGTTGCCCTGATCATGGGGATCTATTTATTTTTGAAAATGAGCCAGAAACAAGCATGTATTGACTGTCTGAAAGTTTGCCCGTGAAAATGTTTTGCTTCGATTCTCCTTGCTCATCTTGATAAATGATGTTTGATGATGGATTTGAGTTTAGTTTTGATAGGAGATTGTTTCTAGGCAATTAATTTGGGTTGGGGTGGCCTGTAGTGGAAGCTAGGTGCGTAGATGCGTTTGACTTAGGTTGACTCCCGCGTGAACGAATGGCCTGGATCTCTCATTAAAACCCTAATCTCACTTAATTAATTTAATTAACCCAGTTTAATTTAATTGGCTCAGTTTGAATTCCAGCCACAGGATCTGGCGCGCAGTCAACCCCCCTTTCCCCAGAATCAATCCTGGCCCTTCCCTTTGCATACTTCCATTTATTTTATTTTTTATTTTATTTAATTTGATTTATCTTTCACATTTTATTTAAAATAGCAAAATACCTTTAAAAATTATGAAATTTTTTGTCAAGAGTTTCATTAATTTCTAAAACCCAAAAATATTTTTATTTTTATTTTTTGCATTGAAAATTATTTTTAAATCATTTAAATGTTTATTTTTAATTAATTAATGGGAATTAATTAATTAAAAATACATTTAGGTATTTAAAAATCACAAAAAAATTCACATAGCATCTAGAAACATTTAGAAACATTGTTCAACCCTCAAACCAAATTTCGTTTTTGTTCTTGATGCCTTTTGATCATTTTCATTGGATTTAATTTCTCTTTAAGGCAATATTTTGTTTCAAACTTCAAAAATTCCTTTCTGCCTAACCATTGGGAGTTGGATGATGATTCTTTTTGCATTGTACTCTTCATAGCATGTAATTTATAGGATAAAATTGGTTTGAATTGATCTTGCATTTTCAATTTTTTTTTTTGCATTTTCCTTGATGAGGTACCCCAAAACCCTAGCAATCTTAGGAAATTCATAACTTTCACTAGGTTAATAGTTGGATCCTCTCCTTTGGGCAGTGAACTTGTATAGGTTTAGGGTATCTTTGATTGCATTTTCAATTTTTTATCATGTCATATGCTTCTGATTTTGAATTTTGCTTTGTGTGTTGATCATAAACCCTAATTTGTGTCTTCCTTTGCATCCATCTTTCATTTGTTTGCATCCCATGACTTGCCATGACTTTTTGTGCATCCACATGATTCATAATACATCTTAGGACATATTAGAATCATGTTTGATCATTGAATCTCTCATTTTCCATGTTATATGTCCATTGCATTTCATAACTTTTCATGTACATTCATGTTTCAAAGCATGCTTCATCTGCATCCATGTCCTTGTATGATCATTCTCATATCTTGTTTCATGTTTGTATCATCTCTTAGCATCATTAACATCATACTTATGCTTCTGGTTTTGGTTTGCATCATGACATTGCACCTCATTTGCATTGCATTTCATTTTCTTATGCTAACTTTTCAGGTGGTAAGTTGTTTTGGGAAGTGAATTTGCCTTCACTTCTCACAATCTCTTCTCATATCTCTTGCATAATTGCTGCATTTTTTATTTGTTTTAGAGTGAGCTTGCTCATTCATGTTCATCTCTTTCTTTCTTTCTTCAAGCAACTTGCCTTCTTAAGTGAAGCAAGTTGTTTTGCTTCTCTTTGCTTCTTGCTCCTTCATCTGCTTCTCTCCTGGTGGTTTCTCTGAAGATCTTCTTGCAAACCTCATTAACCCTAGGATCTCCAAGCATGATAACAATTAGGGCTTGATTAGTCCCCCATTTAGTTTTACCTTTGTGTCATCTTTGAGTCTTCTCCTCTCACCTCACAATCAAGGACTAAACCCTAAAGGTTTTAAGGCTTTGTGATTAAGCTTATGCCTGCATCCTTCTATTAGGATGGAGTGTATAACTTTAATCCTAAGTGTTAAACCCTTAATGTGTTTAAATCCTTTAATCAATCCATCTAATAATCACTAAGACATCAAGCTTGTAACTTGGGCCTTGCATTAGGGTTCTAATTCTTCCTTAATTGGTTAAGAAGGACTAACCCTAGTGTTAATGGACAAGTCCCCCTCAAGTTGTCTTACAAATCATAAAATCAATTTCTTCATCTTATCATTAACTAAGATCCATTTAATAAAGGCTTTGTTTTTTCATGAGGTTAATCCCTAATCATGGGTTAAGTTGAGGAGCCTTCCTCAGCTTAAATGGTCTCATCTATTATCCTTCTATTAGGATGGTGTAATGAGTCCATTAAATCTTTGATTATGGCTTAAACTCATTACTTATCACTAACCAAAAATAACAAAAACATCTAAATAATCACAAGTAGGTTAATGATCTTAATCCTGCATCATGGTGATTAAGTGTGAGATGCTGACTTCACACTTAAGGTATTCTCATTACCCCTAATCAGAGGGAGGATGTGATGAGTTTACTAACCCTTGGTTTAGACTTAAGCTCATTTTCCTATGACAAATCCAAAAGCAATAAAAGATTGAAAACTCAAAAACAAACAATAATCGTCTCCTTCGGGATTCTTTTCTCATCTCATTCACTCACAAACGAGAACTTGCTTCTTCTGTCTAATGCAAGACAGTTTGCACCTGAGCCAGACAGGTCATACACTTGAGCATAGACAAGTAAGCAGTTCACAAGTCAATTTACCTTTCAGTCTCTTTGGGTCGAACTACGGCGTTCTGACTTCCTCATTGCACGAGAGGATACGTAGGCATAACTTAACAAGTTATCGAACAAAAGTCTCTGTATATTCCCTCTCTTTCCAGCTGTCGCGGTGAGAATCGGATACCAAGCTATTAAGTGAGCTTGAATCGCAAAACTTTTATGTTCACCACCGACTTTAATTTAATCCAAAGGGAAAAGGGAAAAAGATCGTAAAAACCCTAAATAAGGAGAAACTAGGTTCGGGGGTTGATTATACCTAGGGAAGGTGTTAGCATCCTAAGCATCCGCAGTATCCTACGGGAACCTCTTGTTAATATTTGTATTATTGTTATTTATTGCTTGTTAAAATTAAAGGGAACCTAAGGTTTTTATTTCTAATGGTGCTCGCACAACATCGCATCGATGCCTACGTATCGGGTGTAGAATCAGAGCACTCGTAGTTCTCCTAAGGATTAACGAACATTTGGTTACGCTCAAGGTTCGCGGGGGAAGGTAAGTGTTATGGCAAACACTCACGTGACTTAGCAAAGTCACAAAAGTTGTAAAATAAAAAGTCCTAATGGCTAAGGTAAAAAAGGAACTAGGGATGGCTAAACTTCCTATGACATCGAGTCAACTGCAGGAGTTCTTTCCCTTTTGGATTGAAATGCGAAAAAATAAAGTAAACAAATGAGGGTGCAAGCTCCTAAGTCTAAGGCATAGGTTGCTACTTGCAAAAATGAACTGAATAAAGTAAATGGAAAATGCAAGGTAAAAGAAAAGGCTTAGTAACTGGGCTATGGCTCGATATATGGATCGAGAATGCAGGGGTGGAAAACGAACGCGGTGCGTCAATTTACTTAAGTTGGAAGGCTGTGAAGTGTAAGGAATGTGCAGATGGCGATCGTAAACGACCGACTTACGTGTGTGAGTGAAGTGTGTGAAGTTCACTTGGCGTTGGACCAAGGATTATTATCTTGAAAAATTAAAGTGCGCTTTCAGTTTTATCTTAACAGGTATATGGTCATGATGCAAAATAAAATATAAACATAGTGTGCACACAACCGAGACATCGGACGATTAAATTAAAACTCTCACTAATGGATCTAAAACTAAGTTAAAAAACTCTATTTTAAACGAAGAAGAACTATACAAATGTTTTTGGATATTTTTATAAAAATAAGTGATTAATTAAATATGTACTAAAACAAAATAGAAAAGAAGGAATTGAATTTGAAATATTTTTTGTTGTATGTTTTCTTATATGTATATATAAATATCTAACTAAATAAAATAGAAAAGAAAATTTTAAAAGTTTTTTTATTTATTTTTCTAACTAAATGTAATAACAAAATAGAAAAGAAAAAAAATTGAAAATAAAAGTTTTTTTTTATTTATTTCATATGTATATAGATTTCTTAAAAAATAAATAATGGAAAAGAGAATTTGAAATTAAAAAAGACTTTTTTATAGGTATATAGATTTTTTTTAACTAAATATAATAATAATAATGAAAATTAAAATGCTTAGTTATTTATTTGATAATTTAACTAAATATTCTTAAAAAAAACTAATAAGAGAAAAAAAAAAGCTGGAAATGGGAGAGCTGGACCGGTAGGATAAGGGTGCAGACAGAAACTCAAATGGGCTGAGCCCAATACTCTCAACCCTAAGCTCTTACATGATAATTGAGAAATAAATTTCTTTTAAAATAAATAAATAAATAAAGTATCAGTAAAACCCTTGCATTAGTAAGACAAAACCTAAACATGTTCTTAGCAGCAAATGAAAAAATGAGTTTCACGCTTAAAACAAAAAAGAAACGATGAAAAAGCCAAACAACCTCAAACGCAAATCAAGAAAGACACAAGGAAACTTCAAATCGTTTCAACCGGCCTCAACGTCTCACCTCTCGACCTCTCTTGGTATCACTCACAGTGTTCCGCGGCGGCTTATAAGGTGGAAGGCCGGCGGTTTCGGATCTATTTCACACGGTGGTTTCGCTTCGGATCTTTCGCTCTCCCTCGCGATCTCTTGATTACATTCTGTGTTTTTGCATTTTGACGGTGGTTACGATGAAGAGATTTGGGCGGTTTGCATTTTAGTGAGGGTGGCGGTTCTGATTTGTTGATGGTGGGAGGTTTGGGTTTAAGAAGATGATTGTGAAGGGGTTTCACAGTTTGAAGGGTTCACGTTTTCTGGGTATGCGTTCAGTGGAAGTGATGTTATGGTCTGGTGAATTCGGTTTGTGGCCGGTTTGACAATGCTTTGGCGGTGGTGTTTTGAATCGGTGCTGTGCGCGGCTGTGGGATTCGGTTAATGAAGATGGTGGTTCTGGTTTATGATGCTTCTGTGTTGGTTCAGAGGACGGTTTAAGGAGAGTGTTGGACGGGATTGGATGGTTCAACGTTTTTGTGATGGTTCCGTGCGGGGAGGTGGCGGTGTGTTTGGAGGTTGTAGCCGGCGGTTTTCTATTTCGGTTCACAGGTTACCTCTTCATTTTCTTTGATTTTTTTTTGGTTTGTTATGGTTCATGGATTTGCAGGGATGGGTGTGTTAAGGGTTATGTGCTGGTTTTGTTTAGTTTCGGCGTCGGAGGTATTTGGTTCGTTTTGCACATGGCGGTTTATGGCTGGGTTGTTTGTTATTTGATGGAGAAGGTGAATGGTTCTGATCTTGTTTCTGGATTTTGCAGGTGAAGAATAAAGGATGAAACATATGGTTTGAAGTTATGGAAGTGTGTTGGGGTGTAATGGTGAAGGTTTGCAGGAACCTGAGGCTGAGCTTGTGTTGAGGATATTTGTAGAGGAGGATCTGTTTGAAGAATAGTTGTTGTTGTACTGTGAATGTGAAGTGGAGATCGATGGACAAGTCACTGAACTACTTCTTGCTGGTCTAGAGTGATCTAAGGATGACAAACATTCATGTTCTGATATAGCAACTGAGGGCTGATCTGATGGGGGTGCGGCTTTGATTGGTGTTTCGGCTGAGATTATGGGTTAAGGGTTGGTTAGATTGGCCAGCAGATGGTTTCGCGGTTCAAGGTCTGATGGCAGGTTTTGTCTATGAATATGTTTCGATTGTTTTCGGATTTGAGTAGTTTAGTGAATGGTTTGTGAAGATTTTGTCATTTTTTTTGGGTTTTATTTTCAGGTTGAATTTGTGAAGGATAATATGATAAAGAAGGGTTCAAATGGTTTACAGCGAGGTTTATGATGGCTCTGGGTTTCGGTGATGTTGGTTTCGATCTCACGGTGACTTCGGTGGCTCATGGTCTGGTGAGATGGTGAAAGAGGTCCTGCAAGTTGTATGCATTTGTGGTGGATGAAGGTGTGAAGTTAAATATGCGATTTGTGTGGGGCTGAACGATTTTGACGGTTAATGGAGGAGGTCTCTTTTTCTGTGTTCTTCTTATTTACAAGTGTTGTTGTTGATTTGAAAAATGGTTTTAAGTATATTTTTTTTGAAGTTTTAACATGAAGTTTGCTCTTTGTGCAGATTGGAATTTGAATTGAAACTGAGACAGAAAACTAACTATGGACAAATGCTAAAAAGAGGTGAAGGAAAAAAAAGATATTACCGACCCGAAAGTTATCGGGGTGAAGGATCCACAAGGTAAGCTCCACTTATACACTTCCTCCTTCTTCTATGCAGCTTCTTCTCTCCCCCTTTGCTGTTGTGTTTATATGGCTGATGTTGGTTGTTTTTGGTGACTGTTTTGTGGATTTTTGGCTGAAATTTGTGGTTTTAATGGCTGAAATTTGTGGTGTTTGTGGGGCTGATTTGTGGTATTTTTATGGCTGTTTTTGTGTTGCTGTTTTGGTGCTGATTTTGGGCTGTTCTGGATGTATTTAGTGGCTGTTTTTGTGAGATTTTTGAGGCTGATTTATGATGTTTGAGAGCTGATTTGTGTAGTATTTGAAGGCTGATTTTTTTTTGTGTGTTTTTCTAATGTAACAGTCCCATTATATGGGACTTTTCTAGGGTTTTTTATTTGAAATTTTCTGTCCTTGAAAACTTGTTGGTGAAGGGTGTTTTGAGAGAGGGAACAAATCTGATTTTGCAGCAGTAGTGGGGAGCTGTAGCAGAATGTTTGTGTGCTGTTTGTGCTACTGTCCTGCTTTTTTTTGTGGCTGTTTTTTTGTTTGCTAGTGCTGATTTTTTTGTTGAATGTTTTGCTGAATTTTGTTGAATGTTTTGGCTGAATTTTGTAACTGTTTTTGGGCTGAATTTTGTAACTGTTTTGGGCTGAATTTTGTTGAATGTTGTAGGATGAATGGAAAAGGCATGAAGTTAGAGATGTGGCATAGCATGAAGAATCAAGAAAACAAAACATGGAGTTGGATGCATTCTTATGATGAGAAAATTGAACCATCTTTATTTAAAAAACACTTTTATTTTGAATTTGTAATTGCTAATTTGTAGCTTGTAACTTGTATGTAACTTGACAAAAACTTGTAATTGAATTTGGTTGTGAGTTTGAAAATTAAGAATGCACTTGAGATTGACAAATAAAAGCTTGGAATTTTTTTTGTGTTTGGAATAAACTCTCTTTTTCTTGAATTGAGTTCATGATGAATTTGAAATGCAATTAGAGCTTAAATTTAAACTTGAATTTACAAATGATGTGAGAACTTGAAATTTGGGATTGGGACATGAATTTGGAAAAGAAAAAAAAACTAGAAATATGAACTAAGTTTGGGACAAAAATTGGAATTGGAAGATGAATTGGAGAAATGAAATTAAAAGCAACATTGAACTTAAACTTAAATTGAAGTTGGAAATTATAATAAAAATAGAAACAATTTCTTTTGAAAAAATGAAATAAAATTGGAAGTAGAAAATGAGATAAATATTTAAGAAAATAATAAAACAAACAATTTTTAAAAAAAAAGAACTTGAAGATGAATAGAAATTAAATTTAAAATGGAGATACATATATATAAAGAAGGAAACATAGAATGAATAAAAAAAACTAATAATAGAAATTGAAACAAAAATTCTAAAAATAATAAATTACAAAAAAAATGGAATATAGAAATAGAACCTGAAAACAAAAGATAAGAATACAAAATGAAATAAAAGTTAGAAATGAGAAATATAAATTAAAATTAAAATGGAAGCTTGGAAGTGACAAGAAATTAAAATAAATAGATAAATAGCTTGAAAATGAGCTGAAAGCAACAGAAAATAAAATCTCGTAATTTCTCTTCTAAATGCAATGAATGTATTATGCGAGCAGTTAGGGGTAAAATTTGGAGTGTGACAGTTGCCCCTATTTAAATAACTTTACCATATGGCGTGAATGACGAAGGACACTCAGGCGATCAGGGTGAAAGGTATTTAAATATATAAATAACCGGAAATTTTGCCCCTAAATGCAATGTTATGCTGGACCAACAAACCATCTAACTCTGTAACAACTATGCAATGAATGATGATGCGGTATGAATGATAAGAATGAGATAAAACGACGACCACAAGCCAAGACTCACTGGGGATGACATACACTGGGGACAAAGAAACGAAAACGGGAAGTATTCAAAATGACAAACCAACAGGTTCAAGTGTAACTGTTGACACTAAGAATAACAAAAGACGAGAACAAAATGAAATCTAAAGCTTTGGATCAACGAACACAGACAAAACAAAATAAAATTCAAAGTGACTGCACAGTGGCTCGATGCAACCAACTGACACCAAGAATACAAATAAGACAAGGAAATAAATCGAAGTGATTGACCAATGGCTCTGTGCGACCAAATGACTTTGAGAAGTAAAAAAGCAACAACATATTCGAAGTGAATGCGCAGCGGCTCGATGCGACCAACTGACACTAAGAATACAACAAAATAAACATTCAAAGTGAATGTGCAGCGGCTCTATGCGACCAACTGTCATTGGAAATGATAAACATAATATTCAAAGTGAATGCGCAGCGGCTCGATGCGACCAACTGTCACTGGAAATGATAAACATAAAATTCATAGTGAATGCACAGCGGCTCGATGCGACCAACTGTCACCAGAAACGATAAACGTAATATTCAATGTGAATGCGCAGCGGCTCGATGCGACCAACTGACACTAAGAATAACAACAAAAATAAACATTCAAAGGGAATGTCCAGCGGCTCTATGTGACCAACTGTCACTGAGAATAATCAACAAAAATAAACATTCAAAGTGAATGCACAGCGGCCCGATGCGACCAACTGTCACTGGAAAAAATAAACATAATATTCAAAGTGGATGCGCAGCGGCTCGATGCGACCAACTGACACTAAGAATACAACAAAAATAAACGTCCAAAGGGAATGTGCAGCGGCTCTATGTGACCAACTGTCACTGGAAATGAAACGACACAAAATTCAAAGTGAATGCGCAGCGGCTCGATGCGACCAACTGACACCATGAATTCAACAAAATAAACATTCAAAATGAATGTGCAGTGGCTCTACGCGACCAACTGACACTAAGAATAATCAACAAAATAAACATTCAAAGTGAATGCACAGCGGCTCGATGCGACCAACTGACACTAAGAATACAACAAAATAAACATTCAAAGTGAATGCACAGCGACTCAATGCGACCAACTGACACCATGAATAACAACAAAAATATTCGAAGTGGAAGTGCAATAGGTTCGAGACCTATTGACACTAAGAATAAAAGCCAAGATACACTCAAAGTGAATGCGCAACAAGTTGAAAAACCGGTTGACACTAAGAATGATAAAGACAAAATAGTCAGAGTATTCAAGATGGTAAATTAGCAGGTTCGAATGTAACTGCCGACACCGAGGATAAGGAAGGAAATCACAGTGATTTAGTAGCGGCTCTATGCGACCAGCTAGCATTGAGGATAGAATGCAAATTACCCAAAGATAGATCAACGGCTCTAAGCGACCGGCTAACACGAAAAAGTAACAACAAAATATGTTGGAGTCTTCAGATAAGATAAGACATCCAACCTCTGGAAATTCCTTCAGGAACCATCAGGAGAAAGGGTACAAGCATGTACAAAATCAAATTGACTTGGATTTTAAGCAAAAGGTTTCAGGACCTGCTTAAAAGATTTGTGCCAATGACAATTGGACTTCAAGGAGATATGGTGGTCATAAAGACAAATACCAAACACAAATAGAATTCCACGGGGAAAACCAACAATTACTGGGGACAAAAACATTGGTAAACCAAACTTCGGGTACCAACAACAATGAATTTTCAAATTGAACGCTAATGATATCTGGACTTGGAGACAGACAGACGAGAACTGGGGAAAGACAAATGCTAATGTCAAATGCGCATGATTGAGCATGATGCGAATGATCATGATATGCAAATGTTGACTCAAAAGAGACAAAGAGTTTTGACAAGACTCAAAGAGGAGTAGGCTCTCAACACCAATACTCAGATGAGCAACATGAAAAACACTGAGGAGATGTCTTCGAACTTGGAAACCATACTTGGTCCAAGGATCCATCCAAGAGTGTCATCAGTTTTGAACTTCTATGGGGATTTCTGTAATAATAGCATAAAAGTGTTGTTGCAAACCAGGACTTCTTGGGGGACAGAATGTTTTTCCAATTTTCCCAAAGTCAAAGAAACTTGAAAGTTTTTCAGCATGTTTTCAAAAACATTTCCTTAAAAAAACTTGTCATTTTCAGAGTTAAATTGTAATCAAGTGATGGCATTTTGCATAATAAAAGAAAATAAGAGGTTGAACAACAAAATTCATAGGCAAAGTTTGTATTTTATTCAAGAATGGTAGCTTGCTAATGGCAAAAACTCCATGGGAAATTACAATTTGAAAATGGCAATGGGGAAGGGTCTACATTGAATCCAACGACCACTACAATCCCTAATAACTAAGACTGCCCGACACCTTGCTTCCGACGAGAGCAATTGGATCGATCTTCCAGTATGATTCTTCAGTAATGGTAAACACCATCTGACACAGTCAAATGCCTTTGTCCCTAACTTTTGCCTGGACCGCCCTTTCGGGTTTTCAATCCACCGGGACGCTCTTTTTTGCCTAAGTCGCCCTTTCGGGTTTTCAACTTAGCGAGCTCTTATTTTTCATTTTTTTATCCCTAACTTTTGCCTGGATCTCCTTCATAGGTTTTGATCCACCGGGATACCCATTTTTGCCTAGGTCGCCATTTCTGGTTTTCGACCTATCGGGTTTTATTTAGGCATAATATTTTTTGACTGCATCAGAATTCACCGGGTGTTTCAGCTGTTCACCATCCATAGTTGTAAGGATTAAGGAACCTCCGGAGAAAGCCATCTTCACAACATATGGGCCTTCATAGTTAGGACTCCATTTTCCACGCATGTCTTTGTGGACTGGCAAGATTTTCTTGAGTACAAGATCTCCTTCTTTGAATTCTCGGAGACGGACTTTCTTGTCAAATGCTCTCTTGATGCGCTTTTGGTACAACTGGCCATGGCACATGGCGGTTATTCTCTTCTCATCAATGAGGTTCAGTTGGTCAAACCTGTTCTGGACCCACTCAGCTTCCTCCAGTTTGGTTTCCATCAAGATTCTCAAAGATGGTATCTCTACTTCAATAGGGAGAACTGCATCCATCCCATATACCAGAGAGAAAGGGGTTGCCCCTGTTGAAGTGCGAACTGATGTTCTGTATCCGTGTAAAGCATAAGGTAACATCTCGTGCCAATCTTTGTAAGTTTTTACCATCTTCTGCAGAATCTTTTTGATGTTCTTGTTTGCAGCTTCAACAGCTCCATTCATCTTCGGACGATACGGAGAAGAGTTATGATGTTCAATCTTGAATGTCTCACACAACTCTTTCATCGTCTTGTTGTTCAAATTGGTCCCATTATCTGTGATGATTCGGCTTGGGATTCCATAACGGCAGATAATTTGGTTCTTGATGAAGCGGGCAACCACTTGCTTTGTCACATTGGCGTAGGAAGCTGCTTCTACCCATTTGGTGAAATAATCAATTGCAACCAAGATAAATCGGTGACCATTGGAAGCTTTAGGCTCAATTGCCCCTATCATGTCAATGCCCCACATTGAGAAAGGCCAAGGCGATGACAGAACATTCAAAAGTGTTGGAGGTACGTGCACCTTGTCGGCATAAATCTGGCATTTATGGCACTTCCTGGCATACTTGAAACAATCTGATTCCATGGTCAACCAGAAGTATCCAGCTCTCAAAATCTTCCTGGATATGGCATGTCCGTTGGCATGTGTTCCAAATGATCCTTCATGGATTTCCTTGATCAATAAGTCTGCTTCGCGCTTGTCCACACATCTGAGCAGAACCATATCATGATTTCTCTTGTAAAGCACATTGTTGCTGAGGAAAAACTTGGACGCCAATTTTCTTAAAGTCTTCTTGTCTAGAGTTGTTGCATCCGCTGGGTACTCCTGATTCTGCAAATAGTTCTTGATGTCGTAGAACCACGGTTTCTCATCAGTTTCTTCTTCGACCAGTAGACAGTAGGCCGGTGCAGTTCTTCGCTCGATTGTAATGAGTGGAGCTTCATTCAGAAATCTGACTTGAAACATAGAGGCCAACATAGCCAAAGCATCTGCAATTTGATTTTCTGCCCTTGGAACGTGATGGAAAGTGACTTCATCAAAGTATTTGATCAATTCCATAATGTGGGCACGGTATGGGATCAACTTCTCATCACGGGTCTCCCATTCTCCTTTGACTTGGTATATTACCAAAGCTGAGTCTCCATATACATCAAGGATCTTGATTCTGGTATCAATTGCAGCTTCGATACCTAAAACACACGCTTCATACTCAGCAATGTTGTTTGTACATTCGAAACATAATCTGGCTGTGAAAGGAGTATAACCACCATCAGGATTCATCAAAACAACTCCTACACCATGCCCCATGTAGTTAGAGGAACCATCAAACATCATCTTCCAACGAGACCCTGGCTCGGGACCTTCATCTGGACCTGGCACTTCACAGTCCTTTATCAACATGATGTCCTCGTCTGGGAAATCGAATTTCAAAGGTTCATAATCTTCGACAGGATGATCAGCAAGGTATTCAGATAAAACATTGCCTTTAATAGACTTCTGGGTTACGTACTGGATATCATACTCGGATAACAACATTTGCCAACGGGCGAGTCTTCCAGTCAAAGCAGGCTTCTCAAAGATGTACTTTATTGGATCCATTTTCGAGATCAACAAAGTAGTGTGACAAATCATGTACTGCCTGAGGCGTCTAGCAGCCCATGCCAAAGCACAACAAGTCTTCTCTAAGAGTGAATATCTGCTTTCACAGTCTGTGAACTTCTTGCTTAAGTAATAAATGGCGTGCTCCTTACGACCAGTTTCGTCCTGTTGGCCTAATACGCAACCCATAGATCTCTCGAGTACAGTCAGGTACATGAAAAGAGGCTTCCCTGGAGTAGGTGGGATCAAGATAGGAGGTTCTTGTAGATAAACCTTAATCTTCTCAAAAGCCAGTTGACAATCAGGACTCCACTCAATTGCTTGATTCTTCCGGAGTAACTTGAATAAAGGCTCACATGTAGCAGTCATGTTGGAGATGAATCTGGAGATGTAGTTCAATCTTCCAAGGAAGCCTCTGACTTGCTTTTCTGTTTTTGGAGCTGGCATCTCTTGAATTGCTCTGACCTTGTCCGGATCTACTTCAATTCCTTGCTGACTAACAATAAAACCAAGTAACTTTCCTGATCGGACACCAAAAGTACACTTAGCTGGATTCATACGCAGTTGGAATTTTCTGAGACGCTCAAATAACTTCAAGAGATGATTCAAATGATCCTCCTCACTCTGTGATTTGGCAATCATATCATCCACATAAACTTCTATCTCTTTATGCATCATATCATGGAAAAGGGTGACCATTGCCCTCTGATAAGTGGCTCCTGCATTTCTGAGACCAAATGGCATAACCTTGTAACAATAAGTGCCCCATGGCGTGATGAATGTAGTCTTTTCCATGTCGTCAGGATCCATCTTGATCTGGTTGTATCCTGAAAACCCATCCATGAAGGAGAAAACAGCAAATTTAGCAGTGTTGTCAACCAAAGTATCAATATGCGGAAGAGGGAAATCGTCCTTCGGACTGGCTTTGTTCAAATTCCTATAGTCCACACACATCCTGACTTTGCCATCCTTTTTAGGGACTGGCACAATGTTAGCTACCCACTCAGGGTACTTTGCAACTGCGAGGAATCCAGCATCAAACTGCCTTTTGACCTCTTCTCGAATCTTCAGAGCCATGTCTGGTCTTGTTCTTCGAAGCTTTTGCTTTACAGGAGGACAATCTGGTTGAAGAGGTAACTTGTGGACCACTATGTCTGTGTCTAAACCAGGCATATCCTGATATGACCATGCAAACACATCTACATACTCTCTGAGAAGCTTGACCAATCTTTCTCTGATGCCTGCCCCAAGTGTTGTACCAATCTTGACTTCCTTCTCCTCTTCATCAGTGCCAAGGTTGATGGTCTCAACCCGCTCCTTATGTGGCTGAAGATCTGTGTGCTCATTCTCAACCAATCTTGCCAGTTCTTCGGGAACGTCACAATCTTCCTCACTTTCATCTTCCGCTTGGTAGATGGGCGAATCAAAGTTAGGAGAGAATGTAGAGTCATTGGATTCAACAGGGTTTTCGTTTATTCTGCATATGATAATGATTTGCTTTTATTAAAAGTGGAAAATAGAGAAATGCAAGAGAAAAAGCTTTTTATTGGTTTTGAAAGATTGCCATTTTCTTTTAAAAGTGAAAAGAGAGAAAAACAGTAAATGATCAAAATAAGAGTTTAACAAAATGCCTTCATTGATAATAACTTTAAAAATGAGAAGGGGCCCTACAAAATACTCCCATAGCCTTGGGCAGAGCTAGGGAACTTTGAAAACACTTAAAAAACAATAAATTACTTTGACAATGGAAAAATCTCTGGGATCTCGACTGCCTCCCAATTGCCCAAGGCTTCTTCACACTGATACACTAGATGATTCACATCTTCATCTTCAGAACCTCCATCAATTGCATTGACCTGATAACCAGCACTGGAAAACACCTCTTGAATGGTCTTCGGACGTCCTTTAACGGAGGTTGACGCTCCTTCCTTCACATGAGTTGGTTTGTAACCCAACCCGCAACGATCTAGCTTCTGCTTGACCTCGATGACATCACCCCAACCTTCATAGCTTCTTTCTTCAATGGTGGAAATGGTACTCTTCAGCGATGCAAAAGATGGGATACCCTTCCCTTTTGGTTCCTCTACTTCCAAAAGGACAGCATTGGCTATCTCAAGAGCTTGGAAAGAAGTTTCCAAAGCATCTTCATCAGCCTCAATATAGCTAAAGGATGAAAGGTTACTAACCATGAGGTCTTCTTCCCCAAACACGGTTATCAACTTGTTATTGACCACAAACTTCATCTTCTGATGTAGGGTAGAAGTGACTGCCCCAGCGGCATGGATCCAAGGTCTTCCCAGCAAGCAACTGTAATTAGGATTGATGTCCATAACCTGGAAAGTGATTTTGAAGACTTGTGGCCCAATCAAGATCGGTAGGTCTACTTCTCCAATAACGGTTCTCCTTGACCCATCAAATGCTTTCACAATCAGTGCACTGGGTATCATCTCTGCCCCTTGATAAGATAACTTGGCAAGCGTTCTTTTCGGCAAAACATTCAATGAAGATCATGTATCCACAAGAACTCTTGCTAAAGTATCCTCTTGACATTTCACAGATATGTGGAGAGCACGGTTATGGTCCAAGCCCTCCTTTGGAAGATCCTCCATACTGAAGCTGAGATTGTTACACGCAGTGATATTGGCAATGACTCCATCAAACTGATTCACTGTTATATCATGTGTAACATGGGCTTGGGCTAGCAACTTCTGAAGCGCACTTCGATGAGCCGGAGAATGCATAAGAAGTGATAGGATAGATATTTTGGAAGGCGTTTGATGTAGCTGATCAATAACCTTATAATCACTCTTCTTAATGATTCTGAGAAATTCTGCATCCTCTTCTCCCAAGACTACCCCTTTATCCTTGTTGGCAACAGCTGGAATGACTTCTTTAGGCGGAACCGTATTGGCTTGCTGATAAACACGACCACTGCGAGTTAAACGGCCTGCACCCGCTATGTCAGCACTTGCAACTTTTGAACCTTCCTGGCGACTAGCTTTATCAGTCTTCTGATGAACTCTCCCTGTATCATACTTCCATGGAACTGCTTTAGTGTCCTCATAAAGGAAAGGGTTACTCCTTTGTTCAAATCTTGGCTCAGGTATATTGAAAATTGGCACCACAGATTCTGGAGTATTGAAGATAGGTTGAACTCCTGAAGATTCAGGCAGGTTGAACACTGGCACCCAGGTAGAATCAGATTCAGGCAAGTTGAAAATGGGTTCGATCACTGCCACTTCATTCCTCTTCATATGACCGCTCACTTGTAAGACACCTTCATCAATCAAATCTTGAACATCTTTCAAGACCAATTCACATCCCCTTGGACTATCAACACAACCTTCACAATTCTTATGACAGCTCTTCAGTATACCCGCCCCCACTAATTTTGCATGGAAGTCCCGAAGCGGAGTCTTGATCTCTGTGGTGTTGAAAATCAAACCTTCGTCAGACTCGTCAACAATGGCATTTATGGACCCATGCTTGGGTAAAGGATTATCTTTGACATTCGGACCAGTATTCCCAAATGACAGAATGTTTTTCTCCATCAAATCTTTCACGATGTACTTCAAAGCATAACAACCCTCCAAATCGTGCCCTGGGGCACCTTCATGGAATAAACAGTGGGCATTTGGGTTGTAATTTGGTGGGAGCGGATTTGGTGGAGGACCCAAAGGCCTTGGAGTAACCAAACCCTTCTTCAGCAGTGAAGGATATAATTCAGTATAAGTTATAGGGATTCGAGGATTAGGAGGCCTTCCTCCTGGTCTTCTATTCTGAAAGTTGGGATTCGGATGAGGAGCTGGAGTCCTCTGCTGGTAGGCTGAAGCATTGGGCACTTGTTGATAGCCTGGATTGTTGTGCATGGGTTGATAAGGTGGAACCACTGGAGCCGCTTGCTGATACATCGGTACTGCTTGAGTTGGCCGATACATCTGGACTTGTGGATTATATGACGGTTGAACCGCCGCTACATAAGGATGTTGGGCATACTGTGGTGGATGAGCATACTGTTGTTGAGCCATAGGTGGAGGTCTCTGCCAAAGCGAATTTCTTCTTTGACCTGTCATTATCGCATTTGTCTCACCCTCTTTCTTCTTGTGGAAATTACGGGTAAATTTCTTGCCAATATTTCCACTACCACTGTTGGAACTGCCAGATGCACCACTCATCTTTCCACTCTTCAAACCGAGTTCTACCTTGATTCCCACAGCCACTAAATCAGAGAAGCTAGCAGTTATGCTCCCCACCATTCTCTCATAGAATTCTGGTCGCACAGTGTCAACAAACCAGTCAGCTAATTCTCTTTCGGTCAATGGGGGCTCTACTTGAGAAGCGGTCCCTCTCCACCTCTGAGCATATTCTTTAAATGATTCAGAACCTTTTTGCGACATACTCAACAGTTGCCTCCTATCGGGAGCAAGGTCCATATTGTATTTGTATTGCTGGATGAAAGCATCTGCCAAGTCTTGGAAACTGCGAATCTTCGACTGGTCTAGCGTCAGATACCATTTAGAGGAGATTCCCTTCAGACTGTCCTGGAAGCAGTGGATCATTAATTTATCATTGTCCACTTGCGCAGCCATTCTTCGATAGTACATCAAGAGATGGTTCTTAGGACAAGTTGCACCCTCATACATATCAAACGTGGGTATCTTGAACTTTGGAGGTATTACCAATCCAGACACCAGACACATCTCTCTTGCAGCAGCCCCAAAGATCTGGTCACCTTCAATCGCTCTTAACCTTTTTTCAAGGGTATCAAAATTCTCTTGCATCTTCACATGTTTCTCATCTCCGTTTTCAGACATATCTGGCGCTTCATACCCCTGATGGTCATTAAAGTATGGTTGGGCACGGGTGTGCATAATGTCTTGTGTAAAATTAGCAACTGCATGGTTCTCTTCATTAGTCACAGGAACAGTTTGTTGAGCAGCAAATCCTTGAGGAGGAGGCACAAAACCTTGGAAAGGAAATGCCATGCCCTGAGAAGGAGGTGCGAAACTTTGAGAAGCTAAGCCTTGGGACGGAGGGAAGAAACCCTGAGCAGCAAGTCCTTGGGAAGAAGGAATGAAACTTTGAGTAGCAAAACCTTGAGAAGGAGGGAAGAAACCCTGAGTAGCAAGTCCTTGGGAAGAAGAAATAACACTTTGAGAAGCAAACCCTTGTGGAGGAGGAACGAATCCCTGAGGAAGCCCAAAAGGAGGCCAGGTCACAGGGGTAGTGACTAATGACGTAGGCTCAGTCGTTGCAGTGACAATTTCTGACACCACAGTCTGCTGGGTATCCATCTTTGCTCGAATGACCTGCAACATTTCCATCATCTGACCCATATTTCCACGAATTTCAGTAAGCTCCTCGTTAACTCTGTCCATCTCTATGTCTCTTTCAACCATCCTCTTTCTGGCTTGAGCTCGAGTGTAGTATTTGCGTGAGAGCCTCAGTGTGAAAGCTGAATTGAGAGCAGATGACGGGAATGAGTTTTATATGAAAAAATGCAAATGAAATGCCAAATGTATGAGTGCAATGCGAAAGAATTAAATTTTATTCAAGGAACTTAAGGAACAATTTGCAAATACCAAGGAACACATAATGATCAAAAGGACATGATTTAATTAAATTCAAAAAGTGATACAAAGTCTTGAGTACATCTTCAAAAATCCCAAACAAAGCTTAATAAAGACAAAGACAAAGTCCTAAGGAGATTCTCCTAAAAGCCTCAAGTTGAGCTTCTCGATTTGCGCCTTCATCTGAGCCCTTTCAAGCATAAGTTGATCCACGATCGACTTCCAAGAAGTGTCCCCTTGAGTGTTGGAGGAAAATAAATCCTCTTGCGCTTTCCTTTTCTTGCTGGAGAGCTCTTCTTCTTCCTTCATCTTCAGTTGTCTTCTAAGTTCTTCATTCTCACTACTGACAATCTGATGTCGATTCTTCCATGCATTCTTCTCTCGGAGCTCTTTCTCCAAATCAATCTTCAGCTTCTCTGCATCATCCATAAAGATCAGAATGGGTTTCTTGAAGGTCATAGGATCCTGGCGAGGGTAAGGCATCTTCAGACTGATTGCCCTATCTCGTACCCATTGGAGATAGGGTTCCATAGAAACACAATTCGGCTTTCCCAAGCTACTCCTCCCCTTCCTATGGATGTACTTCCAAGCTTGTACAATCTGTTTCTTGAGCTCTGGTTCTTCGTCATCCTTAAAGAAAATTCCTTCCACTTCAACACTCTTAGGTTTGTCCTTCAACGGATACCCGAGTTGGTGGCGAGCCAAAACTGGATTATAGTTGATTCCTCCCTTAGTGCCAAGAAGAGGCACATTAGCAAAATCACCACAGCTATCAATAACCAATGCTCCATCATAAGCACGATTGTACCAACTAATGTCAGAGTGGGTAAGAGACATGATCCTTTGTGACCACCACAAACCATCCTTAAGGTTCCAAAATGAAGCTGACTTAGGCAAGTGCGAAATAAACCACTCGTACAACAATGATGCACAACAAGTAATCATCCCTCCTTTATGGAGATTCCTCAGATGGATGGAATGGTAAGTGTCTCCGAGCAAAGTAGGGACCGGGTTCTTCTTCAGAAAGATTTTGATGGCGTTCAGGTCGACAAAGTCTTCAAAGTTTGGGAAAAGCAACACTCCATATATTAGCAGAATAAAGGTCGCCTCAAAAGATTTCATATCCTTCACACCAACAAAATTCTTGGCCTTTTCTACCAAAAACTTTGTAGGGAATCCAAAAACCTTTCCTTTATAGGTCATATTTGCCTTGACCTCAGGAACACTCAAATATGTCGCCTTTGCAATCTCCGCTTCTTCAGGGTCCTTCTCTAGAACAGGGAATGGAAACTCATCCTTAACACGTGACCCCACCAGAAATGAATACTCTTCCAAAGTAGGCGCCAATTGGTAATCAGGGAACGTAAAACAATGGTAGAGAGGATCATAAAACTGGAGCATCACAGAGAGCAGCCTTCCGTCCCACTCAGTCTTAAGTAAGGCTAAAAGTCTCCTATGCTTCTCCATGAAGGCTTCTTGATCCAAAACCAAATCTCTTAATTTCTTTAGGTCTTCGAGTTTGGGAGTTTTGAATGTGTACTTGACAGTCTTTCTTCTTCCAAAGTCCATGATGATACCTATGATATTTGCAAAGATCGAGTTTCTGAGTTCCTTGAATAAATTGGTAAAAATGATGCTTCATGATGCGTGAATGCAATGAATACACAAACACAAACAAGGCTTAGGTTCAAAGCTTGCATGAGGTCGAAGGTTCAACCCTCCCAAAAAGGTATGTACTATGAGTTTATTTGTACCTGTACAACGGGTTCTAAAAGTTCCCATAATCATTGTCCCATCTTTCGGATATTACCGACTTCCCAACTCAACTTGGTAATCAATAATATTCTCAAGAGAGTCTCATCCGAGTGCAGTATCGCGTATCAACTATTTTGGATTTGCACCCTCATAGTCATCGCACTACATCCCTAAAAAGGCCAAGTGGGGGTAAATGTTCTAAGGTCCTCAGCATTAATGGCTCTCAGGTCGAATATAGTAATGCTTTCACGACTGAACTCGATCAACAAAACTACATCCGAGGAGGCCTCCGCTGAGTGGTGGTGTCTCAAGTCAACTTGGTCGGGACTCAACTCCCTACAAGCTTTCTTGAATATACCACCGTCCTAACTTATTTTGCACTCAAGTCCGGGTTAGGACTTATCTCACCACACATGGAACACCCAACAAAATCCCAAATAATAACAAGCAATACAACAACAAATATACAAATATACAAGGTGGGCTTAACCCTCAAAAATAGTGTCCCCAGTGAAGTCGCCATTTCTGTCGCGGTGAGAATCGGATACCAAGCTATTAAGTGAGCTTGAATCGCAAAACTTTTATGTTCACCACCGACTTTAATTTAATCCAAAGGGAAAAGGGAAAAAGATCGTAAAAACCCTAAATAAGGAGAAACTAGGTTCGGGGGTTGATTATACCTAGGGAAGGTGTTAGCATCCTAAGCATCCGCAGTATCCTACGGGAACCTCTTGTTAATATTTGTATTATTGTTATTTATTGCTTGTTAAAATTAAAGGGAACCTAAGGTTTTTATTTCTTATGGTGCTCGCACAACATCGCATCGATGCCTACGTATCGGGTGTAGAATCAGAGCACTCGTAGTTCTCCTAAGGATTAACGAACACTTGGTTACGCTCAAGGTTCGCGGGGGAAGGTAAGTGTTATGGCAAACACTCACGTGACTTAGCAAAGTCACAAAAGTTGTAAAATAAAAAGTCCTAATGGCTAAGGTAAAAAAGGAACTAGGGATGGCTAAACTTCCTATGACATCGAGTCAACTGCAGGAGTTCTTTCCCTTTTGGATTGAAATGCGAAAAAATAAAGTAAACAAATGAGGGTGCAAGCTCCTAAGTCTAAGGCATAGGTTGCTACTTGCAAAAATGAACTGAATAAAGTAAATGGAAAATGCAAGGTAAAAGAAAAGGCTTAGTAACTGGGCTATGGCTCGATATATGGATCGAGAATGCAGGGGTGGAAAACGAACGCGGTGCGTCAATTTACTTAAGTTGGAAGGCTGTGAAGTGTAAGGAATGTGCAGATGGCGATCGTAAACGACCGACTTACGTGTGTGAGTGAAGTGTGTGAAGTTCACTTGGCGTTGGACCAAGGATTATTATCTTGAAAAATTAAAGTGCGCTTTCAGTTTTATCTTAACAGGTATATGGTCATGATGCAAAATAAAATATAAACATAGTGTGCACACAACCGAGACATCGGACGATTAAATTAAAACTCTCACTAATGGATCTAAAACTAAGTTAAAAAACTCTATTTTAAACGAAGAAGAACTATACAAATGTTTTTGGATATTTTTATAAAAATAAGTGATTAATTAAATATGTACTAAAACAAAATAGAAAAGAAGGAATTGAATTTGAAATATTTTTTGTTGTATGTTTTCTTATATGTATATATAAATATCTAACTAAATAAAATAGAAAAGAAAATTTTAAAAGTTTTTTTATTTATTTTTCTAACTAAATGTAATAACAAAATAGAAAAGAAAAAAAATTGAAAATAAAAGTTTTTTTTTATTTATTTCATATGTATATAGATTTCTTAAAAAATAAATAATGGAAAAGAGAATTTGAAATTAAAAAAGACTTTTTTATAGGTATATAGATTTTTTTTAACTAAATATAATAATAATAATGAAAATTAAAATGCTTAGTTATTTATTTGATAATTTAACTAAATATTCTTAAAAAAAACTAATAAGAGAAAAAAAAGCTGGAAATGGGAGAGCTGGACCGGTAGGATAAGGGTGCAGACAGAAACTCAAATGGGCTGAGCCCAATACTCTCAACCCTAAGCTCTTACATGATAATTGAGAAATAAATTTCTTTTAAAATAAATAAATAAATAAAGTATCAGTAAAACCCTTGCATTAGTAAGACAAAACCTAAACATGTTCTTAGCAGCAAATGAAAAAATGAGTTTCACGCTTAAAACAAAAAAGAAACGATGAAAAAGCCAAACAACCTCAAACGCAAATCAAGAAAGACACAAGGAAACTTCAAATCGTTTCAACCGGCCTCAACGTCTCACCTCTCGACCTCTCTTGGTATCACTCACAGTGTTCCGCGGCGGCTTATAAGGTGGAAGGCCGGCGGTTTCGGATCTATTTCACACGGTGGTTTCGCTTCGGATCTTTCGCTCTCCCTCGCGATCTCTTGGTTTTGACAGTGATTACATTCTGTGTTTCTGCATTTTGACGGTGGTTACGATGAAGAGATTTGGGCGGTTTGCATTTTAGTGAGGGTGGCGGTTCTGATTTGTTGATGGTGGGAGGTTTGGGTTTAAGAAGATGATTGTGAAGGGGTTTCACAGTTTGAAGGGTTCACGTTTTCTGGGTATGCGTTCAGTGGAAGTGATGTTATGGTCTGGTGAATTCGGTTTGTGGCCGGTTTGACAATGCTTTGGCGGTGGTGTTTTGAATCGGTGCTGTGCGCGGCTGTGGGATTCGGTTAATGAAGATGATGGTTCTGGTTTATGATGCTTCTGTGTTGGTTCAGAGGACGGTTTAAGGAGAGTGTTGGACGGGATTGGATGGTTCAACGTTTTTGTGATGGTTCCGTGCGGGGAGGTGGCGGTGTGTTTGGAGGTTGTAGCCGGCGGTTTTCTATTTCGGTTCACAGGTTACCTCTTCATTTTCTTTGATTTTTTTTTTGGTTTGTTATGGTTCATGGATTTGCAGGGATGGGTGTGTTAAGGGTTATGTGCTGGTTTTGTTTAGTTTCAGCGTCGGAGGTATTTGGTTCGTTTTGCACATGGCGGTTTATGGCTGGGTTGTTTGTTATTTGATGAAGAAGGTGAATGGTTCTGATCTTGTTTCTGGATTTTGCAGGTGAAGAATAAAGGATGAAACATATGGTTTGAAGTTATGGAAGTGTGTTGGGGTGTAATGGTGAAGGTTTGCAGGAACCTGAGGCTGAGCTTGTGTTGAGGATATTTGTGGAGGAGGATCTGTTTGAAGAATAGTTGTTGTTGTACTGTGAATGTGAAGTGGAGATCGATGGACAAGTCACTGAACTACTTCTTGCTGGTCTAGAGTGATCTAAGGATGACAAACATTCATGTTCTGATATAGCAACTGAGGGCTGATCTGATGGGGGTGCGGCTTTGATTGGTGTTTCGGCTGAGATTATGGGTTAAGGGTTGGTTAGATTGGCCAGCAGATGGTTTCGCGGTTCAAGGTCTGATGGCAGGTTTTGTCTATGAATATGTTTCGATTGTTTTCGGATTTGAGTAGTTTAGTGAATGGTTTGTGAAGATTTTGTCATTTTTTTTGGGTTTTATTTTCAGGTTGAATTTGTGAAGGATAATATGATAAAGAAGGGTTCAAATGGTTTACAGCGAGGTTTATGATGGCTCTGGGTTTCGGTGATGTTGGTTTCGATCTCACGGTGACTTCGGTGGCTCATGGTCTGGTGAGATGGTGAAAGAGGTCCTGCAAGTTGTATGCATTTGTGGTGGATGAAGGTGTGAAGTTAAATATGCGATTTGTGTGGGGCTGAACGATTTTGACGGTTAATGGAGGAGGTCTCTTTTTCTGTGTTCTTCTTATTTACAAGTGTTGTTGTTGATTTGAAAAATGGTTTTAAGTATTTTTTTTTTGAAGTTTTAACATGAAGTTTGCTCTTTGTGCAGATTGGAATTTGAATTGAAACTGAGACAGAAAACTAACTATGGACAAATGCTAAAAAGAGGTGAAGGAAAAAAAAGATATTACCGACCCGAAAGTTATCGGGGTGAAGGATCCACAAGGTAAGCTCCACTTATACACTTCCTCCTTCTTCTATGCAGCTTCTTCTCTCCCCCTTTGCTGTTGTGTTTATATGGCTGATGTTGGTTGTTTTTGGTGACTGTTTTGTGGATTTTTGGCTGAAATTTGTGGTTTTAATGGCTGAAATTTGTGGTGTTTGTGGGGCTGATTTGTGGTATTCTTATGGCTGTTTTTGTGTTGCTGTTTTGGTGCTGATTTTGGGCTGTTCTGGATGTATTTAGTGGCTGTTTTTGTGAGATTTTTGAGGCTGATTTATGATGTTTGAGAGCTGATTTGTGTAGTGTTTGAAGGCTGTTTTTTTTTTGTGTGTTTTTCTAATGTAACAGTCCCATTATATGGGACTTTTCTAGGGTTTTTGATTTGAAATTTTCTGTCCTTGAAAACTTGTTGGTGAAGGGTGTTTTGAGAGAGGGAACAAATCTGATTTTGCAGCAGTAGTGGGGAGCTGTAGCAGAATGTTTGTGTGCTGTTTGTGCTGCTGTCCTGCTTTTTTTTGTGGCTGTTTTTTTGTTTGCTAGTGCTGATTTTTTTGTTGAATGTTTTGCTGAATTTTGTTGAATGTTTTGGCTGAATTTTGTAACTGTTTTTGGGCTGAATTTTGTAACTGTTTTGGGCTGAATTTTGTTGAATGTTGTAGGATGAATGGAAAAGGCATGAAGTTGGAGATGTGGCATAGCATGAAGAATCAAGAAAACAAAACATGGAGTTGGATGCATTCTTATGATGAGAAAATTGAACCATCTTTATTTAAAAAACACTTTTATTTTGAATTTGTAATTGCTAATTTGTAGCTTGTAACTTGTATGTAACTTGACAAAAACTTGTAATTGAATTTGGTTGTGAGTTTGAAAATTAAGAATGCACTTGAGATTGACAAATAAAAGCTTGGAATTTTTTTTGTGTTTGGAATAAACTCTCTTTTTCTTGAATTGAGTTCATGATGAATTTGAAATGCAATTAGAGCTTAAATTTAAACTTGAATTTACAAATGATGTGAGAACTTGAAATTTGGGATTGGGACATGAATTTGGAAAAGAAAAAAAAAACTAGAAATATGAACTAAGTTTGGGACAAAAATTGGAATTGGAAGATGAATTGGAGAAATGAAATTAAAAGCAACATTGAACTTAAACTTAAATTGAAGTTGGAAATTATAATAAAAATAGAAACAATTTCTTTTGAAAAAATGAAATAAAATTGGAAGTAGAAAATGAGATAAATATTTAAGAAAATAATAAAACAAACAATTTTTTAAAAAAAAAGAACTTGAAGATGAATAGAAATTAAATTTAAAATGGAGATACATATATATAAAGAAGGAAACATAGAATGAATAAAAAAAACTAATAATAGAAATTGAAACAAAAATTCTAAAAATAATAAATTACAAAAAAAATGGAATATAGAAATAGAACCTGAAAACAAAAGATAAGAATACAAAATGAAATAAAAGTTAGAAATGAGAAATATAAATTAAAATTAAAATGGAAGCTTGGAAGTGACAAGAAATTAAAATAAATAGATAAATAGCTTGAAAATGAGCTGAAAGCAACAGAAAATAAAATCTCGTAATTTCTCTTCTAAATGCAATGAATGTATTATGCGAGCAGTTAGGGGTAAAATTTGGGGTGTGACACCAGCCTTATTCTTTAAGCCTCGTAATCTTGAGCATTTCATTCTTGTTCTCACACTGACACTTCTCTTATACACTTCACTTTTCTTTTGCACTGACACTTGCATTCTTTCCAGCTTTGATACACAGAATAGCACTGACACTACCCCTTTGAAACACAAATCTTTTAAGCGTGGATCCCGTCGAGTACGACGGACAATCTGGGTGCTAATACCTTCCCAGGTTGTAACCAACCCCCTTTCTCAGTTTCTCTGGTTCGCAACCGTCTTATCCATATCTTTCTAGGTCTATGCAGCATTACCTTTCCTTCAGGATAAAAATGCCTAGCTGGCGACTCTATTCATTCCCTCTCTTTTCTCCGACCGTTCGCGTCTGTACCCCTTCTGACCGGGTGTCATTTGGTGGGAGCGACAGCTTGGCGACTCTGCTGGGGACCCTTATACTGTAACCAGGGCTTCTGGTTCTTTTTGTGGGTTCCTCCTAGCGCTTGTTTGATTTGTGTTTACTGGGGTGTTATGTGCTAATTGTGTTTATATATTTGCTTTATTTACTGCTTTATGTACAGTTATTTGTTGCTTTCTTCTCAGCTTTATACATCATATTGTCATACTGTCATCTTGTTGGATCTGGTTTTTGTGGGTGGGGTTCTACTGAGAGTTTAAGGTCCTATACCTGGGACCTGAGTGACACCTAGGCTAGAGTGGTTCATGTTCTTTCCCATTCCATTTTGGTCTGGTGCGGGAATATGAAACACGGTTCAGATGTGGGTTTCTTCTTGAGAACTCTGCGCTACAGATTTCCTGTAGTGCTAGGGCTATCTGGGAAGCCTGCTAAGTCTGGATGACCATTACTATGACCTTCAGAAACTGACGTGAATTAGAGGAGGATCTTTTATGGTTATTGTAAACACTGTACCTCCGGGTTAGAAGTGTTTACACTTCTCATAACTGATCCAAGTCTGAGGATCCTTGTTTTAGAACACCACCTGTGAGGGGGTTGGGCTGTTTACAGGTTTGCAGGTACCATTGGCCACATCATACCCTGTTACTTTGTTTTGGTTAAGAGTACCTCATTTTGGGACAGTTCTTGTGATTTAACCCTGGACATGTGACTCTTTATTTGAGTCCCCCACCTTGGTTACTGGACTTCTAAACCTTCATCTGGACTTTTTGAACATGCATGGACTTATATCAAGGCAGTTAATCAGATCCAGATTGATCACAAACCCTTGCATAATCATTTGCATACTCATCATTTGCATCATTTAACATTTGTTTATTTGTTTTTCAGGGTATCCACATTCTATCTGGCTTGGTTTTGACCCCTTCATCTGCATAGACCTCTGTTCATCAGTTATCTGCTTCAACTATCAGTTGCCTGCTTCAGCTACTTTTATCACCAGCCTCAGCCTATCAGTGGCTCATCTCCAGTATCAGTCTTCATCATCAGCATTTGTTTCAGCTCTTCATCAGCAGTCATAGCACCCAAGAAGAGCAACATTTCATACCATTTCTTTGAGCCTGTGCTGACTGGCATCAGGCAGGTCCAGGCACTTATCACTCCAGACCACATCCCATTGTTCAGGGAGCATTATGGAGGCATCCTTGATATGGTTATGGACCTGGACCCTTCTCAGAGGAATTTGATCCACACTTGCCTACAGTTTTATAACCCTCCTTTGAGATGCTTCACTTTCCAGAACTTTCAGTTAGGACCCCTGCTGGAGGAGTTTTCATCATTGATTGGAGTACCTGTCAGGGGTGATATCCCCTTCAACCCAGAGATGACTTCTCCCAGCAATGGAGAAGTGGCAAAAGCACTATACCTGGAACCTATTTTGATTGAGCAGAACATGACAACAAAAGCTGGGATCCCTGGTTTGCACTTAGACTTTCTGATTTCTCAGGCCAACCTGAAGGCCTCCTTGGGAGAATGGAGGACAGTTTGTGCATTGTTAGCCCTCAGTATATATGGGGTTATACTATTTGCAGATGAGACCAAGTTTATCAGCAAGAA
Source organism: Lathyrus aphaca (assembly GCA_963966055.1). NCBI lineage: Eukaryota > Viridiplantae > Streptophyta > Magnoliopsida > Fabales > Fabaceae > Lathyrus > Lathyrus aphaca. The sequence continues at coordinate 553,459,613 of OZ014520.1, read as the reverse complement.
TGCCATTCATCTTTTCCTTCTGAGGAACCCAGTACCCACATTACTGGGAGATTTCTATTATTCTGTTCACCAAAGAAATGAGAAGCAAAAAGGGAAGTTGGTGAGATGTTGTGCTCCCCTGTTTCATACCTGGCTGCTTAAACACTTACCCAAGACTGATGCCTTACTGAATCCTCACCAACAGAAGAATTGGGCTAAGAGACTTATTGTTGTGACTTCAGATGACATCAGATGGTGTACCCAAAGCACCAAAGGCAGGGACATAATAACTAGCTGTGGGCAGTACCCCAATGTACCTCTGGTGGGAGTGAAGGGTTGCATCAACTACAATCCTTTGCTGTTTAAGAGACAGTTGGGCTATGCTTTGGTTCACCCTCCTAGATTGCAAGACTTGGATGAAACCCTGTATTGTGAGATAAAACCTAATCTAGCTGTTGTCAGACAAGCATCCTGGGCTTGGGACAACATCCAGACCAAAGGGATGGCCATTCTTGGGAGATGCAATAATGTGGCTTCAGCTCAGTATTATGAATGGTCTCATGCTAGAGCTCAGATCTCTGGGATGCCCTTCACCATCGAGGATGCACCTGGACCATCCACAGTACCACCTCCAGCCACTGTCAGCCTGGAAGAATTTGAAAAGCTGAAGGAAAGGAATGAGAATCTGTCTCAAGCTCTGAAGAAGACCCTCTGGGAGAGGAGTGATGGTCGTCTAGACATTGAGAGGTTGGAGAAGCTTAAGGTGGAACATCTGGCCAAGATTGAGAAAGCAGAGGACTACATCAAGAAATCAAGAGCTGGAGAGCAAATATTGAAGAATGCCTGTAAAGAGGCCCAGTTTCAGAAAGCTAGGACTGATCTTTATCTGCAAGAAAGTCAAGCTAGGTGGGTCAGGATCACTGAAGCTCGTACTCAAGAAGATAAGAGAACTCAAGCCAGGATTGAGCAGTTGGAGGCCAATGAAAAGAAACAACAGGAAGCTTTGCTGGCAGCCCAGAGGGAGATTTCAGAGTTGAAGCTTAGGGCTGGTTTGAAGAGGTCAAAGGACCAGGATAGGCACAAGAAGCTGACCATTGCTATTGCCACCAGAAACCTTCTTATCAGAAACATTACAGAGCACCCGGCTGGTCCTGTAACTGAAGCACTTTTGAAGGAGGTCAAGGAGGATGAGTTTGGATTAGATGTTTGACTTCTTTGCCTGTTGTTATTTCCATTTCATGTACTTTTCTTTTTATGTTGTATTTTGACCCTTCAGGGGCATATGTTGTAAAAACAAACTATGTATTATGCACCATTTGTAATGTATTTGTTAGTTTGTCTTATTGGGTTTCTTTTCTCGAGCAACATCAAAGCATACTCCTCAGGGTCTGGAAAGGTCAAAACCAAAAACAAAGCCGGATACCTTGGAAAATAAATAAGCATACTGCATTGCATACTAAATTTTGTTTTGTTTTGTAGGTTTTTGTTTTGTTTGTTACTAACTCTGTTGTGGTTCAGGAATTATTGCTCACCGACGGGTGTTCCCTCTCAACCGTCTGCACCGGTATCCTACTCGTAACAATCTTCCTGGTATCCAAATGGATCAAGTACAGCAAGATCTGACAGAGGTTAGAACTCAGATGGCTAATGAAAGGCTGGAGATGAGAAACCAAATGACCCAATTCATGGAAGTAATGAATGGCTTGGCCCAAAGCCAAGAAAGGTTAAGGGCATTGGTAGAAAGACAAACCCCGGAAGAACCCCATCTGGGAACTGGAGGAACGAGTAACAATGAAAGGGGTCAGCCTCATGTCAACCCACCAGTATATGGGCCTCATCTACATCCGGAAGTCAACATCCTGGGTAATGTGCAAGGAAATACTACTGTAGGCAGGATCTTGCAAGAAGATCCTCAAGAGGAGCAGTTTACTGTAATGGGAGCTGGGGATGAAGTCTATGATAGGAGGTTTGATGAAATTGCTGAGAAGTTGAGATCTCTGGAGTCTCAAAATTCCCTAGGTTTTGATGTCATGGATATGGGGTTAGTGGATGGGGTAAGGATTCCTCACAAGTTTAAACCCCCGTGCTTCGAGAAGTACAACGAAACTTCTTGTCCACGAACTCACTTACAGTCCTTTCTGGGGAGACTTAAAGCGTACACCATGGATGAAAAGCTGTGGATGTTTTATTTTGAAGATAGTTTGACCGGGGCTTCCAGGGAATGGTACTCACACCTGACCAGAGCTACTATCAGATGCTGGAAGGACCTAGCTGAGGCCTTCATCAGACAATACCAATACAATCTGGATATGGCTCCTAACAGGACCCTCCTGATGGGAATGTCTCAGTCCTCCCGAGAAAGCTTCAGGGAATATGCCCAGAGGTGGAGACAGCTTGCTGCTGCTGTTCAGCCACCCATGTCGGAAAGAGAAATGGCCGACATGTTTATGAATACTCTGCAAGGAACATATATTGATAGGCTAGCCGCCTTTTCTTCCAACAGCTTCGCAGATGTAGTTATAGCTGGAGAAAGAATTGAAAGCCTTCTGAAAATGGGTAAGATTTCTAATAACGGTGCAAGTTCGTCCAGTAACTCCAGGAAACCTTTTGTGGGACCTAGAAGAGCCGGTGAGACAAATGCCATTCATGCCAACAGGGGAAGACCTCAGTATGTCCACAGATCAGTAGCAGCTGTTGTTGCACCCCAAAATTTGCCCTCACAATACAAGACTTTGTGTGCTAAGAAGGTTCACAAGGTTCACAAGGTTCACAACACTTACAAGGCCTTTCATGAGGTTCATGAAGTCTACAAAACACTTTATGAGGTTCACAAGGTTCACAAGATCCACAATGCTTACAAGACCTTTCATGAGGTTCATGAAGTCTACAAGATACTTTATGAAGTTTACAAGGTTCACAAGGTTCACAATACCTCCCATGAGGTTTACAAGACATTTTATGATGGTTCACAAGGTTCACAAAGTTCACAAATAGTCAGAAGAGTTGACAATCCCCTCAAACAATGCACCTCCCAAGCAGTGCATCCAAAACTAGGGTTTTGACTTTAATCAGGCTAAATGAACTTCCAAGACTTCAAGTGAGCTTCATAACATCTTATATGTGTCTAAGAATCCCCATGACAAGTTTCAAGGCTTTTCTCAAAAGTTTGCTCAGTCAGATGATCAGATAAGTCAAAATCAGTCAAAGCAGTTAAAAAGTCAAACTGAGGTCAACTGTGGTCAAACCAAAGTCAAACTTCATGATTTTTTGCCAACATCAAGTATATGAAGTAAAATTCATCATTTGATCAAGGGTTGATCATGATTCATCAAGGATATCTCAGATCATCAAGAATCAGGAGTTTCTAAATTAGGGTTTCCTTAGTAAAAGTCAACTGAACTTTGACCAGCCATAACTTTCACATGCTTCATCAACAAGTCTCCATCCAAAGCTCATTTTGAAGGAAATTGAATTCTCTACAACTTTGTGTCTCACAAGCCAAGCCCAAAAATGCTTCATTTGGAAGGTATGAGCTAAGACATTATAGGACCTTTTGAAAGTCAACAAAAAGTCAACAACTTCAAAAGGGCATAACTTGAGAATGGTAAATGATATGAACATGAAACCAGTGGGGTTGGTTAGAGGACTCTTCAAGCTTTCCAAAATGTCCAAGAACACCCTCATATCATTAAAATTGAAGGATATGTGCCCTTGCAAAGTTGGGAAATTTTTGGTTGGTTTATGAAGAAAATGGAGGTCTAAAACCAATTTCTTCCAAATGGGCTTGCCATATGATGACCCAATCCATACTATAACCTCATGCACGACCCAAGTCAACAAAAATCAGATTTTTTATCATTTTATTTTTATTTATTTTGATTTAATTCATTAAAAATCATTTTAAATTAAAATAAAATATAAAAGTCAAAGATTTAAATATGATTGAGCTTCTAGAAATTCATAAATTTGATTGGAATTGAAGTGGAAAGAAAATCATGATGATTGGCCTAAAATATCAAGTGTTCATACAAGGATATTTGATTTTTAAGGCCTAATATTTTTGAATCTTTTTAGATCAAATCTTCCACACAAATATCCAATTTTTCTGACCTAATGCATTGCTCTATAAGTACTTGAGACAACCCTAACACAAGACACGATTTTTCCAGCTCAAAAAGTGTAAGTTTGCATCTCAAAAAACCCTCTCCAAACTCAAATTTGGTTTCAGCCTTCCAAAGCATTTGAAGGTATTTTGAGGACACAACCATGATCACTGGACATCACTGAATCATTACCAATCATTATTTGCATCAAAAGCTTCATGAATTGCATAAACCGAATCAAACTTTGTTCTTGAATATGAGTTTTTCGATTCTATATATTTACTTGATTTAAATGAAATTTAATGATTGTTTGATGTTTGTGATGATGATAGGAATGTTTCTGGACAATCACCTTGAAGCTTGGTACCCCCAATCGTATTTCACCATTGTTAGGGTTTGAATGGCCGAATTAGGGTTTTACGATTTAGGCAATATAAATAAATTCTAACAACGTGGATTGATTGTGTGAACCATAAGGAACTCATTGGTATAAACAATTTGATGTAATTGTACTGTTTGTTTAGTGTTTGAATTTCGCAGGACATGAACATGGAAGAACTTGCATGAAATTTCGCAGGAAAAGTTGCATGAATTTTCGCAGGTATCATGAAGAAGATGAAGATCCCTGCGCGCGAATTTCAAATTTAAATTTTTGTTTTAAAATATTATGATTTGTTTCTGTTTTTATTTCACAAGTTGATGCTTGTCTCAGTGGTGAAGCACGCGCGTATATGATAGGAGGGCAGGGGTTCGAATCCTGGCTTCAATTCCTTTTGCTTATTTTTCCAAATATTTAGCCATTATAATATATTATGAATTATTGCCATTATGTTAACAGATTCGCTCACCCAGCAGGAATGGTAACGTGTTTGTGTGTTTGCTTGAAAGGTCCTGGGTTCGATTCCCCCAGGCCTTTTGCTTTTCTTTCTTTTTCTGATTTTTAGGTTTAAAGAACAAAACCAATTTGACTCACTCTTCTTACACCAAGTGCAGCGCAGCCCAGTGGTTTTGACTCCCTCAGGTAAAGGGGAGGTCCTGGGTTCAAATCCAGGCCTCCCCATTTTTTTTAAAAACCTAATTTTCTTCTATTTTCTTATTATTTATCCAATTATATATTTTATAAATCAATTTCTTGTAAAAATAATAGTATAATAATTCTAATAAGAAAATAAAAACAGAAAACTTTGTATTTTATTTTTTGTAATATATTTTGTTTATATATATATTATTATTATATATTGATTTTTGTAAATAATCAAATTAATATTGTAATTCAAATTATAAACCCTAATTTTATTTTTAAATCTCTAACCCTAATTCTTATTTAATTTTAAATATTAACTTAATTAATTTTTCTAATACTTAATTAAATAATTAATTTCGTTCCCTTTTTTTAAAATAATTACTATATTGTTTGTTATCATTATTATAATTCCTTTATTATTTATTTCTTAAAAATTCTTTAAAAAATTGCTTATTTAATTTAAAAATGTTCTTTTAAATTCTATAAATTTTTGTATATTTGTACTAACCTTTCTTTCTTATAATTATTTTGTCACTAACCCAATTTATTTTTAAATTGTGATTATTATTATTATTTTCACTAACACCAATTATAATTGCTTATTTATTTTGCTTATTATTTTATTTTGCTTATTTATTTAAATTGCTTTTATTACTATTATTGTAATTGCTCCTGGATGTGATATTTTGTAATATTTAATGGTTAGTAAAAATAGGGAGTGTAAACATGTATGTTATTTAAAATTAATTTAAGTCACTTAATTCAAAAGATAAATATTAAATTGAACACTCACACACGTAAGTCGATCTTTGATCGCCATCTCACTTTCTAGGGTTACCTCTCATGTTGCCTAATCAAAAGGTCAAGTAGGGTGTATAAAGAAAAGTCCCTTAAAAATAAAGTCATCTAGTCCCTTAACAATAAAAGATCAAGTCCCTCAATGGTTGCCTTCGTAATGATCTTGGCCCTTTCGAATAAAGATGACAGTCCCTCCAAAAATTGCTTAATACACCCCACAGTTGCCTTCATTAAACAGATGTCCCTTTACTTGTCCCACACATCCAAGGTAATGACTACCTATTCCTTAATAATAGGGATAGTCTTACCACTTAAAGGATTCAAGAACAGAAAGACTTAAACTTTAGGGTAAGTTCCTCATAGTTACTTGCTCACTATTCAAAAACTTCTCAAACACTTCACAATTTCCAACAATTTTCAAACACAAGTTTTTTACGCATCCGTACATGGATCATTATCAAACTCTTATGAAAATTTCTATTCACACACTTCACATTTTCAAAAACAATTCAAAGTGAGCTAAGTAACTAAGAGCCCATGGATAACCATGGATGTAAAGGGTGCTAACACATTCCCTTTACATAACCTACCCCCCGGACCCAAAAATCTTTTAAAAGGTCTTTCCTGTTCTTTTATGCCTTTCCTTTGGATAAAATAAAAGTCGGTGGCGACTCTTGCTATCCGCAACATAACTAAAGTCAGTTCTCCCACCGTGTTACAGAACTGGCGACTCTGCTGGGGATTTAATAAAAGAGGGGTACCCTTAGGAATTAGATCACTTTGAAATTGTTTGCCTTGTTTGCTTTATACTTACTTGTTGGGCTTTATGTGTGAAAGATCCTAACCCGGATCTAGTGTACCTTAGGTAAATGGCAATAGACCAAGGAAACTGTACGGCGTATACCGATATGGTTGATCTGGTGGCCATAGTTAGTGTGACTTCTTGGTTGGTGCTTATGTTCCTTAAGTCAAGTTGAGGATAATATGAGGCTGCCATATGTTGTCAATGCACTAACTAACTTTTAGAACCCTAGTTAACTCATCTTGGCCTTTAGAAAGTAGTGAGATAACCGGCTTTGGTGCAGACTGAAGTTGGTTGATACTCGATACTACGCTCATTGAGATTCTAAACTTGGAGGGTTTTGGTTGGCAATTAAGTTGCCTACTGAACAACCACCCTTGTGAAGGATCAATGATATTGAGATCCCTTAGAACCTGGTTGCTTTTGTAGGACAGGATGAACCAACTAACTTCAGGGAGGGTACTTACCTTTGAACCTCATGCAAGCCTTTAAACTTAGGGCTATGGTGTGACTTGTTTGTGTGTGCCACATGTTTGTGATTGAGCATAACATCATGACATCATCATGCATCATAAGCATAGAATTTTCCCTAACCATTTCAAGGACCAAGGGATTTATCTTTGTTCTTTGTTGCAGGTCATGGCTACTGCTCGTAGAAACACCATCAGGATCAACTTTGTGGGCATACCTGCTAAGCTTAAAGAGTTGGTTTCTCAAGTGTCTGATCATTCCCAGTTCATCAAGAGACATGGCCACCTATTGGATCTAGTCACCTCAGGGTTCAATGAAGACATGACGAGTGTCCTGTTTCAGTTCTTTGATCCTAAGCACCATTGCTTCACATTCCCCGACTACCAGCTGGTTCCAACCATGGAGGAGTTCTCTAAACTTCTGGGTATACCTGTTCTTGATCAGAAACCATTCACAGGCTTGGAGAAAGAACCTAAACCTGAGGTTATTGCTGCAGCTCTACATCTGAAGAAGTCTGATATTGTTCTAGAAACGAGAAGCGGAGTTAAAGGTATCCTTGCCAAGGTATTGATAGAGAAAGCTCAGGTGTTCTGGAAGGCCATGAGCTATGATGCTTTTGAGGAGATCTTAGCCTTGTTGATATATGGCTTAGTATTGTTCCCCAATCCAGATCAGTTCATAGACGTTCATGCCATCAATATATTTCTGAGTCACAAACCAGTGCCTACATTGCTTGGAGACATCTTACACTCTCTTCATACCCGTACTATAAGGGCAAGAGGAACTTTGATGTGCTGCATACCTTTGCTTTCTAGGTGGTTTATTTCTCACCTTCCTCGCTCGGTAATGAAGAATGAGCAAGGGTTCAGGTGGTCCAAAAGGATCATGTCACTCTCGCATTCAGATATTCATTGGTGCTCCAGATCTATGGAGAATGTCACCATCATTGACCGTTGTGGGGAGTTTCCTAATGTGCCACTTCTAGGCATCAGAGGAGGCATCACCTACAACCCCTCTCTAGCATTACGACAGTTTGGTTACGCTCGGAGTGATGGTCCACATGACATGTTGATTCAGGGCATTGTGTTTGATTACGACAATGATCTTCAAGGTTACCGTCAGAGATTCATACGAGCATGGGGAAAAGTAAACAAGGTTGACAGCAAGACTCTGGAACCTAAGTACACTATTCCTATGGAGGCTTATCTCAGATGGGTGCGATCTCGTGCTCAGACTCTTATGATGCCATATCCTGCTATCCTGCCAGTTACCATGGAACCTGTTGCTGAAGGAGATACTGCTTATACCATCCTTCACCCAGACATGCCTACTGACATGGAAGACTTGCAGAGATCCTGGATCCAATTGAAGGAGCAAAGGGATACTTTTGAGGCTCATTACAAATCAAGCCAAGAAAGAATCCTGGAACTAACAAAGCAACTTCACGAGGAGCGGAATCTCAACTCATACCTCAACACAAAGAGGAAACGTCCATGGGAGACTTAAAACCCCATCTCTTGTATTTATTGCATTTCATTTCCTGTAAGCCCAAGAGGCAAAACAAGTTTATTACTAATAAAAGTTTACCTTCGTGTTTGTTTAAGCAAATTTAAATCCTGCGGTCCTTGAAAACATTGCATACGCATTAATACATCATATCATTGCATCACAGGTTTATTTGTGCACAAGTTTCTTATCTTCTCGCTGTTTATTTCAGCAATGGCTCTTGAACAAACAGTTAAGGATCTCCAGGCACAGAATGCACAGTTCCAAGAGCTGATCCTGAACTTGTCCAAGGGGCAGGATGAATTGAAGACACTGCTGGCCAAGAAGACTAAGAAGACTAGAAGGTCAGGTGGCCTGATCAACATGGGAAGAAGGTTCAAAGGTCTTGCCAAGACCAAAGAACCAGTTGAAGATTCTGAGTCTGATGAGTCTGAAAAAGAGGGAGGCAGTCTCCACAACACTATGGGGGACTCTGATTCTGAGGCTAATTACTACCATGATCCTAATGAAGACAAATTCAAGATGCTGGTGGATAGAATGGATGCTATGGAGTTGCAGAAGTCTTCAGGGTTGGATTTTGAAGATTTGAGTCTGATATCTGGGGTAGTCATACCCATTGGTTTCAAGGTTCCTACCTTTGTTGTTTATGATGGGGTCTCTTGTCCCAAGCTGCATCTGAGGTCTTATGTCAGAAGAATCCAACCACACACTGCTGATAAGAAGTTGTGGATCCATTTTTTTCAAGAGAGCCTACCTGGAGCTCAATTGGAGTGGTATTATCAATTGGAGAGTGTCAACATCAGGGAGTGGAATGATCTTGCTGAAGCTTTCTATAAGCAGTATCAATACAATGCTGACTTAGCTCCCACTCGCATGCAGCTGCAAAGCATGTCTATGGGTGCCAAAGAAAGTTTCAAGGAGTATGCTCAGAAGTGGAGAGATTTAGCTGGAAGAGTTCAACCCCCTTTAACTGACAGGGAATTGGTTGATATGTTCATGTGTACGCTGAATGGTCCGTTTTACAGTCATCTCATTGGAAGCTCATCATCTGGCTTCACTGAGTTGATAATGACAGGAGAGCGAGTGGAAAATGGTATAAAGAATGGCAAGATCCAAGTGGGTACTTCTTCATCAGGTGCTGCAAAGAAGCCTCCCACTGGGAAGAAAGAGTCAAATGCTGTTTATGGTCAACCTGATCGTAATAGAAGGCATCAGTCTGTGAGTGCAGTTCACATCTCAAATCCAACTCCTACAACACCAGAGCAGCCACAGGGCAACCAACAGAGGGCTAGAAGGCAGTTCACTAAAATCAACATGTCAATGGCTCAGGCATTGCAACACTTGTTGAAGGCTGAACTTATTACTCTGAAAGAGGCTCCTCAAAATCCTAATGTTACCTCTCCCAGGTACAATCCCAATGCACGATGTGCATATCATTCAAACTGTCAGGGTCATGATACTAATAATTGCTGGGTCTTGAAGAACAAAATTCAAGATATGATTGAGGCTGGAGAAATTGAGTTTGACCCTCCGGGTACTCCAAATGTGATTACTTCTCCCATGCCAAATCACGAGAAGACTGTCAATGCAATTGATGAAGATTTACATGTCTATTCAGTTGCAGAGTTGACCACACCATTGTCTGTTATCAAGAAAAAGTTAGTACAAGCTGGGCTCTTTCCAGGTTGTCGTGGAGATTGTTTGTATTGTACCTATAAGCCGGATAGTTGCTGGAGGTTGAGAGATGGAATTCAACGTCTCATGGATAAGTATACCATAGTGTTTGAGAGGACTCCATCATCTGTAGAGAGTATGGTGGATCATATTACTAAAGGTAGGAAGACTGAAGAGGTTGACATGGTTGATAAAGTGCCGGTAAGGATCACTTCAAAGGGACCTGTTAAAATCACTCATAAGGGTCCAATTAAGATTACTGCTGAAGGCCCTGTGAAGATTGTTGCTGAAGCTAGAGTGGCTCCTCTGGTCATTACCACTCCTGGTCCTATTCCATATACGTCTGATAAAGCTGTGCCTTGGCATTATGGGTCTGATGTTTATATCCATGGTGTTAAGCAGGAACCCTTAGCTGATATGCCTGTTGATGTTGACAATATTGCTGGATCTAGTAAGATCACACGAAGCGGAAGAGTAATCTCTCCTCTAGTGACTTCCAAGAATGCAGTTACTCCTGCTGCTACTTCCACCACTGATGCTCGGGGCAAAGGTCGTGTTATTGAGCCTATACCTACTGATGTGCCAGCTGATGATGATCTCTCTAAGCAGATGGAAGAAGTATTGAAGATCATTCGTAAGAGTGATTACGACATTGTTGATCAGTTGGGGCATACTCCCTCTAAGATTTCTATGCTGTCCTTGTTGTTATGTTCTGAAGCTCATGCAAAAGCTTTGATCAAGTTTCTGAAGACTGCTCATGTACCCAATGCAATTTCTGTTGACCAGTTTGAGAATTGTGTTGCCCACCTGACTTATGATAATGGGTTAGGGTTTTCTGATGTTGATTTGACCCCTGCCAAGAGGGATCATAACAGGGGTCTGCATATCTCAATTGAATGCAGGGGCACTACCCTGTCACATGTATTGATAGACAATGGTTCCTCTCTGAATGTGTTGCCCAAAGAAGTCCTGAATAAGCTGAGTCCTGAAGATGCTGTGTTGAAACCCAGTAACATAGTGGTGAAGGCTTTTGATGGTTCGAGAAGAGTGGTGCATGGGGAATTTGATCTCCCAATCAAAGTTGGTTCTCAAATTTTTAATGCTACATTTTATGTGATGGATATTCGTCCTTCGTACTCTTGTCTACTTGGTCGTCCCTGGATCCATGGGGCAGGTGTTGTAACCTCTACATTGCATCAGAAATTGAGATATCCGGTGGAAGGAAAAGTTGTTACTGTCTATGGAGAGGAAGAGTATTTTGTCAACCATGTAAACACCTTCAAGTATCTGGAAGTGGAAGGTGAATACGTTGAAACTCCGTGTCAGACATTTGAAGTGGTTCCTTGGATTGTTAATGATTATGTAGCTCCTCCGGTTGTCAAGAAAGTTCCTGTGGTTACCAGAGTACCTCCAACAATGGCCTCCCTCAAGGATGCTAGAGCTGTAGTGGACGAAGGTGGTTGTACTATTTGGGGTCAGCTTCCTGATATCCCATACAAGTCTGACAAATTTGGTTTGGGTTTCACTGCAAAGTCCCAGAAGGCTGTTCGTCGTGCTCGTGCTATTCGTATCACCAATCAAGGGGTTATGAAAGATCAGATCAATGCTGTGGGAGACTATGATGAAGACTACAACTTGGATGCTTGGATTTTTCCTACTGTGGGTGTTGGACTCAATAATTGGAAAGCTGAAGATGTTATCCCTATCTCCTTTAGTCAGGAGTAAATACTATTACTGTGTTGTTGCTTTTTAAGTTTGTAATTTCTTGAACAATAAAACTTTCAAGCCTTGTGCCTTACCCGAGGCACAATGGTGTGCTTGTTACGGGCTGTCATTTCATTTGCATACTTCATTCAATAAAATCAGTGGACGTTTCGTTTTAGTAAAAATTGTGTTCCTTGTCTTTATTTTCTTTTATTTTTGCTTTATCAGCTATGTGTTCTTACACACACCCACATCACTAAAATGCAGATCCTCATCCACTCTGGATCCTGTTGATAACAGTTCTACTATTGCCAATTATAATTTCGAGAATCCGATCTATCAAACTGAAGACGGAGATGAGGACGATTGTGAAGTACCTGTAGAGCTTGCTAGGTTGTTACAACAAGAAGAGAAAGCCATACAGCCACATGAAGAGCCAGTCGAAGTTGTGAATCTGGGAACTGAAGAAAACAGGAAATAGGTCAAGATAGGGGTTGATTTAGAGGATAGTGTCAAGAGCAGATTGATTCAGATGTTACGTGACTATGTGGAGATCTTTTCTTGGTCTTATGAAGATATGCCAGGGTTGGATATAGACATTGTGGTTCACCGTTTACCAGTGAAAGAAGATTGTCGTCCAAAGAAGCAGAAGGTTCGTCGTATGCGTCCTGAGATGTCAGAAAAGATCAAAGCAGAGGTAATGAAACAATTCAATGCAGGGTTCTTAGCAGTGACTTCTTATCCTCAGTGGGTTGCGAATGTGGTGCCGGTACCTAAGAAAGATGGTAAGGTACGTATGTGTGTAGACTACAGGGATTTGAACAAGGCCAACCCCAAAGATGACTTTCCACTTCCTCATATTGATGTTCTGGTAGACAACACTGCTCAGCATAAGGTATTCTCCTTTATGGATGGTTTCTCTAGTTACAATCAAATCAAGATGGCTCCTGAAGATATGGAGAAGACAACATTTGTTACACAGTGGGGCACTTTTTGTTATAAGGTGATGCCATTTGGTTTGAAGAATGCAGGGGCAACATATCAGCGTGCTATGGTGGCTTTGTTTCATGATATGATTCATCATGAGATAGAGGTATATGTGGATGATATGATAGCCAGGTCCCAGAATGAAGAGCAACATCTTGATCATCTGCATAAGTTGTTTGAGAGATTAAAGAAATACAAGTTGAGATTGAACCCAAACAAGTGTACTTTTGGAGTTAGGTCTGGTAAACTCCTGGGATTCATAGTCAGTGGAAAAGGTATTGAAGTGGATCCTGCAAAAGTGAAAGCTATACGAGAGATGCCAGCTCCCCGTACTGAGAAGGAAGTTAGAGGTTTCTTGGGACGATTGAATTACATTGCAAGATTTATTTCCCAGTTAACTGCCATCTGTGAGCCAATCTTCAAGTTGTTGAAGAAAGATCAGGTGATGGAATGGAATGATGAGTGCCAGACTGCCTTTGATGAAATCAAGAGATATCTGCTAGAACCTCCAATTTTGATGCCACCAGTTGATGGAAGACCCTTGATTATGTACTTAACAGTGTTAGACAACTCAATGGGGTGTGTTTTGGGGCAACATGACGAGTCTGGTCGAAAAGAGCAGGCAATATACTACCTTAGCAAAAAGTTTACCGACTGTGAAACAAGATACTCACTGCTCGAGAAAACTTGCTGCGCTTTGGCATGGGCTGCTCGCCGACTAAGACAGTATATGTTGACCCATACTACCTTGTTGATTTCAAAGATGGATCCAATCAAGTACATATTTGAGAAACCTGCTCTCTCCGGAAGAATTGCAAGATGGCAAATGATCTTGACAGAGTATGACATACAGTATACTACTCAGAAGGCCATTAAGGGAAGTGTTGTAGCTGATCATTTGGCTCATCAAGCAGTGGATGATTACCAGTCAATGAGTTTTGAGTTCCCTAATGAAGACATTATGATCATTACCAAAGAACCTGGACAATATGACGGACCTGAACAAGGATCCCGATGGACTATGGTTTTTGATGGTGCCTCTAATGCACTTGGTAATGGTGTTGGTGTTGTGATTAGCTCCCCTGAAGGTTGTCATACCCCGATTACTGCAAGATTGTGTTTCTATTGTACCAATAACATGGCTGAGTATGAGGCATGTATCCTGGGTATCAAAGCTGCCATTGATATGAAGATTCAGTTCCTAGATGTGTATGGGGATTCAGCCCTGGTAGTAAGTCAGATTAAAGGAGATTGGGATACCAAGCATGATAACCTCATTCCTTACAGAGAGCATGTGTTGTCTTTGATCCCACATTTCAAAAAGATTACCTTTGGACATATTCCACGGAGAGAGAATCAGTTGGCAGATGCTTTAGCCACCATGGCATCCATGTTTGAGATCAGCTGGGATGATGAAGCTCCCAAGATTACTATTGATAGATTTGAAAAGCCTGCATACTGCAATGAGATTGACACTGAAGGGGCAGAGGAGAAGCCTTGGTTCTATGAAGTAAAAAGATATCTTGAAGCTCAGGAGTTCCCTGAGGGGGCATCTGCCAAGGATAGGAAGTTTCTGAGAAGGTTTTCTGCTAAGTTCTTTTTGAGTAATGGGATTTTGTACAAGCGCAATCATGATTCAACTTTTCTTCGTTGTGTGGATAAGAAGGAAGCAATTGAGATTATGGAAGATATGCATGATGGGATTTTTGGCACTCACTCTAATGGACATACTATGGCAAAGAAGATATTGAGAGCAGGTTACTATTGGTCTACCATGGAAGCTGATTGCTATCAACACTCCAGAACTTGTCACAAGTGTCAAATCTATGCTGATAAAGTACACATACCTCCATCACCATTGAATGTGTTGACTGCTCCTTGGCCTTTTGCCATGTGGGGCATTGATATGATTGGTGAGATCAAGCCTACTGCTTCTAATGGGCATCGTTTCATCCTGGTTGCTATTGATTACTTTACAAAGTGGGTAGAAGCAGCTTCATTTGCATCTGTTACCAAGAATGTTGTGGCTCGATTCATTAAGAATAACCTCATATGTAGGTATGGCATCCCTGAAAGGATTATTACTGACAATGGCTCTAATCTGAATAACACTATGATTACTGATCTCTGCACGCAGTTCAAGATTAAGCATCATAACTCTTCTCCGTATCGTCCGAAGATGAATGGGGCAGTTGAAGCTGCTAATAAGAACATTAAGAAGATTGTACAGAAGATGACTGTTACTTACAAGGATTGGCATGAGATGTTACCATTTGCTCTTCATGGTTATCGTACCACAATACGTACTTCAACAGGGGCAACCCCATTCTCCTTGGTTTATGGCATGGAAGTAGTTCTGCCCATTGAAGTTCAGATCCCCTCCTTAAGAATTATGAAGGATGCAGGCTTGGATGAAGATGAGTGGATTCAGACTCGAGTTAACCAGATAAATTTAATTGATGAGAAGAGGTTAGCAGCAGTTTGTCATGGCCAGATGTACCAGAAACGGATGATCAAAGCTTTTAACAAGAAGGTTAAGCCAAAGGTATATCAGGCTGGTGACTTGGTAATCAAGCGTATCATATTACCACAGGGTGATCCTAGGGGCAAGTGGACTCCAACATATGAAGGACCATTTGTAGTCAAGACAGTATTTTCAGGAGGTGCCATGATACTTACTACTATGGATGGTGAAGACTTCCCACAGCCTGTAAATGCAGACATAGTTAAAAAATACTACGCATAAAAAGAGACCCGCTAGGTTGACAGACCTAGGCAAAAATAAGGGCATCCCGGAAAACCAAAAGGGTTTGGGCAAAAATTAGGGATATATATAAAAAGATGTACACCCGACAAGTCGAAAACCTGAAAAGGCGGCTTGGGCAAAAAAGGGTATCCCGGTGGATTGAAAACCTGAAAGGGCAATCCAGGCAAAAGTTAGGGATTAAAGCGTATGACTATGTCTCGTTTGGATCACCCATGAAACTGCAACCAGTTGTGCTCCTTACTCAAGTTTGAACAGATAAAGCTCAATCCAATCGTTTCCGTCTCAACAGCAGAAGATGAGATACTTGAAGATAATGGCAATAGTAGAATTGAAACTCAATAGGATTATTTCCCACATAGTTGATTCTCCTTGTTTTGTAAAAACTTTATGACAAAATCCTCTTACTAGGGTTTATGTCTCCTTGTACAAACTTACCCATGTATGGGTCACTCTTTGATATAAATAAAATTCCATTTTTTAATCCAGATTTACTTTTACCCTATTTACATAAACGAAACGTCCATTGGTTGTGTTTGAATGTATTATGCTTTTGAATATGATTGATGTTTACCAGAAATGCATGAATGCTTAATATGATTGATGTTTACCAGAAATACATGAAAATGCAGTAATAGTATTTACTAAGGACGAACGAGGGAAGGATTTCAACGAAGCTTCGCCGGTTCATCTCTACAAAACAGTTACAAAACCTCCAGTAGGGCAAAATCCATCTTCATAAATACTTCAAGTCACATCTCCCCTGGAATTTATATCCATCTCTTTTATCCTCATACGGATATTCGGGAATTTACTTTCCAATAAGAGTACGACGAACGAAGACGGGAGGTTATATATACCTTACTATCCCCAGCAGACGGGAGGTTATGTATACCCTACTATCGAACGAAGACGGGAGGTTATGTATACCTTGCTATCCCCAGCAGACGGGAGGTTATGTATATCTCATTATCAAACATGACGGGAACAAGTTCCTCATATTCTTCAAGCAACGAGTTGGGATTTATTTTCCCTGGCCAGCAGTTGTTATACGAAGATATCCAGACGCTTCAGGCAGCATCATATCATACATACATCCTTTACATCATACCATACACATACATAGATACATAATACATCACTTAAGTGCATCATATTATACATACATACATAATGCATAAATTAATATTATCATACAGAATGCTACCTTGTTTTCAGGTTAATTCTCCAGCAAACAGACTTGTGATTATCAGGATTGCTTCATCCTCCTGAAAGCATATCATCCCTCAGGATTGCTTTATCCTCCTGAAAGCTTATCATACTTCAGGACTGCTTTATCCTCCTAAAAGCTACTTATTACTTCAGGACTGCTTTATCCTCCTGAAAGCTATCATTATTACTACATCAGGACTGCTTTATCCTCCTGAAAGCATATTATTTTGGGCTGTTATTTATCTTCCCAAAGGTTCCCACTTCTTCAAGACTGCTTTATCCTCTTGAAAGCATATTATTACCTCAGGATTGCTTTATCCTCCTGAAAGCACATCATTACCTCAGGATTGCTTTACCCTCCTGAAAGCTATCATCATTACCTCAGGATTGCTTTATCCTCCTGAAATCATATTACTACCTCGGGACGTTGTTTATCTTCCTGAAAGCTATCATCACACCTTCATATTTTGGACTGCTTTATCCTCCAAGAAATGTATCTGAAGAACTTTTCTCCAAGTGGCATCTTTAAGCCCACTCAAGCATATTCAACTAGCCATCTGTATCACTCTACGCACCGGTGAGTGCAAATTTTTGGGCTTTTGTGTTCAATCCCCTTCAACCTTCCAGGTCACGACTGGCAAATATACCAATCTAACCCCTCAGGTTTCAGAAAATTGAACAGGGGCAGCTGTCACTATTCCAGCTCCGATTCCTCAGCAACCAGCATATCAACAACCACAACAACCACAATACCAACAACAAGTTCAGTATCCGCCACAGAGAACCTACAACAACAATAACAGCAATCAACAAAGACCTTTTCAACAAAGACCATCACAGGCCAATAGGGTGATTGACCCTATCCCTATGCCTTATGCTGCCCTGTTGCCACAACTCCTGAAACTCAACTTGGTTGAATTAAGGACATTGGCACCACCAGATCCCTCTAATCTCCCAAGAAATTATGATGTCAACGCCAGATGTGCTTTCCATTCCAATGCACCTGGCCACAATACGGAGAAATGCAGGGCTTTGCAAATGAAAGTTCAGGACCTGGTGGATTCTAAAGCCCTCAACTTTGCACCCCCTCCAAGTGTCACCAAGAATCCCATGCCAAATCATGGAGGGCCAAGAATTAATGCCATTGAGGAAGACAAGCCATCTTTCTTAATCACCAGTGTCGGACAGATTCGAACACCCTTGGTCGAAATTAAAGCTCGGCTCTTAGAGTGCCAGATGTTCCCCGGGTGTGAGCTCGGTTGTGGGTATTGCAACATTTCGGTCAACGGGTGTGATAATTTGAGAAGCGGCATAGATGGTCTTATTAAAAGTGGTATACTTCAGATCATAACAACTGCACCTACAAATCCAGCAATCCCTTTGACAACAATTCCTGATTCTTCTACAACTGCAGCAACAATCATTCCGACCAATTCATCAATATCATCAACAATGGCTTCATCCATCACTTCAACAAATCAAATGTCAACAACCATTTCTTCTACAACGTCAGCATCCCTTTATTCAGCAGAATCTTCTACAACGCCAACAGAAATTAATGAAGATGTCTCAGCAGTTACCATCTACTATGATCCGTCAGATGTTCCTCCAAACAACAACAAGCAGTGGCACCTCCTGCCAGGTCACCAGTCACCATTTACTACGATCCGCACACCATTTCAGTTCCCTCCTCTGCAGCAGTCAGTCCAGTTACTATCACGGTGCCTGGACCAGTTCCATATGAAAGCAGTAATGCCATACCTTGGCATTATGGCTCTGATCTTTACTGCAACGGGGAGAAAATCACTTTGGATTCTTCAACTTCTTCTCCACAGATTGATAATGTTGGGGGAGGCGGAGGCTTCACCAGAAGCGGACGCCTTTTTGCCTCACAAGTGCAAAGACCTAATGCTGAAGTAGAAGCTGCTGCCAAAGCAAAGGGAAAGAGTGTGGTATTTGAAGAGTCGGCTGTCAAAGAAACTCAGAAGACATCTTTTGAGCAAGATGTAGACGAGTTTATGAGAATCATAAAGAGAAGTGATTACAAGGTGGTGGACCAGCTTCACCAAACTCCCTCAAAGATCTCCATATTATCCCTGTTGATGTGTTCCGAAGCTCACAGGAATGCATTACTGAAAGTCCTGCACGCAGCATACGTGCCAGAGGAGATCACCGTTAATCAACTAGAAACTGTGTTAGCAAATGTCAATACCAGTCATGGACTGGGTTTTACCAATGCTGACTTAACAACTGAGGGACGTAACCACAACAAGGCTTTACACATCACTCTAGAATGCATGGGTGCTGTTCTATCCCATGTACTGGTGGACACTGGGTCTTCACTCAATGTTCTACCAAAGAAAGCCTTGGTGAAGCTGGAGTATGATGGCTTGGCACTGCGTCCGAGTAATTTAGTGGTGAGAGCGTTTGATGGCTCTAAAAGATCAGTGCTAGGGGAGATTGATCTGCCTGTGATGATCGGCCCACAAACTTTCAAAATTACCTTCTATGTGATGGACATTCAGCCGGCCTACAGCTGTTTGTTGGGTAGACCTTGGATCCATGCCGCTGGCGCTGTTACGTCTACCCTTCACCAGAAGCTGAAATTCGAGTGGGAAGGCCAAATCATCACCATCTGTGGTGAAGAAGACATCTTTGTTAGCCATCTGGCTACGTATAAGTATATTGAGATGGATGGAGAGATCCATGAAACTATGAGCCAAGGGTTTGAGTCCCTAAACATAAATGAAGCATCTGCTGTACTAGGAACCTCCATGACATCTTATCAGCAAGCCAGGAAGGTTGTTGAAGAGGGTATTGCCCAAGGCTGGGGCAAGCTGTTGCCCGTGGAGAAGAAGGAGGACAGATTTGGGTTGGGTTACAGACCAACTCAACAAGATCAATCAGAGGCTGCCAAGTAGCCCAGTTTTGTCAGCAGGGGAATGCTCACCCCGGATGCAGTAAACAACTTGGAAGACGAGGAGGAAAGCGACCGCAACCTGGAGAGCTGGATACGTCCAAGGATCCCGGGGAGCCAAGTCCTTAACTGGTCTTCCCAGGAAATTATAAGGGTTACTCCTGCAGAGTAATTATTATTTCCTGTATTTTAAGCATGCATCAAGTCTTGCATCTTGCCCAAGATGACAAGACTCATTTTGTAATCGGGCCATCTTGTAATTTTGTGCAAACAGATCAATCAATGAATATCAGACATCTTTTGCAAATGAGTCTTTTTCTTTTTCGCTCACTGTTTTTCATTTTTCTTTTTGTACAAAAATAAAATGGCAATGTTTTCCAAAATGATAACTTCATTTCACTTTTTCTAAACAAGATTAAAATCAATCACTAAAATGAACAATCTAAACCCTTGCAGAGAATGCCTTTCAGACTGCACCGACAACAACACTGCTATGACTTCGTATGACTTTGACAATCCAATCAATCAAGCGGATGAAGGGGTTGAAGAAGATTATGAGCTTCCTGAAGAGCTAGCCAGGTTGTTAAGGCAAGAGGAGAAGGTTATCACTCCTCATCAGGAGGAGGTCGAAACGGTTAATCTTGGTACAGGAGAAGATGTGAAAGAAGTTAAGATCGGGGCCTGCTTACAAGACTCAGTGAAAGAGCAACTGATTGATATGCTTCGGGAGTATGTGGATGTGTTTGCTTGGTCTTATCAGGATATGCCCGGGTTGGACACCGATATTGTAATGCACAAGCTGCCTTTGAAAGAAGATTGCCCGCCAGTAAAACAGAAGCTGCGCCGTACTCACCCAGATATGGCAATGAAGATAAAAGAAGAGGTGCAAAAGCAGTGGGATGTCGGGTTCCTTGCTGTGACTAGTTACCCGCCGTGGGTCGCTAACATTGTACCTGTGCCTAAGAAAGATGGCAAGGTGAGAATGTGTGTGGACTACCGGGATCTGAACAGAGCCAGCCCGAAAGATGACTTCCCTTTACCTCACATTGATGTATTGGTGGATAATACGGCTCAGTTCTCGGTGTTCTCCTTCATGGACGGATTTTCAGGATATAATCAGATCAAGATGTCACCTGAAGACATGGAGAAGACAACTTTCATCACACCCTGGGGCACGTTCTGTTGCAAGGTGATGCCATTCAGACTGAAGAATGCGGGAGCAACTTATCAACGGGCTATGGTAACATTATTCCACGACATGATCCATAAAGAAATTGAATGCTATGTGGACGACATGATTGCCAAGTCCCTCACAGAAGAAGACCACCTGGTAAATATGTTGAAGCTATTCAAGCGTCTGAGGAAGTACCAACTGAAGTTGAATCCCAACAAATTCACATTCGGGGTGCGATCCGGTAAGCTGCTGGGATTCATTGTAAGTGAAAAAGGGATTGAAGTTGACCCTGACAAAGTCAAAGCCATTCAGGAAATGCCTGCACCGAAGTCAGAAAAAGAAGTTCGAGGGTTTCTAGGTAGATTGAACTACATTTCAAGGTTCATATCTCACCTTACAGCAACCTGCGAGCCTCTATTCAAACTGTTAAGAAAAGAACAAACGGTCAGGTGGAATGAAGACTGCCAGAGGGCTTTTGACAAGATCAAGGAATACTTACAAGAGCCTCCAATCCTTATGCCTCCAGTTGAAGGAAGACCTCTAATAATGTACTTTACAGTATTAGAAGAGTCAATGGGGTGTTTGCTGGGCCAGCATGACGAGTCTGGTCGAAAAGAGTATGCAATATACTACCTAAGCAAAAAGTTTACCGACTGTGAACAATGTTATTCACTGCTCGAGAAAACTTGTTGTGCTTTAGCGTGGGCTGCTCGCCGACTAAGACAGTATATGTTGACCCACACTACTTTATTGATCTCAAATATGGATCCAGTTAAGTACATTTTTGAGAAGCCAGCACTTACCGGACGGGTTGCAAGATGGCAAATGATCCTCACAGAGTATGACATTCAATACACATCTCAGAAAGCCATCAAAGGCAGTGTATTGTCTGATTATCTTGCTGAGCAGCCCATTGATGATTACCAGCCTATGAGGTTTGACTTCCCTGATGAAGACATCATGTTCATAAAAGCAAAAGATCATGAAGAGCCTGTTCACACTGAAGGGCCTGACCCGGAAGAGGAATGGACTATGATGTTTGATGGGGCTGTTAACATGAATGGTCGTGGTGTTGGTGCAATACTCATTACACCTAAGGGAGTTCACATGCCTTTCTCGGCAAAGCTCACCTTCAACTGCACTAACAACGAAGCTGAATACGAAGCTTGTATCATGGGTCTTGAAGAATTCATCGACCTCAGGATCAAGACTTTGACTGTGTTCGGAGATTCAGCTCTGGTAGTTAATCAAACCAACGGCAAGTGGTACACACACCAGGATCATCTGGTACCTTACAGGGATTATACAAGGAGGTTATTGACTTTCTTCACAACAGTCAAGCTTGAGTATATCCCTCGGGACGAGAATCAGTTTGCAAATGCTCTGGCTACCATTTCGTCCATGATCAAAGTTCAAGCTGCCAACTTCGTACCTCGGATTTCAGTGTCCAGACTTGACAGACCGGCGTATGTATTTACAGCAGACGTTGTAAAAGATGATAAGCCTTGGTTCCATGACATTAAGTGCTTCTTGGAGGATCAAACATACCCACCCGGGGCATCTTCCAATGACAAGAAGACATTAAGAAGGCTAGTTGAAAGTTTCTTCCTGAATACTGACGGTTCCCTGTATAAGAGAAACTTTGATATGGTACTCCTCAGATGCGTTGATAAGGCAGAAGCGGACTTGTTGATGCACGAGGTGCACGAAGGATCCTTTGGTACCCATGCGGGAGGGCATGCAATGGCTAAAACGTTGTTGAGATCAGGCTATTACTGGATCACAATGGATGCGAACTGTTGTGCCTATGCCAGAAAATGCCATAAATGCCAGATTTATGCGGATAAAGTGCATGTGCCTCCCAATCCTTTAAATGTAATATCTTCACCCTGGCCCTTTGCCATGTGGGGCATTGACATGATCGGCAAGATTGAACCGACTGCTTCAAATGGCCACAGATTCATCCTGGTAGCCATTAACTATTTCACCAAGTGGGTTGAAGCAGCTTCTTATGCAAATGTTACAAGGCAAGTGGTAGCCAGATTCCTGAAGAGAGATATCATCTATCGGTATGGAGTGCCCGAGCGAATCATTACTGATAATGGTTCCAACTTGAACAATAAAATGATGGCAGAGTTATGTCGGGACTTCAAGATCCAACACCACAATTCTTCTCCTTACAGGCCAAAGATGAATGGCGCTGTTGAGGCAGCTAATAAGAATATCAAGAAGATAGTGCAGAAGATGGTAGTCACCTATAAAGATTGGCATGAGATGCTACCGTTTGCCTTGCATGGGTACCGTACATCAATCAGAACATCTACTGGGGCAACACCGTATCAGCTTGTGTATGGTATGGAGGCAGTCCTACCCGTTGAAGTTGAATTACCCTCCCTGTGGGTACTGATGGATGTTAAGCTAAACGAAGCAGAATGGGTCCGGTCCCGATACGAGCAACTGAATTTGATTGAAGAGAAGAGGTTGGCTGCAATCTGTCATGGGCAGTTGTATCAGAAAAGAATGAAGAAAGCCTTCGATCAGAAAGTCAGGCTCCGAGAGTACCAAGTAAGAGATCTTGTGCTGAAAATACTCCTCCCTCCTCATACAGACCACAGGGGCAAGTGGACCCTGAACTATGAAGGGCCATTCGTAGTAAGGAAGGTTTTCTCTGGTGGAACACTGATGCTCAGTACTATGGATGGTGAAGACTTCCTGTCCCCCGTGAATTCAGACGCAGTTAAAAAATACTTCGCATAAAAATGACCCGCTGGACATAAAAACAGAATGTAAGTCCAGGCAAAAATAGGGCATCCCGGCGAGTCAAAAACAGAATAAAAGACTCGGGCAAAAATAAGGGAAATAAATAAAAAATGTACACCCGCTGAGTTGAAAAGTCGCATTGGACAACTCAGGCAAAAAAGGGTATCCCGATGGATTGAAAACCCGAAAGGGCGATCCATGCAAAATAAGGGAATAAGCGAACAACTGCATTCTGAATTCGTCTGTATCACTTACAACTTGATAAGCTTCGAAAGGATCAAACCTCTTTCAGAATCAGCCTTCTTCAGAAAGCAAGACGAGAAGAACGTCAAATGTCATACGAGTCATAGCAAAGGGAAGGTTCTCGAAGCGTCGTCAACATTGCCAACATCCTTTTGTTTCTCAATTTGTAACGATCTCCTCATTTCAGGGGATCCGTTTCTTTGACTGTACCTTGCCAATTCAGGGCACATGAATTAATAAAATCAGATTTTCAGTCATGTTCCGTCTCGTATATTTTATTTTCATTTGTGAAAATGTCCGATGTCTTTAAGATACTGATTGCATAAATACAGATGCTTCTTTTAAATACGTGCTTGCAGGAAATATACTTGCTGTAAACACCCCAAATTTGCCCTCACCCATTCACACCATGGCTTGTGATCATCCTCATATGCATAAACACAATCATGTCATCTCACATCTCATTTTTGATTCACTGGATAGTTTCTAAGGCATCTGCACCTAGGGTTTGTGATCTGGGCAACCTCAAGGCTTTTTGAGCCATTTCAAAGGCTACCAATCAACTCAAAGGGGTCCATGTGTGTTCTTATATCATATTTCATCTCCTCAAAGTCAAAAATGCAGAGGAATCACAAGAACTAGGGTTTGGGTGGATGCAGGGCCAGGATGAACTGCACAGTTGACTGAAAATTAGGGTTTTGGTTTCAGAGGCCATAACCCCAAATTTTTTGGTCATTCTTGTTTCCAATGATCTCTATATGGTATAGGAAGTATGCATATCAATTTTCATGAAGAAATTCCGTGGGGAAGTCATCTGATCAAGAGTTGACTTTTCAGACAAGTCAGTGCAAAATCAGGGCATCTGAGGCCCCCAATGACCCAACCAATGGGTGATCTTCATCATTTTGAGTGATATGATCTTTATTTGATCATGGAAGAAGGTTGAAGTTCATAAAAATCAAGAATTTGGAGTTTTTGCAAATATTGACTTTTTGGGCATAGTTGACTTTTCAAGAATGCACCATTTTAGGTCAATTTTCAAGCCTTGATTCATGATCCAAAAAGGCTTCAAATGGAAAAACTTTGGTCATGAAAGTTGTAGATCTCATCTTTCCCTTTTCAAAAAGTACAAGAACATGATCAAATTCTTCTTGGATCAAAAGTTATGACCATGCAAAGTTGCCAAAAATCACTTATTTTCAAGTTATGCACCAAGTGGAAATTTTGCAAAAGTCTTGGATCAAAACACATTGCAGCCTCTAGTTCATCTCAAATCAACATGTAAACATTCTCTAAGTTACAAAAATCAGATTTGAACTAAGTTTGCCCTTGGTTTCATGTTTGGTTATGCAAAGGATCACATGTGAAACATAAGCCAACCAACTTGCAAAACACTCATGATCACTTCCTATAACTTGGTGCATTGGCTGCTGAGCTTTGCTAGGCCTCTCCCTCACCTTTGCTGCGCCAGCCATGCCTTGTACTTGCCTAGACCTTGCCCATGCCCTATTTTACACAAAGTTGACCTTTTATGCAAAAGCAAACTTACCTATCACAGCTGCACAAGTCACATCCTCTGGCCACTTGGATTAAAATATGTTATCAATTTGCAAGCTAAACACATCAAGGACCAAGGCTGAAACACAACCATTCACCACATTCACAAAAACTCACCTCATTGCAAGTTCCTTCGAAATTCTGTCCACAGCCATAAGACACTCAAACTCTCATCATCATTCAACTCACCACATCTCATAGACAAGAAACCATCAAAGCTCAAGCCTAAATCAAGCCTGAAAACTCCATTGCCATTATTCACCTCAAGCTGCAGATTCTATCGAATCTCTCTCCACATGCCACAAACACACCAACCAACACCACAAACTTTCTCAACACACTTCATAGATCACAAACAACTCCTTTTCACAGCCTGAAAGTGCCAAAATCATCATGGCCATTGTTGACTGAACTGAAGCAGTTCCATTCGAATCTCCTTCTCCAGCCAACACAAACTCATTTTGAGCATCCAAACACATTTGGGGGATCAAGTAGAGCAGCTTGCATCAAAGGAAGTGGCCAGAAAGTTCCTAAACTGAAAGCTCCAAATCTCAGGTAGCTCGAAATTAATTTTTCCAGAAATGTTTTTTTATGTTACAAACTTGTTCCTCATGATGCACTGATCATTCTGGTACCTTTAGTTTTTGAAATGGTTTTGTTTTGAGCATTTAATTTGTGTTTGAAGCTCACGAACCCTAGAAATTGTTTGCTTCGATTCAGTTGATTTAGGAACTTTAAATTTGTTTTGAGAGAGGGGTTTGGTTCGTGAGAGGATAAGGATCATTTCCATGCTCTTGGTTTTCATTTTTGGTACGTATTGAGAGGTTTTGAGATTTTCAGGTGAGCTTCTGGCCGGAGAAGACGACCGGAAGTCTTCTCCGGCCACCTGAGAGTGATTTGCCCTAATTACAGTCATTAACTTTAGTTTGAATGCTGAGCGTAGATGAGCGTTGAATGTTTGACTTCCCTCCAGTTTCGATGGCCCAGATGCGTTTGATTAACCCTAATCCACGTGTTAGGTCTAATTAATCCATAATTAATTTAATTAAGTCTGAAGCAATCCTGGCCCTCCACTAGCGCGCGCAGTCAACATGTTTGAATCCAGGAGCAATCTCATCCATTCAATCTGATTACTTCTCATTTTATTTGTTTTATTTCATTTTATTTCATTTAAACTTGCATAATTTATTTAAAATAGTTAAAAAATCATAGAAATTATGAAACTTTTTCTTTAAGGTTTTATTAATTTTTATGACACAAAAATATTTTTATTTTATTTTTTATCATTAAAAAAGTATTTTTAAATATTTAAAGGATTATTTTTAATTGATTAATGGGAATTAATTAATTAAAAATACTTTTAGGTATTTAAAAATTACAAAAAAATTCATGAAATGTTCTAAGACATTTAGAAACATTGTCCAACCTTCAAACCAAATTTCTTTTTTGATCTTGATGCATTTTAAGAATTTTTCATGGAATTAAATCATATTTTGTGCATTATTTTGATCACATGTTTGAAAATTCATTTCTGCCTATTGGTGAAGGTTGAGACATTGATTCTTCTTGCATTGTTTTCCATTTGACATGTATTTTCAAGGATAAAAAGGCCATGATTTGATCTTGCATTTTCTAATTGATTGGCATTTGTTTTGATAAGAACCCTTAAAAAACCCTAAAAACTTGCAAAATTCATAACTTGAGTTTGGTTAAGAGTTGGGAGCTCCCCTTTGGGCAGTGGTTTGTTATAGGTCTAGGGTTTCTTTGAGTGCCATTTTCCTTTTTTTATCTTAGGGTTTGCTTCTGTTTTGGTTTGTGTTTGATTGTTTGTTTCATAAACCCTAATTTGGGCTTTCTCTTGCATCCTTCTTGCATTCTCTTGCATAAGTTGACTTGCCATTGCATTTTGTGCATTCTTATGATTCATTTGACATCTTAAGACATGTGTGAAGCATCATTGATCATTGCATTACATCTTTGCCATGCCATTTGCCTTGTATGCTTCATAACATTTCATGCTTGTTCATGTTCCTTAGCTTGCATCATATACATTCATGGTCTTGTATGAACATCCCCATGCCTTACCTCATGTTTGCAGCACCCCATAACATCATAATCATCATGTACATGCTTCTGGTTTGGTCTAGCATCATGCCATTTCATCTCATCTTACATTGCATTGTGTTTCTTTCTAACATTTCAGGTGGTAAGTAAACTTGAGAAGTGAATTTGCCTTCACTTCTCATACCTTTTCTTTTCATCTCCCTTGCATCCATTGCTGCATTTTTACTTGTGCTTGAGTTTGAGCTTGTTCATTCTTGCTTCTCCCACTTTCTTTCTTCAAGTGACTTGACTTCTTGAATGAAGCAAGTCATTTTGCTTCTCTTGATCCTGTTCATCTGCTTCCTGGTGGCTCCTTTGAAGATTGTTCTTGAAAACCTCACAAACCATAGGAACAACCAAGCATGTCAATGAATTAGGGTTTTGATTAGTCTCCCCCATAGTTTTTTACCTTTGTGTCTCCCTTTGAGTCTTCTCTTCTCATCTCATAATCAGAGACTAAACCCTAAAGGTTTTAAAACTTTGTGATTAGGGTTATGCCTGTATCCTTCTTTTAGGATGGAGTGTATAACTTTAATCCTAAGTATTAAACCCTTAAGGTGTTTAAATCTCTTAATCAATCCATCTAATAATCATCAAGACATCACACTTGTAACTTGGGCCTTGCATTAGGGTTCTAATTCTTCCTTAAGTGGTTAAGAAGGACTAACCCTAGTGTTAATGGACAAGTCCCCCTCAAGTTGTCTTACAAACAATAAAATTCACTTCATCATCATACCATTAAATAAAATCCACTTAATAAAGGCTTGTTTTGTCATGGGTTTAATCCCTAATCATGGATTAAGTTGAGGAGTTTTTTTCTCAACTTAAACATTCTCATCTATTATCCTTCTTTTAGGATAGTGTAATGAGTCTGTTTAATCCTTGATTATGGCTTAACCTCATTACTCAACACTAAATAAGAAACCACCAAAAACATCTAAATAATCACAAGTAGGTTAATGATCTTAATCCTACACCAAAGGTGATTGAGTGTGAGAATCTGACTTCACACTCAAGGTACTCTCATTACCCCTAATCAGAGGGAAGATGTGATGAGTTTACTAAATCCATTGGTTTAGGCTTAAGCTCATTAACTTATGACAAATCCTCAAAAGCAATAAAAGACTGAAAACTCAAAAGCAAACAATAATCGTCTCCTTCGGGATTCTTTTCTCATCTCATTCACTCACAACCGAGAACTTGCTTCTTCCGTCTAATGCAAGACAGTTCGCACCTGAGCCAGACAGGTCATACACTTGAGCATAGAACAAGTAAGCAGTTCACAAGTCAATTCACCTTTCAGTCTCTTTGTGTCGAACTACGGTGTTCTGACTTCCTCATTGCACGAGAGGATACGTAGGCATAACTTAACAGTTATCGAACAAAAGTCTCTGTAAATTCCCCCTCTTTCCAGCATCTTTCTCTTAGCCTCATTGTCATGAGCATTTCACTCTTGTCCTTACACTGACACTGTGTATATCACACTTCACACTTCTTTTGCACTGACACCTGTACATCCTTTTCCAGCTAGTTTATACACAGATTGCACTGACACTACCCATTTTAAAACACAAATCTTTTAAGCGTGGATCCCGTCGAGTACGACGGACAATCTGGGTGCTAATACCTTCCCAGGTTGTAACCGACCCCCTTTCTCAGTCTCTCTGGTTCGCGAACCGTCTTATCCATTTTTTTTCTAGGTCTATGCAACATTACCTTTCCTCCGGGATAAAAATGCCTAGCTGGCGACTCTATTCATCTCCAGTGAGTTCACGGCTGCGTGTTCTCACTGTTCCCTCTCGCCGACCGTTCGCGTCTGTACCCCTTTTTGACCCGGTGTCATTTGGTGGGAGCGACACTTACTCCCGAGAGTGTCTAAACTCTTAGGACGGAATCCGGTAAGGGATACCTCGGGATTACTTGTGCGTTTCTCTGTCTTTTCAGGATTGCAGGTTTTTAAAGCGCAACATGGGGCATGAAAACTTCACCCCAGCAAGCTGGCAAATCATTATCTACTCAGACTATCTCACAGATAGCACCGGAGGTGCTTTCTCCCCAGCTGAGTTGCCATCCATTATTCCTCCTCGGCCAAGTACAAAAGCCAGGGAACCATCTCCCCACGGAGTTTCAACCTCTATCCAGAAGAGCAACGCATGAAGAAATCACAACAGAGTAAAGAAAGCTTCTACAAACCCCAGCTGGGTTCCTCAATACTGGGATAGGTTTATCAATGACCTATTCCCCCAAGCAAAGTCATACATGACAGTTCTACCAATGATCTCATCCCCAGCTGGGATATTCTTCAAGCAGATCGGCCAGAGATCTCCGCAGCATCGGGATCCGAATCCCGGATCGCTATCTTTGTATAATCATAGCATTCGCATCATATTCTCCCCGCAGAGCGTAGCATTCCGTCTAAAACGGAGCATTACGGCAAAAATCAAACATATTGCATAATCATAAGCCATGTCCTGAATCAGATACTTATAAATACAATATACAGAATGCTCCCCAAAATTCCCCGGCAGAGAGCCAAGGCACTTTCCGTAAAGATACAGATACTTCCTGACACCCATCCGTGTCATATCCCCAGTAGAAAGCCAAAGCGTCCCCTTTGCACTCACAGATACTTATACATAACTTCCTCGGTACACATACTTTTGTTTATATTACACTTTTCCCTTTCTTGACACTCGTCCGTGTCACTCTCCCCAGCAAGTTAAATACCCGTCTATACACCACTCATATGTGTTACTCCTGTTTTATTCATACAGATACTCGTCCGTATCTTTTATACACCACTTATATCCCCTCAGATTCGACGCTCGTCCGTGTTCTTTGTTAACCAGTTGGTACTCGTCCGTATCATCATCTCTGAACATGTGTCAGCATTTGTTTCCACCTGATACTCGTCCGTATCATGGTCTTAAGGATGTTCGTTCGCATCTTTAATCCATACACAATGTCGGTTACTTTTACCTCTTTCTTGAATTTAGACACTCGTCTGTGTCTATTATTCCCCAGAAGAGTCCCCTCAGATTCGACGCTCGTCTGTGTTCTTTGTTAACCAGTTGATACTCGTCCGTATCATCATCTCTGAACATATGTCAGCATTTGTTTCTACCTGATACTCGTCCGTATCATAGTCTTAAGGATGCTCGTCCGCATCTTTAGTCTATACACAATACCCAAACACTTATACCTTTCATTTCTTGGATGTAAACACTCGTCTGTGTTTACTATTCCCCAGCAAAGTCCCCAACAAAGCTTGTTGAACTATTTCCTTTTATCTGGCATTCGTCCTATGTCATGATACATTTTCGGCAGCCGTACCCTGCCAGGTGATCGCCCTTCACCTTTGGATGATCGCCCCTCATCCTTCTCCCAGTGGAGTCTCTATTTAGAGCCCCTCCCTATCCGACATTCATCCTATGTCGTGATATTTTCAGCAGCCGTCCCCTGCCAGGTGATCGTCCTTCACCTCCTGATGATCGTCCTTCATCATTTTTATCCGATGGCCGTCCCCATCGTCGACCTTTTTATCTGACATTCGTCCTATGTCATGATAAACCCCGGGAGCAGCCGTACCCTGCTAGATGATCGTCCTTCACCTCTTGATGATCGTCCTTCATCATGCTTATCCGATGGCCGTCCCCATCGTCGACCTTTTTATCCGACATTCGTCCTATGTCGTGATATTTTTGGCAACCGTACCTTGCCAGGTGATCGTCCTCCACCTTAGATGACCGTCCCTCATCTTATCCCCAACAGAGCAGCCATCCCCTGCTAGGTGATCGTCCTTCACCTTTGACGACCGTGCCACGTCATTTATTCACATATGATCCCCAGAGAATCTTATAGCTTTACTTGATGGCCGTCCCCATCATAATCTCTTATATCCCCGGCATGTCGGTCGTCCCCGTCATTACTCTTCATCCCCAGCAGTCGTCCTCTGCTCGGCGGTCGTCCTCCATCACCCGCACTTTATAGCATACTTTATTTTCTTTTACAATCTATATCCCTTTTCTTCTTCATTTTGTGAGTGCAAATTTTGGACTGTCTTTGGTATTCAACCACAAGTTATCTTGTTCGTCTGTTAAGCCGTTGCTTACATCCTACACAGCTAACTCATGTTTGAATAGGGGCAGCTGTAAACACCCCAAATTTTCCCTCACCCTTTCACACCATGGCTTGTGATCTTTCTCATTTGCATAAGTTCAACCATAGCATCTCATATTGCATTTTTTGCTTCACTGCATTGGTTCTAAGTCACCTGCATCTAGGGTTTGTGATCTGAGCCATCTCTAAGCCATTTGAGCCACTCCAAAGGTTTTCAATCACTTCAAAGGGGTCCATGTATGTTCAAGCATCATATTATATCCTCACAAGATCAAAGAAGTCAAAAAATCACAAGAACTGAGAATGGCATGGAAGCAGAGCCAGGTTTAACTGCACAGATGACCTAAAATTAGGGTTTTGGTTTCAAAGGCCATAACTCCAAATTTTTTGGTCATTATTTTTTCTATTGGTCTCTATATGGTATAAGGATCATGCATATCAATTTTCATGAAGAAATTCCATGGGGAAGGCATCTAATCAAGAGTTGACTTCTTGAGCAAGTCAGTGTAAAATCAGGGCATCTGAGGCCCCCAATGACCCAAAAAAAGGGTGTTCTTCATCATTTTGAATGTGTATGATCTTTATTTGATCATAGAAGATGTTAGAAGTTCACAAAATTGAAGAATTTCAAGC
The DNA here is from genome assembly GCA_963966055.1 of Lathyrus aphaca. Taxonomy (NCBI): domain Eukaryota; kingdom Viridiplantae; phylum Streptophyta; class Magnoliopsida; order Fabales; family Fabaceae; genus Lathyrus; species Lathyrus aphaca. Next base: position 553,427,083 of record OZ014520.1, on the reverse strand, counting down.
CATTTGCAAAGTTTCCTTTTTGGGAAAATGACTTGTAATGGAAACTTGCCATTTTGGGAAACTTTTTCAACCCTTTCTTTTTGATTCAAAAATGCTTCAAATGGGAAAACTTTGGTCATGAAAGTTGTAGAATGGATCATTCCCTTTTCAAAAAGTACAAGAACTCATTCTAATTCATTTTGGATCAAAAGCTATGGCTTGTCAAAGTTGGGAAAAATCACATAATTTCAAGTTATGTACCAAAGAGGCAAAGTTGCAAAATCCCTTGCCAAGGTAAAATGAGACCTCAAAGTGACTTCTAATCCTTGCACAAACATAAACCAATGCCTACAATTCATAATGCACCAAGAGTTTGCCCATTTTCATGACTTGTGGATCAAGAAATCACAAAGGGGGCCAAAAGTCACAAAGTTGCAAAACCTATGACAAACCCTAATCCACTTGTTGCCTTGCCTCTAATCCATTTTCATGGTTCTCCCTAAACTCAGCTGAGCCCAACCATGCCCATATCACAGCCTTACACTTGCCCATACCTCAAGTACACCTAACATTGACTTTTTGCATAAAGACCCATACCAATCAAGCTAGGCCAGACCAACTCCTCTGACCTATCCAAGAGTGATAAGTGGACCAAATGCAACACAACACAACACACACACAAGCCTGAAACACTCTCCAAGCCATAGCTCCAAGCTTTGCCCTCTTATGCATTATCATTCGAAACACATCACACAGGCATCAAACATAAAAACAAACTCCATAGGACATCTCAGCATGTCTCACTGATCATCCCTGACCCTTCACCTTGCCCTGAAACTCCCTGAAATCAAAACACGATTTCCTCCCCTCTCTGAACAGAACCCCTTCAAACTCACAAATCAGCCATTCTAAACTCCAACCAAACTTCATAACTTCCTCAAGAGGATCATTGGGACCATTTTGAAGCAAAGAGGCAAGCAGAAAGCTCCTGGACTGAAAGCTCAATCTCAGGTAACATGATGAACAAATTTTCCAGAACCTTGGTTTCTTGTTAGAATGTTGTTCTATATGTTGCCCTGATCATGGGGATCTATTTATTTTTGAAAATGAGCCAGAAACAAGCATGTATTGACTGTCTGAAAGTTTGCCCGTGAAAATGTTTTGCTTCGATTCTCCTTGCTCATGCTTGATAAATGATGTTTGATGATGGATTTGAGTTTAGTTTTGATAGGAGATTGTTTCTGGGCAATTAATTTGGGTTGGGGTGGCCTGTAGTGGAAGCTAGGTATTTGGTTTCGCCGGAGAAGACGACCGGAGCACTGTTCCGGTCGTCTGAATGTGTTTAGCCCTAATTACGTCATTAATGAGAGTTTAAACGTGGACCGTAGATGCGTTTGACTTAGGTTGACTCCCGCGTGAACGAATGGCCTGGATCTCTCATTAAAACCCTAATCTCACTTAATTAATTTAATTAATCCAGTTTAATTTAATTGGCTCAGTTTGAATTCCAGCCACAGGATCTGGCGCGCAGTCAACCCCCCTTTCCCCAGAATCAATCCTGGCCCTTCCCTTTGCATACTTCCATTTATTTTATTTTTTATTTCATTTAATTTGATTTATCTTTCACATTTTATTTAAAATAGCAAAATACCTTTAAAAATTATGAAATTTTTTGTCAAGAGTTTCATTAATTTCTAAAACCCAAAAATATTTTTATTTTTATTTTTTGCATTGAAAATTATTTTTAAATCATTTAAATGTTTATTTTTAATTAATTAATGGGAATTAATTAATTAAAAATACATTTAGGTATTTAAAAATCACAAAAAAATTCACATAGCATCTAGAAACATTTAGAAACATTGTTCAACCCTCAAACCAAATTTCTTTTTTGTTCTTGATGCCTTTTGATCATTTTCATTGGATTTAATTTCTCTTTAAGGCAATATTTTGTTTCAAACTTCAAAAATTCCTTTCTGCCTAACCATTGAGAGTTGGATGATGATTCTTTTTGCATTGTACTCTTCATAGCATGTAATTTATAGGATAAAATTGGTTTGAATTGATCTTGCATTTTCAATTTTTTTTTTGCATTTTCCTTGATGAGGTACCCCAAAACCCTAGCAATCTTAGGAAATTCATAACTTTCACTAGGTTAAGAGTTGGATCCTCTCCTTTGGGCAGTGAACTTGTATAGGTTTAGGGTATCTTTGATTGCATTTTCAATTTTTTATCATGTCATATGCTTCTGATTTTGAATTTTGCTTTGTGTGTTGATCATAAACCCTAATTTGTGTCTTCCTTTGCATCCATCTTTCATTTGTTTGCATCCCATGACTTGCCATGACTTTTTGTGCATCCACATGATTCATAATACATCTTAGGACATATTAGAACCATGTTTGATCATTGCATCTCTCATTTGCCATGTTATATGTCCATTGCATTTCATAACTTTTCATGTACATTCATGTTTCAAAGCATGCTTCATCTGCATCCATGTCCTTGTATGATCATTCTCATATCTTGTTTCATGTTTGTATCATCTCTTAGCATCATTAACATCATACTTATGCTTCTGGTTTTGGTTTGCATCATGACATTGCACCTCATTTGCATTGCATTTCATTTTCTTATGCTAACTTTTCAGGTGGTAAGTTGTTTTGGGAAGTGAATTTGCCTTCACTTCTCACAATATCTTCTCATCTCTCTTGCATCATTGCTGCATTTTGTATTTGTTTTAGAGTGAGCTTGCTCATTCATGTTCATTTCTTTCTTTCTTTCTTCAAGCAACTTGCCTTCTTAAGTGAAGCAAGTTGTTTTGCTTCTCTTTGCTTCTTGCTCCTTCATCTGCTTCTCTCCTGGTGGTTTCTCTGAAGATCTTCTTGCAAACCTCATTAACCCTAGGATCTACAAGCAAGATAACAATTAGGGCTTGATTAGTCCCCCATTTAGTTTTACCTTTGTGTCATCTTTGAGTCTTCTCCTCTCACCTCACAATCAAGGACTAAACCCTAAAGGTTTTAAGGCTTTGTGATTAAGCTTATGCCTGCATCCTTCTATTAGGATGGAGTGTATAACTTTAATCCTAAGTGTTAAACCCTTAATGTGTTTAAATCCTTTAATCAATCCATCTAATAATCACTAAGACATCAAGCTTGTAACCTGGGCCTTGCATTAGGGTTCTAATTCTTCCTTAATTGGTTAAGAAGGACTAACCCTAGTGTTAATGGACAAGTCCCCCTCAAATTGTCTTACAAATCATAAAATCCATTTCTTCATCTTATCATTAACTAAGATCCATTTAATAAAGGCTTTGTTTTATCATGAGGTTAATCCCTAATCATGGGTTAAGTTGAGGAGCCTTCCTCAGCTTAAATGGTCTCATCTATTATCCTTCTATTAGGATGGTGTAATGAGTCCATTAAATCTTTGATTATGGCTTTAACTCATTACTTAACACTAAACAAAAATAACAAAAACATCTAAATAATCACAAGTAGGTTAATGATCTTAATCTTGCATCATGGTGATTAAGTGTGAGATGCTGACTTCACACTTAAGGTATTCTCATTACCCCTAATCAGAGGGAGGATATGATGAGTTTACTAACCCTTGGTTTAGACTTAAGCTCATTTTCCTATGACAAATCAAAAAGCAATAAAAGATTGAAAACTCAAAAACAAACAATAATCGTCTCCTTCGGGATTCTTTTCTCATCTCATTCACTCACAAACGAGAACTTGCTTCTTCCGTCTAATGCAAGACAGTTTGCACCTGAGCCAGACAGGTCATACACTTGAGCATAGACAAGTAAGCAGTTCACAAGTCAATTTACCTTTCAGTCTCTTTGGGTCGAACTACGGCGTTCTGACTTCCTCATTGTACGAGAGGATACGTAGGCATAACTTAACAAGTTATCGAACAAAAGTCTCTGTATATTCCCTCTCTTTCCAGCCTTATTCTTTAAGCCTCGTAATCTTGAGCATTTCATTCTTGTTCTCACACTGACACTTCTCTTATACACTTCACTTTTCTTTTGCACTGACACTTGCATTCTTTCCAGCTTTGATACACAGAATAGCACTGACACTACCCCTTTGAAACACAAATCTTTTAAGCGTGGATCCCGTCGAGTACGACGGACAATCTGGGTGCTAATACCTTCCCAGGTTGTAACCAACCCCCTTTCTCAGTTTCTCTGGTTCGCAACCGTCTTATCCATATCTTTCTAGGTCTATGCAGCATTACATTTCCTTCGGGATAAAAATGCCTAGCTGGCGACTCTATTCATTCCCTCTCTTTTCGCCGACCGTTCGCGTCTGTACCCCTTCTGACCGGGTGTCATTTGGTGGGAGAGACACCATTGCACGTTGATATGTTGCTCCTATGTTCTTCAGACCGAATGACATTACCTTGTAATATAATGTCCCCCACGGTGTTATGAAAGTTGCATTCTCCATGTCTTCTGGTTCCATCTTGATTTGATTGTAACTGGAGAAGCCATCCATGAAGGAAAATACTTTGCATTGTGTAGTATTGTCGACTAATACATCAATGTGAGGTAGAGGGAAGTCATCTTTAGGGCTCGCTCTATTCAAATCCCTATAGTCAACACACATTCTAACATTTCCGTCTTTCTTGGGCACATACACGATGTTAGCAATCTATGGCGGATAATTCACGACTTTTAGAAATCCATCATCAAATTGTTTCTCAACCTCGTCATGAATCTTCTTAGACATATCAGGCCTAGTCCTTCGAAGTTTCTGCTTAACCGAAGAACTATCTTCCTTGATAGGTAACCGATGCACAACAATATATGTATCAAGACCAGGCATGTCTTCATACGACCAGGCAAAGATCTCAATGTAGTCGCGTAACATCTGAATTAACCTTTTCTTGATACTATCGTCCAAATCAACTCCTATCTTGACTTCTCTTTTGTCTTCCTCGGTACCTAGATTCACAACCTCGACTGGCTCTTCTTGCGGTTGTATGGTATTCTCTTCTTGCTATAACAGTCTAGCAAGTTCCCTAGGCACTTCGCGATCTTCCTCACCTTCATCCTTGGCTTGGTAGATCGGATTTTCAAAGTCATAATGGGCAGTAGCAAGATTGTTATCAATGGGATCCAGGAGTGGATATGGATCTGCAGTTTATTTAGTGGATGTGTGTAAGAACACATAGCTATTTAAAACAAAGAAAAATAAAAGGAAGACAAAGAAAGAAAAATTTGTATGAAAAACGTCCAAATGATTTTATTAAAATGAGCGATGCGAATGACAATGATAAGCCCTTAACAAATGGCCCTTTGTACCTCAGGAAAGGCATAAGGTTTAAAATTGTTTATTTATTACATAATCCCAAAACAAACTTGAAAACAACATAACGACAATTACTCCTGGCAGAAGGAGACTGGAATGAAGTTTGTAGAAGTCCAATTGTTGAGTCCTTCGACAGTAGTTGGGTATATACAATTTTCCAAGTCACATTCACTGTCTTCATCTCCCATGGAATTAACTTGATCTTTTGGAACTTCAGCGTCGGTAAAGCAGATAGGTTGTTTTCCGGAGACGGCACGAGCACGACGAACCGCCTTCTGAGCTTGGGAAGTAAAGCCTAAACCAAACTTGTCAAACTTGTACGGTACATTTGGAAGTTGGCCCCGAATAGTGCAACCACCATTTTCAATCCTAGATTGTGCGTCCTTTAACAAGGCCATGGCAGGAGGAATCCTAGAAACCTTGGGAATAGATGGAGCAACCTTAGGAACAAATGGAGAAACCTTGGGAACAGGAACTGACGGGGGAATAAGTTCGAAGTTCTGACTAGGAGTCTCATGAAATTCATCTTCAACCTCCACGTACTTGAATTAGTTGAGGTGACTGACAACATAATATTCCTCAACACAGACATCGATGATCTTCCCTTCAGCTTTTGGTGCAATGTTGAAGTGATTGCACCTGCCCCATGTATCCAATGGCTTTCAAGTAGACAAGAGTATGTCAGACAGATATCCATGACATAAAAGGTAGAATTAAAAACCTGGGCTCCCACCTTGATCGGGAGGTCAATTTCACCATATACCATACTTTTTGAGCCATTGAAACCTCTCACAACCACGTCACTAGGCTTTAGTGTCAAACCTTCACCATATATCTTGTCTAAAGCATATTTAGGCAGCACATTCAATGATGAACCATTATCCACCAACATATGAGCTAAGGTGGTCCCTTTGCATTCAATAGAAACATGGAGAGCTTTATTATGGTTTCTACCCGTGGGAGTCAAGTCAGCATCGAAGAAACATAAACCATTATTGGTAGTCAGACTGGCTACATAGTTCTCAAATTGGTCCATTTAGATCTCTTGAGGTACATGGGAGGATTTCAACAGCTTAATCAATGCCTGAGCGTGAGCCTCAAAACATAAAAACAAAGACAACATGGATATCTTGGATGGGGTCTGCCCCAATTGTTCCATGATCTTGTAATCATTTTTCTTTATTATTTTTAAAATCTTCTTCATTTCTTATTTAGAGGAATCAACAACAGCTTCTTTTTAGGCACCCTTGTCTGAGCAGTCTCAATATCTTTTTGCTTACCTCAAGTCTCAATAGTCGACTTGATGGCAGGAATACAGATAGGTGCATTAACTTTTGGAGAGATTTTCGGAGAGAAAATTCTTCCACTCCTTGTAATTTTGCTAGCCCCAACAATATTGTCAATATCATGGTTAACTGTTTCTACATCTTCTTTATCAATGATTAATTGATCTTGCTTCACACCATGATAGTACACATCTACTCCAGAGTTCCAGGTAATGGCTTTTTCTGAGGAATACAAAACTGGTCCAGGTGCAATGATAATTAAGGGAACTGTCCTGGGCTCAGCAAGAATCTCTACGGGAACCATTGGGGGGATCCTGATAGGCACTTTTGGGATTGTCACGACAGATGTAACACCCCATTATACCCGCAATTAATTATAAAGAAACCAGTGTTCAACAAAAACGGGGCATCACATTTTCTTCTTTTAAATCATACATCACGAACACATCAAGTAATAAATCAAGTCTTTATTATGCAGCGGAAAATCATTAAAGTCATAAACACCTCATCTTTAAAAATTCAACTTCATAATAACTCATCAAAATCCAAGACATCATCTTATAAAAGAAACATCATTTTCTAAAGGAAACATCTTTAATCCATTCATAAATAAAACATAATGAAAACAAATTCATGCATTGGCTAATCCCCCTAAAGTGCTACGTATCAGAGCGACCAACGACTCAAACCATCTAACGAAAACTTCTCGCTACTCGGAATTACATGCACGTTACCAACCAAGGGTAACATTCAAACAGAAGGGGTGAGATATCGACAATTATAAACAGAATACAATAATTAACATATATAGTTAAAGTCATTCAATCACCCATTCACATCATAATCATCATGAACATCGTATCATCATAACATCTATAACATCATCAGAAATCATGCAACAACGCAATTCATATGTGACTCGACAATGTGTGCATGTGGTACCATTCAGAGCGAACTCCCATCTTAAAATTCATGCCATTTAGGTGGGCATCAGCAAGACATAAGTCTTCATCTTAAGCATCGTGTTTGCCATTCCAGACTATCTTAACTATGCAAATGTATGCAATATGAGAATGGCATACAACACAATCACACATCATAAACGTAGTTTAAACACATTGTCTTAGATCATCATACCTCATCGTAACATCGCCACATCGTTGGTCATAAGACCTACATCAGAATACATCATAGTAATAATGTAAAAATCATCTTAATCGTCTTAGTTCATCATCTCTAAGTCCATCCTCTAAATTCTTCTAAGAACAATCTTGAATCATCTCATTATTAATCTCTAACTACATTCATCATTAATTATTAGTTGCCAAACATATTACGGATCATCAGAAAAAGGAACAGACGCGAAATGATAGGTGAATCACTATGAAATCACAAAAACGCATACCTACTGCCCAAACGCGTAAGGCCTTCCCATACACGTAACATCGTATGCCCATATGCGTAACAGGCAGCGTGACCACCAGTTGTTACGCGTAACGCCCAGTCCCATACACGTAACCCATATTTGTTACGCAAACCAACAAAAACCTCACCATTTCATCTCCTGCTACGGGTTCATCATTCCATCATCCTAAACCAATCCTAATTGGGTTTCTATCATGTTTTAGACTCATATGTTCTTCATCTTATTACTCATCTATCATTACTACACCAATTATCAACCTATTATCATCATCTAAATCCAAATTTGTCACAATTCATCACACATCTCAGAAAATTCTCACAACAATATCCATGACAGCAATAATCAGCAGATTCATAACAGACATATCAACACCAATCCATCTAATTCGCACAAAACCGTACACAAAACATCATACAAACAACAACAAGGAAATTAAATAGCCTTATCCCATACATACAGATTATTTTCTCCTGGTTATAAGATACGAATCCCACCATTACCTTTGGATTGAAGGCAGCTCGAATCTATGGATGAAATTCCTACGAAAATCCTCTTGAAGATCCTTAGCCCTAGCTCTTACTCTCTCCCAGACTCGTTATTTCTTCCAAAATTCTGATTATGAATAATTCTTTCTAAACCCCTTACTAATCTATTTTCTTATTTTAATTAAAATGTCATAAAAATAATACTAATATTATTATTACTAAAATTCATTTAATTAATCCACTAATGGGCTTCTATCTACACCTCTCAATGTTATTATTAGAACTCTCCAAAATAAGTTTATCTCCTAAAAATCAACTTTAATCGTCTTAATCAAATAATCATCATAATAATAAACATCACGCATCACAAATAACAACAAATCTTCTCAAAATAATTTAATTAAATCGGGGTGTTACAACTCTCCCTCACTAGAACATTTTCATCCTCAAAAATATTACCTCGATCAAACAACTCAGGATAAGACTCCTGCATCTTGCTCTCTAATTCCCACGTCATACTCTCACAAGTAGCTCCTAGCTAAACAACCTTCATTAGAGCGATCTCATTGCCTTGCAAGGCCTTCCTCTCTCGATCCTCAATACGTACCGGCATAGTCTCCACAGTGAGATTATCCCGTACTTGAATATCATCCATACTAACAACATGAGACGGATCAGGAACATACTTCCGGAGTTGTGAAATGTGGAACACATCATGCAAATTCAACAAGTTGGGCGGTAAAGCCACTCGATAAGCAACTTTTCCAACTCTGTCCAAAATATGATACAGACCAATAAACCTCAGAGTAAGCTTTTTAGACTTCAACGCCCTTCCAACACCAGTTACAGGCATAACTCTCAAAAACACATGCTCACCAACTTGGAATTCCAAATATTTCCTTCGCTTATCATGGTAACTTTTCTGTCTACTCTGAGACGCTTTCATCTTCTCTCGGATAAACTTAACCTTCTCGGTAGTTTCTCGGACTAACTCAGGTCCAAGCACTAAACTTTCACCAGATTCATGCCAACATAACGGAGTCCTGCATCTCCGACCATACAATACCTCAAAAGGTGTCATCCTAATACTAGAATGATAACTGTTATTATACGTAAATTTTATCAATGGAAGATAAGTATCCCACGAACCTCCCTTCTCAAGAGCACACACTCTCAACAAATCCTCTAATGACTGAATAGTCCTCTCAATTTGACCATCTGTTTGAGGATGATAAGCTGAACTCAACCTCAACTTAGAACCCAATGCCTCTTGCAAGCTCTTCCAAAATTTTGATGTAAAGCTCATATCTCTATCCGATACAATACTCAAAGGAACACCATGCAGCTTCATAATTACTCTAACATAGATCTCATCCAACTTAGACACCGGAAAACTAATATTAATAGGAATGAAGTGAGTCGACTTCGTTAACCTATCAACAATTACCCAAATCGGATCATGCCCTCTCGCAGTATTAGGCAATCCTGTAATAAAATCAATAGAAATTTTATCACATTTCCATTCTGGAATCTCTAAAGGTTGCATTAATCCCATAGGCTTTTGATGCTCGACTTTAGACATCTGGCAAGTCAAACAAGCATACACGAAACGCGCCATATCTTCCTTCATACCTGACCACCAAAACAACTTTCAAATCTTGATACATCTTCGTAGCTCTCAGATTAATACTCAAATTACTTCTATGACCCTCTTCTAGGATAGTCTTTTTCATATCAACATCGTCAAGAATACAAATTCGATCATGCAATCTTAAGATACCATTTGCATCTATCATAAAATCACCTTTCTCTGATTTATCACATCCAACCATAATATTCACCAGCTTCACATCTAACTTCTGAGCCTCTCTGATATTGTCCAGAAAATCATTATTAATCTTAAGCATACCCAATTTTACACTCTGCAATGTTACTTCGCAAACCAAACTCATATCACGAAACTGCTCAATTAATTCCAATTCATTAATCATCATTGCTGACATATGCAAAGTCTTATGACTTAAAGCATCAACCACCATATTAGCTTTACCCGGATGGTAATTCAAACCAAAATCATAATCTTTCGACAATTCCAACCATCTGCGTTGCCTCATATTAAATTCTTTTTGATCAAACAGATACATCAGACTCTTATGATCACTAAACACTTCAAATCGAGAACCATATAGATAGTGCCTTCAAATATTCAATACAAAAACAACTGCAGCAAGTTCTAAATCGTGTGTAGGATAATTCTTTTCATGCACTCGCAAATGTCTCGATGCATATGCAATAACCTTATTATTCTGCATAAGCACACCTCCTAAACCCATCAACGAAGCATCACAATACACCACAAACGATTCATCTAGATTAGGTAATGAAAAAACCGGAGCCGATGTCAACCTCTTCTTCAACTCTGTAAAACTTTCTTCACAACGAATATCCCAAACAAAAGCCTTACTCTTGCATGTCAATCTAGTCAACGGAAGTGGCAACTAAGAAAATCCTTCAATAAATCTTCTATAATAACCAACTAACCCCAAAAATCTCCTAATCTCAGTAGTTGACCTTGGAGTTTCCCATTGCAACACAACTTCGACTTTAGAAGGATTCACATAAATACCACTACCTAAAATCACATGACCAAGAAAACTGACTTCCTTTAACCAGAATTCACACTTAGACAACTTCACATATAACTTCTTTTCTTTCAAAACCTCCAACACAGTCTTCAAGTGTTCCTTATGTTCCTCTTCTGACTTAGAATAAATAAGAATATTATCGATAAATACAACCACAAAACGATCCAAATACGTATGAAAAATACGATTCATGTATTCCATGAATACTCCTGGCGCATTAGTCATACCGAAAGGCATCACCAAATACTCGTAATGTCCATACCTTATTCTGAATGCAGTCTTCTGAATACCCTCATCCTTCACTTTTATCTGATGATAACCTGATCTTAAATCTATCTTGTTGAATACACAAGCACCCACTAATTGATCCATCAAATCATCAATCCTCGGAAGCGGATACTTATTCTTGATCGTAACTTTATTCAACTGTCTATAATATATACAAAGTTTCATACTTCCATCTTTCTTCTTCACTAACAACACTGAAGCTCCCACGGTGATACACTTGGTCTCATAAACTTCTTCTCAAGTAATTCTTCTAACTGTTTCTTCAATTCTGACAATTTAGATGCATACATCCTATACGGTGACATAGAAACAGGTATAGTACCAGGTACAAGATCAATCATAAACTCGACCTCTCTTTCCAACGGCACGTCAGGAATCTCAGCGAGAAAAACTTCAGGAAAATCACTTACTACTCGCAGTTCCTCAATCTTAGCCTTGCTTTCAATCGACAATGTCGCCATCAATGAAAACATCTGAGCTTCTTCCTTCACCAATTTCTGCAACTCTCTGAAATACAATAATTCAACTTTTTCCTCTTCCGGAGTAGAAAACCTCGCCGACTTACGATAACAGTTTATATGAACATAGTTATACTCTAACTAGTTCATACCTATGATTACTCCATCCCAGTCAACGACAGACAAACCAAATCAACCAAGAAATCTTTATCGAAGATCTACAAATGACATTTCAAACATACGAGAGAAGTAGTCACTGATCCCAAAGTCGGAATCTCGACGATTAACTCTCCATTCATAGCAGACAACATAAGACCTAATCTCTTAACACAATCAGCAGAAACAAAACAATGCGTTGCACCAGTATCAATAATAGTAATTAAAGGTATACTATTAATGAAACATGTACCTCTAATAAGCATGTCCTCGCTAGCGGTTTGAGTTCCTGCCAACGAGAACACTTTCCCTATCTGGGCTTTCTTTGGCTTCTCACACTTGCTACCAATGTGTCCCTCTTCGCCGCAATTAAAACAGACTACCTCTTTATGCTTACAATCATTTGTTGTATGTCCAATCTTGCCACATCGGAAACACCTTTTAACCTCAACAATACAAACATTACTCTTATGACCAGCTTGACCACACTTGTAATAAACAATACTAGAAAAAGCATCTCCCCCACTAGTTCTCTGACCCGAAGCAATCTTTTGCTTACCCTTTCTAGACGAAGTATCATAAGGCTTGCCACGATTCTGTTGGTGCTTTCCTCTTATGTTATTCACAATCTTGTAATGAGCGTTACTATCTTCCTCGAATATCCTGCAACTATCAACTAGGTCAGAAAATACTCGAATCTTCTGATACCCGACAACCTTATTAACCTCAGAGCGCAATCCATTCTAAAACTTGATGCACTTAGAGAATTCTGCTCCATCTCCATCATAATGCGGATAAAACTTAGGCAACTCAGTGAACTTTGCAACATAGTCAGTCACTGACGTATTCCCCTACTTCAGTTCGAGGAATTCAACTTTCCTTCTTACCGCAAACATCTTGAGGATAGTACTTCCTCAAGAACTTTCTGCGGAAAACCGCCCAAATGACCTCTTCACCTGCCACTTCCAATCTCGCACGAGTTTCCAACCACCAATCGTCGGTCTCAAGCGCTAACATATGCGTACCATAGCGAACCTTCTGCACTACCGTACAATCCATCACTCGGAAGATTCTTTCAATCTCCTTCAGCCATTCCAATACTGCATCAGGGTCATACTTACCCTTGAAAGTAGGCGGATTCTCCCTCTGGAAAGTCGCCAAACTACGAGATCCTTCATTCTTGCCAGCATTTGGTAGGTTCTGCACAACTTGTGCCATTGCTTGCATTGCAACAGCCATAACAGCGTCATTTCTTCCAGCCATCACGACTAAACACCACAACAAGAACAAAGATCAACGCAAAAATAACAATACTCGATTGTTAATCTCCACGACTCGATAACATGACCAGACAAATCGACCTGCTCTGATACCACTAATGTGACACCCCATTCTACCTGCAATTAATTATAAATAAATCAGAGTTCAACAAAAACGGGGCATCACATTTTCTTCTTTTAAATCATACATCACGAACACATCAAGTAATAAATCAAGTCTTTATTATGCAGCGAAAAATCATTAAAGTCATAAACACCTCATCTTTAAAAATTCAACTTCATAATAACTCATCAAAATCCAAGACATCATCTTATAAAAGAAACATCATTTTCTAAAGGAAACATCTTTAATCCAATCATAAACAAAACAGAATGAAAACAAATTCATGCATTCACTAATCCCCCCCGAAGTGCTCGTATCAGAGCGACCAACGACTCAAACCATCTAACGGAAAATTTTCGCTACTCGGAATTACCTGCACATTACCAACCAAGGGTAACATTCAAACAAAAGGGGTGAGAAATCGACAATTATAAACAGGATACAATAATCAGCATATATAGTTAAAGTCATTCAATCACCCATTCACATCATAATCATCATCAACATCGTATCATCATAACATCTATAACATCATCAAAAATCATCCAACAATGCAATTCATATGCGACTCGACAATGTGTGCATGTGGTACCATTCGGAGCGAACTCCCATCTTAAAATCCATGCCATTTAGGTGGGCATCAACAAGACATAAGTCTTCATCTTAAACATCGTGTTTGCCATTCCAGGCCATCTTAATTATGCAAATGTATGCGGTATAAGAATGGAATACAACATAATCACACATCATAAACATAGTTCAAACACATCGTCCTAGATCATCATACCTCGTCGTAACCTAGCCACATCGTTGGTCATAAGACCTACATCATAATACATCATTGCAATAGTGTAAAAACCGTCTTAATCGTCTTAGTTCATCATCTCTAAGTCCATCCTCTAAATTATTCTAGCAACAATCTTGAAACATCTCATTATTAATCTCTAATTACATTAATCATTAATTATTAGTTGCCAAACATATCACGGATCATCAGAAAAAGGAACGGACGCGAAACGATTGGCAAATCGTTGCAAAATCACAAAAACACATACCTGCTGCCCAAATGCGTACCAAACGCGTAAAGCCTTCCCATACGCGTAACAACGTATGCCCATACGCGTAACAGGCGGCGTGACCACCAGTTGTTACGTGTAACGCCTAGTCCCATACGCGTAACCCAGATCTGTTACGCAAACCAACAGAAACTTCACCATTTCATCTCCTACTACGGGTTCATCATTCCATCATCCTAAACCAGTCCTAATTGGGTTTCTATCATGTTTTAGACTCATAAATTCTTCATCTTATTACTCATCTATCATTACTACACCAATTATCAACCTATTATCATCATCTAAATCCAAAATCGTCACAATTCATCTCACATCTCAGAAAATTATCACAACAATATCCATGACAACAATAATCAGTAGATTCATAACAGACATATCAACATCAATCCATCTAATTCGCACAAAATCATACACAAAACATCATACAAACAACAACAAGGAAATTAAATAACCCTATCCCATACATACAAATTATTTTCTCCCGGTTATAAGATACGAATCCCACCCTTACCTTTGGATTGAAGGCAACTCGAATCTATGGATTAAATTCCTACGAAAATCCTCTTGAAGATCCTTAGCCCTAGCTCTTGCTCTCTCCCAGACTCGTTCTTTCTCCCAAAATTTTGATTATGACTAATTCTTTTTAAACCCCTTACTAATCTGTTTTCTTATTTTAATTAAAATGTCATAAAAATAATTCTAATATTATTATTACTAAAATTCATTTAATTAATCCACTAATGGACTTCTATCTACACCTCTCAATGTTACTATTAGAACTCCCCAAAATAAGTTTATCTCCTAAATCAGCTTAAATCGTCTTAATCAAATAATCATCTTAATAATAAACATCACACATCACAAATAACGACAAATCTTCTCAATATAATTTAATTAAATTGGGGTGTTACAACAGACACGTCTTTTAACTTCAAATCAGCTAAATCTTTACACAATAATGACAATCTTTAACGCAGCCAAGAAAAAAATCGGCCTGCAACAACTCCTTCTTAACTGACATCGAGGGGATAGTCAAATCATCAACAGTAGTAATGTAAACAGTGTCATCAATAACATTGATAACTTGGCCATGATTAGGCAACGATGTAGTAATCACATTTGGCATTTCTGGTGGATCAAATTCAATTTCTCCAACTTCAATCAAATCTTATACCTTGAATTCGGATTATAGTAAGGATAAGAGGTGTTAAGATTAGGATTGGCCTCCCTCAGTGTGATTTTCTCAAGTTTCAACAGATGCAGGAGTACATGAGCTAAAGGCACATTGATCTTAGTGAACTGCCTCCTTGGTTTGTCTTGCCTGCGCTGATTACCCTGTTGTTGTTGAGTTGTTACAAGATTAGAAATCAACACAGCTCCCACAGTTGGTTGTATATCATTCTTTCTTTGGCCCTGGGATTGACTATCCTCAGCTGGGCCATTGCATTCTCAAACGCTACTGCTGCCATCTTCTAGAGATTGTCACACCCTAATCGATCCTGGCTGTAATACCCATATATAAAAGACATACATCAAAGCATATTTTTCATATATAAATTTAAGTTTGGTATTGAAATACAACAAGTTCTTAGTAACAAATTGTATAAATATAGCCATTACAACATAAAGTACTAGCAAAAAGGCTATAAATAGTACAAGATGTACAAAATAAAAAGTCGAAAAACTAGATCCGGAGATCTCAAAAGTCTACAGCGGAAGAAACCATCAAACAAGCAAAGATAATCAAGTAACCTTATCTTTACCCTCTGCGGAACCTGAAGTACCTGAAACAACAACATCAACATGGGGTGAGATAAAAAAATCTCAGTGAGTTCCCTATCTTAGAGTTCTCTCGGCTCTAAAAGGTTCGAAACTAAACATTAATCAAGTCGAGAAAACCTAGACTTCGAGTTCACAAAACTAGAGACATCAAATAGAATAAAACGGAGCACACACAAGGTGCTTTAAGGCATCTTTCCCCGCCCATCCATACTCCCCGATGGCAAGCAAGTACGGGTCACTCGATCCTTAACGTATAGATAACTTTCCCCGCCCAGCCACACTCCCCGGTGGAAAGCAAGCACGAGTCACTCATTATCTATCAAAGGTACTTTCCCCGCCCAATCATACTCCCAGATGACAAGCAAGCATGGGTCACGGTACCTACAACTAAGTAACTTTCCCCGCCCATTCATACTCCCTGATGACAAGCAAGCATGGGTCACGATTACTCTTCCTAATGGATACTTTCCCCGCCCAGTCATACTCCCTGATGACAAGCAAACACGGGTCACGATCATCCATTAAGAGTTTCAGATCCACAGATTAATTATATCGACATAAGTCATATAATTAAGTTAGGATAAATTGCAAGGAAGTAAACTTCCTACTTCTAACAACTACCTAGCCCGAAGACACCCTTCAAGTATCGACGCCTAAGTATTGTTAAGTCTCTAAAACAATTATGTAACAACCTATGGTAACCTATCTACCTCACAATTTTTACCATTTTATTACCTTAAGCTCACAATTCCCTAACTTAACATTTTTATGGTATTTTCGAAAAGTCAGGTAAAAGTCGGGTAAAAATAAGATTTTTCGGCATCATGTGAAAGTACATAATTTTAGCTTCAAAACGATATGCGGAACACTAAGAATGGATACCCGGATCAAAAGTTATAAAAGAAAACATAATTCTATAAAAGAAAACATAATTCCGCTTGAAAGTTATAGTTCGCGGGCCGAACCCTGTTCGCGAGGCGAACTCAGAGAAATTCATATAGTTCACGGCGTGTACTCTGTTCGCGGGGCAAACACAGAGAAATTCTGCTAAAAACAGTTATGGGAAACCTTTCCCAAAACTCCCAATTTCACAAAAATGCACCAAACCAGAGGAATCCAAACACAAATATACCTATAGTCATGTACTAAACATCATACTTAGTTTTAATCGAGTTTTTAACCGTTTAATCTTTCGATTTCAAGCTTTTCTACCAAAATCTCTAAAAACTTATTACCCTAAAACTCAACCAAAAGTCATAACAAAAGTATCTAACCACGAACTCACCTCGAGAGATGAAGATTGACAAAAGGAATGAGCCTATTCGACAGACGAATGATGGAGAAAGATGAATTTGAAGCTTAGGCTTTCCATCCTTCTTCTTCTCCTTTCTCTTTTTTTCTTCTTTTTCTTTTTCTCTTCTTTTCTTACTAACTTCTTCTTCCTCTCATTTTCTTTCTATATAAACAATTATATATAAAAACTTATATTTTACTAATGCATCAAAAAATAGAGAGTATCCAAAAATGTCTCTTAATCCTCAAATTAATAAAACCTCTAAAATAAATAATACCAGTTAACGAAATTTAAATTATGTTTACTCTAAATGGTTTTTCATTAAAATTCTTAGAATAAACCGGAATCCTATTGGCCTTAAAATAATATCATCCAGAGAGTTAAATAAATTACGGGGTGTTACATCCCCCCTTTAAATAGAAATCCTTCCTCGAATTTTAAAAGATTACTTGAAAAGGTGAGGATACAATTTCCGCATCTCCGCTTCCAACTCCCACGTAGCATATCCCGAATGTGTCGTATCCCATTGTACCTTAACAAATGGGATCTCTTTGTTCCTTAACACCTTTGTTTCTCTTCCCACAATACGGCTCGGTTGTGGTTCAAAGGTTAAATCTGCTTCAATTTCGATAGAATCTGGAAGAATAGGATGAAGAGGGTCAGGAACGAACCTACGAAGCTGAGATACATGGAAGACATCATGCATCTCAGATAGAGAGGGTGGTAAGGCCAATCTATAAGCAACTTCACCAATCCTCTCCAAGATCTGATATAGTCCTACGTATCTCGGACTTAACTTGCGCGATTTAAAAGGTCCTTTCAATCTCAATCTCGGAGTGACTTTCAAGTAAACATGATCACCTTCCACAAATTCCAAAGGTCGTCTTCGGTTGTCAGTGTAACACGGTGGGAGAACTGACTTTCTAGTCATGTTGCAGATAGCAAGAGTCGCACCGACTTTTATTTTATCCAAGTGGAAAGGACATAAAAGAATAGGAAAGACCTATTTTAAAAGACTTGAGTTCGGGGGGTAGGTTGTATAAAGGGAAAGTATTAAAATCATTTATATCCATGGTTATCCATGGGCTCTTAGTTACTTAGCTCGCTTTAATTGTTTTTGGAAAGTGTAGTGTATGATTAGAAATTTTCTAAGTACTTTGTAATGATCCTCGTATGGATGTATACAAAGCCTTTGTTTGAAAATGTTTGAAAATAGTGAGGTGTGAAAAGTATTTTTATTTTGAAGAGTGAGCAAGCAACTAAGAGGTACCTACCCTAGATTAAGTCTTTCATGTTCTCATATGTTCTTTCAATGGTAATATTATCCCTATTATTAAGGAATAGGTAGTCATTACCTTGGATGTTTTAAGGGACAAGTGTAGGGTCATCGTATGGTCATAGAAAGCAACTTAAAGGATGTCTTTAGCAACCTGGGAGGGACTATCATCTTTTACCGAAGGGACAAAATCATTATCGTAGGCAATATCGTAGGGACTTGATCTTTTAAATCTGGGAGGGACTAGATGATTTTATAAGTGAAGGGACTTTGCTTAAGACACTCTTATATTCGAGGGACTTGACCATTTTATTTTAAGGCAACCAAGAGGAATACCCTAGGAAGTGCAAGATGGCGATCAAAGATCGACTTACGTGTGTGAGTGTTTGTTTTCAAATATTTATCTTTTTAATTAATTTTCTAAGTCATTTTATTCATTTAGGTTATACACACCCTAAAATTACTAACCATAGCAATAAAAATAAATAATGCGGAAATATAAATCTAAACTATTACATGGCTTTGGGATAATTACAATATAATCATAAAAATAATAAATAATGATAATAATAAAGCAAATAAATATTAGGATTATAATAATAAAGCAAATAAATAAAACAATAATAATAATAAAGCAATAAATATTAGGATATTAGAATTAAAGGAAAATAATAATGAGGTAATAAAGAAAAGTTAGTATTTTTTAAAGAAATTAAATAAGTTAGAAATTGTTTAGAATCTATAAGAAAAACAATAAGTTTAAATAATAATAGTAATAAGAAAATAAAGTATTTACAAAATAAAAAGTTATTGTAAAAATATTCTAATTAGGGTTTAGAAAAATAAATGTGGTTTTTAGGGTTAATAAAAAAAATTAGGTTTAATTAAAGAAATTAGGGTTTTTAATTATAATTAAAATACATTATTTTTTATTTACAAAAATATATACATAATAATTATAAATATATTATAAAATTAATACAATTAATAAACATTAAGAAAATAATTATGAGTTTTAGAAAATATAAGATTTATAAAAATATTATTGGTTATTGATTTAGAAAACATTTTAATTATATTAATTAAACAAAAACAAGAAAACAGAAAAAATAACAAAAAAAACAAGACCTGGGAATTGAACCCAGGTCCCTTACCTCCAAATCATAGCACAAAACCATCCAGGCCAGCATGCGCTGGTGATAAGATATCACCTTTGGCCAATAATATATGAAATTTGTTGAGAAAATAGAAATAACTAAAAAATTGGTCTCAGCCATATTTGAACCTGCCTCCTTACTCTCACCAAACCAAATGCCTTGCCAATAAGCCACATCGGGCGCGTCTGAACATAAACAACAACAAATAATTATATAGTAAACCTATTGAATAAAGAAAATAATGAGAAAAAGAATGGTCTCACCCAGGTTTGAACTCAAGACCTTCCATCCACACGCACATGCTCCAACCACTGGGCCAACCAACACTTGTTGAAATAAAACAGAAACAA
Organism: Lathyrus aphaca; assembly: GCA_963966055.1. Classification (NCBI taxonomy): domain Eukaryota; kingdom Viridiplantae; phylum Streptophyta; class Magnoliopsida; order Fabales; family Fabaceae; genus Lathyrus; species Lathyrus aphaca. Next base: position 553,406,715 of record OZ014520.1, on the reverse strand, counting down.
TTCAATAAAATATTAAATCAATATTTGAATTTCAGATGGCGCCAAGCTTCTTCTTCAACCTTCAGCCGTCCAGTTAGCTTTTAGTGACAGTCGTTCGTCACTAAAGGCTATAGTGACGGATTTTTCCTGTCACTATAACTCTTGCACCTTATAACATGAGAAATACAAGCAATAAATTCATTCTAATTGCCCAGATTGATTAATAGAAGGCCAATAGTTCCAAATTCATCATTAATTTGGTCTAAAATAGGCTCTTAAATGAAATCCTAATTCACAAATTTTTGGAACCCTAACATGGTGATTTGCGATACCTGCATCAAAACTTAAAATTAACCATCCAGAAACAACCAGTGATGCATCATGAACCATAATCAAACATTAAAAAAAAACAACGCATGTATGAGAGAAATCGAAATTTTGTTCTTCAAGAACATTTGAAGATTCGGTTTCAACAATTCATGAGGTTTTGGATGATGAAAATGATGCAGAGATGTTCAGTGACTGTCCAGGAATGATTTGCCACCTTTAAATCACCTGAAAAACAAACAAATCAAGGGATCCAAATTTGAATTTTTCTTTGAAAAGTTGAAGATTGAATGGTGTTCTTGGAGGCAGAAAATTCGTCTGGGATATGTTGGTTAACTTGTATCCTTATAGGAGAAGTGAATTAGGTCATAATTTGGTGAATTGTTTGGGCTTTTTGGATGCCTTGAGTGTGAAGAAAGATCAACCATAAATGTGATGAAAAATCATATCTTTACATACTCCAAAGGATGTGCACGAATTTGTATGAGATCAAATCAACTTGAATGATCTTTAAGAGCTTCTAGAAGAAGAATCAAATCAAATATTTGAGTTTTCATATTTTATTTTGATTTAAATTGAATTTTAATGAATAAAATCCAAATAAATGATAAATAAATTATAAAAATAATAAATATTTGTAATTGGGTCATGCATGATGTCATTGTAAAGATTGGATCACAAAATTGAAAGCCCATTTGGAAAAAATTGGTTTTAAGAGCTCATTTGCTCAATATACCCCTAAAAAATTTCTCAACTTTGCAAAGGCACAAATCCCTCAATTTTAAGGCTATGAATGTGTTCTTGGACATTTTGGAAAGATTAGAGAGTCCTCTAACCAACCTCTTTGGTCTCATGTCCATATCCTTTACCAATTTAAACTTATGCCCTTTGGAAGATGTTGACTTTTTGTTGACTTTTGAAATGACCTATAATGTTTTAGCTCATACCTTCTAAATGAAGAATTTTTAGGCTTGGCTTGTGAGACACAAAGTTGTAGATAATTCAATTTCCTTCAAAATGAGCTTTGGATGGAAATTTTTTGATGAAGCATGTGAAAGTTATGGCTGGTCAAAGTTCAATTGACTTTCCTTAAGAAAAACCCTAATTTAGAAACTCTTGATTCTTGATGATCTGAAAATTCCTTGATGAATCATGATCAACCCTTGATCAAATGATGAATTTTAATTCATAAAATTGATGTTGGCAAAAAAATCTTGAAGTTTGACTTTTATTTGACCACAGTTGACCTTAGTTTGACTTTTTAACTACTTTGACTGATTTTTGCATATCTGATCATCTGACTGGGAAAACTTATTGGGAAAGCCTTGAAACTTGACACGGGGATTCTTGAATACATGTGGGATATTATGAAGCTCACTTGAGGCCTTGAAACTCATTTTAATCTGAAGAAACACAAAACCCTAGTTTTGGACACTTTGCTTAGGAGGAGGCATTGTCTGAGGAAACTTCCACATTTTTTGACCAATTGGGAGTCTTGAGGATCTTATGATCATCTAGAAGTATTGAGAGGTTGTATTGATTGTGGGAGGGAAAATTTTGGGGTACAACAGTCAGCATAACTTTTCTGACGATCTTGGGCTTGCTTAATCTTTACTCGAATCATATGAATCTTCTCCGTAGTCTCTTGAATAATTTCTGGTCCCAAAATCCTATCTTCACGCACTTCCGACCAACACAACAGTGTCATACACTTTCTTCCGTACAAAGCCTCATACGGAGCCATTCTGATGCCCGCATGGTAACTGCTATTGTAAGAAAATTCGATCAACGGCAAAAGCTCCTTCCAATTTCCTTTACTCTCTAACACACACACCTTTAGCATATCTTCCATTGTTTGAATCGTATGCTCCATCTGACCATCAGTTTGAGGATGATTAGAAGTACTCAGACGCAAATTCGTACCCATGGCTTGTTGGAACACCTTCCAAAATCTAGAAGTGAATTTCGGATCTCTATTTGACACAATGCTAGACGAGACACCATGCAATCTCACAATTTCCGCAATAAACAACCTCACAAGATGACTCGCCTTGTACGTAGTCTCAACGGCTAGGAAATGTGCAGATTTCGTTAATCGATCCACAATCACCCAAACAAAGTCATAACCACCCTGAGTACTCGGAAAACCTACTACAAAGTCTATAGAAATACTATCCCACTTCCAAATTGGGATGTCCAAAGGTTGCAACAATCCGCCCGGTCTTTGGTGCTCAATTTTCACTTGTTGACACACCGCACATTCAGACACAAATACCGCAATGTCCTTTTTCATTCCGGACCACCAATACTCTTTCTTCAAGTCTTGATACATATTCGAAGATCCCGGATATATCGTAAAATAACCTTTATGGGCTTCCTAAAAAATCTTTCTTCTCAACATGTCATCATTCAGAACACAAATCCTTTGGTGGAATAGGATAATCCCATCCAATGCCCTTATAAAACCCGGTTGGAGTAACAACCATTGCAACTTCTCGTCTATAACTTGAGCTTGCTGAATCTCATTCCTCAAGGTAGAATTGATATTCAAATTCCCCATGATTACACCATTCGGAGTCCAAACAAATTGAAGATTAAGGTCTCGACACTTTTCCAACAGTTCATACTCCAACACCATCAGCTCTACACCATGAATCACTTTTCTACTCAAAGCATCCGCCACTTTATTCACTTTTCCTAGATGGTACTTCAATTCAAGGTAATAATCCTTCAAATACTCAATCCATCTCCTTTGTCTCATATTTAATTCCTTTTGATCAAAGAGGTACTTCAAACTCTTGTGATCACTGAACATCTCAAAACACACACCATACAGATAATGACGCCACACCTTCAAAGTAAACACCACGACCGCTAGTCCCAGATCATGAGTCGGGTAGTTTTTCTCATGAGCTCTTACTTGTCTAGAAGCATAGGCTATAACTTGGCCTTCTTGCATCAGAACACCTCCTAAACCCATATTAGAAGCATCGCAAAACACTTCGTAAGATTTGTTAGGATCAGGAATGATCAAAACTGGAGCAATTGTCAATTTCTCTTTCAACCACACGAAACTTTGCTCACAACTAGAATCCCATTCATAAGCGAAGTCTTTTCTTGTAAGCTTAGTTAATGGTAACACCATCTGAGAAAAACCTTTAATGAACCTTCTGTAGTAACCTGCCAAACCTAAGAAACTTCTCACTTCTGAAACATTCTTCGGTCTCTCCCAATTAATCACGACTTCAATCTTCAACGGGTCCACTGCTACACCTCCCTGAGATATAACATGACCAATAAACTTGACTTCTAACATACAGAACTCACACTTGCTAAACTTGGCAAAAAGTTGCTTCTCTTGCAGTACCGATAGAACAATCCTCAAATGTTCTCCATGATCTTGTGGAGTACGGGAATAGATAAGAATGTCATCGATAAAGATCACCACAAACTGATCCAAGTAATCTTGAAATATCCGATTCATGTAGTCCATAAAAACAGCTGGAGCATTCGTCACACCGAAAGGCATCACTAAGAATTCGTAATGACCATAACGGGTTCTGAATGCAGTCTTCGGAACATCAGAAATTTTCACACGAATCAGGTGATAACCCGACCTCATATCAATCTTCGAGAACACACATACTCCTTTCAATTGATCTAGGAGATCGTCTATCCTCGACAAAGGATACTTATTCTTGATAGTAACCTTGTTCAACTTACTATAATCAATACACAACCGCATACCACCGTCATTCTTCTTTACCAACAAAACAGGAGCTCCCCATGGTGAAACACTTGGTCTAAGAAAATGCTTTGCCATCAAATCCTCTAATTGATCCTTCAATTCTTTCAACTTGAGCGGTGCCATCCGATAAGGGGAAACAAATATAGGAGTCGTTCTCAGTATCAGGTCAACTGAGAATTCAACTTCTCTTATCGGAGGTAAGGAAGTGACATCCTCGGGGAAGACATCAGGAAATTCACAAACAACCGTAATATTCAAAACTTGCTTACCATTACTCTCCTCTTTAGTAAGGACAAGCAAAATAGACTTCTCTTGTTCAAACAAAATATTTACCATTCCAACCGTACCTTCTAATATCGTTGTCAAAACATCTTTCGGAGGCGCTTCAACGGATGGAATAAGGATCAACTTTTCTTCACATCCAATAAACACAGAATTCGCAGATAATTAGTCCATTCCCAGAATAACATAAACTTTCTTAAGAGGTAGACAAATGAGGTCAATTTGGAAAATTCTACCATCCACGAACAAGGTACAATTCTCACACCTTAGGGGTGTCTCAACAGTTTCATCCATAGCGGCAGTAACCACCATCGGAGGAAACAAAGGAAATACTCGCAACCCAAGTCGCTTTGCACAATTAGTATATACAAAAGAATGAGTAGCCCCACAATAAAATAAAACAAGACAAGGATGATTGTTAACAACGAAGACTTCAGCCTCGTTATCTCTTGCTCCTGAGTGGCGGTCCCCTCGACATACATCGAATCCATGGTCAGAACCCTCATCACCGTGCTAGCATCTTGGGCAAGGGCCAACCTCCCCCCAGGTCTATCCAGCTCTTCTAGGCACATGGATTCTGCCCGATGAACTTGAAGCAAGTTTTCTTCAAAGAATTTTGGTCGAAGAATCAGGTGGAGAGCTCGAACATGGGTCTCAAACGAGTCTCGGTCAAATCCAAAACCTCCTCAACCCTCGGTCTCTTTCCTCGGAGGGACCCTGTGCCTGGAGACCCCTGGGGAGATGTAGAGGAGTTTCCTGAACCTGTCCCGGGCAGAGCCAGACGGTCGGCCAACCAAGTTTGGGTCAGTTTCTTTACCCCCTCTTTGCAACATCATTCTTCATCACTCGCTCATGTACGTCCGACATTGAATCTGAAAAGAAAAGCAAAAGGAACACATTAGAACATGAATAAACACGAACAAAAATATACAGAACGAGCACACACAACTAACTCTAAAACTACCAAGATAAGTTTAGACTTCCTCGTCCATCACACATGCAAGGAGTTTCGTTACATCTATATATTGGGTTTCCACCAATGTTCCCCCATCCTTATCCAGAATTGGACGACAATGCTCGTCCACGTATTGGATTAGGGAGAAGATCGAAATAAACTTCAACATGGCATCATAGTTGGCCTCGTCCTCTGTGTTCATCTCGGAGGCAACGATCAGATACACATTTGTACCGTTCAAAAAGTGGTCACGAGACCAGGAAAAGTGGAACTTCAGCATCAGACGAGGAACAACTCTCCCTTGGCCATCAAGCAATGGTCTCTATTCGTCGTTAATATCTTCCCCCCAAAAGTACACAGATTCCCGAGCACGTTATAATTGCGGCTCCACCAAATAATACTGGTCCTTGAATGTCCTGATAGACTCCGAATATGCATTGAAAATCTAACCATATCATCCTTGGATGACTTTTCATTGAAGGTGGAAAACGTAGAAGAACAGAGGAAAAGTTACCCTAATTCTCAAATAGCCACACATCAGCTCGAACACCTTGAGGAACACATATGAGTTTGGGTGCAACTATGAAGGCGCCAACTCCAAATGAGTAAAAATAGATGTCTGGAAGGTTGTGAACTAGAGCCTGAACTTTAGCTCCTTAGAGATGTATTTGTACATGGCAAAATGATTTGGCCCGTAAAACGAGCAAATCCTGTCTCCTTCATCAGGATATCGAACGTACCAGTCCATTAGATCCCCGACTAGCGGAGCAGGACCATGTTGAGGATAAAAATAGACAGATCTGATGGTCAGCGGCTCCTCGGCAACCCAGTCCTTAACAATGAGCATAGCCTCGACGGGACTCTCCTCAGGAGGATTCTCTTTGTTTTTAGTGGAAGTAGTCTCTCCAGAACTCCAGTTGAACTTCAACCGGAGCCACCACAAGAGGCGACAAAAATGCCTTTACTAGCTTAACTCGTCGTAGGAACGACAAGGAAAACCAACGTCCAGCGGACGAACAGGATGAGGTCGCATCAGAAACTAGCAGTTCAGCCGGAGAACACCAACATTCCACTAAAACAGTTCTCTAAACCCTAAGGGCAACCCTAAACCGCATGCATTCTCACTAAGGGGAGGCAAAAAGCTATTCCAAGCAAGAAAAAATGCAGAAACTTACGCGTTTCTGAAGTTGCGGATGTGGTCGGAAAATTATCCTCGGTAAGTGCGGCGGTAGACGGCGGTTCACGACAAAAGTTCAAGAACGGGAGAATATGATCGGTGTCGAGCAAAGAAGCAGTGAGAAAACTCTTCTACATCATTCAACTGTTGATCTCCTCGTCCGTCGAGCACGTCGCGACGCCCATGGCTATCTGAACCAGTCCCTAGTCAGGTAGACGACAAACTCTTACAGAACACATAATTCATCCCATAAGTGACGAGCTGCCTTTAAGTCATATCTTCTGCGACCGAAAGCAACGATTTGGGGGACTCCTGTTCCGGACTGGCCTAATGACAAGACATGATCCAATCCACTCCTGCATCTAAGATGAACCAATAACCCGATGTCAGAGGGACCCATTAGCTTTCTGCCCCTCAGCCGGGGAGGCAATACCGCCCAAGTTTACATTTGGTCGGACTCCTATGCTCCTTTCAAGCTTCTGCCCGACACCTAGGGGAAGTCACCAAAATTCAACTAAGGATAACTCCTGCTCGATTCACCATCTGCTCTAAAAGACATCTCACCCGAGCATATCTGCCCATCCCAACAACTAGTTTCTGGAAGTTACCTATTTTTGAGGGATCCATGATCCAGACCCAAAATATGAATCAATAGCCAAGAGCTGAGAGCATTATATAAACCCTCTGACATGAGAGGGCCAGGTATCCAATATTCACTCTAACAACACACTCTCTTGTACTTGCTCATTCTCTGCCCCTTTCTTACTTTGGTATCAGAATGTCTTGCAGGTATACCCCATCCTATCCACAACGACCGAGCATCATCAATAACGTCTGTGACCCACATAAGGTTCTGATAACCTGAAACAATCATAAACCAATAAAGACCTTTAACAAATTTTCTTTCGATTTGATAAATTTTCAGAAATATAAATCACAAAAAATATTTGATTTCTAAATAACTAACTACAAACTTAGTTTAAAAGACAATAAAAATACTGACTCTAATTGTTATTTATATATTCCTATTTATAAAATTCTCAAACAAATATCACATATATTAAAAAAAAGTTATTATTATAATTATATTTTTAATAACTATTAGCAAGTTTTATTTATTTATCTATAAATATATTTATTTTAACTTCTTTTTTAAATAATTAATGGTTTTAATATTATATTTACATAAATGTTCCTATCAGTTTTGGTCCCGTATGTTAAAATAAGATTCTTTTTCATCAATTAACTTAAAAAATATTCAAATTGATCATTTATTTTTTTCAAATTATATTATGTTAATTATTTTTATCTAATTAACGACAAATTTAACCATTATTTATGATTTTTTTTGTCATTAATTATATAAAAAGAACTAACATAATACGTTTTAAAAAATGAAAGGAACAATATAAATATTTTTTAAATTAAGAGATCTAAATAAACTTTAATTTTAATATACAAACTATTAAGTCTTATAAAAATAATATTTAATGTATTTAAAAATTTATTAAAAAAACGTTATATGAAAAGAAAATGATAAAGAGCCTTATTATTTGAGATAAAGAGAGTAAAAGAAAATGTATACTATAATTTATATAAATTATTTGTCCCCACAAATTAAACTTTCTATATTTGTGATATTATTATTTGTACATACCCTAATGAGAATTTTTTTTTTTAATATAACATACTTTATTAATTAAATTTCCAAAATAACATAACTTTGAAAAAAATTATCAAACTAACATAGTTTGGTAACATGTTCGCCAAACCATTGGTTGAACATGTGAAACTTTTCACCAATTCGCCAAATGGAATGGCATGAATCATAATTTTAGAACCAATTCGCCAAACCATTTGGCGAATGCATGCAAGTTTACAACCAATTCGCCAATTGGTATGTTGTGCATGTGTTATTTGGTTATTTTTGTGTTTCATATTTTTGTTATATATATATATATATATATATATATATATATATATATATGAATGAGTATACATATACATATATTTACTTATACTTATATAAATATATATATATATATATATATATATATATATACTTATACTTATATATATATATACTTATATATACTTATACTTATATATATATATATATATATATATATATATATATTTATATAAGTATATTAAAGAAAATTATATTAAAAGAAAATTATTCATATAAAAGAAAATTAGAGAATCTGAGAAAGAGAAATATAATATAAAAGAAAATTATTATTAATAATTCAACAACGATAGTACAAAAACTAATTTCCCGCCCGATCTAACTGTCCCCCAGTACCACATCCACGAGGATGACCCCGTCTTCGAACTCTACCACCAGGTGGTCGAGGTTCCGCTTGTATTTGTGTGTTTGGTGGAGGCGGTTGTTGTTGAGTCCATGATTCTGCTTGTCCCCAATTACGTGGAAGGTTGTTGCCAAAGGCGCTGCCGTAACTGAGTTGTGTGCCCATGTTTTCAAAGCTGGGTCGAATAGGTTGGGCTGGGTTGGATTGGGTTGGGTGAGGACGATAAGCTTGACCAAATGAGGATATTGCCTCGTTTTGAGAACGAAACAAAAGTGGGGGGCTATAGGTTGGTGTGGATATGAAGGGGTTGTCGGGGGTATATTGGTGTTGGTAAGGCTCTTGTTGTTGTATTGGGTTTGTGGCATGAAGGGGTTACGTGTTTGGATGAATGGCCTATGGGTGTTTGAAGTCGATGGCTGGAATTGGGTGGGGTAGTCATGTTGTGGGGTTGGTGGTTGGGCGTATGTTGCGGCCTGCGAGCGGGGGTCAATCAAGTATGGGTTATCAGACACCCATTGTTGCATAGTAACTGACCTAAACCAAACTAAATATTCTCTAGTTGGTTTGACATTTTGCAGCACTTGGTCAGTTAAGACATGTTGGCGTCGATCCCTCCATTGTTGACGTAATTCCCTTGCAAAGTCTCTCCAATCTTCCATGTTCCACATGTCACTTACTCTTTTCAAATGCCAATCTCCCAAACATGTCGGAGGGCCCGGAATATCCTGTTGCATTCCGAACTGCATTTTCACCCGATCTGTTTGGTGCATTTCAATTGTTGTGAAGCGGATGATTGGAGTTTTTGCCGTCCAAATTTCAGCATCTTCTGGGTTAGGCTCATGGTCGAGGGATAAATATGGGCGCCAGATGAACTACGAAAAAAAAATTCGTTTAGTATAAAAGTATTTTAGTTAATAAAATGCATTAAAACGGAAAAATATTTTTTATATATGACAATACCTGATCGATCCCCACGTGGTCTAACAATTGGCGATATAAAACTATAGAACTTCTTGGGTTTCTACTATAATCCATCCCAAGATCGGACCAGCTAAGCACAATAGATTTAAACGCATTTAGATACAATAACAATTTAAATATTTAAAATTTAATATGTTTGGAAATAAAAATTAACAGTAGACTTACTGGTTGGCGTAGGGGAACGGGCATGGATTCATGTTGTGTGGGGCAAACATCGGCAGTCTGGAATACCCCCAAGCTTGTAACAAAAATGCACAACCAAAAAATGTACAAGTATCCTTTGCGGCATTTTTACAAAGGCTACTGTACAAGTGTGCCAAAACAGCCGAACCCCAACTATATGTATTTACATTGTTGATGTTTCGCAACAATGGTAAATACATCATATTTATTGTGTTCCCGGTACCGTCGGGAAATAAAAAATGACCAAATAAAAGCATAATATAACACCGAGTTTTTTGCATTTTTTCTAACTCGGTTGATTCTTCGGTTAAAATAAAACTAGAATAGTGGGCTCTAAGGACTCCTAGATTTATACCTGAACCCCGACTACGAGTATTTGATGGCTGCTCCTCGTCAATGAGAGGGGCACCCAACAAATCCGCAACTATAGAAACTTCGTGGTTCACCTTACCAAAGACGGCTCTGCCGGATACACGTAACCCCAAAAGCATGTATACGTCTTCCAAGGTGACAGTGCATTCACCGAAGGGCAGGTGAAAGGTGTGTGTCTCTGGCCTCGACCTCTCTTGTAGTGCCAAGATGAATTTTGAGTCTATAGAGTTGCATGTCCTGTGATTGGTTCATCTGCGTGTTTGTGGATTCCTCATCTTCAATCTGATTGGCGAATCCATATGTTTGTGGATCACCAGCTCACTACACAAACATCCAAAGGAATCTCTGCATGGTCAAGGGTTCAGAGCATTTGAAACCATCACGAATCTCTTCTGCGTTTTCCAGCTTTGCAGGTCTCATAAATAACTAATGGATTCGCCAATCCATTTGGCGAAAAGGCCTGAAATCACCCTTGGTTCGCCACACCAATTGACGAACGTGTTATGCATGTTAGGTTTAGTTTTAAATAAGTTAGTTAGGTTACTTAGTTTGGTTAGTTAGGAGTTAAGTTAGTTTAGTTACTTAAGTTAGTTTTGGTTAGTTTATAATTAGGTTACTTAGAGTTTAATTAGGTTAATTTAATTAGTTTAGTTAGGGTTTAATTTAATTAGTTTAGTTAGGGTTTAATTAAGTTAGTTTAACTAGTTAGGATTTAATTAGGTTAGCTTAGTTAGTTTAATTAGGGTTTAGTTAAGTTAGTTTAGTTAGTTTATAATTAGGTTAGCTTAGTTAGTTTAATTAGGGTTTAGTTAATTAAGTTAAGTTAGGGTTTCATTAATGTAATACTAGGTAGGGTTTAATTAAGACATATATATATATATATATATATATATATACTTATACATATATATATATATATATATATATATATATATATATATATATATACTTATATATATATATATATATATATATATATATATATATATATATATATATATATATACTTATACATATATATATATATATATATATATATATATATATATATATATATATATATATATACACTTATGTATATATATATACTTATATATATATATATATACTTATGTGTATATATATATATATATATATATATATATATATATATATATATATATATATATATATATATATATACTTATACATATATATATACTTATACATATATATATATATATATATATATATATATATATATACTTATGTATATATATATACTTATATATATATATACATAAGTATATATATACTTATATATGTATATATATATACTTATATATATATATATATATATATATATATATATATATATATATATATATATATATATATATATATATATATATATATATATATATATATACATATATGTATAGAGATATATATGTGCAGAAGATAGACCTATATGTGCAGATGATAGACCTATATGTGTAGAAGATAAACCTATATGTGCAGATGCTAGACCTATATGTGCAGAAGATAGCCCTATATGTGCAGAAGATAAGACATATGTGGAGAAGATAACCCTATATGGTGCAGGAGATAAGCCTATGAGACATTAATTCACATTAATTCAGAACAATAAATATAACCATAAAATATATTTTTGCCTTTACTATTTATAGATTATTTTCATATCTTCATTGTACCATAAACTGCAAAACATTTTCGTATCTAAAAGAGTCTTTGAATACGAACTATGTCTCAATTACCTCAGTATATGATCAACGCCCATATAAATGACGAAATATTTGAATGTAACCATTCTGGTTTCAACTTTCGAAACACCGAGGTTACTCGGTTCTCAATCGTCCGACAATCCAATTTCGCTCATCTAAAAAAGAGATTGGAAAACAAAATGCAGCGTGGTCCAGTGGACGTCATTATTTACAAAAATCCAGTATTCTATGAGGATAACCAGGTCATGTATTTCCAATTAACTATATCTGATGACGAAAGTGTTCGTACTATGTTTCTAAGCCATGAGTATTCTGGTTTCAATGATATCGAGTTGTATGTTACGCTTCACCAACAACAAATGTCTCAGCCCATTGATCATTCGCAAGTCTTTTTCGAATCTGACAATGATTTGGCTGAAGTCGATGTTGTTGATGAGGACGAGGAACAAGAGGAGGCAGTAGTTGATGAAATGGTCAATGAAGACGAGGTCCCGGCCAGTCATGTATATCGTCCTCCTCCACACATGACAAACTTGAACTTGGGAAGTGAAGGCCCATCTTCAGACATATTTTATGATCCGTATCCACAAAGGCAAGGTTCATTAAAGGAGGGCGACCATTTCCGAACAAAAGAAGAATGCGTTCGAGCTATAAAATTTTACCACATGGATTTATCGGCTGATTATAAGGTCGACCGAACGAATCCTACATTATATATGATACGTTGTCGTAACGTGGCGTGTCCGTTTCGATTGACAGCATCATACAGAAAGAGAAATGAAGATTGGAAGGTTGCTTCAATGGGACCGGAGCATACATGTGTAATAACCAACTCACTACAGGATCATCGGCAACTGAGCTCTCAGCTAATATGCAACGATATCCTATCAATCGTTGTTGACGATCCTTCGGTCAAGGTCAGCACGATAATTAAGCACATAGTTCAGAAGCACAATTATACTCCATCATACAGGAAAACATGGATTGCTAGAACTAAGGCTGTTGCCGTTGTATTCGGAAATTGGGAGGACTCGTACAAAGAACTCCCAAAGTTTTTGCTGACACTGAAGCACTATGCACCTGGGACCGTTGTCATCCTTGAGACCTTGCCGGCGTATACTTCGGAAAGTCATTGTGTTAGTGGAAATGGCATATTCCACCGACTCTTTTGGGCTTTTGACCCATGTATAAAGGGTTTTTCCTTCTGCAAGCCTATAATCCAAATTGATGGAACATGGCTCTACGGGAAATACAAAGGAACTCTATTGATGACAGTGGCACAGGACGGCAACAACAATATCTTCCCAATTGCATTCGCTATCGTCGAGGGAGAGACTGCCGAGGGATGAAGTTTTTTCCTTAAAAATCTTCGCTTGCATGTGGCTCCCCAGTCTAACTTATGTTTGATATCAGACAGACATGCATCAATTGAGAGTGCATGGAAGAATGTTGATAACGGCTGGCAGGAACCGCCTTCTACACATGTCTATTGTATTAGACACATAGCGCAAAACTTCATGAGAGAGATCAAAGACAAGACATTGCGGAAGAAGGTCGTGAACGCAGGGTACTCATTAACCGAACCGTCATTCAAACATTATCGTGACGAAATCAGACTGGAAAATGAAGATGCGTTCAGATGGATAAACAAGATTCCTTTAGATAAGTGGACCAGGGCCTACGACAAAGGACAACGCTGGGGTCACATGACAACAAACCTCGTGGAATCAATGAACTCTGTTTTCAAAGGAATCCGCAACCTACCGATAACCGCTTTGGTGAGGTCAACCTACTTTAGGCTCGGAGCACTTTTTGACACCTAGCGTTCAAAGTGGAGTTCAATCCTACAGTCTGGTCAAGTATTCAGCGATAGTTCTATGACATTCATCAAAGACGAAGCATCCAAGTCTAACACACATGTGGTCACCGTGTTTAACCGCAATAAGGGACATTTCAATGTTGATGAGATCATGGATCACAACGAAGGGAGACCGAGGGGATCCTATCGGGTAGAACTTGATAACAATTGGTGCGACTGTGGAAAATTTCAAGCCTTTCGCATGCCTTGCTCCCATGTCATAGCGGCATGTTCGAAGGTTCGGCTGGACCCTTCAGGCTTACTATCCCCTGTTTACCAAGTGCACAATCTTTGCAACGTCTACAACAAAAGCTTTCCGGTTGTTGCAAATGAGGACTACTGGCCCTTTTACAACAGGGAAATAGTCTGGCACAATGAGAACATGCGAAGAAAGAAAAAAGGGCGTCCTAACAGCACGCGTATTCGCACCGAAATGGATACGGCGAATATGATGGTGAGACTGTGTAGTTCATGTCGTCAGCCCGGGCACAATCGTAAAAAATGTCCCAACGTTGGACCAAGCTCAACATCGTAAATTAAATCATTGTAACCGTATTTATTTTAAATGGAAGCCTAGTTCGTTTCATTCATATCAGTAAAATCATACAACCACAAACACGAACATACATAAATAAAACAAGGAAATACATGATTCAGAAAATGACCGTACATAAATAAAACGGAAAAATACATAAATTCAAACATGACCATACATAAATAGAACAACTGCAACATTCAACAAATCTAGCCTATCAGAACCATAAGGACAACTTCACCTCCGCCTAGCATCATCGAAAGAACACCTGCATCATTGACAATTTTTCTCCATTTCGTCACACCAGACTCCACAACCCGCTTCTCAATTTTAATTATCTTTTCTTTGTGGTCGATCTCTCCTTCTAACCAGCGGGTTAATTCTCTGTGCAAGTGTTCCAAAGTTTGGGGGTTCCATAACAACATTTTCAGAGGAGACTTTGTTGCCGAGAAAAACACTAAAGCATTTTTCTTCAAAATATCAAATTTTGGAAGCGGTTCTTCTGATGTTGAGGAAGACGGTGTCGATGCATAACTAGATGGACGGGGAGAAGCCATGTTGTGAGAGAGGGAGATTGAAAGGAATGAATTTTTAGGGTTTCTAAGGAAGGAGTGAGAT
Source organism: Lathyrus aphaca (assembly GCA_963966055.1). Lineage (NCBI taxonomy): Eukaryota > Viridiplantae > Streptophyta > Magnoliopsida > Fabales > Fabaceae > Lathyrus > Lathyrus aphaca. The sequence continues at coordinate 553,391,664 of OZ014520.1, read as the reverse complement.
AAATCTGATGTTTATGAGTGAGGCATACATGTTTATGAGTGAGGCATATATATAGTAAAAAAAATTGCTAACCCTAAACAACCCTAAACATGCAACATTCCATTTGGCGAATGCATGCATGGAATTACCACTCATTCGCCAAATGGAATGACGAATTAGGCAAACTTTTTTGATGCTAGCCAATCCATTTGGCGAATTCAACATAATTTGCACTAGTTCTTCAATTCAAATGACGAATGCATTACCAAACTATGTTAGTTTAATAATTTTTTTCAAAGTTATGTTATTTTGGAAATTTAATTAATAAAGTATGTTATATTAAAAAAAAATTCCCCTAATGACGTCCTAATCACAAATATGCTACAACTACCTTAATATGTCTACTTTTAATTTAACAATGAATTAATTTTGGAGAAAGTTTGAAGGAAAATTTTAAGGAAAAAGTTATAGAAATTTTACTATTATTATTAATTTTAATTTAAGATTATTATTATTAATTTAATAGGTGAATTAATTTTGGAGAAAGTGTTGTTGGGAAGTTTTAAGGAAGAAGTTATAGAGTTTATATTATTATTATTATTATTATTAGTATTAATAATTTAATAGGTAGTATTAATTAGTGATGTAAATGTGTTGCAATTGAACATACCTCACCACCGCCGTCCACCACTCATTCACTCCCTCCGATCTCAAACACCACCTTCAACGACTTGCTTCATACAATCGGTTCACCATCACCACCGATAAACCGCGAGTCTCCTTCCGTCGTCATCTTGCCGGAAAACGTGTTGCCCACGAAGTGCAACTTGCATCAGTTGGAAATTCGCGCTCTGGTAACGATTTCAAGTCTCTTTCGAATGTATTTAGTGTTGCTGTTTGCCGCCATTGTTTGATTTCGTCATGTGAATACCGTAATCGATATTTTCGTTTAGCTTGTTAAGAATTTCCTTTCCGTATATGCCGTATTTTAGTTATCAGAATTTTTTTCGTCTTTAACAAGGTGTGTCAGCTGTGCATTTGTCTTTGTTTATGATTCGATTACGCTTTCGTTGTTATTGAAATTGTGGTGTTGTTGGTAAGCAGTGTTGTTTGCCGTTGTTACGTTTTCGTCATTCGAATTTGGTGTGTTCAATTGCAGATGTTGGATAAACATACTACAACCACCACCCTTCCAACGAAACTAAACCCTTACACACTCTTCCATCACGGTTCATCGCCAACTGTCACACCAACGACCTCGTTCTCCTTCACACACACCTAAGCCATCACACCAAGCCATAACCCAGACCTCAAACAACCACCGCCCTTACTCCGGCCAGACATCACCGTACCGCCGTGAGAACCAAACAAACCTCACTCTTGCAAAACGTTCAGCAACGCATACGATCCGGCTCACACTCTTAGATCGACGAACTCACGGTCAACGCTCCGAGCACCACCGTAAATTGATCTACACCACCACACGAAACCTACGAAATAACCAAACAATTCCTCCGCAAGTCGCTGTTCCTTCAACCTCCAACCGCGGGTTCATTCACTTGCTAGAATCACGCTCCGAAGATTGTCGAAAACTCGGTATCCATTTTGTTTCGTAATTTTGGAATCTGCCGTGTTTCGTTTTGATAGATGTGTTTTCGTATGAAGAAGATGAATGGCATTGCTATTGATTGAAGAAATTTTTACGGTTTCATATTGTTTTCAATTTGGATTTGTGTTGGACCACCTTGAATTTGGATTTTCATGAGAGGAAGATGAACCGTGATTGTTATTGAATGGAGTATATGTTTGGCTATTCATCCGATTTTGGTTTCATGAGTTGCATTGTTATTGCTGTTAGGTACATAAGATTCGGTATCCGTGAATTGGTGTGGAAGCTTTAACTGAATGCATCCTGGATATGGATCGAACTCTGGAATTCCATGTGTTGTTTGAAATTGGCTTTTTAAATGTATTCAAGTTATTGCAAGGCCCATTAGAGTTCCAAGGCTTCATTGTTGGTTCATCCATAGTCATGGGGACTTGTATATAGTGGCATGACCCAATCCAGTTTTGAGAAACCCCATCTTGGTTTTTGCTTTCAGACCTCACAATTTGTGTTTTTTTGTTAAAAGTCTATTGCTATTGATGAGCATCATGTTGTTTTGTACTCCATACCGGGTTTCTGTTGCTGTTGTTCATCGATGTTGTTGTATTGAGTTATTTCACTGTGATTGTATGACTTGGGGCTGGATAATTTTCTTTTTGGCGTAATTTATTGCTCTTGCATTGTATGAGTTGGGTACTTTTTTACTTCTTGTTGAGTAGTCAAACTTTGTTGTTTATTTTGGCCACGCAAGTTTTGTAGTCAAGCTCCACCACTATAATGCTTTGTGTTCTTTTAAATCTCTGTATTGACGGATTTATGCTTTTGTTGTTTCGATCTTACAGGAAATCTCAGTTGATATCACATTGTTTTTAAGAAGATGCTGTCTAGGGCATTATCGGAATCACTGCTTTCTTAATCTATTGCAACCATTTACTTCTTTATTTTAAGATTTTATTTTATTTTATATTGTGTGGCTCTAAAAATACAATTAAGGCATCAGTTCACTGCCAATCTAAACACAAACTAAACCGGAGTAAATGGATAGATCGGGTTTAACCGGATGACCCGCTGAACTCGTACCACACCTCCAGTTCCAGTCACGCACGTGCCCTTTCTCTGTTCCTCTGTTTCTCAATCGCTTTCGTTTCTGCTTCGCCCATCCGGTCACGCTCGCCGCCACTACCAATCCTTCTTCTTCCTACCGAAGGTATTGTCAATCGCAGTACATTCTGTAAGTTCATGAATATATGCTCAACACCTTTTAATTGATATAAAAACTGATATAAGCTATGTTGTGATGTTTCACTTCGACCTTTCCTCATTTTTTTTATTTGTTTATTATCTGTAGCTATTGATTGCTAGGTTTTCCGCCTGGTCTTCACTGTGGAGACCAGCATTGGCTCACTCTTAGTTGCGGACAACACCCCACCCTGCTTAAAAGTTCTCCGGTTTCAATATAGGGTTCTTACTGCGTTGAGGAAACTGGAAGTATGCATAAGCATGGACTCAGAGCAACTCTTGCTCTGCGTTCAATTTCCACTTGTAAATCAAAGTGGCATCATCACCAATATGTATCTCCATCTATCTTATCTTTTTTCTTTCATCTTGTTTCTTTTCCCTAACGCTTTTATTCCCTTTCATTGCAGAAACCTCAAATCAACTTCTATACAAATCACACCACCACAACCACAGGTAATACATTGCACACTCTTATCTTTTCACCTCAATAATTCACTTCTACATTTTTTATATGTGCATTTTGCAATTCTATGAATTTCTATCTACATATTTTTCTTATTCACATAGGGGATGATGATGCACATTAAATTGTAGGTCCTGGATTTATGGAACCTGTGGCAGGATCGTCTATGCAACTGCAAATTGTCAACGCACTCCGCTCCGACAACAGAAAAAAGGCTTCCCACTTACTTCGGGATTTCGCTCGCAGAAGCCACTCATTATCTGTCGATGATTTTGTTGATATTTTTAACTACTGTGCACAATCTCCTGATCCAATGGTATGCCAATTGAGACGGTAACCAAAATTTAATATGTTAAAATTTGTTTCGATCACGGATTTATGAAACCCGTGGAAGGAAATTATGATTCTAGCCGTTGTTCAATTACAACCTTGACAATTCTTGTAGATTATCCGGTGTCTGAATTTTATTGGTTGATAATTATCAATGTGTTACCTACTAGCTCCACTATGATCATAAACTAATAAATAACCTGACTAGGTCTATGCAGCAACAAAACATATCTACGCTGCTCTGTTACAATTCGCAACTCTATGCTCTTTGTGTGTGATACTATGATTTGAAAGCATACAACATTATTTCAATATTTCTTTTATGCATTTAAATGCTATTTTTGAAATTCTTCGATTGTGAGTTACAGCTGCTCTGTTACAATTCGCAACTCTATGCTCTTTGTGTGTGATACTATGATTTGAAAGCATACATTATTTCAATATTTCTTTTATGCATATAAATGCTATTTTTGAAATTCTTCGATTGTGAGTTACAGCGGACTTTATTGCACATGTGAGATTCATTCATTTTTCCTTTTAAATTGATGCAGTTTGTTATGGAGATCTGGAGATTAATGGAGTTAAAAGACATTAACATTAATAACACAAGCTCGTTTCTTATGACACGTGCCCTTTGTAAAGGGGCTTACATGGGAGAGGTAAACTACTAGTTTCTGTAATAGTATAATTAAGCATATAGTTCCTTTACATTCTTTTCTTTTAGCTTTCTTAATGAAGAGAAGGGAAGGGTTGAGGGATGGTTGATATTGGATAGGTTATGTTTTTAGGGAAATTATACCTTAAAGAAAAAAACTAGTAGAGTTTTCTGAAAACACTATTACACATTTTGCTATTTGTTAAGAAATGTGATTGGGCCTAACTCAACCCTACAAAACCGGTTGGTAGAGTGAGGATTGTCCGTATTTATATACACAAGTTCAGGCCATATATTGTCCGATGTGAGACTCTTAACACACCCCCTCACGCCCAAGATTGGACATCTGGAGCGTGAAAATTAATGGTGGATGGCCCGATAGTTTAAACCATAGAAGGTGGCCCACCGGATCTTAAATGAGGCTCTGATACCATGTTAAGAAATGTGATTGGGCCTAACTCAACCCTACAAAACCGGTTGGTAGAGTGAGGATTGCCCATACTTATATACACAAGTTCAGGCCATATATTGTCCGATGTGGGACTCTTAACACTATTTTTGTGGTAGCATTGAATTGCATGTAAACTGATATTTCTGAGGCAGTGATTAGTGAACACCTTTACTTCAGCTATGGGAGTTTTACTTTACTCTTGTCTTATTGTACTTTTTTCAGGCCTTAAGTATCATGGATTTTCTTGGAGAAAATCGGCGTTTCTATCCAGGTCTTCCACTGTACAATAGTATTTTAAGTTCCTGCACAAAAATCCAGAATTTAATTCAAGCAAGAAAATGTTTGGACTTGATGGAAAAGCAAATGATAGGAAAGAGTGAAGTTACGTATACCGCACTTCTGAAGGTGTGTATATAAAAAGTATTATTACTTCTCAAGATCCTTGTTGTTTATACCTAGACGATTTAATGTTTAATAGATTAGGGTCTTTATTATGGTTTTCACGTTTTTGTTTCTATTTCCTGTTGCAATTTAATTACAAAAACTACAAAAAATGCCTGACTACAAAAAGTGAGAACAATTAAAATTTGTTTGCATTGTTTTTTCTGAGCTAAACTTTGAAAACAATAAAAAAAATTCTAAAACCAACGGATCCTTATGAAGTCTCTGAAAGAACTTTCTTGTTTATGAATATGTGATTCAATGTGGAATTACTACACACTTGATCTGGACAAAGATGCGTGTTCTTATGAGTGCTAGTTTCAGAATATGCTATTTCCTCCTTTGGTCTTAAATCCAATTTTCATTACCATGGAATTTATTAAATAAAATGATTATCTATTCATAGGATGGGAAAACATCACTGTTATATTCTCTGACTGGACTGCCCATCAGTTTTTCTGCCTTTCTCCTTAGTCTTTTAAATTGAGAGGAAGAAGGGAATGAGACTATGCATTGCCAACTTTTATTTTTGCTATCTCATTTTTTATTCTTATTCCAACAATCCATTTGTCTACTTGTAGTGAATTTAAGATAAGAAATCAGAAAATGAGACTATGTATTGCCAATTTTTATGACTCTTAAATTGTACGGAATCAAGAGCACATCATGATTTATTTATCGCATTAGCTATTTTGTGATAACATGTTTCTATGCTTGAATATGTTGTCTTTTTATTTTTATTTTTATTTTTTATGATTTTTTATGTGACTAGTATCATTTGTCTTACCCTGTTTCTCAGCTTGCAGTTTTGCAGAAAAACTTGCCTGCAGTCCATATAATTTGGCGGGAGTATATTAAGCTTTATAGTATGAGTATCATTGCTCTGCGTAAATTCATCTGGTCATTTACAAGGTTGGGGGATCTAAAATCCGCAAATAGAACACTACAACAGTTGGTGGCATTAGCCACGAAGGGAAACATTTCTATTGGTAGAACAGTTTATGGGAAATTGTATTCTACTAGATTGGACATTCCTGTTCCTGCAAATGACGGGCTAACCATATTGGACCTGAGGAAGAGCAAACAACATGATTTGATTTTACCAGACACTATTTCTGCAAGTAAGGAGCAGAAGTTTATTTGTATGGATGACGAAAAACCTAAGAATACTGAAATAAATGATCTGAATGGACAAAAGCACTCACTGCTTATGAAAGTTCTTAGGTGGTCTTTTAATGATATAATACATGGGTGTGCAAAAGAAAAAAACCATATGCTTGCTTGGAAGCTTATATTACAGGTAGACATTGGACAAAGCTGTTAAATGTTATTTGTTGTATTCTGTGTTATACTGGATCTGCAGAATTGACGATTTGCTCTTCCAATAGTCTAAGTATTGTAACCAAGAGAGGTTTCTCTACATCTACACTGTGATTATATCACATTTCAAATGTTCAGAAATCAGACCTCTAAGATTTTCATTATTGAAAGCTTCTGTTGGTTGATTCTAAATGATGTATGGATATCAATGAAGCTGTTGCTTATTATATTCTCCTTTACGTTTTTCAGTATAAGTGTATTTCATGCATTTATTAAAGTATAAGGGAATTTCATTGATATACAACAACATAAAATTTCTGTATTCTAACATATTGAAGGGCCCTTCTCTGTTCAGATGCAAAGTCTTGGTTTGCAGCCATCCAGCCATACATATGACGGCATTATTAGAGCAGTTGTGTCTCAAAGAAGTTTTGGGGATGCCATGAGAATGGTGAGTTCTATTACAATGTCGTGTTAACTTGGTTTTGCTACCTTTTATCATTTTTTGAATTTACTGTTTGAGTGGACGGCTATCAGTTGGGGTTCCACCAGAAATTTCACCCACTCAATTTTAATTAAAATAGACACCCACACCATGTGAATTGGAACTTGGTTGAGCCATACGGTGACACAGATTTATGACCTTGTGTCTCTTGATGCCCCTTTTTATAATAGAGTATTTTTCTTGTACTAATACTATTTTCATTTATATTGTAGTTAAAAAAAATGCAGCAGGAGAATTTGAAGCTATACGATTCAACTCTAGCTACACTTTCAGTTTCTTTCAGTAGAGAACTACAGTTAGACTTAGCCGAGTCTTTGCTGAATCAGATTTCTGATTGCCTGTATCCACATCCTTTTAATGCTTTGCTGGCATCATGTGATGCACTGGTGAGCTCAATTATGAAACTTCAAAACAAAATCCTGCTTTTTATTACTTTACCTAAAGAATCAAAATAGCTATATTTGATATGTCATGCCAAGAGAGGATCATAGAGAAACCCTAAATTATTTGAGTCTTCTGACACTACTTATATTATTGAATCTGGTAGTACTAGGTGAAGCACAATAGAATAGTAATAAATTTACAGAAAAAGGAAACAAGGAAACTCAAACTACTCTATTCCTATACATATTTCTACAATAAATTTCTGCACTTGGATAATTTTCTACCGCGGTATAATAAATTAGGACCCACCAAACAAATGAATGTCTTTTCATTACTATTATGTTGTTGGTTACTGTTTGTTTGGCTCGGATTTGTGGTAATGACATGCTAAGTTCTCATTCATTTCATCAATAGGTTGCATACGAAAGCCCCTATTAGGCTGAGCAACTGAATTTAAAAGTGAATTATCTCTACCAACATCTCTCTTGTATTTTGGTGCTTATACTGGCTTATATTTTAATCTTTTTTTTTTTTGCAGAATCAACCTGAGCGGGCTGTGCGAGTGTTTGCAAAGATGAGGAAAATAAAACTTTTACCTAATATGAGAACATATGAGCTTCTGTTTTCATTATTTGGTGTTGTTAATGCCCCATCCGAAGGCAGTAATATGTTGTCACAGGTGGATGCTGCCAAAAGAATAAATGCTATAGAAAGGGATATGGCAAATAATGGCTTTCTGCATAGTCATCGTTCATTGAAAATTTTAGTAAGTTCCGTAATGTTTCCATTTTTTGTGTATAATTTAAGGATGATGCAATCTTATGTGGAATTCCTTCTGCTAGAATCCATGAAGAACTTAAATATGTGCTTGAAAGGAGGGTACCAGCTGAGTAGTCAATAACATGTTCCAGGATGTAAATGATTCGAAAAAATGTTTTACCATAGTGTGGATTTGTTAGCCACTCTCTGTTCCACAACTGTTTCTTAATTTATTCATTTTGAGAGCCTAGTATTTACCCTCATTCAACACAATTAATAACTTGTATTTTGCTAGAGCACAATCACGTGCATCATTTGATCAATGTTGGACCAGCAGTGCTTTGTAGTATTTAATGGTTGACAGAAATTTCTGTGGATGGGTGATAGAAAAGAAAAATAAGATTGGGAAACTTGGTTTTTTGGTATAGCACAATCTTGTGCATCATTTGTTCAATGTTGCTAAGCTTATGCTGTATGAAAAAAATGTTGTCACTGTTGGTGTTAATTAATTGCTTATTTTCAGCTACACACTACACAAATGCGCATCTGTGTCAAAGCACACTAGTGAGAGAGCCAACTAAAATGCTAATATGAAATGTTTGAGTACTCATAAAGCTCACTTGGCTATGTTCTTTGGTTTCTTTTCAGTTGAAATCCCTTGGAGAAGAGGGGATGATAAGAATGCTGATCCAATATATGCATGTGGCAGAGAATCTTTTCATATATAGTAATCCTTCATTTGGAACAGATATGTACAACATAGTGCTGCATTATCTTGTTGAAGCTCAAGAAGTAAGTGGCTTGTACATCATTGCTTCTCTATTGAGACTTATTGTGTGAAGTGATGTTATTATGCATGTCTGTCTGGAATGTAACGTTTTCCGCTTGATATATAGAGCCACATGGCAATTCAAATTTTCAAGAAGATGAAGTTGTGTGGCTGCCACCCTGATTCCAATACATACAATATAATGATCGACTGTTGTAGCGTCATAAGAAGCTATAGATCTGCTTCTTTGTTGATTTCAAAAATGATACGGGAAGGGTTTTGTCCAGTGGCTTGTACATATACTACTCTCATTAAGGTTCTTCCTGTTTAACCTCTTATAGTACATTCAATCATCAAGCGTTTGTCAGTTTTTTGCAGTTTACTTGATTTATATGGAGTCAATAGTGCAGATTTAAGATTTTATAGTAACTTTTGAACTTCTTAATCCCCTTCTACAAATCTAGTAGCCTACCTGTAGTGACAAATGCATGCATTTAGTATCGCATATTTCTGCTGGTACATCATTTGCATATTATTTACCCCATTTTTGCAGAATTTGAGGTTTTTATAAATAGAATACGATGACATGTCTTTTTCCCTCCTGAGTTAAATTCCTCATATGCTCATAGCATCCGATATTTAAAGAATTTTATGTTATAAGTTATAACTTTAGAGATAAAGCTGAATGGAGTTGGAACATACAAAATCGACTAAATGTGTTATGAACCCTCCTCACATGGCATTGAGTCATAGGTCTAGGTGTGGCATAATCTTTCTTTTGGCTTGTGATGAAGGCAAAAGCAGACTCATCTGTGACAGAGTCTCTTCTCAAACTCAACTTTTTCTAAGAAATAAATCTTGATTGTTCTTTCCAATCCCAGTTTGCCTTTTTAAAAATGATTACAGATAGAAATGTATCCTAATGGATAAAAAATAAAGCCTACCACAGACAAGGGTTTTATTATAACAAATCTTATCAAGATAAATAAATCATAACTACTACTGATAACTGATAAGGGTTGTTTTATACATAATCATAACTACGGACTTCCCATCCTCCTAACTTAACTGCTTGTAACTCATTAACTTACTATTGTTTCATTCAATGGTTGGTGTCTAAACTCTAAAGCATTGGCTTTAAAGGCTGTCTCCTTGCTGCTGAGTTTGGGCCATCCTTCAAATTGTGTCATAACTGATCCATGCTTTGAATGTTGCAAAATGTCAGTTTTGCATATTGCCATATTTTGATATTTATATATACTGTTCACGTGTTTCCATGAAATCTGCTAAATTTATTGTTTGAACTTTTTATATCCAACTTTATACTGAACCTGTTTACATCAGATTTTGGTGGAAGATGAGAATTTTAATGAAGCCCTGAATATTCTGGAAAGAATCAAATTGGATGGCATCCAACTTGATGTACTGCTGTTTAACACATTTCTCCGCCAAGCATGTTACAAGGTATTTCATCTTTTTTCATACTAGTACTTTTTTAGGGGGGGGATAAAAGGTGAAAGAAAGGAAACCTTGTGTATGTAGTTCAGGAGTGTGTAATGCTACAATACAGCCATAAAAGTTTGATATAGGTCAGCCAAAGTCTACCGTGTTTAAAGAGTGGTTTTTGGATAACTCAAAATGGCTTGCACCATTCATCCATCCAAGAGTTAAGTAACAATGCCCGACCATTCTATACAAAAAACTGTCTAATCTGGTATTTTCCTAAGAAATTGCAATTGTTAACTATTTTATGTTTGACTTGGTATTGACAGTGGGGGTACTTTTTCTAAGGAAAAATCCATCTGCGCACATATTTACTTTCTTCTATTTATGAAGCACATTTAGAATGTCTATCCTAGTAAGTTTTCATATAATTTTTTCCATGACTTAGGGAAGGATCGATGTAATCGAGTTTATTGTGGAGTTTATGCACCAAGAAAAAGTTCAGCCTGATCCAACAACATGTGACTATGTCTTCTCTGCATATGTAAACTCAAGTTTTCACAATACAGCAATAGAAGCATTGCAGGTTTTAAGTTTGCGTATGATGTCTGAAGATGGCAACATACTCAGAGAGAGGAAATATTTTGTGGACGAATTCATCCTTGATGAGGATATGGCTTCTGAGTCACACATATTTAAATTATTTGAAGATTCTGAAGATGAAGTTGCAATAGGGTTGTTGAATTTAAGATGGTGTGCCATAATTGGGTTTCCAATATGTGAGTCAGCCGACCAGAGTCTATGGGCTAAAAGACTTGAGTCGCGATTCCTAAAGAGGCTAGCGTCTGGTTCCAGAAGAGGAGAGCAGTTGTGACTTGTGAGCCTCCGAGTCTTACCGAGATGTCCAAGATAAATTGCTTGATGGTTTTAATGATAACTTATTTCTTGGGGATTGAACTTTATATAATATTCAATAAGCAGGTTATGTCATCAAGGGTTAGGTTTTCTTCAGGGAAGTCTCCATGAAATGGTTGGGGGGTTTTCACTATTTGGAAATCCCATTACGCAGACACAGTATCATGTCAGTTCTTCATTTCAACAGCTCTGCTCAAGAGTTGAGCATTTACAAAAAGAAAAATGCATATGGTTAAGAGAGAAGTTTAACAGAAAACGCAACAATCTTACGTGGTATGTAACACTTACAAATAATAACCACCAATTATCCCTTGTATGGTGGTTAGAACCAGGTTGGTCAAATGTCCTATTTTTGTAACAAATATAAACCTGGGACAAGTTTTGATCATTATGGAAGTTTGTTGAGCCCAAAATCAAGCCATTTGCACGAGTTTGGGTCAACCGGATATTCGATACACTAGAACTAATTCATTGTAAAATAAAAATCAGATTGATACTGATTTATTAGGAATGTTTGTTCCAATTAATATATTTTTTGTTTCATTTTTCCCCTAATAGAAAAAAGTTAACACATTTCATTTTTTTTTGACAGAAATACATTTGTATTTAACATCGCATATGTTAGTAGTTTTTTTTTTTTTTGCTACAAGCATATTTTAGTGGTTTTATTATTATATAATGTCACATTTAAAAAAAAATCCCAAAAAATATTAATTTTCAATACAACTTTAATTGCCCATTTTTTTATTGTACCATATGATTAATGTCATGCAGTTCACCCTCAAATTATTGTTATCCATTATATACTTATTGTTGATTCCGGTTTTGAAAAAAAATGGCACAGAGAAATTATCGGGACGAGTTGCGTACTAGGTCACTTTCTTTAAGACATTTCGTCATACTGTCAAAAGTATGCAAAACAATCGAGTTTGCGACGACGTCTCCAGGATAAAACAGTCCGTTCGAAAGTACGATTTATCAGTTACAATCTGATAAATTGATCTAGAAATACACCTTTGCAGTATCTGGAATTAATTCAGTCGTTAATGACAGAAAAAGCCAGTCAAGAAATAAGAAAATTTAGAGATGAACCGAGTAAAGAGAGAGGAGAGAATACGAGAGAGTGGAACAGACCCAGTCTATATGGCGGTTACACAATTGGTCAGAAGTTGGAGTGTATAACAAGTCAAAATTTAGGTTAAAGGACCATTTTGTAATTAATTAATATTTAATATTAATTAATTTTCTACATAATAATTAAATAAATATATTTAATTTCTACCGAATTAATTAATTAATGATAATTAAATTCGGGTTCAAAAAATCAATTCATCTAGACCGGACCGAACCGAATCGAGTCGAGCCTTTCGGTCGGACGAACGGATGACGGAGGCGGCGGCACGCGCGCGTGTGTCTAGATGACTCATGGGTGTGTCCTCACTCCTTTCATAAAATTGGGTGTCCCTTGGGGCCCAATCCCAATTGTCCAAGTTGGAATATATATACACTACTAATATTTGTGTTCCCTCCTATGTGAGACTAAAATGAATCTTTTTAAATTCACTTCAAACTAGTTCTTACTTGTGTATATTTATTGCACATTTAATGTCAATAATCATTCCAATTCCCACTCCAAATTAACATCATCCCAACAATCCCCCACTTGAATTTAAAAGGTGATTTTAGAAGTACGTTAGACGTTTCTAAGATTGTGCATAAGAAAAGGTGTCTACGACTTGAACCTTAGCGTAGCAAGTAGGATTCCTATTCAACAAGAGTGACACTATTGTCTTGAACTCTATCTCAGACATCAGACCCCCACACAACCTTTTCGTAAGGTGTATTCTAATAGCCCGTGCTTTAATGACCCTGCACGTGTATCCCGGTTTAGTGAAGGCTCTAGGAATTTTGCCTCGAAATTCCATAGGAACGGGCCTCAGTTCCACAGTCACATAGGTGAGTCTATCAAGAGTACTCCTGTAGCCTAGGTACTCCCTCATACATAATATATATCTCATTAAGAGTTTCTATTATCTCATCCTCTTATTACTTCAGGATTCATGCTTCACTTGCATGATCATTTCATATTACTCACAACTTGTTATTACCCATTGAACCTAGTTCTTGGGATCTCCAGTCATTTAAGTCGGGTTACCATCATGAGTAAATCATTTCTTTATATGCATTAGTCCCATCTTATTGGATGTATTATGGACTTTCTCTCTAGCTAATCCTTTCGTCAAAGGATCCGCTAAGTTTTCCTCAGCGCGTACATGATCCACTCTCACAGCTCCTTTGGAGATACAATCTCTAACGGTGTTGTGCTTTCTTCTAATTTGACGTCTTTTACCATTATAATAACGATTCTCAACTTTTGCAATAGTCGCGGTACTATCGCAGTGAATCAACACAACTGGCATAGGTTTTTCCCATAAGGGAATCTCAGCTAGCAAGCATTTCAACCAACTTGCTTCTTCACTAGCTGTAGCTAGTGCTATCATTTCAGACTCCATTGTGGATTGAGCCAAGATGGTATATTTCTTTGATTTCCAAGATACAACTCCTCCAGCTATACTAAATATATAGCCACTAGTAGCTTTGGAATCATTCGATAAGGTGTTCCAATCTGCATCACTATACCTAGGGGTGGCAAAACGGGCCGCCCGCCCCGCCCCACACCGCCCCGCCTAAAGCCCGCCAAAAAAAGAGCGGGGCGGGCATGCCCGCCAAGTTGAAATGGGCATAAAAGTTTAGCCCTCCCCACCAAAGTGGCGGGTTGGCGGGCGGCGGGCTTGCCCGCCTTCATTATTTATTTATTTTTTTCTATTTTTTAAAATAAATTAAATGGTTTTTTTTTTAATTTCAATAAAAAAAAATATCATACCAACATTTTGAAAGCATAAATGGCAAAAGACTAAGTCCATCAAGTATTAATCTTCAATAAAAAATAGAACTTTCAACAAGCTTTCACCTAAATTATAAGCAAAATATAAGGAAAAATGTTTATTTCATAGGTGCGGCGGGCTTTGGCGGGTTTTGGCGGGGCGGGCTTTGGCGGGTGGCGGTCCTTAGCGGGGCGGGCTATGGTGGGCGGCGGGCTCGAAATCCCAACCCGCCATTTTAAGGCGGGTGCGCGGGCCGGGCCGGCGGGCCACGACCCGTTTTGCCACCCCTAACTATACCCTTCTAGTATAGCAGGAAATTTCTGATAGTGTAGGCCGAGGTCCATAGTCCTTTTAAGGTACCTCATGACTCGCTCAATAGCTTGCCAATGCTCATTACTCGACTTACTTGTAAATCTGCACAACAATCTTACGACATATGCAATGTCGGGTCTAGTACAATAATGACATACCTAAGACTGCCAATGATGCTCGCACATTCTGTTTGTCTGACACTTTCTCTAGTGTTCTTAAATAGTTTCACACTTGGATCATAAGGTGTGCATGCAGGTTTACAGTCGAAGTATTTATATTTCTTTAAGATCTTCTCCACACAATGAGATTGATCCAAAGAAATTCCTTGTTCGGATCTCGTGATCTTGATACCCATGATCACGCTTGCTTCTCCGAGGTCTTTCATATCAAAGTTATTCCACAACAATGATTTTGTATCATTAATGGCCTGAATGTTTGATCCAAAAATGAGTAGATCGTCTACATACAGACATATGACAGTACAAATGCGATTATCAGATTTGTAATAAATGCATTTGTCACTTTCATTCACTTTATACCCATTAATAATCATTAAGTTATCAAACTTTTCATGCCATTGTTTAAGAGCTTGTTTTAGTCCATACAGAGACTTATCTAACTTACAGACCTTGTTTTCTTGTCCTTGGATCACAAAACCTTCTGGTTGTTCCATATAGATTTCTTCTTCTAAGCCACCGTTTAAAAAAGCTATTTTAACATCCATTTGGTGTACTAATAAGTTATAAATAGAAGCTATTGAAATGAGTACCCTAATGGATGTAATTCTAGTGACGGGAGAAAATGTGTCAAAGAAATCTATATTTTCTTTTTGTCTAAAACCCTTGGCTACAAGGCGAGCCTTGTATTTATCAATAGTTCCATCAAGTTTTAGTTTCTTTTTCAAAACCCATTTACAACCAATTGGTTTGCAACCAGGAGGTAAGTCTACTAAGTGCCAGGTCTTGTTAGACTCTAGAGAATCTATCTCATCATTAATAGCTTCTTGCCATAAATCCGCATCCAGAGATGACAGTGATTCTTGAAGATTTATTGGATCTTCTTCAACATTATAAGCCGCATAATCGGGCCCATAGTCTTTAGCCGCTCTTGCTCTTTTACTTCTTCGAAGTTCTGTTTCTACATTGTCGTTGCTTTCAGTACTTTTTATCAATGGAATGTGACTCGATTGGGTGCCCCCACTATTTCTCGATTTGAAAGGAAATTTGTCTTCATAGAATTCAACATCGTTTGATTCTATGATCACTTTGGCATTTAGATCATAAAACATGTATGTCTTACTGTTTGATGCATACCCAATGAATACACATTCATAGGCTCAACTAGCGAGTTTAACTCGTTTCAGATCCGGAATCCTGACATAAGCCAGACAGACCCAAGTTCTCAAATAAGACAAATTTGGTTGTCTTTTCTTGAATATCTCATAAGGTGAGATCTTACTTTTGGACTTGGGAACTCTATTCAGGACATAGAAAACAATCAATAAAATTTCCCCCCACCAGTGAGGTGCAACACCAGAATTCAACATAATTGCAACAACAAGTTCAGTAAGAGTTCTATTCTTTCTTTCTTTCTGCTTTACCATTCATTTCAGGAGAGTATGGAGCATTCGTTTCATGTACAATGCCATGTTCAATATAAAAGTCATTAAATAAACTAGAGTCATATTCAGTTCCCCTATCACTACGAAGTCTCTTAATCTTCTTGTTAAATTGATTCTCAATTTCAATTACATACATCTTAAACATGTCAAGCGCTTCACTTTTATTCTTCATTAGATATACATAAGTATAATCAGAGCAATCGTCAATAAAAGTAATAAAATAATATTTACAATTTCTAGTTAAACTTCCATCTAATTCACATATATCAGAATGTATAAGATCTAGGGGATCCGATTCTTTTATAATTGATTTATGCAAAGTCTTTGTTATTTTAGCTTGACTACAAAATTCACATTTATTAAAATCATTGACATTTAATTTAGGGATTAGGCCTAAGTTGCTTGCATTAGAAATAATTCTCTTATTAACGTGACAAAGTCTACCATGCCAAATATTAAAATCACACAAAGAGTAAACAGAAGGAGAAATTTTATTCAAATCAACATTCAACTTAAACATGCCATTAATGGCGTACCCTTTCCCAACAAAAATACCATTCTTAGTGATGATGTACAAATCTGCCCCTATAGTTTGATTAAATCCAGCCTTATTCAAAAGAAAACCAGAAACAAGATTCTTCCTAATTTCAGGAATGTGCATGACGTCCTTCAAGATCAAAGTCCTTCCTGAGGTGAACTCCAGCTCTACATCTCAAATTCCAGCAACGTTAGTGGTGTGAGCATCTCCCAACAACACTTTCTTATCTTCAACAATCATGTATGTCTTGAACATATCACGATCATAGCAGACATGATGAGTGGCGCCAATGTCTATCCACCAGCCATCACTTCCACCAACCATGTTGACTTCAGTGATCATAGCAATGAATTGCTCATCAGTCAGGTTAACCTGAGTGTCACACCCTAAATTTTGACCGAAACTTTTTCGAAATTTTCATTTATCTGGTGCATTTCATAGCATTATCAATAGACGGTCATTTTCTTTTTTTAGTCCATTTCATTAGTCATACATTTTACCATTTCAAATATCATCTTTTATTTTAGAATTTGTTTCATTTTTTATTAGAATGTTTATTTATATTTTAATCACTTTAACATAAAGTTTAGAATTTGATCCAATCTTAGAATTTTATTTGGAATATTTTTGTCACATTTTGTAATTTATTTATTTTTAATCTTTAGTTGAATATTTATGTTAGATTTTTTTAAATTTTTTTTTATTTAGTTCAATTTTAATTTTAATCTATTTCTCAATTTAGTTTTATAATAGGGATTTAGTTTATATTAGATTTAGAATTAGTTTTCATTTCAATTTTAATTTAAGTTAATTTCAATCTAGATATTTAGTTTAATTATTTTGTTTGTTTCATGTTAATAAAGTGTAATTTATTTAGTTTTCAATTTATTTAGTTCTTTAGATTAAATTATTTAGTTTAACTTTTAAGTTAATTTTTATTAGTATAATTAATTTAATTTCCAATTATTTTAATAAGGTAATTTAGTTTATTGTAAGATTATTAGCATTGTCATAAGTCCAATATCATTATTTGTCTAACTTTGTTACATACTAGCCTTTGACTTTCACCAAAATAACTACCCTCCAAACCAGCTTGCTGTCATTTCCTTTACGCAACCAAGAGCCAAACCGTTGTCGCTGCTACACTCCAAAAGGTACTCTCATGCACTTTTTTTGGTCCGCACAAACCATATGGGAACACAGGCCACGCCTACTGTACATCAGTAAAAAAAAACAAATGCTTTGAGCCTACAATAACAGATAGCAACATGGACCACCATCTTATTATATTAGCAAATGTTTTAAAGAAAGATACAGAAAAAAATAAAAGGAAAACTAAGGGAGACTCGATTCAATCCCAACTCAATTTATTCATTTCATTTCAAACAAGAAACTTAATCAAATTACTGCATAAGCAAAGGTACGAATACTCAGATTGGAGCAGAGATACAGAATGAGATTTTCACAGAAATTGGCAAAAACCTTCTGAACACAGAAAAGTGATAGCAGACATAACGAATGAAGAAATCTCAGCAAGTTTTGTTCAATTAAAAAACCCTAAGTTTTACTGATATAAAGGGGGAGCATTTTTACAATCAAAAGGGGGGATACACAGCAAGCAATACACACAAAAAAACCATCACGAAACTCTAGCCAAAACACGTATCAAACTTCATACCAAAACCTCCAAAGATTACGACCAGAAAACACAACTTTATAAAAAAAACCATTACAAGCTTCATTCATCCAAAAAACCTTTCTCCAACCTCAAACATCAACAGAAACCGCATACCAAAAAAGCAACAATAACCCTATAACCAAATTCATACAAACGAAGGCCAAAAGATTCACAGAAATTTCAGAAGGAAGAAGAAGGCCCAAAAAAAAGCGTTTAGCAAAGAGGGAGCTTGTACCTGTTTCTGCGCATTCGACATTCACGATCGTAACTATTTCTTCTCTTTTTTTTCCGGACTTTTCGGATTTTGCTATAACTCACTTTGATATCTTGTCTGTTGATTGTTGTCACTATTGTTGAGCTTTTCCATTTCAACCGTTAATCTTTTCATGCTTAGGTTTTTTTAGTTTATGATAGTTGGTGAAGGTGTGGGTTAATAGTTTACAACTTTGAAGATGATAGGATTCGAGTGTGAATCTGGTTATATGTGAGAGTATTTGGTGGGGATGTTGATGAATAAATTGAAGTTTTTCTTTTCTTTTTTTCTTTGAGAATTGAGATTGAGTTTGGTTTAGTAAAGTGAGAGGGTTTCAACGAGATCTACTTTTCTCTTGCTATAGAAGCTCCGCGGTTGTGACCTCTAGGGTTAAGTTTTTTTCATACACTAGACTAAACCGGGTCGTGGGTTAGACCCAGTCCGTCCTCAACTGCCTGCAGATCTGCCCTCAATGGGCCTTCCTGCTGGGCTTTCCAGCAAAGCCTCTTCATTCTGTTTTGTTTCCCTAAGTTTTTTATATACATGTCTCATGATATTAATACTCTTAATTTTCTTTTTTTCTAATTTTTGTTTCTAAAAAAATATATAGTGAACTTTGAAAATACTTTATGATAAGTGTTTATGTTAACCAATTTATTTAATTAGATTGATATTTAGCTTTTGGTAAGAAAAAATATTTAGATTAGTTTGTTTTTTATTGCTTATTTATGAGGCATTTGCTTATTTATTTATTTTCCTTTTTCTTGCCCATTATTTAATCGTACAATGATGATGTATGACTTGTACAAACTTGTTGGTATTTTCACTTTTGATTGTGAGTTGTAAAAGAAATATATAATAATGAACATGATCACATCAAAACCAAATCATTTCAAAATTAATTAATTTCTTGGTCCAACGCCAAGTAAATTCGTATGCCTACATTTCGCACACACGTAAGTCGGTCACCAAGTGATCTCCGTCAGCACGACTTCTACGTATCTTCATTAATTTAACAAGGAACAGAGCTCAGGAGTCTAGCATTCCGCACGTTCTGGAACGAACCACACCTGGGCTAGCCCCACGCGTAGTGTTTCGTTTACTCCTTCGTTATTAAAATACGTTAATCCTAAAACGTCTAAAAACAAAATACTTATTTTATAAATTTAAATACGAAAGAACAGAGCCCCGGAGTCTAGCACTCCGCACGTTCTGGAATGGGTCACTCCTGGGCTAGCCCCACGCGACGTGCTTCATTCACCTTTTTCGTATTCGAAATCTCTAATCATACAAATTAAATTACGGAAGAATAGAGCTCCGGAGTCTAGCATTCCGCACGTTCTAGAGTGAATCTCTCCTGGGCTAGCCCCACGCGACATGATTCATTCGCTCTTTCATACTTAAAACATTATAAAACTTACCAACCAATTTAAATCATTTTCATAATTAATCAACGAAAGAACAGAGCTCTGGAGTCTAGCATTCCGCACGTTTTGGAATGCAATCACTCCTGGGCTAGCCCCACGTGATGTGGTTCATTTTCCCTTTCGTTTTAAAACACCTTAACAAAGATCAAACATCTTTTTTTCAAAACAGACATTGTTTAAACCTTTCTATCCCGCGAACAAGCTAGCGCTTCAGCCTCCACCGCAAGTATAAGCCAACGCTTAGCAGTAGAATGCGTTTTGAACAATCGTTCAATAAAAATCACAAACCTTAGTCGCACGAACTACGAAGCTCTGACTTTCCCATTGCACAAGGCAATATGTAGGCACGGGGATTTTAATCCTTCGCGAGCACCCTAATAAATTTTTTTAATTATTTCTCCGTTTGAAACACAATATTAAAAAACATTTAATCTTTTCTCCGTCTTAATAATAATAATTTAAAACTTTAAACAAACATATTAACAATCATTTAGAAGACAAAGACTTAAGATCAAACATTTAATCGCATAGTTAGCTAAGAGGTTCCCGTTGAGTACAACGGACGTGAGGGGTGCTAATACCTTCCCCTTGCGTAACCGACTCCCGAACTTAGAATTTGGTTTCATTGACCATTTCTTATCCTTATTTAGGTTGTATCTATATCTCCCTTTTCTTTAATTAGAATAAATAGAATTAGGTGGCGACTCTGTTGTTTGTTTTAGGATCATATTTTTTCGAGGTACGACAGTTGGCGACTCTGCTGGGGAATAGCTCCATGCTAGAGAGGGTCGAGCCTAACTTAGCTTTATGTGTTTATCTATTTGATTTTGTCTTTTTTCTTCTCTATGTTTGCTATTTATGTCTTGTTTATTTGTTCTTTTATTCGCTTTCTTTTATTACTTATTATACTTGACTGTGGGATCTTGGGGTCACTTTGCAAGTAAAAATGAGTTATGGAAAAAGAAAAGGGAATACCTAAGTTAGAATTGGACGTTATTAGTGTTAGTCTCCAAGGACTCGCTCCTTGTACGCCTAGCATGAAAGCTCCCCCAGATAGTTAGACTTTTCGTAGATCTTGTTACAACGCAGCTAGCCTGTCGTGTGACCTGATTCACGAAAGAGCTGTGATTCTGGGATCCCCTAAGACCTGTTTCAATTTTGGTAGTTGTGTAATGTTAGGCTCCGAGAGCTCGCCCCTTTATCAGCCTAGCATGAGAACTCCACTCAAAGTAGACCTTATCGTTATTATCGTCACAATGCAGCTAGCCTGTGGCGGGGCGTTAGTACGATAAACGTCTGTGACCTTGAGTTTCCTTAAACCATCACCGTAGAAACTATCATGTGAGTGGGACTTATGGATAGTAAAACATAGAACCAATCTCTCACAGCCCACCTGTTAAGGAGACTCCGAATTTACTTGTGGCAACTTGCATCCTTGCATCCATGCATCTTTGCATCTCAGCATCATATGCATCATTTTAGTAAGAGCTTCAAGGAACAAAGAAGTTTTTGTTGCAAACCTCATATATTTTACCATGAATGGACTTCCTGTTTTAGTTTTTGAAAAATAATAAGAAAGCTTTATCCATTTTGATGTTTTGCAATAGCTTCTTAAGTCCCTTGAAGCATTTGCATTTTTCTACTCATGTGTGCATTTCCGCATCTGCATTTTGTCAAAAAACTCATTCTCGTCACCTCCTTTCTAGATGTCACACTGAGGATCTCACTCAAGTATTCCACCCGAGCTCATGCCAAGAAGAAGATGGCTGTCAGGGACCCTGAAATGGACAAAGTTAATGAAGAGCTTTCTGATCTTCGTGGAAATATGGGTCAGATGATGGAAATGCTGCAACTCATTCGAGAAAAATTAGATACCCAACAGACTGTGGTGTCTGAGATTGTCACTGCAACGACTGAGCCTACGCCATCAGTCACTACCCCTGCAACCTGGCCTCCTTTTGGGCTTCCTCATGGATTTGTACCTCCTCCACAGGATTTTGCTTCTCAAAGTTTTATTCCTCCTTCCCAAGGGTTTGCTGCTCAGGGTTTCTTCCCTCCTTCCCAAGGTTTTGCTTCTCAAAGTTCCGCGCCTCCTTCTCAGGGTTTTGCATTTCCTTCCCAAGGTTTTGTGCCTCCCCCTTAAGGATTTACTGCTCAGCAGACTATTCCTTTGACCACTGAAGAGAACCACACAGTTACTAATTTTACACCAGATATTGTGCACACCCGTGTCCAACCATACTTTAACGACCCTCAGGTGTATGATGTGCCAGACATGTCTGAGAATGGAAATGAGAAACATGAGAAGATGCAAGAGAATTTCGACACCCTTGAAAAGAGGTTGAGGGCAATTGAGGGTGACCAGATCTTTGGGGCTGCTGCCAGAGAGATGTGTCTTGTGTCTGGACTGGTGATACCTCCCAAGTTCAATACACCCACTTTTGATATTTATGAGGACACAATGTGTCCTAAGAGCCATCTCTTAATGTACTATCAAAGAATGGCAGCGCAAGTGGACAATGACAAATTAATGATCCATTGCTTCCAGGATAGTCTAAAGGGAATCTCCTCCAAGTGGTATCTAACACTAGATCAGTCAAAGATCTATTGTTTCCAAGACCTAACGGATTCTTTCATTCAACAATACAAGTACAATATGGACCTTGCTCCCGATAGGAGGCAGCTGTTGAGTATGTCCCAGAAAGATTCCGAATCTTTTAAAGAATATGCTCAAAGGTGGAGAGGAACCGCTTCTCAGGTAGATCCCCCGTTGATTGAAAAAGAGTTAGCTGACTGGTTTGTTGACACGGTGCGACCAGAATTCTTTGAGAGAATGGTGGGAAGCATAACTGCTAGCTTCTCTGATCTTGTGGTTGTGGGAATCAAAGTTGAACTCGGTCTGAAGAATGGAAAGATGAGTGGTGCATCCAGCAGTTCCAACAACAGTAGTGGAAACAATGTTAAGAAGTTTACCAACAATTTCCATAAAAAGAAGGAAGGCGAAACAAATGCAGTAATGACGAGTCAAAGGAGAAATCAGCTTTGGCAGAGGCCTCCACCTGTGGCTCAACACCAGTATACCTATCCACTACAGTATGTTCAACATCCTTATGTAGCGGCAGTTCAACCGTCATATAATCAACAAGTTCCAATGTATCGGCCAACTCAAGTAGTACTGATGTATCAGCAAGCGGCTCTAGTGATTCCAGCTTATCAACCAATGCTCAACAACCCAGGCTATCAACAAGCGCCCAATGCTCCAGCCTACCAGCAGAGGACTCCAGCTCCTCATCCGAATTCCAACTTTCAGAATAGAAGACCAGAAGGAAGGCCTCCTTATCCTCGGATCCCTATGACCTACACTAAATTGTATCCCTCACCACTGAAGAAAGGCTTGGTTACTCCAAGGCCTTTGGGTCCTCCACCAGATCCGCTCCCACCAAGTTACAACTCAAGCGCTCACTGTTTATTCCATGAAGGTGCTCCAGGGCATGATTTAGAAAATTGTATTGCTTTGAGGTATGCTGTAAAGGATTTAATGGATAAAAACATTTTAATTTGTCGTTTGGAAATACTGGTCCGAATGTCAAAAATGATCCTCTACCCAAACATGGGTCCATAAATGCCATAGTTGACGAGTCTGACGAAGATTTGATTTTCAACACCACAGAGATTAAAACCCTACTTAGAGACTTCCATGCGAAGTTAGTAGAGGTGGGTATGCTAAAGAACTGTCATAAGATTTGTGAGGCTTGTGCTAATAATCCAAAGGGATGTGAACTGGTCTTGAGAGATGTTCAAAGTTTGATTAATCTGGGTGTTTTACAAGTAAGTGTCGGGTGAAGAGGAATGAAGTGGCAATGATTGAACCCATTTTCAACTTGCTTGAATCTGATTCTACCATGGCACCAATGTTTAACCTGCTTGAGTCCCCAAGAGTTCAACCCATCTTCAACATGCTAGAACCCGTGGTGCCCATTTTTAATTTGCCAGAACCGAGGATTGAGCAAAGAAGTAACCCTTTCCTTTATGAAGATACCAAAGCAGTTCCGTGGAAGTATGATACAGGTGGAGTTCATCAAAAGTTTGAACAGGATGGTCAGAAGGAAAGTTTAAAAGTGGCGAGTGCTGACATAGCAGGTGCGAGTCGTTTAACGCGTAGTGGTCGTGTTTATACTCAGCAAGTCAATACAGTTCCACCCGTTCCACCTAAAGAAGTCATTCCCACTATCGCCAATAAGGATAAAGGAATGGTCTTGGGAGAGGAGGATGCAAAATTTCTCAGAATCATTAAGAAGAGTGATTACAAGGTTGTTGATCAGCTACATCAAACGCCTTCCAAAATATCTATCTTATCACTTCTTATGCATTCGCCGACCCACCATGTAACAACCCGGGCCCCTCGCAAGGCAATCCCGGCACTACCACCTCACGATCTTCTCTACTCCCCTCACTAGTAGAGTTTTTGCCTTCCGTGGGAATCGAACCTTGTACCCTGGGGTTTAAGTACATGTTCATTCCATTCCCACTACCAATTGAGCTACTAGATAAATTGGTAGTGGGAATGGAATGAACATGTACTTAAACCCCAGGGTACAATGTTCGATTCCCACGGAAGGCAAAAACTCTACTAGTGAGGGGAGTAGAGAAGATCGTGAGGTGGCAGTGCCGGGATTGCCTTGCGAGGGGCCCGGGCTGTTACAAAAAAAGCGCCTTTTTTTGTAACAGCCCGGGCCCCTCGCAAGGCAATCCCGGCACTGCCACCTCACGATCTTCTCTACTCCCCTCACTAGTAGAGTTTTTGCCTTCCGTGGGAATCGAACCCTGTACCCTGGGGTTCAAGTACATGTTCATTCCATTCCCACTACCACTTGAGCTAGCTCAAGTGGTAGTGGGAATGGAATGAACATGTACTTGAACCCCAGGGTACAGGGTTCGATTCCCACGGAAGGCAAAAACTCTATTAGTGAGGGGAATATAGAAGATCGTGAGGTGGCAGTGCCGGGATTGCCTTGCGAGGGGCCCGGGCTGTTACACACCACGGTGCTAGAGGGATTCCCATTCTTAATTCGGTTCGCAACATTGCGATTCTGATTCTTTAAAGGTTTTCCCGTAGGCTTCAGAACCACACCCAATCTCTTTTTGTTGTTAGAAACAACTAAGACTTCATCTTTCTGATCTTGTTTCCGAGCTTCCTCTTCAATTCGGAGACGAGTAATCAGACTCTCGATTGAAAATTATTTAGTATTGTGGCGAAGTAAATTTTTGAAATCTTTCCAACCAGGGGGCAGTTTGTTAATGATAACAATAATTTGAAATTGTTCATTGATGGGCATACCTTCTGTAATAATTTCATGAGCAATTTTCTGAATTTCGTGGCTTTGAGCTTCCACAGACTTTTCATCCACCATCTTGTAGTTCAAATAGCGGCTGACAACATATTTCTTCGCACCTGCTTCTTCAGTATCATATTTCCTTTGCAGAGCCTCCCAAACCTATTTAGCAGTATTGTAACTACTGTAGTAGTCGTACAGGTCATCAACAAGACCGTTCAGAATGTGATTTTTGCACAGATAATCATTCTCGTGCCATAGGGCGATTTCTTTCCTGAGTTGTAAGTCATCTGCTGCAACCTTAGCTTTTGCAACATCTGATTCAGGCGTTTGGGAAGTCCCGTCTGATTCTACAAGTGACTTACCATTAGGTAGTTCAGCAGATCCAGAAAGGACAACTGGGATATCCTCAGTCAGAACGTGGGCAACCTTTTTCAGAGTTTGAAATTGGAACCCTCAAACTTAAACGGTTTGTTAGAGACAGAAGTGGCCGCAGTAGTACCGATAATTTCCTCAGTTGCCATGGCAGTTATGAAAACGTCTTAAAATTGTTGATTCCGGTTTTGAAAAAAAATGGCACAGAGAAATTATCGGGACAAGTCGCGTACTAGGTCGCTTTCTTTAAGACGTTTCTTCGTACTGCCAAAAGTATGCAAAGCAGTCGAGTTTGCAACGACGTCTCCAGGATAAAACAACCCGTTTGAAAGTACGATTTATCAGTTGCAATCTGATAAATCGATCTAGAAATACACCTTCGCAGTATCTGAAATTAATCCAGTCGTTAATGGCAGAAAAAGCCAGTCAAGAAATAAGAAATTTTAGAGATGAAGTGAGTAAAGAGAGAGGAGAGAATACGAAATTCGGTGCACTCACAAATGAATTGAAGACCAATATTTATAGGCAGAAAATTTTGTGAGTGGAGAAAATCGTGGGAGGATAACATGAAGAAGAACGCGGGAGAGTGAAACCGGCCTAGTCAATATGGCGGTTACACAATTGGTTAGAACTTGGAGTGTATAACAAGTCAAAATTTAGGTTAAAGGACCATTTCGTAATTAATTAATATTTAATATTAATTAATTTTCTACATAATAATAAAATAAATATATTTAATTTCTACCGAATTAATTAATTAATGATAATTAAATTCGGGTTCAAAAAATTAATTCATCAAAACCGAACCAGATCGAGCCGACCGGTCGGACGAACAGACGGCGGCGGCACGCGCGTGTGTCTAGATGACTCATGGGTGTGTCCTCACTCCTTTCACAAAATTGGGTGCCCCTTGGGGCATAATCTCAATTTTCCAAGTTGGAATATATATACACTACTAATACTTATGGTCCCTCCTATGTGGGACTAAAATGAATTTTTTCAAATTCACTTCCAAACTAATTCTTACTTGTGTATATTTATTGCACATTTAATGTCAATAATCATTCCAATTCCCACTCCGAATTAACATTATCCCAACACTTATGAATTATGATAATAAACATACAAATAATTAATAGGTTTAAGTGTAAAATACTTTACACAGTCAGTGTATATCTTTTTTTCTTATAATTAATACAATACAGGTACTAAAATTATCTTATTTTTTTCCTTGTAGTCTTTTCTTAACACATTGGAGCGGTGAGATTCGAAAAATTATATGAGTTGGGGTTTAAACATTAGAGTTCATATTTTTCAAGAGGATTTCTTAATGCATCTTATATACTACTTAGTTATCATGTGAAAAATTGAAAATGTTTTTCAAATTTTGGAGATGTATCTCATGCATATAATTTATTTGTTTTTAGCCATATTTCAATTTTATAACTTAATTTATTTCGAAAATGTATTTTCATATTTTTTCCGAAAATGTGTTTTTAGAAATAAAGATATAAATTTCTAGTGCCTTTGTTATTACAGCTCTGGTTTACAATATTTTGGATAGACATCCTTCGATCAACTATTTGGTGCACCGGGGAATGAAAGTCTCTTTCCTATCTATTTTTATGCATCGGGGAATTAATTCTTTAATATTGGAGATGTTGATGAGGATCATGTGAAAATATATGGGGTTTAGGGAAACAAAGAAGTAATCTTCATTATCCGTGGGCCTTTTATAAACTTTTCCATTATGAAAATGATATAGGTTGCTTCCTTTCACGATCCGCCAACATTGACACTGCTACATATGATATATGTGCTTGAACTTAAGTATAATGTCATTTAAAGTTTCTGAAATACCAACTAAACGACCAATTTTTTCCAGGTTTCTAAAATACATTTTCGAAATTTTTTTGAAGATGTAATTTTGGAAGAAATTTATTCATAAAATTGGAGTGTTATTAAAAAACGAATGAAATGTGTGTCTTGAGTTACTGTTGGCTAAAGAGACCTCGATGGAACAGGAAAGAGGGAAATGAAGAAAAGTTCTGGTAGATAGATGCATGGTGTAACACCCCATTTTCCTATTTTATAAACTACATAAATGATACGAAAATAATCAGAATTTACACCATAAGTAGGATGTCACTAATAAAACAAGTACCTTTGATGGAATGTTCCTCATTGGTGGATAGGGTTCCACCAAGGCAAACACCTTCCCACTGGTCTGAGACTTCTTTGGCTTATCACAATGAGTACTGATATAACCCTGCTATCCACAATTATAACATGTAGGCATAGTGGCCCTACAATCAGCTATAACATGACTTGGTCGTCCACACTTGAAGCACTTTTCACTTTATTTGTATAGTCATTAGCACGGTGACCCGTGCCACCACATCTGAAGCACTTTGTAGGATTGAGAACCACCCTCCCCCACTTGGCCTCTTACCAATAACAACTTTTTGTTTTCCCTTATCAGCTGGAGCACTATACGGTGTACCCCCAAACCTCTGCTTACCCTTCCGATCACTCACAACCTTGTAATGAGATATCATTATCATAAATCCGGTTTCTTCTTACCAACTCTGGATAATTCCTTATCTTTTGACAAGCAATGCCCTGTTTGATCTTGGGACGCAGCCTATTCTCAAACTTCAAGCACTTCAAATTCATAGCCTCTTCGGTATTGTAATAAGCATAATACTACACCAACTCTTCAAACCAAGCAACATATTCAATAACAATCATGCTACCCTATTTATGTTCCAAAAATTCAATCTCTCTTACATTGTGAATATCTTCTGGAAAGTATTTCTCCAGAAATTCAGCCCAAAACACTGCCTAAGTAATATTCGTACCCGCAACTTCCAACCTCTGGCAACTGTTATCCCACCAAACTTCAGCTTCGCCTTCCAGCATATGAGTACCAAACCGTACTTTCTAAGTAACAATACATCCCATGGTCCTGAAGTGAAGGGAAATTAACGATTTAAACACAGCGGAAAACAAAAATTTCCCTTTAGAGATCCTTACGAAAGATCATGATCTGTGATAGAAAGGTTACCTCTTGTGGCGATGGAACTTTTGAATTCGAATCGATGGATGATCACGAGCGTTGTACAATGAACATCGCCTCTACTCAGTCCATACAAACAACTTTCTTCAATCACAATGCTAGCTGATTACGATTGAAGGTTTTGAGTGAGGGAGAGAAAATAGAATACGGCCAGGGTTTTTAAACAACAACAACATTTGAGATTCTGCACAAGGGTTCTATTTATAGAACTACGTGTGTGGGCTGCAAACTAAAAAGCCCAATTGAATAATGATATTATTATATTATTATAATAACTATTATTATAATAAACATAATTTTATTAATATTATATTTTATAACTTTATAAAATTAATAATAACTATTATTATATCATATGTCAATTAAGCACATGGTACCTTACCATATTCCGTATTCCATTTAAGTGCATCGTACCTTATGGTGTTCCTTATTTACTCTATCTCTTCTCTAACTGTCCTTATGTGTGTGATCCCTGCATGATTTCTTGATGTTGACAATTATATTAAATCTTGTATTTAACATAATAAACAATGAGTGGTATCTAGCAACACATCACTTCTACCCAAGTCACAAAATTTTCATGTGATCTAACAAAACCTTTTGTGATAGTACTTGTGTGTATAATTACCCTTTTTCCCTTATGTCTATATTGAACACAAGGCATATACCATGTCATCCTTGTCCAGTTCAATATTGGGCCCTTAGACATTTATCATGTTATGTAGGATGAGCAAATTTCATCTAGGTTACTCATGTCACTCAACATGCTTTATAAAGTACCCATCAACTATCTTTATGATCATCTAGTTACAGACAATGTTTGATCAGTAATAAAGTACTTGACTCTACATCTAGGGTCCATAGTAGTTTCAAGTCGAAGGGTGGTATACACCACTATCACCATGAGAGTAACTTATGACACTTTGCATAACATTATATGTAGTACTCTCATAGTGGGTAAATCCAGTATAAATATTACTCCTTATATTCATACCTATGTCAAAACTTGATAAATCCTTATCCATGATCCATGAAATGTGATCATTAGTTTATCTACATAATAGACTTAATGCTTTAAGGCTATCCCATTTCACATTAAAGCTCGACTGTGGATGCTTTAAGAATAATGTCCTTATGTTTAATGGAATCTCATGATTAAGTCACACTTAATATTTCATTAAACGAACTAGCTATTCTAGGGACTTTATCATTTTGGAAAAACAAACATAATAAAGAAACGCCTTTTATTAATAATAAATAATTCGATACAAGTACCAAAAGTGTTATCCTCTAGGGATTACACCAACATGAAGATCTTCTCAATAACCTTCAGCCATTTTTGTGCAGCCTTCGGGTCAAGAATACCTCCCTCATATGTAGGCGACTTGTTGCTTTGGAACTGCCTTAAGTCCTGAAATTGCGCATCCCCAACAATCTGATTAGTGTTCTCTACTGCTTGTGCCATAGCTTACATAACAACAGCAAGAACAACATCATTCCTTCCTACCATACTGTTCAACAATCAACACAAGGTTAGAACACACTAACTACTCCTATTCTAAGGACAAACTCTTCTACAACACCTGGACGGATGGACTGACCTGCTTTGATACCAATTGTAACACCCCACTTTCCCATTTTATAAAACATAAATGATACAAAAATAATCAGAGTTTACACCATAAGTAGGATGTCACATTTTCCAAAAACCAACACCAAAACTTCTTTTCATTAATGAAATAAAACAGTGAAAATATTTTTTTTACTCAATTCAAGACAATCTGGCGATAACACCAAAATTCCACATAAACCAGTGGTTCAACTAAATTTCAAATAAATAATTATACATAAAGAAAACAAATAAAGAAAAAAAATGATGAAAACTCCCAAAATCCCGTGTTACGTATCAGAGCGACTCCTAAGACTCGATCAAGCAACACACACTCCATGCACACTCAAGTACCTGTATTATCTGTACTTCCAAAGAAGTATAGATGTAACAAACAACAAAGGGGTGAGAACTACATTCAATAATTAACGGTGTATAATACATGTTAGGAGTAGTAATCACAAAATCACACACAACCAATACATCATCACGAGGCACTTGTCACTTCCAATTACGATTTAATAAATACATAATAATGCAATATGACTCAACAACTGACACAATGCATATGGTACCAATAAACCATGGTTCATTCAATTGAACCCGATTCATAATATAATCGAGATAAATCACATACTCCCCTACTTGGCAATGATTTATCTCCACCACACTCCACATTGGAGTTCGGATGAATCATATACACTTCTCCTGAGAAATGATTCATCACCACTAGACACACCATGAATGTATGACAATAAATATGCATACAACATATGTATAATAACAATCATACATCTTCATGATTATCCTGATCACACATGAGATAATACTCACTGTAATACACACTAGTATTACTACACCTATTCAAACCATCAAAATGCACCAAAATAGAACAATACCTCACAAAGTGTTAATTAGATAATTATCTAATTAACCTACCTAAATTCCATTTTTAGTTATTTTCACTACCATTCTTAGTTTCAACAAGTCCTAACATATATCCCAACCTTTCAGACCAAAAGAAACCGCATCGGACGCGAAATTGGGAAAGAAATCGCAAAAATGACATTTTTCTGCACCTCTGCTGGTCATACGTGTACTGACTAGGGCCATTTGCGTATTGCCCAGCTTGCCCATTAGCCTTTGCATACCAAACACATAGCACCCCCTCCCTGCTCACAATTCCTTACGCGTAATGACTTCCATACGCGTAATTCCTGGCTCCCATACACGTAACAATACACGTATTGGTAGATGGTCGAGCCAGAATAGATCTCATACGCATATTGCCCATGTACGCATCCTCCATACGCGTAAGCCTATTACGCGTATGGGCAGAGAATCTCCAAATTTTCCAATTCTTCACACCAATACGAATTTTGTCACATTACTCTCACCTCTAACACTCAAATATGTCCTAAAATCGTTCCTACATTGATTTTATGGCTTATAATTTCTTATCATCTTATCCTCATATTATTACTAATCAAATTCGTGCTCTTAGATCTAAATTCGTTACCTTTAACCTGCAACAAAACCAGATCTGCAAACACAACAATCACTTAGCAAAAACAACATAAAACATTTGCACATATCATGACAGAATAAATCAATCTTTAGAATTTCATCAAATATTCATCCATACAACAACATATTGTAGAAGCATACTTCAATCTAAATATTTTGACGAAGACAACAAAATTCAAGTTCATTCCGTGTTCGCAAAAAGTCAAGCTTTCAATAAGATCAAGAACAAAGATATGCATCATCAATGGAAATGTTATCATGCGAATCGAGCTCCGTGTGCAAATGTTCGATAACTTTTAAGACTTGGACACAAGATTTATGTATATCAAAACTCACCTCTTAATTGATATACAAGTGTTCAAATTTAGGTTTTCATGATAGCACATTTGCATATACCTTTTAGAAATTATTTGGAACTGGTTTAACACTTTAAACTTTAATATTTTTTATGAGTTTTAACAGTGTTAACCGGTTAACCAAATAGGTTAACCGGTTAACGGTTCAAAAATTTCAATATCCTCAGTTAATGTTACAGCGTTAACCGGTTACCCCTTTTGGTTAACCGGTTAACACTGAACGAATTTTGAAAATTTTGTTTCTTTTCATTTGAAATAATTTTTGAATATTATACCTTTTCATTGATTGTTTCATAAACAATTCATACCCCTTTGAATGAGTGTTTTTGAAACATATATATTCTGAATTTTTCAAATGTGAAAAACCTCCAAAACTTTTTATCATAGAATTTTTACTCAATCAAAGTCACTCATTTTTCAAATATTTTCAAATATTTCAAAAGTGTTCATCTTGTTCATACCATTTTATATTCATAGATATTGAGCACTTGCATTGATATTGTGAAGTGAACTTTGATTAAAAGGAGAAGATCAATCTTGTATTGATATTGTACAATTCATTATTCTCAAAAACAAACTCATAGAATTATTTCTATTTTGACTTGCGATCTAGGATTGTTGGACGCAAGGGTTAGTGTCTGCAAGAGGATTGTTCTTGCACACTGTTTGTTGCATAATTGGTAGATAGTAGGCCTCACCGGTTTATGGTGCAATAGGTTGTACGATCTAGAACTATAGTGAAAATCTCTTATGAGGTGTAATGGGACTGGATGTACCTTCAGATTGTGAAGGGAACCAGGATAAACCTTTGTGTCCTTTTACTTTCTGCATTACCGCTTTCATTTCTTAGACACTTAAACGATAAAAATCCATCCACCGATAAAATAACCGAGAAAATTTTATATAACCTAATTCACCCCCCTCTTAGGCTATCTCTGTAACTACATATATTCTACACAAATCGAATTTATACATACAAATTCCTACAAGGGAAAGGAATCATCACTACCCTTTCATGGTATAAACACCTATTACGAACCCATTCTCCCCCTTTACCTTGAATTCTGGTAAAATTCATGTGAAAATCGATGATGGAGAATGCCCCAACCTTCCTCTTGTTATTCCTTTCTTTAACACTCTCTAAGTGAATGTGTGGTTTATGGCTAATTTTGTCCCTAAACCCGATTAATCACTTAATCTCCCCTTATTTTACTCCCACTCACCCAATTACTAATTAAACCAGATTTTAATTAATAATAATAATAATATCCCTTATACTACTATTATTAAATATACCCTCTAATTATCCAATATTACACTATTAACCCGACATCTCTAACTTTCCCCAGTTCTGTAACGAATACTATGCCTGCACGCTTAACCACACACTCTAAAACAGAGTCAACCAAATAAAATAACACTGATGATTAAATAAATTAAAATGGGATCTTACACATGGAGCTTGTCGGAGGACAAAGTAAGAGGAAAGTTGTCGAAACTCTTCGACAAAGAGTCGACCACTCACCAAAACCGTTCATGATAGAGGAAGAGGAGAACTTGGGTGGAAGTTACTGAAGTATTGGAATGACACGTGTCACACCCATATACAACGACGAATTACATGTCAGATATTTTCATTTCCTATTTAAGCATAATTCATTGTCAGTGTTAGAGGTCGCATTCTGAACATTGTAAGAGAGATACTCTCAAAGTACCAAGCGTTAAGATAAAAGAGTCAATCTCAACGAATGTATGATAGCGTCCAATTTACCTTTTAAGCAATTTTATTTACCAAGTCATTTCAATACACTTTGTCATTTACTTCTTGCCTTTATTTTCCAAGTTATTCACCTTTACATAACAAACATTATCTAAACACCTAACACAACAAATAATCCCATGAACTCAACCACATTATGTTTTGGGATTTGTGTGGTTGATCCAACAAGTAAACCTTCTATAGTAGGCCAGAGACTATTCGTATGAAAATAACGTGCGAACAAATTAGCACACCTGGTGGGATGCGTTATGTTGAGTACATGCACTTACGTAGTGGTAAGATGGTTACACCACGTCCAAACAAAGAACCGTCTTATAAGAAAAATCCAGTTGTGACACAAACGACTGAAGTAGAGTTTGCTACTGCGTCAGCAGCGTCGACCGCTCATAGTGGACCTACCACCACTCTACGTCGACCCGAACCTGCAAGGCCAACAATAGGTGGGACTTCTGGGCAACCTTTTCCTAGTTTTATAATGCCCATGCCTCAAACATTAGGGATGCCACCAGACTTTATGTCGAGTTTACATAGCAGTGGTTCGATGTTTGAGAAAGGTTCATCATCGGCATTATCGTCATACCAAGGGTTATGAACCTTGGAAAATCAATTCAATCAATCTCCAGGGTTTAGTTTTTTTATCTCAGTCCGTTCCAACTTTCACCCCAAACTCCGTTGCAGTCATGAGGCAACAGATGGATGAAAGTAATCACGAAATGGTCCACATGCTGCCTCAACAGATGGGCACCATACTGAGACCATTAATACAAGATTCCACTCAAAGTTACCAACAATTGGCAACTCAGATGACATGAATAGGTGATTTCCAAGGTCCCCTAAGAACCTATGTCAACAAACTCCTCCTCATCGACCGAAAACACCAATTCGACAAGAAGATGTATATGACGAGATACTTGAATAACCACCACAGGAAGTCGAACATATACCCAGGGTTGCCCAATGGCCTCCCGTTGTGCTAGTTCATAGGGACTAGGATCCTGACTATATGGTCAGGCAGATTCGACATGATGCCATAATTGGGGAACCAAATTAGAAGTTATGGTCGAACGAATTATGGTTCGCAATTGGGCGAATCTAGACCTTCGACAACCAACATACACGTCCTTATTACCAGACTTTGTTTTATAAACGGAATTGGCCAGGGGGTGGAAGGTTCCAAAACTCACCAAGTTCGGTGGGGATATGGAGGAGTCCACCGTCGAACACGTTACCATATATCAAACCGAAGCTGGTGACATAGCGAATAATGAGGATTTGAAAATGAAATGTTTTCCAAGTTCTCTCACAAAAAATGCATTTACTTGGTTCACTACTGTCGCTCCCCGGATTTCCATCCTGGTACAAACGCGAAAGTGGCGCGGAAAGAGGTTAGAGTCGCCAGCCAGGCATTTTTATCTCGAAGGAACGGGAATGGTAATGCTGCACAAACCAGAAGAAAAGAAGAGGAAGGACACATGTCCTGCTAACCGAAGAGACTGAGTTCGGGAGTCGGTTACGACCTGGGAAGGTATTAGCACCCCAGATCGTCCGTCGTACCTGACGGGATCCACGCTTGCAAAGAAACTGTTTCAAAGGGTGAAGAAATGAAAGTTGCTGCAAAAGAAAAGGAACTGGAACTGGAAAAGAAAAGAAAAGGGAACTGAAAAAAGAAAGGAAAAGGAAGAATGCAGGGAAAATAAAGATTGTGCTCGAACGGGCCCTACCCCGCTGCCTACGTACCTCATCTGGACAATGAGGATCAGAGTCGTCGTAGTTCCCCTAACTAGGGGTGGAAAAGATTGCTTGTGAATTAAGGCTTGAACTGCCTATGTCAATGCTCAGGTGTTGCAGGCTCGGACGACGAGTGTGTTACCGTCTTGCAAAGTGACAAGTAGGAGCAAGTTCGCGGACAGAGCGAAGGAGATGAGAAAAGAATTCCCGAAGGAAAGACGCTTATTGTTTGTTTATGTTTTTTAGAAGCTTTTATGAGTGTGTAACAAGGAAGTGAACTCAAGCTCTTTTCCATGGAATGTGCACTTGTCACTACATTCCAAGATG
The DNA here is from genome assembly GCA_963966055.1 of Lathyrus aphaca. NCBI lineage: Eukaryota > Viridiplantae > Streptophyta > Magnoliopsida > Fabales > Fabaceae > Lathyrus > Lathyrus aphaca. The sequence continues at coordinate 553,355,577 of OZ014520.1, read as the reverse complement.
GAATAATAGAACAAGCACACTCAAGTAAGGAGAAGATCCCCAAAACTTGAATCCAGAGATTAGGGCTTAGGCTCACTAACTCATTAACTTATTAAGTGTTTTTGTATTTACAATGAAGAAATGTTTTTTATGATTTTCTTGGTGAAGATGATATCCTGATCAGACTTGTGCATCACAAGACAAGCTTGTACTATCCCAAGATGGGAAGACTACAAGTGTCTCATGGGATAAGGCTATTGCTCAAGATATCACTTCAATCTTTATTAAATGTCTTCTTTAGAGTTTTGAGATGAGAAGAGAAGAGAAACAAAAGGATCACAAAGGTAAAAGTCTAATGGGGGACTAATGAATCCTAAAGTTATCATGCAATGGTAATCCTAGGTTAGTGAGGTTTACCTATCCTACAGACGAAGGAGAGAAGAAAGAAGAACCAGAAAGAAGAAGAACCATGGTGGCCTAAGCACACCTCAAGTTGAGAAAGAATAAAAGAAGATGAGGAGGAAGAAATGAGATGAAGAAGAAATAAGAATGAGAGATGAGAACACAATGGAGTAAACGAACAATGCACAAACAGAGCCTACACCAGTAGGACTTCCAGATGCAGCAATATGCAAAGGTAGGATTGGGTCTTAGTGGTACCTAACGGAGAAGGTCCGTTGCCTCTTCAATACGTGCAAAAGAAATTCAAGAAGAAGTATCAAGCCCAAAACAAATTTATAAGTCAAGCACAATTATTCATTATCAGGATATCAAACAAAAAGTCAAGTGCAAGCATCCAACATCCAGAATTAAAACCGAGAATCAGTCCGCGCAAAACCAAAGTCTAAGTTCAATTGGTATTCAGAGGTCTCATTAGTCCAAACAAGATTACGGAAAAATTAATCACAAAGTCATCACCAAGCTTCATTCTCCGTTATCAACATCAAGCAAGAAAACCCTGCGAGAAAATGCCAAAACAAACTAGAACCAAAGATCAAATAACATTCTATTTAATTAAACTAAAAGAAATACTATATTGAAATTAATAATTAAAGTTAAGCTATAAAAAGTATAAACAGAGCTAGCAAAATTAAGATTAAAATAAAAATCTAATTTAAAGCCTAATCTTAACAAATATCAATTAAAAAAACTAAAAAATGATTAATAAAGAAAATAGTGGACAAAACCTAAAAAAATCTAACTAAAAAGAAAAGAACAAACAAGGGAACAAGGAGGGATTCCGTGTAAACTCAGGGGTGCTGGAAAAACCGTTGGGCTGGGTCCTCAAAGAAAGCCCAAATAAATGGATCACATCCAGAGGTGCATAAATGAAATCTGGCATGTGCAGTTGTTCATAGCTCAAAACCCGGTCCAAACAAAATCAAACAAAACTAAAAAAAGAAAAAAAAAGAAAAAAAAAATAAAATGGAAAGGGATAAGGTCAAGACGTAAATCCCAACAACAGAACGCGAATTCCAGAAGCAAAACACGGTCTTCTTCTTATCAACCATCAACGGCGCAAATCGCCGACCCAACCACCGTGATATCTCTCTCTCCTTCGCCGTCGATCTCAAACGAATTCGGCTTCTCGTCCTTTTCTCCGTCGATTTCCACCTCTCGCTTCTTCACAGCTTTTCCATCTCAGCTTCAACGAAGAAACGTCGCCGGTGAGCCAAAAAAAAAAGCACGATCCACCGCGCATCAAGCTACTATTATTATTGTTTTCGCTGCCGGTGCTTCTTAGATTCCGTCAAGTTCTGTCTTACCCTGTTGATCGCGATCTCTTATTCTTTTGCTCACAGATCCGGATCGGTTTCGATCCTGTTTTTCTCTTTCTGTGAGCTTCTAATTTGGTAATGTTTTGTTGTTGTTGGTGTGTTGATGAAGGTTTTTTTTCTGTTAAGGTTGAGAAGCTGAGATGGTTTTGGAGCAAAAGGTTTGGTGATGTTGTTGAAGATTAGAGTGAAGAATATGGTGGTTGAGTGTGACGAAAATAGGGGTGACAGTGGATTGGTTGAAGAGTTGGTTGCTGATGTTGAAGCTGGAGATGTTGTTCGGTTGTTGTTGTTGTTGTGAGGTGGAAGGGTTTCAAACGGAAACAACAGAAGGAGGTTAAGGGTGGTTTTTGCGGATTCTGGATTATGGTGGATGTTCGGTTAGAATGATGGTGAGATTGTGTAGTGTGCAGATTCAAAGATTGAATGGGATTGTATTGCTGAAGTTGTGGTATGAAGGTGATTTTGTGTTTTTAATTTTCAATTGAAGATGGTGATTTTTGTGTTGGCCTGAACGTTGAAGGTTGTTGATGGTGTGAGGATGGAGTTATTAAGAGGTTTTGGTTTTGTTAGAAACTGAGGTTGTTTTGTTGGTTTTTGAAAGGAATCCAAGGTTTGTCAAGGAAGAAGAGTGGATAATAATGAGAGTTGAGAGGCAGAAAATGAATTTTGTTGAGGGAGCTTTTCCGTGATGCTTTCTTTGTTTTCTTTTTGCTAAAGTATTAACGTGAGTAGTGTGATATTGAGTGGTGTGTGCTGCGTGAATGCATTTTGTGTGGGTGTCCCCTGTGTGTGTGTGTGAAAATTGTGAATGATGTAAGCATGTGTTTGTTGCGTGTGGGGCCATGTGAGTTGGAGAGAAGTTGTGGTGGAATAGTGTGGGGTCGAGAGGAATTGTTGGAAGTGTTATTCAGTGCTGTAGAATAAGGGAGCAATATGTCAAAGGATCAAAAAGAAAGAGAAAACAAACGGAGAGTGCACCAAGGAAACTTTGTTTGTTAAGAATGAGGAAAAAAATCATAGTGGTTGTGCATTGTGCAGGTGGGGTCCCATTGTACAAATGTTGCAAGCTGGACCTTATTTATTTTCTTTACTTTTCTCTTTGATTGTTGTTAATATTTTTGATGATAAATAAAAATGGGCCTTGGTGAGTGTTGATTGGGTTTCGAAGTTAAACAAGAAATTGAATATGGATATGGTGGAAATAATAGTATGATGAACAATGTATATAAAGAGTAGAAATGGATTTTGGGATAGTTTAGATATTTGAGTTTAAAAAAATGGAAATAGGTAAAAATAAAATGGATGTTATGGAAATGAACAAATGGTTAGAAAAAGGGATTAATAAAAATGGATGATATGAATGAATTTAAAGGTTGATTTATGGACAGGAATATTAATATGGATATGGGAATAGGATTAGAAAAATAATGATATATTCTATTTGGATGAGAATTTTGTGTAAATGATAATAATGATGAATAATGACAATTTGGATATAAATACTCATGGATCAAAGGTTTTTTATGGTTTGTGGCTATAAAATATGGATAGAATAAAAAAAGGTTTAATTTGGATAAATGGAAATGAAGTGATTACAACAAACACAACAATGAAATCTCGATTTTTCAACTCGAAACCAATCTTGCACTTTTTTCACAAACCACTAACTGACTAAATGAACACAACCGTCACCACACAAATCGCAACTGAAATGAACAACTCTCTGAATTAATCATCCTCTGATAAAATAACTCTTGGATCACTTTTTGAATATATCTCAATCGATTTCATGGAAAATAAATCCACAGATGAACACAACTGATCTTGCGACGATCCTGATAAACTTGAGAAAAAGTCCACTTGTACCGATAACTAGAAATTGAAGCGATCTCCTGATAGTTTGACCAAGATTAGATCGTGAACCAACAAACACACTTAATGAAAAAGAAAAAACTTGAATTGACCAGTTCACTGCTAATGATGGGCCTGATGCGGCAGTGAACAGTATTCAGGCGCGAAATCCTTAGAAACCACTAAATCAGGGAAATAAACCCTAATTTTGTGACAAGAGTAACAAAAACATGAGCCACTGATAGCTACATAGATAAAACCTTGAATTCCTTGCTAATCCACAAATAATGACATAAAACCCTATTCTTCAGGAAATAACGATCCCATGTCCTATGCACATGATATGAATTCTAAGTATTAATAATCTAATGGAAATGCAGATGAGATGCAAGCGAAAGGCAGACGAAGATAGAAAACCAGAGGGCAAATTTAGGGTGTTACAACTACATTACCCCCCACTATATATTCATACATGGACAAAACTAGAGAGATTGTTTCATGAACAATTTTACATGGGGTAATCTAAAATCAGTCTAAAAGAGCTAGCTAGTGTGAAATGAAAGACCACTAAATCAATGGACCAATATCTCAACAGGTTTAAACTTTTGAAAGCAAGATGCTTCACTCAAGTCCCTGAATATGAGCTAGTCGAGATGGCTATGGGTGGCCTAGATTATTCGATCAAGAAGAAGTTAGATACGCAATATCTTAGAGATATGGCACAGTTAGCTGATAGAGTCCGACAAGGCAAACGTCTAAAAGATGAAAAATCCAAGACTAACATATACATTAAGAAAGAAAAAGTTGCATACTTGGCAGCAAATGAATTCTCTTCTGACGATGAAGAGCTCGTCGATGAAAGCAAGGTTCACGTGGTTGAGATCAAGCTAGGGCCTCCTTACGCGTCTAAATTGTTAAAACCATCAAACAGAAAAAATCCTGTTGAAACTGGGAAAACAGATAAATACGTTGCAAAAACTTACACTTTCGATGTATCAAAGTGTGATGAAATATTTGATTTACTAGTAAAAGATGGTCAGATTATTATTTCTCCTGGTTTAAAAGACCCCCCACTAGAACAAAATAAGAAAATGAGATTTTGAAAGTTTCATAATTTCCTTGGTCATAAAACGTCTCAATGTGTTCTTTTCAGGGATTTGGTTCAGAAAGCTTTGAAGGAGGGCAAACTTCAATTTGGCGAAAACCCGAAGAAGCAACTCGACACTGATCCTTTGAAGTTCAAAGAGACATTTTACTTTGAGCTTTATGATTATATGAAGGTTGAGGCTACTAAAGGTCTCACCAATCCTATTACTTCTGAGTTCGTTGAATGCATGAGGGTCGAGACTACTGAATGTTCTAACAAAAATAAAAAGGAAGTATTAGAGCCAGTCTACCCTCAAGCTGGCGAAAATTTGACTGACTTCCAGGAAAATGCAAGGTAAGTGGGTCAAAAGCTATGTTGTGCCCAAGATGAAATGCTATTTTTAACGAAAAGGTTGCTGAGAGATATGAAGCTGGCAAAAAAGAGGCGATGCAGGGTAGTAGGCCTTTATTCCCAAGATTTGTGTTCGATCAAAGGGGTGCCCCTCGTCGAAATGAGGAGTATAGGAAGTAATTCCAGCAAACAAGATCCAAGACTTTTGTACCACCATCAGATACTCCACAAGAAAAGTGGGTAGAACCTGTGAATCAGAAAGGAAGTAAAAGACCAAAGTGGACGATTTTGGATCTTGAGAAGGAGGCTTACATCTCTGAGAAAAGGGTCGAACCTAGAGGCTACGTGGTTTCTCCCAACTACAGAGGGGAAACACAATGACAAGGACTCAATGGAGAAACTATCAGCGAAATAAAAAGGCTGGTAAATAGACTTTAACTTCACAGTTGAAACTTGTCGTAACAGCTCGACTAAAAAGGCAGTACCCAAAAGCAAGATGGATCGAAAAAGGAAAGATTATGGAAAATAACACAATGACTGTCAAAAAATAAAGGGAGAAAGGGGTGATGTCAATCCAAAGTGAAAAATGCACATCTGTCATCGAGAGTAAGAAGGAACCAGAGTACAATCCTCAATCTGATGAGAAGGAACCCCAAATATTCCCCCCAGTCTAACAAAGAGTACACTCCATCACCAGAAGATGACTTTGATGAGGATATGTATGATGACACTAATGACGATACATACAGAGATGATTTTGTCGTCAATTGTGGTGTTGTGTTAATATTGTCGGTAGAATATGACATGGTGTCAGAAGTTTCTGAAACATATGAAAAATTCATGTCAAATGAAACTGCAGAAGACAAGTTTTTATGTTACTACGTCATGAACAATGGAGTTGTCGAAGAACAAAGGGATGTGTTTGAAAGACCTAGTCCTGGGTTGATGTATCATCCGAAACCATTTGTCATCAAAGAAAGGTTCGACGATGTGGCTGTCAATAAGGTATTTGTAGATGGAGGGGTAGGTGTCAATTTAATGCCTCACACCTTGTTTAAACAAATTGAGAAAACTGAGGTTGATCTTCGACAACACAATATGGTGTTGTCAAACTATGAAGGGAAAACCAACAACATATTTGGAGTAGTCCAAGTCGACTTGGCCGTAGATACAACTACCAGATCAACACTCTTCATGGTGATTGATTCAAAGGCCAACTTCAACTTACTGTTGGACCAGGAACAAATCCATGGTATTGGGGAAGTTCCTTCCACCTTGCACTAGAGACAAAGCATTTGGAGAAAGGATAATATTATCGAAAACATTGAAACTGATCAGAGCTATTATAAGATCGACAAAACAAAAGGGGTAACGAAGTCGTTTGACCAACATTTAGCAAATATGGATCCTTTTGATGACATATCAGGTTCTTATACTTCTTTAGACGGTGGCCGCATCTTGAATTTAGATCCAGATCATGGATTTATTTGGGATGTTGCTGATGAAAAAATGGAGCCAGAAGAGAATCCATTTACGGGGTGGCCAATTGTCGATGAGAATGACTACTGAGTCAAAAAGCATGACTCAAATTTCGACCTATTTGACTGAAAACAAAAGAGAGTTGGCTTTAGAAGCAAAGAAGCAACCAATTTTTGTTAATAGAGCAAAAATTACAACACACACACACAAATGGCCAATCAGGCCAGACAACAACTTCAAAAAGCCGGAGGCTTGATTGCATTTATGACAACGAGCCTTTGGGGTTTGAGAAGGACCCATCAAACGAGTTACAGAGAATGCAAGCCCAGGACCCACTCGAAGAGATAAACCTGAGAGATGGGACCACAAAAGGCCCATGTACATAAGTACTAAAATTAGGTCGAAGATGAAGGCCAATTTGATCAATGTTTTGAGAGAATACAAGGATTGCTTTGTCTGGGACTATGGCGAGATGTCTGGCTTGAGTCGAAGTGTCGTGGAACATCGACTACCAATTCAACCAAGAAAAAGGCCAATGTGTAAACACCCCAAATTTTCCCTCACCCATTCACACCATGGCTTGTGACCATTTCATATGCATAAACACCATCATACCATCTCATATTATATTTTTGATTCACTGCATAGATTCTAAGTCATCTGCATCTAGGGTTTGTGATCTGAGCAATCCAAGAGCTTCTTGAGCCACTCCAAAGGCCATCAATCACTTCAAAGGGGTCCATATGTGTTCAAGTATCATATTATATCCTCTTAAAGTCAAGAATGTCAAAGAATCACAAGAACTGGGATTGGTATGGAAGCAGAGCTAGGCTAGACTGCACAGATGACCTAAAATTAGGGTTTTGGTTTCAGAGGCCATAACTCCAATTTTTTTGGTCATTCTTGTTTCTATTGGTCTCTATATGGTATAGGGAGTATGCATATCAATTTTCATGAAGAAATTCCATGGGGAAGTCATCTGATCAAGAGTTGACTTTTCAGACAAGTCAGTGCAAAATCAGGGCATCTGAGGCCCCCAATGACCCAACCAAGGGGTGATCTTCATCATTTTGAGTGTGTATGATCTTTATTTGATCATGGAAGAAGTTTGAAGTTCACAAAATTGAAGAATTTGAAGTTTTTGCAAAGTTGACTTTTTGGGCAAGTTTGACTTTTAATGAAAATGTCATTTTTATGCAACTTTTTCAACCCTTACTTTTTGATCCAAAAAAGCTTCAAATGGAAAAACTTTGGTCATGAAAGTTGTAGAATAGATCTTTCCCTTTTCAAAAAGTACAAGAACATGACCTAATTCATTTTGGATCAAAAGTTATGGTTCATCAAAGTTGGCAAAAATCACTAAATTTCAAGTTATGCACCAAATGGGAAACTTGCAAATTCTTGCACCTAGCATTCTATTGACTTCAAAATGACTTCAAAACTTCATCACATGGTCACACAACATTCAAAAATCAGAATGGGCCAAGAGATCATTCACTTTTGAGGCATTTGGAGCAAGACTTTTTCATGAAAAGCAAAGGCAAGCCAAGTTGCAAAACCAATGATAACTTCTCATCCACTTGTTGCCTAGCCTGCTGATCCATCCTAGCCTTTCTCCCTCACCTTGCTGTGCAGCCCACACCCTTTGTACTTAGCTAGAACATGACCCATGCTTTCTCTTACACAAAGTTGACAAAATTGCAAAAGCTACCATACCTATCACAAAAGGGCATGTCACATCTTCTGACCAATGAGCATTGTTTATACAAATCAAATGCAAGTTAAACATCAGAGGGAGCCAGCCTGAAACACACAAGAGCCCAACATCCTCATTTTCCACCCTTAGAGCAAAAGCTTTCGAAATTCTTCATACAAGCCACAAACACTCAAACAAACTTCACAGACCTTCTCAACACATCACCCTGATCACAAAGCACCCCCTAAATCAACCTGAAACTCAAAGAATCAAGAACACGATTCTCACCTGAGCTTGAACAGAACCTGTTCAAACTCTCAAACCAGCCAGCACAAACCTTCTCTAAACATCCAGAGTTCATAAGGGAGGTCATAGGAGTGGATTGCACAAAGGAAAGAAGCCAGAAAGCTGCAAACTGAAAGCTTCAAAACTCAGGTAGCTCAAGAACTTTTTTTCCAGAAATGAATTTTTAAGTTCTTAATAGCTTCTACATGCTTCCCTGATCATGAATATGTTGTTGGTTTTGAAAATGGTGAAGAGATGAGTATGTATGCAGTCTCTGAAACTTTTTGCCCTAGAACTAGATTGATTCGATTCTCTTTGTTTAGGAAAGATAAATGTTGTTTGAATGGGGGTTTTGATTCGTTTTTGAGTGGGGATCATTTCTGCTTAATTAGAATTTGTTTTAGATGCGTGTAGAGGGAGTTTGTGGTTTTGGGTGATCGGAGAAGATGACCGGAACACTGTTCCGGTCACCTGAAAGTCATTAAGGGTTGATTAGGGCTAATTAATTAGGGTTAGTGAGTTTGAATGCTGGCCCTTGGATATGGCGCCAAGTCAATGCGCGCGCGTGTGAGTTTAAATGAGGGCCCTTGGATCTGTTGACTTTTCTTTATTTCAGTTCAAATTCATTTTTATTTTCATTTAATTACATTGTTTTGTATATTTATTTAAAAATAGTAAAACCTTTTAAAAAATTCTGAAATTTTTTTATACAAGTTATTATTTGATTTCAGAACACAAAAATATTTTTATTTTCATTTTTTGCATTTAAAAAGTATTTTTAAATATTTAAAAGTTTATTTTTAATTAATTAATGAGAATTAATTAATTAAAAATACTTTTAGGTATTTAAAAATCACCAAAAAATTCATGAAACCTTTAAAAACATTTAGAAACATTGTCCAACCCTCAAACCAAATTTCTTTTTTGATCTTGATGCATTTTTAGATTTTTCTATGGAATTAAAATCATTGTTAGGCATTATTTTGATCCAAGCTTCCAAAAATCATTTCTGCCTAACCCTAAAGAGTTGGACTTTGGTTCTTTTTGCATTGTGTTTAGCATATCATGTAGTTTGTAGGATTAAATGGTCATGATTTGATCTTTCATTTTCCATTTGTTTGGCATTTTTCTTGTTAAGGAACCCTAAAACCCTAGAAAACTTAGGAAAATCATAACTTGAGTTAGGTTAAGAGTTGGAACTTCTCCTTTGGGCAGTGAGTTAGTATAGGATTAGGGATCCTTTGAGTGCAATTTCAAATTTTTATATTGATGTTTGCTTCTGATTTTGGTTTGTGTTTGATGCTTTGATCATAAACCCTAATTTGGGCTTCCATATGCATCCATCTTGCATTTGCTTGCACAACATGACTTGCCATAGCATTTTATGCATCCATTTGATTCACTTGACATCTTAAGACATATTGAAAGCATGTTTGATCATTGCATCTTGCATTTGCCATGTTGTATGCCATATGCATCTCATAACTTTTCATGTATGTTCATGTGTCTTAGCCTGCTTCATTTGCATCCATGAGCTTATATGATCATCACCATGCCTTATCTCATGTTTGCATCATCTCATAGCATCATTATCATCCCATATATGCTTCTGGTTTTGTTTCTCATCATGACATTCCATTTCATTTTGCATTGCATTGCATTTCTTTTCTAACTTTTCAGGTGGTAAGTAACTTTGGGAAGTGGATTTGCCTTCACTTCTCATACTTTCTTCTCATCTCTCTCTCTTGCATCCATGCTGCATTTTTATATGAATTTGAGATTGAGCTTGCTCATTCTTTTTCTTCTTACTTTCTTTCCTCAAGTGACTTGACTTCTTGAATGAAGCAAGTTACTTTGCTTTCTCCTTGCTCCTTTCATCTGCTTCCTGGTGGTTCCATTGAAGACTTCTCTTGTAAACCTCACAAACCTTAGGGACAACCAAGCATGACAATGATTAGGGTTTTGATTAGTCCCCCCACTTAGTTTTTACCTTTGTGTCTCATTGAGTCTTTCTTCTCACCTCATAATCAGGGACTAAACCCTAAAGGCTTTAAGGCTTTGAGATTAAGCTTATGCCTGCATCCTTCTATTAGGATGGAGTGTATAACTTTAATCCTAAGTGTTAAACCCTTAATGTGTTTAAATCTCTTAATCAATTCACTTAATAATCATCAAGACATCAAGCTTGTAACTTGGGCCTTGCATTAGGGTTCTAATTCTTCCTTAAATGGTTAAGAAGGACTAACCCTAGTGTTAATGGACAAGTCCCCCTCAAGTTGTCTTACAAACCCTAAAAATCACTTCATCATCATACCATCAATTAAAATCCACTTAACCAAGGGTTTGTTTTGTCATTAGTTTAATCCCTAATCATGGATTAAGTTGAGGAGCTTTCCTCAGCTTAAACATTCTCATCTATTATCCTTCTATTAGGATGGTGTAATGAGTCTGTTTAATCCTTGATTACGGCTTAACCTCATTACTTAACACTAAACAAAAACACCAAAAACATCTAAATAATCACAAGTGGGTTAATGATCTTAATCCTACATCAAAGGTGATTAAGTGTGAGAAGTTGACTTCACACTTAAGGTATTCTCATTCCCCCTAATCAGAGGGATGATGTGATGAGTTTACTAAATCCATTGGTTTAGGCTTAAGCTCATTAACTTATGACAGACTTTCAAGAGCAATAAAAGACTGAAAACTCAAAAACAAACAATAACCGTCTCCTCCGGGATTCTTTTCTCATCTCATTCACTCACAAACGAGAACTCGCTTCTTCCGTCTAATGCAAGACAGTTTGCACCTGGGCCAGACAGGTCATACACTTGAGCATAGATAAGCAAGCAGTTCACAAGTCAAATCATCCTTCAGTCTCTTTGGGTCGAACTACGGTGTTCTGACTTCCTCATTGCACGAGAGGATACGTAGGCATAACTTAACAGTTATCGAACAAAAGTCTCTGTACATTCCCCCTTCTCCAGCTTTACTCTTTTAGCCTCATGATCTTGAGCTTTATACTCCTGTTCTTACACTGGCACTGTATATATATCACACTTCACTTCTTTTACACTGACACCTGTACATTCTCTTCCAGCTCTTTTACACACAAATTGCACTGACACTACCCCTTTAAAACAAAAATCTTTTAAGCGTGGATCCCGTCGAGTACGGCGGACAATCTGGGTGCTAATACCTTCCCAGGTTGTAACCAACCCCCTTTCTCAGTCTCTCTGGTTCGCAACCGTCTTATCCATCTCTTTCTAGGTCTATGCAGCATTGCCTTTCCTCCGGGGTAAAAATGCCTAGCTGGCGACTCTTTTCATTCCCTGTGAGTTCACCCCTGTGTGTTCTCACATCCCTCTTTCGCCGACCGTTTGCGTCTGTACCTTTATTTGGGCCATTTCCCATTTATCGGGAGCGACAGCTTGGCGACTCTGCTGGGGACTTGTAAACTGTAACCAGGGCTTCTGGTTCTTTTTGTGGGTTCCTCCTAGCGCTTGTTTGATTGGTGTTTACTGGGGTGTTATGTGCTACTTGTGTTTGTATATTTGTTTTATTTACTGCTTTATGTACAGTTTTGTTTATTGCTTTCTTTATAGCTTTGTGCACATATATCATACTGTCATATTGTGCTGGCTGGATCTGTTTGTTGCTTTGGTGGGTGGGTGTTCCATTGAGAGTTGAGGTCCTATACCTGGGACCTGAGTGACACCTAGGCTAGAGTGGTTCATGTTCTTTCCCATTCCATTTCGGTCTGGTGCGGGAATATGAAACACAGTTCAGATATGGGTTTCTTCTTGAGAACTCTGTGCTGCAGATTTCCTGTAGTACTAGGGCTATCTGGGAAGCCTGCTAAGTCTGGATGACCTTTAGTACTGACCTTCAGAAACTGAGGTGAATTAGAGGAGGATCTTTTATGGTTATTGTAAACACTGTACCTCCGGGTTAGAAGTGTTTACACTTCTCATAACTGATCCAAGTCTGAGGATCCTTGTTTTAGAACATCACCTGTGAGGGGGTTGGGCTATTTACAGGTTTGCAGGTACCCTTGACCTCAGCATACCCTGTTACTTTGTTTTGATTAAGAGTACTCCACTTTGGAAACAGTTCTTGTGATTTTAACCCTGGACATGTGACTCTTTATTTGAGTCCCCCACCTTGGTTACTGGACTTGTGAACCTCCATCTGGATTTCTTGAACATATATGGACTTATATCAGAGCAGTCAATCAGATCCAGCTCAGTCACAAACCCTTGCATATCATTTGCATACATCCTCATTGCATCATTTTAACATGTGTTTATTTGTTTTTCAGGGTATCCATCCTATCATTTTGGCTTGGTTTTGACCCCTTCTTCAGCTTAGACCTGTCTTCATCAGCACTTGCTATCAGCCACTTGCTTCAGTCACCTGCACCCTCAGTCTCAGCCTATCAGTGGCCCATCTTCAGTATTATTCTCAGTCATCATCATCAGCACCCATTCTTCAGCAACATGGCACCTAAGAAAAGTAACATCTCCTATCACTTCTTTGAGCCTGAGCTAGCTAGCATCAGGAGGATTCAGACCCTGATTACTCCAGACCATATACCCTATTTCAGAGAACATTATGGAGGAATCCTTGATGTGGTATTGGATTTGGACCCTTCACAGAGGAGCTTGATACATACTTGCCTGCAGTTCTATGATCCCCCTCTGAGGTGCTTCACCTTTCAGAATTTTCAGTTGGGACCCTTGTTGGAGGAATATTCATCATTGGTTGGTGTACCTATCAGAGGTGGAATACCCTTCAACCCTGAGATGACTTTCCCTAGTAATGAGGAGATAGCAAAAGCATTATATCTGGAACCAGTTCTGATTGGGCAGAACCTGACAGCTAGAGCTGGAGTCTCTGGTTTTCATCTGGATTTCTTGACCTCTCAGGCTAGTCTGAAGGCCTCCTTGGGGGAGTGGAAGGCAGTTTGTGCTTTACTGGCCCTTAGCATATATGGGATCTTACTCTTTGCAGATGAGCCTAAGTTCATTAGTAAGAATGCGATCCATCTTTTTATCCTGAGGAACCCAGTACCCACTTTACTGGGAGATCTTTATTACTCTGTTCATCAAAGGAATGAAAAGCAAAGGGGAAGATTAGTAAGATGCTGTGCTCCTTTGTTCCATACTTGGCTGCTCAGGCATTTGCCAAAGACTGATGCATTCTTGAACCCTCACCAGCAAAGAAATTGGGCTAAGAGGCTTGTTGCTCTAACCTCAGATGACATCAGGTGGTGTACTCAGAGCACCAAAGGCAGAGCCATCATCACAAGTTGTGGGCAATTTCCCAATGTGCCTCTGATTGGAGTGAAGGGTTGTATCAACTACAACCCTCTGCTATTCAAAAGACAACTGGGCTATGCATTAGTCCATCCTCCTAAAGCACAGGATCTGACTGAGACCCTTTATTGTGAGATCAAGCCTAATCTGGCTATTGTTAGGCAGGCATCCTGGGCCTGGGACAATGTGCAGACTAAAGGAGTAACCATTCTTGGAAGATGCAATAATGTAGCCTCAGCCCAGTACTATGAGTGGTCTCATGCCAGGGCTCAAATTACTGGAATGCCCTTCACTATTGAAGATGTACCTGGACCCTCCACAGCACCACCTCCAGCAACTGTCAGCTTAGAGGAGTTTGAGAATTTGAAAGAGAGAAATGAGAAGCTGACTCAAGCTTTACAGAAGACCCTCTGGGAGAGGAGTGATGGTAGGTTGGATATTGAAAGGCTAGAAAGGCTAAGGGTGGAGCATCTGGCCAAAATTGAGAAGTCTGAGGATTACATTAAGAAGTCTAGGGCTGGAGAGCAGATCTTGAAGAATGCCTGCAAAGAGGCCCAATTCCAGAAAGCTAGGACTGATTTGTATCTGAAGGAAAGTCAGGCAAGGTGGGTCAGGATCACCGAAGCCCGTACTCAGGAGGACAAAAGGACTCAGGATAAGATTGAACAGATGGAAGCTAGTGCAAAAGAACAACAGGAAGCCCTGGCAGCAGCCCAGAGGGAGATCGCAGAGTTGAAGATCAGAGCTGGTGTAAAGAGGTCAAAGGACCAAAATCAACACAAGAAGCTAGCTGCAGCTGTTACTACAAGGAATCTCCTTATCAGGAATCTTACAGAGCGTCCAGCTGATCCTGTGACTGAAGCACTTCTCAAGGAAGTTCAGGAGGATGAGTTTGGTCTGGGTGTTTGACTTTTTGCTTGTTGTTGCTTTCTTTTCACTGTACTTTTCGTTATGTTGTATTTTTGACCCCTCAGAGGGCATGTATTGTAAGGAAAAACAAACTATGTATCATTTACTTTTTGTAATATATGTGTTGGTTTGTTTTATCTGAATTCTTCAAACAACATCAAAAGCATCTTCTTCAAGGGTCTGGAAAGGTCAAAACCAAGTGCCAAGCCGGATACCTTGGATGCAAATAAGCATACTACATTGCATACTAACCCTTTTGTTTTGTTTTGTAGGTTTTTGTTTTATTGTTACTAACTCTGTTGTGACCTCAGGAACTATTGCTCGACGTCGAGGGTTTCCATTCAACCGTCCACACAGATACCCCACCCGCAACAATCTTCCGGGCATACAGATGGATCAAATGCAGCAGGACCTTACAGAGGTCAGGAATCAAATGACCAACGAGAGGTTGGAAATGAGGAATCAGATGACACAATTTATGAAGGTGATGAACAATATGGCTCAAAGCCAGGAGAGGTTAAGAGCACTAGTAGAGGGGAGGAACCAGGAAGACCATCATCCAGGGACTGCTGGGACAAGCAACAATGAAAGAGTCCAACCTCATGTCAATCCCCCAGTCTTTGGACCCCACCAGCATCCAGAGATCAACATCCCTGTCAATGTGCAAGGGACTGCCACAGCAGGTAGAGTACTGCAAGAAGACCCCCAGGAAGATCAGTTCACAGTGATGGGAGCTGGGGAGGAAGCCTATGACAGAAGGCTAGAAGAGATTGCTGAGAAACTAAGGTCTTTGGAGTCCCAGAATTCTTTGGGATTTGATGTTATGGACATGGGTCTAGTGGACGGGGTCAGGATCCCCCACAAATTTAAACCACCATGCTTTGAGAAGTATAACGGGACTTCCTGTCCCCGGACCCATTTACAATCCTTTCTGGGAAGGCTGAAGGCCTATACCATGGACGAAAAGCTATGGATGTTTTATTTTGAGGATAGCTTAACTGGAGCATCGAGGGAATGGTACTCCCACTTGACAAGAGCAACCATTAGGTGCTGGAAGGACTTGGCAGAGGCCTTCATTAGGCAGTACTAGTACAACCTGGATATGGCCCCCAACAGGACCCTCCTGATGGGGATGTCTCAGTCATCCAGGGAAAGCTTCCGTGAATACGCTCAAAGGTGGAGACAGCTTGCTGCTGCTGTCCAGCCACCCATGTCAGAGAGGGAGATGGCTGATATGTTCATGAACACCCTCCAGGGGACTTACATTGATAGGCTAGCTGCCTTCTCATCTACCAGCTTTGCAGATGTAGTCATAGCCGGGGAGAGAATTGAAAGCCTATTGAAGATGGGTAAGATCTCAGACAACGGTGCAAGCTCGTCCAACAACCCAAGAAAGCCTTTTGCAGGCCCAAGAAGAACTGGTGAAACCAATGCTATCCACACCAACAGGGGCAGGCCCCAATATGTTCATAGGTCTGTGGCAGCAGTCACCATTCCCGCTCCAATTCATCCTCAACCAGCTTATCAACCTCAGCAACAAAATTACCAGCAACAAACTCAGTTTCCTCCTCAAAGAAATTACAACAACAGCAACACCAACAACAACAATCAGCAGAGACCATTCCAACAGAGGCCCTCTCAGGCCAATAGGGTGATCGATCCGATCCCTATGCCCTATGCCACATTACTGCCACAACTCTTGAAACTCAACCTAGTTGAGCTAAGGACGTTGGCACCTCCGGATCCTAACAGTCTGCCCAGAAATTACGACGCCAGCGCTAGATGTGCCTTTCACTCAAATGCACCTGGCCATAGTACGGAGAAGTGCAGAGCCTTGCACATGAAGGTACAGGACTTGGTAGATTCCAAAGCTTTAAACTTTGCACCACCGCCAAATGTTAACAAGAATCCTATGCCGCACCATGGTGGTCCCAGAATCAATGCTATTGAAGAAGACAAGCCATCTTACTTGATAACCAGTGTGGGTCAGATTTGGACACCCTTGGTGGAGATTAAAGCTCAACTCCTGGAATGTCAAATGTTCCCAGGATGTGAGTTAGGGTGTGCTTATTGCAACATTTCAGTGAATGGCTGTGATAACTTGAGGGATGGCATAGATGGTCTCATCCGGAGTGGCCTGCTTCAAATTACAACATCAATTCCTACCAATCCAGCAAGCTCATTAACAACAGTTCCAGAATCTACTACAACTGCAACAACCATTGTTCCAGACAACTCTTCAGCTTCATCAACAAATGCCTCATCTGTCATTTCAACTGACCAGATATCAACAAACGTCCCTTCTACAACTTCAGCACCCCTTCATTTGGAAACTCCTACAGCAACAACACCCATTCTTCCAGCAATGTCTCCTACAACATCAGCAACAAACAATGCAAGTGTTTCAACAGTTACAATTTATTATGATCCTGCCAATGATTCCGCCTACAACTCACAAAGTGCCACTCCTACCAGAGCACTAGTCACAATATATTATGATCCACAGACTATCACGGTTCCTTCCGCAGCTGCCATCAGTCCAGTCACTGTCACAGTGCCTGGACCAGTACCTTATGAAAGCAGTAATGTGATCCCTTGGCATTACGGCTCTGATTTATACTGCGAAGGACAGAAAATCACTTTCGAATCATCAACTTCTTCACCACAAATAGACAATGTGGGGGGAGGCGGAGGCTTCACTCGAAGCGGATGTCTTTTCGCCCCGCAAATTCAAAGACCCACCGCCGAAGCAAAAGCTGCTGCCAAGGCAAAAGGGAAGAGCATGGTGCAAGAAGAGCAGGTTGTTAGAGAAGCTTTGAAAACACCTTTTGATCAAGAAGTTGATGAGTTCATGAGAATCATCAAGAAAAGTGATTACAAAATAGTGGACCAGCTTCACCAGACGCCTTCCAAGATCTCTATTCTATCATTGCTTATGTGCTCCGAGGCTCATCGGAACGCACTACTCAAAGTCTTGCACGCAGCTTATGTGCCGGAAGAGATCACCGTCAATCAGTTGGAAGCTGTGGTCGGAAATGTTAATGCTAGTAATGGACTAGGGTTCACCAACACTGATTTGACTTCGGAAGGTCGCAATCATAACAAGGCTTTGCACATTACCATGGAATGTAAAGGTGCAGTTCTTTCCCATGTACTGGTAGACACAGGGTCATCCCTCAATGTCTTACCTAAAAAGGCCCTTGTGAAGCTGGAATATGAAGGATTGGCATTGCATCCCAGCAACTTAGTAGTGAGAGCCTTTGACGGTTCTAAGAGATCAGTTCTGGGAGAAATTGAGTTGCCTGTAACGATTGGCCCACAGACTTTCAAAACGACCTTCTACGTGATGGACATTCAGCCTGCCTACAGCTGTTTGTTGGGTAGACCATGGATTCACGCCTCCGGCGCAGTAACGTCTACCCTTCACCAGAAGTTAAAATTTGAGTGGGAAGGCCAAGTTGTTACTATTTGTGGAGAGGAGGATATTTTTGTTAGCCATCTGGCTACTTACAAATACATTGAGATGGATGGGGAGATCCACGAGACGATGAGTCAAGGGTTTGAGGCCCTGAATATTAATGAAACTTCTGCTGTACTCGGGACTTCCATGACATCCTACCAGCAGGCCCGGAAGGTGGTGGAAGAAGGAAACGTTCAAGGCTGGGGCAAACTATTGTCTGTGGAGAAGAAAGAAGATAGATTTGGGTTGGGTTACAAACCAACTCAAGAAGGTCAAACAGAGGCTGCCAAGAAGCCCAACTTTGTTAGTGGGGGGATGCTCACCCCCGATGCTGTCTACAACTTGGAAGATGAGTCGGAAGATGAACGCAACCTGGAAAGCTGGATTCGTCCAAAGATCCCGGGGAGCAGTATCTCAAACTGGTCTTCCCAGGAAATTATAAGAGTTACTCCTGCAGAGTAATTATTATTTCCTGTATATTTTAAGCATGCATCAAGTCTTGCATCTTGCCCAAGATGACAAGACTCATTTTGTAATCGGGCCATCTGTAATTTTTGTGCAACAAGATTAATCAATGAAATATCAGACATCTTTTGCAAACGAGTCTTTTTCTTTTCTGCTCACTGTTTTTCCATTTTTCTTTTTGTACAAAAAAATAAATGGCAATGTTTTCAAAATGACAACTTTATTTCACTTTTCTAAACAAGATTAAAATCAATCACTAAAATGAACAAACTGAACCCTTGCAGAGAGTGCCTTCCAGACAGCACCGACAACAACACGACTATGACTTCGTATGACTCTGACAATCCGATCAATCAAGCTGATGAAGGGGTTGAAGAAGATTATGAGCTTCCTGAAGAGCTAGCCAGATTGTTGAGACAGGAGGAAAAGGTTATCACTCCTCATCAGGAGGAGGTGGAAACAATTAATCTTGGTACAGATGAAGATGTGAAAGAGGTTAAAATCGGGGCCTGCTTACAAGACTCAGTGAAGAAACAACTGATTGACCTGCTTCAAGAATATGTGGATGTGTTTGCTTGGTCTTATCAAGATATGCCAGGGTTGGATACCGATATTGTTATGCATAAGCTGCCTTTAAGAGAAGAATGCCCACCGGTCAAGCAGAAGTTGCGCCGTACTCGCCCAGATATGGCAATGAACATCAAAGAAGAGGTACAAAAGCAATGGGACGCCGGGTTCCTTGCTGTAACTAGCTATCCACCGTGGGTTGCTAATATAGTACCTGTGCCTAAGAAAGACGGTAAAGTAAGGATGTGTGTTGACTACCGGGACCTAAACAGAGCCAGCCCGAAAGATGATTTCCCATTACCTCACATTGATGTATTGGTGGATAATACGGCTCAGTTCTCGGTATTCTCCTTCATGGACGGATTTTCAGGATACAACCAGATCAAGATGTCACCTGAAGACATGGAGAAGACAACCTTCATCACACCCTAGGGCACTTTCTGTTATAAAGTGATGCCATTCGGATTGAAGAATGCTGGTGCAACATATCAACGGGCTATGGTAACATTATTCCACGATATGATCCATAAGGAAATCGAGTGTTATGTGGATGACATGATTGCCAAGTCCCTTACAGAAGAAGACCACTTGGTAAATCTGCTGAAGTTGTTCAAGCGTTTGAGGAAGTATCAACTGAAGCTGAACCCCAACAAATGCACATTCGGGGTGCGATCTGGTAAGCTGCTGGGTTTTATCGTAAGCGAGAAAGGGATTGAGGTTGACCCTGATAAAGTCAAAGTCATTCAAGAAATGCCTGCACCAAAGTCTGAAAAAGAGGTTCGAGGGTTTCTAGGTAGATTGAACTACATCTCAAGGTTCATATCCCACCTTACTGCAACCTGTGAACCTTTGTTCAAGCTGTTAAGAAAAGAACAGACGGTCAGGTGGAATGAAGACTGCCAAAGGGCTTTTGACAAGATCAAGGAATACCTGCAAGAACCACCAATCCTTATGCCTCCAGTTGAAGGAAGACCTCTGATAATGTACTTGACAGTATTAGAAGAGTCAATGGGGTGTGTGCTGGGCCAGCATGACGAGTCTGGTCGAAAAGAGTATGCAATTTACTACCTGAGCAAAAAGTTTACCGACTGTGAACAACGTTATTCACTGCTCGAGAAAACTTGTTGTGCTTTAGCGTGGGCTGCTCGCCGACTGAGACAGTATATGTTGACCCACACCACCTTGTTGATATCAAAAATGGACCCAGTTAAGTACATTTTCGAGAAGCCAGCTCTTACCAGACGGGTTGCAAGATGGCAGATGATTCTCACAGAATATGACATCCAGTACACCTCTCAGAAAGCCATCAAGGGCAGTGTACTATCTGAATATCTTGCTGAGCAACCTATTGATGACTACCAGCCTATGAGATTTGACTTCCCTGATGAAGACATCATGTTCATAAAAGCGAAAGATCATGAAGAGCCTGTTCACACTGAAGGGCCTGACCCGGAAGAAGAATGGACTATGATGTTTGATGGGGCTGTTAATATGAATGGTCGTGGTGTTGGTGCAGTGCTCATTACACCTAAGGGAGTTCACATGCCTTTCTCGGCAAAGCTCACCTTCAACTGCACTAACAATGAAGCTGAATACGAAGCTTGCATTATGGGTCTTGAGGAAGCCATTGACCTCAGGATCAAGACATTGACTATATTCGGAGATTCAGCTCTGGTAGTTAATCAAACCAACGACAAATGGTACACCCACCAGGATCATCTGATACCTTACAGGGATTATACAAGGAGGTTACTGACTTTCTTTACAACGGTCAAGCTTGAGTATATCCCTCGGGACGAGAATCAGTTTGCAGATGCTCTGGCTACCATTTCGTCTATGATCAAAGTTCAAGCTGCCAACTTTGTACCGCAGATTTCAGTGTCCAGACTTGACAGACCAGCGTATGTATTTGCAGCAGATATTGTCAAAGATGATAAGCCTTGGTTCCATGACATTAAGTGCTTCTTGGAGGATCAAACATACCCATTTGGGGCATCGTCCAATGATAAGATGACCTTGAGAAGGCTTGCTGGTAGTTTCTTTCTGAACACTGATGGTTCCCTATACAAAAGAAATTTTGATATGGTACTCCTCAGATGCGTTGATAAGACAGAAGCAGACTTGTTGATGCATGAAGTGCACGAAGGTTCCTTTGGTACCCATGCTGGAGGGCATGCCATGGCTAAGAAGTTGCTAAGATCAGGTTATTACTGGATCACAATGGATGCCGACTGTTGTGCCTACGCCAGAAAATGCCATAAATGCCAGATTTATGCAGATAAGGTGCATGTGCCTCCCAATCCTTTGAATATAATGTCTTCACCCTGGCCCTTTGCCATGTGGGGCATTGATATGATCGGCAAGATTGAGCCAACTGCTTCGAATGGCCACAGATTCATCCTGGTCGCCATTGACTATTTCACCAAGTGGGTTGAAGCAGCCTCATATGCAAATGTTACAAGGCAAGTGGTAGCCAGATTTCTGAAGAGAGATATCATCTGTCGATACGGAGTTCCCAAGCGAATCATTACTGATAATGGTTCTAACTTGAACAACAAAATGATGGCTGAACTATGTCGGGACTTCAAGATCCAGCACCACAATTCTTCTCCTTACAGGCCAAAGATGAACGGCGCTGTTGAGGCGGCTAATAAAAATATCAAGAAGATTGTGCAGAAGATGGTAGTCACCTACAAAGACTGGCATGAGATGCTGCCATTTGCCTTGCATGGGTACCGCACGTCAATCAGAACATCCACTGGGGCAACACCGTATCAGCTTGTGTATGGTATGGAAGCAGTCCTACCAGTTGAAGTTGAATTACTCTCTCTACGAGTATTGATGGATGTTAAGCTGAACGAAGCAGAATGGGTCCGGTCCCGATACGAACAACTGAGTCTAATTGAAGAGAAAAGATTGGCTGCAATCTGTCATGGGCAGTTGTATCAGAAAAGAATGAAGAGAGCCTTCGATCAGAAAGTCAGACGCCGTGAGTACCAAGTGGGAGATCTTGTGTTGAAAAGAATCCTTCCTCCTCATACAGACCACAGGGGCAAATGGACTCCAAATTATGAAGGACCATTTGTAGTAAAGAAAGTTTTCTCTGGTGGAGCATTGATGCTCAGCACCATGGATGGTGAAGATTTCCCGTCCCCTGTGAATTCAGATGCAGTTAAAAAATACTTCGCATAAAAATGACCCGCTGGACATAAAAACAGAATGTAAGTCCAGGCAAAAATAGGGCATCCCGGCGAGTCAAAAACAGAATAAAAGACTCGGGCAAAAATAAGGGAAAATAAACAAAAAATGTACACCCGCTGAGTTGAAAAGCCGCATTGGACAGCTCAGGCAAAAATGGGTATCCCGATGGATTGAAAACCCGAAAGGGCGATCCATGCAAAATAAGGGAATAAGCGAACAACTGCATTCTGAGTTCGTCTGTATCATTTACAACTTGGTAAACCTCGAAAGGATCAAGCTCTATCAGAATCAGTCTTCTTCAGAAGGCAAGACGAGAAGAACGTCAAAAGTCATACGAGTCATAGCAAGAGGAAGCTCCTTCAAAGCGTCGTCAACATTGCCAGCATTTTGTTTCTCAATTTGTAACAACCTCCTCATTTCAGGAGATATGTTTCTTTGACTGTATCCTGCCAATTCAGGGCACATGAATTAATAAAAACAGATTTTTCAGTCACATAATGACTCGTATACTTTTATTTGCAAAAATGTCTGATGTCTTGAAGGAAACTGATTGCATGGATACAGATGCTAAATCTTTAAAAATAAAGAAAATAAAACACATGCTTGCAGGGAATATACTTACTCTCAGAAGTGTCTAACTCCTATGACGGAACCCCGTAAGGGATGCCTCGGGATTACTTGTACGTTTCTCTGTCTTTGCAGGATTGCAGGTATTCAAAAGCGCAACGTGGGGCATGAAAGCTTCACCCCAGCAAGCCGGAAAGTCAACACTCACTCAGTCTTAGCACTCAAGGTGTTTTCTCCCCAGCTGAGTTGCCACTTGCTGCTTCTCCCAGCCGAGTTGCCAATATTTCTTCCTCAGCTGAGCACAAAAGCCAGGGAATCATCCCCCCACAGAGTTTCAGCCTCTATTTAGAAGAGCAATGTACGAAGGAGTCACAACAGAGTAAAGAAAGCTTCTACAAACCCCCAGCTGGGTCCCTCATTACTGGAAAAGGCCTATCATTGGCCCACTTCCCCAAGCAGAATCGTTTCATCAGATTTACCAACGATCTCATCCCCAGTTGGGATGTTCACTTCAAACAGATCAACCAGAGATCTTCACAACATTAGGATCCGAACCCCGGATTGGTATCTTTTGGCATAATCATGGCATTCACATCATATTCACCTACAAAGCGTAGCATTCTGTCTAATATGGAGCATTACGGCAAAAATCAAACATATAGCATAATCATGAGTCATGGTCAGAAGCGAACATTTGTGAATATTATCAACTCATCAACGGTACGCAGATTACTCCCCAGATTCCCCAGCAAAAGCAGTTGCCTCACATTCACCAATACAAATACACACTCCTTGTGGCACCCGTCCGTGTCATATCCCCAACAGAAAGCCAAAGATATCCCCTTTGCACTCACAGATACTTGTATATATATAGCTTTCTTGACATCCGTCCATGTCACTCTCCCCAGTACAGTAATGTAAACATTCTGTATACCAAATATTTGTTTATACTACACTCTTCTCCTTTTGACACTCGTCCGTGTCACTCTCCCCAACAGTTACATCATTCATACTTTCTACTCATACTTATACAGATACTCGTCCGTACCTTGTATACATCATTTATATCCCCGCAGATTCGACACTAGTCCGTGTTCTTTGTTAACCAGTTGGTACTCGTCCGTACCATCATCTCAGAACATGCGTCAAGCGTTTGTTTCTACATGATACTCGTTCGTATCATAATCTTAAGGATGCTCGTCCGCATCTTTAATCCATACACTGTGTCTTCTTGAATATAGATACTCGTCTGTGTCTGCTATTCCCCAGAAGAGTTCTTTCAGATTCAACACTCGTCCGTGTTCCTTGTTAACCAGTTGATACTCGTCCGTATCATCATCTCTGAACATGTGTCAGTATTTGTTTCTACCTGATACTCGTCCGTATCATAGTCTTAAGGGTGCTCGTCCGCATCTTTAATCTATACACAATACCAAACACTTATACCTTTTATTTTTGGATTGTAAACACTCATCCGTGTTTACTATTCCCCAACATTATTTCTTTTTATCTGACATTCGTCCTATGTCATGATAAACCCTGAGAGCAGCCGTACCCTGCTAGGTGGTCGTCCTCCACCTCTTGATGGTCGTCCTCCATCGTGCTCGTCCGATGGCCGTCCCCATCGTTGACTCCTTCTATCCGACATTCGTCCTATGTCGTGATATTTAGCAGCCGTCCCCTGCTAGGTGATCATCCTTCACCTTTTGATGATCGTCCTTCATCATTTTATCCAATGGCCGTCCCCATTGTTGATTTTGGTTATCTGACGTTCGTCCTACGTCATGATAAACCTTGAGAGCAGCCGTCCCCTGCTAGGTGGTCGTCCTCCACCTCTTGATGGTCGTCCTCCATCATGCTCATCCGATGGCCGTCCCCATCGTTTACCTTTTTATCCGGCATTCGTCCTATGTCGCGATATTTTCGGCAGCCGTACCCTGCCTGGTGGTCGTCCTCCACCTTAGATGACCGTTCCTCATCTTAACCCTTACAGAGCAGCCGTCCCCTGCTAGGTGATCGTCCTTCACCTTTGATGACCGTACCTCATCATCTGTTTATTTCATTTATTCTTTAACCCGATGGTCGTCCCCGTCGTGGTCCCTTTTCTTTTTTAGCCCGATGGCCGTCCCCATCGTTGGTTACTTTGCTTTATGAACTTGATGGCTGTCCCCATCATTTTTCATTAATCCCCAGAGAATATTATAACTTTACTTGATGGCCGTCCCCATCATGATCCCTTTTTATCCCCAGCATGTCGGCCGTCCCCGTCATTGCTTCATTTTCCGCACTTTTCCCGCATGTCGGCCGTCCCCGTCATTGCTCTTTACCCAGCAGTCGTCCTCTGCTCGACGGTCGTCCTCCTTCGCCCACTTTACAATATACTTTACTTTCTTTTGAAATCTATATCCCTTTTCTTCTTCATTCTGTGAGTGCAAATTTTGGACTGTCTTTGGTATTCAACCACAAGTTATCTTGTTTGCCTGATAAGCCGTTGCTTACATCCTGCACAGCTAACTCATGTTTGAATAGGGGCAGCTGTAAACACCCCAAATTTGCCCTCACCCATTCACACCATGGCTTGTGACCATTTCATATGCATAAACACCATCATACCATCTCATATTATATTTTTGATTCACTGCATAGATTCTAAGTCATCTGCATCTAGGGTTTGTGATCTGAGCAATCCAAGAGCTTCTTGAGCCACTCCAAAGGCCATCAATCACTTCAAAGGGGTCCATATGTGTTCAAGTATCATATTATATCCTCTCAAAGTCAAGAATGTCAAAGAATCACAAGAACTGGGATTGGTATGGAAGCAGAGCCAGGCTAGACTGCACAGATGACCTAAAATTAGGGTTTTGGTTTCAGAGGCCATAACTCCAATTTTTTTGGTCATTCTTGTTTCTATTGGTCTCTATATGGTATAGGGAGTATGCATATCAATTTTCATGAAGAAATTCCATGGGGAAGTCATCTGATCAAGAGTTGACTTTTCAGACAAGTCAGTGCAAAATCAGGGCATCTGAGGCCCCCAATGACCCAACCAAGGGGTGATCTTCATCATTTTGAGTGTGTATGATCTTTATTTGATCATGGAAGAAGTTTGAAGTTCACAAAATTGAAGAATTTGAAGTTTTTGCAAAGTTGACTTTTTGGGCAAGTTTGACTTTTAATGAAAATGTCATTTTTATGCAACTTTTTCAACCCTTACTTTTTGATCCAAAAAAGCTTCAAATGGAAAAACTTTGGTCATGAAAGTTGTAGAATAGATCTTTCCCTTTTCAAAAAGTACAAGAACATGACCTAATTCATTTGGATCAAAAGTTATGGTTCATCAAAGTTGGCAAAAATCACTAAATTTCAAGTTATGCACCAAATGGGAAACTTGCAAATTCTTGCACCTAGCATTCTATTGACTTCAAAATGACTTCAAAACTTCATCACATGGTCACACAACATTCAAAAATCAGAATGGGCCAAGAGATCATTCACTTTTGAGGAATTTGGAGCAAGACTTTTTCATGAAAAGCAAAGGCAAGCCAAGTTGCAAAACCAATGATAACTTCTCATCCACTTGTTGCCTAGCCTGCTGATCCATCCTAGCCTTTCTCCCTCACCTTGCTGTGCAGCCCACACCCTTTGTACTTAGCTAGAACATGACCCATGCTTTCTCTTACACAAAGTTGACAAAATTGCAAAAGCTACCATACCTATCACAAAAGGGCATGTCACATCTTCTGACCAATGAGCATTGTTTATACAAATCAAATGCAAGTTAAACATCAGAGGGAGCCAGCCTGAAACACACAAGAGCCCAACATCCTCATTTTCCACCCTTAGAGCAAAAGCTTTCGAAATTCTTCATACAAGCCACAAACACTCAAACAAACTTCACAGACCTTCTCAACACATCACCCTGATCACAAAGCACCCCCTAAATCAACCTGAAACTCAAAGAATCAAGAACACGATTCTCACCTGAGCTTGAACAGAACCTGTTCAAACTCTCAAACCAGCCAGCACAAACCTTCTCTAAACATCCAGAGTTCATAAGGGAGGTCATAGGAGTGGATTGCACAAAGGAAAGAAGCCAGAAAGCTGCAAACTGAAAGCTTCAAAACTCAGGTAGCTCAAGAACTTTTTTTCCAGAAATGAATTTTTAAGTTCTTAATAGCTTCTACATGCTTCCCTGATCATGAATATGTTGTTGGTTTTGAAAATGGTGAAGAGATGAGTATGTATGCAGTCTCTGAAACTTTTTGCCCTAGAACTAGATTGATTCGATTCTCTTTGTTTAGGAAAGATAAATGTTGTTTGAATGGGGGTTTTGATTCGTTTTTGAGTGGGGATCATTTCTGCTTAATTAGAATTTGTTTTAGATGCGTGTAGAGGGAGTTTGTGGTTTTGGGTGATCGGAGAAGATGACCGGAACACTGTTCCGGTCACCTGAAAGTCATTAAGGGCTGATTAGGGCTAATTAATTAGGGTTAGTGAGTTTGAATGCTGGCCCTTGGATATGGCGCCAAGTCAATGCGCGCGCGTGTGAGTTTAAATGAGGGCCCTTGGATCTGTTGACTTTTCTTTATTTCAGTTCAAATTCATTTTTATTTTCATTTAATTACATTGTTTTGTATATTTATTTAAAAATAGTAAAACCTTTTCAAAAATTCTGAAATTTTTTTATACAAGTTATTATTTGATTTCAGAACACAAAAATATTTTTATTTTCATTTTTTGCATTTAAAAAGTATTTTTAAATATTTAAAAGTTTATTTTTAATTAATTAATGAGAATTAATTAATTAAAAATACTTTTAGGTATTTAAAAATCACCAAAAAATTCATGAAACCTTTAAAAACATTTAGAAACATTGTCCAACCCTCAAACCAAATTTCTTTTTTGATCTTGATGCATTTTTAGATTTTTCTATGGAATTAAAATCATTGTTAGGCATTATTTTGATCCAAGCTTCCAAAAATCATTTCTGCCTAACCCTAAAGAGTTGGACTTTGGTTCTTTTTGCATTGTGTTTAGCATATCATGTAGTTTGTAGGATTAAATGGTCATGATTTGATCTTTCATTTTCCATTTGTTTGGCATTTTTCTTGTTAAGGAACCCTAAAACCCTAGAAAACTTAGGAAAATCATAACTTGAGTTAGGTTAAGAGTTGGAACTTCTCCTTTGGGCAGTGAGTTAGTATAGGATTAGGGATCCTTTGAGTGCAATTTCAAATTTTTATATTGATGTTTGCTTCTGATTTTGGTTTGTGTTTGATGCTTTGATCATAAACCCTAATTTGGGCTTCCATATGCATCCATCTTGCATTTGCTTGCACAACATGACTTGCCATAGCATTTTATGCATCCATTTGATTCACTTGACATCTTAAGACATATTGAAAGCATGTTTGATCATTGCATCTTGCATTTGCCATGTTGTATGCCATATGCATCTCATAACTTTTCATGTATGTTCATGTGTCTTAGCCTGCTTCATTTGCATCCATGAGCTTATATGATCATCACCATGCCTTATCTCATGTTTGCATCATCTCATAGCATCATTATCATCCCATATATGCTTCTGGTTTTGTTTCTCATCATGACATTCCATTTCATTTTGCATTGCATTGCATTTCTTTTCTAACTTTTCAGGTGGTAAGTAACTTTGGGAAGTGGATTTGCCTTCACTTCTCATACTTTCTTCTCATCTCTCTCTCTTGCATCCATGCTGCATTTTTATATGAGTTTGAGATTGAACTTGCTCATTCTTTTTCTTCTTACTTTCTTTCCTCAAGTGACTTGACTTCTTGAATGAAGCAAGTTACTTTGCTTTCTCCTTGCTCCTTTCATCTACTTCCTGGTGGTTCCATTGAAGACTTCTCTTGTAAACCTCACAAACCTTAGGGACAACCAAGCATGACAATGATTAGGGTTTTGATTAGTCCCCCCACTTAGTTTTTACCTTTGTGTCTCATTGAGTCTTTCTTCTCACCTCATAATCAGGGACTAAACCCTAAAGGCTTTAAGGCTTTGAGATTAAGCTTATGCCTGCATCCTTCTATTAGGATGGAGTGTATAACTTTAATCCTAAGTGTTAAACCCTTAATGTGTTTAAATCTCTTAATCAATTCACTTAATAATCATCAAGACATCAAGCTTGTAACTTGGGCCTTGCATTAGGGTTCTAATTCTTCCTTAAATGGTTAAGAAGGACTAACCCTAGTGTTAATGGACAAGTCCCCCTCAAGTTGTCTTACAAACCCTAAAAATCACTTCATCATCATACCATCAATTAAAATCCACTTAACCAAGGGTTTGTTTTGTCATGAGTTTAATCCCTAATCATGGATTAAGTTGAGGAGCTTTCCTCAGCTTAAACATTCTCATCTATTATCCTTCTATTAGGATGGTGTAATGAGTCTGTTTAATCCTTGATTACGGCTTAACCTCATTACTTAACACTAAACAAAAACACCAAAAACATCTAAATAATCACAAGTGGGTTAATGATCTTAATCCTACATCAAAGGTGATTAAGTGTGAGAAGTTGACTTCACACTTAAGGTATTCTCATTCCCCCTAATCAGAGGGATGATGTGATGAGTTTACTAAATCCATTGGTTTAGGCTTAAGCTCATTAACTTATGACAGACTTTCAAGAGCAATAAAAGACTGAAAACTCAAAAACAAACAATAACCGTCTCCTCCGGGATTCTTTTCTCATCTCATTCACTCACAAACGAGAACTCGCTTCTTCCGTCTAATGCAAGACAGTTTGCACCTGGGCCAGACAGGTCATACACTTGAGCATAGATAAGCAAGCAGTTCACAAGTCAAATCATCCTTCAGTCTCTTTGGGTCGAACTACGGTGTTCTGACTTCCTCATTGCACGAGAGGATACGTAGGCATAACTTAACAGTTATCGAACAAAAGTCTCTGTACATTCCCCCTTCTCCAGCTTTACTCTTTTAGCCTCATGATCTTGAGCTTTATACTCCTGTTCTTACACTGGCACTGTATATATATCACACTTCACTTCTTTTACACTGACACCTGTACATTCTCTTCCAGCTCTTTTACACACAAATTGCACTGACACTACCCCTTTAAAACACAAATCTTTTAAGCGTGGATCCCGTCGAGTACGGCGGACAATCTGGGTGCTAATACCTTCCCAGGTTGTAACCAACCCCCTTTCTCAGTCTCTCTGGTTCGCAACCGTCTTATCCATCTCTTTCTAGGTCTATGCAGCATTGCCTTTCCTCCGGGGTAAAAATGCCTAGCTGGCGACTCTTTTCATTCCCTGTGAGTTCACCCCTGTGTGTTCTCACATCCCTCTTTCGCCGACCGTTTGCGTCTGTACCTTTATTTGGGCCATTTCCCATTTATCGGGAGCGACACAATGAAGCAACAACCTCATCGATTTGGAGAAAGTGTTGTTGGGAAGTTTTAAGGAAGAAGTTATAGAGAATTTAATATTATTATTATTATTATTATTATTATTATTATTATTATTATTATTATCAATTTAAGATTATTATTATTATTATTAATTTAATAGGCGAGTATTAGTAAGT
The DNA here is from genome assembly GCA_963966055.1 of Lathyrus aphaca. Classification (NCBI taxonomy): domain Eukaryota; kingdom Viridiplantae; phylum Streptophyta; class Magnoliopsida; order Fabales; family Fabaceae; genus Lathyrus; species Lathyrus aphaca. The sequence continues at coordinate 553,325,000 of OZ014520.1, read as the reverse complement.
GATGTAAATAATAAAATTAAATAAATAAATTCATAAATATTATTATTATTATTATTAATAATTTAACTGGTGAGTAAATTTTGGAGAAAGTTTTGAAGGGAAATTTTAAGGAAGAAGTTATAGAAATTTTATTATTATTATTATTATTATTATTATTATTATTATTGTGGAATCAAGATTTTTAAGACCAACTTATATTTTGATGAAGACAAACCACTTGACAAGAAGACAAAGGTGTTCATTCATTTTAAAAGCATAATGTTAAAGTGAAGAATCGGGACAAAGAATTGATATGAAGAACAATCTCCTTTGAAGGTATAATGAAAATCTTCATTAAATATTAAAGTCCTAGTTGCACAATTTAATCAAAAATCATTTGCATCGCATGATCACACTTTCAAAATTTTATTTTCAATTTTTTTTCTAAGTTTATGGCCAGAGCAATCGATTGCACCCTTTGCAACAATCGATTGTATGCTCAATTTTTAACCCATTTTTGGCCTTTTTTGTGGTGCAATCGATTGGTCCTTTTAGTGAAATCGATTGCATGCTTAAAAATTCAAATTTTGTGTGTTTCTGTTTGTGATGCAATCGATTGCTGCTAAGGTGCAATCGATTGTTCACTGTGCATTTTTGAAAAATTGCACCTCTTCATCCAATCTTTCATAATTTGTTTCCAATGAATCATGGCAATTGTTCATGATATTTTATGAAGAATTGCATGATGTTTCAAGGGGTTCTTATTATCATATAAATACAATATCTTTCAATTTTTCAAAATAACCTCTTTCAAAATCTCTTTCTTAAAAACTTTGCAAAAACTTTCACTTTCCACATTTTGAACAAGTTATTTTTCATAAGAATTTTCTACATATTTTCATATCATTTGAACATAAAATCTTGAGCAACAAAGTCTTAAATAGTTGTGGAAATTATCATTGAAAGAGAAGATCAATCATATTATTGATAAAAACATTGTATATACAACTTTCATACTCATTGTAAATCAACCATTGTAATTACTTCCCTTGCTATTCAGGATTGTTGAAAGCAAGTGTATGCATTGAAGAGGATTGTTCTTCTTGCACTTAGTGTTCAGATTTTAAAGGTGTTAAGAGCCTTTGATCTCCCTATATGTAGATAGTAAGCATCACCATTGGTGTGAATAGGTTGTACAATAATTCTAACTATAGTGAAATCTCTTTTGGTTGGAAAGGGTGTCATACCCTAAATTTTGACCAGAAATTTTTCGACTTTTGTTCATTTAGACATGTTATCGCCGGTTTATCGAAAGTCAATTATTTTGCATTTTTAAGTTAAAACATTTCTTTAATCATACATTTCACCATCCCGATTGTCATCTTTTATTTATTAGAATTTGTTTCTTTTTAAATAAGAATGTTTGTTTGTGTTTTAATCATTTTTGTGTAGATCTTTTAGAATTTGATCCAATCTTAAAATTTTAGTTAGAATATTTTGTCACACTTTGTAATTCAGTTATGTTTATTTTTTTTAGTTAAATATTTATTTTAGATTATTTTTAGAGTTTAACTTAGTTTAATTGTAATTTTAATACTAATTTCTAAGTTAATGTAATTTTAAAATGTGAGTTTAGTTTATATTAGATTGTTTAGAACTATTTTCCAATTTAATTTTAATTTAGGTTAATTTCAATTTAGTTAATTAATTTAGTTTAAATATTTCAATTTGGTTTAATTACATTTTTAGAGATTAGTTTTTATTATTTTAACTATTTATTTTTCTCTAATTTATATTTAGGTTAATTTATTTTATAAAAATAGAATATAGTTTATGTAACTAGTCTTTAGATTTAGTTTGGTTCAAATATTATTGTGACTCCCCATGCTTTCTCCATCAATCTTAATCCTATTACTTTTACAAGCAAAAGTGCAAGGATAGCCTGCTCCAAGCATCATAGCATCATAGGGCCTCCCCTTTCCCATTTGGATCTAATCTTTGACCAAAAGGTTTATGCATAGATCTGTTCAAAAAGGCTGGCACAAAAGGGAAGAAACAGGAGAAACAGAACGGCCTTGCAAAGACAGGACACCAAAAACATCACACACGGGGAAAGCAATCTTTTGGGGTTGTCTACTTCAGTCAAGCAACTGCTTGATTGCAGGGGACCTTTTCTCTCTTCATTGATTATCAACAACCAAAAAACCACAGACCCCTGTCTTCAAAAAGAGCTTTCGGCCATTTCAAAAAGACCCTCTCCTCCAGAACAGAGCGAAAAATCAAAAAAACAACACCCTTCGGCCCTCACCTTTTTTAACCAGACTGATAACCACAAAAGAAAGGGCAACCATAAACAGAGCCAACCACCACCTGCAAACAAAAACACACAACCTCAACAACACAGCACCGACAACACAGCACCGACATTCACCTTCATACACCTTCATCATCTGTGTAAACTAAACCAACAACCTTCAAACCTTCACATAAATCTCACACACAAACCACAGATCAAAACAAAGAAGAGAAGAAGGTGTTGAAATCTTAGAACCAAACAGAAAACAGAAATAGAAGAAAGAGAGCGAAATCGAAACTGAAGCTCACCGAAGAAGAGAAAGGGTTACCGCGATTTGAATCGGAAAAAGGAGTTAACCGCGTGAACACCGGCGACGGCGGATTTTGGATGAAGGAGAGGGCCGTTTCCGTTTCTACACCGACGATCTTGAGGAGCACAACGCATCCTTTGCTTTAGCGGCGGCTCGCGAGGGAGAAGAAGATCGTCGGAGATAAATCGAGAGAAGGAGGTCTGTCGCCGGTGATGGACTACGACACGGCGGAGATTCCTGTCGTTTAATAGAGAGTTATCAGCGGCGGAGATGCAAAGAAGCTTCCATAGCAACGATTTCGGTGGAGTAAGCGATCTAAAATCGATGAAAGCCGCGAGATGTCGTGCAAGATTAGAAGCAGCTTTTGAATTTATTTTCTTATTTTGACCGTGTTGAGGGTGGTTTCTTCATAGTCGCTCAGAGGGGTTCCACTTTTGTTTTGACGTTGATTTTCGAGAGAAGAAGAAGAATATCAATTTTGTTTAATTTGTTTTTTCTTCTGTTGTTCCGTTTCACAAACCCTTATTGTTTTCTTTTAATTTGTTTATTCTTTTCATTTTGTTTGCTGTATTGCAGTGTGGTTTGGGCTATGAGCCCAAGGTAATTCTGTTTCACCCTGCACCCCCATTGCCTGCGCTCTCTCTCTCTCTCTCTCTCATGCTGCTGTCTTGCTGTTGGGCCAACAGCTGGGCCCAGGAAGACTCTTCTTTGGATCACGAGCCCGCGTGTGGCACCAGCCTCCCTCCCTTTCTATTTTTCATTTGATTTTAGAACATTGTTAGATGTATTTAGGTTTTTTTTCTTTTTTTAAATTGGTTATAGTTTTCTTTAATTATATTTCTATATATTTGTCTTAGTTAATATTTGTAAAAGGTTTAGGATTTATTTTTAGAATTTTTGTGTTTGTTATTAATATTAGTATAGTTTAGAGTTTTGTTAATTGTTTATTTTAAAATTTGAGTTAGAAGTTTATTAATATTTGTTTTGTTAGAATTGTAGTTAAACTTTTATAGCTAATTAGTTCCTAATTAATATTAAGTTTTTTTTAAGAATTTGGTTGGAATTGGATTATTCATTTTTATTTTGTTTAACTAAGTTCGATTTTGTTTAATCTTGGTTGTAGTTTTTTTGTTTGATGTTTTGTAGGTTCATTGTCCAATTTCAATTTTGGCGGATGTAACTTGACGATGACCTTATGATTAATTCTTTCTTGTGATCTCGGTGCACTTAAACCTTGGCATTTTATGAACCGATTTTTTTGATGTTAATCCTTGTTTCTCTCTGATTGGTGAATCCGTTTTGGAGTTGATACTTTTTCTTGATATTTCTCTTGTGCGCGTATTGAAGAGGCAACGGACCTTCTCCGTTAGGTACCACTGATGGCCCGATTGATCTTATTGCATGCTGTTGCATCTGGAAGTCCTACTGGTGTAGGCTCTGTTTGTGCATTGTCTGACTTCTCCATATCGCATTCTCATCTCTTTATCTTATCTCATCTTCATATCACATTCTCATCTCTTTATCTTGTTTCTTCTTCATCTCATTCTTCTTCCTCTCTTATTCATTCTCGACTGGAGGTGTGCCTAGGCCACCATGGAGCTTCTCCTTTCATTTTTTCTCTTCTTATTTCTTCTCCTCCTTTAGGATAGTAGACCTCACAAACCCTAGGGCTTCCAAGCACGATAACAATTAGGATTGATTAGTTCTCCCCACTTAGTTTTACCTTTGTGTCTCTTTTGAGTCTTCTCTTCTCATCTCATAATCAGGGACTAAACCCTAAAGGCTTTAAGGCTTTGTGATTAAGCTTATGCCTGCATCCTTCTATTAGGATGGAGTGTATAACTTTAATCCTAAGTGTTAAACCCTTAATGTGTTTAAATCCTCTAATCAATTCACTTAATAATCATCAAGACATCAAACTTGTAACTTGGGCCTTGCATTAGGGTTCTAATTCTTCCTTAATTGGTTAAGAAGGACTAACTCTAGTGTTAATGGACAAGTCCCCCTCAAGTTGTCTTACAAACCATAAAAATCACTTCTTCATCTTACCATTAAATAAAATCCACTTAATCAAAGGCTTGTTTTGTCATGGGTTTAATCCCTAATCATGGATTAAGTTGAGGAGCTTTCCTCAGCTTAAACATTCTCATCTATTATCCTTCTATTAGGATGGTGTAATGAGTCTGTTTAATCCCTGATTATGGCTTAATATCATTACTTAACACTAAACAAAAACAACAAAAAACATCTTAATAATCACAAGTAGGTTAATGATCTTAATCCTACATCAGGGTGGTCAAGTGTGAGATGCTGACTTCACACTTAAGGTATTCTCATTACCCCTAATCAGAGGGAGGATGTGATGAGTTTACTAACCCATTGGTTTAGGCTTAAGCTCATTAACTTATGACAAACTTCCAAAAGCAATAAAAGATTGAAAACACAAAAACAAACAATAATCGTCTCCTTCGGGATTCTTTTCTCATCTCATTCACTCATAAACGAGAACTCGCTTCTTCCGTCTAATGCAAGACAGTTAGCACCTGAGCCAGACAGGTCATACACTTGAGCATAGGCAAGTAAGCAGTTCACAAGTCAATTCATCTTTCAGTCTCTTTGGGTCGAACTACGGTGTTCTGACTTCCTCATTGCACGAGAGGATACGTAGGCATAACTTAACAGTTATCGAACAAAAGTCTCTGTATATTCCCCCTCTTTCAGCTTTATTCTTTAGCCTCATTATCTTGAGCATTTCACTCCATTCTTACACCGACACTTCATTTATACACTTCACTTTACACTGACACCTGTACATTCTTTTCCAGCTTTTATACACAAATTGCACTGACACTACCCCTTTAAAACACAAATCTTTTAAGCGTGGATCCCGTCGAGTACGACGGACAATCTGGGTGCTAATACCTTCCCAGGTTGTAACCAACCCCCTTTCTCAGTCTCTCTGGTTCGCGACCGTCTTATCCATATCTTTCTAGGCTTATGCAGCATTGCCTTTCCTCCGGGATAAAAATGCCTAGCTGGCGACTCTATTCATTCCCTGTGAGTTCACTCCTGTGTGTTCTCACACCCTCCTTTCGCCGACCGTTCGCGTCTGTACCTTTATCTGGGTCATTCCCATTTATCGGGAGCGACAGCTTGGCGACTCTGCTGGGGAACCTTATACTGTAACCAGGGCTTCTGGTTCTTTTTGTGGGTTCCTCCTAGCGCTTGATTGATTTGCGTTTACTGGGGTGTTATGTGCTATTTGTGCTTGTATTTGTATTTATTTTTGCTTTATGTACAGTTGTTTTATTGCTTTCTTTACAGCTTTATATACATCATACTGTCATACTGTTTTGGCTGGATCTTGTTTTGTTGTTTTGATGGGTGGGTGTTCTATTGAGAGTTGAGGTCCTATACCTGGGACCTGAGTGACACCTAGGCTAGAGTGGTTCATGTTCTTTCCCATTCCATTTCGGTCTGGTGCGGGAATATGAAACACGGTTCAGATATGGGTTTCTTCTTGAGAACTCTGTGCTACAGATCTCCTGTAGTGCTAGGGCTATCTGGGAAGCCTGCTAAGTCTGGATGACCTTTATTATGACCTTCAGAAACTGAGGTGAATTAGAGGAGGATCCTTTATGGTTATTGTAAACACTGTACCTCCGGGTTAGAAGTGTTTACACTTCTCATAACTGATCCAAGTCTGAGGATCCTTGTTCTAGAACACCACCTGTGAGGGGGTTGGGTTGTTTACAGGTTTGCAGGAACCCATGACCCCAACATACCCTCATTACCAGTGTAGTCTTATGTTTTGATCTGGTCTCTATGATCCTGGAGTTCTTCAACCTTTGGTTCTCGGTTACTATTTTGGGTTATTATGCAGATCTTGTGGTTACAGACACTTGATTCTTGGCAGTATTCCAGATTCCAGGCAGTTTCCAGCTGTGATCCCATGTCTTTGCATCTTTTGCATTATCATTTTGCATTTCACATTTGCATCAGCATTGCATTTCCTTCTTCCAGAGAGCTCATCCTTCCTCTTTTGTCCATGACAAGCTAGCTAATTTCCCGGTACTCAGTTTGAACAAGTGTTAACTGTTGGAAGACGACAGTGTTTGAAGGAAGATTGAGCAGTGTTAAGAGGTAAAGGGTCAGATTGAAAGCCGTCAGTAGCTATGTCAGAGAACAACCGTCAGAATGTTGAGTTTCCACCTGGTTTCACTTCAATGACCAATCCATTGTATGGTCTTTCTCCTGATGAGGATCTTCCACAAGTGAACAATCTTGCTCAAGCTCAGCCTGCACAGACCCGAATCGTGAATCAGAATGTACCTGAACCATCTGCTGTCCGAGGTGGACCTTCATCTTCTTTTGATACTACAAATTATCAGAGTTTTGCCTTCCCCATGCCGAACTTCCAAGGGGAAATGCCTCTTGTGAAAACCAAGGATCCACAAGTTATTGATCCTGCTGAAAGGTTTCGTGTGTTGGAGGAGCAACTCAAAGCCTTATCGGATCCTGATGCCTTTGGTTTTGATGCTCTAAACATGTGTTTGGTGCCTGGTCTTGTCATTCCTCCAGATTTCAAGACTCCGAAGTTTGAAAAATACACTGGTGTCAGTTGCCCGAAGCATCATTTGGTGATGTTTTGTAGAAAAATGACTTCTTATGCCTGCAATGATAAGTTGATGATTCACTGTTTTCAGGACAGTTTAAGTGGGGCATCTTTAAGTTGGTACATGGATTTGGAAAGCAGTCATATCCGATCTTGGAATGATTTATCCAGAGCTTTCGTAAAGCAATACCAGTACAATATGGACGTGGCGCCCAATCGCACGCACTTGCAGAGCCTATCCCAGAGGAGTGGTGAATCTTTCAGAGAATATGCACAGCGGTGGAGAGAATTGGCAGCCCAAGTGCAACCACCACTTTCAGACAGAGAATTAATTGACCTGTTCGTGGGCACCTTGCAGGGTCCATACTTGGAAAGAATGAGTAGCATTGGGATGACAAGCTTCTCTGATTTGATGATAGTTGGAGTACGCATTGAGAGCCTGCTCAAAAGTGGAAAGATCCAAGACTTTTCAGATATCCCAGCTAGTGAAGGTGAGTCTGTTGTTAGCTCCCAAGAGGAAGAATGGGATGACGTCAGTGCAGTCATGGCAAATATCGAATATTCTAGAACAACATCTTCTCAGAGATCATCTATTCCCGTGTCTGGTTACTCTTATGGGCATTCGGCAATGCTTAGAACACCATATCAGAAGTCCTGGACTCCTCCTCGTCCAAATCTGCAATCGCATGGTCGAAGACCTCAGAATCAACTTCAGAGCCAGCCTAGGCCTCGTAACAATCTGGAAAGAAGGATTGCTCCTCTTCATCCAGTCCCCATGGCATACAGTGAACTCTTGCCGCATCTAATTCAGAGCTCTTTGGTGGTTCCTAAGCTTCTCAAGCCGTTACCAGGGCCGTACCCTCCAGGGTACAATCCTCATGAGCAGTGCGGGTATCATGGTGGATCGATTGGGCATTCAACTGAAGATTGCAAAGCTTTTCAAGCCAAAGTACAACAATTGATCGACAAGGGCTACATTTCCTTTCCAGAAGGAAGCTTGGTTGTGCACGTCAACCTTTCACCTGATTGAGTTCAAAGACTTCAGAAGAAGCGTATCTTGATTTCAGTGGCTCAGACAACAGTATGTCATCAGAGTTGGTGATCGCTGTATCCTTTTATCATTTGCATTGTAGTTTCTTTCCTGTTAGCAGCTACTTGTCTTTTAAGCATTGTTATTTTAAATGGTAATGTTAATGTAGTGATCTTGCATTTTTGAATCAATTATGTCGCATTCGCTCATTTTTTCTTTCCTTGCATCAAAAACGAAAAATAAAAAAAAATTGCATCCATATACCTCCCATTTATTTCACTGTTGTTTAGCAGGTTTGAGGGAGGATGATGACAACTGAATACCCATAATTGTTCAAGGTATGCTTTCAGGGTAGAACCTGCTGACGATGTACAGGCATTGCTTCAATTCCCAAACACCGGAGATATAAGGGAGATAGACCCTCGTCAACCCCTTTGAGCCTTGAAGTAGGAGTTTCTTTTCTAAACGAAAAAACCCTCACATTCAACCCGGGGCAGGGTAGTCATCAGTTAATTTGACCGAGCGTTCAAATTTCTAAAGGAGTGTGCATCCGAGGATCCATTACCTTTATTCATTACACCTCAAGAGGTCAAGGGACGTGAAACCACAATGGTTATCCCTCACCAACAAAGGAATGAGGCAGTCAACCCTTTCAGCAAGTCATGACAAGTCAGTGTCACACGATTTGTTCAACAAAAATCAAAGAAAAAAAAGAGAAATAAAGCCCGCTAAGTCGAAAAAATGTGTGAAAACATATGACTTAGGCAAAAGTTAGGGCATCCCGCTGGACTTCAAAATCGAAAAATTCAAAAAAAAAAAAGAACCAGTCCAGGCAAAAGTTAGGGAGTAAAAAAAAAATGAAAGAGAATCTTCCATGAGAACAAAGTCGTGTGACCAGACACAAAGTCAGAATGGGTGACTGTTACTCCAAGAAACCTCATTGGTGCGTAAACCATCAACGTCATTGGTTCCTCAATCATTACAAAACCCTTGTGAGAAGCGAGCGCTTAAGTCCGATTAGCTGAATATAGGACCGGAGAACATCAAGGAGAATGGGTGGGCACATATAAATTTTGAGCCATAAATCCTTCTTTCTAAAAACCGTGAACCAGACCACGTCATAACCCTTGAAAGTCCTAATTGAATCAGGTTCAATTCTGAAAGCATACTACGACAAGGTTGCGTAAACTGACTCCTAAAGGTTTGCTAACTCAACACTACGTTTGGACTAATCGTCCATTCGTCACACACTATCACAACATTCAAATAAATAAATTTTCAAAAACTTGCATGTGTACTGCATTAAAATTACCATTTGTAAATGAACAGTTTTAATTGCAAGTCAGCCTGTGTCACCAGGGAAGTTCCTACAGAAAGCAATCACGAGGAAACTTGATTATTCAACAATGATGACCAGAATCAAGCGCATCGTGTAGGCCTATGAATCAGGGGCATGTTATCCAGTGGTTTTATTGACCAAGGAATCTGTCAGGGTAAAGAGAGTTCCCAAGCATCAGTTGATCGAGGAACGTCATTCAAAGTCAGTTGATCAGAGCTGAATCTGCCGAACAGGGGCAGGACACCCGGAGTTTCCGTTGACTAAGGGTTAATTCTTCCAATGCCCAGTCAGAGTGAGTCAAGTCGCTTCCACGCTCATACCGGGGCAGAATAATTCCAGAGCTCACTAAGTGCAACTCTCCTCGAGAGGACATCCAAGTCCGCCATGCCAAGAATTGGATAATTAGTGATAGTCTGTTCAGAGACTTACCCAACAGGGGCAACTTTAGCTTCACAGAGCCATTTATATCAGTAATCTCAGAGTTCAAGACGAGTGTCGAGAAATCATGCTACCCACCGTCGCCTTTGTCACCCTTCTCAACCAGAAGCTACATTAGACCTTTCTTCCCATCCTTGGGAGTTTTTCTAGCTTTTCATAATCATTGCATAAATCATTTGCATACGTTATTCATGTCGCATATAGAGCATATGCATCATAATTGCATTGCGCATAACCCCACAAACATCAGATCTCACATCCAGGGCCTCGTAATCCCAACTTATCAACCTTTCAAAGTCCAGTTCTCGTCTGGAAAACTTTTCAAAAGTCCAGTTCTCGTCTGGCAAGCCTTTTCAGAGTCTAGTCCTCGTCCGGCAAACAAACCCAAAGTCCAGTTCTCGTCTGGCAAACCAGCTTCGATTACCAGTTCTCGTCTGGTAGGCGAACCTTTTACCAGTTCTCGTCTGGTCACCTTTTCATTCAACCCATTGAACGCCAGTTCTCGTCTGGTAGTCATTCTTTTTCAGAGTCAATTCTCGTTTGACAATGAACACAAGGAGTCAGTTCTCGTCCGATGACCTATTCTTTGCCCCTCAGTTCTTGTCTGTTGGCCTACCTTTAATAAACCAGTTCTCGTCTGGTAATTCACCTTCAAAAGTCCAATTGCTTGGCAACCAAAAATATATATCTATCAACCTGGCCCTAGCGCCCAACCATCCTTGTTTCATATCTTTGGTTATGAGCATACGTCTGCATTGTACATCATTTGCATTGCATCTTCATACCGCATGGTTTCTGTTTTAGCTCTGATGTGGGGCAAGAATCGTTTCAAGACGTGATCTGGGGCAGTTATCTCAAGACTTGTTGAATTTCTGCGAGAGTTTGAAGACACTGGGGCAATTCTGGATGCCAAGTCTTCTGTAAAATCCTCTGAAGACGATCTTTTTATGGATGATGCAGTATGGTATAATTGAGGAGTTAAGGGAATGATATTTCACTCAGGATGATCAGTAATGCTTTTGTTGAGCTCAGAAGTTTGAAGCACTGTGTTAATTCTCAGGGAATGTCTGGTATTTATTTTACCAGCAGGGCATTGGAAGTTTATTTCTTCCCCGAGCATAAAGATCTTCTTTCAGCTGACAAGATTCCCTTATGAGGAGTTGGTTATTCGCATTCAGTCAAAGCCAATTTTCATTGGCATATCTTCCCAGCACAGTCGTCATGCTATACATGGGGCTTAATTTGGCTTATTTCGATCTCTAATTCTCCAACAAAGTCTCTCCTCAGCAGAGCATTGCCAAATATTTTTCTCAACCATGCCAAAGGGTTGACACATCCCCAGCTGAGTTGGAACAGATGATAACCCCAACAGAACTTCAAGGCTAATTGAATCGTTCTCATCCCCAAGCGGACTTATCTGTCCACAATGAAGTTTTCCCAACAGGAAGCTGAAGGCCTTGCTTCCCCACAAAGTTAGAATTGTCAGAGCTCTCTTTCTCCAGCAAGGGTCCCAACAAGAGTTATCTGGCGAAGCATCTTCCCTAGCCAAGTCTAAAGATGACCTTTCCCCATAGAGTCATCGGGATTCTCATTTCCAAGGGATTTCCCCAGCAGAGCAAGAAGAAATTCTCCCCAGTGGAGTCAGAGCAGGATGATCAGATCCTCAGCAGATGTTCAAAGCAGTTAAACGAAGTATACCTCACGCAGAGTCGTCTTTCCTCCAGTGAAAACCTCTCCAACAAGCATCAGGTTGCCAACACTTCGTTCCCATCAGAGTTAAAAGCTTTCAACCCGTCAACAGTATACAGAATGCTTCCCAAATTCCCCAGCGGAGAGCTAAAGCTAAAACAGTCGCCTTACACTCCCAAACATCAGTATATACTCCTTGTGGCACCCGTCCGTGTCATATCCCCAGCATAAAGTCGAAGCATCCCCTTTGCACTCACAGATACATATATATATAATTTTCTTGACATCCGTCCGTGTCACTTTCCCCAGCACAGTAACCTAACACTTTGTATATCAGATATTTGTTTATACTATACTTTTCTCCTTTTGACACTCGCCCGTGTCACTCCCCCCAGCAGGTTAAATACCCGTCTATACACTACTCATACTTATTACTCTTATCTCGCTTATACAGATACTCGTCCGTATCTTGTATACACCACTTATATCCCCGCAGATTCAGCACTAGTCCATGTTCTTTGTTAACCAGTTGGTACTCGTCCGTACCATCATCTCAGAATATGCGTCAAGCGTTTGTTTCTACCTGATACTCGTCCGTATCATAGTCTTAAGGATGCTCGTCCGCATCTTTAATCCATACACTGTGTCAAACACTTTTGTCTTCTTGAATCTAGACACTCGTCTGTGTCTACTATTCCCCAGAAGAGTCCCCTCGGATCCAACACTCATCCGTGTTCCCTGTTAACCAGTTGATACTCGTCCGTATCATCATCTCTGAACATGTGTCAGTATTTGTTTCTACCCGATACTCGTCCGTATCGTAGTCTTAAGGATGCTCGTCCGCATCTTTAATCTATACACAGCGTCAGAACACTTATACCTTTATTTCTTGGATATAAACACTCGTCCGTGTTTACTATTCCCCAGTGGATCGCCCGGAAAGCAAAATTTCTTTTATATCTGACACTCGTCCTGTGTCATGATAAACCTTGAGAGCAACCGTCCCCTGCTAGGTGATCGTCTTTCACCTCTTGATGATCGTCCTTCATCATGCTCATCTGATGGCCGTCCCCATCGTCGACCTTTTCTATCCGACATTCGTCCTGTGTCGTGATATTTGGCAGCCGTCCCCTGCCAGGTGATCGTCCTTCACCTTTTTGATGATCGTCCTTCATCATTTTATCCGATGGCCGTCCCCATCGTTGATCTTGTTATCTGGCGTTCGTCCTACGTCATGATAAACCTTGAGAGCAGCCGTCCCCTGCTAGGTGATCGTCCTTCACCTCTTGATGATCGTCCTTCATCAGTTTAGCCTGATGGCCGTCCCCATCGTTGTTTACATTACTTTATGAACCTGATGGCCGTCCCCATTATTTGTTCATTAATCCCCAGAGGATCTTATAGCTTTACTTGATGGCCGTCCCCATCATAATCTCCTATATCCCCAGCATGTCGGCCGTCCCCGTCATTGCTCTTTCCTCAGCAGTTAGATCTCCAGTAGACTTCAGAAGAATTGGTTTTCTTACCAAGATCTCGGCGGTAGATTTTTGGTTTATTTTGATACACCAACAGAAGGTTTTTTTTCAAATGAGGTTTTAAATCTCGGCAGTAGATTTCCTCATAGTGGAATTTTGTTCAAAGATTTCGAGTCATCTTGGGATTCGTAGACAGTTGTCGTCTGGTTTCGCTCAAGATAAATCCCTCTTGTGGTCTGTATTCCAGTCATGTGCGTCTTATCCCCAGTAGGGTCAACTTTTCTTCCTAGCGGCGTGATAGCTTTTGTCTTACATTTTTTGCATTGCACATCATATCATTTCATTTGCATTTTCGGTCAAAATTTCAGGTATTCTGATATTTAATCATCTTCCACCTTGAATGACCTAAAAAAAAATCTCTTTGTTACTCAGACATTCAGGTTCAGGATGATTAAATAGGGGCAGCTGTCATACCCTAAATTTTGACCATAAATTTTTCGACTTTTGTTCATTTAGACATGTTATCGCCGGTTTATCGAAAGTCAATTATTTTGCATTTTTAAGTTAAAACATTTCTTTAATCATACATTTCACCATCCCGATTGTCATCTTTTATTTATTAGAATTTGTTTCTTTTTAAATAAGAATGTTTGTTTGTGTTTTAATCATTTTTGTGTAGATCTTTTAGAATTTGATCCAATCTTAAAATTTTAGTTAGAATATTTTGTCACACTTTGTAATTCAGTTATGTTTATTTTTTTTAGTTAAATATTTATTTTAGATTATTTTTAGAGTTTAACTTAGTTTAATTGTAATTTTAATACTAATTTCTAAGTTAATGTAATTTTAAAATGTGAGTTTAGTTTATATTAGATTGTTTAGAACTATTTTCCAATTTAATTTTAATTTAGGTTAATTTCAATTTAGTTAATTAATTTAGTTTAAATATTTCAATTTGGTTTAATTACATTTTTAGAGATTAGTTTTTATTATTTTAACTATTTATTTTTCTCTAATTTATATTTAGGTTAATTTATTTTATAAAAATAGAATATAGTTTATGTAACTAGTCTTTAGATTTAGTTTGGTTCAAATATTATTGTGACTCCCCATGCTTTCTCCATCAATCTTAATCCTATTACTTTTACAAGCAAAAGTGCAAGGATAGCCTGCTCCAAGCATCATAGCATCATAGGGCCTCCCCTTTCCCATTTGGATCTAATCTTTGACCAAAAGGTTTATGCATAGATCTGTTCAAAAAGGCTGGCACAAAAGGGAAGAAACAGGAGAAACAGAACGGCCTTGCAAAGACAGGACACCAAAAACATCACACACGGGGAAAGCAATCTTTTGGGGTTGTCTACTTCAGTCAAGCAACTGCTTGATTGCAGGGGACCTTTTCTCTCTTCATTGATTATCAACAACCAAAAAACCACAGACCCCTGTCTTCAAAAAGAGCTTTCGGCCATTTCAAAAAGACCCTCTCCTCCAGAACAGAGCGAAAAATCAAAAAAACAACACCCTTCGGCCCTCACCTTTTTTAACCAGACTGATAACCACAAAAGAAAGGGCAACCATAAACAGAGCCAACCACCACCTGCAAACAAAAACACACAACCTCAACAACACAGCACCGACAACACAGCACCGACATTCACCTTCATACACCTTCATCATCTGTGTAAACTAAACCAACAACCTTCAAACCTTCACATAAATCTCACACACAAACCACAGATCAAAACAAAGAAGAGAAGAAGGTGTTGAAATCTTAGAACCAAACAGAAAACAGAAATAGAAGAAAGAGAGCGAAATCGAAATTGAAGCTCACCGAAGAAGAGAAAGGGTTACCGCGATTTGAATCGGAAAAAGGAGTTAACCGCGTGAACACCGGCGACGGCGGATTTTGGATGAAGGAGAGGGCCGTTTCCGTTTCTACACCGACGATCTTGAGGAGCACAACGCATCATTTTCTTTAGCGGCGGCTCGCGAGGGAGAAGATGATCGTCGGAGATAAATCGAGAGAAGGAGGTCTGTCGCCGGTGATGGACTACGGCACGGCGGAGATTCCTGTCGTTTAATAGAGAGTTATCAGCGGCGGAGATGCAAAGAAGCTTCCATAGCAACGATTTCGGTGGAGTAAGCGATCTAAAATCGATGAAAGCCGCGAGATGTCGTGCAAGATTAGAAGCAGCTTTTGAATTTATTTTCTTATTTTGACCGTGTTGAGGGTGGTTTCTTCATAGTCGCTCAGAGGGGTTCCACTTTTGTTTTGACGTTGATTTTCGAGAGAAGAAGAAGAATATCAATTTTGTTTAATTTGTTTTTTCTTTTGTTGTTCCGTTTCACAAACCCTTATTGTTTTCTTTTAATTTGTTTATTCTTTTCATTTTGTTTGCTGTATTGCAGTGTGGTTTGGGCTATGAGCCCAAGGTAATTCTGTTTCACCCTGCACCCCCATTGCTTGCGCTCTCTCTCTCTCTCTCATGCTGCTGTCTTGCTGTTGGGCCAACAACTGGGCCCAAGAAGACTCTTCTTTGGATCACGAGCCCGCGTGTGGCACCAGCCTCCCTCCCTTTCTATTTTTCATTTGATTTTAGAACATTGTTAGATGTATTTAGGTTTTTTTTCTTTTTTTAAATTGGTTATAGTTTTCTTTAATTATATTTCTATATATTTGTCTTAGTTAATATTTGTAAAAGGTTTAGGATTTATTTTTAGAATTTTTGTGTTTGTTATTAATATTAGTATAGTTTAGAGTTTTGTTAATTGTTTATTTTAAAATTTGAGTTAGAAGTTTATTAATATTTGTTTTGTTAGAATTGTAGTTAAACTTTTATAGCTAATTAGTTCCTAATTAATATTAAGTTTTTTTTAAGAATTTGGTTGGAATTGGATTATTCATTTTTATTTTGTTTAACTAAGTTAGATTTTGTTTAATCTTGGTTGTAGTTTTTTTGTTTGATGTTTTGTAGGTTCATTGTCCAATTTCAATGTTGGCGGATGTAACTTGACGATGACCTTATGATTAATTATTTCTTGTGATCTCGGTGCACTTAAACCTTGGCATTTTATGAACCGATTTTTTTGATGTTAATCCTTGTTTCTCTCTGATTGGTGAATCCGTTTTGGAGTTGATACTTTTTCTTGATATTTCTCTTGTGCGCGTATTGAAGAGGCAACGGACCTTCTCCGTTAGGTACCACTGATGGCCCGATTGATCTTATTGCATGCTGTTGCATCTGGAAGTCCTACTGGTGTAGGCTCTGTTTGTGCATTGTCTGACTTCTCCATATCGCATTCTCATCTCTTTATCTTATCTCATCTTCATATCACATTCTCATCTCTTTATCTTGTTTCTTCTTCATCTCATTCTTCTTCCTCTCTTATTCATTCTCGACTGGAGGTGTGCCTAGGCCACCATGGAGCTTCTCCTTTCATTTTTTCTCTTCTTATTTCTTCTCCTCCTTTAGGATAGTAGACCTCACAAACCCTAGGGCTTCCAAGCACGATAACAATTAGGATTGATTAGTTCTCCCCACTTAGTTTTACCTTTGTGTCTCTTTTGAGTCTTCTCTTCTCATCTCATAATCAGGGACTAAACCCTAAAGGCTTTAAGGCTTTGTGATTAAGCTTATGCCTGCATCCTTCTATTAGGATGGAGTGTATAACTTTAATCCTAAGTGTTAAACCCTTAATGTGTTTAAATCCTCTAATCAATTCACTTAATAATCATCAAGACATCAAACTTGTAACTTGGGCCTTGCATTAGGGTTCTAATTCTTCCTTAATTGGTTAAGAAGGACTAACTCTAGTGTTAATGGACAAGTCCCCCTCAAGTTGTCTTACAAACCATAAAAATCACTTCTTCATCTTACCATTAAATAAAATCCACTTAATCAAAGGCTTGTTTTGTCATGGGTTTAATCCCTAATCATGGATTAAGTTGAGGAGCTTTCCTCAGCTTAAACATTCTCATCTATTATCCTTCTATTAGGATGGTGTAATGAGTCTGTTTAATCCCTGATTATGGCTTAATATCATTACTTAACACTAAACAAAAACAACAAAAAACATCTTAATAATCACAAGTAGGTTAATGATCTTAATCCTACATCAGGGTGGTCAAGTGTGAGATGCTGACTTCACACTTAAGGTATTCTCATTACCCCTAATCAGAGGGAGGATGTGATGAGTTTACTAACCCATTGGTTTAGGCTTAAGCTCATTAACTTATGACAAACTTCCAAAAGCAATAAAAGATTGAAAACACAAAAACAAACAATAATCGTCTCCTTCGGGATTCTTTTCTCATCTCATTCACTCATAAACGAGAACTCGCTTCTTCCGTCTAATGCAAGACAGTTAGCACCTGAGCCAGACAGGTCATACACTTGAGCATAGGCAAGTAAGCAGTTCACAAGTCAATTCATCTTTCAGTCTCTTTGGGTCGAACTACGGTGTTCTGACTTCCTCATTGCACGAGAGGATACGTAGGCATAACTTAACAGTTATCGAACAAAAGTCTCTGTATATTCCCCCTCTTTCAGCTTTATTCTTTAGCCTCATTATCTTGAGCATTTCACTCCATTCTTACACCGACACTTCATTTATACACTTCACTTTACACTGACACCTGTACATTCTTTTCCAGCTTTTATACACAAATTGCACTGACACTACCCCTTTAAAACACAAATCTTTTAAGCGTGGATCCCGTCGAGTACGACGGACAATCTGGGTGCTAATACCTTCCCAGGTTGTAACCAACCCCCTTTCTCAGTCTCTCTGGTTCGCGACCGTCTTATCCATATCTTTCTAGGCTTATGCAGCATTGCCTTTCCTCCGGGATAAAAATGCCTAGCTGGCGACTCTATTCATTCCCTGTGAGTTCACTCCTGTGTGTTCTCACACCCTCCTTTCGCCGACCGTTCGCGTCTGTACCTTTATCTGGGTCATTCCCATTTATCGGGAGCGACAAAGGGGACTGGATGTACCTTCGGTTTATGGAGGGAACCAGGATAAACCATCATGTCATTTATTTTCTGCACTTTATTGCTTTCATAACCTTACCACAAATCATAAAAGCAATAACCTTCAATGGTAAAAACCAGAAATTTTTTAAAGAACCTAATTCACCCCCTCTTAGGTGCAACTCAGATTTTCAATTGGTATCAGAGCAGGTTTTATGTAACCTATTCCTAATCGATTCAGAATGGCTTCCGCAAATAAAAATCTTGTATTTAAAGACAGTGGTAGTTGCAACAAGTCCCCACTGTTTTGTGGTGAATACTTTGACTTCTGGAAAATTCGCATGAAGGCTCATTTAAAGGCACAAGGATATGAAATATGAGATGCTGTCTAATATGGCCCGTTCGTTCCTTCAACAATTGTTAATGGTGTTGGAGAACAAAGCCTAAAGGCTCATGGGATGTCGATGATAAAAAGAATGTTCTCTATGACAAAAAGGCAATCAATCTTCTCCAAAGTGCACTAAGCATGGATGAATTCTTTCGCCTCTCAACACGTACATCGGCAAAACAAATCTGGTATACTTTGGTGGAAACTCATAAAGGAACCGCCAAAGTTAAAAGATCAAGATTGAATATGTTGAGTCAGGAGTACGAATTATTCAGAATGCATCCAGGAAAATCAATCCTTGATTTGCAGAAAAGGTTAGTGCACTTGACAAATCATTTGACGACACTTGGTAAGACTCTAAATAATGATGAACTTAATCTTAAAGTGCTTAGATCTTTGTCCAGAGAGTGGCAACCTAAAGTGATGGCGATATCTGAAAAGAAAAGTCTATCCACGATGACATCCGCTACATTGTTCGGAAAACTTCAAGAATATGAGACGAAACTTGGGCGATTGGAAAAGCATGAGAATCAAGAGAAGAAATCTAAGAGCACTGCGTTAAAGGTTGATTCCAAAGAAGTTGAGAAAGAAGACAATCTGATTGAAGATGAAAATTTTAAGCTTATTGTAAAAAGGTTAGGAAAATATTTTGGTTCTAAGAATAATATTGGTAATTCTAACTATATCAAAAGGATTTTTTTTCAAAGAACAAGGAGAAAAAAGCATCAACATCCACACAAGATATCAAATGCTATGAATGTGGAAAACCAGGGCACATCAAACCAGATTGTCCTAAACTTTCAAAGAACGGTGGCTATAAAGGCAAAAAGGATTACAAGAAAAATAAAGCCTATGTTTCTTGGGAGGATAACGAAATAATCTCTTCATCAGACTCAGACAGTGATCAAAGCACAAATCTAGCATTAATGGCCTCATACCATTCCGACGATGAGGTTAGCAATAATTTTTTGATTTATCATAGTGATGCTCACGGAGCAATTGATGAACTATTAAGTGAATGCAAAATTCTATACAAAAAAATTTCATCACAAAAGAAACAAATCTCAACTTTAGAAGAAAAGGTTGAGACCATGGAAAATAATATCAAAGATGAAAAACAAAAATTAATTAGTGATTTGTCGCTCCCGGAGATTTGCATCCCGGTACAGACGCGAACGGTCGGCGAAAGAGAGAACATGAAGATGAACTGAAAAGAGTCGCCAGCTAGGCATTTTTATCCCGAAGGAAAGGTAATGCTGCATAAACCTAGGAAGATACGGATAAGACGGTTGCGAACCAGAGAAACTGAGAAAGGGGGTTGGTTACAACCTGGGAAGGTATTAGCACCCAGATTGTCCGTCGTACTCGACAGGATCCACGCTTTAAAGTTTGTGTTTAAAGGGGTAGTGTCAGTGCTATTTTGTGTGCAAAAGCTGGAAAAGAATACAAGTGTCAGTGCAAAGAAGTGTGAAGTGAAATAAAAGAGTGTCAGTGTAAGGAAAGAGTGCAGAGCTCAAGACAATGGGGCTTAAAGAATAAAGCTGGAAGAAGGGGGAATATACAGAGACTTTTGTTCGATAACCGTTAAGTTATGCCTACGTATCCTCTCGTGCAATGAGGAAGTCAGAACACCGTTGTTCGACTCAAAGAGTATGAAAGATAAATTGACTTGTGAACTGCTTACTTGCCTATGCTCAAGTGTAAGACCTGTTTGGCTCAGGTGCAAACTGTCTTGCATTAGACGGAAGAAGCAAGTTCTCGCTTATGAGTGAATGAGATGAGAAAAGAATCCCGGAGGAGACGATTATTGTTTGTTTTTGTGTTTTCAATCTTTTTTTTTTTTTTTTTTTTGTCATAAGAAAATGAGCTTAAGCCTAAACCAAGGGTTAGTAAACTCATCACATCCTCCCTTTGATTAGGGGTAATGAGAATACTTTAAGTGTGAAGTAAACACCTCACACTTAATCACCATGATGTAGGATTAAGATCATTAACCTACTTGCCATTATTTAGATGTTTTTGGTGTTTTTGTTTAGTGTTAAGTAATGAGTTTAAGCCATAATCAAGGATTTAATGGACCCATTACACCATCCTAATAGAAGGATAATAGATGAGAACATTTAAGTTGAGAAAGGCTCCTCAACTTAATCCATGATCAGGGATTAACCTCATGACAAAACAAAGCCTTTATTAAAGTGGATTTTAGTTAATGGTAAGATTAAGGAGTGATTTTTATGGTTTGTAAGACAACTTGAGGGGGACTTGTCCATTAACACTAGGGTTAGTCCTTCTTAACCAATTAAGGAAGAATTAGAACCCTAATGCAAGGCCCAAGTTACAAGCTTGATGTCTTAGTGATTTATTAGATGGATTGATTAAAGGATTTAAACACATTAAGGGTTTAATACTTAGGATTAAAGTTATACACCCTATCCTAAGAGAAGGATGCAGGCATAACCTTAATCACAAAGCCTTAAAACCTTTAAGGTTTAGTCCTGATTAAGAGGTGAGAAGAAGAGACACAAAGGATGACACAAAGGTAAAACTAATGGGGGGACTAATCAAACCCTAATTGTGATCATGCTTGGGTATTCCTAGGGTTTATGAGGCTTGCAGGAGATCTTCAAGAATGAGCCACCAAGGAAGAAGCAGATGAAAGGAGGAGAAGCAAAGAAGCAAGTCAACTTACTTCACTTAAGAAGATAAGTTGCTTGAAGAAAGAAAGTGAGGGAGGAACATGAATGAGCAAGCTCACTCTAATACAAATACAAAATGCAGCAATGAATGCATAAGAGAGATGAGAAGAGATTGTGAGAAGTGAAGGCAAATTCACTTCTCAAAGTAACTTACCACCTGAAAAGTTAGTAAAAGAAAATGAAATGAAATGAAAATGAAATGAATGCAAGAATGCAAACCAAAACCAGAAGCAAATTCATGATGCAAATGATGCTAAGAGATGGTATGAAAGCATGCCAAGATATTTGAATGATCATACAAGTAATGAGGGTGCAAATGAAGCATGAAAGAAGTATGGAAGTTCATGAATGCACATGAAATGAAATGAATGCATAACATGGAAAATGGGTGATGCAATGATCAAACATGATTCTAATGTGTCCTAAGATGTCTCATATGTCATGTGAATGTATGAAATGTCATGGTAAGTTCATGAATGCAAGCATATGCAAGATGAATGCAAATGAAGATACAAAATTAGGATTTTCATACAACATGGAATGCAAAACTCAAAAACAGAAGCAAATGATAAGATAAAAATTGAAAATGCACTCAAAGGAACCCTAAACTTATACTAGGTTACCATCCAAAGGGGGAGGTCAGAAGCTAAACCTAAAAGGAGTTATGAATTTCCTAAGTTTCTAGGGTTTTTTGGGTGATCCTCAATGTAAAATGCCAAACAAATTGGAAATGAAAGATAAAAATGTAGCAAAAATGTTTTTAGAAACTAGAAGCTATGCATAGAACAATGCAAAAAGAATCATTCACAAAATGAACTTGGTTTAAAAGTTATGAATTTTTGAAGTTAGGGTTAAAAATGGACAAATTTAAGAACCCTAATTCATTGAAAAAATGTCAAAGCATGATCAAAACCAAAAAGAAATTTGTATGGTGAGTTTGTAAATGTTTCTAAATGTCCAAGAATGTTCTCTGAATTTTTTTGTGATTTTTAAATACTTAAATGTATTTTTAATTAATTAATTTCCATTAATTAATTAAATAAAACATTTAAATGATTTAAAAATATTTTTTTTATGCAAAAAATGAAAATAAAAATATTTTTGGTTTCTGAAAATTAATAAAATGTTTGATAAAAATTTTCAGAATTTTTTGATCATTTTTACTATTTTAAATAAATGGTATAAGATTAAATGAGAAAAATGAAATAAAAAATTAAATAAACAGAAGTATGCACAATGGATGGTTTGGATTGGTTCTGGGTTTGGAGGGATTGACTGGCGCGCATCTGGACGGTCTATATTCAAACTGGCTTATTTAAACTTAACCCTAATTAATTAATCTAATTAATCAGAATTAAAACTAATTGGGAGATCCTGGCCCTAGGTTCACGCGCGCTAAGCTTCATCCTACGCTCCAGATTCAAACTAAACTAATTACTCAGCCTAACCCTAATTAGGGCATATAAACCTCAGACGGCCGGAACAGTGGTTCCAATCGTCTTCTCCGGCCAACCCTCAAGAACAAAATCTTCCCTAGGTTATTTTAAGAGCTGTAAAGCTCCAGATCAAACCTCCCAACCTTCCTAAGCACGAATCCACTCCCAAAACAAATTTCTTTTCACTCAATCTCCATATACGAATCAAAACTTAAAAATGACCAAACTTTCAGAGATACGGTACAGGCTCAATAATCAATCATTTTCAAAAATAAAAAGTGCAAAGTGATCAGGGGAGCATGTAGATCATTTCTATAACTTAAAAAAAGGTTTCTGGAAAAAAGTGTTCTGGATAGCTACCTGAGTTGAAGCTTTCAAAACTGGAGCTTTCTGGCCACTCCCTTGGTGCTTTTCCATTCCAATGAACCCCTTGATGCTTTTGGTAAGCTTGAAACAAGTTTGTATGGAGTGTTTGGAGGGTTTCAGTTCAGAGGTGATGAAAATCAAGTTTTTGTTTGAGGTGGTTTCAGGCTGTTTTGGTGGGTGGGAAATGATCCTGGGATGATGCTGAGTTGTTTTGTGAAAGAAGTTTGAAGTTTTGTTAAGTGTGCTAAGAGTTTCGAAGAAAAATGCAAAGGAGGTGATTTTTGTGAACTAGGGCAATGCTGAGGATTCAGGCTTGGTTCTTGTGTGTTATGGCTTGCATAAAGTCCACATATCAAGCTGTGATAGGTCTGTGGAGTTGGTGTGGGCTATGCTGATTGGTATGGGTGAAAATGCAAAAAGTCAAGGTTGGTTGTACTTTGAGGTATGGGCTGGTTCAGGCTTGGTACAATGGGGTGTCTGGTGCAGCAAGGATCAAGGATGGCCATGGAAATCACTTTGAGGCAATTCAGCATGTGGGGAATAAGTTATGGGAGGTTTTGCAATTTCATGAAACTTTGGCCCCTTTGAAATTTCTTCATGGGAAAGGCATGGAATTTTGAAATTCTTTGGGCAATTCTGACTTTAAGGCATTGCATAATGTTTGTATGATGCTTAGAAGTCAATTTGAGGTCACAAAATGGCTTGGCAAGAGGTTTTGCAAAAATCCCTTTTTGGAGTTGACTGTCAGCACTAGATCTTCGTATAGATCGTCTTTGCATTATCTCTGGGGAAAAAGAATATCCTTCATTAAGTGTCAGTGCTTAGATCTTCGTATAGATCGGCTCTGAACCATCTTTAGGAACATAATTTAATTTAAACATCATAATCAAATCTTCGTGGCGATCTTTTCTGAATTGATTTTGGTAATATCTTGGGCTAAGTACAAGATCTTCATATCGATCATTTATGTACCATCCCACAGATAAACTGTTATATAGACCATTAGAAATAAATCTTCGTAGCGATTATCTCTTCTAGAAATATCCCGGATTAGGTAATAGATCTTCGTATAGACCATTTACATACCTTCCCAAGGATAAAAGAATATCAGGATTAAATCTTCGTGACGATTACTCCTGAACTTCTTCTGAAAGAATCTCTTGGATTAGTGCTAGATCTTTGTATAAATCATTTACACATTATCCTAAAGATAGTTGACTATCGGAAATAAATCTTCGTAAAGATTATCTCCTCTGGAAATATCCCGGATTAAGCACTAGATCTTCGTATAGATCATTCACATACCCTTCCAAGGACAACTTGAGTAATGATCATCAGAAATGAATCTTCGTAGTGATTATCTCTGATTTAAGTATCAGTACTAGATCTTCGTATAGATCGTCTCTGAACTGTTTTAAGTTGTTGATAGTGTTTATCTGCCTGCAACTATCCTGAAAGGAAAAAGGTTAGTTTATGCAACATGTATGCATGTATGGCATGATGTACCTAAGTAAATGTTTTATGCATTTATGGATGTGTATGCTATGATATGATGCAAATGATGTATGTATGAATCATGCAGCCTGAAGCGTCTGGATATCTTTGTATAACAACTGCTGGCTAGGGAAAATAAATCTCGGTTCATTGCTGAGGATTATGAGGACTTCGTTCCCGTCTTGTTTGATAGAATGGTACTTATAACCTCCCGTTTTCGTTCGTCGTACTTCTTATTGAAGGAATAAATTCCTGAGTATCCTGACTGAGGATAAAAGAGATGGACATAAATCCGAGGGGAGATATTACTTGAAGTATCTGAAAATATTACTCTGTGGGGATGAACCGGCGAAGCTTCGTTGAATTCCTACCTTCGTTCGTCCTTAGTAAATACTATTACTGTATTTTATGCATTTCTGGTAAACATCAATCATATTCAAAAGCATACATACATTCAAACATAACCAATTGACGTTTTCGTTTAGGTAAACAGGGTAAAAGTAAATCTGGATTCAAAGACGAGATTTTCTTTATTTTAGAAAGTAGCCTATACACAGGCAAGTTTGTACAAGGAAACAGAAATCCTAGTAAGAGGAATTCGTCATAACACTTTTACAAAAACAAAGGAACACAACTATGTGAGAAATAATCCTATTGAATTTAAATTCCACTATTGCCATTATCTTCAAGTATCTCATCTTCTGCTGTTGAGATGGAAACGATTGGATTGAGCTTTATCTGTTTGAACTTGAGTCAGGTAACACAACTGGTTGGGGTTACATGAGTGATCCAACGATACATAGTCATACGCCTTAATCCCTAACTTTTTCCTGGATTGCCTTTTCAGGTTTTCAATCCATCGGGATATCCTTTTTTGCCCAAGCCGCCTTTTCAGGTTTTCGACTTGCCGGGTGTACATTTTTATATATATATATATCCCTAATTTTTTCCCGAACCTTTTTGGTTCGCTGGGATGCCCTTATTTTTGCCTAGGCCAGTCAACCTAGCGGGTCTCTTGTTATGCGTAGTATTTTTTAACTATGTCTGCGTTCACAGGCTGTGGGAAATCTTCACCATCCATGGTAGTAAGCATCATGGCACCTCCTAAAAATACCCTTTTGACTACAAATGGTGCTTCATATGTAGGAGTCCACTTGCCCCTAGGATCACCCTGTGGTAATATGATATGCTTGATTACCAAGTCACCAGCCTGATATACCTTTTGCTTAACCTTCTTATTAAAAGCTTTGATCATCAGTTTCTGGTACATCTGACCATGACAAACAGCTGCCAGCCTTTTCTCATCAATCAAATTTATCTGGTCAAGTCGAGTTTGAATCCACTCATCTTCATCCAAGCCTGCATCCTTCATGATTCTCAAGGAAGGGATCTAAACTTCAATGGGTAGAACTGCTTCCATACCATAGACTAAGGAGAATGGGGTTGCCCCTGTTGAAGTACGGATTGTAGTACGATAACCATGAAGAGCAAATGGTAACATCTCATGCCAATCCTTGTACCTAGCAGTCATCTTCTGTAGAATCTTCTTAATGTTCTTATTGGCAGCTTCTACTGCCCCATTCATCTTTGGATGATACGGAGAAGAATTGTGATGCTTAATCTTGAATTGCATGCAGAGATCAGTAATCATGGTGTTGTTCAGATTATAGCCATTGTCTGTAATAATCCTTTCAGGGATGCCATACCTACATATGATATTATTCTTAATGAATCGAGCCACAACATTCTTAGTAACAGATGCAAATGAGGCTGCTTCCACCCACTTTGTAAAGTAGTCAATGGCAACCAGGATGAAATGATGCCCATTGGAAGCAGTAGGCTTGATCTCACCAATCATATCAATGCCCCACATGGAAAAAAGCCAAGGAGCAGTCAACGCATTTGTTGCACCCCAAAATTTGCCCTCACAATACAAGACTTTGTGTGCTAAGAAGGTTCACAAGGTTCACAAGATTCATAATGCTTACAAGACCTTTCATGAGGTTCATGAAGTCTACAAGTCACTTTATGAAGTTCACAAGGTTCACAAGATTCACAATGCTTTCAAGACCTTTCATGAAGATCATGAAGTCTACAAGTCACTTTATGAAGTTCACAAGGTTCACAAGATTCCCAATGCTTTCAAGACCTTTCATGAGGTTCATGAAGTCTACAAGTCACTTTATGAAGTTCACAAGGTTCACAAGATTCCCAATGCTTTCAAGACCTTTCATGAGGTTCATGAAGTCTACAAGTCACTTTATGAAGTTCACAAGGTTCACAATACCTCCCATGAGGTTCACAAGATTCACAAAGTTCACAATTGGTCAGAAAAGTTGACAATTCCCTCAGACAATGCACCTCCTAAGTAGTGCATCCAAAACTAGGGTTTTGACTTTAATCAGGCTAAATGAACTTCCAAGACTTCAAATGAGCTTCATAACATCTTATATGTATGTAAGAACCCCCATTACAAGTTTCAAGACTTTTCTCAAAAGTTTGCTCAGTCAGATGATCAGATAAGTCAAAATCAGTCAAAGCAGTTAAAAAGTCAAACTAAGGTCAACTGTGGTCAAACCAAAGTCAAACTTCATGATTTTTTGCCAACATCAATTATATTAAGTAAAATTCATCATTTGATCAAGGGTTGATCATGATTCATCAAGGAGATTTCAGATCATCAAGAATCAGGAGTTTCTAAATTAGGGTTTTCTTAGTAAAAGTCAACTGAACTTTGACCAGCCATAACTTTCACATACTTCATCACCAAGTCTCCACTCAAAGCTCATTTTGAAGGAAATTGAATTCTCTACAACTTTGTGTCTCACAAGCCAAGCCCAAAAATGCTTCATTTGGAAGGTATGAGCTAAGACATTATAGGTCCTTTTGAAAGTCAACAAAAAGTCAACAACTTCAAAAGGGCATAACTTGAGATTGGTAAATGATATGGATATGAAACCAGTGGAGTTGGTTAAAGGACTCTTCAAGCTTTCCAAAATGTCCAAGAACACCTTCATAGCATTAAAATTTAAGGATGTGTGCCCTTGCAAAGTTGGGAAATTTTGGGTTGGTTTATGATGAAAATGGAGGTCTAAAACCAATTTCTTCCAAATGGGCTTGCCAAATAATGACCCAATCCATACAATAGCTTCATGCACGACCCAAGTCAATAAAAATCAGATTTTTTATTATTTTATTTTTATTTATTTTGATTTAATTCATTAAAAATCATTTTAAATAAAAATAAAATATGAAAATGTAAGATTTGAATTGGATCAAGCTTCTAGAAATTCATAAATTTGATTAGAATTGAAGTGGAAAGAAAATCATGAGAATTAGCCAAAAATAGCAAGTGTTCATACAAGAATATTTGATTTTTAAGGCATGATATTTTTGAATCTTTTCATATCAAATCTTCTACACAATGACCTAGTTTTTCAGCTTCATTTGATCATCCTATAAGTACATAACACAACCCTAATAACAAGCACGAATTTCAGCCTCCTCAAGTGTAAGTTTTCATCTCACAAAAACCTCTCAAAACTCACATTCGGTTTTCAATTTACAGGGCATTTGAAGGTAATCTAAAGACATAGCAATGTTCCTTGGACATTCTTGAAGCAAAACCAATCATTACATTGCATCATAGCATGATATATTGAGAAATCCGAACTGCTTTTGCTCACTTTCGATTTTTTATTGTTCTTACATTTTCATGTGATATTAATCAAGTTTGACTTCTGGTTTGTATTTAGATAAGTGCAAGGATAAATTCTGGGCAATTGAATTGATGGTTTAGTGCCTAAATCGTAAAACACCATTCTTAGGGTTTGGACCAAGGTTTAGGGTTTCTTGATTTGTGGAATATAAATGGATTCTAAAACCATAGAATGATTCGCATGAATGTCTGGATCATATTGATAGGTTTAATTTTATGAAATTGTATGGTTTTGTTGATCATTGGATTTCGTAGGTTTTGCTGCCATTGGAATTTCGCAGGAAAGATGGTAGGAAAATTTGTAACAAATTTCGCAGGTATCATGAAGAAGATGAAGTTGGCCTGGCGCGAATTTCATATTTGAATTTCTGTTTTAAAATATTATGTTATTATCCTGTTTGTTTATCACACATGAACATGTGTCCCAGTGGAAAGAAGCGCATGTGTATGACTATAGGACCTGTGTTCGAGTCCTGGCTTTGGTACATTTTTTCTTATTTTTCAGGTTAACAAAGAAAGCTTCATATATTATGTGTTGTTATCACAATAATATCAGATTCGCTCACCTAGCTGGGATGGTAATGTGCATGTGCGTTTGCTTGAGAGGTCCTGGGGTCGATTCTCCCCCAGGCCTTTTGTTTTTTCGTTATTTTTCTGATTGTTAGTCTGAAGGAACAAAACCAATTGAAGGCCCTTCACTATCACACGCACGTGGCTGGCCTGGTGGTATGGCATGGGTGTTGTCAAGCTAGGTTTCCTGGGTTCAAATCCCAGCCAGGTAAGTTTCCATTTTTTTTCTGTTTTATTTTGCTTTGTTTAATTGTTTTCTCATTATTAATTAGAAATAATATATATATGTATATCTTATATTTTCAAAATTCTAAAAAATTTATTTTAATTCACAAATTAGTTTTTTTCATTACTATGTATTTAGATCATAATGTGTACATATTTCTTAAATTAATATTGTTAATATTGTATATTAAGTTATAAACTTTAAAATATTTTTTTCTAAAAAAACCTAATATTTTACAAACCCTAATATATTATTTTCTAAACAATTAAAAAACCTAATTTTATCTTGTGATTTAAATTTCTAATTTTTGTAAATATAATTAGTATGTACATATTTTATTTAATATAATTAATTTTTATAAATACAATTAATATTAATTCTATTTTTTTTATAATATGTAATTATTTCTATAATTTGTTTATAATCTAAATTTTATATATAAATAATTTTTAAATATATGTTTAGAAATAATTGAATCTATGCTAATTTAATCTTGTAATTATAATATGTTTAAAAAATAATTTAATAATTTGTATATAATTCAAAATGTTATAATAATTACTTAATTGTTCATATTTTCTTTTATAATTGTCCATATTAAAATCTAATCTTTTAATTATTATATTATTCTTTTTTGCTTATTATTTTAATTATGTTCTTATAATATTTTTGCTAACCCCATTTATTTTAATTATTATTATTATTACTAACCTTATTTTTTTTTTATTACTAACCCAATTAAATTGCTTATTTATTTTACTTTTTGCTTATTTACTTATTTATTTATTTTTGCTATCTATTTCAATTGTTTTATTATTATGTAATTGCTCCTGGATGTAATTTTCTTAAATACTTAAATTATTTATTTTTCATGCCGTGGTTAGTAAATAGGGAGTGTAAACATGTATGATATTTAAAATTAAATTTAGATCATTTAAATTATAAGATAAATATAAAATTGAACACTCACACACGTAAGTCGATCTTTGATCGCCATCTCACTTTTTAGGGTTGCCTCTCAATGTTGCCTATTCAAAAAGGTCAAGTAGGGTGTATAAAGCAAAGTCCCTTAAAAGAAAAGTCATCTAGTCCCTTCACAATAAAAGATCAAGTCCCTTAAATGGTTGCCTTCATAAAATTTTTGTCTCTTTTCGAATAATGATGACAGTCCCTCCAAAATGCTTAATACACCCTACAGTTGCCTTCATTAAACAGATGTCCCTCACTTGTCCCTCACATCCAAGGTAATGACTACCTATTCCTTAATAATAGGGATAATCTTACCATTTAAAGGATAAAGAACAGAAAGACTTAAACTTTAGGGTAGGTTCCTCATAGTTACTTGCTCACTATTTCAAAACAAATTTCAAACACTTCACAAATTTCAAACAATTTTCAAACACAAGTTTTTTACGCATCCGTACATGGATCATTATCAAACTCTTATGAAAATTTCTATTCACACACTTCATATTTTCAAAAAAACAATTCAAAGTGAGCTAAGTAACTAAGAGCCCATGGATAACCATGGATGTAAAGGGTGCTAACACCTTCCCTTTACATAACCTACCCCCCGGACCCAAAAATCTTTTAAAAGGTTTTTCCTGTTCTTTTATGCCTTTCCTTTGGATAAAATAAAAGTCGGTGGCGACTCTTGCTATCCGCAACATAACTAAAGTCAGTTCTCCCACCGTGTTACAGAACTGGCGACTCTGCTGGGGATTTAATAAAAGAGGGGTACCCTTAGGAATTAGATCACTTTAAACTTGTTTGCTTTGTTTGCTTTACTTTACTTGTTGGGTGCTCTTATGTGTGAAAGATCCTAACCCGGATCTAGTGTACCTTAGGTAAATGGCAATAGACCAAGGAAACTGTACGGCGTATACCGATATGGTTGATCTGGTGGTCATAGTTAGTGTAACTTCTTGGTTGGTGCTTATG
Source organism: Lathyrus aphaca (assembly GCA_963966055.1). Taxonomy (NCBI): domain Eukaryota; kingdom Viridiplantae; phylum Streptophyta; class Magnoliopsida; order Fabales; family Fabaceae; genus Lathyrus; species Lathyrus aphaca. The sequence continues at coordinate 553,294,021 of OZ014520.1, read as the reverse complement.
TTCCTTAAGTAAAGTTGAGGATAATATGAGGCTGCCATATGTTGTCAATACACTAACTAACTTTTAGAACCCTAGTTATCCCATCTTGGCCTTTAGAAAGTAGTGAGGTAGCCGGCTTTGGTGAAGACTAAAGTTGGTTGATACTCGATACTACACTCATTGAGATTCTAAACTTGGAGGGTTTTGGTTGGCAAGTAAGTTGCCTACTGAACAACCACCCTTGTGAAGGATCAATGATATTGAGATCCCTTAGAACCTGGTTACTTTTGTAGGACAGGATGAACCATCTAAACTTCAGGGGAGGGTACTTACCTTTAAACCTCATGCAAGTCTTCAAACCTAGGGCTATTGTGTGACTTGTTTGTGTGTGCCACATGTTTGTGTTTGAGCATAACATCATAGCATCATCATGCATCATAAGCATAGCATTTTCACTAACCATTTCAAGGACCAAAGGATTTATCTTTGTTCTTTGTTGCAGGTCATGGCTTCTACTCGTAGGAACACTATCAGGATCAACTTTGTAGGAATACCTCCTAAGCTTAAAGAATTGGTCACCTACTGGATTTAGTCACTTCAGGGTTCAATGAAGACATGATGAGTGTTCTGTTTCAGTTCTTTGATCCTAAACATCACTGTTTCACATTCCCCGACTATCAGTTGGTTCCTACAATGGAAGAGTTCTCTAAGCTACTGGGCATACCTATACTTGATCAGAAACCCTTCACAGGCTTGGAAAAAGAGCCTAAACCTGAAGTCATTGCTGCAGCTCTACATCTGAAGAAATCAGACATTGTTCTAGAAACGAGAAGTGGAGTTAAGGGTATTCTTGCCAAGGTATTGATAGAGAAGGCTCAAGTGTTCTTGAAGGCTATGAGCTATGACGCTTTTGAGGAGATCTTAGCCTTGTTGATTTATGGCTTAGTGTTATTCCCCAATCCTGATCAGTTCATAGATGTTCATGCCATCAACATATTCCTGAGTCACAATCCAGTGCCTATATTGCTTGGAGACATTCTGCACTCTCTTCATACTCGTACTACAAAGGCACGAGGAACTTTGATGTGTTGCATACCTTTGCTATCTAGGTGGTTTATTTCTCACCTTCCTCGCTCAGTGATGAAGAATGAACAAGGGTTCAGGTGGTCCAAGAGGATTATGTCGCTCTCTCATTCAGATGTCCATTGGTGTTCTAGATCTATGGAGAATGTTACTATCATTGACCGTTGTGGAGAGTTCCCTAATGTGCCACTCCTTGGCATAAGAGGAGGCATTACTTACAACCCTTCTTTAGCTCTACGTCAGTTCGGTTATGCTCAGAGTGATGGTCCTCATGACATGCTTATTCAGGGTATTGTATTTGACTACGACAATGATCTGCAAGGTTACCATCAAAGGTTCATACGAGCATGGGGTAAAGTGAACAAGGTTGACAGCAAGACTCTGGAACCCAAGTACACTATTCCTATGGAAGCTTACCTCAGATGGGTGCGATCTCGTGCTCAGACTCTTATGATGCCATATCCTGCCGTCCTGCCAGTTACTATGGAGCCTGTTGCTGAAGGAGATACTTCTTATACCATCCTTCACCCAGACATGCCCACTGACATAGAAGACTTACAGAGATCCTGGATTCAGTTGAAGGAGCAAAGGGATACTTTCGAGGCTCATTACAAAGCAAGTCAAGAAAGAATCCTGGAGCTAACAAAGCAACTTCACGAGGAGCGGAATCTCAACTCATACCTCAACACAAAGAGGAAACGTCCATGGGAGACTTAAAACCCCATCTTTTGTATTCATTTCATTTTTTTTAAAGCCCAAAGGGCAAACAAATTTATTACTAATAAAAGTTTACTTTTTGGTTGTTTAAACAAATTTAAATCCTACGGTCCTTGAAAACATTGCATACGCATTTACATACCATATCATTGTATCACAGGTTTCTTATGATCAGGTATCTTATCTTCTCGCTGTTTATTTCAGCAGAAATGGCTCTTGAACAGACTATCAAAGATCTCCAGGCTCAGAATGCACAATTCCAAGAGTTGATTCTGAACTTGTCCAAGGGACAAGATGAGTTGAAGACACTGCTGGCTAAGAAGAAGAATCCTGAGGACAACAAGGATGATCATCTGAAACAACTACAAGCTGAGATGACAGGAATGAGGATCCAGATGAATGACCAGGTGGCTCTTATTCAAAGTTTAGCCCAGGGGTAAGAAGAGTTAAGAACCTTTGTCCATAAACTTCAAAGTAATGGAGCCAAGAATCTAATCGTTAGTCAACCTCCGTTAAAACAAGCTGACTTGGTTGAAAGGAAGAGGAGGATAAAAGAAGGTAAGAGACAGGTTGCCACTGATTGTTCTTTAGTTGAAGAAAAAAGACCTAATAAGGTTAATCAATCTCAACAGAAGGAATGTAAAAGGCAGTTTATCAAATTCAGCACTCCAATGTCACAAGTTCTGCAATGCTTGTTAGAGATGAAGCTAATTTCTTTGAAAAGTCCTCCTCAAAATCCTAATACTTCCTCTCCTCGCTATAATCCCAAGGCAAGGTGTGGATATCACTCCAACTGTCCCGAACATGACACTAATAACTGTTGGGCACTGAAGAATAAGATTCAAGACCTAACTGTCGAAGGAATCCTCGAGGTTACACCATAAGGTCAAATTGAATTCTACTATCGTCCATCGAACGTCGAAGTTGCAAGACAAATTACCCAAAGTAGCAAGAAAGAAATCCTACCTATTCCTGTTGAGATATGGGGCACCTTGGGACATCCAAGTGGAAAATTTGATTTCATGGTGAAATATACTGCTCCTGAAAGTTCACAGATTGCAATTGAAGACATTCAGCCAACTAGATGGGACAACATTTGAATTTTCATTTGTAATTTCTTTTGTTTTGTTTAAACACTTACTATTATGTTAAACTTTTGTTTTCATTAATGCATTGCATATGTTTGTCTTGAATTAATCCATTCGTTTCACTATATTTTGAACTATGCTTCATATTTCTATTTTGTGATATTTAACTCCTGATAAAGCTATAAGCCTATAGAGGGAGGATGACGAAAACAATACCATAATATTAGGCAGTATGCTTTTGAACAGACTATGATGACGATGTACAGACATTGTTTCAATTCCTAAACAGTGGAGATATAAGGAAGTTAATCCCTAGTCAACCCTTTTGAGCTTATGAAGTAGGAGTTTTTATTCTCGCACAAATTAAAACCCTTATTCATAACCTGGGGCAGGGTAGTTGCTCGGTTAACTCAAATATGTCAATTATTTGTGTTGTACACAACTAATGATGGTTCTCTGTAATCATTAAACCTGACAGTCAATATCCAGCGAAAGCAAAACCCCACTAAGTCAAAACCTATGAAAGAGACTTAGTAAAAAAAAATTGAGAAATTCCGCTGACTGTAATTTTGAAACAAACAGTTCAGGCAAAAAGAAGGGATAACAAAGTCAAAAGAAAAAAGAGGTCACTGTGAATCCTCAACAAAGAAAGATGACTGAATGTTCAAATAAATTTTGGTTTCTGAACCATCACAAATGTCAGTGTTACAATTCCAAACTCCTTTGAGCCTCAATGCATAAGTTAACTGAGCATAGGACTGAAGAACATCATGGAGATTGGGTTGGGTACAAATAAAATTTGAGCCTTTATCCTTTGTTTCTTAAACCATGAACCAGGCCACGTTACAACCCTTTAAAAGTCCTAACTGAAGCATGGTTAGTTCGAAAGCGTACTGCTACAAAAAGGTATCCTGACTCCTTTAGGGCTTATTATAAAACTTGAGTTAATATCACAGTTTTCATAAAAATTGTTTTTCTAAAATAACTTTTTTTCAAAACTTCAAGACAAACATAAGCATTGCATTTTTGAAAATATTTGTTTGCATATACCTGAGTGTTTGATAAACAGAGAAACTTACAGGATGAATGCTCAATAAACCAAAGTTCTTCCGATAAACAAAGTTGCTTCCTGGATCAAAGTCCATGTATACAAAGGGGCATAGTCATTATCTCCCAATCAAGGGGACAGGCTATGATACTGCCTAACTCATTTGGGGCAATCAGGACAGGATTCAACTATGTTAAGTAGCCAGGGGAAGATCTCCTCGTTTATCTAAGTTACCAAGGGTAACATTATAGAGTTCATAATGTCAGGGGCATAGTCACTGTTTCCCAATCAAGGGGGCATACCAAGTTACTGTTCAATTCATTCGGGGCAATCAGGTCCAGATTCAACAAGTGCTTAATAGCCAGGGGCAGCTCTCCTCATATATTTGAATTACCAAGGGTAACATTATTGTGGGGCATTCTGCTTATTTCTCTTGAGGTAACTACATTCAGATACTTCCATTATGGGACAATTCATCCTCAACCATGGAGAAATGCCTTCTTTTCAAATCTAATACCTGGAGCATATATGGTCCATCACAATTTGAAGACACGTTCCTCTCATTGTATTACCTTGATATTGGATTCTCGGCAAAAGCCATTGTGGAAATTAATTGTCAACGCCAGTAATATCAGATGGTGTCAGTATCATGTCTTCGGATCCATCTATGAGGATTTCTGGGAAGGTATTCAGGAAAGTTAAGAATCTCAGGAGCTCTAAACCCAATTGGTTATACACTCTCAAAGTTGAAACGATTCTGTTTTCGAGTTCAGCTTTACTCTTCCCTCTTTATTCAGGATCACTTTTCCTCTTTTACTAAAGCGAAAAATGTTCATTGGTTGTGTTTGAATGTATGTATGCTTTTGAATATGATTGATGTTTACCAGAAATGCATAAAATGCAGTAATAGTATTTACTAAGGACGAACGAGGGAAGGAATGCAACGAAGCTTCGCCGGTTCATCCCCACAAGACAACTACAAATCTCCAGTAGGGCAAATCTATCATTATAGATAATTCGAGTTACATCTCCCCTTGAATTTATGTCCATCTCTTTTATCCTCAGTCGGGATACTCAGGAACTTATTCCTTCAATAAAAGTACGACGAGCGAAGACGGGAGGTTATAAATACTATACTATCAAACAAAACGGGAACAAATTCCTCATATTCTTCAGCAACGATCGGGATTTATTTTCCCTAGCCAGCAGTTGTTATACAAAGATATCCAGACGCTTCAGGCTGCATGATTCATACATACATCATTTACATCATAACATAAATGCATAATACATTTACTTAGGTGCATCATACTATGCATGCATACATATTGCATAAACTAACATTCTCCTTGCAGGAAAGTTATATGCAGGTAAAACAATATCAACAATCCACAACAGGTCAGAAATGATCCATACATTACTCAAGATGTCCTCGGAGAGTAGGTAAACAGTCTGTAATAAGATCCATTCCCTAATCCAGGATATTTCCAGAAGATTTCATCTATCTGGTCTTGAATAGCAGGCAAACGGTCTGTACAAAGATCCATTCCCTGGTTCAAGATATTTTCAGAAGATTTAATCTATTGGCCCTTGAATAGTAGGAAAACGGTCTGTACAAAGATCCATTCCCCGGTTCAAGATATTTTTCAGAAGAACTAATCCTGATATTCTTTTGACCTTGGAGAGCAGGCAAACGGTCTGTACAAAGATCCATTCCCTGGTTCAAGATATTTTTCAGAAGAACTAATCCTGACGTTCTTTTGGCCCTTCAATAGCAGGCAAACGGTCTATACAAAGATCCATTCCCTGGTTCAAGATATTTTTCAGAAGAACAAATCCTGACGTTCTTTTGACCCTTGAATAACAGGCAAACGGTCTGTAAAAAGATCCATTCCCTGGTTCAAGATATTTTTCAGAAGAACTAATCCTGACGTTCTTTTGACTTTGAATAACAGGAAAACGGTCTATACAAAGATCTATTCCCTGGTTCAAGATATTTTTCAAAAGAACTAATCCTGACGTTCTTTTGGCCCTTGAATAGCAGGCAAACGGTCTATACAAAGATCCATTCCCTGGTTCAAGATATTTTTCAGAAGAACTAATCCTGACGTTCTTTTGGCCCTTGAATAGCAGGCAAACGGTCTATACAAAGATCCATTCCCTGGTTCAAGATATTTTTCAGAAGAACTAATCCTGACGTTCTTTTGACTTTGAATAACAGGCAAACAATTTGTACAAAGATCCATTCCCTGGTTCAAGATATTTTTCAGAAGAACTAATCCTGACGTTCTTTTGGCCCTTGAATAGCAGGCAAACGGTCTATACAAAGATCCATTCCCTGGTTCAAGATGTTTTTCAGAAGAACTAATCCTGATGTTCTTTTGACCTTGGAGAGTAGGCAAACGGTCTGTACAGAGATCCATTCCCTAATCTAAGATATTTCCAGAAGAAATAATCGCCACGAAGATTTATTTCTACTGGTCCATTCAACAATTCAAATCATGTTGCATAAATGATTCAGAGACGGCCTATACGAAGACCTAGTACTGATATCCAGTATCAACATAAAGACATCATCACATCCTGATACCTTAGATGGCATCTCTAAGCCCATCTCCAGTTCTTTGGATGACATCTATAAGCCCATCTCCAATTCTTTTAAGTGGCATATTCAAGCCCACTCCAGCATATACAACTAATCATCAGTGTTACTTTACGCACCGGCGAGTGCAAATTTTTGGGTTTTTTATGTTCAATCCCCTTCAACCTTCCAGTCACGAATGACACACATGCCAATCTAACTCCTCAGGTTTCAGAAAATTGAACAGGGGCAACTGTTGTACCCCAAAATTTGCCCTCACATATTTGAGACAAATTGATTCACAAGGTTTCCTTACACTTGTCGTACCCCAAATTTTGACCCGCTTCATATGCTTTCTGGTGCTTTTTTATTTCGAATAAATAAAATAGCATAATTGGTAGAAAGATGGGTATAAGGGATATAATTGTGAGAGGTTGTGAGTTCAAATCCCACCTTCCGCTCTTTTTAATTTTTTTTAATTTTTTCCTTTACTAATAACTTTTCCTATTTTTATTTTTTATGAAAAAAATCACAAAAATAGCATTTTTTAATTATTTAATTTTTAATTTTCGTATTTGCATTTAATGCATTTTTAAAAATATGATTTTTTCATTAAAATCATTATTTTATGGAAAAAAATTAAAAAAAAATCATAATAAATACCATAAACATTTCTTTTCTTGTATACTCGTTTTCTATTGGTCAGTTTATGTCATTTTTGTGTCAGTGACATAGTAAAAATCATATAATTTTGTTCAAATATTTTTTTAATCAATAGGGATTAAGACTAATTTTATTTCCTTTTAAACTTTTTAACCTAATTTTCTTAATCTATAAATACATGTTGTTTTACACATAAGAGGCTCTCATTTCTCATTTTATCACTCCTCTCTCAACCACAATACGAAAAAATTCTTGCCTCAGGGAGAAACAAAACCGAAAAAAGTAAGAACACTAAAAGGCGGATCATACATGTGCCAAAATATATTCTTCTTTTGTTTTGTTAATATATACTCTCTCTTTTTTCTTCTTGTGTACTATATGAACTACACGTTACATTTTTTATTCTTCTTTCTACATGAAGTGCCTAACCATACCTTTTTTTTTCTTTCTACAGGTTTTTTTCTTCTTTCGCTTATATATATATATATATATATATATATATATATATATATATATATATATATATATATTGTTTTATTTTTATAGTTTTGCTTTGATATTGTCGATTCTTACTTTGTTTGGATTGGATCGTGTCGATACGCTGTTCGCATATTTATGTGCATGAGGCGTGGCATTTGTGTTGATCCAGTCTAGTTGCGATGATCGCAATTTTGCGTTAGCAACATTATTTTTTAATCTTTTGTTTTATTCTTGATAAATTTATATATGCACATTTTTCATAACTAACTACCCTGATTTTTTCCTAAACCTTGACGATTTTGCCTCAACCATTTTTTTATATACGTTTTGTTTTATTATATAATAACTATTTTCCAGGTACATTCACATGTGCGCGCGTGTCTTAGTGACAAGAAGGCAAAACTGGTAATTTTAAGGGCATTTTGACAAAAAAAAAACAAGTTTATTATATAATAACTATTTTCCAGGTACATTCACATGTGTGCGCATGTGCGCGCCTTCTTAGTGTCAAGAAGGCAAGACTGATAATTTTGAGGACATTTTGACAAAGAAACATGGGTTTATCTTCTCTTTCCTAATTTCTCCTAATTTCCTCTATTGTTTTTAATTCTCTAATTTCTTAAATTAACTAACCTTAAATATTTAGATTAATTTTATTTGATTATTTTCTATAAAAAAAACTCTTAACTTTTTTTTAATTACTTATTTTCATAATCCATTCATAATGTTAATTAATTAATTATTTTATTAAATTAATAATTCAAAATAGTTTTTTTAACAACAAAACTTTTTTTTTATATATTTTCATAAACTTTAATTTTTCATGTAAACCTTAAAATTTTCTTATAAACTTTAACCGTGTTATTTTCTCTAAATCATAAACCTTTTCTCAAACCTTAACAAACCTGTTATTATTTCTTATTTTCACTAATTTTTTATGTTATTCATCTGCCCTTTATTTTTATGTGATTATTTCTCATCTGTAATATTTTTTGGTTTACTTTTATTTTTCGCCTTACAACTGCCCCAAAGCGATGTAATGGTTAGCCATTTATTTTCTGTCATTTTATTTTTCTAGCATTTATTTTCTGCCATTTTATTTTTCTGCCATTTATTTTCTACCATTTTATTTTTCTGCCATTTAAATTCCTGCCATTGATCCTATATTAACTGCGTGGTTTAGTAATGTAGGGCGTGAAAACCTACTAAATTACTTATTTAATATTTTTCTATAATCTTTATATTTTTTGTAAATAAATGTTAATTATTTTTATAAACTTATTTTACTACTTATTTATAACAATAAATCTTTATTTTGTAAATACTAACTCTTTTATTATTTTGTACATATTAAATTAATTTTTTTTTTCTAAAAAATTTCTCAATAACATTTTGTCAATAATATTTTATATATTAATAGTATTTTATTATAATAGTAATAATCATATAGTGTAAATAATTAAAAGTTTTTTCTCAATAATCTTTAATTGTTTTTCTCTAAACTTAATTACTTTTTTTTCCACTCATTCTAATAACTTCTAAAAAATCTAACTTGTCTAACCTAAATTTTTTTTTTCTTTTTTAATTAAATGTTTTAATTTATTTTAACTTTATTATTTTTGCTTTATTAGTATTATTATTGCTTATTTACTATTTTATTATATCTATTATTCTTGCTTTATAATTTATTTTTATCCTACTATTATGTATCTGCCAAAGCCTTGTAATAGCTTATAGATTTATTTTTTTGTCTTTATTTTCTTTGTAAATATTTTACTATATGGTTAGTAACCTTAGGGTGTGTATAACTTATATGTAATTAAATTGAACTTAGATAATTAAAATAAGATAAATACCTGAATATAAACACTCACACACGTAAGTCGATCTTTGATCGCCATCTTGCACTTCCTAAGTTACCCCTCTCAGTTGCCTTAAACATGGTCAAGTCCCTCGAATATAGGGGTGTCTTAAGCAAAGTCCCTTCGAATATAAATCATCATAGTCCCTACGGTTTAAAAGATCAAGTCTCTTCAAGGTTGCCTACGGAATAATGATCTTGTCCCTTCGAATAAATGATGATAGTCCCTACGAATTGCTAAAGACATCCTTTAAGTTGCCTTCACTGACCCTACGTTCCTATTCCTTAATAATAGGGATAGTCTTACCATTGAAAGAACATTTAAGAACAGTAAAGATTTAACTTAGGGTCGCCAGTTCTGTAACACGGTGGGAGAACTGACTTTAGTTATGTTGCGGATAGCAAGAGTCGCCACCGACTTTTATTTTATCCAAAGGAAAGGCATAAAAGAACAGGAAAGACCTTTTAAAAGATTTTTGGGTCCGGGGGTAGGTTATGTAAAGGGAAGGTGTTAGCACCCTTTACATCCATGGTTATCCATGGGCTCTTAGTTACTTAGCTCACTTTGAATTGTTTTTTTGAAAATATGAAGTGTGTGAATAGAAATTTTCATAAGAGTTTGATAATGATCCATGTACGGATGCGTAAAAAACTTGTGTTTGAAAATTGTTTGAAATTTGTGAAGTGTTTGAAATTTGTTTTGAAATAGTGAGCAAGTAACTATGAGGAACCTACCCTAAAGTTTAAGTCTTTCTGTTCTTTATCCTTTAAATGGTAAGATTATCCCTATTATTAAGGAATAGGTAGTCATTACCTTGGATGTGAGGGACAAGTGAGGGACATCTGTTTAATGAAGGCAACTGTAGGGTGTATTAAGCATTTTGGAGGGACTGTCATCATTATTCGAAAAGGGACAAAAATTTTATGAAGGCAACCATTTAAGGGACTTGATCTTTTATTGTGAAGGGACTGACTTTTCTTTTAAGGGACTTTGCTTTATACACCCTACTTGACCTTTTTGAATAGGCAACATTGAGAGGCAACCCTAGAAAGTGAGATGGCGATCAAAGATCGACTTACGTGTGTGAGTGTTCAATTTTATATTTATCTTATAATTTAAATGATCTAAATTTAATTTTAAATATCATACATGTTTACACTCCCTATTTACTAACCACGGCATGAAAAATAAATAATTTAAGTATTTAAGAAAATTACATCCAGGAGCAATTACATAATAATAAAACAATTGAAATAGATAGCAAAAATAAATAAATAAGTAAATAAGCAAAAAGTAAAATAAATAAGCAATTTAATTGGGTTAGTAATAAAAAAAAATAAGGTTAGTAATAATAATAATAATTAAAATAAATGGGGTTAGCAAAAATATTATAAGAACATAATTAAAATAATAAGCAAAAAAGAATAATATAATAATTAAAAGATTAGATTTTAATATGGACAATTATAAAAGAAAATATGAACAATTAAGTAATTATTATAACATTTTGAATTATATACAAATTATTAAATTATTTTTTAAACATATTATAATTACAAGATTAAATTAGCATAGATTCAATTATTTCTAAACATATATTTAAAAATTATTTATATATAAAATTTAGATTATAAACAAATTATAGAAATAATTACATATTATAAAAAAAATAGAATTAATATTAATTGTATTTATAAAAATTAATTATATTAAATAAAATATGTACATACTAATTATATTTACAAAAATTAGAAATTTAAATCACAAGATAAAATTAGGTTTTTTAATTGTTTAGAAAATAATATATTAGGGTTTGTAAAATATTAGGTTTTTTTAGAAAAAAATATTTTAAAGTTTATAACTTAATATACAATATTAACAATATTAATTTAAGAAATATGTACACATTATGATCTAAATACATAGTAATGAAAAAAACTAATTTGTGAATTAAAATAAATTTTTTAGAATTTTGAAAATATAAGATATACATATATATATTATTTCTAATTAATAATGAGAAAACAATTAAACAAAGCAAAATAAAACAGAAAAAAAATGGAAACTTACCTGGCTGGGATTTGAACCCAGGAAACCTAGCTTGACAACACCCATGCCATACCACCAGGCCAGCCACGTGCGTGTGATAGTGAAGGGCCTTCAATTGGTTTTGTTCCTTCAGACTAACAATCAGAAAAATAACGAAAAAACAAAAGGCCTGGGGGAGAATCGACCCCAGGACCTCTCAAGCAAACGCACATGCACATTACCATCCCAGCTAGGTGAGCGAATCTGATATTATTGTGATAACAACACATAATATATGAAGCTTTCTTTGTTAACCTGAAAAATAAGAAAAAATGTACCAAAGCCAGGACTCGAACACAGGTCCTATAGTCATACACATGCGCTTCTTTCCACTGGGACACATGTTCATGTGTGATAAACAAACAGGATAATAACATAATATTTTAAAACAGAAATTCAAATATGAAATTCGCGCCAGGCCAACTTCATCTTCTTCATGATACCTGCGAAATTTGTTACAAATTTTCCTACCATCTTTCCTGCGAAATTCCAATGGCAGCAAAACCTACGAAATCCAATGATCAACAAAACCATACAATTTCATAAAATTAAACCTATCAATATGATCCAGACATTCATGCGAATCATTTTATGGTTTTAGAATCCATTTATATTCCACAAATCAAGAAACCCTAAACCTTGGTCCAAACCCTAAGAATGGTGTTTTACGATTTAGGCACTAAACCATCAATTCAATTGCCCAGAATTTATCCTTGCACTTATCTAAACACAAACCAGAAGTCAAACTTGATTAATATCACATGAAAATGTAAGAACAATAAAAAATCGAAAGTGAGCAAAAGCAGTTCGGATTTCTCAATATATCATGCTATGATGCAATGTAATGATTGGTTTTGCTTCAAGAATGTCCAAGGAACATTGCTATGTCTTTAGATTACCTTCAAATGCCCTATAAATTGAAAACCGAATGTGAGTTTTGAGAGGTTTTTGTGAGATGCAATCTTACACTTGAGGAGGCTGAAATTCGTGCTTGTTATTAGGGTTGTGTTATGTACTTATAGGATGATCAAATGAAGCTGAAAAACTAGGTCATTGTGTAGAAGATTTGATATGAAAAGATTCAAAAATATCATGCCTTAAAAATCAAATATTCTTGTATGAACACTTGCTATTTTTGGCTAATTCTCATGATTTTCTTTCCACTTCAATTCTAATCAAATTTATGAATTTCTAGAAGCTTGATCCAATTCAAATCTTACATTTTCATATTTTATTTTTATTTAAAATGATTTTTAATGAATTAAATCAAAATAAATCAAAATAAAATAATAAAAAATCTGATTTTTATTGACTTGGGTCGTGCATGAATCTATTGTATGGATTGGGTCATTATTTGGCAAGCCCATTTGGAAGAAATTGGTTTTAGACCTCCATTTTCATCATAAACCAACCCAAAATTTCCCAACTTTGCAAGGGCACACATCCTTCAATTTTAATGCTATGAAGGTGTTCTTGGACATTTTGGAAAGCTTGAAGAGTCCTCTAACCAACCCCACTGGTTTCATGTCCATATCATTTACCAATCTCAAGTTATGCCCTTTTGAAGTTGTTGACTTTTTGTTGACTTTCAAAAGGACCTATAATGTCTTAGCTCATACCTTCCAAATGAAGCATTTTTGAGCTTGGCTTGTGAGACACAAAGTTTTAGAGAATTAAATTTCCTTCAAAATGAGCTTTGAGTGGAGACTTGGTGATGAAGTATGTGAAAGTTATGGCTGGTCAAAGTTCAGTTGACTTTTACTGAGAAAACCCTAATTTAGAAACTCCTGATTCTTGATGATCTGAAATCTCCTTGATGAATCATGATCAACCCTTGATCAAATGATGAATTTTACTTCATATAATTGATGTTGGCAAAAAATCATGAAGTTTGACTTTGGTTTGACCACAGTTGACCTTAGTTTGACTTTTTAACTGCTTTGATTGATTTTGACTTATCTGATCATCTGACTGAGCAAACTTTTGAGAAAAGTCTTGAAACTTGTCATGGGGGTTCTTACATACATATAAGATGTTATTAAGCTCATTTGAAGTCTTGGAAGTTCATTTAGCCTGATTAAAGTCAAAACCCTAGTTTTGGATGCACTACTTAGGAGGTGCATTGTCTGAGGGAATTGTCAACTTTTCTGACCAATTGTGAACTTTGTGAATCTTGTGAACCTCATAGGAGGTATTGTGAACCTTGTGAACTTCATAAAGTGACTTGTAGACTTCATGAACCTCATGAAAGGTCTTGAAAGCATTGGGAATCTTGTGAACCTTGTGAACTTCATAAAGTGACTTGTAGACTTCATGAACCTCATGAAAGGTCTTGAAAGCATTGGGAATCTTGTGAACCTTGTGAACTTCATAAAGTGACTTGTAGACTTCATGATCTTCATGAAAGGTCTTGAAAGCATTGTGAATCTTGTGAACCTTGTGAACTTCATAAAGTGACTTGTAGACTTCATGAACCTCATGAAAGGTCTTGTAAGCATTATGAATCTTGTGAACCTTGTGAACCTTCTTAGCACACAAAGTCTTGTATTGTGAGGGCAAATTTTGGGGTGCAACAGCTGCCCCTGTTCAATTTTCTGAAACCTGAGGGGTTTGATTGGTATATTTGCCAGTCGTGACCTGGAAGGTTGAAGGGGATTGAACACAAAAGCCCAAAAATTTGCACTCACCAGTGCATAGAGTGATACAGATGGCTAGTTGAATATGCTTAAAGATGCCACTTGGAGAAAAGTTCTTCAGATGCATTTATTGGAGGATAAAGCAGTCTAAAATATGAAGGTATGATGATAACTTTCAGGAGGATAAAGCAGTCCTGAGATATTGATAATATGTTTTCAGGAGGATGAAGCAATCCTGAGGTAATGATGATAGCTATCAGGAGGATGAAGCAGCCCTGAGGTAATAGTATGCTTTCAGGAGGATAAAGCAATCCTGAGGTACAAGAAGCTGTCAGGAGGATAAAGCAGTCCTGAGGTAATAATAAACTTTCAGGAGGATGAAGCAATCCTGAGATATTGATAATAGCTATCAGGAGGATGAAGCAGCCCTGAGGTAATAATATGATTTCAGGAGGATAAAGCAGTCCTGATGAGATAATAAGCTTTCAGGAGGATAAAGCAATCCTGATGTGGTGAAGCAATCCTGATGTACTAAAAGTTTTCAGGAGGATAAAGCAATCCTGATGGATGATATGCTTTCAGGAGGATGAAGCAATCCTGAGGGACAAGAAGCTTTCAGGAGGATAAAGCAATCCTGAGGGATGATAACTTTCAGGAGGATAAAGCAGTCCTGATAATCATAAGTCTGTTTGCTGGATAATTAACCTGAAAACAAGGTAGCATTCTGTATGATAGTATTAGCTTATGTATTATGTATGCATGTATAATATGATGCACCTAAGTGATGTATTATGTATCTATGGATATGTATGTTATGATATGATGTAAATGATGTATGTATGATATGATGCTGCCTGAAGCGTCTGGATATCTTCGTATAACAACTGCTGGCTAGGGAAAATAAATCCTGATCGTTGCTGAAGAATATGAGGAACTTGTTCCCGTTTTGTTTAATAGTATAGTATTTATAACCTCCCGTCTTCGCTCGTCGTACTTTTATTGAAGGAATAAGTTCCCGAGTATCCCGACTGAGGATAAAAGAGATGGACATAAATTCAAGGGGAGATGTAACTCGAATTATCTATAATGATAGATTTGCCCTACTGGAGATTTGTAGTTGTCTTGTGGGGATTAACCGGCGAAGCTTCGTTGCATTCCTTCCCTCGTTCGTCCTTAGTAAATACTATTACTGCATTTTATGCATTTCTGGTAAACATCAATCATATTCAAAAGCATTTTATGCATTTCTGGTAAACATCAATCATATTCAAAAGCATACATACATTCAAACACAACCAATGAACATTTTTCGCTTTAGTAAAAGAGGAAAAGTGATCCTGAATAAAGAGGGAAAAGTAAAGCTAAACTCAAAAACAGGATTACTGCTGGATGCTATGGAGTTGCAGAAATCTTCTGGGCTGGATTTTGAAGATTTAAGCTTGATATCTGGGGTTGTCATACCTATTGGTTTCAAGGTTCCTACCTTTGTTGTTTATGATGGGGTCTCTTGTCCCAAGCCGCATCTGAGGTCTTATGTCAGAAGAATCCAACCTCACATTGCTGATAAGAAGTTGTGGATCCACTTTTTTCAAGAGAGCTTATCTGGAGCTCAATTGGAGTGGTATTATCAATTGGAGAGTGTCAACATCAGGGAGTGGAATGATCTTGCTGAAGCTTTCTATAAGCAGTATCAATACAATGCTGACTTAGCTCCCACTCGCATGCAGCTGCAAAGCATGTCTATGGGTGCCAAGGAAAGTTTTAAGGAGTATGCTCAGAAATGGAGAGATCTAGCTGGAAGAGTACAACCCCCTTTGACTGACAGGGAGTTGGTTGATATGTTCATGTGTACGCTGAATGGTCCGTTTTACAGTCATCTCATTGGAAGCTCATCATCTGGCTTCACTGAGTTGATCATGACAGGAGAGCGAGTGGAAAATGGTATAAAGAATGGCAAGATCCAAGTGGGTACTTCTTCATCAGGTGCTGCAAAGAAGCCTCCCACTGGGAAGAAAGAATCCAATGATGTTTATGGTCAACCTGATCGTAATAGAAGGCATCAGTCTATGAGTGTAGTTCACATCTCAAATCCAACTCCTACAACACCAGAGCAGCCACAGGGCAACCAACAGAGAGCTAGAAGGCAGTTCACGAAGATCAAAATGTCAATGGCTCAGGCATTGCAACACTTGTTGAAGGCTGAACTTATTACTTTGAAAGAGGCTCCTCAAAATCCTAATGTTACCTCTCCCAGGTACAACCCCAATGCACGATGTGCATATCACTCAAACTGTCAGGGACATGATACTAATAACTGCTGGGTCTTGAAGAACAAAATTCAAGATATGATTGAGGCTGGAGAGATTGAGTTTGACCCTCCGGGTACTCCAAATGTGATTACTGCTCCCATGCCAAATCACGAGAAGACTGTCAATGCCATTGATGAAGATTTACATATCCATTCAGTTGTGGAGTTGACCACACCATTGTCTGTCATTAGGAAGAAATTAGTACAAGCTGGTTTCTTTCCGAGATGTCGTGAAGATTGTATCTATTGTGAGTATAATCCAGATAAGTGTTGGAGGTTGAAGGACGGGATTCAGCGTCTCATGAATAATTACACTATAGTGTTTGAAAGGAGACCACCTTCTGTGGAAAGTATGGTGGAGCATATTACTAGAGGTAAGAAGATTGAAGAGGTTGATATGGTTGACAAAGTGCCGGTGAGAATCACTTCAAAGGGACCTATTAAAATTACCCATCCGGGTCCAATCAGGATTACTGCTGAAGGCCCTGTGAAAGTTGTTGCTGAAGCCAGAGTGGCTCCTCTGATCATTACTACTCCTGGTCCTATTCCGTATACATCTGATAAAGCTGTGCCTTGGCACTATGGGTCTGATGTTTACATCCATGGTGTTAAGCAGGAACCCTTAGCTGATGTGCCTGTTGATGTTGACAATATTGCTGGATCTAGTAAGATCACACGAAGCGAAAGAGTTTTCTCTCCTCCAATGACTTCCAAGAATGCAGTTACTCCTGCTGCTACTTCCACCACTGATGCTCGGGGCAAAGGTCCTGTTATTGAGCCTATACCTACTGATGTGCCAGCTGCTGATGATATCTCTAAGCAGATGGAAGAAGTATTGAAAATCATTTGCAAGAGTGATTATGACATTGTTGATCAGTTGGGGCATACTCCCTCAAAGATTTCCATGTTATCCTTGTTGTTATGTTCTGAAGCTCATGCAAAAGCTTTGATCAAGTTTCTGAAGACTGCTCATGTACCCAATGCAATTTCTGTTGACCAGTTTGAGAATTGTGTTGCCCACCTGACTTATGATAATGGGTTAGGGTTTTCTGATGCTGATTTGACCCCTGCCAAGAGGGATCATAACAGGGCTCTGCATATCTCAATTGAATGCAGGGGCACTACCCTGTCACATGTATTGATAGACAATGGTTCCTCTCTAAATGTGTTGCCCAAAGAATTCCTAAATAAGCTGAGCCCTGAAGATGCTGTGCTGAAGCCCAGTAACATTGTGGTGAAGGCTTTTGATGGTTCTAGAAGAGTAGTGCATGGGGAAATTGATCTTCCAATCAAAGTTGGCTCTCAGGTTTTTACTGCTACATTTTATGTGATGGATATTCGTCCTTCGTACTCTTGTTTGCTTGGTCGTCCCTGGATCCATGGGGCAGGTGCTGTAACCTTTACATTACATCAGAAGCTTAGGTATCCGGTGGAGGGGAAGGTTGTTACTGTCTATGGAGAAGAAGAATACTTTGTCAGCCATGTAAATACTTTCAAGTACCTGGAAATGGAAGGTGAATACATTGAAACTCCGTGTCAGACATTTGAAGTGGTTCCCTGGATTGTTAATGATTATGTAGCTCCTCCTGTTGCGAAGAAAGTTCATGTGGTCACCAGAGTACCTCCAACAATGGCAATGGCCTCCCTCAACGATGCTAGAGCTGTGCTGGATGAAGGTGGTTGTACTATTTGGGGTCAGCTTCCTGATATCCCTTACAAGTCTAACAAATTTGGTTTGGGTTTCACTGCAGAGTCCCAGAAGGCTGTTCATCGTGCTCGTGCTGTTTGTATCACCAATCACGGAGTTATGAAAGACCAGATCAATGTTGTGGGAGACTATGATGAAGACTACAACTTGGATGCTTGGATTTTTCCTACTGTGGGTGCTGGACTCAATAATTGGAAAGTTGAAGATGTTATTCCTATCTCCTTTAGTCAGGAGTAAATACTATTACTGTGTTGTTACTTTTTAAGTTTGTAATTTCTTGAACAATAAAACTTTCAAGCCTTGTGCCTTACCCGGGGCATAATGGTGTGCTTGTTACGGGCTGTCATTTCATTTGCATACTTCATTCAATAAAAATCAGTGGACGTTTCGTTTTAGTAAATGTTGTGTTCCTTGTCTTTCTTTTCTTTTATTTTTGCTTTATCAGCTATGTGTTCTTACACACACCCACATCACTAAAATGCAGATCCTCATCCACTCTGGATCCTATTGATAACAGTTCTACTATTGCCAATTATAATTTCGAGAATCCGATCTATCAAACTGAAGACGGAAATGAGGACGATTGTGAAGTACCTGTAGAGCTTGCTAGGTTGTTACAACAAGAAGAGAAAGCCATACAGCCACATGAAGAGCCAGTCGAAGTTGTGAATCTGGGAACTGAAGAAAACAGGAAAGAGGTCAAGATAGGGGCTGATTTAGAGGATAGTGTCAAGAACAGACTGGTTCAGATGTTACGTGACTATGTGGAGATCTTTGCTTGGTCTTATGAAGATATGCCAGGATTGGATACAGACATTGTGGTTCACCGTTTACCAGTGAAAGAAGATTGTCGTCCAAAGAAGCAGAAGGTTCGTCGTATGCGTCCTGAAATGTCAGAGAAGATCAAAGCAGAGGTAATGAAACAGTTCTATGCAGGGTTCTTAGCAGTGACTTCTTATCCTCAGTGGGTTGCAAATGTGGTGCCGGTACCTAAGAAAGATGGTAAGGTACGTATGTGTGTAGACTACAGGGATTTGAACAAGGCCAGCCCTAAAGATGACTTTCCACTTCCTCATATTGATGTTCTGGTAGACAATACTGCTCAGCATAAGGTATTCTCTTTTATGGATGGTTTCTCTGGTTACAATCAGATCAAGATGGCACCTGAAGATATGGAGAAGACAACCTTTGTTACACAGTGGGGCACTTTTTGTTATAAGGTGATGCCATTTGGTTTGAAGAATGCAGGGGCAACATATCAGCGTGCTATGGTGGCTTTGTTTCATGATATGATTCATCATGAGATAGAGGTATATGTGGATGATATGATAGCCAGGTCACAGAATGAAGAACAGCATCTTGATCATCTGCATAAGTTGTTTGAGAGGTTAAAGAAATACAAGTTGAGATTGAACCCAAACAAGTGTACTTTTGGAGTTAGATCTGGAAAGCTCCTAGGTTTCATTGTCAGTGGAAAAGGTATTGAAGTAGATCCTGCAAAAGTGAAAGCTATACGAGAGATGCCAGCTCCCCGTACTGAGAAGGAGGTTAGAGGTTTCTTGGGACGATTGAATTACATTGCAAGATTTATTTCCCAATTAACTGCCATCTGTGAGCCAATCTTCAAGTTATTGAAGAAAGATCAGGTGATGGAATGGAATGATGAGTGCCAAACTGCCTTTGATGAAATCAAGAGATATCTGCTAGAACCTCCAATTTTGATGCCACCAGTTGATGGAAGACCCTTGATTATGTACTTAACAGTGTTAGACAACTCAATGGGGTGTGTGTTGGGGCAACATGACGAGTCTGGTCGAAAAGAGCAGGCAATATATTACCTTAGCAAAAAGTTTACCGACTGTGAAACAAGATACTCACTGCTCGAGAAAACTTGTTGCGCTTTGGCATGGGCTGCTCGCCGACTAAGACAGTATATGTTGACTCATACTACCTTGTTGATTTCAAAGATGGATCCAATCAAGTATATATTTGAGAAACCTGCTCTCTCTAGAAGAATTGCAAGATGGCAAATGATTTTGACAGAATATGACATACAGTATACTACTCAGAAGGCCATTAAAGGGAGTGTTGTGGCTGATCATTTGGCTCATCAAGCAGTGGATGATTACCAGTCAATGAGTTTTGAGTTCCCTGATGAAGACATTATGATTATTACCAAAGAACCTGGACAATATGACGGACCTGAACAAGGATCCCGATGGACTATGGTTTTTGATGGTGCCTCTAATGCACTTGGTAATGGTGTTGGTGTTGTGATTAGTTCCCCTGAAGGTTGTCATACCCCGGTTACTGCCAGACTTTGTTTCTATTGTACCAATAACATGGCTGAATATGAGGCATGTATCATGGGTATTAAAGCTGCCATTGATATGAAGATTCAGTTCCTCGATGTGTATGGAGATTCAGCCCTGGTAGTAAGTCAGATTAAAGGAGATTGGGATACCAAGCATGATAACCTCATTCCTTACAGAGAGCATGTGTTGTCTTTAATCGCACATTTCAAAGAAATTACCTTTGGACATATTCCACGGAGAGAGAATCAGTTGGCAGATGCATTAGCCACCATGGCATCCATGTTTGAGATCAGTTGGGATGAGGAAGCTCCCAAGATTACCATTGATAGATTTGAGAAGCCTGCATACTGCAATGAGATTGGTACTGAAGAAGCAGAGGAGAAGCCTTGGTTTTATGAAGTGAAAAGATATCTTGAAGCTCAGGAGTTCCCTGAAGGGGCATCTGTCAAAGATAGGAAGTTTCTGAGAAGGTTCTCTGCTAAGTTCTTTTTGAGTAATGACATTTTGTACAAGCGCAATCATGATTCAACTTTGCTTCGTTGTGTGGATAAGAAGGAAGCAATTGAGATTATGGAAGATATGCATGATGGGATCTTTGGCACTCATTCTAGTGGTCATACCATGGCAAAGAAGATATTGAGAGCAGGTTACTATTGGTCTACCATGGAAGCTGATTGCTATCAACACTCCAGAACATGTCACAAGTGTCAAATTTATGCTGATAAAGTCCATGTACCTCCATCACCATTGAATGTGTTGACTGCTCCTTGGCCCTTTGCCATGTGGGGCATTGATATGATTGGTGAGATCAAGCCTACCGCTTCTAATGGACATCGTTTCATCCTGGTTGCTATTGATTACTTCACGAAGTGGGTAGAGGCAGCTTCATTTGCATCTGTTACCAAGAATGTTGTGGCTCGATTCATTAAGAATAATCTCATATGTAGGTATGGCATCCCTGAAAGGATTATTACTGACAATGGCTCTAATCTGAACAATACTATGATTACTAATCTCTGCACGCAGTTCAAGATTAAGCATCACAACTCTTCTCCGTATCGTCCGAAGATGAATGGGGCAGTTGAAGCTGCTAATAAGAACATTAAGAAGATTGTACAGAAGATGACTGTTACTTACAAGGATTGGCATGAGATCTTACCATTTGCTCTTCATGGTTATCGTACTACAATACGTACTTCAACAGGGGCAACCCCATTCTCCTTGGTCTATGGTATGGAAGCAGTTTTGCCCATTGAAGTTCAGATTCCCTCCTTAAGAATTATGAAGGATGCAGGCTTGGATGAAGATGAGTGGATTCAGACTCGACTTGACCAGATAAATTTGATTGATGAGAAGAGGCTAGCAGCAGTTTGTCATGGCCAGATGTACCAGAAACGAATGATCAAAGCTTTTAATAAGAAGGTTAAGCCAAAGGTATATCAGGCTGGTGACTTGGTAATCAAGCGCATCATATTACCACAGGGTGATCCTAGGGGCAAGTGGACTCCAACATATGAAGGACCATTTGTAGTCAAGACAGTGTTCTCAGGAGGTGCCATGATACTTACTACTATGGATGGTGAAGACTTCCCGCAACCTGTAAACGCAGACATAGTTAAAAAATACTACGCATGAAAAGAGACCCGCTAGGTTGACAGGCCTAGGCAAAAATAAGGGCATCCCGGCAAACCAAAAGGGTTTGGGCAAAAATTAGGGATATATATAAAAAGATGTACACCCGGCAAGTCGAAAACCTGAAAAGGCGGCTTGGGCAAAAAAGGGTATCCCGGTGGATTGAAAACCTGAAAGGGCAATCCAGGCAAAAGTTAGGGATTAAAGCGTATGACTATGTCTCGTTTGGATCACCCATGAAACTGCAACTAGTTGTACTACTTACTCAAGCTCAAATAGATAAAGCTCAATCCAATCGTTTCCGTCTCAACAGCAGAAGATGAGATACTTGAAGATAATGACAATAGTAGAATTGAAACTCAATAGGATTGTTTCCCACATAGCTGATTTTCCTTGTTTTGTAAAAAACTTTATGACAAAATCCTCTTACTAGGGTTTATGTCTCTTTGTACAAATTTACCCATGTATGGGTCACCTTTTGATATAAATAAATTCCATCTTTTGAATCCAGATTTACTTTTACCCTATTTACATAAGCGAAACGTCCATTGGTTGTGTTTGAATGTATGTATGCTTTTGAATATGATTGATGTTTACCAGAAATGCATGAAAATGCAGTAATAGTATTTACTAAGGACGAACGAGGGAAGGATTTCAACGAAGCTTCGCCGGATCATCTCTACAAAACAGTTACAAATCCCTCAGTAGGATAAATCCATCTTCATAAAGTCACATCTCCCCTGGAATTTATATCCATCTCTTTTATCCTCATACGGATATTCGGGAATTTACTTTCCAATAAGGGTACGACGAACGAAGACGGGATGTTATATCTATCCTACTATCAAACGAAGACGAAGGTTATATATACCTTGCTATCCCCAGCAGACGGGATGTTATATATACCTTACTATCCCCAGCAGAGTCGCCAGTTCTGTAACACGGTGGGAGAACTGACTTTTAGTTATGTTGCGGATAGCAAGAGTCGCCACCGACTTTTATTTTATCCAAAAGAAAGGCATAAAAGAACAGGAAAGACCTTTAAAAGATTTTTGGGTCCGGGGGGTAGGTTATGTAAAGGGAAGGTGTTAGCACCCTTTACATCCATGGTTATCCATGGGCTCTTGGTTACTTAGCTCACTTTAAATTGTTTTGAGAAGTGTAGTGTGTGATTAAAAATTTTCTTAAGTACTTTATAATGACCCTTGTACGGATATATATAAAGACTTTGTTTTGAAAATTGTTTAAAATGTAAAGTGTAATGAAGTAATTTGATGAAAAAAGTGAGCAAGTACTTAAGAGGAACCTACCCTAAGTTAAATCTTTACTGTTCTTAAATGTTCTTTCAATGGTAAGACTATCCCTATTATTAAGGAATAGGAACGTAGGGTCAGTGAAGGCAACTTAAAGGATGTCTTTAGCAATTCGTAGGGACTATCATCATTTATTCGAAGGGACAAGATCATTATTCCGTAGGCAACCTCGAAGAGACTTGATCTTTTAAACCGTAGGGACTATGATGATTTATATTCGAAGGGACTTTGCTTAAGACACCCCTATATTCGAGGGACTTGACCATGTTTAAGGCAACTGAGAGGGGTAACTTAGGAAGTGCAAGATGGCGATCAAAGATCGACTTACGTGTGTGAGTGTTTATATTCAGGTATTTATCTTATTTTAATTATCTAAGTTCAATTTAATTACATATAAGTTATACACACCCTAAGGTTACTAACCATATAGTAAAATATTTACAAAGAAAATAAAGACAGAAAAATAAATCTATAAGCTATTACAAGGCTTTGGCAGATACATAATAGTAGGATAAAAATAAATTATAAAGCAAGAATAATAGATATAATAAAATAGTAAATAAGCAATAATAATACTAATAAAGCAAAAATAATAAAGTTAAAATAAATTAAAACATTTAATTAAAAAAGAAAAAAAAAATTTAGGTTAGACAAGTTAGATTTTTTAGAAGTTATTAGAATGAGTGAAAAAAAAAGTAATTAAGTTTAGAGAAAAACAATTAAAGATTATTGAGAAAAAACTTTTAATTATTTACACTATATGATTATTACTATTATAATAAAATACTATTAATATATAAAATATTATTGACAAAATGTTATTGAGAAATTTTTTAGAAAAAAAAAATTAATTTAATATGTACAAAATAATAAAAGAGTTAGTATTTACAAAATAAAGATTTATTGTTATAAATAAGTAGTAAAATAAGTTTATAAAAATAATTAACATTTATTTACAAAAAATATAAAGATTATAGAAAAATATTAAATAAGTAATTTAGTAGGTTTTCACGCCCTACATTACTAAACCACGCAGTTAATATAGGATCAATGGCAGGAATTTAAATGGCAGAAAAATAAAATGGTAGAAAATAAATGGCAGAAAAATAAAATGGCAGAAAATAAATGCTAGAAAAATAAAATGACAGAAAATAAATGGCTAACTATTACATCGCTTTGGGGCAGTTGTAAGGCGAAAAATAAAAGTAAACCAAAAAATATTACAGATGAGAAATAATCACATAAAAATAAAGGGCAGATGAATAACATAAAAAATTAGTGAAAATAAGAAATAATAACAGGTTTGTTAAGGTTTGAGAAAAGGTTTATGATTTAGAGAAAATAACACGGTTAAAGTTTATAAGAAATTTTTAAGGTTTACATGAAAAATTAAAGTTTATGAAAATATATAAAAAAAAAAGTTTTGTTGTTAAAAAAACTATTTTGAATTATTAATTTAATAAAATAATTAATTAATTAACATTATGAATGGATTATGAAAATAAATAATTAAAAAAAAGTTAAGAGTTTTTTTTATAGAAAATAATCAAATAAAATTAATCTAAATATTTAAGGTTAGTTAATTTAAGAAATTAGAGAATTAAAAACAATAGAGGAAATTAGGAGAAATTAGGAAAGAGAAGATAAACCCATGTTTCTTTGTCAAAATGTCCTCAAAATTATCAGTCTTGCCTTCTTGACACTAAGAAGGCGCGCACATGCGCACACATGTGAATGTACCTGGAAAATAGTTATTATATAATAAACTTGTTTTTTTTGTCAAAATGCCCTTAAAATTACCAGTTTTGCCTTCTTGTCACTAAGACACGCGCGCACATGTGAATGTACCTGGAAAATAGTTATTATATAATAAAACAAAACGTATATAAAAAAATGGTTGAGGCAAAATCGTCAAGGTTTAGGAAAAAATCAGGGTAGTTAGTTATGAAAAATGTGCATATATAAATTTATCAAGAATAAAACAAAAGATTAAAAAATAATGTTGCTAACGCAAAATTGCGATCATCGCAACTAGACTGGATCAACACAAATGCCACGCCTCATGCACATAAATATGCGAACAGCGTATCGACACGATCCAATCCAAACAAAGTAAGAATCGACAATATCAAAGCAAAACTATAAAAATAAAACAATATATATATATATATATATATATATATATATATATATATATATATATATATATATATAAGCGAAAGAAGAAAAAAACCTGTAGAAAGAAAAAAAAAGGTATGGTTAGGCACTTCATGTAGAAAGAAGAATAAAAAATGTAACGTGTAGTTCATATAGTACACAAGAAGAAAAAAGAGAGAGTATATATTAACAAAACAAAAGAAGAATATATTTTGGCACATGTATGATCCGCCTTTTAGTGTTCTTACTTTTTTCGGTTTTGTTTCTCCCTGAGGCAAGAATTTTTTCGTATTGTGGTTGAGAGAGGAGTGATAAAATGAGAAATGAGAGCCTCTTATGTGTAAAACAACATGTATTTATAGATTAAGAAAATTAGGTTAAAAAGTTTAAAAGGAAATAAAATTAGTCTTAATCCCTATTGATTAAAAAAATATTTGAACAAAATTATATGATATTTACTAGGTCACTGACACAAAAATGACATAAACTGACCAATAGAAAACGAGTATACAAGAAAAGAAATGTTTATGGTATTTATTATGATTTTTTTTTAAATTTTTTCCATAAAATAATGATTTTAATGAAAAAATCATATTTTTAAAAATGCATTAAATGCAAATACGAAAATTAAAAATTAAATAATTAAAAAATGCTATTTTTGTGATTTTTTTCATAAAAAATAAAAATAGGAAAAGTTATTAGTAAAGGAAAAAATTAAAAAAAATTAAAAAGAGCGGAAGGTGGGATTTGAACTCACAACCTCTCACAATTATATCCCTTATACCCATCTTTCTACCAATTATGTTATTTTATTTATTCGAAATAAAAAAGCACCAGAAAGCATATGAAGCGGGTCAAAATTTGGGGTACGACAAGTGTAAGGAAACCTTGTGAATCAATTTGTCTCAAATATGTGAGGGCAAATTTTGGGGTACAACAGCATTCAATGGAATTGGAGGTATATGCACCTTATCAGCATAAATCTGACATTTGTGACATGTTTTGGAATGTTGATAGCATTCAGCTTCCATGGTAGACCAATAGTAACCTGCTCTCAATATCTTCTTTGCCATGGTATGACCACTAGAATGAGTGCCAAAAATCTCATCATGCATGTCTTCTATAATCTCTGTTGCTTCTTTCTTATCCACACAACGAAGCAAAGTCGAATCATGATTGTGTTTGTACAAAATTCCATTACTCAAGAAGAACTTAGCAGAAAACCTCCTCAGAAATTTCTTATCTTTGACAGATGCCCCTTCAGGGAACTCCTGAGTTTCAAGATATCTTTTCACTTCATAGAACCAAGGCTTTCCCTCTCCTCCTTCAGTGTCAATCTCATTGCAGTATGCAGGCTTCTCAAATCTGTCAATAGTGATCCTGGGAGCTTCATCATCCCAACTAATCTCAAACATAGATGCCATGGTGGCTAATGCATCTGCCAACTGATTCTTTTCTCGTGGAATATGTCCAAAGGTAATCTCTTCAAAATATGGGATCAAAGACAATACATGCTCTCTTTAAGGAATGAGATTTGGGTGCTTGGTATCCCAATCTCCTTTAATCTGACTAACTACCAGAGCTGAATATCCATATACGTCCAGAAACTGAATCTTCATCTCAATGGCAGCTTTGATACCCATGATACATGCCTCATACTCAGCCATATTGTTAGTACAATAGAAACAAAGTCTTGCAGTAATTGGGGTATGACAACCTTCAGGGGAAATGATCACAATACCAACACCATTACCAAGCGCATTAGAAGCTCCATCAAAAACCATAGTCCATCGGGATCCTTGTTCAGGTCCGTCATATTGTCCAGGTTCTTTGGTAATAATCATAATGTCTTCATAAGGGAACTCAAAACTCATTGACTGATAATCATCCACTGCTTGATGAGCCAAATGATCAGCTACCACACTTCCTTTGATGGCCTTTTGAGTAGTGTACTGTATATCATATTTTGTTAAGATCATTTGCCATCTCGCTATTCGTCCAGAGAGAGTAGGTTTCTCAAATATGTACTTGATTGGCTCCATCTTTGAAATCAACAAGGTAGTATGAGTCAACATATACTGTCTTAGTCGGCGAGCAGCCCATGCCAAAGCGCAGCAAGTTTTCTCGAGCAGTGAGTATCTTGTTTCACAGTCGGTAAACTTTTTGCTAAGGTAGTATATTGCCTGCTCTTTTCGACCAGACTCGTCATGTTGCCCCAACACACACCCCATTGAGTTATCTAATATTGTTAAGTACATAATCAAGGGTCTTCCGTCAACTGGTGGCATCAAGATTGGAGGTTCTAAGAGATATCTTTTGATTTCGTCAAAGGCTGTCTGGCACTCGTCATTCCATTCCATTACCTGATCTTTCTTCAACAACTTGAAGATTGGCTCACAGGTAGCAGTTAGCTGGGAAATAAATCTTGCAATGTAATTTAGTCGTCTCAAGAAACCTCTAACTTCCTTTTTAGTACGGGGAGCAGGCATCTCTTGTATAGCTTTCACTTTTGCAGGATCCACTTCAATACCTTTCCCACTGACAATGAAACCCAGGAGTTTGCCAGACCTAACTCCAAAAGTACACTTATTTGGATTCAATCTCAGCTTGTATTTCTTCAACCTCTCAAACAGCTTATGCAGATGATCAAGATGTTGTTCTTCATTCTGGGACATGGCTATCATATCATCCACATATACTTCTATCTCATGGTGAATCATATCGTGAAACAAAGCCACCATAGCACGCTGATATGTTGCCCCGGCGTTCTTCAAACCAAATGGCATCACCTTATAACAAAAAGTGCCCCACTGTGTAATAGATGTAGTCTTCTCCATATCTTCAGGGGCCATCTTGATCTGATTGTAACCAGAGAAACCATCCATGAAAGAGTATATCTTATGCTGAGCAGTGTTGTCTACCAAAACATCAATATGTGGAAGTGGAAAGTCATCTTTAGGACTGGCCTTGTTCAAATCCCTGTAATCCACACACATGTGTACCTTACCATCCTTCTTAGGTACCGGTACCAAGTTTGCAATCCATTGAGGATAAGAAGTCACAGCTAAGAATCATGCATCAAACTGTTTCATCACCTCTGCTTTAATCTTTTCTGACATTTCAGGACGCATGCGACGAACCTTCTGCTTCTTCGGACGACAATCTTCTTTTACTGGTAAACGGTGCACCACAATGTCTGTATCCAACCCTGGAATATCTTCATAAGACCAAGCAAAGATTTCCACATAGCTACGTAACATATGGATCAGTCTGCTTTTAACATCATCCTCTAACTCAGCTCCTATCTTGACCTCTTTCCTGTTTTCTTCAGTTCCCAGATTCACAACTTCGATTGGCTCTTCATGTGGCTGTATAGCTTTATCTTCTTGTTGTAATAACCTAGCAAGTTCTACAGGTACTTCACAATCTTCCTCATTTCCATCTTCAGCTTGATAGATTGGATTCTCGAAATTATAATTGGCAATAGTAGAACTGTTATCAACAGGATCCAGAGTGGATGAGGATCTGCATTTTAGTGATGTGGGTGTGTGTAAGAACACATAGCTGATAAAACAGAAAATAAAAAGAAAATACAAGGAGCATTTAAGAAAACGAACGTCCATTGATTTTATTGAATGAAGTATGCAAATGAAATGACATCCCGAAACAAGCATACCATTGTGTCCCGGGCAAGACACAAGGCTTAAAAGTTTAATTGTTCAAAATTACAAACTTAAAATAAAAACACAGTAATAGTATTTACTCCTGACTAAAGGAGATAGGAATAACATCTTCAGTTTTCCAGTTGTTGAGCCTACCACCCATGGTAGGAAAGATCCAATCATCCAGGTTGGAGTCTTCATGACAGTCCCCCACAACATTGATTTGATCTCTTATGACCCCTTGATTGGTGATACGAACAGCACGAGCACGACGAACAGTCTTCTGAGATTCTGCAGTGAAACCCAAACCAAA
Organism: Lathyrus aphaca; assembly: GCA_963966055.1. Taxonomy (NCBI): domain Eukaryota; kingdom Viridiplantae; phylum Streptophyta; class Magnoliopsida; order Fabales; family Fabaceae; genus Lathyrus; species Lathyrus aphaca. Next base: position 553,264,388 of record OZ014520.1, on the reverse strand, counting down.
CTTGTCAGACTTGTAAGGGATGTTGGGAAGCTGACCCCAAATAGCATAACCACCTTTTGCAACCACAGCCTTAGCATCTTTGAGGGAGGCCATTGCAGGAGGTATGTTAGTAACCATAGGAACTCTTTCAGAAGCAGGAACAGATTGAGGAACAGGATTAGAGCAAGGAACAACTTCAAATGTTTGACACGGAGTTTCAACCATTTCACCCTCCATTTCTACATACTTGAAAGTATTCACGTGGCTAACCATGTACTCTTCTTCACCATAGACAGTGACAATTTTGTTTTTCACCGGGTATTTCAGCTTCTGATGCAAGGTGGAAGTCACAGCACCTGCCCCATGAATCCAGGGGCGTCCAAGAAAGCAAGAATACGCAAGACGAATATCCATCACATAGAAAGTAGAGTTGAATACTTGAGAGCCTACTTTGATCGGGAGGTCTACTTCTCCATGTACCACTCTTCTTGAGCCATCAAAGGCCCTCACCACTACATCACTTGGTCTTAACATAACATCTTCAGGACTGAGCTTGTCCAGAGCCTCTTTAGGGAGCACATTTAATGAAGAACCATTGCCCACCAGTACATGAGACAAGGTAGTGCCTTTACATTCAATGGAAATATGCAGAGCTCTGTTATGGTTTCTCTTGGCAGGAGTCAAATCAGCGTCAGAAAAACCCAGTCCATTATAACAATTCAGATGTGCCACACAATTCTCAAATTGATCCACAGAAATCTCATTTGGCACATGAGCAGTCTTCAGGAACTTAATTAAAGCTTTAGCATGAGCCTCATAACACAACAACAAAGATAACATGGAGATTTTGGAGGGAGTATGCCCCAATTGGTCAACAATGTCATAATCACTCTTGCGAATGATCTTCAGTACTTATTCCATCTGTTTAGAAATATTTTCAGCAGTCGGTGCCTCAACTTGCACAGGTTCAATTACAGGACCTTTGCCCCGAGCATCAGTACTTGGCTCAGAAATGGAAGTAGTGGTTGGAGTAACTGCACTTTTAGAGGTAGCTTGATGAGAGAATATTCTTCCACTTCTAGTGATCTTACTAGATCCAGCAATATTATCCACATCAAGATTAACATCAGTAACAGGTGCATCGGTCAAAGGTTCTTGTTTGACACCATGGATATAAACATTAGAACCATAATTCCAGGGTATAGCTTTATCAGAAGTATAAGGAACAGGTTCAGGAGTGGTGATGATCATGGGAGCCACTCTAACTTCAGCAACAGTCTTCACAAGGCCTTCAGCAGTAATTCTGACAGGACCTTTAGGAGTGATCTTGACAGGGCCTTTGGAGGTAATCTTCACTGGTACTTTATCAACCATAGCTACATCTTCAAGCTTCATACTTCGAGTCAGATGTTCACACATACTTTCAACAGAAGGTTTCCTCTCAAACAATATAGTGTAATTGTCTATGAGGCGTTGAATACCATCTTTCAACTTCCAGTAGCTATCTGGTTTGTAAGCACAATAAAAACAGTCTTCATTGCAACCTGGAAAGAACCCAGCCTGCACCAGCTTCTTCTTGATAATGGATAAGGGGGTAGTCACTTCTTCTACTGAGGAAACATAGGAAACCTCATCCACAACATTAACAGTCTTCTCATGGTTGGGCATAGGAGCAGTGATCACATTTGGGGTCCCAGGAGGGTCAAATTCAATTTCCTCAGCTTTGATCATGTCTTGAATCTTGTTTTTCAACACCCAGCAGTTGTTGGTGTCATGTCCCGGACTATTAGAATGATATGCATATCTTGCATTAGGATTGTACCGAGGAGAGGATGTATTAGGATTCTGAGGAGGATCCCTTAAAGTAATTAGCTCCCCTTTCAACATGTGTTGCAAGGCTTGGGCAAGTGACATGTTGATCTTGGTGAACTGTCTTCTAGGCTTCTGTTGATTGTTCTGTTGTTGATATGGTGCTGTAGGGGCAGGATTGGAGATGTGAACTGCTCCCACAGATTGGTGACTCTTGTTACGAATATGTTGACTATACACAACATTAGACTCCTTCTTTCCACTAGGGGGCTTCTTAGCAGTGCTTGATGAAGAGGCACCCACCTGTATCTTACCACTTCTTATCCCACTTTCCACACGTTCTCCAGTCACTATCAGCTCAGTGAAACCAGATGATGAGCTCCCAATGAGGTGACTATAAAAAGGACCATTCAGCGTACTCATAAACATATCCACCTGTTCCCTGTCAGTCAGAGGAGGTTGAACTCTGTCAGCCAGGTCTCTCCATTTCTGGGCATACTCTTTGAAACTCTCCTTAGCACCCATAGACATGCTTTGGAGCTGCATGCGAGTAGGTGCTAAATCAGCATTGTATTGGTATTGCCTATAGAAGGCCTCAGCAAGATCATTCCAATCACGAATATTAACACTTTCCAGTTGATAGTACCATTCCAATTGAGCTCCAGACAAGCTCTCTTGGAAGAAATGAATCCATAACTTCTTATCAGCAGTATGTGGTTGAATCCTCCGGACATAGGACCTTAGGTGCAGCTTAGGACATGAAACACCATCATATACCACAAAAACAGGAACCTTGAAGCCAATAGGTATAACCACTCCAGAAACTAAACTCAAGTCTTCAAAATCAAGCCCAGAAGATTTTTGTAGCTTCATAGCGTTCATTCTGTCTACCAGCATCTTATACTTCTCCTTACTAGCAGGATCATGATAATAATTAGCCTCAGAATCATAATCTCCCATAGTGTCATGAAGACTACCTCCCTCTTTCTCAGAATTTCCAGACTCAGAATCCTCAATCTGTTCCTTTGTCTTGATAGGTCCTCTGAATCTTCTTCCCAGGTTGATGAGGCCTCCTGATTTTCTAGTCTTCTTCTTCTTCTTAGCCAGTAGTGTCTTCAACTCATCCTGTCCCTTGGACAAGTTCAGAATCAACTCTTGGAATTATGCATTCTGAGCCTGGAGATCCTTGACAGTCTGTTCAAGAGCCATTTCTGCTGAAATAAACAGCGAGAAGATAAGATACCTGTTCATAAGAAACCTGTGATGCAATGATATGGTATGTAAATGCATATGCAATGTTTTCAAGGACCACAGGATTTAAATTTGTTTAAACAATCAGAAAGTAAATTTTTATTAGTAATCAATAAACTTGTTTGCTTCTTAGGCTTACAACAAAATGAAATGAATACAAAAATGGGGTTTTAAGTCTCCCATGGACGTTTCCTCTTTGTGTTGAGGTATGAGTTGAGATTCCGATCCTCGTGAAGTTGTCTTGTTAGCTCCAGGATTCTTTCTTGACTAGCTTTGAAATGAGTCTCAAAAGTATCTCTTTGTTCCTTCAACTGGATCCAGGACCTCTGCAACTCTTCCATGTCAGTGGGCATGTCTGGATGAAGGATGATACAAGGAGTATCTCCTTTAGCAACAGGCTCCATGGTAACTGGCAGGATAGCAGAATATGGCATCATAAGAGTCTGAGCACATGCTCGTACCCATCTGAGATAAGGTTCCATAGGAATGGAGTACTTTGGCTCCAGAGTCTTGTTGTCAACCTTGTTCACTTTACCCCAAGCTCGTATGAACCTTTGACAGTAACCTTGCAGATCGTTGTCGTAGTCGAACACAATACCCTGAATAAGCATGTCATGAGGACCATCACTCCGAGCATAACCAAACTGACGTAGAGCTAAAGAAGGGTTGTAAGTAATGCCTCCTCTTATGCCAAGGAGTGGCACATTAGGGAATTCCCCACAACGGTCAATGATAGTGACATTCTCCATGGATCTAGAGCACCAATGAATATCTGAATGTGAAAGTGACATGATCCTCTTAGACCACCTTAACCCTTGTTCATTCTTCATCACTGATCGAGGAAGGTGAGAAATAAACCACCTAGACAATAGAGGTATACAACACATCAGAGTTCCTCGTGCCTTCGTAGTACGGGTATGGAGAGAATGTAAGATGTCTCCAAGTAATGTAGACATTGGGTTGCGAGTCAAAAATATGTTGATGGCGTGTACGTCTATGAACTGATCTGGATTAGGGAACAACACTGGGCCATAGATTAAAAAGGCCAAGATCTCCTCAAAATAATCATAACTCATAGCCTTCAGGAACACTTGAGCTTTCTCCATCAATACCTTAGCAAGGATACCCTTAACTCCACTTCTTGTTTCTAGGACAATGTCTGATTTCTTCAGATGTAGGGTTGCAGCAATGACTTCAGGTTTAGGCTCTTTTTCCAAGCCTGTGAAGGGTCTCTGATCAAGAATAGGTATACCCAGTAGTTTGGAGAACTCCTCCATTGTAGGAACCAGCTGATAGTCGGGGAATGTGAAGCAATGATGTTTAGGATCAAAGAACTGAAATAGGACACTCATCATATCTTCATTGAACCCTGAAGTGACTAGATCCAGTAGGTGACCATGCCTCCTGATGAATTGGGAGTTTTCAGAAACTTGAGAGATCAATTCCTCAAGCTTAGGAGGTATCCCTACAAAGTTGATCCGGATAGTATTCCTACGAGCAGAAGCCATGACCTGCAACAAAGAACAAAGATAAATCCTTTGGTCCTTGAAATGGTTAGTGAAAATGCTATGCTTATGATGCATGATGATGTTATGATGTTATGCTCAATCACAAACATGTGAAACACACAAACAAGTCACACAATAGCCCTAGGTTTGAAGGCTTGCATGAGGTTTAAAGGTAAGTACCCTCCCCTGAAGTTTAGTTGGTTCATCATGTCCTATAAAGTAACCAGGTTCTAAGGGATCTCAATATCATTGATCCTTCACAAGGGCGGTTGTTCAGTATGCAACTTACTTGCCAACCAAAACCCTCCAAGTTTAGGATCTCAATGAGCGTAGTATCGAGTATCAACCAACTTTAGTCTTCACCAAAGCCGGCTACCTCACTACTTTATAAAGGCCAAGATGGGATAACAAGGGTTCTAAAACTCAGTTAGTGTATTAACAACATATGGCAGCCTCATATTATCCTTAACTTACTTAAGTAACATAAGCACCAACCAAGAAGTCACACTAACTATGGCCACCAGATCAACCATATCGGTATACGCCGTACAGTTTCCTTGGTCTATTTCCATTTACCTAGGGTACACTAGATCCGGGTTAGGATCTTTCACACATAAAGCCCAACAAGTAATATAAAGCAAACAAAGCAAACAATTTAAAGTGATTTAATTCCTAAGGGTACCCCTCTTTTACTTAGTAACTCCACAGCAGAGTCGTCAGTTCTGTAACACGGTGGGAGAACTGACTTTAGTCATGTTGCGGATAGCAAGAGTCGCCACCGACTTTTATTTTATCCAAAAGGAAAGGACATAAAAGAACAGGAAAGACCTTAAAAAGATTTTGAGTTCGGGGGGTAGGTTATATAAAGGGAAAGTGTTAGCACCCTTTATATCCATGGTTATCCATGGGCTCTTAGTTACTTAGCTCACTTTGTTTGTTTGCAAAAATGTGTAGTGTGTGATTTAAAAAACTTTCTAAGTGCTTTATAATGATCCTCGTATGGATGTATATAAAGACTTGTTTTTGAAAATTTATTTGAAAAGTGTGGTGTGAAGAGTATTTTTGAAAGGTGTGAGCAAGTAATTAAAAGGAACCTACCCTATATTGAATCTTTACTGTTCTTATGTTCTTTCAATGGTAAGACTATCCCTATTATTAAGGAATAAGTAGTCATTACCTTGGATGTAATAAGGGACATGTGTAGGGACATCTGAATATAGGCAACTGCAAGGTGTCTTTAGCAATTCGTAAGGACTTATCATCTTTTATTCGAAGGGACAAGATCATTTATCGTAGGCAACCTCAAAGGGACTTGATCTTTTAAATTTATAGGGACTTGATGATATTTGTGAAGGGACTTTGCTTAAGACAACTAAACTTGACCTTTTGAAATAGGCAACATGAGAGGTAACCCTAGAAAGTGCAAGATGGCGATCAAAGATCGACTTACGTGTGTACGTGTTCATATTCAAATATTTATCTTATTTAAGTTAATTATTCTAAGTTAATTTTAATCACAAGTATGTTATTCACACCCTAGAATTACTAACCATACAGTAAATATATTCATAATAAAAATAAAGCAAAAATATAAATCTAAACTATTACAAAGCTTTGGGACAAATACAATATAATCGAGAAATATAATAAAGATAAGTAATAATAAATAAGCAATAATAATCAATAATAATAAGAATTAAGATAAAAGGTTAGAAAAATAAAAATAAGAGAAATAAGAAATTAGCAAATTAATATTAGAAAAAAGATTTTTTAAATATTTAATTAAGAAAATAGGTTCTTAATAACAAATAACTACTAAATTATTTACATATTTAACAAATGATTAATGATTAATTATAATTTATAAAAATATTAGGTTAAATTTTAAAGTTAAGAAAAATTAGGGTTAGGATTATAATTATAAAAATTAGGGTTTATACCTCATTAAAAAAATTAGGGTTTTTTATTATTGATTTAAACATAATTAATTAATTTATAAAATATATACAATAATAATAATAAATAAAATAAAATAAATATAACTATTTTGATTTTTGAGAAAATAAATTATGAATTTAAAAATATAAGTCTTTATATAAGAAAATAATATAAACATTTTATTTTAGAAATTGTTTTTTAAGAAATTAATTAAATTTAAATTAATATAACAAGAAAACATAAAGAAATTGAAGAAAAAAACATACCTGGGGCTGGGATTCGAACCCAGGCCCTAGGCTTCAATCTCTCAGTCCAGCAACCATTACCACCAGCCCAAACGCGTCCTTGTGTCCATGATACGAGTAGCATTCCTTTTGTTATAGTCCTGTAGAAAATCAAAAAAATACAACAAAGCAAAATGGCCTGGGGGGAATCGAACCCAGGACCATCACATTCACACGCAAACACACAAACCAACTGAGCCAATGCTGCTTTCGTGAAACATTATACAAACAATACATAATAAAATAAACTCAAATTTTAAATCAGATTTTCGCGCCAGGCTGCTTCATCTTCAACCTATTACCTGCGAAAATACATATGCTTTCTCCTGCGAATTTTCCTGCACTTACAAACCTGCGAAATTCAAACTGCATCGAATACGTACGATTTTGTCCAATTAAACCCATCAACATGATCACTACAGCATGTACAATTCATCTATGATTTCATTATTCATTTATATTTGCTTAATCGTGAAACCCTAATTCGAAGCTTGGAACCCTAACAATGGTGTCCTTACGGTTTGGCCATGAAACTTCAATTTAAACATCCAGAATCCATCTATGAGTCTTCACAAACAATAAAGCAGCATCAAAATTCATTATAAACGCATGAATAATTAGAATCGAAAAATTAAAATTCAAGACAAAACAAGATTCAGTTTATGCACTTTATGATGTTATGGATGAAGGTGATGATGGGGATACGATCAGAGAGTCTCAAGGAAGCTAAAGCAACCTTTACTTTGCCTTGAAAATGTCTCTAAGTTCAAAACCGAATGCCATTTTTTTGTGTGAAAATTGAAGTTTTGTTCTTACCCTTGGAGGCTGCAAATTCGTCCCCCTTGTACTTGTGATCAGTTTGTGTATATGTATGGAGTTGAATTAGGTCAAAAGTTTGTGGACTTATGGACTTTATGGAGATTTCTTGATCATGAAGATTCACTTCTTTCAAATATTGAAAATATCTTATAAAACCTTTCTAAATTGGGTTAATCTGATTTTACATGATTCCAATCATCTTTAATTGATTTTTAAGAATTTCTAGAAGAAGAATCATGTCCAAATATTGATTTTTATATTTTATTTAGATTTAATTTGACTTTTAATGAATAAAATCAAAATAAATAATAAATAAATAATAAAAAATCAGAATTTGGTTGCTTTGGGTCGTGCTAGAAGTCCTTGTATGGATTGGATCACAACATTGCAACCCCTTTTGGAGAAATTTAGTTTTAAGGCCCCATTTGCTCAATAAACCTCTCTAAAATTTCCCAACTTTGCAAAGACATATCTCCCTCAATTTTAAGGCTATGAGGGTGTTCTTGGACATTTTGGAAAGCTTAAAGATTCCTCTAACCAACCTCATTGGTATCATGTCCATATCCTTTACCATTTTCAAATTATGCCCCTTGGAAGATGTTGACTTTTTGTTGACTTTTGAAATGACCTATAATGTCTTAGCTATACCTTCCAAATGAAGCATTTTTGGGCTTGGCTTGTGAGACACAAAGTTGTAGATAATTAAATTTCCTTCAAAATGAGCTTTGGATGGGATTTTTTTTATGAAGCATGTGAAAGTTATGGCTGGTCAAAGTTCAGTTGACTTTTCCTATGAAAACCCTAATTTAGAAACTCCTGATTCTTGATGATCTGAAATCTCCTTGATGAATCATGATCAACCATTGATCAAATTATGAATTTCACTTAATTTAATTGATGTTGGCAAAAAATCATGAAGTTTGACTTTGGTTTGACCACAATTGACCTTAGTTTGACTTTTTGACTACTTTGACTGATTTTAGCCTATCTGATCATCTGACTGAGCAAACCTTTTGGGAAAGTCTTGCAACTTGACATAGGGATTCTTGAAGACATATAGGATGCTATGAAGCTCACTTTAAGCCTTGGAAATTCATTTAGCCTGATAAAATCCAAAACCCTAGTTTATGATGCATTGCTTAGGAGGAGGTTTTGTCTGAGGGAATTGCCCAACTTTCTGACTAATTGTAAACCTTGTGAACCTCTTGAGATACCTTGTGAATCTTGTGAACCTTGTGAACCTCTTGGGACACCTTAGTACACAATGTATGGTCTATGTGAGGGCAAATTTTGGGGCGCAACACCACTGTACCCTTCAAATCTCCCTTTTTCTTCTTCTGGTTTCCTTGCCTCAAACCATTTGCTGCTTGGGTATTCAACTGTACTTGAGGAATAAAGAAACACTACCAAAAGCGTAAAAATGAACGAATAGCAATAGATACTTCAAATAACAAGAAATATATGGAAATATGGAAAACATCATAAACTAAAAGAAATATTAGTACAACTTAAACAGAATGTTACTGATTGCAAGGTTTTTGTGTCGGATGATGGAAGAAAACAAGTGAAGATGGTGACCGATCACACCCCTACACTTATCTTATTACTTGTACTCAAGCAATGCTTAAGACGACCGTTAGGTCACCCCTAAATTATTAGTACCACATTATTGTTGAGATCTTTCGCGATTCCTTCATTTTCTATCGACCTTTCCTTCTTACCTGACTTAGGACAATCAACCACACATCCACAATTAAACACCTTTTCCTTTTTCAGTTCTTCACACTCTCACCAGTTCGCTCGGGTTACAATGTTTTGAACTTTCTTAATCAAGGCATGTGGCGTCAGCTTATAGATTTTCACAATATCTATCATCGTAACATACACACACGACACACACTATTCGAGGGCTTTATATGTTGTAACTGGGTTAAGGGTCAAGGTGGGATAAACCAACAAAATGGGAAAAATGGGTTCTTCTTTTTTCCGACTCAGATTCGGTGTTATTCTTCTCATCATTATGTATTTGCTATTTTTATGCTCAAAGGGTTGGACAATTTCTCTTTTCATGATTTCCAGTTTTTCTCCTCAAATATATCGTAGAGGGTATTTTTTTAGTATTTTCACCTGGATACTCTCAATGATGAGTGAGTGCATTCTTGATCTTTTTTTAGACTTTATAGTGCTTCTTCTTTTCTTTTTATATGCACTCACTTGTTTTTTCAATTGTCTCAACCCCCACTCTTAGGATATTCACACATAACAAAATTTTCTAACACCTATCTGAGCAAGGTAAGGAAGTGTTTAAGGATTATGGTTTGTACAATACTGTTTAATATCAAACAATGGAAATGTGGCTCAAAATGGTTAGCAAGGGATAACATTCAAGGGTAGGCTAAAAAGGCACTGGGCTAAAATAAAAAACAAATGCCTCAGTGTGTGTGTGTGTGTGTGTCAATGTGCAGTAGAACTTTAACAAATATATGCGCAAACCAAAAGAAATAACTACATACCTGACACACTCATGGATGCTATAGTGTTTGGATTTTTCAGATATTACCATATTTGGTTACTGACAATTCCAAAGTGCCTTCGGTGTAATGTGGTGTCATGTTCCTTCGGGTGCATAGTACTTCAGTCTCGGTCCAATGTTGTAAATCGCGTCCAATCTTTGTCATCCTACTTATCCATAATATTGCGGACGACAACTCCATAAACCCAATTGTCAGTATCATGAATCTCACTTTTTTGGGGGTTAGGTAAAGCCATAAGAAATTTACCAGAATAGAGTAAAGAATAATATCCCTCATTAAAAGAAATCATACCTTGTTGGACTAACGCATTCATGTCCAGACAAGTCTTACCTGAGACTGATGTCTCATATCGTGCAACCTGGTCGTATCCCAAGTGCTCAACTATCTGAGTAATCATACCCCGACATATATTCCACCCAATGTAGTCTGGGCAACTCTCCCCAGATAATCGGCCACAAAGGCGGCTACACTCATCAGAATCCTGTTAGCCATGGCGTATAATAAGTACAACTCTCTCTGGGTGGCTACCCCAGTAATGTCACCACGGCCAAACAATGTGTACACCAAGAATTTCATAGCGTAACAAAAACATGTGATCAGTGGTTTTCACTCGTAGTTTTTTTCGGTATTTTGTGTCTATCTCAGTTGTGTTTCTTTTGCATTTGAGTTCCTTTTATTGTTTTTACTAAGTATTTTTTTATATAAGTAAGTTTAAGTTTTTATGTTATTTCATTTCTAGGCCTTTTATGATTTGATTTGGTAGTGTTTTCGTGTTTCTCAGGTATGCATGAATAGCCGATGATCAGATGTGCGCACAATGAAGTTTCGGAGTTTGTGAAAAGCTTTTTGGCAGCAATTCAGAAGCCTGACACGGGTGACAGTTGTAAAACCCCAATTTAATTAATTTATTTTATTAGATTATTTTGATGATTATTTTTTGTGTTTGAGATGAATGACGTTTGACAATAAGGTGATTTAAGTTGATTCGTGGTTAGACTTACTTTGGGGAGTGTGGTAGTAATATTAAGAAGTGTGGTTAGAAGCCCATTAGTGAATAATAAAAATAATTTAGTAATAATAATAATATTAGGATTTATTTTATGGTATTTTAATTAAAATAAAGAAAAAGTGATTAGTAAGTTTTAGGGAAGAATTAGTCATAATCGTATTTTGGAGAGAGGAACAAGGTTTTGGGAGACCAAGAGCTAGGGCAAAAATATTTCAGAGGAAATTCGTAGGAATTGCACCCCAAAGATTCGAGTTGCCTTCAATCCAAAGGTAAGGGTAGGATTCGTATTTTATAACCGGGAGAGATAATTCGTATGTATGGGTTAGGGCTATTTGATTTTACTTGCTGTTGTTGTTTGATGTTTTGTACGATTTCGTATGATTATTGATCGTACCTGGAGATCAGGATCCGATATGGCTGGCGTCGAGCGTTGTTGAAGGACGGTTGGTGACGAGGAGAAGAGGGGGTGTACCTGCAAGGCACTCCGATGCTAAAGTAAGAGACTGAGCAAAGAGCGTGCAAGTACGAGTATTAAGATGAGAGAGTTGAATACCTGGCCCTCTCCTATGAAAGGGATTATATACTGGTCCAAGGGGGTGTTCATTGGCCCAGAACATTGGGCGTGGATCGCGGATCCCGCAATAATCGACGGTGATTAGGAACTAACCGTTGGGGCGAGAAAGATTCTGCTCGACAGATCCGTTGCCCGGCAGAGGAGTTACCCGACCGTGGGTAGGTCGATCAGTTGGTTTCATATTCCGAGCACGGTCGGGTTTTCCGGGTCGTTGGGCCACGAGACAAGTATGGCCCAATCTTGATGTTTGGGCCAGTCCGGAACAGGAGCCCCCCAAGTCGTTGCTTTCGGTCGAGGAAGTGATAACTTGAAGTTAGCTCGATGCTCGAAAATACTGGCGAACGTCGGGGATCAACTTTCTGGGCACCCAGATTGTAGGTCGGCATAGGGGAAGTAGAAACGAAAAGGTGGCGTGTTTCGGGATTCGTGTTGATTTAATGTTCTGACGGCTATCATAGGGCCTAGCGCGTAGGTCATTATTGCCTAGGGATAGGGGTCACGCTCCAATGCACGTGCCCTTTTCCCTATAAATAGTGAGGTTGTCCCACAAAAACAACTTTTCGCTTCATCTTCTTCCTCCCTTGGCTGCTCGCGCAACTGCCTGCTATTTACTGCTACCGATCACCGTACGCCGTCGTCGATCACCGCACTTCCCAAACCAGTTCTTCGTAATGGCATCACAAGCTCAAGGTTAGATTTTTGCTCTTCTTTTTTAGACTTAGTTTTTTGAGTAGTGATGCATGCGGTTTAGGACTTGGTTTTATCGGTAGATTAGGGTAGTGTAGAGATTTTAGGTTTTAGGAGTAGTCGTATTCCGGCTATTCTGGATTCTGGTTCACGGTGGGCGGTGATCTCGGTCGACACTCGAACGAAGCTAGGGTTTTGCGTCCCTTTGAATGTTGAACGTCTGTCACGAACGTCGATCGCTCGGGGCTTTTGCTCGGAAACTTGTTTTCGGGCTGCTGCGCGCCCTTTCACTTGATAGGTAGTGGAAGGGTATATTTGATATTCTGATATGATTCACTGACGCATTTCCTCTACTTTTTAGGTGAAAACGTGCTCGTCGATCCCCTGGACATTTCCTCAGAGGGGAGTTCATCGGAGGACTTGGGCTCTTCTGAATCTGTCCCGTCCGGCTCTGAGAGTTCTTCAGGAGATTCGGCAGCGACCGAAGTGAATGACGTCGGGGAAGAGGTCGATGTTCCTGAGGCTACGCAAGAAGAAGAAAGGGTGCTGGCCCCCGAGGAATGGGTTGTCGAAGATTTATTGGACAAAGTTTCTTCATTCGCCCGATCGCGAGCGGACCCTCTGCCAGTAGTGGGGGATCCCAATCACTGGGGAGTCACCTGCCCGGGTGATGATGACCGTATCTTCTCGGATTTCGGTTGGAGGAAGTTCGCTATGTACGAATATGCTATCACGACTTTGGGGATTAAGATGCCCTTCAACAACCTAGTGTGCTCGGTACTGGGTTATTAGGGGGTAGCCCCTTCGCAACTGCATCCCAACTCCTACGCTTTTATGAGGGCGTTTGAGATGACGTGCGAGCACCTGGGGGATGGGGCTACCCTTCCCCTCTTCTTTCAGCTATTCTCTTTGCAACGCCAGGTGGGGCGTGGAACCGCTAGGAAATGGTTCATCTCATTCAAGAAGCGGGCTAAGATTTTCAAAGCGCACTCGGAGTCGATCAGGTCGTTCAAAGGTGACTATATTTTGATAGAGCCTTTGACTAAAGGAGTGACCAGGTCGATCAGTTTCATGGGCGATGAAACTGATGAGAATTACGTGCCTCGGTTGGACGCTGAAGGTCGACCGATTCGTAGGAGGATCTGGAGGTTTCCCTTCTCTTGGGAGTACAGTCACTACGGTAAACCGGTGTGTGGCTTCGTGCAAGTAGGGGATAATTTGGGAAAAGACGATGCGGTCATCTTTGAAGAATTTCGCAAGTTGGTATCATCTTTTACTCTGATCCCTTTGGTCGACGGGGAAGGGAAGGTGATGTTGGCCTCGGACGGGGGGAGGCTGTGGACCGTCCGCTGATTGATGTTACAGCCCTTTTGGCCTGTAAAAACGGGCAAGAGGTGTCTGAATTATTTGGTATTTCTTGCTTTTATTTTGTTCTTTGTATGTTGTGCTTTTATGCTCGTGATTGGTCAGGTTCTCGTTTCCTTTGTTTTACAGGTTCGATGAAGTCGCTGGACAAGATCCAGGAGAGGCTGATGCAGGGAAACAAACGGAAGGCCAGGACTATCCAGACTAGACTGGTCGGAAATGATACCAGTGGTTTTGGTTCGGGCCCCATTGTTCGAGGGTCTCCGGGCGTCTCTTCGGGTTCGGCCCTCAAAAAACATAAGGCTGGAGCGGTCGTTACCGATCTGACGACGAACGCCCCCGCAAAGCCAAAGCATCCCTTTCCTCCGTGCTTCGTGCAACGGAATTTCTTTGATTGCACAACTATGGAGGTCGACCGGGCAAATTCGTTATACCTCGAGCAGATGGATCGTCCATCCCGGAGGCTGTCATTGGCGCATGATGCCAGTGCGGTGATGCGGATGTTGTCGGTGGCATCCATGTTCGCTGAAGGGAGTTCCGGGAAGGAGCTTGAAATTAAGCGGCTGAAGACTCTCTTGGCCGCCTCTGAAGAGAAAGTGAAGAAAGCTGCCGAGGATGTCGAGGCTGCGACTGCGGAGCTGGTGGTGCGGGTGGACGTTATCGCCAAGCTGGAGGGGGACAAAAAGAAGGCAGTTGATCAAAATAGGAAGCCGAGAGATACTTTCTTCCCTAAGGATGACGAGGATGAGGACACCAAGGGGTTGATGAATCGGACGCATTTTCTAGCGCAACTGGATCAAGACCTCGAGGATCTGAGGGACTCGACTAAGTTGAGTTTCCATAATGTTGTGGACCAGATAAAGGCCCTTCATCCCGAGCTGAACCTCGATACTGACCAAATCAACTATCTGTATAAGGTTGAAGATGGTCGGATTGTGTTCCCTGCTTATATGGTCGTGGACGATTCTCAACCTGGGGAGTCGGAGCAGCCGGTCCAGCCAGCCATCCAGCAACTTCCGGACGAGAACCAGCCTGGGGTGCCAGAGGGAGAGGGTAATTAGGTCGGCCTGCGAGCCTAAATTACTTGTAATTTTAAATTCTTGTTTAGGGGACTTGGTCCCTTTTTTGTGTAATCTTGAACAAGTCGTCCCTTAGGGGCCGCACCTTTTTTTTATTAATGTCTCCGACCTCGGTGGTCGTTTTACACTTTATGCAGCGTTTTTTTATTATGTATATGATTGCTCGTCCGTCGGAGGACTTCCGTTTTAAATGTTTATTTTTTGTTAAGTGTTTGATGCTCGTGTTATTGTCATGAGGGTTAAATGTAATTGGGCAAATATGAGGTATGTGTTTGTAATCTGTCGGTTTAAGGAACCGGTCAGATGCTGGAGGCTGGCTCCTGATCGGTGTCCGGGTCAAGACAATGGCCCGGGCTCCGAGGCTTGAACGTCCCATCGCGAGTTGGGGTTCTGCCTGGTCGTGGTACATAGGCGACGTCGGACTCGGTAGAGTATTCGCCCGTGCAACAGTCATCTTCTTCTTCTCGAAGGAGACCGTGATAACCATATTATTTGGGCTGTTGTGCTTGTACATGGGCACGCAGGTTTAGTGGGACTTGTTGCTCCTCGTTTGGTAGCTGAGCAAGGTGACTTTGCTATTAACTGTAATACTTTTTGAGCTTCTCGGCGTTCCACGGCCGAGCGAGCTCTTCCCCGTGAAGATTTTCTAAGTAGTAGGCCCTATTTTCGATCTTTGCCCGAACACGATATGGGCCCTCCTAGTTCGGCGTCAGTTTTCTTTCGCGGGAATCTCTGTGATTCCTTCTTAAAACAAGACTGCCCACTTCGAATTCCCGTCTTATGACCTCAGAGTCATGTCGAGCTGCTATTTTCTGTTTAAGAGTGGCTTCTCGGAGAGCAGCTTCTGATCGGATTTCTTCGACCAGATCAAGCTCCTCTCTTAGAGCTTCGGAGTTTGTGTCATGGTCCATTGGGGACTCTATTCGTCTGGACTGGACGTGCATTTCTATAGGGATTACTGCTTCGGTCCCATATGCCAACCGGAATGGAGATTCACCGGTCGTTGAGTGGGGAGTGGTTCTATATGCCCAAGTACGTTGTGTAGCTCCTCGACCCAGTGTTTCTTGTGCTCGTCCAGTTTTCGCTTTAGACCTCTCAGGATTACCCTATTTGCGGCTTCCGCTTGTCCGTTGGTTTGGGGATGCTCAACCGAAGCGAAGTGCTGTTTTGTTCCCACCGAAGCAACAAATTCCTGGAAATGTCTATCGGTGAATTGGGTTCCGTTATCTGTTACACTGGCGAGCGGCACTCCGAACCGAGCGAGGATGCTCCTCTTAAAGAAGCGTAGTATGTTGAGTGCAGTAAACTTGGCTAAGGCCTCAACCTCTATCCATTTGGTGAAATGATTGACGCCCACAATGAGGTATTTACTTTGGTCGGATCCGACAACAAATGGCCCTAAGATGTCCATCCCCCACCATGCGAATGACCATGGGGAAGATAGCGATTTTAGCTCGGTAGGGGGCGCTACATGCACGTCCCCATGTCGTTGGCATTTGTCGCATCTTTTTACGTGCTCTTTCGCGTCGTGCTGGAGTGTCGGTCAATAGTATACTGCCCGGAGGATCTTTCGGGCTAACGATCGTCCGCCCGGGTGTTGTGCGTTGATTCCTTAATGGACTTCCCTTAGTACGTGTGGGATGTTTTCTTCCTCTACGCACCTGAGGAGTGGCGTGGAGAAGCCTCGGTGATACATACGTCCACCAACTAAAGTGTACGAGCACGACCTTCGACGCACGGTATTGGCCGCTTTCAGGTCTGCTGGTAATTCATCCTTGGTCAAGTAGTTAAACACTGGGGTCATCCGGCAATTGGCGTCGCCCACGAGATTAACGTCAAGGTGGGTTGAAGATTGTCCGATGCTTGGTCGGGGAAGCACTTCTTGTATGACGGACTTGTTGTTTCCCTTTCTTTTAGTGCTTGCCAACTTGGAAAGGATATCAGCTCGGGTATTATTTTCTCGTGGGACGTGTCTGACCTCTATGTTCGTGAATCGTTTTAGCTTGTCCCTGACAAGGGCCAAATATTCAGCCATATTGTCGCTTTTGGCCTGGAAATCTCCTTGGACTTGGTTGGCGACCAACTGGGAATCCGTGCATATTACGATTTCTTCTGCCTCCAGGTCGGTCGCGAGTCGCAGGCCGGCCAGGAAGGCCTCATACTCCGCCTGGTTGTTGGATGTGGGGAAGGACAAAGTTAAAGATACTTCGATGATGTTTCCTTCCTCGTTTTCCAGAATAATCCCAGCTCCACTACCCGGCGGGCCGAATGCTCCGTCTACGAAGATGGTCCATTTGGACGGAGATTTCGGCTCTTGCTCGGTGAAAGTGAGTTCTACCACAAAGTCGACTAGTGCTTAAGCCTTGAGTGCTTGTCTCCCTTCAAATCTGATATCGAACTCGGACAGTTCCAACGACCATTTTACCATTCGCCCGGCCATGTATGGCCTTCTGAGTAATTGCCTTATGGGTTGGTTTGTTCTTACGATAATAGTGTGGGCTAAGAAATAATGTCGTAGCCTTCTGGATGCAAAAAGGTGGGCCAAGTCTACCTTTTCTACCTGGAGGTACCGAAGCTTAGGGTCGTGCAACGCTTTGCTTGTGAAGTAAATAGGTTTCTTCCCTTCGGGTAGGTCGCGGACGAGGGCTGCGCTTACGGCCTCGTTTGCTACAACGAGATAGAGGTAAAGCATCTCCCCTTCGTTGGGCCTGGACAGGACTGTGGGCTTAGACAATTCTTTTTTCAAGTGGGACAAGACCTGTTTGCACTCCTCCGTCCACTCAAAGGCAGCCTCTTTGCAGAGGATTTTGTAAAACGGGAGGGCATGTTGAGCGGATTTTGCCACAAACCGGACGAGGGAAGCGAGAACCCCGTTTAACGATTGTATGGACTTCTTAGAATCCGGGGTAGGAAGTTCCGTGAATGCCCGACATTTGTCAGGGTTGGCTTCAATACCTCACTCGGTTAAATAGAATCCGATGAACTTCCCTGCTCGGACCCCAAACGTGCACTTCTCGGGATTGAAACGCATTTTGCATTTTCGGGCTTGATCGAACACTTTTCGTAAGTAGGATGCGTGATCCGTCTGTAACACGGTGGGAGAACTGACTTTAGTTATGTTGCGGATAGCAAGAGTCGCCACCGACTTTTATTTTATCCAAAGGAAAGGCATAAAAGAACAGGAAAGACCTTTTTAAAAGATTTTTGGGTCCGGGGCGTAGGTTATGTAAAGGGAAGGTGTTAGCACCCTTTACATCCATGGTTATCCATGGGCTCTTAGTTACTTAGCTCACTTTGAATTGTTTTTGAAATGTGAAGTGTGTAAATAGAAATTTTCATATGAGTTTGATAATGATCCATGTACGGATGCGTAAAAAACTTGTGTTTGAAAATTGTTTGAAATTGTGAAGTGTTTTGAAAAGTTTTTGAATAGTGAGCAAGTAACTATGAGGAACCTACCCTAAAGTTTAAGTCTTTCTGTTCTGAAATCCTTTAAATGGTAAGACTATCCCTATTATTAAGGAATAGGTAGTCACTACCTTGGATGTATGGGACAAGTAAGGGACATCTGTTTAATGAAGGCAACTGTGGGGTGTATTAAGCAATTTTGGAGGGACTGTCATCATGGGACAAGTAAGGGACAAGATCATTATGAAGGCAACCATTTAAGGGACTTGATCTTTTATTGTTAAGGGACTAGATGACTTTATTTTTTAGGGACTTTTTGCTTTATACACCCTACTTGACCTTTTGATTAGGCAACAATGAGAGGTAACCCTAGAAAGTGAGATGGCGATCCAAGATCGACTTACGTGTGTGAGTGTACAATTTTAATATTTATCTTTTAAATTAAGTGATCTAAATTAATTTTAAATAACATACATGTTACACTCCCTATTTACTAACCATGTCATAAAAATAAATAATTTAAACATTATAAAATATTACATCCAGGAGCAATTACAAAAATAATAAAAGCAATTTAAATAAATAAGCAAAAATAAAATAATAAGCAAAATAAATAAGCAATTATAATTGGGTTAGTAATAATAATAATAATAACAATTTAAAAATAAATGGGGTTAGTAATAATCATATAAACATAATCAATAATAACAAGCAAAAATATTAAAATAATTAAAAGATCAAATTTTTATATGAACAATTATTTAAGATTAATAAGAAAAATATAAACAATTGTATTAATTATAAAGTTTTAAGTTATTTGTAAATTATATAGAAAAATAAGTTAATGATAAACATATTATAGAAATAAGTATAATTACAAAATTAATTTAACAATTTTTTAATTATTCCTAAGCATATATGCAAAATTAAACAATTTAGGTCATATTTAAAAAAATAGGATTAATTAGGATTATATTTACAAAATTTAACTATATTAAATAAAATATATACATGATTAAAAAATGTGATCATACAATTATATTTACAAATTTAAAGATAAAATTTTATTCACTCATTAAAATATAAACAAGAATTACAATTAGGTTTTTTAGAAAAAATATTTTAGGATTTATAAGTTTATAAAATAGAATTAGGGTTTTAGAAATTATTATGATTAAATTAGGGTTTGTAATTGTTTAGAAAAAATAAATTATCTAATATAAGTTAATTATACAAAATTATTAATAATATGCAACAAGATGAACTTTAAATAATTTCACTAATAAGGTTTAATTGAAAAAATGAATTTTAAGTTATAAAAAAAAAGAAATAGCATAAACATTTATTTGTTATTTTAAATTCATTTAATTATAATATAAACAAATAAAATAGAAAAACAGAAAAAAGTGAAAAAAAAGAACTTACCTGGGCTGGGATTCGAACCCAGCCCCTGAGCAATGCATCCTCCAGGACCAGCCAGCCAGCCACTGGGCTGCGCGCGCGCGCCATTGATAGCAATGCACTCCATGTGGTTTTGTTGTTATCCTGCGAATTTTCCTTTGAATGTCCCTGCGAATTCTCCTGCAAATTTTTAAAACCAGAATCCTATGTTTTTTTAAACATCAATCAAATTGTAATATCAACTCAAATTAAAAGCCCAGATCAATTATAGAAGTATCATAGGTCACAGCCATGTCTTTAGATTTCATTTAGATGTCCTAATTGCTTGGTTCCCGAATTGGAGCTTCAAACCCTAACAATGGTGAATTTCGATATAGGCCATAATAATTGAATTAAATCATCCAGAAAGTTTCTAAACATCACAACAAACACAAATCCATAGTTAGTTTTCATTATTAATGCACAAATCATTCAAATCGAAAGAAATTTAAAGATGAACAAGATGCATTCGGGTTGTGCTATATGAGAGGCTTTGGATGCAAATAGGTATTGGTTTCGACTCAATGATGTCCAAGGATCATTGCTATGTCTTCAAATTACCTTCTAATACCTTGTATGTGGAAATCCGAATTTGAATTTTGTGAGGTTTTTTTGAAATATGCAACTTACACTTGGGGCTGGTAAATTCGTGGCTTGTGTTAGGGTTACATTGTATACTTATAGAGCAATGCATTAGGTCAGAAAAATTGGATATTTGTGTGGAAGATTTGATCTAAAAAGATTCAAAAATATTAGGCCTTAAAAATCAAATATCCTTGTATGAACACTTGCTATTTTAGGCCAATCATCATGATCTTCTTTCCACTTCAATTCCAATCATCTTAATGACTTTCTAGAAGCTCAATCACATTTAAATCTTTGACTTTTATATTTTATTTTAATTTAAAATGATTTTTAATGAATTAAATCAAAATAAATAAAAATAAAATGATAAAAAATCTGATTTTTGTTGACTTGGGTCGTGCATGAAGTTATAGTATGGATTGGGTCATCATATGGCAAGCCCATTTGGAAGAAATTGGTTTTAGACCTCCATTTTCCTCATAAACCAACCAAAAATTTCCCAACTTTGCAAGGGCACATATCCTTCAATTTTAATGGTATGAGGGTGTTCTTGGACATTTTGGAAAGCTTGAAGAGTCCTCTAACCAACCCCACTGGTTTCATGTTCATATCATTCACCATTCTCAAGTTATGCCCTTTTGAAGTTGTTGACTTTTTGTTGACTTTCAAAAGGACCTATAATGTCTTAGCTCATACCTTCCAAATGAAGCATTTTTGGGCTTGGCTTGTGAGACACAAAGTTGTAGATAATTCAATTTCCTTCAAAATGAGCTTTGGATGGAGACTTGGTGATGAAGCATGTGAAAGTTATGGCTGGTCAAAGTTCAGTTGACTTTTCCTGAGGAAACCCTAATTTAGAAACTCCTGATTCTTGATGATCTGAAATCTCCTTGATGAATCATGATCAACCCTTGATCAAATGATGAATTTTACTTCATATACTTGATGTTGGCAAAAAATCATGAAGTTTGACTTTGGTTTGACCACAGTTGACCTCAGTTTGACTTTTTGACTACTTTGACTGATTTTGACTTATCTGATCATCTGACTGAGCAAACTTTTGAGAAAAGTCTTGAAACTTGTCATGAGGGTTCTTACACACATATAAGATGTTATGAAGCTCACTTGAAGTCTTGGAAGTTCATTTATCCTGATTAAAGTCAAAACCCTAGTTTTGGATGCACTGCTTAGGAGGTGCATTGTCTGAGGGAATTGTCAACTCTTCTGACCAATAGTGAACTTTGTGAACCTTGTGAACCATCATAAAATGTCTTGTGAACCTCATGGGAGGTCTTGTGAACCTTATGAACCTTGTGAGCCTCATAAAGTATCTTGTAGACTTCATGAACCTCATGAAAGGTCTTGTAAGCATTGTGAATCTTGTGAACCTTGTGAACCTCATAAAGTGACTTGTAGACTTCATGAACCTCATGAAAGGTCTTGTAAGTATTGTGAATCTTGTGAACCTTCTTAGCACACAAAGTCTTGTATTGTGAGGGCAAATTTTGGGGTGCAACACCGTCTCCTGCTGAGATGTGACGATCATGTCGTCCATGTATACTTCAAGCATGTCCCCGATTTCTGTTTGAAATACTTTGTTCATCATGCGCTGATAGGTTGCGCCTGCGATTTTTAAACCAAAGGGCATAACGTTATAATAATAGTTGCCCGATTCGGTCATGAAGGCCGTGTATTTTTTGTCGGACACGGCCATATGGATTTGATTATACCCTGAGTAGGCGTCCATAAAGGACAATAGTTTGAAACCGGCCAAATTGTCGACCAATTTGTCAATGTTGGGCAAAAGATATGCGTCTTTCGGGCAAGCCCGGTTAAGATCGGTATAGTCAACACATATTCTCCATTTTCCATTAGATTTTTTGACAAGTACAACATTTGAGATCCAGGTTGTATACCTGGTCTCAGTTACAAATTTTACCTCTAGGAGGTCTTTAACAGCTGACTCGGCCGCTTTGGTTTTCTTGATCGACTGCTTCCTCCTACGCTGGGCGACCGCCTTGTGTGTTGGATCGATGGAGAGGTGATGATAGGCCGTCTCGGGGTCGAGCCCTGGCATTTCTGCGGCGCTCCAAGCAACCAGATCGGTGTTTCCCTTGAGGCATGCCTCCAATTGTCGTTTCGCCAAGTCGGGAAGATGGGCTCTGATCTTAACGCACCGAGTTGGATCATCCCCTAAAGGAATTAGCTCAAACTCTCCATCAGGAATTGGCCGGGACAGTGGATCGGTCATCCCTCGCACGCCCTCATCTTCATCTAAGAACATGCAATCCAGATCGATTGAGTCGACCCGGGGAAAAGCCTTGGATGTTTGCGGAGTATCTGAAGGTGTCGGGGCAGAAGGTTTTGGCTGGTAAGATATCTAGCTGAGACCTCTGGACGCTGCTTCAAAGCATCGGCGAGCAGCTTCGACGTCACCGTGTAGTGTAGCGACCTTGCTTGAAGTAGTATAATGCTTCATCTTTAGGTAAACGGTGGATGGGACAGCGATCAGCTTGGCTAATGTTTGTCGTCCCACAATGCATTGGTACAACGAAGGACAATCCATGACCAGGAATTGGACACAAACAGATCTGGCGGTCTCGGACACCCCGAAGGTGACGATGAGGTTGACGTAACCCCACAGTTGGGAAACTGCTCCGTTGAAGTCTTGTAAGTCTGATCCGACGTATGGAGTCAGGTGTGTTTCATTCAACTAGAGTGTTGAAAATAATTGGGAGTACATGATGTCGCATGAGCTACCCTGGTCCACCAGGATTCTTCTGACATCGAAATTTGCCATCCACGCACGGATGAGTAATGGGATGCTGGCATTCAGTGCTCCTCCTAAGAGTTCCTCTTGGTAAAAGGCAAAGGGTACCGCGCCTTCTCTTGGGGGGTCTAGGGTTGCGTTCTGAGCAGGGCCTTTCACGATCAATTGGTCAAATTTCCTCTTCACGGATCCGACCGTGATTTTGTTAAACCCTCCCCCCGAGATGACCATTGCAGAGGGAAAGGTCTCCCACGGGCTGTGGGAGGAAAAATACCCTGGGCTCTCTGTGTGGTCGGGAAGGAAGAAGTCCTCCGGGCGGTAGATGCTCAGAGCAAATTGCATGTTCGCATCTGATGGTATGGCTACATCCTCTTCGATCTTCTGAGCTTCTTGCGCCTCTTGGCGAGGGGCGTCTCTTGATTTAGTAAACTGCTTAAGGTTCCCGTCTTTAATAAGTATCTCGATTGCATCTTTGAGATGGATGCAGTCTTCAGTATTATGACTGTGACTCTTATGGAATCTACAGTACTTCGTCTTGTCCGTGCCCGGTTTACTAGGCAGCTGCTTTGGGAAGCGTACTCCCGCTTGCCTGAACTCCGAATTGGCACATTCGGACAGGATATTCTCTCTTGAGACCAGGAGAGGGGTATATTCATGAAACCGACCGACGGTTCCTCTGTGCTCCCGCGGTTCACGGGAGCGATCCTCCTTTCTTTTGTCTCCTCCCCGACAAGATGTCGAGGGTTCATCGACTTTGGAAGGTTTTGCGTCCTCACGACGTCGAGAATCTCGGACGGAGCTAGCAACCTTCTTTTCCTCGTATTGGATGTAAGCTTGGGCTTTTAACAAGAAAGCGTCAAGGGTGGCCGGGGTCTCGATGCCAACCGCACGGTGGATATCGTTTGACGGGCGCAGACTCCGCTCCAGCAATTATTTCTTCATGTCGTCCGTTGTGGATACCTGGACCGCTTCTTTGTTGAACCTCTCGATAGGTTCGCAGAGGTTCGTCTTTCCCCTGGATGATTGCTTCGAGCGATGCTTCTATTTTCGGGTGGCGTCTAGAAGCGGTGAAGTGCCTGGAAAACGTGCGTCCGAGTTGTTTCCAGGAAGTGATTGACTCTACTTCGAGGCTTTTGTACCACGTCATCGCACCTTTCCTCAGGGTTGTAGGAAAGAGGCGGCATTTGATTGCCCCTCATACCCTTCGGTAGTCGAGCAAAGCATCAATATTCTCGATATGCTCGTCAGGATCGGTGGTCCCATCATACGAGCCTAAGGGTGGAGGTTTCTCTAAACCCCGTGGGAGTTTAGTAGCCATGATTTCCAACAAGAGGGGGCCCCTGGTGTCCTCATCATCACTGGAATTGAATGACGGAGACCTGGGCGCGTGCTTCTTGGTTCGCCGGGGTGACGCGGATCTTGATCTGCTCTTTCTTGACTTTCTTGGTGTCCGAGATCGCCTTCTTGGAGGGGACGACCGAGGAGGAGATGAGCGGGACCGTTTGTTACTAGTGGATTCATCATTGCATCCTTTCCTTTTCCTTTTAGGAGGGGAATGACTACGTCTTCCTCGATGTATCGCGGGGGATTGAGATGGTCGACGGTTATTGTCCTCGAGACGGCCAATCTTCTCACCGTGGGCGAGGAGCAACAAATTCGTCTGGTTGAGAATCTCAGCCAGCGCAACAAAGTCAGATCCTGAAGGTGTTGGAGGAAGGGGAACCTCCAGGCGACTTTCTAGAGGCTGATCGCGATCGGTGGAAGGTGAAGCTGTCTACCCATCTGGGCGGTCCTGCACAATTTCTTCGTGCGGAGGATTGTTAACGTTACTCTCACATTGCGTGAGGAGCATACCGTTGTTCGACCGATTATCTGGATTGTTGTCTCGAGCAGCCGTGGATCTTGGTAAAAGACTTTGGTTCTTGAAGATCTTGAGGGAGAAGAAAGGGGAAATCAGTGATTCCCACAGACGGCGCCACCTGATCGTACCTGGAGATCAGGATCCGATATGGCTGGCGTCGAGCATTGTTGAAGGACGGTTGGTGATGAGGAGAGGAGGGGGTGTACCTGCAAGGCACTCCGATGCTAAAGTAAGAGACTGAGCAAAGAGCGTGCAAGTACGAGTATTAAGGTGAGAGAGTTGAATACCTGGCCCTCTCCTATGAGAGGGATTATATATTGGTCCAAGGGGGTGTTCATTGGCCCAGAACATTGGGCGTGGATCGCGGATCCCGCAATAATCGACGGTGATTAGGAACTAGCCGTTGGGGCGAGAAAGATTCCGCTCAACAGGTTTGTTGCCCGACAGGGGAGTTACCCGACCGTGGGTAGGTCGATCAGTTGGTTTCATATTCCGAGCACGGTCGGGTTTTCTGGGCCGTTGGGCCGCGAGACAGGTATGCCCCAATCTTGATGTTTGGGCCAGTCCGGAACAATTATGTTGTATACATGTTGGTATGTCTGAGATGAATTTGCTGATATTCATGTTATGAATGATTGTTGTGATAATTTCTAGAAGATGTGATGAACTTAGTGACAAATCTATTTTAGATGACGAAGTAAGATGGTGAATTGATGTAGTAATGATGAATAGGTAACAAGATTATGAATTAGGAGTCTAAAAACGTGGTAGAAACCCAAATAGGACAGAATTGGAGTGTTAAAGTGATGAACTCGTAGTAGAAGACGATTTGGTGAGCTTTCTGCCAGTTTGCATAACGAATCTGGATTACGCGTATGAGACTGGGTGATACGCGTAACAACTTGGGGTCACGCCGTCTGTTACGCGTATGGGCATACACTGATACGCGTATGGAAAAGCCTTACACGTTTGATACGCGTTTGGGCAGCAGGTGCACATTTTTGTGATTTTTCAGCGATTTGCTTATCGTTTCGCGTTCGTTTCTTTTGTTGATGATCCATAAGGTGAGTGAGAGTTACTAATTGATGATAGGAGTAATTAGAGATTAATAATGAGACGATTTAAGATTTTGTTAGGAGAATTTAGAGGATGGACTTAGATATGATGAACTAGGAAGATTAAGACGATTTTACACTATAAAGATGATATATTCTGATGTAGGTCTGATGACCAACGACGTTGCGATGTTGGGATGATGTAAGATGATTTAAGATGATGTAACCTTGCGATTAATTAAGATGATGTATTTGAACGATGTTATGATGTGTGATTTTGTTGTATGCCATTTCTCATATCGCATACATGTGCATTATTAAGATGGCATGGATTGGTAGCCACGATGTTTAAGATGAAGACTTATGTCTTGATGATGCCCCTAAATGTAATGGATTTTGAAATGGGAGTTCGCTCCAATTGGTACCACATGCATGCATTATTGAGTCACATTCGAGATGCACATTTGGATTATTTGTTTTAGATGTTATGATGTTATGATGATATGACGCTTGTGATGATTGTGATGTGAGTGGGTGATTGAATGACTTTAACTTATATGCTGGTTATTGTATCCTGTTTATAATTGTCGATATCTCACCCCTTTCTGTTGAATGTTACCTTTGGTGGTAACGTGCAAGTGATCCTGAGTAGCGAAGGGTCCGTAGACGGTTTGAGTCGTTGGTCGCAATGATATGTAACACTTCAGGGGGGATTAGCGAATGCTTGATTTTAGTTGAACTTCGGTTTTGTTTTATTTGATCTATAGATGTTTCCATTAAGAAGATGTTTCGGATTTTGATGAGTTATTTATGAAGTTAAACATTTAAGATGATATGTTTATGTTTTCGCTGCATAATAAAGACTTGATTTATTACTCGATGTATTCGTGAAGTATGATTTAAACGAAGAAAATGTGATACCCCGTTTTTGCTTAACTCTGATTTATTTATAATTAGTTGCGGGTAGAATGGGGTGTTACAACAGTGTCCTAGGACACTGGCCGTGTCAAGAAAAGGGGAGCAAAGAATGAAAACTTCAAATTCAGAATCCTGGTGCATGGGCCCGTGTCATTAGGGGTGGCAAAACGGGCCCGGCCCGTTGGGCATGCCCGTTTTGCCTGCACTTTAGTGCGAGGTGGACCAAGGATTTAAGCCATCACCCTCTAAAGTGTCTGCCCTGCCCCACCCTGTTTTTGTCGTGGGCTTTTGCGGGCATGCACATTCACTTAAAGTTTTGTATTTTTAGGCTTAAAAGGTGAAATGTCTGCGGGCTTTTCCCGCCCCACCCTCACTTTTTGCAGGGAGGGCTTAGGTTTTAGGCTCGTATCCTCAATTTTGACCACCCCTCCTCACCCCATTTTTTGCGGGCTTTTGCAGAGCGGACCTAAATGGGATGGACATGCCTGTTTTCCACCCCTACGTGTCATAGAACACGACCCCTATCAGGGCCAATGAAGAGGAAAAGTTGTGCATGAGAAGTCAGCAGCCTGACACGGCTGCCCGTGTCATGGGAAACCTATATTGGAAAATAGGGTTCAGATTTACAATTAACTTTAGGCCGGAAAAACCATTGTTTATATGTTTTTATAGAAAAATGTGAATTAAAGACTGTTCTCATTAAGTTAGGTGGTCCACACCCAACCATTTAGCTCAAAGGATCAGAACCTTGAAATTCATAAGCAAAAAGCAAAGAGAAAAAGAAGGGGAAAAAAAGAGAAAAGAAAAAAAGGAAAATTTTGTGAATAAGAGATCAAAACACTAACAGGTTTGATCACCGGGTAATCTAAAGGATAACGCACTTAATGTGATTGCGTAAGAATGAAAAATAGCAAAATAGAATGGTTAATAGTAGGTTGAAGTATAATGTTATGATTCGGGCTGATGTTGCATAGGAGGGAAATCTTTGTCTGCTTTAGGTGGATTTGTGTCATTACGATATCCTTAGTTTCACTATTTAGTACCTATCTGCTTAACATTAGACTAGCATTCAAGTTCTTTACCATTTGGTTTTATCATGCCTAATAGTCAAACGTTGCACTTAATTGTTTACTTAGTGGGGAGTTTGCTTGAGGACAGGCAAAAGTCTAAGTGTGGGAGAGTTTGATGACGTGAAAATACACTGTTTATTTGACTTGATTAAAGCATGTGTTTCTAGTTGTTTTGATTTGAATTTGCCCTATTATGTTGATATTTTGTTTGGTTTTAGGTATTTAGCCATTTAAGAGTCGCATGCCAAGAAACAAAGCAATTCAGAAGAAAACATGGGAAATTGAGCAATTTGCACACAAGACGTTGTCCGACAATTTTGACCATAACGTTTGATCCGTAAATTAGAATGACGCCCGATTTGAAGCGTTGGAAAGCTAACGCATAGAGAGACAACATGGGAAATGGACCTAACACTCATGGCGGGCGCCATGAGGCACATGGTGGGTGCCATGAGGCACATGGCGGGCACCACCTTCACAAAAGCGGTTCCGGTCAGAAACAGTTAGAGAAAAGCACCCATGATCACCATTAACTCGCATGGTGGGTGCCATGGCGAGGGTGGCAGGCGCCACCTTTGTTAAATGATTTCCCTCCCAAAAGGAGTTGTGGGAACTATTGTCTTTCCATGATTATTTATTTGAATATAAATAGATTGTTTCCCTGTTCATTTCTCTTAATCCAAACTTAATTACAACTTAGACATTATATTATTCAGTTTTTAAGTGATAATCCCTTCACATCGAAGAGTTATCACTCTGTAATCGAGTTTGGAGCATATTGGTAGAAGTTAATCCTGCCGCCATTTTCATTTCCGGTTGCGTTTACTTCAAGTTGTAGCTGATTCAAAACCTCTGATTTGGACCAGGTTTCTATTTTATTGCATTTACGTTTTACTTCATTTATTTCTCGCACTCGCTTTAATTTATTTATTTCTCGCACTCGCTTTAATTTATTTATTTCTCGCACTCACTTTACTTTATTTATTTCTCGCACTCGCTTTAAATTATTTATTTCTCGCACTCGCTTTAAATTATTTATTTCTCGCACTTGCTTTACTTTACTTTTAACATGATCCATCTTAATATGTTTATTTACATTTTCATGTCTAGATAAATTTTAAAGGTTAGAATGTAAGGATTATGGTTAAATAATATTTCACATAACGTGTTTATAGAAACGCTTAAGGGCTATTTTAGTTTTTAACACAAGTTTTATGTACTTTATTTCTCTTGGGTAAGATCGAAAGTCGTCCAACCTTTGGTTAAACTTGGTTAGTCTTAATTGTTCAAAAGAAGCGACAACGCTTTGTCCAATTAAATAGGAGTTTTTAATATTATAGAAAAACTATTTTAAAACTATTTTCGGGCGCGTTTATGGGTTAAGAGTCTGGTTCGCATGAACCTCTATTGATTAAAAGTTCCAAGTCAAAATAATTTTCAACTGAGTCAAGAATCTATATTTCTTAAAAATAGGTTTATTACTTTAACGCAATACGCACCTTTTTATAAGTGACAATAAGAGGGTTTGATTAGGGAATAAACCTGGTTCTGAATATACGAAAGCGACAGTTCTTGTTAAATGAGTTCTTTTTATAAGTAGAAAATATTGTCCATAAGTAGTTTTATTTACAAGCATTTAAAGTATTATTAAAGTGTGTGAATTACATTCAAGCCTATTATTTTCATTTGAATTTATATCTCCGTACTTTATTTTCATTGTGTACTATTTACTCTCATTTTTTATTTGCCTTAGATAAACATCATAACAATATATAACGATTGATTATTGTTTGGTCTCTGTGGGATCGATAATATTTTATATTACTCTGACACGATTCGTATACTTGCGAAAACACCGCATCAATTTCTCAATCAACTTTCCTTAGTGCTTGTTGTTGATATTATTGCTGAGGCTATTGGTATTGTTGTTGGTATGGTGATTTTTGATATTATTGTTGTTGTGGGCCTTGGGCTTGCTTCTGAACATTTCCTTGTTGATCTTTCCAGGAGAAGTTTGGATGATTTTCCAACCTGGATTGTAAGTGGAGTAAGGATTGTTATGCTTGTAGAAGTTGATTTCTTCAACCTATTCTTGCGTAGCCATGCAATGTATAACAAAATGGGGTCCCCCCCCCCATAAATTTCATAGTTCACTACTTTGACCGGTTGAACCTGTGCTACCGTCTGATTACCAAGATTCATCTTTTTCAACCTTCTTTCTACCTCAGTTGCAACTAGATCTTCCATTTTAACAACTTGTTCTGTGAGCTTCAAATTAATCAACTTTTCTGGTTGACTAACACTACTATCATACATCTCCAAGTGTTCATTGGCTATGATGGCTTCAATCATTTTCTTAGTACTAGTGGTTATTGCGAAGTTTTTTGACCCACCGGTAGCGGTATCAATAAGCTACTTGGTCGGTATCCTTAGTCCATTAAAAAACTGCATTTTTTTCAGTCACATCCATGTTGTGAGCGGAAAATGCGACCAAACATCTTTTGAATCTCTTGTACGCATCTCTAAGCGATTCTCCATCTTTCTGTTTGAAGTTCACAATTTCATATATTTTTCTAATGTAAACAGAAGCATGGAAATACTCGTTTAAAAATGTGGTTTCCATCTCTTGCCAAGTGGTAATACTCCCCGTAGGTAATGAATAGAACCACTCTTCAGCTTCTTTTTCTAAAGTGAACGAGAACATAACCATCTTATTTGCTTCTTCAGAGTGTCCTTCGATTTTCAAGGACGTAGTCATAGTCAAGAACCGTTGTAGATTCTTATCTGCATCTTCATTTATCTTTCATGAGAAAGGTCTACTCTGAAGCTGTCAGATCGTTGTAGGATGTAACTGGAATTGAGCCATAGTTACCGGTTGGTTGACAATGGTCATCCGCATCGGTGGAGCATTTTCTCCCCCATATTCGCCTAAAAGTCTTTCTGGTGGAGGTGGATTTTTCGCCATTTGGCCAACTTCAGGTATTGCCTCGCTGTCTACGTCTGAATCATTGTGCTCAGAATGCACAAATACCTCTTCCTCTTTCTCCTGATACAGAATAAAAGGACTTGAACCTGACGCTGCCAGTCTTTCAAATCTAATTTTGCGGCATCTTTCGTACAATGATCTTTCTGGTTATGCGTCAAAAGAAAATTCAGCTGAGGCCTAACCTCGCATACAAAGTTAGACAAAAATTAGTAATAATAATACTAAAATAAAATATAAATAGCAGAAAATAAAAATAAAAATTGTGGTTGCAGAGCAACAAAATTTCAATTGAATTATATAAAAACTTATAATTTTGGCAGTCCCTGACAACGGCGCCAAAAACTTGATCGGAAAAATAGCAAGTGTACTATTTGTACTGATGTAGTAATAGTCTGGGGATATCCCCCGTGTCTGTCTCTTGAGGACTGCGCACGAAGAATAAGTTTCTTGACTAATTCAATTGGACAAAAAGTTTTTGGGTTATTTTGATATTTGTAATAATTGTAAAAGCAAAATTATGAAATAAGCTGATAAAATAATTTAATTTTTTAATATTCAAAGGAAATAATGTTAGGGAAGATGTATAATTTGCTCTATAATGACTCTGGATAGTATTCTAAAGAGACATGAATCAAACATTATCTTTCCTAATTTCAAGAATGTTTTTCATAAATTCCTTTATAGAAAAATCTTTGGTATTCTTCCTTGACCCTAATTCCTTAGAGGTATAGGAAGAACATCAAGCAATAGTTTTAACAAAATAGATTTGGTTACTACGGGGCATTCCCAGTCCTAGGTAACATCTACCGTAATAGTATTATGCAAACGATGTTAAGGTGGTTGGTCAGATCTAAACCCTAACCATAGATCAATTTCTGATTTTCCTAAAAGAAAAGCATTGCATTTTGCTGCACAATAAAATAGATAGAGTATCCTAAAAGAAAAGCATTGCATTTTGCTGCACAATAAAATAGATAGAGTATACAATCGTATCTCTCAAAACATGAATCAAATGTTCTCAGTGTCACATGATCAAAGCACGACTCGACTCAAAAATAAGTAACTAAGACAAGCTACCCCAAAGGCTACCTCGCGCTAGAAGCAACTATACTCTTCAGTACCTGAGCGATGTCGTATAAAATATTATTCCAATAGAAGGGTGAGAATTCATATAATTATCAAAATCATAAGATAATATATAATTTAAGGCATACATGCATAATCAAATTATTCCCACACTTCAAAAGTTTCAGCAACATAATATCACTCAAGTAGTTATACTATTCACAAGTATATACTCACAATATATAGTTTCACCAATTAAATAATTCACATAATCTCATATTGTAACCATAAACACAATGAGATTCGATGCAAGACTCAATGCAACTCATGCATGTGGTACCAATCACTTGTTATCATTTTTCGATTTTTACATTTAAACCAGGCCCGTCCTCTAGACCGACAACAAATTAAAAGCTCGTTCTCTAACCTTTCAAACTCGTCCTCTAGGTTTTAAATCACTAGCTCCCACGAAACTAGCAAACATTAGTCTATTGACACAAATGATGCATGTGCAATTACAATCACCATATGCAATTAAGATCATTCTCTAATCTTAATACTCATGTATATCTCAATAATTCTTCACATTCGAGTTATCACACAATTGCACATACAACACATTTTCATATCACGATATTCATTACTCAAACATTGTCACCACACTTAGCAAATAATACGCAAGTTATCAATACAATTCAATCTCAATTTGCAAACCACATGAAACCGATTAAATCTAAAATAATCGATCCATCAAAATAATCAACAAATTAATCATCAAATTAATCATCAAATTAATCACCAAAATAATCACCCAAATAATCACCAAATAATCATCAAATTAATCATCAAATTAATCTCCAAATTAATCATCAAATTAATCACTAAATTAATCATCAAATTAATCACCAAAATAATCACCAAATTAATATAGAATAATAATCCATCATCAATTAATTAAATTATATATTCAATAAATATCCAATATTTAATAATTATATTAATTTTCAATTTCTATAATTCTTAATTTAATGAATTTAATCACATTTCCAATTCAAACTCTAACTCACCAACTATCTAAAATCCAATTCACCATCTATTAATAAACATTATCAACCTAACAAACTTACTCTTGAATCAGTTAGCACTAACCCCTATAACTACCATGTTGTAACAACTAATCAAAATAGTTACATTCCAATTCCTATGATATGGAATTACAAACAATTACACAAAACTAACACTTCATATTTCTAAATTCAGAATTTTAAAAACTAATCAATCGTGATGCTACGATGTTACTAGTACTAATAATATTTCAAACATAGCAACATACACCTACCAGTAGAGAAAACGACAACCGTGTAAAAGTTGAATTTATTCATAAATAAAATACACTAAAATTTAAATGAACAAATTCAATATATGGGTGTGGTCCCTCAATTACTCTCATGTTTGTTTACTCTAATGTTTAGTAGTAATAACCAAAATTATTTAATGTTTCTTTTTGTTTCATAAAATATGTACATTACTAACATATGTTTAAATGTTTCGGTACTGTTAAATATATGCGCTATTGTATTTTTTTCTTTATTACATTCTAGCGGGCTACTGGATATGTATGAAGAATATTAATTTTTAATAATAAATGAGTCTATATAGTATACCAATATATCAATTCCAAACATAATTATTTTCATCACAAATTAAAGATTATTAGTAAAACCTACAAATTATAGAATCATAGAAAAATTGGGGTTTCATCCTAACCACATTTCTAACCATTACACATTATCCAATAATCTCAATAATTTTATGAAAACTCACTCTTACCTTTGATTTTAAGCTCTTGTTCTTGATTTCTGTTCTTCTTCTCTTCTCCCTTCTGGTCTCTTTTTCCATCTTCCAACTTCTAACCATATTCTATTTCATTCTCTTATTTTATCATTTTCACAATTTCTTATTGGACTTATTAAATTCATTTTCACACCTAATCACACACCCACTTTTGGCTCAATTAATATTTTTCACTAATTCTGTTTTATTCCACCAAATCAAATCAAATCAAATCAAATAACTAAATTAAATTATTTAATTCAAATAAATACAATAAATCAATTAATTCAATAAAGTCAAATAAATCAATTAGGCACAAAATCACACAATTAATTAATTAATTAATATAAATAAATAAATAATTACTAAAATTGGGATGTTACAACTCTTCACCACTTAAAAGATTTTTGCCCTTGAAAATTAACTCAAACAAACAACTCGGGATAAGACTTCATCATCTGACTCTTAAGTACTCAAGTCACATCCTGATTCCAACACACAAGCTCTCAAAAGATCCTCAAGTGACTTAATCGTCATCTACGTCTAACCATATGTTTGTGGATGATAAGCAGAACTCAAACGTAACTTCGTATCCAAAGCACTTGCAAACTTTCTCAAAATCTCGAAGTAAACCTCAAATCTCTATCTGACACAATACTAGACAAAATATTATGCAAACCAACAATCTTCTCAATGTACAACTTGGCTAACTTCTCCGACGGGTAATTCATTCTCATTGGAAACACTAACCATTTTTTAGATAAAAAACTCTGGTCAAAATTTAATAACCATTTTACTTTATATTGAAAACAACATTCATTTTATAAATATCATAACATTCAGTTACAACACTATAAAAACAACAACTAAACAATAATTTAAACAACAATTATACAAAAAAAAATATAAAAAAAATACAAGGAGTAAACAACATAATTATACGATTACAACCATCCGAACAATTTCCTAAGAATAGTACATCATAGTGCTACATTTCTGTCAGTTTTAACATTGTCCTAGAAATGACTTTCATTGTTGTCATTGAACATTGTAACAAGCCTTTGAATTCTTCTGACCTTTTCACCCTCTGTAGTGTCTCCATCTAACCAACGAATCAAGCTCCTATTAAGATGCTCAAACATCTCTGTATTCCAGAGTCGGATTTTTATCGGAGGCTTTACTTCCAAATAAATTAAATCGACATTTCTCTTGTGAATATAAGAACACATATATGAAGAGATTTTGAAAAAAATTGGAAGGATATTGGAGAAAAATGGAAGGAAATGGTAAGAAAATATGTGAAAAATAATGGACATGGATGGCGTATTTATAGAATTTGCAAATGAAGGAGTGACCACTGCATTCGGCACATGCTCCTAGTGGATGCATGCATGCGCCACTTGCAGTGGCGACACAATAATGTACGTGTCAACCACAACGACGTTAATGTGTAACAAATAAATACATGCGTCAAGAGGGTTGACTACTTCTCTTTTCGTCTACCTGAAACATGGTTACTTTGATAAAAAAATTGAAACAATAATTATTTTAGTATTTTATTTGAAAAAATTGATTATTTAACAAAAAAAAAGAAATCTCATTTCATATGTGAAATATCATTAAAAATAAATACATTATCAATTTCAATTGCAAGAATGTGAGAGCTAATCAAAATTATTTAAATTTGAAATAGTGTTAGTAGTTTCTAGAATGAGGTCAATACAAGATTAAAATTATAATAGTTTATTCATTAAAAATATTAATAATTAGAGATCATAGAATAAACTGGTCAATAACAAACTATTTTTATTATAAATAATAATAATATTGATAACAATTTTTCAGAATCACTTATTCTATTTAATTAATTTTAGGTAAGACTACAACTACTGAGATATGTATTAGGCATGGTTTAACTTCATATTAGTTTTGATTTGGTTTAAGTGAAATAATTATTAATAATATTGACATTATAATTAATTTAAGATAACATTTGATTTATTATGTCATTTGAAACTTTTTTACTTAAAATAGTTTTTTTTTCTTTAAATAAATTAAAAATATGTGTGATAAAAAATATATGACTGATAAAAAATATATGTGATAACTTTTTGGTGAATAATCTAAGAGTGATTTTTTTAAGTGTTAGGTCACTCAAAACTTTAAGTTCAATCTTCATTTAACTAATTAACTAGTAAAATATATATGTTTTCACATTGGTAAAATTATTTGACACGGTATAAAATATATTTAAATGTATATATAAATTTAGAATATTATAAATGTATTTATATAAATATTTAAATTTGAAATTAACTATTAATTGAACAATAATTATATAAATTCAATTGTATTAAAATACAAATAGAAAAAAGGGGTGAGATGAAAAAAAAAAATTTAATATTTGATAAAAATGATTTTATCTTTCAAATTAAGATAATTATTAGTTAAAATAAAATATATATTGTGTTTATAGTGACTTGTGAAATCAAAAGAATAATGTTTTTTTAAAATACAAATGTAAAAAATGACTCGTGAGATAAAACAATTATTTGATAAAATGTATTTAGATACAAATGCAAAATTTAAAATGATATACTTAATTGTAAAATGAAAAATAATTCTATAAATTATATTATATTAAATAATTATATAAAAAGAAAAAAAGATTTATGAGATGGAGAAAGAAAAAAAATTAAAAATAAGAATTTTGTCTCTCAAATTAAGATAAATGATTAAAATAAAAAATAATGACCCATGAGATAACTAATTTTTTAATTTTATTAAAATAAAAAAATTATCAGTATTTTTAGTGATAATAATTAAATGGAGAAAAAAATTAAAATGGAAGTGAGAAAGTGTGGGGAAAAATATAAAAGAGATTTGAAATTTGAATGAAGAGAAAAAATGAATGTATGTAATATTTAATTGTAATTTAATCGGTGAAAATTGATAAATAAATGTCACTTGTCATGATGTATTAGAAGATGAAAATGAAGAGAAAAAAAAATAAACGTTAGTTGTTTACTAAAATATTTTGTTAGCCTAAATAATTTAGGATGAAATGACAATTTTGGAAGTTCATACAATTGAATTTTAAAAGATAGATAGTAGATTAAAATTTTAAAAAAATATATATATATATTAGTATTTTTAGTGATAATAAATAAATGGAGAAAAAAAAAATTAAAAGGAAGTAAGAAAGTGTGGAAAAAATATGAAAGAGATTTGAAATTTAAATGAAGAGTGAGAATAAGTGTATATAATATTTAATTATAATTTAATTGGTGGAGAATGATAATGAAAAAAAAGTAAATATTAATTAATTATTAAAATGTCCTTTGTTTATTTCAATAGAAAAAAATTCTTGACTTTTAAAATATATTATTACTTTAATAAATTTTATGAAATTCAACTCACTTAAATTTTTCTATAACAAGAAAAATCAAACAAATTAAAAAAATGAGATATTTTAAAGTAATACCGAAGCATTATATATTTTATAAGAACAATTTATATAAAATTTTATTCAAACTCGAATCTTCGTACAAATGCATGCGCCAACCACAACGAGATATTTAAATTAGATATGATAATTTTAAAATGATTGAAACTTAATATACTGCTTCACAAGATAAAAATAATAATAAATTATATAAATAGAAAATAAAAAATAGTAATAAAAAACAATTTATTTAAACTCAATTCTCACAACAATAAAAATGAGATTTTCTTCCCTTCCTATTTTTTCCTTTTCATAATAACTCCTATTTTTCACGTCTTGACAAGTTAGGCAACAATGAAAATAAATAATATATATATATATATATATATATATATATATATATATATATATATATATATATATATATATATATATATATATATATATATATATATATATATATATATATATATATATATATATATATATATATATATATACTCTACAAAAAACTTTAGTGTATATATTCATAGATATCTCATAACACCTATAAAAATATATTTATTCATTGTATTGAAAATTTTATAAAAATCAATTAATATAATATTTTTGAGATTATACTTACCTTAAATGTTTTGGCAATGAAAGGAATAAGTTAAATAAATTATATCGTAAAAAAATTAATAAAATTTTGATGAGTATAAATAACTACTATTATTTTCTCAATTCTTATCCATATAATTTTTGCACAAAAAAGAAAATCATCTACCTTATAGCTACATATATAATTTTCTCTGTTCTTATCTATTTATCTATCGTTGTTATATAAATGCAATCGTAGACATATATATAATTGCTTCGTTCTCTACTTTTTAACTAGTATACAATCATTTTTAATTTATATTTTCAAAATCAAATACATTGTGAAGTCAAGTATAAATCATTTCAATTTCAATAAAATATGTATAACTTGAAAGTTCAGAAGTTTTTTCATGTCTTCCACAATTCTTACAACTCCTCTCCTAAGGTAATGTTTTTTCTCCTTTTTTTTACTTAAGAAAAAAATAATACAAAAGAATTAGGATGACTAGACATTTAGACTGGTTGGGTTAATTTATTTAACTTTATATTTTTAGAAAAATGAATTGAGGTTTTGGATTCGTCAGCATAGGAAAAATTATGTGTTTCAATTGTAATTTCTACGAATATACAAATTTTTTTTATTTATTTATCATAATTTATAATTTGAGTGTAATTTTCTTTATTGAATTTTGTTCTCATATTTTGTAAGCTGGTTTTGAGAATTCTTAATTCTCTAGTATAATGTATTTTTACTTATAAAAATAAATTGACTGCTCTATTTAAAAAAATTGAAAATAAAGTTGTAGATTAATATGTTAGATATAATAATCATAATACTAAAGTTTTATTTTTACTATTTAATTTATAAGCATCATTAATTTATTGATTTATTTTTATATTTGATTAATATCGTTAAAAATATCA
This sequence comes from Lathyrus aphaca, assembly GCA_963966055.1. NCBI lineage: Eukaryota > Viridiplantae > Streptophyta > Magnoliopsida > Fabales > Fabaceae > Lathyrus > Lathyrus aphaca. The sequence goes on along the minus strand of OZ014520.1, from coordinate 553,225,610 downwards.
GTCAAACTTTTATTTATATGAGAGTAGAAAAAAGAAAAAAAACACATTTGTTTTAATGATTTTAGCTTCATTTTTTTTAAAAGGTGAATTTATGAATTTTATTTTTTATTTTTTTAATATTTTTTTCTTTAACACATTTATTTTATTTGTGTAGGTTGGGGCAAAATTGAAAGAGGGAGCATCATTGTTTTCATGCATATCTGATATAATTTGTTTGTTTAACTTTGGTGCATCTAAGAAAAACTATCTGAAATCAGCTTTTGCTAGATTTAAATATCAACAAATTTGCTGGGAAAATAGTGTATTAAAGAAACATGTTGATGTGAAAAACATGAATTTATTGAAAAATGAAATTGAAGATTTTGAAGAAGAAAATGTTGATGACAAGTGTTCTCCACTTAAGCTCATTCATGATTCTTGCTTTATTTCTTTTGAGTTGAATCATTTTTTTGAATCATGTCTTCCAAAATTATTACAAGGCTGCAAAAAGGTCTTACTTTATAGGTAATTTATTTTTATATTTTTGTTCATTATTTTATTTTATTTTTTACAATGAAATATTATTAATTTAAAATTTATTTGTTTGAATATTTGACAGTACTTTGAAACATGGAATATCACTTCGTACAATGATTCGCAATACTGCTCAACTTAATACCCCTGCTTTGCTGGTATCTTAACTATTTATAGGATAATTGTATGACTCTAAATTTTGAAATTATTTATTTAATATTGCTAAAAAAATATTTATTTATTAATATTTTAATTAATTAATTAATTAATTAATTTACTTAATTATTTTTAAGTTTTTTAATTTAAATAAAGTATATCACTATAAAAAAATATTTAATTGAAAATATAAATTAAGACTAGATTTGATTAAAATGTTTTAATTATTACATAAATATTTTCTTCCTCATCACCATATAATAATCACATATTTTTATTTAAAATAATGAAATAACATTAATATATTGACTGCATTTTATTTATTTATTTCACAAAACATAGGTTGCTGGAGATATGGAAGGAGCTGTGTTTGGTGCATTGCTTGACTGTCCCTTAATACCAACAACAAAGCCTAAATATCAAGTATGTAAATTTTTATTTTATAATATTATTTTTTTGCACATATAATTTGTATATAATGAAATATTATTTGTTGGTAATAGGGAACACACCAAACTTTTGTGTTTACAAACATATATGGTCATCCAAGGATTTTTCGACCTACAGGTATGTGTTTTAATTAATTATTGTGCAAATACTTTATTTTTTATTTTTATTAAATGTAATAATTATATATTTTGAATTGCAGGTGTGAATAGATACTATTACTTATGTTCCAATGAGTCACTTGCAGTTGGTGGTGGTGGTGGTTTTGCTTTACGTTTAGATGGAGATTTGTAAGTATTTTAATAGCAACATTTCTTAAGTGTCATTAATATAATTGAATAATAACTTTTCTTAAATGTTCATTGAAAAGGTTAACTGGAACTAGTGGACCCTGTGAAACTTTTGGAAATCGATGTTTGGCTCATTCTCCAGAATTTGAATTAAAGAATGTTGAGGTAATCTTCATATTTATATATTGTGTAATAAATAAATGATTAATCCCTATAATTTCATTATATATTTTTAATATTTGCAGTTATGGGGTTTCACACATGCTTGATCTTGGTTTCAAATGCTTTTGTTGGGATGTCCAAACACATCCAAAGACAATTATGTACAACCATCTCTCTCAACATCCTTAATCAACACAAAAAAAAAACATGAAGTTAAATTGTCGCATTTGAGTGGTTAATCACTCAAACATACAATGTTTATTTTTTTAAATAGCTTAGTGACTAATTCAAAAATCTTGTATGGAAAAGTGAGGATTCCCATGTTGAATGATTTTACAGCTACCAACTGAACATGCAATATATTTATGTTCTATGTTTTATTGGATTATATAATTTCGTACGATTATCATCTTTGTAAAGCCACTGTGAAAATTATATTTGTGACATGGTTGTAAATAGTGGTCTTAGAGAGAAAAAATATAGTTTAACTAATTTTTTTAAGAGTTAAATATGTTTTTGGTTTCTATAAAATTATTAAATTTTATTTTTGGTCTCTATAAAAAAAATTGTGTGTTTTGGTCTCTATAAAATTATTATGCATATAGTTTTAGTTTTTACTGTTGAACCAATGTGTATTTTTGAATAATTCTTTTAGAGATATTTAGAATGTTATAAAAAGTTCCTCTAAAAAAACTTTAAATTTGATTTCTAAGTCAAGATTTTCATTATTTTTATCATTATTTTTTGAAATTTAAAAAATTCATATTTAATTATTCTTAATTTAAAAAATTATATAATTTGACAAATAAACATGTTATAGTAATTTGAACACGTAAAAAAAATTATTCAAAAATTTAAAAATTTAAAAATAATTAAATAACTTTTAAGATTTTAGAAAATATGAAGGACTAAAACTAAATACTAAAAATGAAAGGTGGGATATTTACGGAACAAAAATACATATTTATTTATTTTTTAAATAAAAAAAGTGGTAAATAGAAAGTAAGAGGACACAATATCGTCGTGACTCTCACTATTTTTATTAAAAGTTAAAAAAAAAAAACTCGTTAATTATATATAACAAATAATTTACTTGTGACTTAGTTAAAAACTCTTGCATTTGGTCTCGTTAAGAAATTATAATTACTTTTATGCTTTTGAGATAAACAATGATGTATGATTAGGATCTAATTACAAAAAAGAAGTATAAGTTTAGATGATTGGATTAAAATTAATTAGTTTTGACATAAACTTTTCTATTCCATTTTTCATTATTTAACTAAGTTATGCTATATATAAGCTTCACCTCGAGTTTAATGACATGCACCGATGGAGCAAAATTGGAAGAAACTCATATTCCTTATGAGATTAACATTTAAATTACAAGATAGAGTGATAAGTCTCGACTTTATATATCAATAGGTTCAAGAGAACTAAAAAAAGGAAAAATACATTCGGCCTAACAAACTTTCCTAACTAACCGATGACAAACTATGAAAGTGGTTAATATGCCTAAACGACTAAAAACAAATAATTGGGCCTAAATAATTTAACACCCCCTCGAGTTAGACCGTGTATGTTAAAAAGTCTCAACTTGGATAAAATTAAGGCTAAAGTTGGTAAATGTAAAGGATTTGTAAACATATTTGTCAACTTATTTGTGTTGGAAACAGGAAGAAGGTGTAGGATCTTGGATTGGATATTCTCACGAATCACATGACAGTCAAGCTCAATATGCTTGGTTGTTTCATGAAATGTTGGATTCTGAGCATAATAGATTGTCGATTGATTGTCATAGTAAATAGAAACAGGTCTTAGAATGTGGATTTGAAGATCTTTAAATCTATGTTGAAGTCATTGCAACTCAAATATTAAAGATGTCAATGATTTATACTTTTCCTCAGTGGACGATTTGGAGACATAATTTTGCTTCTTTTGTTTCTAGCTAATCACAAAACTCTGTGATGGACTTTCTTATGTCGGGGCATATGACCCAATCATAATCTACAAAGGCGGGGATTTTAAAGGCATTTGTAGCAGAGAATAAAGTACCACTAGAATGGTAGGATTTTAAATATTAAAAGTCGTATGGTTGCATTGTAATGGGGTAAAAAGGTTTGGAAACAAATTGGTTGAAGTATTGCATTATAAAATAAATATTTGGTATGCTATTTGTGAGATAGATCAATCTGTCAACGAGTCTTCTATAAGATGTAAAGTTATTGATAAAATTACCTCATGATGTAGATAGTTTGAGTGAAGTATCAAAAGGAATGGATAATGGTTTATAAGCAAAATGCCACGTATCTTGCAATAGCTCGAGGGTATATGTCTTTGGTTGAATAATATATCTAAGGTAGTTATGGCAATTTCAAACCATAGGAAGTATCTCAATTGACTCAGGTGTTTGATTTTAAACTTAATGCCCAAGGTTTATTTGAAAGATTCTATTTAAGTTGGGGGAGTTGCCAACTAAGATAACATCATCCACATAGACTAGCAAGGTAGTCAAACTTGAAAAAGTGACTTTGGTGAAAAGGAAATTGTTAGCTTGAGACTGTGTAAAACCAATAAAGATAAAAATGGAAGAGGTCTTTGAGCACTATTGTTTACTTGCTTGCTTCAAGATATTAGTGAAATTATGGAGCTTGCATACTTGAGAAAAAGATGATGTTAAGTATCTAGGAAGGATGATCATGTGGACTTTTTCCCGTGGGTCACCATGTAAGAAAGCATTATTTATATCCAATTGTGCAAAGTGTCAACCTTTGATTGCAGACAGCTAAAGAAAGACCCTAATGTTATAATTTGTTCCATAGGGGAGAATGTGTCAAAGTAGTCAATGCCTTCAATTTTTATGTATACCCTTTGACAACTAAACTTTACTTGTATATATCAATACAACCAACAAAATTATATTTTGATTTTATAGACCCACTTACATCTAATTGGGATCTTTCTAAGTGTTAAATCAACAAGAAACCAAGTCTGGTTGTCAAGAAGAGTCTGTAGATCAATAGCCAATGCATTTTTCCAACATTCAATTTTGTTGGCTTGATTAATTGTTTTTGGTCCAGTATGAGAAAATATGGAATAACAAAAAACATTATATGGTTAAGAACAATTATCATGTGTTAACATAATTGATAAAGGATATGGTATGGTTTTTGAAGATAAATGTGGTGAGGTAATGGATGTTTGAAGTTAGTTGTAATTTGATATGGAATAAGGTTTAAAGATTCATGTGGAATGACTTATAAATAAAGATTGAAAAGGTTCATACTTGTTAGGGAAACCTGTAACACCCACTTTACCCAAAATATAAATTAGTCATTGTTCTTAATAAAAATCAGAGTTTTAACAAAAGTGGAATGCTATTTTTTCAACAAAAACCAACACACATAGTTCTTTATTAAAACAACAGAAAATCTCATCTTATTTATCATACGACAACTGCTAATAATAATATAATCACCAATCCTCATAGTATTATTTTCAACAAAAATTTGATACGTAACTAATCACAATAATAAATAAACATCTAAATTCTCAATTCCCGTGTTACATATCAGAGCGTCCTATGACTCGAACAAGCAACGCAACTCCAAAGCACTCTTAAGTATCTGATTTATCTATACTTCCGAAGAAACACAGACACAACCAAACAACAAAGGGGTGAGAAAACAATTCAATATATTAACGGTGCATTTAACATCTTAAGGGTAATCTCACACAATCCATCAACATATATCACATATCATATTTCACATACCATTCATTTAATAAAATGCAAAGTGACTCCATGACACAATGCAAATGCGTAACCGACTCAACAATGGTTCATCGATTCAAACCCCGGATGCATCGCTTACGCTCCTACTGAGACACGATCATCCATGCACCAATGATTCACAATGAATCTGGATAATCACTTACGCTCCATCCGAGACGTGATTATCCCACCCACCATACATGCATATGCAACACTCGATTATGCATACCAAAATACATGCATGAACATAATCATACATGACACGATCCTCCTGATCCTCATAAGTTACCACACACCCCATCATACGGGTCACATAAAAATCAGACAATAGTCAATACACATTATCAATACGATTTATATGATTAATCATCAGAAGTTATATAAATCAACACAAGCACATATATCTTACATACCAATCATCGGTCATCATATCCTATGAATTATTCATTAGTTCCATCCTCAACTATTTCCCATATATTTACCCGACATAACACGATCCTCCCGATCCTCACAAGTTACCACACATTTCATCATGTGGTTTACACATAGCATACAATCAACAATATCCCCAACCAACACGATCTAATTGATCCATTACAAAATCATACAAACCAACACAAGCATATAGAACTTAAGCACTAGTTATTGGCTATCCTATCCTATAAACTATTCATTAATATTATCCTTAACACCTCATACTAATGGGACGAACATTGATCAAGAATTCGGGACAAAACATAATAGAATATGAGAAATTTTCCCAAAACATAGGCCTGACACGGCCCCCGTGTCCCCTGACACGGCCCCCGTGTCCCCTGACACGGCCCGTGTCACACGGCCTGAACACTCCCCTATAAAACCAAAATTCACGCAAATACAGAAGGCTGACACGACTCCCGTGTCAGCTGACACTGCCCGTGTCAGACCATCTGTAGCAAAAAATCCAAAATCATAACATAATTCTTCAAACTAGAAGCCTAACACTGCCCCCGTGTCAGCTGAAACTGCCCGTGTCAGGCCACCTGCGCCCAAAGATCAACCTTTTCGAAAATCACTTTTTCTTTTCCAATTTCATACTAGTTCAAATTCCATCACTTATATCTCATTTTTATCACTCAAAACAGTCCAAATATTGTTTTTATACTCATCTTATACCTTTAATTATACATTACCTTCTCAACCTAACATCTATAATCAAATTAGGAAATTCTAGGTTTTACTTCATCTTCTTAATTTACATCATCATCAACAATACTCATATAACCATTTTCATACCAATCATATTTCACAATCCAATAACAATTATCTCACATAGAAACAATTCACAAGGTTAATTCATACACATACCACAATTTCACCGAAACAAACCAACATCGTACAATTCCTAAGAGAGTAAGGAACTCCCAACTACCCTTTCATGTTAGATCACCAATATAGAACCATTTCTCCCACTTACCTTGAATTCAATGGAATCCTTGCAAAATCTTGATCTCGGGGCTTTAGGTCTCTTGCACTTCTCCTTCCTTTCCTCTTTCTCCAGAGTCAGTTCCTCATTCTTCCACAAAAACACGATCTCTCAAATGAATCCCTTTTCTCTTCTTATAAAACAATACCATTTTACCACCTTGTCCCTTAGACCTCCAATTCTTATTATTTTATTTGTTTAATAACAATATTCTAATAATGTCACATTATTATCATATTATTATTTAAATAGAATAATTCTTTAATTACGCTTTCAAAATTACCACTTATATTCATAATAATTATTTTATTAAATAAATTATGAAATCGGGGTGTTACAACTCTCCCCCACTTATAGTATTTTCGTCCTCGAAAATTGTACTCAATGGAATTACTTAGATATACTCACACACCCGACTAATCACTCCCTTGCCAAAACCGACAACTCTACAATTAACCCAAAACAACAGCACAAGTGTCATGACAACTACCACAACAACAAACACCACCATCATCAATTTACAACACGCAGGTATACACCTGAAGTATAACACAACAAAGATCTCTACCATCACCATAGGTAACACTTCCTTAATCATCATCATAGGAATTAGTTACTCGCACTCGTACTATCACCATAGGTAACGAGGCGACAACAATGACAAAAACCAAAATTTCACGATATATACCGTCTAGCTACAACAACACTGATAACTGATTAACCTTGTAGATTTCTCCACCAAAACAACATAATCACAAACCATAAATGAAGCACATACATCACACATATTAATATCTCTGCATATCCCGTAACCCTCGATATGTAAATAACCTCTTACCATTACCCATCCATTTCGGAACATCCAATAGTCTCAATATCTCAACATGTCTTATCGTTCGATAGCTTGAGTCTTTACTAACCATTTACGTATAAACAATTACACCACTTCACTCTTCCGCTGCGCACTCTGATTACCCGCAACTATCTATTCTATGAAGTTTACATCTAACTTTAACTCTTTGTAAACTTCACCACAATTATAACAATTCACTTAGCATACCTCAATATTAGAACGCAAGTCTCTTGACTGCTAACTCAATTCCAACTCTTTAACTATCAATGCAAACATAGGAAAAATTCCCGACTCCCTATCTCAGGCATTCTGACTATCTTAGTCGTCTCGTACTCCACTCTTTCCGATCAAATCGGAATTGTATACTCATGTGATTACCAAACATTTCAATCTCCAATCGTAACAACATTATTATCGGATACTCAACACAATTTCACTCTCATCCACTTCCAATCCATGGGTAATATAAATACTTCCATAATTCCCCTCTCATCGTATAATACCAACTACGATTTTACGACCAGTTACTAATAACTTATTAACTTATCACAATCATTATCCAACATTTTATCCACAGCTGGTCATAATCAAACAAAATCAAACTGTAACAATATCTAACTCCTACTCTGGCTCTCCAGCACTCTCTCTCTCTCTCTCTCACACACACACACACAACAACCCTTCTCAACGAACAATTTATCTTTCGTAAATTATCCGAAACAACAAAATACTAACTTGGAAAACTTTTCATAAACCTCAATAACAACCAACTAAGTCCAAATACATTCTAATCTCTTATAACTTACTCGTTTTCATCATTGTAGATCCACATCTACTTCGGACTGACTCACACCCATACCTTCCTCTGAACAACACAATCAAACAGTTCTACACTTGTTCATAAAAATCCTCCTTGATAACTTAGTATATAACTGTATCTTTTCCAATTCTTATACTTCCAATTTCCAACATTCTACAAATCCTTTTTCTACTTTCATCATAGGTCAGGACATCTTCCAAAAGTTACCATCTCGAAATTATCCAAGTAAATATGAAAGACACAATTCATACTCCATACTCACCTTAATACATACCAGTCACCACTATCTTCTACACAACATCCATGATCATTTCATAGTTTCACATTACTTTTACTCCCTCATTGGATCATCCTTCCAACGTTTCAAATTCCATATTAACTAGACCCTTAATTCTAAATTATAGAAAGATAAATATTGCACACTTACTATTTTACTTTTGTCTTAATAGTCCAACACATACAACAATACTTATATTTCTTTCGCTTCATTCCATAATAACCACGACATATAGTTTTTAATCGATCCCGTAACTCACAGTTCACCGTTTCAAAAACATCTACGAAACTATCTATATTATGTATCAACATATACCATACTCCTAAGGCAACGACTCAACATCACTACATTGAGAAGACACAATTATAATTAATTTCCAACAAAAATTACACTTTCATACTTTCGAAGACTCATCCTCCTCGGATCATACCATGCCAAAACATAACTTAAAATTCACATCATAAATCTCTATTCCACATCCCTCAACGCAGTAAATTCATCCAACATGACCTGTTAACATCTGCTTCCGATTACCATATTCCCTTTATACTATTCTTACGAAGTCCCAACTATCTCAAGGTTCTGGTAGACACGATAATCCAACTCACAACAACAGTAATACTACAGATGAATTCCATCTCACTCTTGATCCTTTATCAATCGAATCCAATATATTTCCATTGCAATTGTGAATTCTCATAATATTCACTACTCAACATGAAACTTCATATCTTCATATTTCTACATCAATAACAATGAAGTTTTACCAGAAGGCACCCTTGCTTCCATAATTCCTTTTTGTCGATGAATCCTCTAACTATTCCTCTTAGTACCAGGGCCGATCAATGACTAATTCCCTCTTTCCTTATAACAACACCTCTAATATATTCTTCAAAACACAATTACAATTCATATTATACAGACGGTTCATCGTTGTGACCTTACTCCCAATCAATACCATCTATGCAACCAAATTAGACAACAGAGTCCCCTCTCAAAATTTCCTCTACATACTCAGTAGATACAACGTTCAACTTTTCACAATCGTCGATCTCAAATTCACTTCCCACTCACTGAGGAGTAACCATTAGTAATATCTAATCAACATACTCAATCCTCAAACCCGTATCTTTTCTGGATACTGGAATCCACATTTATTCCTTTAAACCACTAATAGCTCTGGCTTAACTCCAAACAGTCTACTGAACCTACTATCTCAGCTGAAAAACATGTCTTTTGCATCCAACACGATTTAGTCTACTGAACCTACTATCTCAGCTGAAAAATAGATATTTTCTTAAAAGAGGGATGAGATACTTGGAGATTTTTATAAAAAAACATTTCTATTTTTAAAATGGGTTTGATATTGATGATAATTTGTGGAAGAGGCGTTTGTTGGTTGAAGTTGTTGAATATAAGTATTATAGTAATATGAATAATGAGATGATGAATTATATGAATATGAGAAAGAATTAGGTGTATGTGGTGAATACCCATGATTTGTATACAAACTTGGTGAAAATGAACCAACATGAGTGTAACAAGGTGTAAAAAGTTCCCATGAAAAAGATGGAAATGAGGAATTGATTGGAGATGGAAAAAAGGGGTTTATGGGATAGGTAGGAGGAATACTTCATGGATATGAAAGTGTAAGATAAGGATAATCCATATGAGGATTTGAGTACATGAATGAAATCACCAATTGTTAGGATGCTAGATGAACCCTAACAAAAGTATGATAAAACTCTAAACTACCTAAGAAAATTAAGGGTAAAAGATAAAAAAAGATAACTTTGATTTTTTATTGATTGATTCCTCCATGTGTCAAAAGACACTACATATATAATACTAATAGACCTTTAACTAAAGTGCCCAAATACTATTGGAAACCCAATTCAACAAAACATTCAAAATACGAATAAAGGGAGGGAGGGAAGGAGAGATGACTTAATTTTACGTATGAATATTATTAGTACCTTTAGACCATATAACTGGGCCGGGCTTTTTTCCGTAATAAAACAAGAACCAAATCTGAACGATTATTAGCATTCGTTTTACTTCGCCCTCGTGTTTCTCTCTGTACATCTCTTCCTGTTCCCATTCTCCAAAACCCAAAACCCTAGTTTCCATTTCCCCCACACCATGAATTGCTCCAGTTAATCTCTTCCTCCTCCATTTCTCTACCACATGCTTTATTCTCTTCTTTCATTTCTTTTCTATTTTGTTTTCGAATTTCACTTTTTTTTTTGATCCGTGATTTGTTTTTCTGCAGTTTCGGGCGAGGTTCCGGAAGAACCCGTGGTGTCCAAAATCTCCGGTCTTCTCTTCGAGAAGAGATTAATCGAGAGACACATACAGGTAAAGGTTCTTTCTCTTCGAAATTTAACTTTTGTAGTTCAATTTATGAATAATAGTGTAAGGTAGAGGGGTAATTTGGGAATATGGTTTAGAGATAATCCATTTCGTGCAGCATTTTTAAATCTAAGTTTATGTAAAGGTTTTTACGATGCAATAAGTGTTTCAGCCATTTTTAATGCAATTATTTTTCATGTTGAAGTTTTTCAGGCTTGGCATATGTTATTACTAATCTGATTTTTATACCTCGTACAATTTTGTTAAAAAAATTGAGTAGGATTATGGGAAGTGTCCAGTTACCGGAGAGCCGCTTACTCTGGACGACATTGTATCGATCGATACAGGCAAGGTACGGTGGTCATGATACAGTTGTTTGTTTTATAAATTGAGTGAGTAGTTTAAAATTGGTTTAAATGTTTGTTGTGGTTCTTTTCTTTTGTTTTCAAATGTTTACTTGTGGTTTTCTAATTAAATCAAGATAATTTATCTTGCAGATAGTGAAGCCCAGACCAGTACAAGCTGCTAGCATCCCTGGCATGCTCGGAATGTTCCAAAATGTATAGAACTGAGGATGTGAAGTATTAAACTTTTATATATTATATGATGGTTTTGTTTTAAACTTTATAATGCAGAAATTTTAAAATTTATTTTTGACTTCAACGGTGGTTTCTAATATCCCGATAAATAATTATAATTATAATTAGAAGAAATGCTTAAAAATTGTATTCTATTGCTCATTATGAATAAATGTTTTTCCTCATTTTTAGGAATGGGATGGGTTGATGCTATCTAACTTCGCATTGGAGCAACAATTGCATACAGCAAGGCAAGAGCTAAGTCATGCTCTATATCAGGTAAGAGTAACAAAATTATTGACTCAATGAATTGGTGTTTTCTACAGATCTGCCAGTTGGTGGAATTGTGGGTTATCTTAATATTTAATATACTATTTCATATACTATTTTATAACATTTGGAGATTCCATTGATTTCTCATTGATTAATTAGTGTAGGTTTTCCATTGTCTTGAATTTCATTATGAAATCAATATGAAAATTTTCTTGAGTTCCTATCACACAACTGGATAATGTGTGGGTTATAAAGTTTGTATTTGAGTTTACAGTCTCTAAAACTTTATGGTTTATATCTCTTAGCTTTTTAGATACTCATTATGCAATAACATTTTCCCATTGAGATTCATTTTCTTTTCTTTCAGGCAGTGATAGTGAAAGTGTTTTTTGTTCGTTAATATATTGAAGTGTTAACCTTTTAGTATCTCATAGAATTTCTTGTCAAAATTAATTTTTAGCTGTTGTAATTTCTGTTAAAAATTGGAAATGAGAAATCTTGATTTATAACCAAACTACCAAATTCATTTACTTTCTCTACCAGTTGTATATTGGGAATTGTATTCCTGCTTGCGGTATCGTCGCCCTACAAATTGTGAGAGGATGTATTGGGAGTTTGGAATGCATCCCAGTCATTCTGTAAGTAATCAGATGGCAAAAGGTAAACGAGAAGGGATTCTATTCTCACTGAGGGAAGATAACATCCAACCAAAGGGAAGTAAATGTAGGCTTATTTACACATTACAGTACAGCTAAGCAAGGTTGCAGTAGGACAGTTGTACCAAAAAAAAGGTTGAAGTAGGACAGTATTTGAATGGCAAGGAATTTTTATAGGATGGGAAAGGTTAGTGACAAAGGAAAGGAGGAAGATGGAGTCGGAAGATTCAAAAGTACATGTTAAAGAAGGGGAATTATGTTAATAAGAGAAAGGGCTGGTTCTGGTTGTAGGGTTGTAGCAGGAAGATAACAATTTGAAATGTTTAATGAAAAAAATATTATTGGGTAGATGTGATTTGAAGTTCAGTTTGTCGGGGAAATTAAGGTAATAAATGAAAATACTTTTAAAACTAAATGGAGACTAATATTTATTGCTAATAATTAATAGTCTTATAATATAATATAATATTAAATCAAATGTATTGGTCAATTTTAATTTTTTGACGTATTGCACAATTTTAAAGGGAAATTATGTCAATAAGAGTAAGGGCTGTATTGGGAAGAGAACAATAAATGTTTAATGAAAAAATTATTATTGGGTAGATGTGATTTGAAGTTCAGTGTGTTGGAGAAGTTAAAAAAGTAAGAAATGAAAGTATGCTTAACTAAATAGTGATTAACATTTCTTGCTAATAATTAGTAGTATATTCTAATATAAAATTAAATCAATTGTATTGCACAATTTTAACTTTTTGACAATAGTGTACCTTTTAATATTGCAACCCATACTGGCAATCAAAATAAAGTATTAATTATATATATCACCGTACTATTTAACTTCTAACGTACTGGATACACCGAAGCCGTACTCTACTTAAGAGTACCACATATTTGGTAACTGCGATGTTTAACAAGTCAACCCATTTGTCAGATGATTTCTGCTTTAGCTTTTTTCAATTATTGTTTGATTTATTCTGCATTAATACTTGTTATTTTCTCTTCAACTGTTAAGTCCTTCATATGGTTTCTTGATATGATCTTGTGCGTGATATTGATCTCATTTTTTCCCAACTTGTTCTTTTGTTATATTTCCACCGCCAGAGTTGTTATTTATTTTTGTTTTAATGTGTAGCATGATGCTGCTTGCCGTGTGATTGCAAGAATTACAAAAGAAAGAGACGAAGCTAGGTCTATACTTGCACAGGCAGAACAGCAGTTCCCTATTTCTACACCAAATGCTTTGACAGCGAATGCCCCTGTTCATAGCAATGGGAAAAGAGGTTTACATCTTATTATCTTTTTAATTTTCTTGTTTTCTTCATTGTGGTTTTCGCGAAGATAGCAGGTAGCAAATGTAAAAAAAAACTTCGTACCCCATTACATTGGAGTTGAAGGTGTTCAACAGTTAGAATTTGGCACCTAATTTTTTACGAGTTTCCCCTATTTTTTGTTACTTAGTGCATTTTGCTATTTTGAATTGTCATTTTTATGTTTTAGCTGCTGATGACGAGGAACTGGCACCTGATGCGAAGAAATTACATCCTGGGATATCTTCTAGCATAATTACTGAGCTAACAGACTGTAATGCTGCTCTTTCACAGCAGAGGAAAAAGCGACAGGTATTGATTATAATATACAAGTGCATCAATTTTTTCAGTGCTGGTATTTTCCTAGTTGTACCGGCTAATGTTTTATTTTTGAACACAGTTTTGCTTAGAGCCTTTGAGTAATTTGAAATTATTTATTAAAATTTATTATTGGCATCTACATTTTACAATATTAATGTATTCCTTTTTACTTGTTTTGGCTTATGCCATGAAATTGTAACAGTTGTTTACTTTTGTCCCATACTTGGAATATTCTTTATTGCGACAGATTGTGAATTTAGATTTTTTCACTTTATTGCGACAGATTCCTGCAACTTTGGCTCCTGTTGATGCTCTAGAGACGTATACCCAGATATCTAGTCACCCCTTTCACAAAACTAACAAACAAGGCATTATATCTCTTGATATCCTTTATTCTAAGGTATTACATTTAATCTATATAACCTGGATTTAGATTCTAGATATATTTGAAATGGAAATGTTTTGATTATTTAGAAAAATAATGAGCATTGACCGAGAATAAACCCATTTCTTGTTTGACAGGACTTAATTGCAACTGGAGGTATTGATTCAAATGCTGTTATTTTTGACCGTCCAGCAGGACAAATATTAGCTACACTCAGTGGCCACTCTAAAAAGGTCTTGTTTTATTAGGAATTTTGCTTGGTTTATCAGATCCCCAAAATCTATTAGCTGACCTTAGATGCTTTTGGCAGGTTAACAGCGTGAAGTTTGTAGGTCAGGGAGAATCTGTAATAACTGGTTCAGCAGATAAGGTTTATTGCTATCTTTTCTAATTCTAGAGTAGTCTATTTTCACCGATTGTAAATTTGGAAACTATTTTATCTTATCATACTCTGTCAGCTAAGAGCACACTCCACAGAATACGAAACAGCAGTCCATCCATACATTCCTTGTTTTCTTCATATACATAACCAACTGGGTTTTGCACTTAGCTAATTCAAACCCTTAAGTTTATGTAAACTATGAACCCCAAGTTCACATTTAACATTTTTCAATCTCTTGCAATTTATGCTTGCATGTTGTTCCCATAGTGGACATGTCTTTTGTATGTCAGTTTTCATTTGACCATCTTACTTGGCGAATTTGACTTGCAAATATGAATTCAGAAGCATCCAGAAAACTGAAAAGCTGTAGTTTTGTGTTAAGTGCAAATTCTGATCATTGCGGTGGTAATTAGCCAATTTGATTAATGGTCTTACACTGATATTTTTGTTGAACTTGTCAAGGCCTTTTTGAGATACATCATACTTGTCTGGTTAAGTACAAAGTTATATCAAGTGTACAGCTTCCATACACCACTCTGGTCTTAAATACGACGGAAACAAAATTCCCTTTTGATTGCTTAAAATATAAACAAATACTTCCTCACTCATTATATTGCATTGTTTAAAGTTATGTAAAGCTTTTTAAGAAACAGACTGAGTGTCTATTTTCAATTTACATTCTCCATGTCAATAATATATATATATATATTTTTTCCTATTGCAGACAGTTCGTTTGTGGCAAGGGTCAGATGATGGTAGCTATAACTGCAGACAGATCTTAAAGGATCACTCGGATGAGGTCAGCAAATCTAACCAATATTGCTTTCCCTGATTTCTTACGGTTTCTTTTTCTTTTACCATCATCGTAATCTAAAACTGAGCGATTTTTCTCTTGCTTCCATTTAATTTGAAAAAGTTCCAATATTTTTTGAGTAGTGGAATCAAGACAGACCTATGTTGTGCTTAGTTACTTGTTTGTTCATTCGTCTATTCACATGTATTTTTTTTATTTACATTATTTGATTCTTTCAAGAATTCAATCTCTCTTTTTCTTCACCTTTATACTTAGTGTATAGGCTGCTGATAATTTTGCTGGCCTGGTATTAAATTATAAATCTTTGGCTGATATGCTTTTGTGTGATAATGGTTTTAATGTACTTGGTGGCATGTAGGACTTTGTTATGATGAGGTGGGATTTATTTAGGTGAAAGTGAAACAATAATCCTGTTTGATGGTATTGGCATGGTTTTAAATTGCGGACCGCATCATCAGATGCGGCCGCAATATCGCGGTTGCGGTAGTGTCCGCATCCGCATCAAGCCGCAATTGTGGTGTGATTGCAAATCACATTAATAGTCGCATCATAACGCCGCAACTGCCGCATCGTAACACCGCAACGACCGCATCAGCCTGCAATATATTATGCATTGCTTGAAAAAAAAATACTAGATCTACCTTCTTTCCGATTTATATCTCAGATTTAAATTTACGCCGCAACGACCGCAATCCGCATCGCAACAGCTGCAATATCCGCAACCATCGTGACTGCAACCACAGCGGCATCCGAAGCCGCAACCACAATTTAAGTATTGGCATGCCTTTTAAAGAGATATCTCACAATTATCAAACTTGTAATCCTGGGCAAAGAGCCAACAAGAAAATAAACTTGGTGTAGAGAGGAGAATTATTACGTCGTTTGAAGCATGTAGTTAATCCCACCTAGTGGAATAAAACTTATTTGTTACTTTGGTGGTATTGGTTGATAGATTCTTTTGTAAAATATATGTTATGGAGATAATAATGCGAACAGCTTAAGATGAATGAAAGATCACAAAAGTTCTTTAAATTATAGAACCTTAAGAAGCAAATAGAAGAAGTCTTCGAAAAGGCAAAGTTCCACTTCCCCAGGTTCCCAGAACCGTTAACCTCCCACTTCTTCCTCAATAATATGATAATAGGATTAATCAGTTACCTACTCTGTTGTTCCACAATTAACTTACAAGTCCTTGAAAATTTAATAATTTTTACTTCAGAAGTATTTGAAGATATTGCCTTAGTCATACTCAGTCATCTTCCTATGTTGAGTTGTACCACCGCATTAACAGTCGTAAGTTGTGATATGGGAAAGCTATTCCTCATAGCCTATACAAGGGAAGTCATAATGTCTGGACCAGGGAATTCATAATTTCATTAAATGTGAAACTTCTGTTATAAGTGCATTTATGATTGCTGTTCTTGAACATCTGAGGGTGTGATACATCTTTCAAATCTATGTCTTTATGCTCTAATTCCTGTCAGTTTGGCTGCTCTCATTACGCTTTCTGTTGTGATGTAAGAATAATATGCCTTCACAAAATTTCAGGTTAAAGCCGTCACCGTCCATGCCACAAATAATTACTTTGTGACTGCATCACTTGATGGCACTTGGTGCTTTTATGAACTGTCTTCAGGCACTTGTCTGACTCAGGTCTGTTTTTTTTCCTGTATCGTTACTGGTTAAGAGGAAGAACACTTCATGCTTACAAACTTTTTTTTGTTAAGACATGACTAAGGCTTTGTAATAGTTTTGTAGTGATGTCTAGAAAATTTGGGATTTTTTTATAAATTAACTTCTCAAAGTAACAGGTTTTAACCTTTGATTAATACATTCTTTCCTACTTAAGTTTTGAATCGACAATAAATGATTTGGGATTCATAGGTTTCGGACCCTGATCAAGGTGGCTACACATCTGCAGCTTTTCATCCTGATGGTCTTATTCTTGGAACAGGCACTACAGATTCTCTTGTTAGGATCTGGGATGTAAAAAGTCAGGTATGCAATTTATTTTTACTTTATTTATAGTTTAAGTTCAATATTAATTTTTGTTCTCATATTATATTATTGGTTGCAGGCAAATGTTGCTAAGTTTGATGGACATGTGGGAGATGTAACTGCAATATCATTTTCTGAGAATGGATACTACCTTGCGGTATGTGAAAAAATGTACTGTAACAAGTATATAAGCAGATCATTAATACATTACTCTTATTATACTCTTAAATTTAACAGACTGCAGCGAAGGATGGTGTAAAGCTTTGGGATTTACGTAAGCTGAAAAACTTCAGGAATATTGCTCCATATGATGAAGACACTCCAACAAACTCTGGTATTCATTTTCACCTTTTGTGGATGTACACATGTTAAAAACTTGTACCTATTTCAGTCTTCATCTAATTCTCTGTATCTTGCAGTGGAGTTCGACCACAGTGGGTCCTACCTTGCAGTTGCAGGCTCTGATGTAAGGTGAGGAATAATGTCTAGTGAAGGAGGGTTATTTGAAAATCATATTTGAGCTTATCTTATAAACACATAGTTTTCAAGTATTTATCTTGAGTTTAACTGTAACAAGATAGTTTATAGAAATAGTTTTGGCATTAGCATTTCCTTGAACTAGAGTGATTGGGATATATACCCAAATACCCATTTCTTTAGCCTTTCCTTGAACTGATTTATTGTCCCTGTTAATTTATGCAGGATATACCAAGTTGCAAATGTGAAATCTGAATGGAGCTTGATCAAAACTTTTCCTGATTTATCCGGAACAGGTGCAGTCTCTATTTTCCCCCACTTCAAGGATTTCATGTTTGTACAGTTACTAAAATGCAACATGAACCATTTATTTCCAGGGACATCCACATGTGTAAAATTTGGTCCAGATTCAAAATACTTGGCAGTTGCATCAATGGACCGGAATCTTCGAATATTTGGCCAACCCGATGAAGGTAATCCCGCAGAATCATAAAACACATCAGTTGCATAGTGTTGGCTCTGGAGTGACAGTTGCTGCCTGCTATTTAATGCTTGATCTAATTTCATTGGTTGGAAAAGTAAATGAAAGTTTTGTTTAATTTGATTATTATTTAGTTTTGGTCCTCCACATACCTACCATGTATGTGGGAAAGGAGCCAATATATATATATACTCGAGGTTTTCTGCAGCAACATTCAGATGCCTTTGTTCTTTGTCTACTGATCTAAAACACAAGCTGTAATATTTGAGTTGTCATGAAAATATGAAGCCTGTATTGTCATAGGATAATCTGTAACGTGAGATGACTTACTAGTGAGATAATTGTGATCTGCTGGCCTTTGCTACCTGAAATTTACATGGATGTTTCTTGTTAGATATTATTAACTTATTTTTTTCTTCGGTAAAAGGCTTACTAACTTCTAGTGCACAAATAATAATGAACGCATTAATCACTTGTGTTTAACTAGCTCTAAAACCAGTTATTAAAAAACCAGTTTAGAAATGTTTAGTGATTATTGTTCTGTTTCAAGTCATTTATTATTAATTTTTTATTAAAGGGAGGGCAAAAGCCCAATAGAGAAAATCACAAACTTGTAACCAAAGGTTGGTTAATATTGTATGTACTTATATTTATTAAAATATCTGCCCATTTTTATTTGATGAATTTCTTAATGGTAAGACCAGTTTTGTTATTTTTAGGTAAAATCAGTTTTGTTAGTTGGAGATGCATATAAAATCAGTTTTTATTTGATGAGTTTAGTATTATATAAATATTATTTTGTATGACATTGATTAGTATTATATATATAATACTAATCATGTCATAAAAAATAATATATTTTGAAACTCTGTGCGAAACTCATCTGCATCCTCTCCTCTGTCGCTCTCGTCTCCTTGACTGTCCGGTCTGTCTCCTTGGTCGTCAATTCCATCTGTCTTGACGCGATGTCTGCGGTACAAAAGTGTTTCATTTGCCATCCAAGTCACTTCATCCACCATATGCCACCAGACCCTTTAGGGAAGAAACCAACTTCAATGCCTGTCCGCCTAATCTTAACAATATCACGACATTGAGGCAACACATCCTGAGTGTGGTCTAGCTAAGATTGTCCTTATTCTAATATTTCTTGATGAGCTGGTCTGGGAGGTGATCCATCTGCGGTGGACACCATGTACAAATGTGAGACTCTAAAGAACCACATGATGTAGTCGTCAACGCAACTCCATTCTCTCTCAGCTCTGATCTCCCGAGCCTCGTCTGGTACTCGATGGTTATAATAGTCAACAAAGATCTCGTCTATCTCCCTACGGGTCAGGCCAAGAGGAGCGGACTCAACAGGGTTCCTGAGAATGGCCTGAGCATAACTGAACTGCCGCATGACGCGCTTGGGCAGATATGACACAATGACGGTCGAACTACATGTCAACCATCCGCTGAATAGTGAGATCTCATCAAACGGGCGCGTCTGACAGTGATTTTCATATACGTCAAATCTGACATCCTCAACAACTATGCGGTTCATATAGACTCTATAGAGGTCTACCGCCTGGTTCCCTCCCTCTTAGCGGGACAAATGCACGTGCCTAGGGCCAATCCTCCGTGTACTCAGACACACTCCCCAACCAACTATCATCGAAAAGTGCTAGAAGATTCAGGCCTGAAATGAAAATTAAAAACATCAGTATCGAGCTTTATCACGATAATATAATGAAAAAAAATTGAAGGGTATAAGATTGTTACCACATAGAGTGAACAACTGCCTGCAACAATCCTGGTCTTCCACATGCATCCCTCTGAGAGTCTCGAGTATGTGTAAGTCAACGTACCAAGAAGAAAAAAACAATATTTTTAACCTTTGACCATTCGTTTAATCCATCATACAATACCTACCTTGTCTCTAAACTATGTTTCTAAACTTATCTAATGATTTCAACACCTAAATAGCTATTCTAAATCGATTACGAAGAAAACTCAAAATAACTCGAAAACTTGTAAACTTATCGATTGAAATAAGTTACGAATGATTAGGAGTTTGTTGATCGTTGCAGATGATCCTCTGTGTCGAACTCGAGTGAAAATGATGTGTTTTTGGTGAAAGTGATTTTTTGGAAGTTGAGAGAAATCGAGATAGTGTTTGAAGAAGAAGATGAAAAGTGAAAATGAGGGAGGAGGAAAGTCCGACGTGAAGTATATCAAAATATGTTCCGGAAATACATAATTGGAAATCTTCCGCTGATGTATCTCGGAACTAACGAAACTTGAGCGAAAAAATGGTGCGTCAGGAGATACATCAGCGGAAGCAGGATGACAAAATTAGAAACTCACATTGTGCGTGAGACACCCTACAGGTGGGGGTAAGAAATTATCTTTTATTTGTGATAAATGTGGCTAATTTGAATCTCCATATCATGCTTTTTATTAAAGAATTTCTTAACACACCTTGGATGTTTCTCTTGCATCACGTGAATTTCCACAAATGTATCATGTTTTCGGAGATGCATCTTTAGACCCATCTTTTGCACACTCAAATAAGGTTATTTTGTAAGGTGCTATGTAAGTTGGGTTATTTTTATTTCGGAGATGCATTTTTGGAACATTTTAAAAAACCTTAATTATTACCACTTCAATAGAAATTCCGGAGTTACATCTTCGGAATTATGGACGATATTTTGAAATTTTCTGTTACCTTTTCATGTTAGGTATTTTCGGAGATGCATCTCTGAAAATATCTGATAAAAAAACCAGCTGTATGATCACACAATTGTTGCCATAGTTGGTTTTCAACCAAACGCTTCACCAAAAAATGTTTCATTCTCAATTCATTTTTTCACTCCAAATACGGTTCATCACATCATAGGGAGCAAAAGAAGATAGAATTTCAGATAAATATTTTAATCATCATTTTCTTTTCTGAAAAAAAGTTGCGTTGTGTCCGGAAATGTATCTCCGAAATGTGTGTGAACTTTTTTCGGAGATGCATTTTTAGAAGTTGTCTGTGTTTGATTTCCAAATTTGTCTTCCACAATAATGCTTATGTAATGTTATGATTTTAATTGTTTTTATTAGATATGATGCACCCCATTGTTTTTCTAAAATAATTTATTTCTCCAAATGTTCAAGGTGTTGTTGTGAAGGCGGTAGATGTTGACGACCAATTTAAAAACAAGCAAGAGTTTGAATCTCGTGATCAAATGCTTCAATGAATTCATATGAAGGCCTATAAACTTGGATTTGGTGTGGTTATAGGAAGAAAATGAAATTGTCCATTTAATGTGCGTGGTCACATATTGACAAATAAAAATTGGAGATTTAATGTGATATGTGGTTTGTATAATCATGATTTGTGTTTAAAATTAGCAGGTCACACTAGTGTCTGTCGACTAAAGCCGGAAGATAAGGAATGTGTTGTTGACATGACCTTGAATCTGGTTCAATCGAAAAATATACTTGTGACATTGAAACGAAAATGACTCGAAAATATATATCAAATTCGGCACCTCACTAATAAGACGCTTAGGGGGGATAGAACTGATAACTCTTGAAACTGTTTGATGATAACAGTTACATGTCTAGGTAATGGACATGCGATGATGAAGTTACTATTAGAGATATATTTTGGTATCATCCTAATTCTATAAAGTTGTTCAACACGTTTCCTACGATGCTCATACTTGATTACATCTACAAGACCAACAAATATAAACTTCCATTATTGGAGATGGTTGGTGTTACCTCAATTGAGAAGACATATTCTATTGGTTTTGCATTTCTTGACTGTGAAAAGAGGATAATTTTACTTGGGCCTTAGAGGTGTGTCAGACACTGTTGAAGGATCAAGGTGAGATGCCTACAATGATTGTTACCGACCGCGATACCGCAATGATGAATTCAGTGGTAAAAGTATCCTTCTTCCTATGCATTACTTTGTAGGCATCACATAACAAAGAATGTGAGAAGTCAAGTTAAACCCGCGGTGAGGACGAAACAAATAGAGTCCAAAGATGGAAAAATGGTGAAGGCGGGTGTGGTTGTGGAAAAAATAATGGATGCATGAAATCGTATAATAAATTCTTCCACAAAATAACTATATGTCGATTCTATTATGCATTTCAGGAAAGTGTGGTAAAAGTATCCAGATTTGTTGAAATATGTTGAGAGCATAATTCTTGACCAGGTGAAGGAGAAAATAGTTTGTGCATGGACTGATAATATTAGACACCTTGGAAATACAACAATTAACATAGTTAAGTTTGCTCATGCTACTTTGAAAAATTGGTTGGGAAATAGTAAGCACGATTTGTGTAGAGACTAAAACTCCGCGAACCACATGATTCAAAACCAACATAATGAGATACACAAAACATTTCGCTGGAGCATCATAGTTTTAGAACACATATTTAAAGACAACACTCTATATTCTCAATTGGTTGGTAACATTTCTCAGGCGGGTTTGAATTATATTTTTCACGAGGCTAAACGAGCTGATAATGTAGGTTCAAATAATGCAAAGTGTGGATGCACAATTATGAAAACATATGGTCTCTCACGTGCTTTTGTTATTACTAAAAAGGTGAAACTTTGTGACCAAATAAGAATGGACGAGGTTTGCACACTTTGAAAGAGACTTAAGTTTGATGATGATGGATGCATGAATGACAGTAAATCGAATATCTCTATTTTAATAGAATGGGAAGTGACTCAAGAGAGGTTTTTGAAAGCCGATGACAACATGAAACTTCACATCAAAGAACAATTAAGGAATATTTCCTATCCGGAAACCACCGACATGAAACCTCACTCTCAAACCCTAAAAACAAAAGGTGCTCCAAAGAAAATGAAGCCTACACCGAATGACAATTTGACTACACAGTCTCCTTTATATTTTGAACATGTTGACAAAGTTTTTCCCGACTCACCGACTCCAAAATCTCAAAAAAGTGTCGTAAAAAGAGCTCACATTATCAAACATCCTCCTACGCCGCCTCCACTAAAGATTCCATTCATCGAAGAGATGCCAATTTTTATTAACAAATATATCGTGCAGATCGTAAATGTTGTGGGAGACGATAATTGCGGTTACCGAGCCGTTTCGACTTTACTCGGTAAAGAAGAAGATAGTCATACACTTGTCTGTCATCAAATTATCCAAGAGTTGAAAACACATAAAAAATACACACTGCTGTACGGAGATAAAGAAAAATTCGATGAAGTTTATCAGTCTCTTGTTCCTTGCCTTAACGGTTTGGAATTGGAGGCAAAATGGACGCGATTCCCCGAAATGGGTCACCTAACAACATGCGCGTATGATAAAGTGTGTATCGACTTGACATGCTACGGTTTTTCGAAAACCTTTTTCCCCTTGCGCACCGCCCCACCTCAAAATCCAAATGATCGTATCATGTGTATAATGGTGGCTTTCAAAATCAAGTCATTTTGTCCAAGTTTACTTGAAACCGGGATGCCTTATACCACTTGCATCACTAGAGTGAACGACTCATTCAACCACAAAAGTTGAGACTTGACCGAATCATTTTATGGAAAAGATGCGAGAATTCGAGAAATTGAACAACATTGAAAAATAACAAATACACAAAAGTCAAAGGGGGTACCACCTATAGATTTAGCCAACGACATATGTTTCAATTCGTTTCAATTTCTTGTTCAACTGGACAAATAATTGTATGTAATTGTGTCTCAGTATAAATGAAGTGTTATATATTCACATTTTGTTCATATTTTGTCTTTATGCATTTTCGATCTTTCCCCTAACAACATTTGTGTTTTTGTAAATGAAAAAATATGTTATGTTTTAGGGTTTTGTTTTGAAACTGGTTCAGGACAAGTTCCGGAGATGTATCTTCGGAATAAGATAATAGGGTGTCGTTCCAGAGATATATCTCTGAAATCAATATGTCAATTAATGAGTCGTCCAAATTGATCTATGAATTATATAAATTTACGTGCTCTTATGTTATATTTCACATAAACTGAAAATATCTCAAATGTCACGAATAAATATCTATTTGAATGTCGCAAATGTGTCATTCTCCAGCTTTACACCTGAGCGAACGTTTAAACTCTTCGATTTCTCCCCCTCGAAAATATCAAAGACGAAATCCACTATCTCCCACCTTATGTTTAATCAATTAATATTTTTTATGATCCAAGTAATTAAAACTAAAAAAAGAAAGAATTATCTATAAATATGTTATAATTGATGTGGGAAAACTATAATATACTTATAATATTTCAGATAACTTGTCCTATAAAACTATAATATTTGAGATAAGTTAAAATCTTGCGAGCACCAGATTTTTATGGTGAATTTTAAATAGAAAAACTTAATTAAAACATTGTGCTGAGTTGTATTATTTTAACAATCACTTCAGCATACAAAATCTATAATTAGTGGAATAACAACAGATCATTAACTTAAAAGAATATAATTAAGATAAAGATAACCTTTATCCTGTTATGCTTAAACACATCCTTTATCTTATTTTGGATCAAAATCCCTTAAAAGCAATTAGAATTGAAGTATGAAAAAATCTATAAATTCCAAACACTAAGCCACTTTGCTTATACTTATTCTTTGTGCTTAATATCTTAGGCCAAAATCAAAGCTTAATTTAAAAGATTTGAATTACTTGTAGAAAACGAATTAATTAATAGATCTACGTATTGATTAGATTACTTTAAGTTCAACATAGATAGTGAAAATCACTAACTTTTTAAAAAGAGTGGTTTCTCTAATTCTAAAAATTCCTCTGATTGATTAATCACACACTAATCTTTCAAGGAAATTAAAATGTTAGTATGCAATTTTAATTAATTTTGGTTGTATATAGGTAAGACATTAACTGAATGTAGTTAGCATATTTAGATTATTATAATTCATACAAAAAATATCTCATGAGGTTGACTTCAACAAGAAACATCTTAGGAAATGGAAAGGAATGATTATGATTCCATATTGTAGATGTCGTCTTCTTAGAAATGTTTATTGGTATTGTAACATTTGAAAGAATAAAGAAAATGTTGTTTGGCACAAATATGGTAAATGGTGTTTATAGCTAGTGTGAGTTAAGAATTATTGAACAATTTTCTTGAGAATCTAGGTTAGGGTATTGGTGCATTTTTTTTGGGTTGTAGATGGACAAATTATTATTATTAAGGGAAAAGATATATTGACACCACTTTATACACAATACATAGTTTTATTTTTTAATAATTTATTTACCTTGGTTTATGTGCAATACCATTTTATATATAGAATACACTGGTGTAATGAAAAAGATGTCAAAATAGCACAGCTCTATTATTAATAACATGATATTAATGACTATTTCTCATTAAGGTTTAAACTATATATTATGAATTTATAAGGTACAATTTTACTGCATGATAATGTTTAGCCGTGCGATAAATTATATCAACTCATATTATCATATATCATTATATATCTATTGTATATAGCTAAAAAAACTACGTGAAATCAATTGTATTCTCTAATAGACGATTTCTTATGCAGTTTATTTATATATTATTATTAAATTTCGACAATATATGGGAATGTTAAATCTAAATTAGTGTTCAGAGTTTAACATCTAATAAAAATCTCTGATATAGTTAAGAGAAGTATTTTTCATCATCAGTTGAAAACCATTCTAACAAGTTATAACTAGCTAATTCATAAGAAGGATTAAGAACGAAAATAATTATCAATGTTAATGAATAACTAGAACATAAATAACACCATGATAAATATGAATACATGAATGTTTGGAAAAATACATCTAACCCTAACAAAAGATAATTTAGCTACTCTTATTCATAGTAACTTTATAATGATAATTAAGAAGGAGATGAAAAAGCATCCACGACAATTTTTCGGTTGGACAAATTCTCCATCTTCAATTTTTTAATATCTCTCTTGGGAAATTTCCCTCTCATTTTCTCTTGTTGTTATAGAATGAATATAACTTAAGAACTATAGAATTAATGGATTCTGGAATGAATAACTCCTAAATGAGAAATTCAGAACTATAAATGAGATGTTACAGTTTATGAAATATTCATTTCTTTGTGATTGTGCATAGTGACGACGAATTCGTGGTACGACTGACGAGATCGAGGCCCGACACTAAGAAGTTCTAGGGTGCTTTCACAGACAATTTGCATGTGCGACTACACCAATCGATTCTACACAATACAAAGAACACACTAAGAATCCAGGGATGCTGTCGCAGACGTTTTGAACGTGTGACTAAAACAATCAATTTCCCGCTGAAAGTCAGGGATGCTGTAGCAAACGCCTTGCGCGTGTGACTACAACTATCAATTCCCCACCGAAATTCAGGGATGCTGTCGCAAATGATTTACACGTGGAACTACAACAATCAAATCCCCACAAGAAATAACGGCCCACCCCATTTGGAAGCTAGATACTCCAAAGGCCATAGTGGGTTGGCCACATATCTATCTAGAACTGGGTTTTCACTTGGGGGAGGGAGGGAGGAAGGGGAAGGGGAATCGACCTTTGGCCGGGAACGAACCCAATGATGTTTAATAAACTTAGAAGGAATAACTCGTAAGTTTGTACAAGATCCAAAACTCTACACTCAGGATCAGAAATACACCTAAGACAAGTAAAAATGCATCTCATTCCAAAAAAGAAAATATATACACATATATTACTTCATTACAAAGTACTCTATACAATACAAAAAAAGTGGCCGACATGGCTACTCCAACAGGGAGGCGACCTCCCCATCTTGGAGCATTTGATCCAACCTAACTTGATCCCTCGAGATAAGTAAAGGATGATGAAAGTTCTCCACTTACTACAAGGAATTTTCAAAGGATAGTGAAGTAGCCTGAAGGATGGAGGCCGTATAATCAGCCATACACCGAGTTAAAAATCAATTCTCGAGGCACAAAGACTCCAATCGCCTTTGAGATGCTGAAAGGGATGCTTGAGCAGATGATAAGTTGCCCCGAGAAGCAACTAGAGCTCAGTTCTTCCTTGCCAAGGTCCTCACCATATGTGTGACCTAATCGATTAAGGAACCAATAAGATTAAGGGGGATCAAAGTGTTATTTATCCCAATAAGAGATGTAGAAACTATTTGTATTTCCTGCAGGTAAAAATCCCACTAAAGCGTTAGATTGCAAACACTGTCCTCTAACTACTGCTTTTCCTCCCATTGCTTGTCAGACCAAAGAGCATCCCAACGACCGACTCCCCCAAGGGCCAAAATAGTAGAGGCACATCGAGTATACTAGGCCAGAGTTGCCAGTTCTTCATCCAGAGCACGAACAGAAAAATGGACAAGATACGTGCAATTTTCCTCAAGGGGAGAAGCTCGGCATTCTCTGGAGGAGAGAGGGTCCAACCTGAAGCACCCATGAGGCCTCTAGAGAGAAATCAAAGCAAAAACACTTCTAAAAGGGTCTAAAATACACCATAAGGGTTTACTTCAGTTCTTGCCATCCATTTTGTAAGTTCTGTATTTTTAGGATTGACATTAATTTTGTAAAACAAATATAGCAGCAATAAATTGTACAAGATCTTTGCAAAATAAAGAACAGTTTAAGCAAGGAGTCCTTTTGTGCGGCTAAACATGTTGTGTTGAAATGTTTCAACATCTGGAGCAACATGTTGAAGAAGATGTCAAGCCAGTTCATTCGATATCATGAACTGCTAGAAGATGGATTGAAGATTCTGTTATGATTAACATAAAATAGAATATTCAGAGAATCATAATCAATCCAATTGGCGCTGTTCTTAAAAGATCTTGAAGAATCAAGTTTACATTGAAGACAAATTTCAAATATTGAATAAATATAGAGTTTCTATATTTAGAGATATTTTAGGAAGTTGTTTATTTGAAGATTTTTTATTTGTAGCAGATTTTTCTGCATTATTGTAGCAACTGTTATGCTGTGTTTTTTAGGCCCAAAATCCAGTTGGGATTAGGTTATAGAAAGAAACCCTGTAACCTAGGTTTAGCAACCAAAGATGTAAAAGTTGTAACATTAGGGTTGATTTCTTGGAGCAACCGTGTGCAATTAGTTCCAGACTTTGTGACTGTTTATTTTGAAATTCTCGAAGCTTTTAAGCAAGAGATATTTTGTTCTTGGAGGAAGCTTTTAATCAATTCTAAGGAAGGGTGAGATCTTGAAGACATGAAGATGAGTCTTATATTTTCCTTTCATCAAAGTGAAAAGAAGCATGAATTATCCTTGATAGGGGGAGTGTATTACAATCCTGTGCAGCTGGGTTTGTGAAGTTAATGGGGAGTGGTACCCTTAACCAGGTGTTGTGTTGTTACACATCATGTTGTGACATGTGCTATTAAGTATAGAAAATTATTTGGTTGTTACGTATCACTTAGTAGTTATGTATATGTGCTTCCATATGTGTGATCCAGATGAATAGTCTCTTGTGTGTTTAAAAGGCTTATGGAATAAAGCTGCTATCTACAATGTATTTGTGGATACTGATGAGGTTGTGAACCATGCTGTAGTGTTGCTAGAAGACAACATATGGTTGGATGTCAGAACAT
This sequence comes from Lathyrus aphaca, assembly GCA_963966055.1. NCBI lineage: Eukaryota > Viridiplantae > Streptophyta > Magnoliopsida > Fabales > Fabaceae > Lathyrus > Lathyrus aphaca. Next base: position 553,196,242 of record OZ014520.1, on the reverse strand, counting down.
GTTTCAGAACATGTGTGTACTGAGCCTAGCTAGGGCTGTGTGTGGACGGTGCTGACTGTAATATGTGAAAAACAAGCTTTATTCACGCACGTTTGTTATTTATCCATTTATTTTGGGAGAACAAGTCAGCTAGTCAAGGTTTGCTTTGGACGACCCACATTTAATGGTGCAGAAGTTTTTGCTCCTATCATAAAAACCTTTGACCAATAATGCTTCTTTATTCAAAGATAGTTCGTTACTATCTATGTCATAGCTCCCAATTTAAAGAAGCACATTTTCTCCTCTACCAACATGTGATTACTTTCATCTTTTTTCTTCCTAATGGGGTTATTTTGTGTCTGGATGAATAATACGTGGGTGTGGTGCTGTGAGGGTTATATTTCCCAAGTTTTGGATAAAAGGGGGAGAAAGAGTGTGTGATAATGGTGTGTTTGGAGCTGTTGTCACATCAGCTGGATCTGTTATGGTCTTGGGTGGTGGCTGCCAAGATGTCAAGATGGATGTTTAATGCTAGTCTTTGCGACTTGTGTCCTGAGTTAATAAGCACAATTGTGACCTGTGTTCTGAGTTACATAAGGGAATGTAAGGATTCTTCTCTTATGCTACCATTGGTCTCCTAGATGGAGAATGTTCAGCAGTATGAGAAAAATGTTTATGGGAACCTAAATAGATAGGGGTAGTGGTGGATTAGTTCGGTCAAGAGTTCAAGACTTTCTACTCATTTTCCACTGAAGGAATGTGAAGCTGCTGAGGAAGATGTCAAACAACATGTCCTAACATGATCAAGAATAAGTTGCTGTTGTTTTTTCAGTATTGCTGCTGAAATGTTTTTTTTTTGTATTTTATTTTAATTTGTTTTAGCCAAAATTTGCCAAAGGGGGAAATTATAAGTTCTGTATTTTTAGGATTGACATTAATTTTGTAAAACAAATATAACAACAATAAAATGTACATGATCTTTGCAAAATAAAGAAAAATTTAAGCAAGAATTCCTTTTGTGCGCCTAAACATGCTGTGTTGAAATGTTTCAACATCTGGAGCAACATGTTAAAGAAGATGTCAAGACAGTTCATTCGATATCATGAACTGCTGGAAGATAGATTGAAGATTCTGTTATGATTAACAAAAAATAGAATATTCAGAGAATCAGAATCAATCCAATTGGCTTTGTTTTTAAAAGATCTTGAAGACTCAAATTTAAATTGAAGACAAATTTCAAATATTGAATAAATATAGAGTTTCTATATTTAGAGATATTTTAGGAAGTTGTTTATTTGAAGATCTTTTTATTTGTAGCAGATTTTTCTGCATTATTGTAGCAGCTGTTATGCTGTGTTTTTTAGGCCCTAAATCCAATTGGGAATAAATTATAAAAAGAAACCTTGTAACCTAGATTTAGCAACCAACTGAAGATGTAAGACTTGTATCATTAGGGTTGAGTTCTTGGAGTAGCCGTGCGCAATAAGTTTCAGACTTTGTGGCTGATTATTTGTAATTCTCGAAGCTTTTAAGCAAGAGATATTTTGTTCTTGGAGGAAGCTTTTAAGCAACTCTAAGGCGTTCTCATAGAAGTGTATCTTCTGTTTTGAATTGTTAAAGTATATCACTGAGGTGATTGAAGGATTGAGAATGGGTTTCTCATATTTAGGAGTTCCTAAGTAGAAGTTGCATTGGTAGTGATTAAGTGAGAAGGCTGTAAACTGTAGGTGTTTGCTGAGAAGTCTTTGAATTGATACAACATAATGGATTTCCTCCTGGCTTGGTAGCCCCCAGAGTAGATGAGTTGCATCAAAATGGGTTAACAATTTGAATGTGTTCTTTACAACTTTTCTGTTTTATTCTTTATGTATTATTCCGGGTGAATGTCATATTAGATGTCTAAACATCCTGAAAGAATGTTTGAATCTGATATATCAGAATTTTATAATGTTGATGTTTGTGCCTTGCCATGTTTATCAGTAACAGATCAGATGTCTCAACATTGTATTCGACATCTGAGTCTATCATACCAGAATTTCACATTTTCCTCGTCCCAGGATCCAGAGTTGTACTTCATTTTTCATCAAATCTGCACACAACATGGTTTAAGAAAATACATCATGAATAAGCAAATTTAAGACAAAGAATCCAAGAGCTTCAGAAGATTACTGATAATAAGTTTTCCTACTTCTTGGGAGCGGGCCTCCATCATCAATTGAACATCAATTGGACACTACATGCATTTACGATCAACCTCTTCCGAGTGTTCACCACCCATGAGATAACCTGGATCACTGATGAAGCTCATAAGCCATTTCTTCTAATATAAATATTATATATAATGGTCCTCCTATATACATACATACACCCCATTTTTCATAAGGAAATGACTCTCCATATAATACTTAGGGAACAACTCAGTGAATCTACCATTCACTATGGTCCCAATAGTGTAAATCGTACCGTGATCATTTGGATAGATTGGAGGTAACATAAAAAATTGATCCTTGAAAGCCTGTAACTAAGGAAGATACTCAAATCCCTGAATGATCAATGCCATAAAAATTAACCATCTACTCCGTGATCGAGTTGTAGAACCATAGTGACATCAAAATATATGAAAGAAATGGGTCACAAAGGCTTTCTCTTCAAGTATTCACACCAATATTGGTAGACTTTCATGTACGACCCAATTTTCAAATGAAGTTGTGAAGGAGGAGTTACTAGATGATTAAGAACCTTTAATTCAAAAGAAATGAAAGGCAGACGAAAACCCAAAAATGAGAAGATGCATTCGTAAAAAAGAATGGTGCAATTTCCATACTCAGTGCATATCCTTTCATTCACGTTAGGGGTCAAGACACCCCAATCATAGGATGGGCCAATTTTAAGAAAGACTTCATCAAGATAACCATCTCTGGAAAAAATAGAAACCATGGAAGAATATATAAAGTCCAATTAAGATAATTGAGTAGTCTTCTTGGATTTTCTTAGCACTCTTTTGTAATGTTTTTTACCCATAATTTACTATATTTTTAGCTGGCACTGCTAGTCATTACTATTTCTGAAGAAACATCTGAATCTTGAAATAAAAATCAATTGTTGAAAAGAAAAGGATTATGTATAATCTATCTTGCTTCAATATTTATAATAAGGAGTATGCTCTTTAAGATGATATCTTAAGTAACTCTATTTATCCTTAATTAGGGGTCATCATTGAATTTGAGTTAAATGATAATTCAATGAGAAACCTTCAATTCTTCATTGTCTGCTAGCAATACTATGTCAGTGTTGTGAATTAGTTTTATGCAAATCTTTGATAGAAAACACTATCTGGTTCTTTGCTTGTCAAAGATTTCAAAGTCAAAAGATTTAACCAAAAACAAAGAAATCAATGACTCTGCTAAGAGCAAGATCTTGTTCATACCATAACTTATCCTAGACTCATAATCTGGAATGAATCATGGTACTATTATCAGATTGAGGCATAAAGCAAATATAAGCATGTCAGGACCAACATGTATGAAGTCATAGAAATATGAGTACCATTATTCATAATGTATTTGCTGCATATATCTAAGAAAGGAGCAAAGGCATTTTCCATGGTACTTAATTAGAGGTTGTCTACAATATTTGATGGAAGAAAAACCTACATCCCAGACTCAAGGGCTAGAGGCACTGAGTTTGGTGAAAGAAGTGGAGTCAATGGTTTAACAACCATTGAATCAAAATCCACTCAAAACAATATTCAGATTCTATGGTCAAATATGTATACTCATATGAGTCTGACCGAGAAAATAACAAAAAAAAGAGGTATGTCTGTTCCTTTTTGGCTTATTTCTTGACTCAATGTGATATTTCTGTATGAGTAAATACAGTCTCAGTTAGATTTCTAGAGAAGTTCTTTTAATAAAAGAATCTTCAGAAATATTTAAGAACAAACTATGTTGAATTTGTCTATACTGAATATATCACAAAAATGACAAAAGGGGGGAGTCGAAACCACGCCCTTGAGGTTCCTGAAAATAATATTATGTTTTTTAATATATTTTTATATTATTTTTCAATTAATTATTTAAACACTCAAAATAAATCCTTTTTGATTAATTTTCTTGCCTATAATTCATTCATCCATTCAAAATATTATTTTCACAAAAATAACAAAAAATATTATTAAATAATAATAAATATTAAAAATAATAATATTCTTTAAAATTCTTTATTATATTTTAAAGAAATTAATTAATTATTATTATTATTTAAAATTCTTTAAAATATTTAAAAATAATCAAATATTATTATTATTTAAAATTTTTAATTTTTTTTAAAGAAATTAATCAAATATTTTCTTTAAAAAAATATTATTATTTGATTAATTAAAGATATTCTAAAGAAATTAATCAAATATTTTCTTTAAAATTCTTTAAAATATTTAAAATTAATCAAGTATTATTATGATTTAAAATTATTTAAAATATTTTAAAGAAATTAATCAAATATTTTAAAGAAATTAATAAAAGATTTTAAAAAATTAATAAAAAATTATTATTATTATTATTTAAAATTCTTTAAAATAATTAAAATTAATCAAATAATAATTTTAAAAAGCACTTTCAAAGGTAAATTATTAATTAAAATAAATAAAAATATTAAAAATAATAATATTATTTAAAATTATTTATTATATTTTAAATAAAATAATAAAATAATATTATTATTTAAAATTCTTTAAAATAATAAAAATTAATCAAATATTATTATGATTTACCTAACTTATATGATTGTTAGGTTCCTGCTCAAACTTCACAATACGTCATGAGCAAGAAAAAGGTTCCTGCAAGAACCATGTCGGCAAAAAGAGCTCATGTAAATCGCTTTCGGTTGTGTCTTGAGACTCTTATGTAAGTATCAAATGTGATGCAAGGTTATATTCGTCAAATAGACATGGAAGATGATGTTTTTGGTTTTCCTCATTCTGAGATAATCAGAAGAGAGAACATGGAGCAGATTTTCAGGCATCAAACATTAGGCATCGCTGTTATGCATGCATATATCTGGTACTCCGATCAATCTATTATTTATTTAGTTGAACAATTTACTTACACATTCCAATGAAAATAGTCTAATGTTTATTATATATGTTTTTATTTAAGGTTCTTGTATGACAAAATCATGCGCGGGACGCAATTGTCAAACCGATTCCATTTCTTTGCTTGCACCTTTGTCAATGCAAGGATAATTGTTTTGAATCCAGTTTCAGTAAGAGACCACTTAATTGAAAGATTTACGGAGGCCAACACAAAAACTTTATTTTTTTACCGTATAATACTGGACACTAATAAGATTTTCATTCTAATTTTATTCTAATCTTTGTATCTTTGGCGTATAAATTATTCACCTAAACTTTTTGTTGTATTTTACAGTGGACACTGGTTGTTGGTTGCCATTAATCCTACAAAAGAAGTGGTCTATTATATGAATTCATTGGAGCATGATTGGTTAACATATAAGAGTATGAAGGAAGTGGTTGTTGATACGTAAGTGAGATTGTTCGAAATATTCGTGTGTGTTTGTATATTTAATTATTTCAGTAAGATTGTTCTAAATTTATGTTTTTCTTTTATAGATCTATACTATTATACCGAGCATAAAGAGATGCTCGAGTAGCATGAGCTAAAGAAAACACTATTCCATGGATCCATGTCCAGATAAATTAATTTATTTTTCATAATGTTGCTTATTAGTGAAGCTACTTGATAACATAAAATAACTATATATTAATTCTTATTTGTTTGTCTACGTGTAGTGTCATCAACTGAAAAATGGCATAGACTGCGGGTATTACGTTCTGAGGTTCATGAGAGAAATCCTTCAATTGGATCGATTAGAGATTCCTATTCAAGTATGCATAGATTTATAACTTATGGTTTATTTTAATATTTATCGGATATGTCATAATTTAGTATTTTAAACTAACTAATGCATATTTTGTTTTGTTATGTAGTACTTTGATGAATTTGCGTGTGCTCATTACATGCCCTCAAAAGTGGGTGAAATTATGGAGGAATTGTGCGAATATATTATTGAAAAAAGAATATTTTGAGGTATATGATTATGTAAATGAAATGGAATCATTTATTGTAAATGACTTGTAGTTTATGTAAATGAAATGACTTGAATTGTATAGTTTTGGATTGAAATTATATTAGTTTTGAGATGAAATGATATTAGTTTTGAGATGTAAATGGTATTAGTTTTGGTTTGAAATGGTATTAGTGAAATGGTATTAGTTTTGGTTTGAAATGGTTTATACAGGTTTATTGAATGTGAATTATGCCGGCTTCTACATAAAAAAATTATACAGGTTTCTACGATAAAAAAATGGTTAAAATGAGATTTTAAAAAAATCATTAAAATTATACGTATAGAAAAGACATCGCTTTTACGAAAAAACGCTATCTATAGTCCATAAAAGAAAGCGCTTTCTCTAAAAAGCGCTCTCTAAAGGTATAAAAAAGTTTCATTAAAATTATAGGTATATATTAGAGAGCGCTTTCAAAAGCGCTGTCTAAAGAGGGACAAAAGAAAATGTTTTTTTCTCAAAAAGTGCTCTCTAAAGGTATACAAAAAAAATTATTAAAATTTTATATGTATACATTAGACAATGTTTTTAAAAGCGCTGTCTAAAGACCCACTTTAGAAAGCGCTTTTTAAGGAAAAAGCGTTGCTAAAGGCAAAAAAAACACTGTCTTTTCTTACGATAACTCCACCTTAGATAGCGCTTTTAAGCGATGTTAAAGGTAAAAAAGCGCTTTTTAAGCCCTTGTTTGACATAGTGTTTCGTCTTGATGCAATTGTTTAGAAACAAATTTTGAACTCAAACTTGCTTTCTAAGGATAAGGATCTAGATCTCATGGACCCTATTGAAAAGGACTTACTACTACTTCTCAATTCAGACTTGCATATTAATCTTCCTCAATTTATGTTTGACTATTTGAAGGATAATCTTTCTTCCTTGCACAAGGGGAAGACCTTTTTCATTCATTATGGACGAGCTCTTTCAGAACTACTAATCCAACAGGGAGTTATCATAAGTTCAGAGGCCGATTCTTCTAAAATCTGGAGAGATAAGTTTGAAGCTATCTAAGAGATATTCTGATGTTAGATTTATGCAAATTTATGCCTTGTAATTATTAAAACTTTTTGTATTAAGTAATATTATTGTTAATCCAAATTTGTTCATGCTTTTGTACATCTTAAATTTATATATATATATATATATATATATATATATATATATATATATATATATATATGTTGTTCAAGAGGATAAAACAAATAGGATTAAAAACTCAAAATGTGCAACATTCTTATTAATAATAACTCAAAATGTGCAACATTCTTATTAATAATTTGATGCTATTACAAATTGTTAAGATTCTCTAGGAATTCAGATTTTCCCTAAGGTATTCCCTAGGATTATTTGACATATCTAGATTGTCTAAATAATCTTTCCATTCTTCCTTTGCAAACTCTACAACTTCCTTTCTCAATTGATTTTTGCGTTTTGACCTAGACATTCTTTTTCTTTTGTGTGTCTCAACGAAGGTTGCTGAAGAAGTGTGTGTTTTAAAGTCATCTGCTTGCATGTAGATCCTCCAGTTGCTGCATTACTTTTGTTTGCTTGAGTTGCTGCATTTAGCATGACTACCTTTTTAAAATCTCTCTTTGGAACTCAATTTTTGTTTGGTTATACATTTTGGTGTTCAGAAGATTAAGTGATTATGAAAGTGAGTATACTAAGGGTTTTTATAGAATAATTACATTCATTACCTTTGAGTATTCATTATTTTAATATTGATTAAGTCAAATCAATTTTAAATACTGACTCTTGGAAATGATGTTTAGTACTCTGACCTATTAAGATCCTCTTAACAATTGTAAATTTTAATGTTAACATGTTAAAATGCTTGTTCTCTTCATATTATTACTTCATTAATGTCTTTATCAAAAAATCTAGTGTTTGTACGTTTACATGATATATACCGGTCAAAATAACTCTTTTCATTAATCTAACATAAAGGATTACAAAAACATGAGGAACTGGTTTGAACTAAGACTGAGCTCTTTCTAAGTTATCTAGTGCTTGTAGTAGAGGCAATTTTCATAATCAATATTTGGTTCATCTTCATTTACGTCCTCGTCTTCTGCATCTGTAATAACAAGACGGTAAAAGATATCGTTGATCCTCTTCCTCCTTGACTTCTTCATGGGCTTCTTCATTGGCTTTAAAACAGTTGTTGATGGACTTGCTTCTGTAGGTTTTTGATATGCCGATGATGAAGCTTCGTCTAAAGTGTTCCGGGTAGGGGACATATGCCCAATAGTAGATTCCTCAGAAACCACTGGTTTTTGAAGGTCTTGGATGTTCAGATTCACAGAGCTCTCTGTGACTTCTGTCATAACAAATACTTTTTCGCTCTCAGCTGAAGATTCCATGATGTTTTGATGGATGTTGATGAAAATGAACTAGGCCTCAGTTGCTTTTATAGTGGCTTATGAGTAACCTAAATGATAAAATAAAATCCTTTTCTTGGTTCTTGGAACTGTTACGACCAATAAACATTTAACATGCACTGTACAATCCTTAATGACCCCTCGCTACTTGATCGTTTTCTCTTCCTTAGAAGTTGATCACGTAATGATGCTCTGCTATGCAATTATGAGTGTAATTCTTTTCTTTTTCTTTTATTCTTTTTTATGTGACAAAAGGGGGAGAAAATATATAGTAGTATTTAATTATAAACTTAACCCATTCAATTTTTACATATTATTCATTTATAATCTATATATTTAAATATTTATTATTATGGTTATTTTTCCCGGGTGACACATTTTAGCTTTCTTGTACATATAACTAAGCAGGAACTTACAGACCTCAACCTTAGACTATTAGACTCAGAAGGAGCTTACAATCCTTGTATTCTGATGTTGCCAAACAAAGTTAATTTTTTTTTTGGTTTTCTTAAATATAGAACTAACGGGGAGCTTACAAACCTTAACCTTGGACTATTAGACTCAGATGAAGCTTACAAATCTCAAACTTTGATGTTAGAGGGAGGTTACAAAACTCAACTATGGACTACTAGACTCAGGGGGAGCTTACAAACCTCATACCCTGATGTTACCAAGAAAATTATAAATGCCCAACATTGTCCTTTAAATACTTATGTTTGTCATCACAAAAAAAGGGAGATTGTTAGAACAAGATTTGTTAATGACATATATTCCTTGGGTTTTGATGATAACAAAGTATTAAAATAACCATGGTATTATTTTACGTGTGTTTCAAGTATGAAGGTTCAAGATGTTTGAAGATATATATTCAAAATCTGATATATAAGGACACACTTGAGAGAAGCTGAATTACTAGCTTCTGGTGGTGCATAATATGAAGAACACTCTCTATATGATGTATGGTGTATACTCTGAAGCTGAAGGTCTCAGTATGAGAAGAAACAACATATTGTCTCTATACTTGGTGAATGTGAGTAGCTTCTGGTGATCATTCAGAGATAGTGATAAACCTAAAGTTATCCGTACTGTAGAAAGCAAGTTGCATTGTCAAATTAGTTTGTAAGCTAGAGTCTAAAGTTAACAAATCTCAAGAAGAGTTAACATGATTTACATATATCTACTCTCAACGACTCTATATTACAAGATCTCATGGAAGATGCAATGGTTAAACATGTTACACTATGGATCAAGATCTTTTGGTGTATCTATCTTCAATGTCTCTTATACTGTGGAGAAAGAAAATACACTTGATTAAGTTATCTCTTCCAATAGCTAGTCTTCTACAACTCATATATAAGTAGTTGACGATTCAAGCTAAATCTTTAACAATGATCAACTACATGGAGGAATAACAAGACCAACAATTATCAACACAATCGGGTATGCAAAATTTCTGTTGTATGTTGTAATTATATAAAGGCCTAAGATTTCTTAAGAGGTGAATATCTTAGAAATCTTAAGAGCTTTAGGTCTATGTTATGGTGATTACCATGTACCTCTGATATTTTATATTAAGTACACCTTATTCTCTACTCTACTGAACATGTTGTTTAGCAGTTTAGATAAAGTCTCTTGCTATGTGCTTGAGCACCTAAGTCTCTTGCCAAAATTCTTGAGCCTTGTAAGTCTCCTGCTATGTGCTAAAGGAATGAAAGTCTTAATCAGGTGGATTGATTGAGCACCTAAGTCTCTCACCAAGATGCTTGAGCCATGTAAGTCTCCTAATATGTTCTAGAGCATTGAAAATATTAATCAATGGGTGTTGATTGCGCATATGTTTTGAGCCTTAGGGGTTTAAACAGAAGTCTTGAGTTCGTGGAACCTGAGTAAGGAATCATTAGGTTCCTGGAACCATAGAAAAAGTTTTGAGTCCGAGGGGCTTAAGCAAGAAGTCTCGGGTCTAAGGGAGCTGAGCAGGAAAGTCTTAGGCTTCTGGTCCAAGAAAGGAAGTCTTGAGTCCGAGGGACTTTAGCAGGAAGTCTTAAGCCTTAGGGGTGTAAGCAAGAAGTCTTGGGCCGAGGGTTCAAGCAATGTAAATTCTTATGCTTGAATGCATAAGCGATTCTAATCATGATTTTACTATAGTGAAAATCTCTTGTGATGCAAGGGGACTGGACTACTTTCAGTTTGGGAGGAACCAGGATAAATCTCTGTGTGTTATGTTATAATTTATTTGCCTCTGTTAACATTCCGCTGGTAAGTATAACCAAAATCTGAACACCAGTTTAGATTTTGAACTCTGATAAGATGCAAACTAAGAAAACACAAAACACAATTCAACCCCCATTTTTGTGTATTTTTATCTCCTTCCCTATTCACCAGACATCTTTTACATATACTCCTCAATATAATGGAGTTGCTAAAATAAAACACCGTCACGTTGTTGAGACTGTCCGTTCCCTTTTATTATATGCTTAAGTTCCTATGGAATTTTGGAGGGAGACCATTCTTACTGTTGTTCATCCTATTAATAAAATCCTATCATTTTTCACATCATGTTTGTCACCTTTTTAAAATTTGTATAATTCTATATTCTTCTTTGAAAGTCTTTGGCTATACTTGCTTTGTTCTTCGCCCATAAGTAAAATGTAGTAAGTTATGTTCTCGATTTCTATATGTGTTTTTCTTGGTTATATGGATGCTCAAAAGGGATATCGTTGTTATGATCCTCAATCAAGAAAACTTTAGGTTTCTCGTCATGTTGTATTTCTTGAACACATTCCTTTTCTCTCTCTCTCTCTCTCTCTCTCTCTCTCTCTCTCTCTATTTTGATTCTCATATTACTAGTAGTTCAGAACTCTTCCATATTGATCCTTTTGGTCTTGAGGATACTATTTATAGTGATTGTAATTTTGAAAACTAGAGGTCAGATACTACTACTAATCTTGATATTAACATCCCACTTGTCCTCACGACTATCGAACAAATTTTCACGACTATTGATCCTCCTTATCCTCCTCGTTATTCAACTCGTGATCGTAAGTCTACTCAGTTGTCTAATTTTCTCTATTCTAATTAATCTTATTCTTTTTCTTATTTTCTAACCTCAATTCATAATTTTCTGAGCATTCTTTCTATAAATAGGCTATACTTGACTCTCATTGGCAATAGGCAATGATAAAAGAACTCTATGCTCTGCATAAGACAAATACTTGGGAGTTATTAAGTGTTCCTCCTGGGAAATATGCTATTGGATCTCATTGGGTATACAAAATAAAAAATAAGTCTAATGGGTAAGTTGATTGCTACAAAGTGTAGCGGTAAAAATCGTGAGTGTAAGATATTAATTAACTCAACTTAAGGAACAAGAGTCACCACCTCACTTTTATTTATTTCCAAATGGAAAAATGAAAAAGAGCGAACAAAACCTAATAAAGTATAAAAGAAAAAATATAATAAACAGAGACAGGGGTACGGGGGTTGGTTATGAAGAGGGAAGGTGTTAGCACCCAAAACTTCTGTGGTACTCCACGGGACTCTCTTTGGTTTATTGAAAACTTTTGGTTTGAAAAGGTTTGTTAAATGAGATTGAAGAGATGAGAAGAACATTGTTTTTTTTAAAGATTTTTGTGTTTGAAGAGACTTATTGTCTCATGCCTACGTAACCACAAAGTGCAATGTAAGATCAAAACCTTGTATTTTGTGGTAAAAAATAACAAAGATTGTTGGTTTTGGTTGATTTTAAGAAGTAAAAACTGAAGGTGTGAGGAAAACACAAGAAGGGGGGGGGTTGAATTGAGTTTTAAACTATTGAAAACTTTTTTCCTCTTATCGTTAATGCGCTAAGAGATTATCAGAGTCACGATGATAGATTCTGAGTTGTGATGCGGAAGCATAAACAATAAAGCAAGATTAAAGAACACACGATATATCCTTGTTCACTTGAGCAACTCTCAAGCTAATTCATTCCATCCTACCAAGGTGATTTCGCCTTGAACACAAGGACTTAATCCACTATAACCAAAGCGATTACATATGCATGAGCAAATGTTGGTGACTAACCCATAATGAAATGTTCATATATCTAATCAGATATGGCATTAATTAACCTAACAAAATATGATCAAACAAGATCTCATATTAGGATTTTCGCAATGATATCCATCAACGATCTCATAAGAGTCTAACCTTCATTTGGTCCTCTTTGAGATATGACTATCATTGACCCTATTTCATGCTTTAACAATGACACACAACCATTTTCATATCAAGTCTTTTGATCTTCACTCGATCCCTTGAGGAACCCTTTATTTTAAAGAAAATTAATATTCTGGAGATTACAGAAGTGCTTCTGATTAAGCAGATAACTCCTAATTTTAAGTACATGATAGCCCAACAATGTTTAAGCATGATATGAGCAACAACTCCATGCTTTCTTCAGATTCTACTAGGATGTATATGATTGATAGTTTGAATAACATCTTGTAGATATCTTCATCTTTCGTGTTGAGCAAGTTGTCGCTCCCGATAAATGGGAATGGCCCAAATAAAGGTGCAGACGCGAACGGTCGGCGAGAGGAGGATGTGAGAACACACAGGAGTGAACTCACAGGAAATGAATAGAGTCGCCAGCTAGGCATTTTTATCCCGAGGGAAAGGTAATGCTGCATAAACCTAAGAAAAGATATGGATAAGACGGTTGCGAACCAGAGAGACTGAGAAAGGGGGTTGGTTACAACCTGGGAAGGTATTAGCACCCAGATTGTCCGCCGTACTCGACGGGATCCACGCTTAAAAGATTTGTGTTTTAAAGGGGTAGTGTCAGTGCAATTTTGTGTATAAAAGAGCTGGAAAAGGATGTACAGGTGTCAGTGTAAAAGAAAGTGATGTATGATATATACAGTGCCAGTGTAAGAACAAAGATGAAATGCTCATGATAATGGGGCTAAGAAAATAATGCTGAAAGAGGGGGAATATACAGAGACTTTTGTTCGATAACTGTTAAGTTATGCCTACGTATCCTCTCGTGCAATGAGGAAGTCAGAACACCGTAGTTCGACCCAAAGAGACTGAAAGAATGAATTGACTTGTGAACTGCCTACTTGTCTATGCTCAAGTGTATGACCTGTCTGGCTCAGGTGCAAACTGTCTTGCATTAGACGGAAGAAGCAAATTCTCGTTTGTGAGTGAATGAGATGAGAAAAGAATCCCGGAGGAGACGATTATTATTTGTTTTTGTGTTTTCAATCTTTTATTGCTTTTGAAAGTTTGTCATAAGTTAATGAGCTTAAGCCTAAACCAATGGGTTAGTAAACTCATCACATCATCCCTCTGATTAGGGGTAATGAGGATACCTTAAGTGTGAAGTCAGCTTCTCACACTTAATCACCATGGTGTAGGATTAAGATCCTTAACCTACTTGTGATTATTTAGATGTTTTTGGTGTTTTTGTTTAGTAATGAGATTAAGCCATAATCAGGGATTAAACAAACTCATTACACCATCCTAATAGAAGGATAATAGATGAGAAAGTTTAAGCTGAGGAAAGCTCCTCAACTTAATCCATGATTAGGGATTAACTTCATGACAAAACAAAGCCTTTATTAAGTGGATTTTAGTTAATGATAAGATGATGAAGTGGGTTTTAGGGTTTGTAAGACAACTTGAGGGGGACTTGTCCATTAACACTAGGGTTAGTCCTTCTTAACCAATTAAGGAAGAATTAGAACCCTAATGCAAGGCCCAAGTTACAAGTTTGATGTCTTGATGATTATTAGATGGATTGATTAAAGGATTTAAACACATTAAGGGTTTAACACTTAGGATTAAAGTTATACACTCCATCCTAATAGAAGGATACATGCATAAGCTTAATCACAAAGCCTTAAAGCCTTTAGGGTTTAGTCCCTGATTATGAGATGAGAAGAGAAGACTCAATGAGACACAAAGGTAAAAACTAAGTGGGGGACTAATAAAAACCCTAATCATTGTCATGCTTGGTTGTTCCTAAGGTTTGTGAGGTTTACAAGAAAGATCTTCAGAGGAACCACCAGGAAGCAGATGAAAGGAGCCAAGGGAAGCAAAGTAACTTGCTTCATTTAAGAAGACAAGTCACTTGAAGAAAGAAAGTAAGATGAAAAAGAATGAGCAAGCTCACTCTCAAACACAAGGCAAAATGCAGCAATGATGCATAAGAGGGATGAAAAGAAATTGTGAGAAGTGAAGGCAAATTCACTTCTCAAAGTGACTTACCACCTGAAAAGTTAGTGAAAGGAATGCAATGTAATGCAAAATGAGATGAAATGACATGATGCAAATCAAAACCAGAAGCATAAGTATGGTGCTAATGATGCTATGAGATGATGCAAACATGAATCAAGGCATGAGGATGATCATATGAACATATGGATGCAAGAGAAGCATGCTTAGAACCAATGATCATACATGAAAAGTTATGAAGTGCAAATGGTATACAACATGGCAAATGAAAGATGCAATGATCAAACATGATTCTAATATGTCTTAAGATGTCTAATGAACCAAATGGATGCACAAAATGTCATGGCAAGTCATGGTATGCAAGCAAATGGAAGATGAATGCAAAAGGAAGCCCAAATTAGGGTTTATGATCAATGCACCAAACAAAAACCAAAACCAGAAGCAAACATCAAGATAAAAAATTGAAAATGCATTCAAAGGAACCCTAAACCTATACAAACTCACTGTCCAAAGGAGGGGTTCTAACTCTTAACCTAATGAGGGTTATGAATTTCTTAAGTATGCTAGGGTTTTAAGGTACCTTGCCAAGGAAAATGTCAAACAAATAGGAAATGCAAGATCAATTCATGCCAATTTAATCCTATGAACTACATGATATGCAAGACACAATGCAAAAAGAACCAAAGTCCAACTCTCAATGGTTAGGCAGAAATGAATTTTGGAAGTTTGGAACAAAATATTGCCTTGAAATGAAATTAATTCCATGAAAAATTGTCAAAAGACATCAAGATCAAAAAAGAAATTTGGTTTGAGGGTTGGACAATGTTTCTAAATGATTTTAAAGGTTTCATGAATTTTTTGGTGATTTTTAAATACCTAAAAGTATTTTTAATTAATTAATTCTCATTAATTAATTAAAACTAATCTTTTAAATGATTTAAAAATATTTTTTAATGCAAAAAATAAAAATAAAAATGCTTTTGGTTTCTGAAAATTAATAAAAGGTTGTGTAAAAATTTTCAGAATTTTTAAAAATGTTTTGCTATTTAAAATTAAATGAACAAAACAAATGAAATAAAAAGAAAATAAAACTGAATTAAATGAAAAGTATGCTGATTCAGAAGCTGAGATTCAAACTTGGGACGCGCGAATTGACTGGCGCCAGATCTAAGGGCTGATATTCAAACTGGCCAGATTAATTTATAAAACCTAATTAAATGGATAATGACGTGGATTAGGGTTTAATGAAGGCATCCTGGCCATTGGAACGCGCGGGAGTCAACAAAAGTCAGCCCATCCAACGTACCAAATTCAAACTTGCATTAATTACACTTATTAGCCCTAATCACTTTCAGGTGCCGGAGAAGACTTCCGATCGTCTTCTCCGGCAAGACCCTCACCTGAAAGTTGCTAAAATCCTCAAAACTTCATGAAAATGAAAACTAATCACCCAGAAATCATCCCCATTCGAAACTAAATCAAAACCCCTAAACAAAAACCATTTTTCATTCATCAATCATGCGAATCGAAGCAAAACATGTTTAGGTCAGAAAAGTTTCAGAACAAGATTAAATGCTTATTTCTCAACCATTTCAAAAAGTAAGAACATCAGAGTGACCATCAAAGCATGAGGAACAATCTAGAAACTTAAAAACTCATTTCTGGAAAAAAAAGTTCTTGAGATACCTGAGCTTGAGCTTTCTCAGTTTGCAACTTTCTGGCCTCCTCTCTTTGTGCAAACCACTCCTCTTGAGCTCCTGATGGAGTCTTGATGCTTGGAAGAAGTTTGTGATGGCTGGTTTGGAAGATTACAGAAGTTCTGTTCAAGGTGGGGAGGAAATCGTATTTCTGATTCAGGGAGTTTTAGGCTATGGTGATGGGTGGTTTTTGATCAGTGAAGTATGCTGAGTTGATTTGTGAAGTTGGTTTGTATGTTTGAGGCTTGTGCTGAGTGTTTCGAAGGCTTTTGCAAATGGAGCATGAACTTGAAAACTAGGGCTTGGGTGTGTTTCAGCATGAAGTGTTGTGTGCTTTGGCTTGCTTTTGATTTGTATAAACAATTGTGATAGGTCAGAGAGTTGGTGCTGGCCTATTGTGATTGGTATGGGCAAGTTGCCAAAATGTCAACTTGACTTGTACTTGAGGTATGGGAAATGGTACAACTTGCTTTTTGGCATGCTTGGGCTCAGCTGAGTTTAGGGAGAGCCATGGAATGGTTTATGAGGTGATTCAGCAAGTGGTTTATGACTTGTGTAGTGTTTTGCAAATTTCACAAGGTTTGGCCCCTTTGTGAATTCTTGAGATTCAAGGCATGAAATGAGATGATTCTTTGGAGCAATCTGACTTTTAGAGGTCATGTGATCATGTTGTGAAGAAATTGTACACATTTGAGGTCTTTAGAACACTTGATCAAGTCATTTTGCAAAATGCCTCTTTGGTAGAAAACTTCAAATTATGTGATTTTGGCCAACTTTGACAAGCCATAACTTTTGATCCAAAATGAATTAGGTCAAGTTCTTATACTTTTTGAAAAGGGAATGATCCATTCTACAACTTTCATGACCAAAGTTTTTCCATTTGAAGCATTTTTGAATCAAAAAGTAAAGGTTGAAAAAGTTTCCTAAAATGGCAATTTCCTTAAAAAGTCAACTTTCCCAAAAAGTCAACTTTGCAAAAGACTTGAAATTCTTCAATTTTGTGAACTTACAACTTCTTATATGATCAAATAAAGATCATACACAATCAAAATGATGAAGAACACCCTTTGGTTGGGTCATTGGGGGCCTCAGATGCCCTGATTTTACACTGACTTGCTTGAAAGTCAACTCTTGATCAGATGACTTCCCCATTGAATTTATTCATGAAAATTGATATGCATGCTCCCTATACCATATAGAGACCAATAGAAACAAGAATGACCAAAAAAAATTGGAGTTGTGGCCTCTGAAACCAAAACCCTAATTTTGGGTCATCTGTGCAGTCAAGCCTGGCTCTGCTTCCATACCATTCTCAGTTCTTGTGATTTTTGACATTCTTGACTTTGAGAGGAAATAATATGATGCTTGAACATACATGGACCCCTTTGAAGTGATTGATGACCTTTGGAGTGGCTCAAGAAGCTCTTGGATTGCTCAGATCACAAACCCTAGATGTAGATGACTTTGAACCAATGCAATGAATCAAAAATGTGGGATGAGATGGTATGATTGGATTTATGCATATGAAATGATCACAAGCCATGGTGTGAATGGGTGAGGGCAAATTTGGGGTGTTTACAACTGCCCCTATTCAAACATGAGTTAGCTGTGCAGGATGTAAGCGACGGCTTAACAGGCCAACAAGATAACTTGTGGTTGAATACCAAAGACAGTCCAAAATTTGCACTCACAGAATGAAGAAGAAAAGGGATATAGATTGTAAAAGAAAATAAAGTATATTATAAAGTATGGGCGACGGAGGACGACCGTCGAGCAGAGGACGGCTGTTGGGGAAAGGGCAATGACGGGGACGGCCGACATGCTGGGGAGAATGCGGGAAATAAAAGCAATGACGGGGACGGCCGGCATGCTGGGGATATAAGAGATTATGATGGGGACGGCCATCAAGTAAAACTATAAAATTCTCTGAGGATTAATGAACAAATGATGGGGATGGCCATCGGGTTCATAAAGTAGTGCAAACAACGATGGGGACGGCCATCGGGCTATACTGATGAAGGACGATCATCAGGAAAAGGAAAAGGGACCACGATGGGGACGGCCATCGGGTTAAAGAATAAATGAAATAATGATGAGGGACGATCATCAAAGGTGAATGACGATCACCTAGCAGGGGACGGCTGCTCTGTTGGGGGATAAGATGAGGGACGGTCATCTAAGGTGAAGGACGATCACCTGGCAGGGTACGGCTGCCGAAAATATCGCGACATAGGACGAATGTCGGATAAAAGGTCAACGATGGGGACGACCATCGGATGAGCATGATGAAAGACGATCATCAAGAGGTGAAAGACGATCACCTAGCAGGGTACGGCTGCTCTCAGGATTTACCATGACATAGGACGAATGTCAGGTAACACAATCAACGATGGGGACGGCCATCGGATAAAATGATGAAGGACGATCATCAAAAGGTGAAGGACGATCACCTAGCAGGGGACGGCTGCTAAAAATATCACAACATAGGACGAATGTCGGATAGAAGGTCGACGATGGGGACGGCCATCGGATGAGCATGATGAAGGACGATCATCAAGAGGTGAAGGACGATTACCTAGCAGGGTACGACTGCTCTCAGGGTTTATCATGACATAGGACGAATGTCAGATAAAAAGAAATTTTGCTTTACTGGGGAATGGTAACACGGACGAGTGTTTATATCCAAGAAATAAAAGGTATAAGTGTTTTGACATTGTATATAGATTAAAGATGCGGACGAGCATCCCTAAGACTATGATACGAACGAGTATCAGGTAGAAACAAATACTGACACGTGTTCAGAGATGATGATACGGACGAGTATCAACTGGTTAACAAGGAACACGGACGAGTGTTGATTCTGAGGGGACTCTTCTGGGAAAAGCAGACACAGACGAGTGTCTAAATTCAAGAAGACATAAGTGTTTGACACAGAGTATGGATTAAAGATGCGGACGAGCATCCCTAAGACTATGATACGGGCGAGTATCAGGTAGAAACAAACGCTAGACGCATGTTCTGAGATGATGGTACAGACGAGTACCAACTGGTTAACAAAGAACACGGACGAGTGTCGAATCTGCGGGGATATAAATGGTGTACACAAGATACGGACGAGTATCTGTATAAGTGAAATAAGTATGAGTGGTGTATAAATGAGTGCTCAACTTGCTGGAGAGAGTGACACGGACGAGTGTCGAGAGGTACATTATAAACAAGTATCTGATATACAAAGTGTTTAGGTTACTGTGCTGGGGAAAGTGACACGGACGGATGTCAAGAAAACTATATATACATATCTGTGAGTGCAAAGAGGATGCTTTGGCTTTCTGCTGGGGATATGACACGGACGGGTGCCACAAGGAATATGTACTGATGTTTGTGGGTGTAAGGCAACTGTTTTAGCTTTAGCTCTCCGCTGGGGAATCTGGGGAGCATTCTGTATATTGTTGATGGATTGTCATTATTCATAAGTGTTTGATTCAGACCATGACTTATGATTATGCCACATGTTTGATTTTTGCCGTAATGCTCCGTATTAAAACGGAATGCTACGCTTTGTTTGGTGAATATGATGCGAATGCTATGATTATGCAAAAGATACCGATCCGGGATGCGGATCCCGCTGCCACGAAGATCTCTGGCTGATATGCTTGAAATGGACGTCCCAGCTGGGGATAAGATCATTGGTAGATCTGACACATGAGACTCTGCTTGGGGGTACAGGTCACTGATAGACCTATCTTTTGGTAATGGGGGACCCAACTGGGGTTTGTAGAAGCTTTTGTCACTCTGTTGTGATTCCTTCGTGTGTTGTTTTTCGGGTAGAGATTGACACTCTGTGGGGAGACGGTTCCCTGGCTTTTGTACTTGGCTGAAGAGGAAGAATGATTGGCACCTCGGCTGGAGAGAAACAACAAGTGGCAACTCAGCTGGGGAGAAAATATTTTTGGTGCTAAGGCTGAGTGAGTATTGATTTGCCAGCTTGCTGGGGGTGAAGCTTGCATGCCCCATGTTGTGTTTTGAATGCCTGCAATCCTGAACAGATAGAGATGTACAAGTAATCCCGAGGTATCTCTTACCGGATTCCATCATAGGAGTCCAGACACTCCCGGGAGTAAACATATTTCCTGCAAGCAAGTATTCTTTTAAAAGAAACATCTGTAATTCTGTAATCAGTATCTTATAGACATCGGACATTTTGCAAATGAAAATAAAATGTACGAGACGAGACATGACCGAAAATCTGATTTTATTAATTCGTGTGCCCTGAATTGGCAAGATACAGTCAAAGAAACATATCCCCTGAAATGAGGAGATTGTTACAAATTGAGAAACAAATGTTGGCAATGTTGACGACGCTTCAAGGAGCTTCCCTTTGCCATGACTCGTATGACACTTGACGTTCTTCTCATCTTGCTTTCTGAAGAAGGTTGATTCTGAAAGAGGCTTGATCCTTTCGAAGCTTACCAAGTTGTAAGTGATACAGACGAATTCAGAATGCAGTTGTTCGCTTATCCCCTTATTTTGCATGGATCGCCCTTTCGGGTTTTCAATCCATCGGGATACCCATTTTTGCCTGAGTTGTCCAATGCGGCTTTTCAACTCAGCGGGTGTACATTTTTTATTTATTTCCCTTATTTTTGCCCGAGTCTTTTATTCTGTTTTTGACTCGCCGGGATGCCCTATTTTTGCCTGGACTTACATTCTGTTTTTATGTCCAGCGGGTCATTTTTATGCGAAGTATTTTTTAACTGCATCTGAATTCACAGGGGACGGGAAGTCTTTACCATCCATGGTGCTGAGCATCAGTGCTCCACCAGAGAAAACTTTCTTGACGACGAATGGTCCTTCATAGTTCGGAGTCCACTTGCCCCTGTGGTCTGTATGAGGAGGGAGGATTCTTTTCAGCACAAGATCTCCTACTTGGTACTCTCGGAGCCTGACTTTCTGATCGAAGGCTTTCTTCATTCTTTTCTGATATAACTGCCCATGACAGATTGCAGCCAATCTCTTCTCTTCGATCAGACTTAGTTGTTCGTATCGGGATCAGACCCATTCTGCTTCGTTCAGCCTAACATCCATCAGTACCCGTAAGGAGGGTAATTCAACCTCAACAGGTAGGACTGCTTCCATACCATACACAAGCTGATACAGTGTTGCCCCAGTGGATGTCCTGATTGACGTACGGTACCCATGCAAGGCAAACGGTAGCATTTCATGCCAGTCTTTGTAGGTGACTACCATCTTCTGCACAATCTTCTTGATATTCTTATTAGCTGCTTCAATAGCGCCATTCATCTTTGGCCTGTAAGGAGAAGAATTGTGGTGTTGGATCTTGAAGTCCCAGCATAGCTCTGCCATCATTTTGTTGTTTAAGTTGGAACCATTATCAGTAATGATTCGCTCGGGAACTCCGTACCGACAGATGATGTCTCTCTTCAGAAATCGGGCTACCACTTGCCTCGTAACATTTGCATAGGAAGCTGCTTCAACCCACTTGGTAAAATAGTCAATGGATACCAGGATGAATCTGTGGCCATTTGAAGCAGTCGGTTCAATCTTGCCAATCATATCAATGCCCCACATAGCAAAGGGCCAGGGTGAAGACATCACATTCAGAGGATTGGAAGGCACGTGCACCTTATCCGCATAAATCTGGCATTTATGGCATTTTCTGGCGTATGCACAACAGTCGGCGTCCATTGTGATCCAGTAATATCCTGATCTTAGCAACTTCTTAGCCATAGCATGCCCTCCTGCATGGGTACCAAAGGATCCTTCGTGCACCTCGTGCATCAACAAGTCTGCTTCCGTTCTATCAACGCATCTGAGGAGTACCATATCAAAGTTTCTCTTGTACAGGGAACCATCAGTGTTCAGGAAGAAACTACCAGCAAGCCTTCTTAAAGTCTTCTTGTCATTGGAAGATGCCCCAGGTGGGTATGTTTGATCCTCCAAGAAGCACTTAATGTCATGGAACCAAGGCTTATCATCTTTTACGGCGTCTGCTGCAAATACATATGCTGGTCTGTCGAGTCTGGACACTGAAATCCGAGGCACAAAGTTGGCAGCTTGAACTTTGATCATTGACGAAATGGTAGCCTGAGCATCTGCAAACTCATTCTCGTCCCGAGGGATATACTCAAGCTTGACCATTGTGAAGAAAGTCAATAACCTTCTTGTATAATCCCTGTAAGGTATCAGATGATCCTGGTGGGTGTACCATTTGCCGTTGGTTTGATTAACTACCAGAGCTGAATCTCCGAATACAGTCAATGTTTTGATCCTGAGGTCAATGGCTTCCTCAAGACCCATAATGCAAGCTTCGTATTCAGCTTCGTTGTTAGTGCAGTTAAAGGTGAGTTTTGCCGAGAAAGGCATGTGAACTCCCTTAGGTGTAATGAGTACTGCACCAACGCCACGACCATTCATATTAACAGCCCCATCAAACATCATAGTCCATTCTTCTTCCGGGTCAGGCCCTTCAGTGTGAATAGGCTCTTCATGATCTTTTGCTTTTATGAACATGATGTCTTCATCAGGGAAGTCAAATCTCATAGGCTGGTAATCATCAATAGGTTGCTCAGCAAGATAATCAGACAATACACTGCCCTTGATGGCTTTCTGAGATGTGTACTGGATGTCATATTCTGTGAGGATCATTTGCCATCTTGCAACCCGTCCAGTAAGAGCTGGCTTCTCGAAAATGTACTTAACTGGGTCCATTTTGGAGATCAATAGAGTAGTGTGGGTCAGCATATACTGTCTCAGTCGGCGAGCAGCCCACGCTAAAGCACAACAAGTTTTCTCGAGCAGTGAATAACGTTGTTCACAGTCGGTAAACTTTTTGCTCAGGTAGTATATTGCATACTCTTTTCGACCAGACTCGTCATGCTGGCCCAACACACACCCCATTGACTCTTCTAATACTGTCAAGTACATTATCAGAGGTCTTCCTTCAACTGGAGGCATAAGGATTGGTGGTTCTTGCAAGTATTCTTTGATCTTGTCAAAAGCCCTCTGGCAGTCTTCGTTCCACCTGACCGTCTGTTCTTTTCTTAACAGCTTGAACAAGGGTTCACAGGTTGCAGTAAGATGAGATATGAACCTTGAAATGTAGTTCAATCTACCTAGAAACCCTCGAACTTCTTTTTCAGAATTTGGTGTAGGCATTTCTTGAATGGCTTTGACTTTATCAGGGTCAACCTCAATCCCTTTCTCACTTACGATAAAACCCAGCAACTTACCAGATCGCACCCCGAATGTGCACTTGTTGGGGTTCAGCTTTAGTTGGTATTTCCTCAGACGCTTGAATAACTTCAACAGATTCACCAGGTGGTCTTCTTCCGTGAGGGATTTGGAAATCATGTCATCCACGTAACACTCGATTTCTTTATGGATCATATCGTGGAATAACGTTACCATAGCCCGTTGATATGTTGCACCAGCATTCTTCAATCCGAACGGCATCACCTTGTAACAGAACGTGCCCCAGGGTGTGATGAAAGTTGTCTTCTCCATGTCTTCAGGTGACATTTTGATCTGATTGTATCCTGAAAATCCGTCCATGAAGGAGAACACCGAGAACTGAGCCGTATTATCAACCAATACATCAATGTGAGGTAATGGGAAATCATCTTTCGGGCTGGCTCTGTTCAGGTCCCGGTAGTCAACACACATCCTTACTTTGCCGTCTTTCTTAGGCACAGGTACTATATTAGCAACCCACGGTGGATAGCTAGTTACTGCGAGGAATCCGGCGTCCCACTGCTTTTGTACCTCTTCCTTTATCTTCATTGCCATATCCGGGCGAGTACGGCGTAGCTTCTGTTTTACTGGCGGGCAGTCTTCTTTTAATGGCAGCTTGTGCATAACAATGTCGGTGTCCAACCCTGGCATATCTTGGTAAGACCAAGCAAACACATCCACATATTCCTGAAGCAGGTCAATCAGTTGTTCTTTCACTGAGTCTTGCAGGCAGGCTCCGATCTTAACCTCTTTCACGTCTTCATCCGTACCAAGATTAACTGTTTCAATCTCCTCCTGATGAGGAGTGATAACCTTCTCTTCTTGCCTTAACAACCTGGCTATCTCTTCAGGAAGCTCAAAATCTTCTTCAACCCCTTCATCGGCTTGATTGATTGGATTGTCAAAGTCATACGAAGCCATAGCTGTGCTGTTGTCGGTGCAGTCTGAAAGGCACTCTCTGCAAGGGTTTAGATTGTTCATTTTAGTGATTGATTTTAATCTTGTTTAGAAAAAGTGAAATGAAGTTTATCATTTTGAAAACATCGCCATTTTATTTTTGTACAAAAAGAAAAAAAATGAAAAACAGTGAGCAGAAAAGACTCATTTGCAAAAGACATCCGATATTCATTGATTGATCTGTTTGCACAAAATTACAGATGGCCCGATTACAAAATGAGTCTTGTCATCTTGGGCAAGATGCAAGACTTGATGCATGCTTAAAATATACAGGAAATAATAATTACTCTGCAGGAGTAACCCTTATAATTTCCTGGGAAGACCAGTTTGAGATATGGCTCCCCGGGATCCTTGGACGTATCCAGCTCTCCAGGTTGCGCTCATCTTCCGACTCATCTTCCAAGTTGTTTACAGCATCGGGGGTGAGCATCCCCCCACTAACAAAACTGGGCTTCTTAGCAGCCTCCGATTGATCTTGTTGAGTTGGTTTGTAACCCAACCCAAATCTGTCCTCCTTCTTCTCCACAGGCATCAACTTGCCCCAGCCTTGAGCGTTCCCCTCTTCAACAACCTTCCTGGCTTGCTGGTAAGATGTCATGGAAGTCCCAAGTACAACAGACGCTTCATTGATGTTCAAAGCTTCAAATCCCTGACTCATGGTTTCATGGATCTCCCCATCCATCTCAATGTATTTATATGTAGCCAGGTGGCTAACAAAAATATCTTCCTCTCCACAAATAGCAACGACTTGGCCCTCCCACTCGAATTTTAACTTCTGGTGAAGGGTTGATGTCACGGCGCCAGCGGCGTGTATCCATGGTCTACCCAATAGACAACTGTAGGCAGGCTGTATATCCATCACAAAGAAGGTCGTTTTGAAAGTCTGTGGGCCAATCGTTATAGGCAACTCAATCTCTCCCAGAACTGATCTCTTAGAGCCGTCAAAGGCTCTTACTACTAAGTTTCTGGGGCGTAATGCCAATCCTTCATATTCCAACTTCACAAGGGCTTTCTTAGGTAGGACATTGAGGGATGACCCTGTGTCCACCAATACATGAGAAATAACTGCACCCTTACACTCCAAGGTAATGTGCAAAGCCTTGTTGTGATTGCGACCTTCCGTTGTCAAATCAGTGTTGGTAAATCCTAGTCCATGACTAGCGTTAACATTTCCAACTACAGCTTCCAACTGATTGACGGTAATCTCCTCTGGCACATAAGCTGCGTGCAAGACTTTTAATAGTGCGTTCCGATGAGCCTCGGAGCACATTAGCAATGATAAAATGGAGATCTTGGAAGGTGTCTGGTGAAGCTGGTCCACTATCTTGTAATCACTTTTCTTGATGATTCTCATGAATTCATCAACCTCTTGATCAAAAGGGGTCTTTAAAGCTTCTTTAGCAACTTGTTCTTCTTGCACCATGCTCTTCCCTTTTGCCTTGGCAGCAGCTTCTGCTTCAGCAATGGGTCTTGGAATTTGTGGGGCAAAAAAACGTCCTCTTCGAGTGAAGCCTCCGCCTCCCCCCACATTGTCTATTTGTGGTGAAGAAGTTGATGATTCAAGAGTGATTTTCTGCCCTTCGCAGTATAGATCTGAGCCGTAATGCCAAGGGATGGCATTACTGCTTTCATATGGAACGGGCCCAGGTACCGTGATGGTAACCGGGCTGACTGCAGCAGAGGAGGGTGTTGCAATAGTATGTGGATCATAGTAGATAGTAACTAGTGATATGGCAGGAGATGCCACTGCTTGCTGTTGAAAATTGTTGTTCGGAGGAATACTTGACGGATCATAATAAATAGTGACTGCTGAGATATTTGCTGGTGTTGTAGGAGAAGATTCTGAATAGAGGGGTGCTGACGTTGTAGAAGAGATGTTTGCTGATGTCTGACTTGTTGAAGTGATATTTGAAGCAATTGTTGATGAAACTGAAGAATTATTTGGAGTAATTGTTGTTGCAGTTGTAGGAGACTCTGGAACTGTTGTCGGAGGGATTGCCGGATTTGAAGGTATTGATGTTGTGATTTGAAGTAGACCATTCTGGATAAGACTGTCTATGCCGCTTCTCAAATTGTCACATCCATTTACCGAAATGTTGCAATAACCGCACCCGAGCTCACACCCAAGGAATATCTGGCATTCAAGGAGTTGAGCTTTAATCTCTACCAGGGGTGTCCTAATTTGCCCAACACTGGTTATCAAGAAAGACGGCATATCTTCCTCAATAGCATTAATTCTGGGCCCTCCATGGTTGGGCATAGGGTTTTTGTTAACATTTGGCGGGGGTGCAAAGTTTAGAGCTTTAGAATCTACCAGGTCTTGCACCTTCATCTGTAAAGCTCTGCACTTCTCTGTACTGTGGCCAGGTGCGTTAGAATGAAAAGCGCATCTGGCGTTGGCGTCGTAATTTCTTGGCAAACTGGAAGGATCTGGTGGTGCCAACGTCCTTAACTCAACCAAGTTGAGCTTCAGGAGCTGTGGCAGTAAAGCGGCATAGGGCATAGGGATCAGATCGATCACCCTATTGGCCTGAGACGGTCTCTGTTGAAATGGTCTTTGCTGATTATTGTTGTTGTTGTTGTAGTTTCTCTGAGGAGGATACTGAGTTTGTTGCTGGTAATGGGTTTGTTGCGGTGGTTGATATGCTGTTTGCTGAGGAAGTGGAGAGGGGATGGTGACTGCTGCCACTGACCTATGAACATATTGTGGTCTGCCCCTGCTGGCCTGAATAGCATTGGTCTCACCAGTTCTTCTTGGACCTATAAAAGGTTTTCTGGGGTTGCTGGACGAGCTTGCACCGCTGTCAGAGATCTTGCCCATCTTTAATAGGCTCTCAATTCTTTCCCCGGCTATGACCACGTCAGCAAAGCTAGTGGAAGAAAAGGCAGCTAGCCTGTCAATGTATGTCCCTTGGAGGGTGTTCATAAACATGTCGGCCATTTCCCTCTCCGACATGGGTGGCTGGACAGCAGCAGCAAGCTGTCTCCACCTTTGAGCGTACTCACGAAAGCTTTCCCTTGAAGATTGAGACATTCCCATCAAGAGGGTCCTGTTAGGAGCCATATCCAAGTTGTACTGGTATTGTCTGATAAAGGCCTCAGCCAGGTCCTTCCAGCATCTAATGGTTGCTCTAGTCAAGTGAGAGTACCATTCCCTTGAAGCCCCTGTTAAGCTATCTTCAAAATAAAACATCCATAGCTTTTCATCCATGGTATATGCCTTCAGCCTCCCCAAAAAGGATTGTAAATGGGTGCGTGGACAGGAAGTTCCGTTGTACTTCTCAAAGCACAGAGGTTTAAACTTGTGGGGAATCCTTACCCCGTCCACTAGACCCATGTCCATAACATCAAAGCCCAAGGAATTCTGAGACTCCAGGGATCTCAATTTTTCAGCAATTTCATCTAGCCTTCGGTCATAGGCTTCATCCCCAGCTCCCATCACAGTAAATTGATCTTCCTGGGGGTCTTCCTGTAATACTCTGCCTGCAGTGGCATTCCCTTGCACATTAGCAGGGATGTTGATCTCTGGATGAAGGTGGGGTCCATACACTGGAGGGTTAACATGAGGCTGAACTCTCTCATTGTTGCTCGTTCCCCCAGTCCCTAGATGGGGTTCCTCCTGGGTCTGCCTTTCTACTAAGGCCCTCAATCTCTCTTGGCTCTGTGCCAATCCATTCATCACCTCCATAAACTGGGTCATCTGATTTCTCATTTCCAGTCTCTCATTGGCCATTTGAGTCCTAACCTCTGTAAAGTCCTGCTGTACTTGGTCCATTTGTATGCCCGGAAGGTTGTTGCGGGTGGGATATCTGTGTGGACGGTTGAGTGGGAACACCCGTCGTCGAGCAATAGTTCCTGAATCACAACAGAGTTAGTAATAACAAAACAAAAACCTACAAAACAAAACAAAAGTTAGTATGCAATGCAGTATGCTTATTTGTTTCCAAGGTATCCGGCTTGGCATTTGGTTTTGACCTTTCCAGACCCCGAGGAAGATGCTGTTTGATGTTGCTTAGGAGAGAGAGATTCAAATGAAACAAACTAATGAATATATTACAAAAAAGTGAATGATACACAGTTTGTTTTTTTACAATACATGCCCTCTGAGGGGTCAAAATACAACATAAGAAAAAGAAAAGTACATGAAATGAAAGCAACAACAAGCAAAAGTCAGACACCAAGACCAAACTCATCCTCTTGGACTTCCTTCAAAAGTGCCTCAGTCACAGGATTAGCTGGATGCTCTGTGAGGTTCCTGATAAGAAGATTCCTGGTAGTGATAGCAGTGGTTAACTTCTTGTGCCTGCTTTGGTCCTTTGACCTCTTTACACCAGCTCTGAGTTTCAACTCTGAGATCTCCCTCTGGGCTACTAATAGGGCTTCCTGTTGCTCCTTTGCATTCGCCTCCAACTGCTCAATCTTGTCCTGAGTCCTTTTATCTTCCTGAGTGCGAGCTTCAGTGATCCTGACCCACCTAGCTTGGCTCTCCTTCAGATAAAGATCAGTCCTAGCTCTCTGGAACTGGACCTCTTTGCAGGCATTCTTCAAAATCTGTTCTCCAGCCCTTGACTTCTTGATGTAGTCCTCTGACTTTTCAATCCTGGCTAGGTGCTCCACCTTAAGCTTTTCTAACCTTTCAATGTCCAGACGACCATCACTCCTCTCCCAGAGGGTTCTCTTCAAGGCTTCAGACAAATTCTCATTCCTTTCTTTGAGCTTTTCAAACTCCTCCAGGCTGACAGTGGCTGGAGGTGGTGCTGTGGAAGGTCCAGGTACATCTTCAATGGTGAAGGGCATCCCAGAAATTTGAGCCCTGGCATGAGACCACTCATAATACTGAGCTGAGGCCACATTGTTGCATCTCCCAAGAATGGTTACCCCTTTAGTCTGGATATTGTCCCAAGCCCAGGATGCTTGCCTGACAATAGCCAGATTAGGCTTGATCTCACAATAAAGGGTCTCAGCCAGATCCTGTACTCTAGGAGGGTGGACCAATGCATAGCCCAGTTGTCTTTTGAGTAGCAGAGGGTTGTAGTTGATGCAACCCTTCACTCCTATCAGAGGTACATTGGGGAACTGCCCACAACTAGTAATGATGTCCCTGCCCTTGGTGCTCTGGGTGCACCACCTGATGTCATCTGAGGTCAAAGCAACAAGCCTCCTAGCCCAATTCTTTTGTTGGTGGGGATTCAAGAATGCATCAGTCTTGGGCAGGTGTTTGAGTAACCAGGTATGGAACAAAGGAGCACAGCATCTCACCAATCTTCCCCTTTTCTTTTCATTCCTTTGGTGAACAGAGTAGTAGAAATCTCCCAGTAAAGTGGGCACTGGGTTCCTCAGAATGAAAAGATGGATTGCATTCTTGCTAATAAACTTAGGCTCATCTGCAAATAATATAACCCCATATATGCTAAGGGCTAATAATGCACAGACTGTCTTCCACTCCCCCAAGGAGGCCTTCAGAATAGCCTGAGAGGTCAAGAAATCCAAGTGTAGACCAGAGATTCTAGCCTTGGCTGTCATGTTCTGCTCAATCAGAACTGGTTCCAGATACAATGCCTTTGCCACCTCTTCATTACTAGGAAAGGCCATCTCAGGGTTGAAAGGGACTCCACCCCTGATAGGTACACCAATCAGTGATGAATACTCTTCCAACAAGGGCCCCAACTGAAAATTCTGGAAGGTGAAGCACCTCAGGGGGGGATCATAGAACTGCAGGCAAGTATGAATCAAGCTCCTCTGGGAAGGGTCCAAATCCATAACCACATCAAGGATGCCTCCATAATGTTCTCTGAATAGTGGTATATGGTCTGGAGTAATCAGGGCCTGGACTTTCCTGATGCCAGCTAGCTCAGGCTCAAAGAAATGATAGGAGATGTTGCTCTTCTTAGGTGCCATGTTGCTGAAGAAAAGCTGAAACAGATGCTGATGATGATGACTGATACTAGAAGATGGGCCACTGACAGGCTGAGACTGGTGATGCAGGTGACTGAAGCAGGTAGCTGATGAGGATAGCTGAAGCAGATACTGGTGAAGATAGGTCTATGCAGATGAAGGGGTCAAAACCAAGCCAAAATATAGTATGGATACCCTAAAAAACAAATAAGCAAATGTTAAATGATGCAATGATGATGTATGCAAATGATATGCAAGGGTTTGTGATCAAGCTGGATCTGATTACTGCCTTGATATAGGTCCATGTATGTTCAAGAAGTCCAGATGGAGGTTCATAAGTCCAGTAACCAAGGTGGGGGACTCAAATAAAGAGTCACATGTCCAGGGTTAAAGATCACAAGAACTGTTCCAAAATGGAGTACTCTTAATCAAACAAAGTAACAGGGTATGCTGAGGTCAAGGGTACCTGCAAACCTGTAAACAGCCCAACCCCCTCACAGGTGATGTTCTAGAACAAGGATCCTCAGACTTGGATCAGTTATGAGAAGTGTAAACACTTCTAACCCGGAGGTACAGTGTTTACAATAACCATAAAAAATCCTCCTCTAAATCACCTCAGTTTCTGAAGGTCATAATAAAGGTCATTCAGACTTAGCAGGCTTCCCAGATAGCCCTAGCACTACAGGAAATCTGTAGCACAGAGTTCTCAAGAAGAAACCCATATCTGAACCGTGTTTCATATTCCCGCACCAGACCGAAATGGAATGGGAAAGAACATGAACCACTCTAGCCTAGGTGTCACTCAGGTCCCAGGTATAGGACCTTAAACTCTCAATAGAACACCCACCCACCAAAGCAACAAAACCAGATCCAGCCAGAATAATATGACAGTATGATGTATATAAAGCTGTAAAGAAAGCGGTAAACAAACTGTACATAAAGCAATAAACAAAATAAATATACAAACACAAATAGCACATAACACCCCAGTAAACACAAATTAAACAAGCGCTAGGAGGAACCCACGAAAAGAACCAGAAGCCCTGGTTACAACATAATGGTCCCCAGCAGAGTCGCCAAGCTGTCGCTCCCGATAAATGGGAATGGCCCAAATAAAGGTGCAGACGCGAACGGTCGGCGAGAGGAGGATGTGAGAACACACAGGAGTGAACTCACAGGAAATGAATAGAGTCGCCAGCTAGGCATTTTTATCCCGAGGGAAAGGTAATGCTGCATAAACCTAAGAAAAGATATGGATAAGACGGTTGCGAACCAGAGAGACTGAGAAAGGGGGTTGGTTACAACCTGGGAAGGTATTAGCACCCAGATTGTCCGCCGTACTCGACGGGATCCACGCTTAAAAGATTTGTGTTTTAAAGGGGTAGTGTCAGTGCAATTTTGTGTATAAAAGAGCTGGAAAAGGATGTACAGGTGTCAGTGTAAAAGAAAGTGATGTATGATATATACAGTGCCAGTGTAAGAACAAAGATGAAATGCTCATGATAATGGGGCTAAGAAAATAATGCTGAAAGAGGGGGAATATACAGAGACTTTTGTTCGATAACTGTTAAGTTATGCCTACGTATCCTCTCGTGCAATGAGGAAGTCAGAACACCGTAGTTCGACCCAAAGAGACTGAAAGAATGAATTGACTTGTGAACTGCCTACTTGTCTATGCTCAAGTGTATGACCTGTCTGGCTCAGGTGCAAACTGTCTTGCATTAGACGGAAGAAGCAAATTCTCGTTTGTGAGTGAATGAGATGAGAAAAGAATCCCGGAGGAGACGATTATTATTTGTTTTTGTGTTTTCAATCTTTTATTGCTTTTGAAAGTTTGTCATAAGTTAATGAGCTTAAGCCTAAACCAATGGGTTAGTAAACTCATCACATCATCCCTCTGATTAGGGGTAATGAGGATACCTTAAGTGTGAAGTCAGCTTCTCACACTTAATCACCATGGTGTAGGATTAAGATCCTTAACCTACTTGTGATTATTTAGATGTTTTTGGTGTTTTTGTTTAGTAATGAGATTAAGCCATAATCAGGGATTAAACAAACTCATTACACCATCCTAATAGAAGGATAATAGATGAGAAAGTTTAAGCTGAGGAAAGCTCCTCAACTTAATCCATGATTAGGGATTAACTTCATGACAAAACAAAGCCTTTATTAAGTGGATTTTAGTTAATGATAAGATGATGAAGTGGGTTTTAGGGTTTGTAAGACAACTTGAGGGGGACTTGTCCATTAACACTAGGGTTAGTCCTTCTTAACCAATTAAGGAAGAATTAGAACTCTAATGCAAGGCCCAAGTTACAAGTTTGATGTCTTGATGATTATTAGATGGATTGATTAAAGGATTTAAACACATTAAGGGTTTAACACTTAGGATTAAAGTTATACACTCCATCCTAATAGAAGGATACAGGCATAAGCTTAATCACAAAGCCTTAAAGCCTTTAGGGTTTAGTCCCTGATTATGAGATGAGAAGAGAAGACTCAATGAGACACAAAGGTAAAAACTAAGTGGGGGACTAATAAAAACCCTAATCATTGTCATGCTTGGTTGTTCCTAAGGTTTGTGAGGTTTACAAGAAAGATCTTCAGAGGAACCACCAGGAAGCAGATGAAAGGAGCCAAGGGAAGCAAAGTAACTTGCTTCATTTAAGAAGACAAGTCACTTGAAGAAAGAAAGTAAGATGAAAAAGAATGAGCAAGCTCACTCTCAAACACAAGGCAAAATGCAGCAATGATGCATAAGAGGGATGAAAAGAAATTGTGAGAAGTGAAGGCAAATTCACTTCTCAAAGTGACTTACCACCTGAAAAGTTAGTGAAAGGAATGCAATGTAATGCAAAATGAGATGAAATGACATGATGCAAATCAAAACCAGAAGCATAAGTATGGTGCTAATGATGCTATGAGATGATGCAAACATGAATCAAGGCATGAGGATGATCATATGAACATATGGATGCAAGAGAAGCATGCTTAGAACCAATGATCATACATGAAAAGTTATGAAGTGCAAATGGTATACAACATGGCAAATGAAAGATGCAATGATCAAACATGATTCTAATATGTCTTAAGATGTCTAATGAACCAAATGGATGCACAAAATGTCATGGCAAGTCATGGTATGCAAGCAAATGGAAGATGAATGCAAAAGGAAGCCCAAATTAGGGTTTATGATCAATGCACCAAACAAAAACCAAAACCAGAAGCAAACATCAAGATAAAAAATTGAAAATGCATTCAAAGGAACCCTAAACCTATACAAACTCACTGCCCAAAGGAGGGGTTCTAACTCTTAACCTAATGAGGGTTATGAATTTCTTAAGTATGCTAGGGTTTTAAGGTACCTTGCCAAGGAAAATGTCAAACAAATAGGAAATGCAAGATCAATTCATGCCAATTTAATCCTATGAACTACATGATATGCAAGACACAATGCAAAAAGAACCAAAGTCCAACTCTCAATGGTTAGGCAGAAATGAATTTTGGAAGTTTGGAACAAAATATTGCCTTGAAATGAAATTAATTCCATGAAAAATTGTCAAAAGACATCAAGATCAAAAAAGAAATTTGGTTTGAGGGTTGGACAATGTTTCTAAATGATTTTAAAGGTTTCATGAATTTTTTGGTGATTTTTAAATACCTAAAAGTATTTTTAATTAATTAATTCTCATTAATTAATTAAAAATAATCTTTTAAATGATTTAAAAATATTTTTTAATGAAAAAAATAAAAATAAAAATGCTTTTGGTTTCTGAAAATTAATAAAAGGTTGTGTAAAAATTTTCAGAATTTTTAAAAATGTTTTGCTATTTAAAATTAAATGAACAAAACAAATGAAATAAAAAGAAAATAAAACTGAATTAAATGAAAAGTATGCTGATCCAGAAGCTGAGATTCAAACTTGGGACGCGCGAATTGACTGGCGCCAGATCTAAGGGCTGATATTCAAACTGGCCAGATTAATTTATAAAACCTAATTAAATGGATAATGACGTGGATTAGGGTTTAATGAAGGCATCCTGGCCATTGGAACGCGCGGGAGTCAACAAAAGTCAGCCCATCCAACGTACCAAATTCAAACTTGCATTAATTACACTTATTAGCCCTAATCACTTTCAGGTGCCGGAGAAGACTTCCGGTCGTCTTCTCCGGCAAGACCCTCACCTGAAAGTTGCTAAAATCCTCAAAACTTCATGAAAATGAAAACTAATCACCCAGAAATCATCCCCATTCGAAACTAAATCAAAACCCCTAAACAAAAACCATTTTTCATTCATCAATCATGCGAATCGAAGCAAAACATGTTTAGGTCAGAAAAGTTTCAGAACAAGATTAAATGCTTATTTCTCAACCATTTCAAAAAGTAAGAACATCAGAGTGACCATCAAAGCATGAGGAACAATCTAGAAACTTAAAAACTCATTTCTGGAAAAAAAAGTTCTTGAGATACCTGAGCTTGAGCTTTCTCAGTTTGCAACTTTCTGGCCTCCTCTCTTTGTGCAAACCACTCCTCTTGAGCTCCTGATGGAGTCTTGATGCTTGGAAGAAGTTTGTGATGGCTGGTTTGGAAGATTACAGAAGTTCTGTTCAAGGTGGGGAGGAAATCGTATTTCTGATTCAGGGAGTTTTAGGCTATGGTGATGGGTGGTTTTTGATCAGTGAAGTATGCTGAGTTGATTTGTGAAGTTGGTTTGTATGTTTGAGGCTTGTGCTGAGTGTTTCGAAGGCTTTTGCAAATGGAGCATAAACTTGAAAACTAGGGCTTGGGTGTGTTTCAGCATGAAGTGTTGTGTGCTTTGGCTTGCTTTTGATTTGTATAAACAATTGTGATAGGTCAGAGAGTTGGTGCTGGCCTATTGTGATTGGTATGGGCAAGTTGCCAAAATGTCAACTTGACTTGTACTTGAGGTATGGGCAATGGTACAACTTGCTTTTTGGCATGCTTGGGCTCAGCTGAGTTTAGGGAGAGCCATGGAATGGTTTATG
This sequence comes from Lathyrus aphaca, assembly GCA_963966055.1. NCBI lineage: Eukaryota > Viridiplantae > Streptophyta > Magnoliopsida > Fabales > Fabaceae > Lathyrus > Lathyrus aphaca. The sequence goes on along the minus strand of OZ014520.1, from coordinate 553,160,720 downwards.
AGGTGATTCAGCAAGTGGTTTATGACTTGTGTAGTGTTTTGCAAATTTCACAAGGTTTGGCCCCTTTGTGAATTCTTGAGATTCAAGGCATGAAATGAGATGATTCTTTGGAGCAATCTGACTTTTAGAGGTCATGTGATCATGTTGTGAAGAAATTGTACACATTTGAGGTCTTTAGAACACTTGATCAAGTCATTTTGCAAAATGCCTCTTTGGTAGAAAACTTCAAATTATGTGATTTTGGCCAACTTTGACAAGCCATAACTTTTGATCCAAAATGAATTAGGTCAAGTTCTTGTACTTTTTGAAAATGGAATGATCCATTCTACAACTTTCATGACCAAAGTTTTTCCATTTGAAGCATTTTTGAATCAAAAAGTAAAGGTTGAAAAAGTTTCCTAAAATGGCAATTTCCTTAAAAAGTCAACTTTCCCAAAAAGTCAACTTTGCAAAAGACTTGAAATTCTTCAATTTTGTGAACTTCCAACTTCTTCTATGATCAAATAAAGATCATACACAATCAAAATGATGAAGAACACCCTTTGGTTGGGTCATTGGGGGCCTCAGATGCCCTGATTTTACACTGACTTGCTTGAAAGTCAACTCTTGATCAGATGACTTCCCCATTGAATTTCTTCATGAAAATTGATATGCATGCTCCCTATACCATATAGAGATCAATAGAAACAAGAATGACAAAAAAAAAATTGGAGTTGTGGCCTCTGAAACCAAAACCCTAATTTTGGGTCATCTGTGCAGTCAAGCTTGGCTCTGCTTCCATACCATTCTCAGTTCTTGTGATTTTTGACATTCTTGACTTTGAGAGGATATAATATGATGCTTGAACATACATGGACCCCTTTGAAGTGATTGATGATCTTTGGAGTGGCTCAAGAAGCTCTTGGATTGCTCAGATCACAAACCCTAGATGTAGATGACTTTGAACCAATGCAATGAATAAAAAATGTGGGATGAGATGGTATGATTGGATTTATGCATATGAAATGATCACAAGCCATGGTGTGAATGGGTGAGGGAATATTTGGGGTGTTTACACAAGTGACGAACAACAACTCATTGCTTCTGATATTCACTTCCTAGAGATGATGTATTGATTTATGAATTGATTGTTTTAAAACAATATCAGATTCATCAACTATTGTGCTAACTGATTATTGTTATGTTGATTGATGATATTTTAAGTTTCAACAAAAATGGTCTTATGTTGATATCATCATCGACAATTTTGATGATAACGAGATAACTGTATATGTTCACGACCATATTAGAAGCACATGATCTTTTCCTTTATATACCCAAATAAAATATGGCTGTTGAAGAGCATCTGGCTATTGAAAAGTGTTACTACACAATGATGAAAGTAGTATATCCGCACATGTCCTTTTCCATAATTCAAGCTGGTAGAGAGGTAGTGGGATTAAGCTGTTTCATACTATATACTATCATTGCTAACAATAACTTTGTCTTATATATATATATATATATATATATATATATATATATATATATATATATATATATATATATATATATATCTTCAGAACCTTGTTCACTCAAAACGTTGTATTCAGAATGTTGTCTTTAGATTATTTAGCACTTGCTTCTTCATAATCTTTATCTTCAGAACCTTCAGAACTCCGTTTAGTAAAACCATCTTCAGATTTCTTCAACACTCGGTCTTCAGAAGATAACATCTTCAAAAACTTCACTCACTTTAGAAGTATAACATTAGAACCACACACATACATAATCCAAGAGACATTACAGTAACAATATAAAGTCATCTAAGGATCTTTCTGATTGTGATCAGATACAAAAGCATACTTGCTTCTTCAACATGCTTGCAACTTGTGTTACACATAGTAACTTCACATATAATCTTTAGCATACATATTCATAATGTTTGTTTGATCTGATATCTTTAATATACATGATCTTCACAGTAAGAAACATCAGAACATAAAATAGTTCCTTCATAAATACTCATTGTTATCATCAAAACCTAGAGATGACTTGCATAAATAATTCTTGTTCTTAAAATCTCCCCCTTTTGGATGATGACAAAACCATGTATTTTGATAGAACATTTTATAAAAGGTAATCACCAATCATAACATATTTAGAGTCTAGAACAACAGCTCCCCCTGAATGTGTTAACCCCAAAATTTTATTTATGCTTGTTCAGAGTCTCTCTCTGATCCCAAGACTCACAAAATATAAATCTTGAGTTTTTAGAACATAGAATAGAGAAGGAATACTTCCCCTTTTTATTAAGAAACATAATTCTTTAGAATATGAACTTTGTTCAGCAGAACCTCTATATTTAGATCTTTAGAACTTGTTTCCTTTAGACATCATATCAGAGTCTCATAACTTCAGAGTCTTCTGAAGCAAATGCTATTTTTCAGCTGAACAAATGTAGCGAAGAAGTAGAACAATTCTCTTCTGATAACTTATCCAAGTTATTTATCAGAAACAGAACTTGTCTTTCAGACAAGAAACTCCCCCTGAATCTTAGACTAGGTGGGAATCGAATATCCTGACTTATGAAACTTCTGGGTGAACTCCTCCTGGTTGTAATAAGTCAGATTGAGATCTTTGAAGTCTTGATTCAGTTTCCAGAAGTCAATTGTACCAATTTAGATCACTAATTAAGATCTTGATTTTTTAGAGTCTGAAAAGAACACATACCTTCATCTCAGAACCTTGTTTCAATCAGAATGTTATGGTTGGTCAAGGCTTGATTCTTTATTCTTATTGAAAACATCATGTGATCAATCAAAGCTTGATTCTGAGTCTGATACCATATATAGGTTTATCAGAACTTCTTTATCTTGTTTCTTCAAGATAAAAACACTATACTTATGGAGTATCAGAGTTTATCTTGACAGAGCTTCTTCTTATCAGATCTTTTATCCAGATCTTCAGACAACCTCCGACTTCTGATATGCTTAGTTCTTCTGAAAATCATCTTTAAATGTAGACTTTGTCTTGACTGATTTCAACTTCAGATTCTTATGTTCTGAATATCATTTTCTCATACAATTTACAACTTCTGAACATTATGATACTAAAATCACAATAACTTTGAATTTCGGAAAGCTTTCAACTTTTGAATAGTACTGAGTCTATCTGATTCTGAACATATGTTCACAAAGTGTAAGACTTCAATTATAATCAATTTCTAAGAGCTTTAACAAAGATTTTTTTTTTCTTTTTAACTTGTCTTAGAATGCCTAGTGAACTTGTTCAGAGTTCCTCGGTTAAACGTCAAACAAACCGTAGTGGTAAACACATTTTATATCATTTGATTACTAGTTTGAGTTCTTCATCCTTTTTAGGGTATATCAAAATCACATTATATTTTCTCCCCCATTTTGACATCTTCAAAAAGTTAGAGCAGTCTAAGCATTTTAAATCATGATAGATATGATAATGAGTTTTTATGAAAAATATTAAGACATGCAAGCCATTCAAGAATAGAACCAAAAGAGATTTCATTAATTGATTAAGGGAAGTACATGAAGAACAAAACAAAAGCAAAACAACGAAATAAGGAAAACTTAGACACAACAAAGCAAGAACAAATTAGACTTTTCTATGAATAACATAACTAAGACTTTAATCATCAAAGTCTTCAATATTATCTACTCTAGCACATCTTTTCTCAGTAATTGTATATTTTGGTCCGACCCTACTTAACAAACTCCAAAATCCTTCTTTGAGCAATATCTAAGATATTATCCTTCCGTAAGGAATGTAGGACTGTATCTGAGTTCTTGAAACCTAAACAGAGTGTTTCAAGTGTTTGGAAATGTTTTTGGGAAGATTGATTTTAAAGTGATGCGTAAAGAGAAAAACAAAAATTCCGTCGTCATGAGATAGAGTGCTTCTTGCAGTTGCACGAGTGTTGCACCCCAAAATTTGCCCTCACAATACAAGGCTTTGTGTACTAAGAGGTTCACAAGGTTCACAAGACCTTTCATGAGGTTCATGAAGTTTACAAGACACTTTATGAGGTTCACAAGGTTCACAAGACCTCCCATGAGGTTCACAAGGTTCACAAAGTTCACAATTGGTCAGAAGATTTGACAATTCCCCTAGACAAAGCATCCTCCTAAGCAGTGCATCCAAAATTAGGGTTTTGACTTTAATCAGGCTAAATGGATTTCCAAGACTTCAAGTGAGCTTCATAACATCTTATATGTGTTTAAGAACCCTCATGACAAGTTTCAAGACTTTTCTCAAAGGTTTGCTCAGTCAGATGATCAGACAAGTCAAAATCAGTCAAAGTAGTTAAAAAGTCAAACTGAGGTCAACTGAGGTCAACTGGGGTCAAACCAAAGTCAAACTTCATGATTTTTTTTGCCAACATCAAGTATATGAAGTAAAATTCATCATTTGATCAAGGGTTGATCATGATTCATCAAGGAGATTTCAGATCATCAAGAATCAGAGGTTTCTAAATTAGGGTTTTCTCAGGAAAAGTCAACTAAACTTTGACCAGCCATAACTTTCACATGCTTCATCACCAATTTTCCATCCAAATCTCATTTTGAAGGAAATTGAATTCTCTACAACTTTGTGTCTCACAAGCCAAGCCCAAAAATGCTTCATTTGGAAGGTATGAGCTAAGACATTATAGGTCCTTTTAAAAGTCAACAAAAAGTCAACAACTTCAAAAGGGCATAACTTGAGAATGGTAAATGATATGGACATGAAACCAGTGGGGTTGGTTAGAGGACTCTTCAAGCTTTCCAAAATGTCCAAGAACACCCTCATATCATTAAAATTGAAGGATTTGTGCCCTTGCAAAGTTGGGAAATTTTTGGTTGGTTTATGAAGAAAATGGAGGTTTAAAACCAATTTTTTCTAAATGGGCTTGCCATATGATGATCCAATCCATACCAATACTTCATGCACGACCCAACCCTCAAATATTCAGATTTTTTATTATTTTATTTTATTTATTTTGATTTTATTCATCTAAAATCATTTTAAATTAAAATAAAATAGAAAAATCAAATATTTAAATGGGATATTGTTTCTAGAAAGTCATAAAGATGATTTGGATCAAATTGATATAAGAATCATGGTGATTGGCTTGAAATAGAAAGGTTGAATTCACAAATATTTGAAGTTTAAGTCCTAATCTTTTTCAATCTTTTTCAATCAAAAACTTCATACAACAATCAATTATTTTGACCTAGTTCCATTGTACTATAAGTAGACAACATAACCTAATGCATTGGGGACGAAATTTTTGCCTCAAAGAGTAAGTTGCAACTTTCAAAATTCATCACAAAACTCAAATTCGGATTCCAAGTTACAACCCCTTTCAAGACAATTTGAAGGTTGCAATGTGTTCCTGGATGTTCATAGAATGGTTTTGGATCATAAACAACATCTAAAACATCTCCATTTGCATAATCCGATTCATAATGTTCATCATATTTTGATTTTTCGATTCTAGACATTGACTGGTTTTTAATGAGTTTTGATCATTGCTTTGTGTTTGTATTAAGTTGCTGATTGATTCTGGATAGTTTGATTGAGGTTTCATTGCAGGTTTGAGAAATCACCATGGCTAGGGTTTCGGCCATGAGATTAGGGTTTTGCTTTAAACCAAACATAAACAAATTCTAAGAACATAGAACAATCAAGTGAACTCTGGGATCATGAAACATCAATTAATTTTGAGAAATTTTACTGTTTTGATGATAATCCAATTTTCGTAGGTTCCTTTATTTGAAAATTCGCAGGAAACTCCATAGGTGAATTCGCAGCAAAATTTGTAGGTACCAAGGAAGAAGATGATGCCTTGGCGCGAATTTCAGAATTTGAACACTGGATATAATATTTTATGTTTTGTTATTGATATTGTTTCACAGGTGCGTGTGTGGCCCAGTGGTGAAGGGTGCGTGTATAAGGCTTGTGTTCGAATCCTGGGCTCAACAACTTTTTCTTATTTTTCTGTTTAATTGTTAGACTTAATATATAATTCATTATAGCCATTATACTATCAGTAGCGCCCTCCCGGCTGGATGGAAAAAACGTTTGTGTGTTGTGTAAGGGACCTGGGTTCGAATCCCCCCCAGGCCCTTTTGCTTTATTTTGTTTTTTTGTTATGATTGTACAGGATATGAAACAAAAGACATTGGTATCCATTTTGTATCACCTGCGCGCGCATGGTCTAGTGGCTGGTGTATTGGTCCAGGTGTTGTGAAAGCTCAGGGGCTGGGTTCGAATCCCAGCCCAGGTAAGTTTTTCTTCCTTTTTCTCTATTATTTCTTTTGTTTGTTTATTGTTATTATTATTAAATTTAATTAAAATACAATCCTAATTTAATAAAATTAATCTTAATAATATTTTCTAAATAAACCCTAAAACATTTTTATAAAACCTAATTTTCTATAAACCCTAATTGTAAATATTAGTTTATTTGTTTATTTTAATTCTTGTTTATATTTTAATTAATAAATAAATCTTAATGTTTTTTTAAATAATCAAACCCTAATTTTCTTCTATTTAAAACTTAATCCTATTTTATTTAATCATGTACATACTTTATAATTTGTTTATAATTTAAATCTTGTTTAAAATAATTAAAATTTTGTAAATATAATTATAGTTAATCTTATTTTCATAATATGCATATATTCTATAACTTGTTTATAATTTAATTTTTGTATATAAATAATTTTTAATATATGTTTAAAAATAGTTAAAAATTGCTAATTTAATTTTGTAATTATAATATGTTTTCATAATATGTTTATAATTAATTTACTTTTTATAATTTACATATAACTTAAAACTTTATAATAATTAGTATAATTGCTCATATTTTCTTATTAGTCTTAAATAATAATTGTTTATAAAAAATTGATTTTTTAATTATTATGTTAATATTATTAATTGTGTTTATATGATAGTTCTTTTATTATTACTAACCCCATTTATATATTATGATTTATTATTATTATTTTTACTAACCCAATTATTATTATTATTTATTATTTTGCTTATTTATTTAATTTGCTTTAATTATTATTATTATGTAATTGTTCCTTTGATGTAATATTTAGTCGTAATGTTTAAATATTTATTTTATGCTATGGTTAGTAAAATAGGGAGTGTAACATGTTTGTATGTTTAAAATTAATTTAGCTCATTAAATTTAAAGATAAATATTTAAATTGTACACTCACACACGTAAGTCGATCTTTGATCGCCATCTCACTTCCTTAGGGATACCTCTCATGTTGCCAAAAACAACAAAAGGTCAAGTAGGGTGTATAAAGCAAAAGTCCCTCATCTCACATCATCTAGTCCCTAAATAGATAAAAAGATCAAGTCCCTTTCGAATGTTGCCTTCGTAATGATCTTGTCCCTTTCGAATAAAAATGATAAGTCCCTTCGAATTGCTTATACACCCCACAGTTGCCTAAATAATAGATGTCCCTTCACTTGTCCCACATCCAAGGTAATGACTACCTATTCCTTAATAATAGGGATAGTCTTACCATTTAAAGGATTCAAGAACAGAAAAGACTTAAACTTAGGGTAGGTTCCTCTTAGATACTTGCTCACTTTCCAAAAACATTTCAAACACTTCACACATTTCAAACAATTTTCAAAACAAAGGTTTTTTACGCATCCGTACATGGATCATTATGAAACTCTTAAGAAAATTTCTATTCACACACTTCACATTTCAAAAACATTTTAAAGTGAGCTAAGTAACTAAGAGCCCATGGATAACCATGGATGTAAAGGGTGCTAACACCTTCCCTTTACATAACCTACCCCCCGGACCCAAAAAAATCTTTTAAGAGGTCTTTCCTGTTCTTTTATGCCTTTCCTTTGGAAAAAATAAAAGTCGGTGGCGACTCTTGCTATCCGCAACATAACTAAAGTCAGTTCTCCCACCGTGTTACAACGAGGGCGGAGGTTGGTCAGAGAGTGCTCTGATACCAATGGAAGGTGTGAGGATCAAATAAATTAACATAATTATGATTAAATAAATTCCAAGAAAAGTAGTGCTTATTATGTACTCTAAGTAGATGTAGTGATTTAAAGTATAACCAAGGTTACACGCATTAATCACCTTCTAATTAAGTGACACATTTTGATGTTCTCAGAGTCTAGAAAACCAAAAGGTTTCCATCTGATCAGAGACACTTCTTATATAAGCATCTTCTGATGACTGAGTTTAAATGAAAATTCATCTTCTTCAGACTCTGACTAAATACATCTGATTCTGATGAAATCTTACTATGTACAAAAGTCATTTTCAGATGCTTCAGAATAAATAGAAATCTATCTTCAGCCAAGGGTTTTGCGAAAATATTTGCCTATTGATGGTCTGTATCTATAAATTTTAAACATAAGATTCCCTTTTGAACATATTCTCTAATAAAATGATGTTTAATTTCAATGTGCTTAGCCCTAGAATGTAAGATTGGATTTTTTCTTAAATAAATAGCAGCAGTATTATCACAAAAGACAAGAAATGTTAATCCCGTGTATCTGATAATCTTTCAGTTGGTTCTTCATCCACAACATCTACGTACTGCATAGATACACAAATATGTACTCTGCTTCTGTTGTTGAGAGAGAAATTGTTGATTGCCTATTGCTTGAACATGAAATCAGATTCTTCTCGTGAAACTGACAGTTTCCAGAGGTGCTCTTTCTTTCTAATCTATCTCCTACGTAATCTGCATCACAATAACCAGAAAGAGAATACTCTAATGTTTTCTCATACATCAAACCAAGGTTAGTAGTTCCTTTAAGATACCTTAGATTTATTTTAACATCAGTTAAATGAGATTCTCTAGGATCTGATTGAAATCTAGCACACAAATGAACACTGAAAATGAATATCAGGTCTAGAAGCAGTTAAATACAAAATAAAGCCTATCATACCACGATAGAGCTTCTGACAAACCTTTCCACTTACCTCTTCTTTTTCCATAGTGCATGTTGGATACATTGGAGTCTTCACTGGTGTACAATCCATCATGTTGAATGTCTTCAGAAGTTCATTGGTGTACTTACTTTGACGGATGTAAGTAGTCTATGATTTTTGGTCAATTTGAAATCCCAGAAAGAACTTCAATACACCCATCAGACTCATTTCAAACTCTGCTTTCATTAGCTTAGAAAACTCCTCACAAAGAGAGGGATTAGCAGAACCAAAAATAATATTATCAACATAAATTTGAACTACGAGTATATCATTTTTGAATGTTTTATAGAAGAGAGCGGCATCAACCTTGCCTCTAGTGAAGTTATTTTCTAAAATAGAATTACTCAATCTGTCATACCAAGCTCCGAGAGCTTGTTTCATACCATAGAGAGCGATTTTTTAAGTTTAAAAACAAAATATGTTTTCTCAGAATTTTCAAATCCAGGAGGTTGTTTGACATAAACTTCTTTTGAAATGTAACCATTCAGAAACACACTCTTAACATCCATCTGATATAAGATGATGTTATGATATACAAAAAATGAAATTAATAAGCGTATAACTTCTAACTTGGCGACTAGAGAAAAGTTTTATGTATAGTCTATCCCTTCTTGTTGACTATAACCTTGTGCAACCAGTCGTGCCTTGTTTCTGACAACCTCACCCTTCTAGTTGAGTTTGTTTCTGAATACCCATCTAGTTCTAATGACATGAACACCTTTAAGCTTCTGAACAAGATTCCAAACATCATTCTTTGAAAACTAGTTAAGTTCTTCTTCCATCGCCAGAATCCAGTCCTTGTCCAGAAGAGCTTCATCAATAGATGTTGGGTCAAAAAGGGACACCAAACCCATATGGATTTCTTCAGAAGGTTTGAAAACTGATATGGTTATGATAGGATCATCCTTGATAGAGCTTCTGATCAGCTTCGTTCTGCTTCAGATTACTTTAGAGTGATTTACCAGAGATTTTGAACGAGTACTTTCTGGTTCCTCTCATTCTTCAGAAGTTTTCTGTATTCTGATTTTGAAGAGTATAAGTATCTTCTGAACTCTTATTTCTTATCTGAAAACTAGAACCGGTCTTCTCTTCAGATGATCTCCTCATTCTTCTGTTCAGAATTATCCATTTAACTTATGAGACCAATCTTCAGAGACAAATATTCTGGTATTTAATATCAGAGTATCCATCTTCCATCAAGCTTACTTTAAACCAGAGGCTTTCTTTTTAGAGGGTCAATAATTCCTTAGTTTATACATAAACTTCTGAGAAGTTATGTGCTTAAGAAAATTAACTAATATCTCTTAACATCTTCTAGCTTTGTTTCCTCGAACATATGCAGAGCCTATTCAAATACAAGTATCATCAGACTTGGATGTAACACATGATACATTCCGAATGACAATCTTGTTCTTGCGATGCTTAACTAACTTGTTTTAGAGTTAGTCTATCAAGTATTCACATCATATCTTCTTCTAAAATGGATGTCTACTGATTTCTTTGTTCTAAACAATATTAGTGACTTAAGTCCTTTTGGCTTAGAATATATGACTTCTATATTTGCATCTTCTGATTCCAGGATTCATGGATCATGAATTTCTGAGAGGAATATCAGATAACATTCTGAAAAATTACAGTTTGTTCAACTGAGATAGAATATCAAGTTAACAAGACTTAATTGTCTATGTTACTTCAATTAATACTCATATTGCATCATTGATCATATTTCTGATGAGTCAACAAGCTTTCTTTTTCTGAATGTTCTTCCGTTTTCTGTGAAGCTTTTCAAGGAAATAATATTCACACCTGCATTGAATCTTCTAATTTTTTGATTAATTAGACTACATATGTTCTGACTTGGAGAAATCATTTCTTAGAGATTTGAATTTCTCTATTTTTGATTTCTGACTTCTTCTGCAAACTTCATCAGGAAGTTCTTATTCATCAGAGTCATAAATCAACAGTCTTTGTTCTTTACTTAAGAAAATTCCTTAATGAGCTTTTCATGAGAAAATCAAGGATGGATTAGTCCGTTTCTTGAAAACATCTCATATTCACAAAGAGTTACTCTTCAGCAAACAAGTTTTCTTGTTCTCTAATGATTTGATCTTGAGCAACTACGTTGTTCTTCCAATCGTATTTTCTAAGATAAGCATTCAATATATATTATTTCTTATCTGATGAATCTATCTTGTCAGTTGATTCTTCATTCTTCTTCCATCGCTTCAATGAAGAGGATTTTGTCGATGAAAACTTAATACTTCAAGGATCAGTGACTTGCTCAGGGTAAATCGTCCGATTACAATTTAGTACTCAACCATCTTCTGATATGAAACTGAAATTACAATTTGATTGAAATCTCGCCCAAAGTATTTCTTCACACCACATCTGGATCTTTTTATGACACTGTTAGGAGTTTGAATTCATCAATAACAGAACCCGAGCTATGATACCAATTGAAGGTGTGAGGAAAACACAAGAAAAAAGGTTTGGATTGGGTTTTAAACTTTTGAAAATGTTTCTCCTATTATTGTTAATGCACTAAGAGATTATCAGAGTCATAATGATAGATTCTGAGTTGTGATGCAGAAGCATACACAATAAAGAAAGAGTAAATAACACACGTTATATCCTAGTTCACTTGAGCAACTCTCAAGCTAATCTAGTCCACCCTTCCAAGGTGATTTCAGCTTGAACACAACAACTTAATCCACTATAACCAAAGCAATTACAGATGCACGAGCAAATGCTGGTGACTAACCCATAATGAAACGTTCAGAGATCTAACCAAATATGACGTTCATTGACCTAACAGAATCTGATCAAATAAGATCTCCTATTAGAATTTTCACAATGATATCCATCAGTGATCTCGCAAGAGTTTGACATTCATTTGGTCCTATCTGAGACATGACTATCATTGACCCAATTTCAGGCTTTCACAATGACACACAACCATTGTCATCTCAAGTCTTTTGATATTCACTCGATCACTTGAGGAACCCTTAATTCTAAAAAAATTAATATTCTGGAGATTACATAAGTGCTTCTAATTAAGCAGATAACTCCTAATTTTAGGTACAAGATAACACAACAGTTTTTAAGCATGATATGAGCAACAACTCCATGATTTCTTCAGATTCTACTAGGATGCATATAATTGATTGTTTGAATAATATCTTGTAGGTATCTTTATCTTCTATGTTGATCAAGTGAGGATAAACAACTTCTTGCTTCTGATCTTCACTTCATAGAGATGGTGTATTGATTAATGACTTGATTGTTTTCAAACAATATATGATACATCAACTATTATGCTAACTGATTCTTGTTATGTTGATTGATGATATTTTGAGATTCAACAACAATGGTTGTGTGTTGATATCATCATCTACAATTTCGACGATAACGAGATAGTTGTATATGTTCACGACCACATTAGAAGCACATGATCTGTTCCTTTATATAGCCAAATAAAATATAGCTGTTGAAGAGCAACGGGCTATTGAAAAGAGTCGTTACACAATTATGAAGGTAGTATAGCCACACATGTCCTTTTCCACAATTCAAGCCAGTGGAGAGGTAGTGGGATAAAGTTGTTTCATACTTTGTATTGTCATTGTTAACGGTAATTTTATCATATGAACTTCAGAACTTCAGAGTCTTTAGAACCTTGTTCACTCAGAACGTTGTCTTTAGAGTCTTCAGAATCTTGTTCACTCAAAATGTTATCTTCAGATTCTTTAGCACCTGATTCTTTAGAATCTTTATCTTTAGAATCTTTATCTTTAGAATCTTAAGTCTCCAGAACCTTCAGAACTTCGTTCAACAGAACCATCTTCATATTTCTTCAGCACTTGGTCTTCAGAAAATAACATCTTCAGAAGCTTCACTCACTTTAGAAGTAGAACATCAGAATCACGCACAAATATAATCCAAGAGACATTGCAACAACAACATAGAGTCATCTTAGGATTTTTCTGATTGTGATTAGATAAAGAAGCATACTTGCTTCTTCAACATGCTTGCGACTTGTGTTACACATAGTAACTTCGCATATGATCTTTAGCGTACATCTTCATAATGTTTATTTGATCTGATATCTTTAATATACATGATCTTCATAATAACAAACATCAGAACATAAAATAGTTCCTTCACAAATACTGGTTGTTATCATCAAAACCTAGAGATGACTTGCAGAAACAATTCTTGTTCTTACAAAGACAATTTGTCATTTTAAGTGGATAACTCCACTAATAAACAATGATAATAAGGGCATGAACTCATAAATCATTATGAGGAGGGATCTAACTCGGATAAAATCGAAAAGTATGCCAACTAAACCCCCAAAATGACCAGAGCCTCAATTACTTCAAACTACAACCATGGTGATTATGAGACTTACAACGTGCAACAAGGCACAAAAACAACTTGAATGAGTTTGATTCATTTTAATTTTTGAACATTAATGTCAATATACTTAAGTTCACTAACATTTATTAAAATAAGGAAGAAGTAAAACCACTTGACAAAATTCAAGGTTTGAAAATTCAAGGTGAAAGTTTTAAAAAAAGAATCCTTTGAAAAAGGGAGAATATTTTGAAAATTAAAGAAGGGGAAGAGATGAAGAGACTATCCTAAAGCATAAAATAAAAGCTAAGGTAGGAAAGATCTAACCACTTGAAGATACTTCAAAGCATAAGCAACAAAGAATTCCATCCTCTTGAGCAAATTGGCCAAATAAAGGCTAAAATAACAACTCCATGATAATCAAGCAAATCCTAGTACTAAGTCTATAAGTCCACAATCCAAATGAAGAGATCCTCCAATGCATGGGATAATAACCATAGTCCACAATTAAGAGTACAAGTCTTTTAAAGTGTTTAGGCCTTTATTAATAGTTTAGGTCCAAATGGACAACAAAGAATAAAAGCACAAGATAATATGGTCCAAATGGACAAAAAGAAAATGACATAAAAATAAACTTGATAATGGATGATATAAATCATAAGAAATAAATAGAGGAAGGGATCAAGAAGGAAAGTAAAAAGAGACAGGGAGTAAGAAAGAAACATAAACAATATATCAAAATAATGTGGTGAACTTAATCATCCACAAGTATAACAATGCCATAAGCATCAAAACGCAAAACTAATTCGAATATTCTGTCTCGCGTCCTAAACTATAGAGATTGGCCAATGCACTTAAGCCAAGGTTAATGAAGACTTGTTAAAAGATTGATAGAATCAAAGCTTTTATGCAACAAGCTTCATAAATATAGAACTTAATGCAAAAAATCAAATATCATTGGGCTTGTCAATTGTCACCTTGGGCCACAAAAGTTTAGATTCCGATTCGGTAAGGGATAAATGTAGCACAATGTTAAGAAATCACTAAGTTACTTATATAGAAGTCACCCTATAACGAGGCTAGTCAAAATAATATTAGTGCTAATGCATGCTAGATGAATGATATGTAGATCGTCATCTAGAAGCAATACCGCACAAAAAGAAAATAGGTAGCGATCTCGTCTTGATCAAGAATTAAACAAAGGAATTATAAGATCCATAAGACTTTCATGGATCAAAAGAAAAAGATAAATAGATGAAAATAATTCCAAATTGAATAACATTTAAAGATTTTTTCCTCTTCAAGTTCAATCACTCTTAATTGATGGATTAAAGTACAAAATATATCATTGATTCAAAGCACCTAAAATGAATTGAACAATTCATTTTAAAGATATATTTGAACCAAATAATGTTTATCTAACTTCATCAACATCCAAAGTCCATTGAAATTGAAGAGAAATTGGTCTAAAAATAGTCATCCAAGGCTAAAATAAGATGAAAGGGGAAGAAAAAGGAAAAAGAACTAAAACAATCCCAAAAATGGACCAAAAACACCATTCTGGTCCAGAGTAATCGATTACTGTATTAGGGTAATCAAATTACCCTGGCAAAAACAACAACAAAAATCAACATTCCAAAAATTCAGCATTCCTCCAAAATTCAGCATGATCAAGGAATGGATTGTGCACGAAAATTCAATGTAAACAACAACAAATACACCAAATGAAAGACAATTTGCAAGATCCAAAGATCAAACAACAAGGATTATTAAAGGATCACGTTATGGAAGGTAGATCAAGTACAATAATGGTGGAATATGGGTTTACCACTCATAATCTGAAAATAGCTTCAAATTGCTCCAAGATCCAAACAACAAAGCTTTGATCTATTGTAATTGATGAAGAAAAACAAGTTGGATGAAGGTTTAGCTCAAATTTGAACAAGATTCAATGTGAATTCTTGTTAAATTTCAAAAGAAGAAAAGTGAGCTTTAGTGAATTTTGGTGGTTGGGGAGATAATTTGCAAAAGGTTTTTTGACTCTCAAAAGCTTGATGAATGAATGAAATGAAGTATCTATTTATAGAGTTTAGGTTTAGGAATAAGGTAGATTAAAGTTTGGTTTGGAAAATCAAAATTAGGTTTGGAATTCAAATTTGGAGGGAATAGCAAAAGAGTGGTGATTAGTGAAGGTATATGATGGAAATTAATTATGATGATGTATGGGAATTAAAATGAGGTGATCTGGAATATTCCATATGTGATCAAAATGCTGAAAATTGGTGTCAATTGCTTCAAAATTTAAATTTACTGCCATTTTTAAATTTCCATGAGGGTAATCGATTACCCTGATTGAGGTTACCGATCACTCAATGCAAATTTGAAAATAAATTTCCTTTTTGAATGCTATGGTTTCGGCTCGATTCTCTTGCTCGTCAAAGAAGACATGGAAATAAACACATGAACCTTGGAATTCCTTGAATAATAATCACTCCAAACTTGGGAAATCCTTGATCAGATGAATTTTGAATTAATTGCGGACCAACTTTGACTTTTCTCAAATGAAATTCATTCGAGCTGAGGAACTATTTTGGTATTTTTGATTCATGATTCCCCTAAAAAAAGTTAATAAAAAGGGAAAAAATAAATATTTTTGGATTTTGATTAAAGGTTAGTAAATATAAACAATCCACAAAAACAAATAAGAAACACACAAATGCTTGATGATCACTGCAAGGCATAAACCCACAGATGAAAGGGATAAAAGAAATGATGTGTGATCTTGTTTGTGTGCAAGATATAGATGAAGTGCAGAGAATATTAGGGAAAATAATTAGGGTGCTACACAAAGCAAGTCTTATTACTAAAGGATTCTCTGAACATTATGTTATGGATTATGAAGAAACCTTTGCTCCAGTTGTCAAAATGATTACTATTTTCACTCTTATTGCACTTTCGTTGGTTCATCAATGACACATTTCTCAAATGAATGTTAAAAATATTTTTCTAAATGGATATCTTCACGTGGAATTCTATATGGTACCTACTCTAGGTGTTTCTCATAATCTAGGGGAATTGTGTCAGTTGAAAAAGGTTCTTAATGGTATGAAACAAGCTCATCGAGCTTAGTTTGAGAAGTTTACCACTGTTATTACATCTCTTTATTTCTTCTCTAGTGATCATGATTCAACTTTATTTGTCAGAATGACCTCTCATGGTCTTATTTTACTTTTATTATATGTTGATGACATGACAATCACATGTGATGATGTTAATGGGATTATGATATAAAGTTATAATTAGCCAAACAATTTGAGATAAAGGATTTCTGTATTCTTCATTACTTCTTATGGATTGAAATTTCCTACTCTCTCAAAGAATACCTTCTTTCTCAATCTAAGTATATTACCTACATCCTTGAACAAATAGTCATCTTAAATTGATCGTGTAATATATCCCCTCTAACGGTGTTTCTCTACTAGATCCCCCTTTGTATCGCACTTCGGTTGGCAGCCTGGTGTAACTTTCGAATACCAAACCTTATATTGCTTATGTTGTTCATGTTGTTAGTCAGTTTGTTGTCTCTCCCACAACTGTACATTGAGCAACTATTCTTCGCATTCTTTATTATCTTCGAGGAACTAAGTTTCAGAGCCTTTTATTTCCCTCATCATCCTCATTAGAGATACATGCTTATTCCGACGTTGATTAACTTGGTGACTCCAAAGATCGACAATCTACTATAAGTTTTTTGTATCTTTCTTGAATACCCTCTTATTTCTTGGAACAATATATTATATCCCGCTCTTCTGCAGAAGTCGAGTATCGTGCTATGTCATCCACCAATACTGAAATAGTTTGGTTGTATTGGTTACTTTTGGATATGTGTGTCACTCTTTATAAACATACTCCCATGTATTATGATAACAAAAGTTCCATTCAAATTGCTCACATCTCAATATCTCATGAACGTACAATGTACATTGAGGTTGATTGTCACTTCACTCGTCACCAACATAAAATATATAACAATTACTCTACCATTCGTTTCTTACTTTTTACAGATTATTGATTTGCTTACAAAGACACATTCCATTAAACATTTTTGTTTATTTATTGACAATTTCTAAATACTTCCTATTAATGCATCATAAATTTGTGGGAGGAGATACTAGATAATACTATTATTTTATTATTATATAATATTTTATATTAGTAAGGATAATTTAATCTTTTTCTATTGTGTCATTCTAATATATTTATATAATTAGAATGACACAAATATATAGAATAAGAAAAAGATTAAATTATCCTTACTAATATATAATATTATATAAAACTAAAATAATATTTATTAGAATGACACAAATATGTAGAATAAGATTTAATCTTTTTGTAATTCTTATTCTACATATTTGTGTCATTCTAATAAAAATCCTATTTGATGGTTTCCTCCTACGTCTATATGACCCTCTTCTTCCACCTTTATGGTGGGCATCTCTCCCTCTTTTGAGAGGACTTTTCCCTCCATCTACCTTCGTTCTCATGTTCTCACCATAATTGGAGTTGGAAAAGATTGTGGATTCTCACTCCCACATTGCACTTGTCTCATATTAGTTGTAATTCTTGCTGGTTTGACTTTTAATGAAATTGGATTTTACTATATAAAAATGTATGATAAAAATTATAAGAAACCTAAACTTGTGATTGATTGATAATGATAGACTCGTGATATAATAATGTCAATCTCCAATATGTCAGTGTAGGAGTAGATCTGCAAGATTAATACTTGTATATTTAAATCAATTACAAAGTATAATTAGATAAAATTAGTGAAATGAAATTATGAAATCATAAAATATATCTTAAATCACATATGTGTTGATTATATTCGTTAAATAATCACGATTGAGCTTTGTATTGTTGGATTTGATATTGGAATCTCACCCGGATTGGGTTTTTGACCGGTGTTAAACACTATTATACTTAATTACATGTATGAATACATTAATAAAAAAAAAACCTAGTAGTCTATTCAATTGATTAGAAGCAAGCATGAGTGATGCTGATTTTATAGTCAAGAACCTTTGCACATTGTTTAGTGGTGTAAAAGTATACGTACAACCTTTGGTCCTTTCAAACCTTTGGAATCAAAATTAACTGTCCAATGGAAGCAACTAGGAATCAATAAAAAAACACACAAAAAATACGAACAAAGTTCTTTAGAATCCAAATCACAAAGAGGGAATTTCCATTAAGCTAGGGAACCCTTTCATGTTCCAAAACTTTATACCAAAAGAAGAAAAATGGAAGCTATCTAGAAGAGAATTTACGTGGATAAATTAAGAGGGTGCAATAAACAATAGCAGTGGGAAAGTATACTTTGACATGAATAGCACAAACAATGTCACTTGTTAATGTAACTTGTTTAGCCAGACAAAAGCACAATGCAAAACTTGAAGCTATTCTACGTGTCTATCAAAGAGTAGATGATTGTGTGAGGAAAATCGAATTCTTATATATTATAGCTATGAACTAGCTATCAAGAATCAAGATAGTCTTTGTTTTCCACATGCAATGTCTATCATTGGTTGCTCTTGTCTTCTTTATCAACATTAGCTTCAAACCTAACTAATTAATTGATTGATTTTGATATCATATATCACCCCATTTTTCTTTAATCTCTGAGCTTTACTTTGTTAACCTAAATCTTAAGTTATTCTTTGAGATAATTAATCTGTATATATATACTCTCTTTTTTGACTTCACGTTTGTTCCATTACTTTTCTACTTAATTTATGACATGACCTTAGATATAAGTGTTTATTCTTTTGTTAGCTAATTAAGTTAAAATTTCAATTAAGGTTGACACATCTCATTTAAAATCTTTTATATATATATATATATATATATATATATATATATATATATATATATATATATATATATATATATATATATATATATATATATATATATATATATATATGAGATAAATCTGAATTATTGTAATTAATATAATTAAAATTTCTAATAAACATGACAAGTGTAACTTTAAAAAGTGATTAAACTTTAAGTTTTCTCAATATAATCCAATTTATCAAGCATATTCTAAATTATGGTAGCATCCTTAATAATGAACAAGAGGCTTTTTGTTTTGGTTTTGTGCTGCCGTTGATATATTATGAATATTGAAGTGGAATAAATTGGAGATATGGATAGATACTTAAGTATATAAGTTCATTTTATCTAGTTAGTATAATGAACCTAGTCAAATTAATCTTTAAATTTTTTTTTTATAATTATAATTATAATTTAGTGAATACATTATGAATGATTGTTTGTATATAAGTTTATTTTATCCCAGTCATAATGTATTTATAATTTTCTTCAGTTTAATTTGGACTGTTAGATAATGCATTGATAAAATAAATGAGAGATGTCAAAAAAGATAAAATATATTAGAAACCAATTTGAGTATATATATCTATAAGAAATCTTTAAACTATTATAAAATGAATAAAGTCAAACTAATTTTAGATGCTTTTCTTGACGAATTTAATTCCTATACATGTTTTTATACCATCATTGAATCACTGCTATATCGTAAAGAATATTTGATTTTATTCTAAATACTCTTAAGATGATAATACCATCTTTGATTTTAAATACTTTCATGATAATATTATTAAAAATAATTGACATACAGAAAATAATTAACACAATTAACACAATCGCAATATAAAAATTTAATGATTAAATAAGTTTTAGGTTCCTTTAAATATAACAGTTTTTAATTTTAGTCACTCTAATTTTTTTTTTAAAGAATGATCCTTCCAAAATTTTTAATCCATATAATTGATCTTTGACGTTAAATATCACTAATGGATACTGACTTGACATGCCACGTGAAACCTTTTTGATGATTGGGCATACACATGACAATGTCAGTGTGGCGAAAATGATAATGCGGATACCACGTGACAATTTCTTCCATTTTTTATTTTTATATTAATTAAAATTACAGCCAAAGAAAATTGGACGCTAATGCGTCACTAAGATGAACAACATAAACAAACTCAAAATTTGCAGCTAATCCGTAGCTAATTCCAAGCAAATTCCTAGCTAAATGCAAACCCAAAATTTCTCACACAAAAGTTGAATTTTTTTTTCTTGAAATGAATTAAATATGAATTTCTTATATGCATCAATATATTAAAGGGGACAACTTCTTTACCCATCATCAAAAGATGAGTAATGTATATTCAACCAATCATATGATATCATTTAATTTTTCCACATTTATACAAGTTTTATTCATTGACTCATTGAAATTAAGAAATTAGACGGATGTTTCTTTCAAAATAAAACAACTTTTCTTTCTGTGGAATATTGGAACAAACCCTAGTACGAATAACATGTCGTCGAAGTCTGCTCACATGTTATTGTGTTATTGGGCCTTGTGTTATGGATCCAATTGTTTAAGTTAGCTTGTACCCTAAGTTAGCTTGTAATGGGTAATTGTTTAAAAGCCCATTAGGTTAGTATGTTAGTTTTATTATAAATAGCATACTAGTCTCTCATATTTTGAATAAGGGAAAATAAGAAGATAAAACCCTAATTCAAAAGTGAGAGAGGTTAAACCTATTATACTTTGTTTCTAAGGTATCCGTTCAAAATAAATTGGTGCGGTGAGCGTGGAGAAGATGCCTTCAACAAAGTATGAGATTAAAAAGTTCACGAGTGAACGATTTCGGTATGTGGCGCTTGAAGATGAAAGCCCTACTTGTTCAACAGGGTTATTTGGAAGCGTTGAAGGGAGAGACGACCATGAATGTTGCGTTGACGACAGCTGAAAAGACGAACATGATTGAGAAAACACACAACGCAATATTGTTGAGCCATGGTGATAAGGTTCTTCGACAGGTATCAAAGGAAACGACGATGTCAGGGTTATGGTTGAAACTTGAAGGTTTATACATGACCAAATCGTTGGTAAATAGACTCTAACTGAAGCAAGCCTTGTGTAGCACCCCAAATTTGCCCTTTTTGTTTCATATCAATTTTCATATCATAAGCATAACATGTAGCTTGCATACCCTAACATTTGACATAGAAAAATGAGGCATAAACATCCATGTTTAGGAGAATAGGGCATGTGATCAATCATCTGGCAAGTTTTGATTCTCCAAAGTTAAGTCAAGATCCAAGTGACCTTGGTAGAAACTCACAAGGCATTCTCACATCTTATACAAGCTCAATGTCATCCACAAAACCCTAGAAGGAGGAAATACCATCAGAAGATCAAAGGTGCAACAAGCTCCTACACAGATAAACCCTAATTAGGGTTTTGCTTCAGATCAAAGAATTCTCATAGATTTGACCAAATCTCGTGGTCAAAGGCTTCTATGTGAGGTACAAGGCCTATGGGTGAAGTTTGATGCAAAAACGCATTGGAGAAGTCAGGTATTTGATCAGTTACTTGTGCATGAAGAAAAAAAGTCAATTGTGCCAAACAAAAGTCAACTAAAGGATTTTTAGGGTTTTGATCATATTCATCAACTTCATGAAGTCTTATTTGATCAAGTAATAGCTTGGATGAGCTCCATTTTCAAAATTCAAGAGTGCGCACAAGTTGCTAATTTTGGAATTTCACAAGTTATAAGTTTCTATTTTTGGAAATATTTGCCCTAATCTTCAAGCTATTATTTCATGTGCAAAAAAGCTCCAAATGATTTTTTCATGAACATGAAAGTTGTAAATCATGATTTTACCTTTCCAAAAAGTCCTAGAACACCTTCATATCATTTTTAGAACTCAAGATATGGATTTTTGAAGTTTAGGTGCATTTTAGGGTTTTTGAACCACACTTATCAAAATACCATTGGTTCATTATATTATTTTTGTAATGACACACTTCATTTAATTTCTCTACACATTTTTTGATGCCATCACAACCTTTCTTGCGTGATCCATATGTGTGTGGATACTATTGGTTGTTGTTATCATTTTTAATGGAAAGTTTTATAAAGAAAAATGAGAAAACGGTACAAAGAGAGTACAAAAAGTGTGAGTGGGGATCAACACAATGTCACCTATGTAATACACGCCCTCCTTTATTTTGTTTACCATACAATGATCACACTTTTGCCACTTGAAATGCATACTTCATGTACCAAGAGGAAATATTTCCACGTGATTCCCCCATGCACCTCACACTAGTCTCAACCAATCATCTCAGTTGATCTTTCATCACTCTCATCATCAACAAACGACATGCTGCCACCACACAAGGAACACCATAAAACCATGTGCCTCCATGCATGGAATAATTTTCAAAGTCAGTTTGAAAGCTGAAGAATGAAGCTCACACACTCTGCGTTTATGCATAACAAACTTGACACTCCCACCTTCATTTTACACTCAACACGCCTTCACATACATAGGCCAATGCTCACAATTTCAGAAGGGGAGATTCAAATTTTCATCACACATTCCATCACTCCACAAAATCAATCTCTCTCCCTCATTTTTTGCTTAAACTCCATCATTGTAAAGCAAAACTCAGATCTGAATTCCTTTAGTCACTCTCCATTTTCGCATCTGAATCATTCTCAACAACACAATCTAGTCACAACTTCATCCTCTTCCTTTAATCACAAGCTTGAGGATGCTCCATTGAAGAGTTGAGATCAACATCATTTTTGGATTGCTTCCATTTCTCACTCAAAACAAGATCCACAACCTTTATTTAGCTCGAAAGAGATCAAATGAGTCACAAAGAAGCTCTCACATTCTCTGGATTTCTTTCAACTTCAAGAAAAGATCCTTATCAGGTTTGAGTGTTCTTCGCTTATTATCTTCTGTTTGGATCTATTCTCAATCGGTTTAAGTTATTGATGCTTAACATGTGATGTCTGAACTGAATGAAAGCTTATGATGCATGAATTGTTGATTTCCATTTTTGTGATCTGATCTTTGGAGCTTCGAATCTGATTATGGAGTATTTGTGAATTTTATTTGTGGATTTATGCTCTATGTGATGTAAGCTTTCTATTGGTATGCATGTTTTTAATTTTTGGAAATTTGACTAGTGATCTTCATCGGAAGCACATCGGAGAAGGTGATCGGAACTTCTCCGGCCGGCCACTTTCATGAGTTGTGTTTTATTTTCCAGGTTTAATCATGTCCGTTTGATTAAGTCTATCTGATGGCTTTGGTAGCACCAACACATTAATGAGGCATGTGCTGGTCATGTGCTGTTTTGGTGTGTGCGTGTTATGCATTGTTTCTTCATATCATGCTCAGGTTGTTTTTCATACGTTAGATCTGGAGGGATCAAGCAGTTTGAATGTGGAGCGTGTGATGAGCGTACTTGATTTTGTTGACTATGTGTGTGAGCCATCAGATTTGTGGAATTATTGAAATGGATTGTGAGCCTTTGAATTGATATAACTTTTGTTTGGTTGAATGAGTTTTTTGTGACACGCCTTGGGCTTTCTGCTTTTCACACCCTCCTTTGGACCTGCTAACAAATTGAACTGAATTGCTTTGCTTAATACACCTCCTCCACTTTTTTCTCATTTTCCCCCAATTAATTGTTTCATTTTTTATTATTAAAAATATTAAATCACATTCAAAAATCTTGAAAATAATCATGGGACTTCTTTTTGATTTTCTCTAATTTTTCATATTTTTATTTTCTATTTTTATTTATTTTTCAGTGCTGAATTAATTTTGTCATTATTTTCCTCTTATTTTGTTTCTTTCATGAGTAATCTGTCTTGACCATTTTTTATTTTGAGTTTTGTGATAGATATGAAGTTTATTCCTTTTGCTTTGTGTTCTTAACTTGTTGAGTTATGTTATAGAATTTTACCTTGATTTTTAGAGCTTGTTTGAGCATATTTTGACTTGTTGCTTGAAGTAGAAGTAAGTGAAACCCTAAGTGATTTTTGAGCAATTGTTTGATATGGTTTGCTTCTGAATTTTGCCATGAGATCTTGGTATTTTGTTTATGTATGTTTAGAATATCTTTATGCTTAGTTGCTTTATTTTTAAGAATTGTTTGATATTTGTTTGAATTTTGCTCTTAACATGTCTTAGTTTGATGACCAGTGCTTGCTTGTTAGGATAGGAAGGCACTTGTGCCAACTCCTAAGGCTTGTTTTTGTGATTTCTAACATGTTGCTAGACCCCTGGATTTTGTATGGAAGTTTTGCCTTGACTTGTTTGATGTTATGTGATCACTAAGTTTCACTTCAAACTTATTTCTTCCACATCTCAAACTCTTTTTTTCTTCTTTTTTATGCTTTTTATACTTGTTTATGAGATGTGCCTAGGCCATCATTTTTTCAACTTTTTCCATTCCCTTTAGAGAACAACTTAACTTCTTTAAGAGAAGTAAGTTGATCCTCTAGCTCCTTTCTTCTTCTTCTTCTCTTCTTTTCTTCTTTCCTTTTTCTTCATTAGGATAGACTTCAAGCCACACTAATCTAGGTCCATCTTTGCATGATAACATTAGGATTAGTCTTTCCCCTAAGTGGTTTTACCTTTTGAGATTATTTTGGTTTTTCTCTTTCTCATCTTCATACAAAAACTAAAAAAATACTTTAATAAGGGTTGAAGTAGTCTTTGATACATGACCTTATTCCATGGGGAACTTGTACTCACCCCATCTTGGTGGTGGTACAAGCTTGTCTAGCATGATGCACAAGTTCAATCATAAGACTATTTTCACAAAGAAAACCATAAAAAACACTTCTTCATTTAATCCACAAAACACTTAATAACTTCAACAAGTTAGTGAATTCAAACCCTAATCTTTGGAAACAAGTTTGAGGGTCTTCTTCATTCTTGGTGAACTTATTACTCATTCTATCTAGGAATGTGGTAATAAGTACACATTCCCTAGAAAAGGATTTGTATTCATTTCCCTGTGCCACACTTATAAAACTCCTAAAAAACACTGAATAAAGAATAATCGTCTTTCCTTCGGGACTTCTTTTCTCATCACCTTCACTCAACGTAAGAACTTGCTCCTACTTGTCTCTTTGCAAGACGGTAACACACTCGTGCCAGACGAGTCTGCAACACCTGAGCATTGACATAAGCAGTTCAAGCTTCAAAACACAAGCCACTTTCGACCCCTAATTAGGGGAACTACGACGTCTCTGATCCTCAAGTCCAGATGAGGTACGTAGGCAGCGGGGTAGGGCCCGTTCGAGCAGTCTTTTATTTTCCCTACATTTCCCCCCTTTCTTTACTTATACTGATCAAGTTCCTTTTTTATTTTTGCAGCAGATTTCATTCCTTCACCCTTTGAAACAGTTTCTTTGCAAGCGTGGATCCCGTCGGGTACGGCGGACGATCTGGATGCTAATACCTTCGCAGATCGTAACTGACTCCCGAACCCAGTTTATTTGGTTCGCAGGACCTTTGTCCTTCCTTTTCTTTTCTTATGGTTTGTGTAGCATTACCATTCCCGTTCCTTCGAGATAAAAATGCCTGGCTGACGACTCTACCCTTTTCCATGCTACTTTCGCGTTTGTACCAGGATGGAAATCCAGGGAGCGACAGCTGGCGACTCTACTGGAGAATACTTGCCAAAGTATCTCTGGTTATTTTTGAGAGTCTCTCCTAGTGCAATTGCGTGTTTCTGTTTCATTGGGTGTTGATTGTTTACTGTTGTGTGTTTATTTTACTGTTGTTTGTTTACAGTTTTATTTATAGCTTTATTTACAGTTTTCAGTATTTATTTTCATGCATCATATATATTACTGTTGGACTGTCTGGACTGGTTTTCTGTTTGGTGGGACTTGGGAGTTACTTTGATTGGTGAGATGAGATTATCCAAACACCTGGCTTGAGTTCACCTTAGGACTTAGCGTGAGCAATCACTTTGGCCCCATGGTATCTTATCATGGGGGTATTAGTGCGTTCACACCCAGATTCGCGACCGTCTTGGAAGTGTCTTGATATATGGGTTTTCTCTACTTTATTACACGACCTTGATAGTTATGTGTGGCTGGGAACCGATCATTGAGAACCTTGTGGAAACATCCCTCTCCAGTGGTCACAATGGTGTCGTTCCCTGGATTTCCATCCTGGTACAAACGCGAAAGTGGCGCGAAAAGAGGTAGAGTCGCCAGCCAGAAATTTTTATCCCGAAGGAACGAGAATGGTAATGCTGCACAAACCAGAAGAAAAGAAAAGGAAGGAAAAAGGTCCTACGAACCAAAGAAACTGGGTTCGCGAGTCGGTTACGATCTGGGAAGGTATTCGCACCCCAGATCGTCCGCCGTACCCGACGGGATCCACGCTTGCAAAGAAATCTGTTTCAAAGGGTGTAAGAATGAAAGCTGCTGCAAAAAGAAAGGAACTAGACTGGACAAAAAGAAAAGAAAGGGGGAAAATTTAGGGAAAATAAAAGAGTGCTCGAACGGGCCCTACCCCGCTGCCTACGTACCTCATCTGGACAATGAGGATCAGAGTCGCCGTAGTTCCCCTAATTAGGGGTGGAAAAGATTGCTTGTGTCTTAAGGCTTGAACTGCCTATGTCAATGCTCATGTGTTGCAGGCTCGAACGACGAGTGAGTTACCGTCTTGCAAAATGACAAGTAAGAGCAAGTTCGCAGACGGAGCGAAGGAGATGAGAAAAGAAGTCCCGAAGGAGAGACGTTTATTGTTTGTTTATGTTTTTTATGAGTTTTTTTATTGGTGTGGCACAAGAGAATGAAATCGAACTCTTTTCCATGGAATGTGTACTTGTTACTACATTCCAAGATGGAATAATAGAACAAGCACACCAAGTAAGAGAATTTATCCAAGAGTTTTTTCCAAGGGCAAGGGCCTAAGTTCATTGACTTGTTGAATTTATTAAGTGTTTTAGTGATTAAAAATGAAGAAGTATTTTTTAGGATTTTCTTGATGAAGATGACTTCATGATCCGACTTGTGCGTCATGCTAGACAAATGCACTATTCCAAGATGGAATGAATACACATACCCCAAAGAATAAGGCTATTACACAAGAAGTCACTTCTTTCTTTAATAATGTTTTTTAGGTTTTGTTTTTGAGATGAGAAGAGAAAGAGAACCAAAGGAGCAAAAGACAAAAGTCTAATGGGGAAAGACTAAACCTAAAGTTATCATGCAAAAAGTGGTCCTAAGGTTAGTGAGGTTTAAACTCTATCCTAAGAGAAAAGGAGAACCAAAGGAGAAGAAAAGAAGAGGAGAAGCTAGAGAGCAACTTACTCCACTAAAGGAGATAAGTTGCTTCTAGAGGGGAAAGAAAAGAGTTGAATCACATGATGACATAAGGCACATCAAAAACCACAAAGTAGAAAGAAACTTAAAAGAAAAGATGAAGATTTGAAATGTGGATAAACATCCACACTTCTCTTACCATAAGCCCCTGCAATGTTAGCAAAAAAAATCCAGCATATGTTCATCAACACAATCATGGACTTGACATGCTCAAAATTCAAATCAACAAAGATCAAACAAACATGCCAAACTTTGCACATACAAGCATTTACGTGTCGAGAACATGAAGGCATGCATCAACCAGCAAGTAAATCACCCTAAACTAACATATTCAATGATCATACAATGATCCCAGGAAATTAAAACAAGTAAGGGGATCAAACAAGCTCAAAACAGCTCAAATATGGCATTCTGCATCAGTGTTAACCGGTTAACCAAAGTGTTAACCGGTTAACCAGTTCAAACCTGCAGCAAAATACGCAGAAAACAGGTGCGTTAACCGGTTAACCAAAGCGTTAACCGGTTAACACTATAAAAACAACAATAAAAACCTGCAGAAAATCAGCTCAAATCCAGCTTATCCAAATAATTCCACACCAGACCAACAATCAATTAAGCATGAAATAAATGGATCAATTCACATTAATTGACATCATTAAGCTCATGAACATTAGCACATGGATCCGGCTACAAATCAACTAATCAATTCAAGCAACACAAGAAAATACACAAGCACATGGTGGATCTAAAGCACAAGCATGCAAATAAGCTAAAACAGAGCTAGATCTGAATTTAACCAACCTACAAAGCCGAGGTACGCTTTGGTAATTGTTGTTTGAGCTGGAAATGAGAGATTTCGCGGAAAACTTTGAAGATCCATGCAAATTATGAGAGAGTCTTGGTTTGGTTTGGAGGGAAAAAGATTAAATATGGTTTAGGTTTGGGGCCCAAAATTTAGGCTTGGGATCCAAAAAAATGGTTTGGAATTGGCTAAGAAAGTGATTAGGACCTAGCATTGGAATTAGGCTTGGATAAATACTCTAGATCTTTCTCCTTAATTCAAAACGAATAAAAATCAGAAAATGAAAAATTGGAGCCAAAAACACATGCTGAATTTGCTGTTGGAATTCAAAATTCGTAGCCGTTAACCGGTTAATCAAAGCATTAACCGGTTAACGCCAGTGAATTTTGAATTTTTCCTTCATTTGGTGGGAAACCTCAATAATAACCCGGCGCCAACCGTTTTGATCTGATTTTGATCCTCAATCCTTTTTTAGGGATTTGAACATGATGCCAAGCTTGTATAACATTCCTTGTGAGCTTCTTGTCAGGACACCATGCTCTTGATTTTGACTTGTAGTGCTTCAAATTTCCCGGATGGTTGATCATATGCCTTATGCTAGAACACGCAAGTGCTATGCTTCATCTTTCTATGCAAAAATGCTAAGGATATGATATGCTTATGATGATTATGATATGATGATGATGCTAAAGAGAAGAGGGCAAATTTGGGGTGTTACAGCTGCCCCTATTTAAGCAACTGTTAATCTGAAAAGGACGGTAGCACGACTATCGACCGTTCAAGATAAACTGTTGTTGAATACCAAGAAGACCTAAAATTTGCACTTTGCTGGAGAATGCAGGCAATGGGAAATAAACCCAACCAAATGACGCTTTGGCGACTGAAGCGGGGACAAAGTAGACGAGCTCCTTCCAACCTGAATTGTTACTTTGGTTAAGAAAAACCCAGACAGACGAGTCTTCTTCGAGCAAACCCGCTACGCCAGGAAACGGACAAACGAGCCCTCTTCAAGAAAACCTGTTACGCCAGGGACGAGACATACGAGCCCTCTTCAAGAAAACCTGTTATGCCAGGAAATGGACATACGAGCCCTCTTCATACAACCCTGTTACGCCAGGAAATGGACATACGAGCCCTCTTCATACATTTTGCAATATATGACCTGAGACAAACAAATCTCCTTCGGATAAACCTGTTACGCCAGGACCGATGATGAACTTAAGTCTGTGGGATAGACATGCATAATCAGGATAGACGAACCCTCTTCATATATTATCTGTGGATATATGGCCTAAGACAAACGAGTCTTCTTTGAGCAAACCTGTTACGCTAGGTGCAACATTAGGATTGGACGAACCCTCTTCATAAATCTTACGTAGATAAGTGGTCTCTGAGACAGACGAACCTCCTTCGGATAAACCTGTTACGCCAGGACTGGTAACCATTTCGACGTTTAATCCCACCTTCAGGACTTCAAACCTCTTCAATACAGACGAGCATTGGATGATCATCAAGAGAACACATACGAGTGCCATAAGTCAATGATACAAACGAATATCAGACGATGATCTAAGAAATGCAGACGAACGCTTCAGACGATGATACCGACGAATATCCGCCACTGATACAGACGAATACCAGAAAACCGACGAGCATTTGGAGTAGTAATACAGACGAGTACTAGAAATCCAACACAGACGAGCATTTGGAGCAGCAATACAAACGAGTACCAGAAATCCAACACAGACGAGCATTTGGAGTAGTAATACAGACGAGTGGGAATGATGATACAGACGAGTATCCAACAATGCAAACGAGCTTCAAACAAATATCAAACACAGACGAGTGCTGGAGAATGCATACGAGCATCAAACAAATTTAAACACGGACGAGTGTTGGGGATTGCAGACAAGCATCAAACAGATGCCACACACAGACGAGTGCTGAGGATTGCAGACGAGTAACAAGCGGATGTCAAACACAGATGAGTGCTGAAGATTGCAGACGAGCAACAAGCGGATGTCAAACACAGACGAGTGCTGGAGAATGCATACGAGCAACAAATGCCCAGTAAGAAACACAACTCTGCCGGGGAGAATTAAACGAAGAATACTTCACGACCGATCGAGTGCTGGGAATGCAGACGAACATCCAGCAGATATCAAACATCAAACATAGACGAATGTTAGGGGGGGTGCAGACGAGCAACTATCAAACATCAAACACAGACGAGTGCTAGGACGTGAATACGAGCACAAACAGGTATCAAACACAGACGAGTGTTTGGAAATGCGGACGAGCAAAGTGCGACCACAAATGAATTCCAGGGAATGAAAACGAGCATCAACCAAAGTGCCCTGATTGGCAACAACAATCACAACTCTGCAGGGGAGCCAGGTTAAGAGGCTTTGACGATGCTCTGGTTGGGGAGATGAACAACTGTCTGTATCATCACAAAGGCCAAAAATAAATTGGCGACTTCTCTGGGGGAATATTTCAACGATGGGAGTAAATCCCGATCATGAACTCTGCGGGGATAGCCATCTTCAGACTCGGCTGGGGAAAAGGTTTGGTCAAGACCTTAGCTGGGGAGAGAATTCTGAAAATTCTGACTCCGTGGGGAAACCAGGCGCACAGCTACCCGCTGGGGATAATTTCGCTTGTGGAAAGATAATCCGCTTAGGGATGGAAGCTCTTCGATTAGCCTTGGCATTCCGCTGGGGAAATAATCAAGATATCCTGGCAATACTTGGTTGAGGAATGAAATGTGAACAAATGTCTGCGTTACTCTGTCACACCAGCAGAAAATAAATTGGCAGACTCGCTGGTAATATTTCAATGATGGTTGCGTACCAATCATGAAACTCTGTAAGGAAAAAACGATCTTCCGACCCGACTGGGGAAACACCTGGTCAAATCACCTTCGCTAGGGAAAGAGTT
Source organism: Lathyrus aphaca (assembly GCA_963966055.1). Classification (NCBI taxonomy): domain Eukaryota; kingdom Viridiplantae; phylum Streptophyta; class Magnoliopsida; order Fabales; family Fabaceae; genus Lathyrus; species Lathyrus aphaca. Next base: position 553,129,363 of record OZ014520.1, on the reverse strand, counting down.
CTGACCGTTACAACCATATTTGATTGGGTTTGAAACTCTGCTGGGGATACCACCCTACTCTGACTCAGCTGGGGAAGGTTCCATCTGAACCCTACTGGGAATAACCATGTCTTTCTTGTGAAGAACAACCGCATCCTGGGGAAGACATCTCTTTGATTAGGTTTGAAATTTCGCCGGGGATTCCATTTGCTCTAGCTCAGCCGGGGAGCACTCTCTACTTGGGGAAATACCACATCGCCCTGCAAAACCTGTAACAACAGTATACACACATGTGCCCCGGGGACTTGCATGGTATGATCTGTTCATCCATTGTCACCCGACACTCAAAGACAATTTTAATTGTTTCCCTGCAATGTCAATTTTTTAAAGAAAAATCAACATGTTTCATATGCAATACTCTTTTTGCCAAAAATTCAGGACATTTTTGCAAACAAAGTAAACATAACGCAACACAACTTTTGACTGAATACTCATTCATTGAGTGGCCTCTGAATAGGAAAGGTTTTACATCAGGAAGCAACTACCTGGAAAGAGGTAGCTACCATAAAATTGAGAAAAGAAACTATCCTAATGGCAATGTACACGACATTCCGATGAGTTTCCTTCCTGCTACGACCAACATGTCTTCAAGACCTTTCGTTCTTGCCTTTTCTTTCTGAAGAAGATGAGGGGATTGATTCCTACCCTTCTGATATTGCTAGACTGCATGAAACGATGATTTGGTTCAGATTACCCGGATCGCAGTTGTTCGCTCATTCCCTTGTTTTGCGTGGATCGCCCTTTTGGGTTTTCAATCCACCGGGATACCCTTTTTTGCTTGAGCTGTCAAATGTGGCTTTTCAACTCAACGGGTGTACATCTTTTCATTTATTTTCCCTAACTTTTTCCCGAGATTTTTATTCTATTTTTGACTCGCTGGGATGCCCTTTTCTTGCCTGGACTTTAATTCTGTTTTTGTGTACAGCGGTTTTTTTTTTTACGCGAAGTATTTTTTAACTGCGTCCGAGTTAACAGGAGACTGGAAATCTTCTCCATCCATAGTAGTGAGCATCAGTTCCCCACCTGAGAAAACTTTCTTTACTATGAATGGGCCTTCGTAATTTGGGGTCCACTTGCCCCTGTGATATGAACCTGGAGGAATGATCCTCTTGAGTACAAGCTCTCCTACTTGATACTCTCGAGTACGTACTCGTTGGTCGAATTCTCGCTTCATTCTCCTCTGATAAAGCTGACCATGACAGATAGCCGATAATCTTTTTTCCTCAATTAGACACAACTGATTATATTGGGCACGTACCCACTCAACCTCATCAAGCTTCACGTCCATCATCATACACAATGAAGGAATTTCTACCTCAACAGGCAAGACTGCCTCCATGCCATACACAAAGGAGAAAGGAGTTGCCCCGGTCGACGTCCTGACTGACGTTCGGTACCCATGCAGTGCAAATGGTAACATCTCATGCCAATCTTTGTAAGTGAAAACCATCTTCTGCACAATCTTCTTAATATTCTTGTTGGCTGCCTCTACCGCGCCATTCATCTTTGGCCGGTAAGGAGAAGAATTGTGATGTTGAATCCTGAAGTCCCGACACAGTTCTGCCATCATCTTGTTGTTTATATTGGAACCATTATCAGTAATGATTCTCTCGGGCACTCCGTATCTGCAAATGATGTCTCTCTTTAGAAATCTGGCTACCACTTGACGAGTGACATTGGCATAAGATGCTATTTCGACCCATTTGGTAAAATAATCGATCGCGACCAAGATGAAGCGATGACCATTTGAATCAGTAGGCTCTATCTTCCCGATCATGTCAATGCCCCACATAGAAAAAGGCCAAGGAGATGACATGATGTTGAGCAGGTTAGGAGGAACATGCACCTTGTCTGCATATATCTGGCACTTGTGGCACTTACGGGCGTACAAACAGCAGTCTGCATCCATTGTTAGCTAATAGTACCCTGATCTCAACAACTTCTTAGCCATTGCATGCCCTCCTGCATGAGTACCGAAAGATCCCTCGTGGACTTCCTGCATTAACAGGCCTGCTTCGTGTCCATCAACGCATCTGAGCAAGACCATGTCAAAGTTTCTCTTATACAGAACTCCGTCTGCATTCAAGAAGAAGCTAACAACAAGTCGTCTCAAGGTCTTTTTGTCATTGGATGATGCCCTAGCTGGGTATTCTTGTTTTTCCAGGAAAAGCTTAATATCAAAGTACCAAGGTTTCTCATCAGACATTGTGTTTATAGAGAAAGCATAAGTTGGTGCGTCAAGCCTGGAAATATCAATCCTAGGCACATAGTTCCAACACAAGACTTTGATGGACGAAGAAAGAGTATCCAATGCATCGGCAAATTTATTCTCATATCGTGGTATGTATTGAAGCTTAACCATTGTGAAGAACGTCAACAATCTTCTGGCATAATCCCTATAAGGAATTAAGTGTTCTTGATGCATATACCACTTGCCGGTAATCTGGTTGATAACGAGGGCTGAATCTCCGAATATATCGAGGGTCTTAATCCAAAGATTAATGGACTCATCTATTGCCATTATGCACGCCTCGTATTCCGCTTCATTGTTGGTGCAGCCAAAAGTAATTTTGGCAGCGAAGGGAAACTGAACACCTTCAGGAGTGATAAGAACAACACCAACTCCACGTCCGTTGATATTGACTGCCCCATCAAACATCAACTTCCATTGGGATTCAGGGTCTGGCCCCTCCTCCGGAAGTGGTTCCTCGCAATCTTTTTCCTTGAGGTACATGATGTCCTCACCAGGGAAATCAAACTTCATCGGCTGATAGTCGTCTTCAAGCGGTTGCTGTGCAAGATAATCTGACAATACACTTCCTTTGATGGCTTTCTGGGAAATATACTGTATGTCATACTATATTAAGATCATTTTCCACCTTGCAACCCTTCCGGTTAATGCTGGTTTCTCGAAAATATATTTGATAGGGTCCATTTTTGAGATTAGCAATATGGTATGGGTCAACATGTACTGTCTCATTCGGCGAGCAGCCCACGCCAAATCGCAACAAGTTTTCTCGAGCAGTGAGTAACGGGATTCACAGTCGGTAAACGTTTTGCTAAGGTAGTAAATAGCATGCTCTTTTCGACCAGACTCGTCATGTTGGCCTAGCACACACCCCATCGACCCTTCTAACACAGTCAAGTACATGATAAGTGGCCATCCTGGAACTAGAGGCATTAGGATCGGAGGCTCCTGCAAGTATTCTTTTATCTTTTCGAAGGCTCTTTGACAGTCCTCATTCCACCTGACCGTTTGTTCTTTTCTTAACAATTTGAATATCGGCTCACACGTGGCAGTTAGATGAGATATAAACCGTGAAATGTAGTTCAATCACCCTAAAAACCCGCACACTTCTTTTTCTGTTTTCGGTGCAGGCATATCTTGTATTGCTTTTACTTTTGCAGGATCTACCTCGATCCCCCTTTGGCTAACAATGAAACCCATCAACTTACCATACCGCACTCCGAAAGTGCACTTGTTTGGATTCAACCTTAATCTGTACTTTATCAACCTGTCAAACAACTTTTTGAGATTGACCAGATGCTCTTCTTCATCTCGGGACTTGGCAATCATATCGTCCACATAACATTCAATTTCTTTGTGTATCATATCGTGGAACAAAGTTACCATAGCCCGTTGATACGTTTCCCCAACATTTTTCAATCCAAAGGGCATAACCTTATAACAGAATGTACCCCACGGGGTAATGAACATCGTCTTCTCCATGTCTTCCGGTGCCATCTTAATTTGATTGTACCCGGAGAAGCCATCCATGAAAGAAAATACCGAGAACTGAGCGGTGTTATCTACCAGCACATCAATGTGAGGTAATGGAAAGTCATCCTTTGGACTTGCTCTGTTTAGATCCCGATAATCGACGCACATCCGGACCTTGCCATCCTTCTTTGGTACAGGCACAATGTTAGCTACCTAAGGTGGGTAACTAGTTACAGCAAGGAATCCGGCATCCCACTACTTTTGAACTTCCTCCTTGATCTTCATAACCATATCAGGGCTAGTTCTTCTCAGCTTTTGCTTTACCGGAGGATAGTCTTCTTTTAGTGGTAGCTTGTGTACAACAATGTCAGTATCCAACCCTGGCATATCTTGATACGACCAGGCGAATATATCCACATATTCACGTAGCATACCAATCAACTCCTTCTTTACCTCGGCCTGCAGACTGGCCCCAATCTTTATCTCTTTCCTTACATCCTCAGACCCAATGTTGATGATCTCTATTTCTTCCTGATGAGGCTGAATGACTCTTTCCTCCTGTTTCAACAATCTAGCCAATTCTTCCGGGAGTTCACAGTCTTCCTCAACCCCTTCATCAGCTTGGCAGATAGGACTATTGAAGTCATGCATAGTCATAGCAGGAACGTTATCACAGGAATCCGAATGATCAACACTGCACAAATGATGTGCTTATTTCAGAATATTTTTTTTCAAAGGAGACGCAAACACACAAAAACACTGGAACGAAAAACATTGCCATTTTATTTGTTTTTTGTGAAAAATTTTAAAACGAAAGAAAGAGAACACAATTTGCTTGAAAAATGTCCTTTATTTCATGGAAAAAGTAAATGCATTAAAACATGGTGGCCATACATATGGATCCATGCACCTTGGGCAGAGTGCATGATTTGACATGCAGTATGATAAAATGGAAACAAAGAAAATTACTTTGACTGCCAAGTAACTTGGACAAAATTTTCGACAGACCAGTTCCGGAGCTCCTCCCCAAGTACGCATGGGTGAATCTAGTTATCCAGGTCGCAGTCACTATCCCTCTGTCCATCTGTAGCACAAATGACGTTGTGGTCGAGCATTCCAGCGACTGTGAATGCTATGGGCCTACTGCCATGAGACCAGCTGGACTGACCAGGTTGATATTCGAGACCGAACTTGTCATCTTTATTTTCCATTTCTAGTGGCTTGCCCCAGCCCTGGGCATTTCCGGATTGGACTACTTCCTTAGCTTGCTTGTAGGAGTATATAGGAGTCCCTTCCTTTTCATTGCTCTGAACCGCAGCAACCGGAGACAAAGTACTAACATTAACCGTCTCAAAAGCTTGGCAAAGTGTCTCATGGATCTCCCCATCCATTTCCACATACTTGAAGGTCGACAGATGGCTTACGAAAATATCCTTTTCACCGCATACAGTAACAACTTGGCCGTCTACCATATGCTTCAACTTCTGATGCAACGTGGATGTCACTGCGCCATCAGCATGAATCCAAGTACGTCCCAGCAAACAACTATAAGTGGGTTGAATATCCATAACATAGAACATGCTCTTGAATACCTGAGACCCAATCTTCACTGGTAGCTCCACCTCCCTGAACACAGATCTCCGTGACTCGTCAAACGCCTTCTGGAGAACAATCAATGGCAATCTGTTTCTTACCTTCTTTTATCCTCATCTTCCTTTCAACCAAATCAGCTTGTTTTAACGGAGATTGACTGACAATTAGATCCCTGACTCTATTACTTTGAAGTTTGTGGACAAAGGTTCTTAGATCTTCTTGCCCCTGAGCTAAACTTTGAATAAGAGCCACCTGGTCATTCATCTGGGTCCTCATTCCTGTCATCTCAGCTTGTAGTTGTTTCAGCTGATCATCCTTGTTGTCCTCAGGATTCTTCTTCTTAGCCAGCAGTGTCTTCAATTCATCCTGCCCCTTGGACAAGTTCAGGATCAGCTCTTGGAACTGTGCATTTTGTGCCTGGAGATCCTTAACTGTTTGTTCAAGAGCCATTGCTGAAATAAACAGCGAGAAGATAAGAAACCTGTGTACAATAAACCTGTGATGCAGTAATATGATATGTGAATGCGTATGCAATGTTTTCAAGGACCGCAGGACTTAAATTTGCTTAAGAAGGTAAACTTTTATTAGTAATAAATTTGTTTTGCCTCTTGGGCTTACAGAAAATGAAATGTAATAAATACAAGAGATGGGGTTTTAAGTCTCCCATGGACGTTTCCTCTTTGTGTTGAGGTATGAATTGAGATTCCGTTCCTCGTGAAGTTGCTTTGTTAGTTCCAGGATTCTTTCTTGGCTTGCTTTGTAATGAGCCTCGAAAGTATCCCTTTGCTCCTTCAACTGGATCCAGGACCTCTGTAAATCTTCCATGTCAGTAGGCATGTCTGGGTGAAGGATGGTATAAGAAGTATCTCCTTCAGTAACAGGTTCCATGGTAACTGGCAGGATAGCAGGATATGGCATCATGAAAGTCTGAGCACGAAATCGCACCCATCTGAGATAAGCCTCCATATGAATAGTGTACTTAGGCTCCAGAGTCTTGCTGTCAACCTTGTTCACTTTTCCCCATGCTCGTATGAATCTCTGACGGTAACCTTGAAGATCGTTGTTGTAGTCAAACACAATACCCTGAATCAACATGTCATGTGGACCATCACTCCGAGCGTAACCAAACTGTCGTAAAGCTAGAGAAGGGATGTAGGTAATGCCTCCTCTTATGCCTAGAAGTGGCACAGTAGGAAACTCCCCACAACGGTCAATGATAGTAACATTCTCCATAGATCTGGAGCACCAATGAATATCTGAATGCGAGAGTGACATGATTCTCTTGGACCACCTGAACCCTTGTTAATTCTTCATTACTGAGCGAGGAAGGTGAGAAATAAACCACCTAGATAGCAAAGGTATGCAACACATCAGAGTTCCTCGTGCCTTTGTAGTACGAGTATGAAGAGAATGCAGGATATCCCCAAGTAATGTAGGCACTGGATTATGACTCAGAAATATGTTGATGGCATGAACATCTATGAACTGATCAGGATTGGGGAACAATACTAAGCCATAAATCAGCAAGGCTAAGATCTCCTCAAAAGCATCATAGCTCATAGCTTACAAGAACACTTGAGCCTTTTCTATCAGCACCTTAGCAAGAATACCCTTAACTCCGCTTCTTGTTTCTAGAACAATGTCTGACTTCTTCAGATGTAGAGCTGCAGCAATAACCTCTGGTTTAAGCTCTTTTTCCAAGCCTGTGAAGGGTCTTTGATCAAGAACAGGTATACCCAGAAGTTTAGAGAACTCTTCCATTGTAGGAACCAGCTGATAGTTGGGGAATGTGAAACAGTGATGTTTAGGATCAAAGAACTGAAATAGGACACTCATCATGTCTTCATTGAACCCTGAAGTGACTAGATCCAGTAGGTGACCATGCCTCTTGATGAATTGGGAGTTTTCAGAAACTTGAGAGACCAATTCTTTAAGCTTAGCAGGTATGCCTACAAAGTTGATCCTGATAGTGTTTCTACGAGCAGAAGCCATGACCTGCAACAAAGAACAAAGATAACTCCTTTGGTCCTTGAAATGGTTAGTGAAAATGCTATGTTTATGATGCATGATGATGTTATGATGTTATGCTCAATCACAAACATGTGGCACACACAAACAAGTCACACAATAGCCCTTAGGTTTAGAGGCTTGCATGAGGTTTAAAGGTAAATACCCTCCCCTGAAGTTAGATGGTTCATCCTGTCCTACAAAAGTAACCATGTTCTAAGGGATCTCAATATCATTGATCCTTCACAAGGGTGGTTGTTCAGTAGGCAACTTACTTGCCAACCAAAACCCTCCAAGTTTAGAATCTCAATGAGCGTAGTATCGAGTATCAACCAACTTCAGTCTTCACCAAAGCCGGTTATCTCACTACTTTCTAAAGGCTAAGATGGGATAGCTAGGGTTCTAAAAGTTAGTTTGTGTATTGACAACATATGGCAGCCTCATATTATCCTCAACTTGACTTAAGGAACATAAGCACCAACCAAGAAGTCACACTAACTATGGCCACCAGATCAACCATATCGGTATACGCCGTACAGTTTCCTTGGTCTATTGCCATTTACCTAAGGTACACTAGATCCGGGTTAGGATCTTTCACACATAAGAGCACCCAACAGATAAGTATAAAGCAAACAAGGCAAACAATTTTAAAGTGATCTAATTCCTAAGGGTACCCCTCTTTAAATTAAATCCCCAGCAGAGTCGCCAGTTCTGTAACACGGTGGGAGAACTGACTTTAGTTATGTTGCGGATAGCAAGAGTCGCCACCGACTTTTATTTTATCCAAAGGAAAGGCATAAAAGAACAGGAAAGACCTTTTTAAAAGATTTTTGGGTCCGGGGGGTAGGTTATGTAAAGGGAAGGTGTTAGCACCCTTTACATCCATGGTTATCCATGGGCTCTTAGTTACTTAGCTCACTTTAAAATGTTTTTGAAATGTGAAGTGTGTGAATAAAAATTTTCTTAAGAGTTTCATAATGATCCATGTACGGATGCGTAAAAAACCTTTGTTTTGAAAATTTGTTTGAAGTGTTTGAATTTGTTTTGAAGAGTGAGCAAGTATCTAAGAGGAACCTACCCTAAGTTTAAGTCTTTTCAGTTCTTGAATCCTTTAAGTGGTAAGACTATCCCTATTATTAAGGAATAGGTAGTCATTACCTTGGATGTGTGGGACAAGTAAAGGGACATCTGTTTATTTAGGCAACTGTGAGGTGTATTTAGCAATTCGAAGGGACTTATCATCTTTATTCGAAAGGGACAAGATCATTACGAAGGCAACATTCGAAAGGGACTTGATCTTTTATCTGTTAAGGGACTAGATGATGTGAATTGGAGGGACTTTGCTTTATACACCCTACTTGACCTTTTTGTAATAGGCAACATGAGAGGTATCCTTATGGAAGTGAGATGGCGATCAAAGATCGACTTACGTGTGTGAGTGTACAATTTTAATATTTATCTTTAAATTTGTGATCTAAATTGAATTTTTAAATACAAACATGTTTTTGCACTCCCTATTTACTAACCATAGCATAAAATATGAACAATAGACATTATTACTAAATATTACACCAAGGAACAATTACATAATAATAATAAAAGCAAATTAAATAAATAAACAAAATATTAAATAATAATAATAATTGGGTTAGTGAAATAATAATAATAATAATAAATCACAATGGGGTTAGTAATAATAAATATAAAAATAAACATAATTAGTAATATAAGCAAAAAAAAAATATATTAAAAGATTAATGAATAATTATTTTTTAAGATTTAGAATAAAATATAAACAATTATATTAATTATTATGAAATTTTAAGTTATATAAAAATTAAATTAATCTTAAACATATTATGAAAATAAAATTATAATTACAAAAATTAAATTAGCAATTTTTAACTATTTTTAAACATATAATAAAAATTATTTACATACTAAATTAAATTATAAACAATTTATAGAATATGATTAATTATAATAGAATAGTCATGTTATATTTACAAAATTAAAATTTTAATTATTTTAGGCATATTTATATACAAGAATTATGTTAAATAATTATAAATAAGTTATAGAAATATGTACATGGTTAAGGTTCATAAATAATAAATTAAAAAATTATAATAAAATTAAATTTTTAGGTTAAAGAAAATTAGGGTTTGTGAAAATTAGGTTTTAAAAAAATATTTAGGGTTTATATGTATATTTTAGAATAACAAACTAGAATTAACTATCTAATATAAATTAATTTACACAAAAATTAATAACAATATACAATAATATAAATCTTGAATAACTTTTACTAATAAGGTTTTATATTTTTTTTAAAAAAAAAGGAATTTTGATTATAGAGAAGAAAATAATACAAAGATTTTATTTTTATCATTTTTTTAATTTATTCTAATTATAATAATATAAGCTAATTAAAAACAAGAAACAAAAAGGATGAAAAAAACTTACCTGGGCTGGGATTCGAACCCAGCCCCTGGACAATACACACTCCAAGACCAGCAACCCTTCCACTAGGCCAGCGCGCGTCTGGTGCTAACAAACCATCGTCCAATGTTTTTGTGCGTATCCTGAAAAACAAAATAAAACAACAAAGCAGAAAAAAGGGCCTGGAGGGATCGAACCCAGGACCTTGAGTATCACACATGCGCGTATCAACCAACTGAGCCAGCAACCAATTCTGATAAAATATCAACAACATAAGATAAAATATTATAATGAATTTTAAACATAAAATTTGGCGCGCTGACTTCATCTTCTTCCTTGGATTTTCGTAGGTTTTCCTGCGAAATCTGCTGGAAAATTTCCTGCGATTTTTCTTGCACTCCTGAACCTGCGAATTCCATACTTCACCAAACAAGCACGATTTCATCAAATTAACTACATAAACATGATCCAAACAGTTCATTGAGTTGATTTATGGTCTCAAAATTCATTTATAGTTATTAGATTATGAAACCCTAATTCAAGAGGTATGAACCCTAAAATGGTGTTTCACGAATTGGCCATCAAAGCATCAATCTAATTGCCCAGAATTCATCACTGCATTCATCTAAACACAAATCAATAGTCAAACTTGATTAATATCATGTAAAAATGCAAGAACAGAAAAAATCGAATAAGGAAAAGAAACCATTCGGATTTCTCAATATGTCATGTTATAGTGCAATGTAATGAATGGTTTCGATTCAGGGATGTCCAGGGAAGCTTGTGATGTTCTCAAAATACCTTGAAACTTCCTCTAAGGTAGAAACCGAAAATTCACTTTTTGAAGGATTTTTGAAGTTTGAAACTTACTCTTTGAGGCTGTGAAATTCGTCTCTAGAGCTTGGTCTTATGTTGTATATATACCACACACTAAAATTAGGTCAAGAATTTAAACAAACTTATGAATTTTTGGACTTTTTGAGATTGAAAAAGATTGATCATTAAAACTTGATTTTCCTTGATCTAGCATTGCCATATTGGTGTGATCTCCATTATTTTTGTATCAATCAAGCTTAAATGTTTTTTAAGACCTTCTAGAAACCAAATCCTTTTCAAATATATGATTTTTATATTTTATTTCAATTTAATATGTATTTTAATGAATAAAATTCAAATAAATATGAAATAAAAATAAAAAAATCAGAAAATGAGTGGGTTGGGTCGTGCTTGATGAGTTTGTAAAGTTTGGATGGTAATTTGGTGGGCTCATTTAGCAAAAATTGGTTTTAAGGCCTTATTTGCTTCATAAATTCCCCAAATATTTCCCAACTTTACAAGGGCACAAATCCTTCAATTTTAATTCTATGAAGGTGTTATTGGACATTTTGGAAAGCTTAGAGAGTCCTCTAACCAACCCCATTGGTTTCATGTCCATATCATTTACCATTCTCAAGTTATGCCCTTTTGAAGTTGTTGACTTTTTGTTGACTTTTAAAAGGACCTATAATGTCTTAGCTCATACCTTCCAAATGAAGCATTTTTGGGCTTGACTTGTGAGACACAAAGTTGTATAGAATTCAATTTCCTTCAAAATGAGCTTTGGATGGAAAATTGGTGATGAAGCATGTGAAAGTTATGGCTGGTCAAAGTTCAGTTGACTTTTCTTGAAGAAACCCTAATTTAGAAACCTTTGATTCTTGATGTTCTGAAATCTCCTTGATGAATCATGATCAACCCTTGATCAAATGATGAATTTTACTTCATATACTTGATGTTGGCAAAAAATCATGAAGTTTGACTTTGGTTTGACCACAGTTGACCTCAGTTTGACTTTTTAACTGCTTTGATTGATTTTGACTTATCTGATTATCTGACTGAGCAAACCTTTGAGAAAAGTCTTGAAACTTGTCATGGGGATTCTTAGACACATATAAGATGTTATGAAGCTCATTTGAAGTCTTGGAAGTCCATTTATCCTGATTAAAGTCAAAACCCTAGTTTTGGATGCACTGCTTAGGAGAATGCCTTGTCTGAGGGAATTGTCAAACTTCTGACCAATTGTGAACTTTGTGAACCATCATAAGATGTCTTGTGAACCTTGTGATCCTCATGGGAGGTCTTGTGAGTCTTGTGAACCTTGTGAGCCTCATAAAGTGTCTTGTAAACTTCATAAACCTCATGAAAGGTCTTGTGAACCTTGTGAACCTCATAAAGTGTCTTGTAAACTTCATGAACCTCATGAAAGGTCTTGTGAACCTTGTGAACCTTCTTAGCACACAAAGTCTTGTATTGTGAGGGCAAATTTTGGGGTGCAACAGCTGCCCCTGTTCAATTTTCTGAAACCTGAGGGGTTAGATTGGTATATGTGCCAGTCGTAACTTGGAAGGTTGAAGGGGATTGAACACAAAAGCCCAAAAATTTGCACTCACCGGTGCGTAGAGTGATACTGATGACTAGTTGAATATGCTTGAGTGGGCTTAAAGATGCCACTTGGAGAAACATTCTTCAGATACAATTTCTTGGAGGATAAAACAGTCCAAAATATGAAGATATAATGATAGATTTCAGGAAGATAAACAACGTCCTGAGGTAATGATATTCTTTCAGGAAGATAAACAACGTCCCGAGGTAGTGGTATGCTTTCAGAAGGATAAACAACGTTCTGAGGTAATGATATGCTTTCAGGAAGATAAACAACGTCCCGAGGTAGTAGTATTCTTTCAGAAGGATAAACAACATTCTGAGGTATAAGTATAACTTTTGGGAGGATAAACAACGGCCCAATAGTCATGATATGCTTTCAGGAAGATAAACAACGTCCCGAGGAAATGATATGCTTTCAGAAGGATAAACAACGTTCTGAGGAATGTTATGCTTTCAGGAAAATAAACAACGTCCTGAGGAAATGATGTAACCTTTGGGAAGATAAACAACGGCCCAAGGTCAAGATATGCTTTCAGGAGGATAAACAACGTCCTGAGGTATGAGTATAACTTTTGGGAAGATAAAAAACGGCCCAATAGTCATGATATGCTTTCAGGAGGATAAACAATGTCCTGAGGTAGTAGTGATAGCTTTCAGGAAGATAAACAACGTCCCGAGGAAATAATATGTCTTCAGAAGGATAAACAATGTTCTGAGGAAATGATATGCTTTCAGGAGGATAAACAACGTCCTGAGGTGATAGTATGCTTTCAGAAGGATAAACAACATTCTGAGGTGATGATATGCTTTCAGGAGGATAAACAACGTCCTGAGGTGATAGTATGCTTTCAGAAGGATAAACAACATTCTGAGGTGATAGTGATGTAACCTTTGGGAAGATAAACAACGGCCCAATAGTTACAATTTGTTGATGAAATTTGTCTGCTGGAGAATTAACCTGAAAACAAGGTAGCATTCTGTATGATAATATTAGTTCATGCATTATGTATGCATGTATAATATGATGCACCTAAGTAATATATTATGTATCTATGTATATGTATGTTATGATGTAAATGATGTATGTATGTATCATGCAGCCTGGAGCGTCTGGATATCTTCTGCTGGCCAGGGGAAATAAATCCCGATTCATTGCTGGAGAATATGAGGAACTCGTTCCCGTCCTGTCAGATAATATAGTATATATAACCTCCCGTCTTCGTTTGATAGTAGGGTATACATAACCTCCTGTCTTCGTTCGTCGTACTCCTATTGGAAAAATAAATTCCCGAATATCCGTATGAGGATAAAAGAGATGGATATAAATTCCAGGGGATATGTGACTTGAAGCACTTATGAAGATGGATTTGCCCTACTGGGGAACTTGTAGTTGTCTTGTAAGGATGAACCGGCGAAGCTTCGTTGAGTTCTTTCCCTCGTTCGTCCTTAGTAAATACTATTACTGCATTTTCATACATTTCTGGTAAACATCAATCATATTCAAAAGCATACATACATTCAAACACAACCAATGGACGTTTCGTTTATAGGATAAAAGTAAATCTGGATTCAGAGGGAAAAGTAAAGCTGAACTTGAAAACAAAATCGTTTCAATTTCGAGAGTGTAAAACCAATTGGATTTAGAGCTCCTGAGATTCTTAACTTTCCTGAATACCTTCCCAGAAATCCTATAGCTGGATCTGAAGACATGATACTGACACCATCTGATACTACTGGCGTAGACAATTAATTTCCACCATGGCTCCTGCTGAGAATCTAATATCAAGGTAATACAATGAGAGAAATGGTGTCTTCAAATTGTGATGGACCATATACGCTCTGGATACTAGATTTGAAAAGAAAGCATTGCCCCTTGGTTGAGGATTAATTGTTGACTCTGGACCTGATTGCCTCGAATGAATTGAACAGTAAGTTGGTATGCCCCTTGATTGGGAAACGGTGACTATGCCCCTGGTATTATGAACTCTGTAATGTTACCCTTGGTAATTTAGATAGATGAGGAGATCTGCCCCTGGCTATTTAAGCACTGTTGAATCTGGACCTGATTGCCCCGAATGAATTGAACAGTAACTTGGTATGCCCTTTGACTGGGAAACAGTGACTATGCCCCTGGCATTATGAACTTTGTAATGTTACCCTTGGTAATTTAGATAGATGAGGAGATCTGCCCCTAGATACTTAAACATAACTGAATCATGTCCTGATTGCCCCACATGAGTTAGGCAGTATCATGGCCTGCCCCCTTGATTGGGAGATAATGACTATGCCCCTTTGTATACATGGACTTTGATCCAGGAAGCAACTTTGTTCATCGGAAGGACTTTGGTTCATTGAACATTCATCCTGTAAGTTTCTCCATTTGTCAAACACTCAGGTATATGCAAACAAATGTATTAAAAAATGCAATGCTTATGTCTGTCTTGAAGTTTTTTTTTTTGAAAAAGAATTATTTTAAATTTTTTATTTTTTTTTTAAGAAAACTGTGATATTAACTCAAGTTATATAATAAGCCCTAAAGGAGTCAGGATACCTTTTTGTAACAGTACGCTTTCAAACTAACCATGCTTCAGTTAGGACTTTTAAAGGGTTATAACGTGGCCTGGTTCATGGTTTAAGAAACAAAGGATAAAGGCTCAAATTTATTTGTACCCAACCCATTCTTCATGATGTTCTTCAGTCCTATACTCAGTTAACTTATGCATTGAGGCTCAAATGAGTTTGGAATTGTAGCACTGACATTTGTGATGGTTCAGGAATCAAATATTTATTTGAATACTCAGTCATCTTTCTCTGTTGAGGATTCATAGTGACCTCTTTTTTTCTTTTCTTTTGACTTTATTATCCCTTCTTTTTGCCTGAACTGCTTATTTCAAGGTTACAGTCAGCGGGATGTCTTAATGTTTTACTAAGTCTCCTTCATAGGTTTTGACTTAGTGAGCTTTTCTTTTGCTGGATATTGACTGTCAGGTTTAATGATTACAGAGAACCATCATTAGTTGTATACAACATAGATAATTGGCATATTTGAGTTAACTGAGTAACTACCCTGTCCCAGGTTATGAATAAGGGTCTTAATTTGTGCGAGAATAAAAACTCCTACTTCATAGGCTCAAAAGGGTTGACTAGGGATTAACTTCCTTATATCTCCACTGTTTAGGAATTGAAACAATGCCTGTACATCGTCAGCATAGTCTGTTCAAAAGCATACTGCCTAATATTATGGTATTGTTTTCGTCATCCTCCCTCTACAGGCTTATAGCTTTATCAGGAGTTAAACATCACAAAATAGAAATATGAAACATAGTGAAACGAATGGATTAATTCAAGACAAACATATGCAATGCATTAATGAAGACAAAAGTTTAACATAATAGTAAGTGTTTAAACAAAATAAAAGAAATTACAAATGAAAATTCAAATGTTGTCCCATCCAGTTGGCTGAATGTCTTCAATTGCAATCTGTGAACTTTCAGGAGCAATATATTTCACCATGAAATCAAATTTTCCACTTGGATGTCCCAAGGTGCCCCATATCTCAACAGGAATAGGTAGGCTTTCTTTCTTGCTACTTTGGGCAACTTGTCTTGCAGCTTCGATGTTTGATGGATGATAATAGAACTCAATTTGACCTTCTGGCATAACCTCTAGGATTCCTTCGTCAATTAGATCTTGAATCTTCTTCTTCAATGTCCAACAACTATTAGTATCATGTCCAGGACAGTTGGAGTGATACCCACACCTTGCCTTGGGATTATAGCGAGGAGAGGAAGTTTTAGGATTTTGAGGAGGATTTTTCAAGGAAATTAGTTTCATCTCCAACAAGCATTGCAGAACTTGTGACATTGGAGTGCTGAATTTGATAAACTGCCTTCTATATTTCTTGTGTTGAGGTAGATTAACCTTATCAGGTCTTTCTTCTTCAACTGGAGAACAATCAATGGCAATCTGTTTCTTACCTTCTTTTATCCTCATCTTCCTTTCAACCAAATCAGCTTGTTTTAACGGAGATTGACTGACAATTAGATCCCTGACTCTATTACTTTGAAGTTTGTGGACAAAGGTTCTTAGATCTTCTTGCCCCTGAGCTAAACTTTGAATAAGAGCCACCTGGTCATTCATCTGGGTCCTCATTCCTGTCATCTCAGCTTGTAGTTGTTTCAGCTGATCATCCTTGTTGTCCTCAGGATTCTTCTTCTTAGCCAGCAGTGTCTTCAATTCATCCTGCCCCTTGGACAAGTTCAGGATCAGCTCTTGGAACTGTGCATTTTGTGCCTGGAGATCCTTAACTGTTTGTTCAAGAGCCATTGCTGAAATAAACAGCGAGAAGATAAGAAACCTGTGTACAATAAACCTGTGATGCAGTAATATGATATGTGAATGCGTATGCAATGTTTTCAAGGACCGCATGACTTAAATTTGCTTAAGAAGGTAAACTTTTATTAGTAATAAATTTGTTTTGCCTCTTGGGCTTACAGAAAATGAAATGTAATAAATACAAGAGATGGGGTTTTAAGTCTCCCATGGACGTTTCCTCTTTGTGTTGAGGTATGAATTGAGATTCCGTTCCTCGTGAAGTTGCTTTGTTAGTTCCAGGATTCTTTCTTGGCTTGCTTTGTAATGAGCCTCGAAAGTATCCCTTTGCTCCTTCAACTGGATCCAGGACCTCTGTAAATCTTCCATGTCAGTAGGCATGTCTGGGTGAAGGATGGTATAAGAAGTATCTCCTTCAGCAACAGGTTCCATGGTAACTGGCAGGATAGCAGGATATGGCATCATGAGAGTCTGAGCACGAAATCGCACCCATCTGAGATAAGCCTCCATATGAATAGTGTACTTAGGCTCCAGAGTCTTGCTGTCAACCTTGTTCACTTTTCCCCATGCTCGTATGAATCTCTGACGGTAACCTTGAAGATCGTTGTCGTAGTCAAACACAATACCCTGAATCAACATGTCATGTGGACCATCACTCCGAGCGTAACCAAACTATCGTAAAGCTAGAGAAGGGTTGTAGGTAATGCCTCCTCTTATGCCTAGAAGTGGCACAGTAGGAAACTCCCCACAACGGTCAATGATAGTAACATTCTCCATAGATCTGGAGCACCAATGAATATCTGAATGCGAGAGTGACATGATTCTCTTGGACCACCTGAACCCTTGCTAATTCTTCATTACTGAGCGAGGAAGGTGAGAAATAAACCACCTAGATAGCAAAGGTATGCAACACATCAGAGTTCCTCGTGCCTTTGTAGTACGAGTATGAAGAGAATGCAGGATATCCCCAAGTAATGTAGGCACTGGATTATGACTCAGAAATATGTTGATGGCATGAACATCTATGAACTGATCAGGATTGGGGAACAATACTAAGCCATAAATCAGCAAGGCTAAGATCTCCTCAAAAGCATCATAGCTCATAGCTTACAAGAACACTTGAGCCTTTTCTATCAGCACCTTAGCAAGAATACCCTTAACTCCGCTTCTTGTTTCTAGAACAATGTCTGACTTCTTCAGATGTAGAGCTGCAGCAATAACCTCTGGTTTAAGCTCTTTTTCCAAGCCTGTGAAGGGTCTTTGATCAAGAACAGGTATACCCAGAAGTTTAGAGAACTCTTCCATTGTAGGAACCAGCTGATAGTTGGGGAATGTGAAACAGTGATGTTTAGGATCAAAGAACTGAAATAGGACACTCATCATGTCTTCATTGAACCCTGAAGTGACTAGATCCAGTAGGTGACCATGCCTCTTGATGAATTGGGAGTTTTCAGAAACTTGAGAGACCAATTCTTTAAGCTTAGCAGGTATGCCTACAAAGTTGATCCTGATAGTGTTTCTACGAGCAGAAGCCATGACCTGCAACAAAGAACAAAGATAACTCCTTTGGTCCTTGAAATGGTTAGTGAAAATGCTATGTTTATGATGCATGATGATGTTATGATGTTATGCTCAATCACAAACATGTGGCACACACAAACAAGTCACACAATAGCCCTTAGGTTTAGAGGCTTGCATGAGGTTTAAAGGTAAATACCCTCCCCTGAAGTTAGATGGTTCATCCTGTCCTACAAAAGTAACCATGTTCTAAGGGATCTCAATATCATTGATCCTTCACAAGGGTGGTTGTTCAGTAGGCAACTTACTTGCCAACCAAAACCCTCCAAGTTTAGAATCTCAATGAGCGTAGTATCGAGTATCAACCAACTTCAGTCTTCACCAAAGCCGGTTATCTCACTACTTTCTAAAGGCCAAGATGGGATAGCTAGGGTTCTAAAAGTTAGTTTGTGTATTGACAACATATGGCAGCCTCATATTATCCTCAACTTGACTTAAGGAACATAAGCACCAACCAAGAAGTCACACTAACTATGGCCACCAGATCAACCATATCGGTATACGCCGTACAGTTTCCTTGGTCTATTGCCATTTACCTAAGGTACACTAGATCCGGGTTAGGATCTTTCACACATAAGAGCACCCAACAGATAAGTATAAAGCAAACAAGGCAAACAATTTT
The DNA here is from genome assembly GCA_963966055.1 of Lathyrus aphaca. Taxonomy (NCBI): domain Eukaryota; kingdom Viridiplantae; phylum Streptophyta; class Magnoliopsida; order Fabales; family Fabaceae; genus Lathyrus; species Lathyrus aphaca. The sequence continues at coordinate 553,110,605 of OZ014520.1, read as the reverse complement.
AAAGTGATCTAATTCCTAAGGGTACCCCTCTTTAAATTAAATCCCCAGCAGAGTCGCCAGTTCTGTAACACGGTGGGAGAACTGACTTTAGTTATGTTGCGGATAGAAAGAGTCGCCACCGACTTTTATTTTATCCAAAGGAAAGGCATAAAAGAACAGGAAAGACCTTTTTAAAAGATTTTTGGGTCCGGGGGGTAGGTTATGTAAAGGGAAGGTGTTAGCACCCTTTACATCCATGGTTATCCATGGGCTCTTAGTTACTTAGCTCACTTTAAAATGTTTTTGAAATGTGAAGTGTGTGAATAAAAATTTTCTTAAGAGTTTCATAATGATCCATGTACGGATGCGTAAAAAACCTTTGTTTTGAAAATTTGTTTGAAGTGTTTGAATTTGTTTTGAAGAGTGAGCAAGTATCTAAGAGGAACCTACCCTAAGTTTAAGTCTTTTCAGTTCTTGAATCCTTTAAGTGGTAAGACTATCCCTATTATTAAGGAATAGGTAGTCATTACCTTGGATGTGTGGGACAAGTAAAGGGACATCTGTTTATTTAGGCAACTGTGAGGTGTATTTAGCAATTCGAAGGGACTTATCATCTTTATTCGAAAGGGACAAGATCATTACGAAGGCAACATTCGAAAGGGACTTGATCTTTTATCTGTTAAGGGACTAGATGATGTGAATTGGAGGGACTTTGCTTTATACACCCTACTTGACCTTTTTGTAATAGGCAACATGAGAGGTATCCTTATGGAAGTGAGATGGCGATCAAAGATCGACTTACGTGTGTGAGTGTACAATTTTAATATTTATCTTTAAATTTGTGATCTAAATTGAATTTTTAAATACAAACATGTTTTTGCACTCCCTATTTACTAACCATAGCATAAAATATGAACAATAGACATTATTACTAAATATTACACCAAGGAACAATTACATAATAATAATAAAAGCAAATTAAATAAATAAACAAAATATTAAATAATAATAATAATTGGGTTAGTGAAATAATAATAATAATAATAAATCACAATGGGGTTAGTAATAATAAATATAAAAATAAACATAATTAGTAATATAAGCAAAAAAAAAATATATTAAAAGATTAATGAATAATTATTTTTTAAGATTTAGAATAAAATATAAACAATTATATTAATTATTATGAAATTTTAAGTTATATAAAAATTAAATTAATCTTAAACATATTATGAAAATAAAATTATAATTACAAAAATTAAATTAGCAATTTTTAACTATTTTTAAACATATAATAAAAATTATTTACATACTAAATTAAATTATAAACAATTTATAGAATATGATTAATTATAATAGAATAGTCATGTTGTTATATTTACAAAATTAAAATTTTAATTATTTTAGGCATATTTATATACAAGAATTATGTTAAATAATTATAAATAAGTTATAGAAATATGTACATGGTTAAGGTTCATAAATAATAAATTAAAAAATTATAATAAAATTAAATTTTTAGGTTAAAGAAAATTAGGGTTTGTGAAAATTAGGTTTTAAAAAAATATTTAGGGTTTATATGTATATTTTAGAATAACAAACTAGAATTAACTATCTAATATAAATTAATTTACACAAAAATTAATAACAATATACAATAATATAAATCTTGAATAACTTTTACTAATAAGGTTTTATATTTTTTTTAAAAAAAAAGGAATTTTGATTATAGAGAAGAAAATAATACAAAGATTTTATTTTTATCATTTTTTTAATTTATTCTAATTATAATAATATAAGCTAATTAAAAACAAGAAACAAAAAGGATGAAAAAAACTTACCTGGGCTGGGATTCGAACCCAGCCCCTGGACAATACACACTCCAAGACCAGCAACCCTTCCACTAGGCCAGCGCGCGTCTGGTGCTAACAAACCATCGTCCAATGTTTTTGTGCGTATCCTGAAAAACAAAATAAAACAACAAAGCAGAAAAAAGGGCCTGGAGGGATCGAACCCAGGACCTTGAGTATCACACATGCGCGTATCAACCAACTGAGCCAGCAACCAATTCTGATAAAATATCAACAACATAAGATAAAATATTATAATGAATTTTAAACATAAAATTTGGCGCGCTGACTTCATCTTCTTCCTTGGATTTTCGCAGGTTTTCCTGCGAAATCTGCTGGGAAATTTCCTGCGATTTTTCTTGCACTCCTGAACCTGCGAATTCCATACTTCACCAAACAAGCACGATTTCATCAAATTAACTACATAAACATGATCCAAACAGTTCATTGAGTTGATTTATGGTCTCAAAATTCATTTATAGTTATTAGATTATGAAACCCTAATTCAAGAGGTATGAACCCTAAAATGGTGTTTCACGAATTGGCCATCAAAGCATCAATCTAATTGCCCAGAATTCATCACTGCATTCATCTAAACACAAATCAATAGTCAAACTTGATTAATATCATGTAAAAATGCAAGAACAGAAAAAATCGAATAAGGAAAAGAAACCATTCGGATTTCTCAATATGTCATGTTATAGTGCAATGTAATGAATGGTTTCGATTCAGGGATGTCCAGGGAAGCTTGTGATGTTCTCAAAATACCTTGAAACTTCCTCTAAGGTAGAAACCGAAAATTCACTTTTTGAAGGATTTTTGAAGTTTGAAACTTACTCTTTGAGACTGTGAAATTCGTCTCTAGAGCTTGGTCTTATGTTGTATATATACCACACACTAAAATTAGGTCAAGAATTTAAACAAACTTATGAATTTTTGGACTTTTTGAGATTGAAAAAGATTGATCATTAAAACTTGATTTTCCTTGATCTAGCATTGCCATATTGGTGTGATCTCCATTATTTTTGTATCAATCAAGCTTAAATGTTTTTTAAGACCTTCTAGAAACCAAATCCTTTTCAAATATATGATTTTTATATTTTATTTCAATTTAATATGTATTTTAATGAATAAAATTCAAATAAATATGAAATAAAAATAAAAAAATCAGAAAATGAGTGGGTTGGGTCGTGCTTGATGAGTTTGTAAAGTTTGGATGGTAATTTGGTGGGCTCATTTAGCAAAAATTGGTTTTAAGGCCTTATTTGCTTCATAAATTCCCCAAAAATTTCCCAACTTTACAAGGGCACAAATCCTTCAATTTTAATTCTATGAAGGTGTTATTGGACATTTTGGAAAGCTTAGAGAGTCCTCTAACCAACCCCATTGGTTTCATGTCCATATCATTTACCATTCTCAAGTTATGCCCTTTTGAAGTTGTTGACTTTTTGTTGACTTTTAAAAGGACCTATAATGTCTTAGCTCATACCTTCCAAATGAAGCATTTTTGGGCTTGACTTGTGAGACAAAAAGTTGTATAGAATTCAATTTCCTTCAAAATGAGCTTTGGATGGAAAATTGGTGATGAAGCATGTGAAAGTTATGGCTGGTCAAAGTTCAGTTGACTTTTCCTGAAGAAACCCTAATTTAGAAACCTTTGATTCTTGATGTTCTGAAATCTCCTTGATGAATCATGATCAACCCTTGATCAAATGATGAATTTTACTTCATATACTTGATGTTGGCAAAAAATCATGAAGTTTGACTTTGGTTTGACCACAGTTGACCTCAGTTTGACTTTTTAACTGCTTTGATTGATTTTGACTTATCTGATCATCTGACTGAGCAAACCTTTGAGAAAAGTCTTGAAACTTGTCATGGGGATTCTTAGACACATATAAGATGTTATGAAGCTCATTTGAAGTCTTGGAAGTCCATTTATCCTGATTAAAGTCAAAACCCTAGTTTTGGATGCACTGCTTAGGAGAACGCCTTGTCTGAGGGAATTGTCAAACTTCTGACCAATTGTGAACTTTGTGAACCATCATAAGATGTCTTGTGAACCTTGTGATCCTCATGGGAGGTCTTGTGAGTCTTGTGAACCTTGTGAGCCTCATAAAGTGTCTTGTAAACTTCATAAACCTCATGAAAGGTCTTGTGAACCTTGTGAACCTCATAAAGTGTCTTGTAAACTTCATGAACCTCATGAAAGGTCTTGTGAACCTTGTGAACCTTCTTAGCACACAAAGTCTTGTATTGTGAGGGCAAATTTTGGGGTGCAACAGCTGCCCCTGTTCAATTTTCTGAAACCTGAGGGGTTAGATTGGTATATGTGCCAGTCGTAACTTGGAAGGTTGAAGGGGATTGAACACAAAAGCCCAAAAATTTGCACTCACCGGTGCGTAGAGTGATACTGATGACTAGTTGAATATGCTTGAGTGGGCTTAAAGATGCCACTTGGAGAAACATTCTTCAGATACAATTTCTTGGAGGATAAAGCAGTCCAAAATATGAAGATATAATGATAGCTTTCAGGAAGATAAACAACGTCCTGAGGTAATGATATGCTTTCAGGAAGATAAACAACGTCCCGAGGTAGTGGTATGCTTTCAGAAGGATAAACAACGTTCTGAGGTAATGATATGCTTTCAGGAAGATAAACAACGTCCCGAGGTAGTAGTATTCTTTCAGAAGGATAAACAACATTCTGAGGTATAAGTATAACTTTTGGGAGGATAAACAACGGCCCAATAGTCATGATATGCTTTCAGGAAGATAAACAACGTCCCGAGGAAATGATATGCTTTCAGAAGGATAAACAACGTTCTGAGGAATGTTATGCTTTCAGGAAAATAAACAACGTCCTGAGGAAATGATGTAACCTTTGGGAAGATAAACAACGGCCCAAGGTCAAGATATGCTTTCAGGAGGATAAACAACATCCTGAGGTATGAGTATAACTTTTGGGAAGATAAACAACGGCCCAATAGTCATGATATGCTTTCAGGAGGATAAACAATGTCCTGAGGTAGTAGTGATAGCTTTCAGGAAGATAAACAACGTCCCGAGGAAATAATATGTCTTCAGAAGGATAAACAACGTTCTGAGGAAATGATATGCTTTCAGGAGGATAAACAACGTCCTGAGGTGATAGTATGCTTTCAGAAGGATAAACAACATTCTAAGGTGATGATATGCTTTCAGGAGGATAAACAACGTCCTGAGGTGATAGTATGCTTTCAGAAGGATAAACAACATTCTGAGGTGATAGTGATGTAACCTTTGGGAAGATAAACAACGGCCAAATAGTCACAATTTGTTGATGAAATTTGTCTGCTGGAGAATTAACCTGAAAATAAGGTAGCATTCTGTATGATAATATTAGTTCATGCATTATGTATGCATGTATAATATGATGCACCTAAGTAATATATTATGTATCTATGTATATGTATGTTATGATGTAAATGATGTATGTATGTATCATGCAGCCTGGAGCGTCTGGATATCTTCTGCTGGCCAGGGGAAATAAATCCCGATTCATTGCTGGAGAATATGAGGAACTCGTTCCCGTCCTGTCAGATAATATAGTATATATAACCTCCCGTCTTCGTTTGATAGTAGGGTATACATAACCTCCTGTCTTCGTTCGTCGTACTCCTATTGGAAAAATAAATTCCCGAATATCCGTATGAGGATAAAAGAGATGGATATAAATTCCAGGGGATATGTGACTTGAAGCACTTATGAAGATGGATTTGCCCTACTGGGGAACTTGTAGTTGTCTTGTAAGGATGAACCGGCGAAGCTTCGTTGAGTTCTTTCCCTCGTTCGTCCTTAGTAAATACTATTACTGCATTTTCATACATTTCTGGTAAACATCAATCATATTCAAAAGCATACATACATTCAAACACAACCAATGGACGTTTCGTTTATAGGATAAAAGTAAATCTGGATTCAGAGGGAAAAGTAAAGCTGAACTTGAAAACAAAATCGTTTCAATTTCGAGAGTGTAAAACCAATTGGATTTAGAGCTCCTGAGATTCTTAACTTTCCTGAATACCTTCCCAGAAATCCTATAGCTGGATCTGAAGACATGATACTGACACCATCTGATACTACTGGCGTAGACAATTAATTTCCACCATGGCTCCTGCTGAGAATCTAATATCAAGGTAATACAATGAGAGAAATGGTGTCTTCAAATTGTGATGGACCATATACGCTCTGGATACTAGATTTGAAAAGAAAGCATTGCCCCTTGGTTGAGGATTAATTGTTGACTCTGGACCTGATTGCCTCGAATGAATTGAACAGTAAGTTGGTATGCCCCTTGATTGGGAAACGGTGACTATGCCCCTGGTATTATGAACTCTGTAATGTTACCCATGGTAATTTAGATAGATGAGGAGATCTGCCCCTGGCTATTTAAGCACTGTTGAATCTGGACCTGATTGCCCCGAATGAATTGAACAGTAACTTGGTATGCCCTTTGACTGGGAAACAGTGACTATGCCCCTGGCATTATGAACTTTGTAATGTTACCCTTGGTAATTTAGATAGATGAGGAGATCTGCCCCTAGATACTTAAACATAACTGAATCATGTCCTGATTGCCCCACATGAGTTAGGCAGTATCATGGCCTGCCCCCTTGATTGGGAGATAATGACTATGCCCCTTTGTATACATGGACTTTGATCCAGGAAGCAACTTTGTTCATCGGAAGGACTTTGGTTCATTGAACATTCATCCTGTAAGTTTCTCCATTTGTCAAACACTCAGGTATATGCAAACAAATGTATTCAAAAATGCAATGCTTATGTCTGTCTTGAAGTTTTTTTTTTTTGAAAAAGAATTATTTTAAAATTTTTTTTATTTTAAGAAAACTGTGATATTAACTCAAGTTATATAATAAGCCCTAAAGGAGTCAGGATACCTTTTTGTAACAGTACGCTTTCAAACTAACCATGCTTCAGTTAGGACTTTTAAAGGGTTATAACGTGGCCTGGTTCATGGTTTAAGAAACAAAGGATAAAGGCTCAAATTTATTTGTACCCAACCCATTCTTCATGATGTTCTTCAGTCCTATACTCAGTTAACTTATGCATTGAGGCTCAAATGAGTTTGGAATTGTAGCACTGACATTTGTGATGGTTCAGGAATCAAATATTTATTTGAATACTCAGTCATCTTTCTCTGTTGAGGATTCATAGTGACCTCTTTTTTTCTTTTCTTTTGACTTTATTATCCCTTCTTTTTGCCTGAACTGCTTATTTCAAGGTTACAGTCAGCGGGATGTCTTAATGTTTTACTAAGTCTCCTTCATAGGTTTTGACTTAGTGAGCTTTTCTTTTGCTGGATATTGACTGTCAGGTTTAATGATTACAGAGAACCATCATTAGTTGTATACAACATAGATAATTGGCATATTTGAGTTAACTGAGTAACTACCCTGTCCCAGGTTATGAATAAGGGTCTTAATTTGTGCGAGAATAAAAACTCCTACTTCATAGGTGTCGCTCCCGATAGATGGGACCGGCCCAAATAAAGGTACAGACGCGAACGGTCGGCGAGAGGGACAATGAGAACACACAGCAGTGAACTCACTGGAGATGAATAGAGTCGCCAGCTAGGCATTTTTATCCCGGAGGAAAGGCAATGCTGCATAGACCTAGAAAGATATGGATAAGACGGTTGCGAACCAGAGAGACTGAGAAAGGGGGTTGGTTACAACCTGGGAAGGTATTAGCACCCAGATTGTCCGTCGTACTCGACGGGATCCACGCTTGAAAGATTGGTGTTTTAAAGGGGTAGTGTCAGTGCAATTTGTGTATAAATGAGCTGGAAAAGGATGTACAGGTGTCAGTGTAAAAGGAGTGTGAAGTGTATAAATGATGTGTCAGTGTAAGAATGAGAATGAATTGCTCATGATAATGAGGCTAAGAGAAAGATGCTGGAAGAGGGGGAATATACAGAGACTTTTGTTCGATAACTGTTAAGTTATGCCTACGTATCCTCTCGTGCAATGAGGAAGTCAGAACACCGTAGTTCGACCCAAAGAGACTGATAGATGAATTGACTTGTGAACTGCTTACTTGCCTATGCTCAAGTGTATGATCTGTCTGGCACAGATGCAAACTGTCTTGCATTAGACGGAAGAAGCAAGTTCTCGGTTGTGAGTGAATGAGATGAGAAAAGAATCCCGGAGGAGACGATTATTGTTTGTTTTTGAGTTTTCAGTCTTTTATTGCTTTTGAAAGTTTGTCATAAGTTAATGAGCTTAAGCCTAAACCAATGGATTTAGTAAACTCATCACATCTTCCCTCTGATTAGGGGTAATGAGAATACCTTAAGTGTGAAGTCAGATTCTCACACTTAATCACCTTTTGATGTAGAGTTAAGATCATTAACCTACTTGTGATTATTTAGATGTTTTTGGTGTTTTTGTTTAGTGTTGAGTAATGAGGTTAAGCCATAATCAGGGATTAAACAGACTCATTATACCATCCTAATAGAAGGATAATAGATGAGAATGTTTAAGCTGAGGAAAGCTCCTCAACTTAATCCATGATTAGGGATTAAACTCATGACAAAACAAGCCTTTGATTAAGTGGATTTTATTTAATGGTATGATGATGAAGTGATTTTTATGATTTGTAAGACAACTTGAGGGGGACTTGTCCATTAACACTAGGGTTAGTCCTTCTTAACCATTTAAGGAAGAATTAGAACCCTAATGCAAGGCCCAAGTTACAAGTGTGATGTCTTGATGATTATTATGTGAATTGATTAAGAGATTTAAACACATTAATGGTTTAACACTTAGGATTAAAGTTATACACTCCATCCTAATAGAAGGATGCAGGCATAAGCTTAATCACAAAGCCTTAAAGCCTTTAGGGTTTAGTCCCTGATTATGAGATGAGAAGAGAAGACTCAAAGAAGACACAAAGGTAAAACTAAGAGGGGAGACTAATCAAAACCCTAATCATTGTCATGCTTGGTTGTTCCTAAGGTTTGTGAGGTTAAACAAGAAAGATCTCCAATGGAACCACCAGGAAGCAGATGAAAGGATCAAGAGAAGCAAAGTGACTTGCTTCATTCAAGAAGTCAAGTCACTTGAAGAAAGAAAGTAAGAAGAACAAGAATGAGCAAGCTCAATCTCATACACAAACAAAAATGCAGCAAGGATGCATAAAAGAGATGAAGAGAAGTTATGAGAAGTGAAGGCAAATTCACTTCTCAAAGCCACTTACCACCTGAAAAGTTAGAAAAGAAAATGCAATGCAATGCAAAATGAGATGAAATGGTATGATGAAAAACAAAACCAGAAGCACATACATGATGTTAATGATGCTATGAGATGTTACAAACATGAGGCAGCACATGGAAATGATCATACAAACCTATGGATGCAAATGAAGCAAGTTAAGAAGCATGAACATACATGAAAAGTTATGAGGTGCATATGGCATACAACATGGCAAATGCAAGATGCAATGATCAAACATGCTTTCAATATGTCTTATGATGTCAAATGAATCAAATGGGGGCACAAAATGCTATGGCAAGTCAAGGTATGGATGCAAATGCAAGACGAATGTAAAAGGAAGCCAAAAGCAAACATCAAGATAAAAAGATGAAAATGCATTCAAAAGAACCCTAAACCTATACAAATTCACTGCCCAAAGGAGGGGATCCAATTCTTAATTTTTTTCAAAAAGGTCACATTTTGCACTTGACTTCCAATGGTGGAAGTTATGTGTTATTTCTGGCTTTTTTCAAAATGGTCCTTTTTTGCACTTAACTTCCAATGGTGGAAGTTAAGTGTTTTTTCTGGCTTTTTCAAAATGGTCCTTTTTTGCACTTAACTTCCAATGGTGGAAGTTAAGTGTTTTTTCTGGCTTTTTTCAAAATAAACCTTTTTTGCACTTAACTTCCAATGGTGGAAGTTATGTGTTTTTTCTGGCTTTTTCAAAATGGTCCTTTTTTGCACTTAACTTCCAATGGTGGAAGTTAAGTGTTTTTTCTGGCTTTTTTCAAAATAGTCCTTTTTTGCACTTAACTTCCAATGGTGGAAGTTATGTGTTTTTTCTGGCTTTTTCAAAATGGTCCTTTTTTGCACTTAACTTCCAATGGTGGAAGTTATGTGTTTTTTCTGGCTTTTTCAAAATGGTCCTTTTTTGCACTTAACTTCCAATGGTGGAAGTTAAGTGTTTTTTCTGGCTTTTTCAAAATGGTCCTTTTTTGCACTTAACTTCCAATGGTGGAAGTTAAGTGTTTTTTCTGGCTTTTTCAAAATGGTCCTTTTTTGCACTTAACTTCCAATGGTGGAAGTTAAGTGTTTTTTCTGGCTTTTTTCAAAATGGTCCTTTTTCTGTTCTTAAACCACAAACATGAATCAATCACAAGCATGAATCAATCACAAGATCACATTTACAATGTATCAACAACAAGATTCGAGCAAAATCAAGAACACTACAAAAACTTCAAAACATGCATAAACACTCATTTCTCAACCATTTTCAGTATTTCAAAGCTTAACATGATGAGTGAAACAAAATCTATCATTCTATAACAAGAGATTACATTTCTATAAAAAAAATGTTCTTGATGATACCTGAACTGGAGCTTTGAACTGTGGAACTTTCTGGCCTCAAACTTGGTGCAATCCCTCTCCTTTGAACACCTTGATGATGAAATGAAGCTTGGATAACTTTGAGAATGGTTGGTTATGACTGTTTTGCTCTGGTGTAGCAGAAATGAAGGCCTTGGTGTGTGATGTTTCAAGCTGTTTTAGGGGGTGATTCTTGTTCTAAGGGTGATTTGTGACTTGTTGGTGGAAGAAAAAAGTGGAGTTTCTTGGCTGTGTGAAGAAAAATTCAGAGAAGGAGTTTTGGGACAGAACTTGTGCAAGTTAGATTGTGTGTGTTTCTATGCCAAATGAGCTGCTATATCACTCCCATAAAGTTTGAGTAGGCTGTGGAGCAGGTTAGTAGAGGCTGCTAATCACTATTCCAAGAGCATGGGAGAAATTGCAAAAAGTCATGGTTAGGTGTACTTGAGGCATGGGCTGTGGCAGAGCTGATTTTCTGGCTTGTACTGCATCAGCTGAGTTCAAGGATGACTCTTGGATCAATTGATGTGAGCTGTAATGGATGAAGGGTGAGATCTCACATGTTTTGCAATTTGGCAACTTGTTGCACTTTGTGACTTTTGGCCATGAACATGTGACATCTCTTAAGAAATATGCAGCAAAATGCATCACATAATGTTGTTATGACACTTTGATAATGATTAGAGACCAAACAAAACCAAAGGAAACCTTCTTGCAAGACTTCCCTCTTTGTGATTTTCATGAAAAATGGCTTATGATACTTGGACATCAAGGCATGAAAATGAGAAATTTCTTGGGCCAATCTGAATTTTAGGCATTGCATTGTGTTTGTATGAAGATTAGAAGTCACTTTTAAGTCATCTTTGGCCTTGGCATGAGGTTTTGCAAGTTTTCCTTTTTGTGCAAAAGTGAAATTTCAATGATTTTTCCCAACTTTGCAAAGCCATAACTTTTGATCCAAAATGAATTAGAAAAAGTTCTTGTACTTTTTGAAAAGGGAATGATCCAATCTACAACTTTCATGACCAAAGTTTTCTCATTTGAAGCATTTTTGAATCAATAAGAGGAGGTTGAAAAACTCTCCCAAAACAACAAGTTTACATTATAAGTCACTTTCCAAGAAAGGCAACTTTGCAAATGTCTTGAAATTCTTCAATTTTGTGAACTTCTAACATCTTCTATGACCAAATAAAGATCATACACATTCAAAATGATGGAGAAACCCCTTTGGTTGGGTGATTGGGGGCCTCAGATGCCCTGATTTTGCACTGACTTGTACAAGAAGTCAACTCTTGATCAGATGCCTTCCCCATGGAATTTCTTCATGAAACTTGATATGCATGATCCTCATAACATATAGAGACCAATGGAAACAAGAATGACCAAAAAATTTGGAGTTATGGGCTTCTTTTCAAAAATGTCCCTTTTTGCACTTAACTTCCAATGGTGGAAGTTAAGTGTTATTTGTGCAGTCAAACCCGGCTCTGCTTCCATGCCATTCTCAGTTCTTGTGACTCTTTGACATTCTTGACTTTGAGAGGATATAATATGATGCTTGAACATACATGGACCTCTTTGAAGTGATTGATGACCTTTGGAGTGGCCCAAGAAGCTCTTGGATTGCTCAGATCACAAACCCTAGGTGCAGATGACTTTGAATCAATGCAGTGAATCAAAAATGTGACATGAGATGCTATGATTGAGTTTATGCATATGAAATGATCACAAGCCATGGTGTGAATGGGTGAGGGCAAATTTGGGGTGTTTACAGCTGCCCCTATTCAAACATGAGTTAGCTGTGCAGGATGTAAGCAACGGCTTAACAGGCAAACAAGATAACTTGTGGTTGAATATCAAAGACAGTCCAAAATTTGCACTCACAGAATGAAGAAGAAAAGGGATATAGATTGTAAAAGAAAATAAATTATATTGTAAAGTGTGGGCGACGGAGGACGACCGTCGAGCAGAGGACGACTGCTGGGTAAAGAGCAATGACGGGGACGACCGACATGCTGGGAAAAGTGTGTGAAGTAAAGCGATGACGGGGACGGCCGACATGCTGGGGATAAAAAGGTATTATGATGGGGACGGCCATCAAGATAAAGTTGTAAGATTCTCTGGGGATTGGTGAAACATGACGGGGACGGCCATCAAGTTCATAAAGTAAAGTAACCAACGATGGGGACGGCCATCGGGCTAAAAAGAAAAGGAAAAGGGACCACGACGGGGACGGCCATCGGGTTAAAGAATAAATGAAATAAACAGATGATGAGGTACGGTCATCAAAGGTGAAGGACGATCACCTAGCAGGGGACGGCTGCTCTGTTGGGGATAAGATGAGGGACGGTCATCTAAGGTGAAGGACGATCACCTGGCAGGGTACGGCTGCCGAAAATATCGCGACATAGGATGAATGCCGGATAGAAAAGGTCAACGATGGGGACGGCCATCGGACGAGCATGATGGAGGACGACCATCAAGAGGTGGAGAACGACCACCTAGCAGGGGACGGCTTCTCTCAAGGTTTATCATGACATAGGACGAATGTCAGATAACCAAAAATCAACAATGGGGACGACCATTGGATAAAATGATGAAGGACGATCATCAAGAGGTGGAGGACGACCACCTAGCAGGGGACGGCTGCTAAATATCAACGATGGGGACGGCCATCGGATGAGCATGATGGAGGACGACCATCAAGAGGTGGAGGACGACCACCTAGCAGGGTACGGCTGCTCTCAGGGTTTATCATGACACAGGACGAATGTCAGATAAAGGAAAACTTGCTTTGTTGGCGATCTACTGGGGAATAGTAAACACGGACGAGTGTTTATATCCAAGAAACAAAAGGTATAAGTGTTTAGATGTTGTGTATAGATTAGAGATGCGTACGAACATCCTTAAGACTATGATACGGACGAGTATCATGTAGAAACAAACACTTGACGCACATTCTGAGATGATGATACGGACGAGTACCAACTGGTTAACAAAGAACATGGACCAATATCGAATCTGTGGGGATATATAAGTGGTACATACAAGATACGGACGAGTATCTGTATAAGTGTAACATGAGTAGTGAGTATGAGTATTGTATAGATGAGTACTTTAACTGCTGGGGAGAGTGACACAGACGAGTGTCAAAAGGAGAAAAATAAGGTATCAACAAGTATATGGGTTGTAAAAGTGTAGGCGACTGCGCTGGGGATATGACACGGACGGGTGTCAAGAAAATATAGATATACAAGTATAGGTGAGTGCAAAGATGATGTCTTTGGCTTTCTGCTGGGGGTATGACACGGACGGGTGTCAGGAAGTGTCCGTAATACGGATGATCTTGTTTGTAAAGAGTGTTCAGGCGACTTTACTGGGGAAAGATGACACGGACGGGCGTCAAAAGGAGTATATGATGGTGTTTTGTGAATGTGAGGCAACTGCTTTTGCTGGGGGGGAACCCGTTGGGGATTTTTGTGTATTGTTGATTGACTGTCAATATTTACAAGTGTTTGATTCAGGCCATGACTTATGATTATGCAATATGTTTGATTTTTGCCGTAATGCTCCGTATTAAATGGAATGCTACGCTTTGTGGGTGAATATGATGCGAATGCCATGATTATGCGAAAATACCAAACCGGGACTTGGATCCCGTTGCTGCGAAGATCTCTGGCTGATCTGTTTGAAATGGACCTCCCAACTGGGGATGAGATCATTGATAGATCTGGTGAGATGTATTTGCTTGGGGATCTAGGTCACTGATTGACATATCCTTGTAATATGGGACCCAGCTGGGGTTTGTAGAAGCTTTCCGTACTCTGTTGTGACTCCTTCATGCGTTGCTCTTCTGGATAGAGGCTGAAATTCTGTGGGGAAATGGTTCCCTGACTTTTGTATTTTGCTGAGGAAGAATGATTGGCACCTCGGCTGGGGGGAGTGACAAGTGGCAACTTAGCTAGGGAGAAAGCACCTCGGGTGCTGAGAATGAGTGTTGACTTGTCAGCTTGCTGGGGTGAAGCTTACATGCCCCAAGCTGCGTTCTGGATACCTGCAATCCTGCAAAGATAGGGAAACACACAAATGATCCCGAGGTATCCTTTACTGGATTCCGTCATAGGAGTTTAGACACTTTTGAGAGTAAGTATATTCCCTGCAAGCACGTGTTTTTATTTTTTAGAGAAAAGCATCTGTACTTATGCAATCAGTTTTTTAGAGACATCAGACATTCTTTGCAAATAAAAATGTACAAGACGAAACATGACTGAAAAATCTGATTTTATTAATTCAAATGCCCTGAATTGGCGAGATACAGTCAAAGAAACATATCTCCTAAAATGAGGAGGCTGTTACAAATTGAGAAACAAAGTGCTGGCGATGTTGACGACGCTTTCAAAGGAGCTTCCTCTTTCGCCATGACTCGTATGACTTTCGACGTTCTTCTCGTCTTGCTTTCTGAAGGAGGATGATTCTGATTGAAGCTTGATCCTTTCGAGGTTTGCTAAGTTGTAGGCGATACAGACGAATTCAGAATGCAGTTGTTCGCTTATTCCCTTATTTTGCATGGATCGCCCTTTCGGGTTTTCAATCCATCGGGATACCCATTTTTGCCTGAGCTGTCCAATGCGGCTTTTCAACTCAGCGGGTGTACATTTTTGTTTATTTTCCCTTATTTTTGCCCGAGTCTTTTATTCTGTTTTTGACTCGCCGGGATGCCCTATTTTTGCCTGGACTTACATTCTGTTTTTGTGTCCAGCGGGTCATTTCTCAAGAACACTACAAAAACTTCAAAACATGCATAAACACTCATTTCTCAACCATTTTCAGTATTTCAAAGCTTAACATGATGAGTGAAACAAAATCTATCATTCTATAACAAGAGATTACATTTCTATAAAAAAAATGTTCTTGATGATACCTGAACTGGAGCTTTGAACTGTGGAACTTTCTGACCTCAAACTTGGTGCAATCCCTCTCCTTTGAACACCTTGATGATGAAATGAAGCTTGGATAACTTTGAGAATGGTTGGTTATGACTGTTTTGCTCTGGTGTAGCAGAAATGAAGGCCTTGGTGTGTGATGTTTCAAGCTGTTTTAGGGGGTGATTCTTGTTCTAAGGGTGATTTGTGACTTGTTGGTGGAAGAAAAAAGTGGAGTTTCTTGGCTGTGTGAAGAAAAATTCAGAGAAGGAGTTTTGGGACAGAACTTGTGCAAGTTAGATTGTGTGTGTTTCTATGCCAAATGAGCTGCTATATCACTCCCATAAAGTTTGAGTAGGCTGTGGAGCAGGTTAGTAGAGGCTGCTAATCACTATTCCAAGAGCATGGGAGAAATTGCAAAAAGTCATGGTTAGGTGTACTTGAGGCATGGGCTGTGGCAGAGCTGATTTTATGGCTTGTACTGCATCAGCTGAGTTCAAGGATGACTCTTGGATCAATTGATGTGAGCTGTAATGGATGAAGGGTGAGATCTCACATGTTTTGCAATTTGGCAACTTGTTGCACTTTGTGACTTTTGGCCATGAACATGTGACATCTCTTAAGAAATATGCAGCAAAATGCATCACATAATGTTGTTATGACACTTTGATAATGATTAGAGACCAAACAAAACCAAAGGAAACCTTCTTGCAAGACTTCCCTCTTTGTGATTTTCATGAAAAATGGCTTATGATACTTGGACATCAAGGCATGAAAATGAGAAATTTCTTGGGCCAATCTGAATTTTAGGCATTGCATTGTGTTTGTAGGAAGATTAGAAGTCACTTTTAAGTCATCTTTGGCCTTGGCATGAGGTTTTGCAAGTTTTCCTTTTTGTGCAAAAGTGAAATTTCAATGATTTTTCCCAACTTTGCAAAGCCATAACTTTTGATCCAAAATGAATTAGAAAAAGTTCTTGTACTTTTTGAAAAGGGAATGATCCAATCTACAACTTTCATGACCAAAGTTTTCTCATTTGAAGCATTTTTGAATCAATAAGAGGAGGTTGAAAAACTTTCCTAAAACAACAAGTTTACATTATAAGTCACTTTCCAAGAAAGGCAACTTTGCAAATGTCTTGAAATTCTTCAATTTTGTGAACTTCTAACATCTTCTATGACCAAATAAAGATCATACACATTCAAAATGATGGAGAAACCCCTTTGGTTGGGTGATTGGGGGCCTCAGATGCCCTGATTTTGCACTGACTTGTACAAGAAGTCAACTCTTGATCAGATGCCTTCCCCATGGAATTTCTTCATGAAACTTGATATGCATGATCCTCATAACATATAGAGACCAATGGAAACAATAATGACCAAAAAATTTGGAGTTATGGGCTTCTTTTCAAAAATGTCCCTTTTTGCACTTAACTTCCAATGGTGGAAGTTAAGTGTTATTTGTGCAGTCAAACCCGGCTCTGCTTCCATGCCATTCTCAGTTCTTGTGACTCTTTGACATTCTTGACTTTGAGAGGATATAATATGATGCTTGAACATACATGGACCTCTTTGAAGTGATTGATGACCTTTGGAGTGGCCCAAGAAGCTCTTGGATTGCTCAGATCACAAACCCTAGGTGCAGATGACTTTGAATCAATGCAGTGAATAAAAAATGTGACATGAGATGCTATGATTGAGTTTATGCATATGAAATGATCACAAGCCATGGTGTGAATGGGTGAGGGCAAATTTGGGGTGTTTACAATAGGCTCAAAAGGGTTGACTAGGGATTAACTTCCTTATATCTCCACTGTTTAGGAATTGAAACAATGCCTGTACATCGTCAGCATAGTCTGTTCAAAAGCATACTGCCTAATATTATGGTATTGTTTTCGTCATCCTCCCTCTACAGGCTTATAGCTTTATCAGGAGTTAAACATCACAAAATAGAAATATGAAACATAGTGAAACGAATGGATTAATTCAAGACAAACATATGCAATGCATTAATGAAGACAAAAGTTTAACATAATAGTAAGTGTTTAAACAAAATAAAAGAAATTACAAATGAAAATTCAAATGTTGTCCCATCCAGTTGGCTGAATGTCTTCAATTGCAATCTGTGAACTTTCAGGAGCAATATATTTCACCATGAAATCAAATTTTCCACTTGGATGTCCCAAGGTGCCCCATATCTCAACAGGAATAGGTAGGCTTTCTTTCTTGCTACTTTGGGCAACTTGTCTTGCAGCTTCGATGTTTGATGGATGATAATAGAACTCAATTTGACCTTCTGGCATAACCTCTAGGATTCCTTCGTCAATTAGATCTTGAATCTTCTTCTTCAATGTCCAACAACTATTAGTATCATGTCCAGGACAGTTGGAGTGATACCCACACCTTGCCTTGGGATTATAGCGAGGAGAGGAAGTTTTAGGATTTTGAGGAGGATTTTTCAAGGAAATTAGTTTCATCTCCAACAAGCATTGCAGAACTTGTGACATTGAGTGCTGAATTTGATAAACTGCCTTCTATATTTCTTGTGTTGAGGTAGATTAACCTTATCAGGTCTTTCTTCTTCAACTGGAGAACAATCAATGGCAATCTGTTTCTTACCTTCTTTTATCCTCATCTTCCTTTCAACCAAATCAGCTTGTTTTAACGGAGATTGACTGACAATTAGATCCCTGACTCTATTACTTTGAAGTTTGTGGACAAAGGTTCTTAGATCTTCTTGCCCCTGAGCTAAACTTTGAATAAGAGCCACCTGGTCATTCATCTGGGTCCTCATTCCTGTCATCTCAGCTTGTAGTTGTTTCAGCTGATCATCCTTGTTGTCCTCAGGATTCTTCTTCTTAGCCAGCAGTGTCTTCAATTCATCCTGCCCCTTGGACAAGTTCAGGATCAGCTCTTGGAACTGTGCATTTTGTGCCTGGAGATCCTTAACTGTTTGTTCAAGAGCCATTGCTGAAATAAACAGCGAGAAGATAAGAAACCTGTGTACAATAAACCTGTGATGCAGTAATATGATATGTGAATGCGTATGCAATGTTTTCAAGGACCGCAGGACTTAAATTTGCTTAAGAAGGTAAACTTTTATTAGTAATAAATTTGTTTTGCCTCTTGGGCTTACAGAAAATGAAATGTAATAAATACAAGAGATGGGGTTTTAAGTCTCCCATGGACGTTTCCTCTTTGTGTTGAGGTATGAATTGAGATTCCGTTCCTCGTGAAGTTGCTTTGTTAGTTCCAGGATTCTTTCTTGGCTTGCTTTGTAATGAGCCTCGAAAGTATCCCTTTGCTCCTTCAACTGGATCCAGGACCTCTGTAAATCTTCCATGTCAGTAGGCATGTCTGGGTGAAGGATGGTATAAGAAGTATCTCCTTCAGCAACAGGTTCCATGGTAACTGGCAGGATAGCAGGATATGGCATCATGAGAGTCTGAGCACGAAATCGCACCCATCTGAGATAAGCCTCCATATGAATAGTGTACTTAGGCTCCAGAGTCTTGCTGTCAACCTTGTTCACTTTTCCCCATGCTCGTATGAATCTCTGACGGTAACCTTGAAGATCGTTGTCGTAGTCAAACACAATACCCTGAATCAACATGTCATGTGGACCATCACTCCGAGCGTAACCAAACTGTCGTAAAGCTAGAGAAGGGTTGTAGGTAATGCCTCCTCTTATGCCTAGAAGTGGCACAGTAGGAAACTCCCCACAACGGTCAATGATAGTAACATTCTCCATAGATCTGGAGCACCAATGAATATCTGAATGCGAGAGTGACATGATTCTCTTGGACCACCTGAACCCTTGCTAATTCTTCATTACTGAGCGAGGAAGGTGAGAAATAAACCACCTAGATAGCAAAGGTATGCAACACATCAGAGTTCCTCGTGCCTTTGTAGTACGAGTATGAAGAGAATGCAGGATATCCCCAAGTAATGTAGGCACTGGATTATGACTCAGAAATATGTTGATGGCATGAACATCTATGAACTGATCAGGATTGGGGAACAATACTAAGCCATAAATCAGCAAGGCTAAGATCTCCTCAAAAGCATCATAGCTCATAGCTTACAAGAACACTTGAGCCTTTTCTATCAGCACCTTAGCAAGAATACCCTTAACTCCGCTTCTTGTTTCTAGAACAATGTCTGACTTCTTCAGATGTAGAGCTGCAGCAATAACCTCTGGTTTAAGCTCTTTTTCCAAGCCTGTGAAGGGTCTTTGATCAAGAACAGGTATACCCAGAAGTTTAGAGAACTCTTCCATTGTAGGAACCAGCTGATAGTTGGGGAATGTGAAACAGTGATGTTTAGGATCAAAGAACTGAAATAGGACACTCATCATGTCTTCATTGAACCCTGAAGTGACTAGATCCAGTAGGTGACCATGCCTCTTGATGAATTGGGAGTTTTCAGAAACTTGAGAGACCAATTCTTTAAGCTTAGCAGGTATGCCTACAAAGTTGATCCTGATAGTGTTTCTACGAGCAGAAGCCATGACCTGCAACAAAGAACAAAGATAACTCCTTTGGTCCTTGAAATGGTTAGTGAAAATGCTATGTTTATGATGCATGATGATGTTATGATGTTATGCTCAATCACAAACATGTGGCACACACAAACAAGTCACACAATAGCCCTTAGGTTTAGAGGCTTGCATGAGGTTTAAAGGTAAATACCCTCCCCTGAAGTTAGATGGTTCATCCTGTCCTACAAAAGTAACCATGTTCTAAGGGATCTCAATATCATTGATCCTTCACAAGGGTGGTTGTTCAGTAGGCAACTTACTTGCCAACCAAAACCCTCCAAGTTTAGAATCTCAATGAGCGTAGTATCGAGTATCAACCAACTTCAGTCTTCACCAAAGCCGGTTATCTCACTACTTTCTAAAGGCCAAGATGGGATAGCTAGGGTTCTAAAAGTTAGTTTGTGTATTGACAACATATGGCAGCCTCATATTATCCTCAACTTGACTTAAGGAACATAAGCACCAACCAAGAAGTCACACTAACTATGGCCACCAGATCAACCATATCGGTATACGCCGTACAGTTTCCTTGGTCTATTGCCATTTACCTAAGGTACACTAGATCCGGGTTAGGATCTTTCACACATAAGAGCACCCAACAGATAAGTATAAAGCAAACAAGGCAAACAATTTTAAAGTGATCTAATTCCTAAGGGTACCCCTCTTTAAATTAAATCCCCAGCAGAGTCGCCAGTTCTGTAACACGGTGGGAGAACTGACTTTAGTTATGTTGCGGATAGCAAGAGTCGCCACCGACTTTTATTTTATCCAAAGGAAAGGCATAAAAGAACAGGAAAGACCTTTTTAAAAGATTTTTGGGTCCGGGGGGTAGGTTATGTAAAGGGAAGGTGTTAGCACCCTTTACATCCATGGTTATCCATGGGCTCTTAGTTACTTAGCTCACTTTAAAATGTTTTTGAAATGTGAAGTGTGTGAATAAAAATTTTCTTAAGAGTTTCATAATGATCCATGTACGGATGCGTAAAAAACCTTTGTTTTGAAAATTTGTTTGAAGTGTTTGAATTTGTTTTGAAGAGTGAGCAAGTATCTAAGAGGAACCTACCCTAAGTTTAAGTCTTTTCAGTTCTTGAATCCTTTAAGTGGTAAGACTATCCCTATTATTAAGGAATAGGTAGTCATTACCTTGGATGTGTGGGACAAGTAAAGGGACATCTGTTTATTTAGGCAACTGTGAGGTGTATTTAGCAATTCGAAGGGACTTATCATCTTTATTCGAAAGGACAAGATCATTACGAAGGCAACATTCGAAAGGGACTTGATCTTTTATCTGTTAAGGGACTAGATGATGTGAATTGGAGGGACTTTGCTTTATACACCCTACTTGACCTTTTTGTAATAGGCAACATGAGAGGTATCCTTATGGAAGTGAGATGGCGATCAAAGATCGACTTACGTGTGTGAGTGTACAATTTTAATATTTATCTTTAAATTTGTGATCTAAATTGAATTTTTAAATACAAACATGTTTTTGCACTCCCTATTTACTAACCATAGCATAAAATATGAACAATAGACATTATTACTAAATATTACACCAAGGAACAATTACATAATAATAATAAAAGCAAATTAAATAAATAAACAAAATATTAAATAATAATAATAATTGGGTTAGTGAAATAATAATAATAATAATAAATCACAATGGGGTTAGTAATAATAAATATAAAAATAAACATAATTAGTAATATAAGCAAAAAAAAAATATATTAAAAGATTAATGAATAATTATTTTTTAAGATTTAGAATAAAATATAAACAATTATATTAATTATTATGAAATTTTAAGTTATATAAAAATTAAATTAATCTTAAACATATTATGAAAATAAAATTATAATTACAAAAATTAAATTAGCAATTTTTAACTATTTTTAAACATATAATAAAAATTATTTACATACTAAATTAAATTATAAACAATTTATAGAATATGATTAATTATAATAGAATAGTCATGTTGTTATATTTACAAAATTAAAATTTTAATTATTTTAGGCATATTTATATACAAGAATTATGTTAAATAATTATAAATAAGTTATAGAAATATGTACATGGTTAAGGTTCATAAATAATAAATTAAAAAATTATAATAAAATTAAATTTTTAGGTTAAAGAAAATTAGGGTTTGTGAAAATTAGGTTTTAAAAAAATATTTAGGGTTTATATGTATATTTTAGAATAACAAACTAGAATTAACTATCTAATATAAATTAATTTACACAAAAATTAATAACAATATACAATAATATAAATCTTGAATAACTTTTACTAATAAGGTTTTATATTTTTAAAAAAAAAAAGGAATTTTGATTATAGAGAAGAAAATAATACAAAGATTTTATTTTTATCATTTTTTTAATTTATTCTAATTATAATAATATAAGCTAATTAAAAACAAGAAACAAAAAGGATGAAAAAAACTTACCTGGGCTGGGATTCGAACCCAGCCCCTGGACAATACACACTCCAAGACCAGCAACCCTTCCACTAGGCCAGCGCGCGTCTGGTGCTAACAAACCATCGTCCAATGTTTTTTTGCGTATCCTGAAAAACAAAATAAAACAACAAAGCAGAAAAAAGGGCCTGGAGGGATCGAACCCAGGACCTTGAGTATCACACATGCGCGTATCAACCAACTGAGCCAGCAACCAATTCTGATAAAATATCAACAACATAAGATAAAATATTATAATGAATTTTAAACATAAAATTTGGCGCGCTGACTTCATCTTCTTCCTTGGATTTTCGCAGGTTTTCCTGCGAAATCTGCTGGGAAATTTCCTGCGATTTTTCTTGCACTCCTGAACCTGCGAATTCCATACTTCACCAAACAAGCACGATTTCATCAAATTAACTACATAAACATGATCCAAACAGTTCATTGAGTTGATTTATGGTCTCAAAATTCATTTATAGTTATTAGATTATGAAACCCTAATTCAAGAGGTATGAACCCTAAAATGGTGTTTCACGAATTGGCCATCAAAGCATCAATCTAATTGCCCAGAATTCATCACTGCATTCATCTAAACACAAATCAATAGTCAAACTTGATTAATATCATGTAAAAATGCAAGAACAGAAAAAATCGAATAAGGAAAAGAAACCATTCGGATTTCTCAATATGTCATGTTATAGTGCAATGTAATGAATGGTTTCGATTCAGGGATGTCCAGGGAAGCTTGTGATGTTCTCAAAATACCTTGAAACTTCCTCTAAGGTAGAAACCGAAAATTCACTTTTTGAAGGATTTTTGAAGTTTGAAACTTACTCTTTGAGGCTGTGAAATTCGTCTCTAGAGCTTGGTCTTATGTTGTATATATACCACACACTAAAATTAGGTCAAGAATTTAAACAAACTTATGAATTTTTGGAATTTTTGAGATTGAAAAAGATTGATCATTAAAACTTGATTTTCCTTGATCTAGCATTGCCATATTGGTGTGATCTCCATTATTTTTGTATCAATCAAGCTTAAATGTTTTTTAAGACCTTCTAGAAACCAAATCCTTTTCAAATATATGATTTTTATATTTTATTTCAATTTAATATGTATTTTAATGAATAAAATTCAAATAAATATGAAATAAAAATAAAAAAATCAGAAAATGAGTGGGTTGGGTCGTGCTTGATGAGTTTGTAAAGTTTGGATGGTAATTTGGTGGGCTCATTTAGCAAAAATTGGTTTTAAGGCCTTATTTGCTTCATAAATTCCCCAAAAATTTCCCAACTTTACAAGGGCACAAATCCTTCAATTTTAATGCTATGAAGGTGTTCTTGGACATTTTGGAAAGATTAGAGAGTCCTCTAACCAACCCCATTGGTTTCATGTCCATATCATTTACCATTCTCAAGTTATGCCCTTTTGAAGTTGTTGACTTTTTGTTGACTTTTAAAAGGACCTATAATGTCTTAGCTCATACCTTCCAAATGAAGCATTTTTGGGCTTGGCTTGTGAGACACAAAGTTGTATAGAATTCAATTTCCTTCAAAATGAGCTTTGGATGGAAAATTGGTGATGAAGCATGTGAAAGTTATGGCTGGTCAAAGTTCAGTTGACTTTTCCTGAAGAAACCCTAATTTAGAAACCTTTGATTCTTGATGTTCTGAAATCTCCTTGATGAATCATGATCAACCCTTGATCAAATGATGAATTTTACTTCATATACTTGATGTTGGCAAAAAATCATGAAGTTTGACTTTGGTTTGACCACAGTTGACCTCAGTTTGACTTTTTAACTACTTTGATTGATTTTGACTTATCTGATCATCTGACTGAGCAAACCTTTGAGAAAAGTCTTGAAACTTGTCATGGGGATTCTTAGACACATATAAGATGTTATGAAGCTCATTTGAAGTCTTGGAAGTCCATTTAGCCTGATTAAAGTCAAAACCCTAGTTTTGGATGCACTGCTTAGGAGAATGCCTTGTCTGAGGGAATTGTCAAACTTCTGACCAATTGTGAACTTTGTGAACCATCATAAGATGTCTTGTGAACCTTGTGATCCTCATGGGAGGTCTTGTGAGTCTTGTGAACCTTGTGAGCCTCATAAAGTGTCTTGTAAACTTCATAAACCTCATGAAAGGTCTTGTGAACCTTGTGAACCTCATAAAGTGTCTTGTAAACTTCATGAACCTCATGAAAGGTCTTGTGAACCTTGTGAACCTTCTTAGCACACAAAGTCTTGTATTGTGAGGGAAAATTTTGGGGTGCAACACGCCCCTCGGAAGTGAGATCTCTATCCGTGAATCCCAGCCCATGGCTGGCGTTCACGCTACCTACCACAGCCTCCAACTGGTTGACAGTTATCTCTTTTGGTACATACGCAATTTGCAAAACTTTTAGCAAAGCTTCTCGGTGAGCTTGAGAACACATCAACAATGACAAAATGGATATCTTGGACGGGGTCTGATTCAGCTGTTAATCAACCTTATAGTCACTTTTCTTAATTATTCTCATGAACTCCTCGACTTCCTTTTCAAAAGTGCTATGACTAGCAGCAGGAGTTGTCACCTCTTCAGTTGCTATCTGCTTACCCTTAGCCTTTGCAGCAGCCTCAGCTTCAGGATTACCTCTAAGAGCTTGGGAGCACAGAGACGCCCGCTCCGGGTAAATCCACCAACTCCTCCGACATTCACAATAGTCGGGTCAATTGTCACCGCTTTACTTTCCACCTTCTGGCCTTCTACGTACACGTCTGAGCCATAGTGCCAAGGGATGGATTTGTCATCAACATAGGGAACTGGCCTCGGAACAGTAATGGTAACCGGACTCACCTCTGAAACATAGATAGTTACTGGCTCTCTCCGGGCAGGAACTTCAGCAGGATCAAAATAAATTGTCACAGTAGACACACAATCACTTCTATGGTCAACCCTGTCGAATTGTAGAGACCCCTCGTCAATCAAACATTGCAGCCCAGCTTTCAAATCCCCACAACCACTAACTGAATTCAAACAATCTTCACAGTCAAAATCACAACCCGGAAATACTTGCCCTTTCAGCAATCTGTCTTTCACGACTAGCAACGAAGTCTTCACTTCATCCATATTCAGAATCAGGTTCAACCTCTCGCCATTGTCAACAACATTTATCCTGGCCCCTCCATGATTTGGGATGGGGTTTGATGTAACATTTGGCGGCGGTGCGAAGTTAATAGCTTTCGAGTCAATCAAGTCTTGGACCTTATGCTGTAATGCCCTGCACTTCTCCGTTGAGTGCCCGGGAGCTCCTGAATGAAATACGCATCTTGCATTAGCATCATACCCCATTGGAAGCTCTCCAGGTGGAGGTAGTGCTAATGTCCTCAACTGAATCAAATTCAAGTATAACAGTCTTTGGAGTAGTGCTGTGTACGTCATCGGGATTGCCTCAAGCACCCTGTTAGCTGGACGAGCTTGTCTCTGTTGATGGGGTCTTTGCTGATAGTTATTGCACTGCGGTTGTTGATGTTGCTGCTGTTGTTGTTGCACATGACTTGTGGGTATGGTGATAGCTGCCACCTGCTCGTAAGATCCTCTGTATCCGCGGCCCCGACCTTGACTGTACACAACATTAGCTTCTCCCTCCCTTCTTCTTGGAGGTCCATTGAAATTTTTTCTCACACCACCTGAGCTACCTGCACCACTGTCTTGGATCTTCCCCATTTTCAGAAGAGTTTCAACCCTTTCTCCAGCTATCACGATGTCATTGAACTTTGTCGCTGAACAAGACGCTAGTCTCTCAATAAACACCCCATGCAGTGTTCCCATAAACATGTCTGCCATTTCATTCTCTAACAAAGGAGGTTGCACTCGAGCAGCAAGCTGACGCCACCTCTGGGCGTATTCTTTGAACCCTTCTTTAGCACTCTGAGACATTGTCTGCAATTGGGTACGATTTGGAGCCATATCCAAATTATATTGATATTGTTTCACAAACGCCTCAGCTAAATCCTTCCAGCATCGAATATTGACCCGGCTCAGCTTCATGTACCATTCCAAGGAAGCTCCTACAAGACTATCCTGGAAGTAATACATCCACAGCTTCTCATCATCTGTATGTGCAGCAATCCTTCCCGCAAAGGACTGAAGGTAAGTTTTCTGGCAAGCTGTTCCGTTGTACTTATCAAAAGTAGGGACCTTGAATTTGTAGGGAATTCTCACCCCTGGAACTATGCCCAGATCAATGATGTCAAACCCTAGAGAACTCTGAGATTGAATGGCACGAATCTGTTCAGCCATTTCTTCAAATCTCCTATTCATGTCCATCCCCTGGCCTTCCGCCTCATCCAACAAAGTGAATTGTTCGTCCTGCCCATCCATCTGCATGTTATGCACTCCATCATTGATAATAGTGACCATTGGTTGCACCACAGGGATTTCAACGTGACGGGCGCCAACCCCGTTGCGATTACCTCCATCTGTTGTTCCATTGCTCCTGGCTTGATTGTTCTCCACCATTTTGCGCAACCGCTCTTGAGTTTGACCCATCTCAGCCATGAGGGTCATGAAATTGTCCATTCATGTCCTTAAATCAACCAGATCCGCTTGCATCTGCTCCATTGCTCTTTCTCTGTTCACCTTCGTAGGGTATCTATGTACAGTTGACTGTCTCTGAACCTTCTCGGGAGCTATATTGCCTAAAAGAAACATAAACGTTAGAACACTGGCGAATTTCCTGCAAAACAACAAAAACGTTATATGCATGCAATGTAACTATTCATGTTTCCATGTCCAGACATTAATATGCCCCAGTTCTAGTATTTCGACAGAAAATACTCCAGATGTCTTTTTGGAAACTAACTTTTCAAACTCTTTTGAGGAGTATTCAGACCCTGGTGGCTTTGGACAAACAACTTTTCTCATTTAGAAACGATAACTGGAAAGTATCATTGCATTATGTGAACAAACCACCAACGACCAGAGTCATAGACATAAACAAAATTCCCCAAAGGGTTACAATTTAATACAAAAGACAGAAAGACAAAGCAAGACTCCTACAATCAACAAAAACCTAAAACCCTAGGCTAAAAAAAGATCCAGGCTCCTCTTCTGCAGTCATCACCTCTATCCGGTTCTTCTTGACGCCTGCTCTCAACTTAAGATCCGCGATCTCCTTCATTACTTTCTCCAGGGCTAGCTGTCTTTGTGCAAATTGCTGAGTCTTTTCCCTTCGTACCTTGTGAACTTGTTCTACCTCTTCTTTCTTGAATTCCATCTGCACCTCAAAGTACTCTTCCTTTTCTTTGTACTTCTTCTGATCCTGTTCTCTTTGGCCCTGTAACCAAGTAATGGACTGACGAGCTTCTCTAAGAGTCTTCACAATCCTCTTATGCTCCGCTTCTCTTTTCGACTCTGTTAGACCCAATCTCTGAAAATGAGCTTCTCTTCCAGCAAACTCCTTTTCTTTAGCTTCTAAGGTAGCCTGCATCTTTTGTAGCTTTTCTTCTGCTTCTTACTTAGCATGATTGGCACGGTGATACAAGCTAGCCATCTCGAAATTCTCTACCCGAACCTTGTGCAACTGAGCTTCCAACTTCTTGTAATCTCCAAGAGAAACAGTGGTTTGTACCGGTACCTCTTTTGGATATAGGGAGGCCTCCACTGAGAACGGAAGGAAGAGGGTATCAACCCTACCTTGTATCCAAGCAGCAAAAAAGGGATAAGTCTTAGGGTTTACCTTTCCGAATTCTTTCTTACCCTCCCTAACCTTTGTTTCCCAAGCTTGAGATGCTTGGATAACTAACTGCTCATTATCTTCAGCCGAAAAGTACAGAGTCTTAGCTATTTCTTCACCAGATGGAGGATCCTTCAGTGGATAGCCAAATTGCTTTCTAGACAACACAGGGTTATGACTTATCACTCCTTTCCTACCTAACAAAGGCACATATGGAAATTCACCACACCTTGTAATAAAATCCTTTCCCACTAAGTTTCTGCTACATCCCCAAGCTATATCATCAGATGTTAACCCCATCAATATTCTAGCCCACTTCCAATCTTGCTTAAGATCTTTGAACGGTCCGGACTTTGGAAGCTTGTTAGCAAACCACTCGGCGAACAATGGAACACAACAATTCACGTACCCCTTTCTCTTCTCATTTCTGTGATGGACACCAAAGTAAAAGTCTCCCAACAACGTAGGCACCAGGTTCCCTTTAATGAAAAGGGTGATAGCATCCAAGCTTAGCCACCCTTTCTCTCCGGGGGAAAGACTTGTCCCGTAGACCATTAATGCTAACAGCGCACTGAACTCTAGCCACTTCCCTCCTAAAGCAAACACATGGGCTTCTGTGATAAGAAAATCTAGAGTAAATCCTTTCCCCTTACTGGCTTCCAACTCCATCTTCACTCTAAGCATACTCAAATGACAAGCACCTGAAATGTCCTTGTACGGGGGACACTTCTCTGCAGCATAATAGGGAACACCATTCTTGACATGAATCTTCATGATGTCAGAAATCTCTTCCATAGTGGGAGCCAAGACGTAATCAGCAAACACGAAAATTCTCAACTGAGGGTCATAAAACTGCAACAAAGAATGAAGACTATCTCTTTGATCGACAATAGGTTTGTTCATGTATCCCAAGATCTTCCCATACCGGCTTCTGAAATCATCTGAAACCTTGTCACTCATCAAGCCCACCAGTTTCTGAATATCCTCGATTTCTGGTTGCGGGAAACTGTAATGAGCATTCCTTTTTCTGGGTATCTCTTGGACTTCTGTCATCCGGAAGAATAATGAATATCAGAACTGGGTACAAAGAATAAAGGATAACCTATAATGGAAACACAAACAATTAATGCAAGTATGATGCGATGCAAATGCAATGCAGGCACATGATCAACAACTGGGACTGTCTGGATATGGAACACTGGACCCAAGTGACCAAGAACCAAGATCCTCTGAATAAGGTCCTATGATCAAGAATTCAGTCTCAAAAGCCCCAAAATCAGATATCAGACGAGTTAAGAACTCCAAAATCCATGTAGCCTTATCAAATCATAGAACTGTACTGGCAATGAGGTATAATGAGGTCAAGGATTCCTGCAAACCTGTAAATCCCTCCCAATCTCACAGGTGTGCTCCGGGTCAAACATCACGGACTCTCAAAGCCGAATAGCAATAATACGTTCACCATTTCTGAGAAATGGCTCATGACCAAATCAGGGAATCGGTTTGGCATTATGTACTACTCAGGAAGGTCTCAGCGTGAGTCCGGGAAAAACAAGCATCCTTTATAAGTTCCCTACTTCAAGCGCTGGAATCGAGAAACAATAGTACATTCATCCCGAATGGTACAATACTATCGTCATACGACCAGATGCTTTGACTGAGTTCCTATAAAAGAACCAGGCCATCCTATGTGAGTTCCCAGTGGGCCCTCGGGTGCGAATGGGTTTTCCACAAAATATGGTCTGCCACTGTCACCACTGGAGAGGGATGTTTCCACAAAGGTCCTCAATGATCGGTCCCCAGATGCACATAACTATCGAGGTTGTGTATGACCCCATAAAGATTCTGGCATCAATACATTTCCAAGACGGTCGCAAGTCTGGGTGTGGAACTCATTACTACCAACATAGCAAGACGCCATGAAGCCAAAGTGTCTGTCCACTCTAAGTCCTAAGGTGCACTCGAGCCCCGGTTACGAGCTTATCTTTCAGTAACAGTTCTCAATCCCACAGAAAAAAAGAAACCAGCACAGTCAGACAGTCCAGTATAACATATATGATGCATGGAAATAAATACTGAAAACTGTAAATAAAGTTGTAAATAAAACTGTAAATAAACAACAGTAAAATAAACACACAGCAACAAACAATCAACACTCAACGAAACAGAAACACGCAAGCGCTAGGAGAGACTCTCAAGGGGAACCAGAGATTCTAGGTTCGGTCCCCAGCAGAGTCTCCAGCTGTCGCTCCCTGGATTTCCATCCTGGTACAAACGCGAAAGTGGCGCGGAAAGAGGTAGAGTCGCCAGCCAGGCATTTTTATCCCGAAGGAACGGGAATGGTAATGCTGCACAAACTGGAAGAAAAGAAAAGGAAGGATAAAGGTCCTGCGAACCAAAAAAACTGGGTTCGGGAGTCGGTTACGACCTGGGAAGGTATTAGCACCCCAGATCATCCGCCGTACCCGACGGGATCCACGCTTGCAAAGAAATTTGTTTCAAAGGGTGTAAGAATGAAAGCTGCTGCAAAAAGAAAGGAACTGGACTGGACAAAAAGAAAAGAAAGAGGGAAAATGTAGGGAAAATAAAAGAGTACTCGAACGGGCCCTACCCCGCTGCCTACGTACCTCATCTGGACAATGAGGATCAGATTCGCCGTAGTTCCCCTAACTAGGGGTGGAAAAGATTGCTTGTGTCTTAAGGCTTGAACTGCCTATGTCAATGCTCAGGTGTTGCAGGCTCGAACGACAAGTGCGTTACCATCTTGCAAAATGACAAGTAGGAGCAAGTTCAAGGACAGAGCGAAGGAGATGAGAAAAGAAGTCCCGAAGGAGAGACACTTATTATTTGTTTGTGTTTTTTTATGAGTTTTTTTATTGGTGTGGCACAAGAGAATGGAATCGAACTCTTTTCCATGGAATGTATACTTGTTACTACATTCCAAGATGGAATAATAGAACAAGCACACCAAGTAAGGAGAATTTATCCAAGACTTGTTTCCAAGGGCAAGGGCCTAAGTTCATTGACTTGTTGAATTTATTAATTGTTTTAGTGATTAAAAATGAAGAAGTATTTTTTAGAATTTTCTTGATGAAGATGACTTCATGATCCGACTTGTGCGTCATGCTAGACAAATGAACTATTCCAAGATGAAATGAATACATATGCCCCATGGAATAAGGCTATTATACAAGAAGTCACTTCTTTCTTTAATAATGTTTTTTAGGTTTTATTTTTGAGATGAGAAGAGAAAGAGAACCAAAGGAGCAAAAGGCAAAAGTCTAATGGGGAAATACTAAACCTAAAGTTATCATGCAAAAAAGTGGTCCTAAGGTTAGTGAGGTTTGAACTCTATCCTAAGAGAAAAGGAGAACCAAAGGAGAAGAAAAGAAGAGGAGAAGCTAGAGAGCAACTTACTCCTCTAAAGGAGATAAGTTGCTTCTAGAGGGGAAAGAAAAGAGTTGAATCACATGATGGCATAAGGCACATCAAAAGCCACAAAGTAGAAAGAAAATTAAAAGAAAAGTTGAAGAGTTGAAATGTGGATAAACATCCACACTTCTCTTACCATAAGCCCCTGCAATGTTAGCAAAAAAAATCCAACATATGTTCATCAACACAATCATGGACTTGACATGCTCAAAATTCAAATCAACAAAGATCAAACAAACATGCCAAACTTTGCACATACAAGCATTTACGTGTCGAGAACATGAAGGCATGCATCAACCAGTAAGCAAATCACCCTAAACTAACATATTCAATGATCATACAATGATCCAAGGTAATTAAAACAAGTAAGGGGATCAAACAAGCTCAAAACAACTCAAATATGGCATTCTGCATCAGTGTTAACCGGTTAACCAAAGCGTTAACCGGTTAACCAGTTCAAACCTACAGAAAAATACGCAGAAAACAGGTGCGTTAACCGGTTAACCAAAGCGTTAACCGGTTAACACTGTAAAAACAACAATAAAAACCTGCAGAAAATCAGCTCAAATCCAGCTTATCCAAATAATTCCACACCAGACCAGCAATCAATTAAGCATGAAATAAATGGATCAATTCACATTAATTGACATCATTAAGCTCATGAACATTAGCACACGGATCCGGCTACAAATCAACTAATCAATTCAAGCAACACAAGCAAATACACAAGCACATGGTGGATCTAAAGCACAAGCATGCAAATAAGCTAAAACAGAGCTAGATCTGAATTTAACCAACCTACAAATCCGAGGTACGCTTTGGTAATTGTTGTTTGAGCTGGAAATGAGAGATTTCGCGGAAAACTTTGAAGATCCTGTGCTAAGCTTCACACTCCATGCAAAATAAATGCAAGCAAAGGGTCTTGATGCAGAATTTTGGCTCCAAAAGCACTTCTAAATTCTAAATTAGATCTGAACCACCAAGTAAACCAGCAAAATGATGCCAAGAAGCTATGGATGGAGGTCTAGTTCCAAGATCTACACACTTTAATGAAAAGTTATGTGATCTTCAAAGAGGAACTTTGAGTGATTTGGAAAATTGAGAGAAAAAAGTGAGAGAATGGTGAGAGAGATCAAAAATTCAGAAAATGGGAATTGAAAATTATGAGAGAGTTCTTGGTTTGGTTTGGAGGGAAAATGATTAAATATGGTTTAGGTTTGGGGCCCAAAATTTAGGCTTGGGATCCAAAAAAAGTGTTTGGAATTGGCTAAGAAAGTGATTAGGACCTAGCATTGGAATTAGGCTTGGATAAATGCTCTAGATCCTTCTCCTTAATTCAAAATGAATAAAAATAAAAAAATGCAAAATTGGAGCCAAAAACACATGCTGAATTTGCTGCTGGAATTCAAAATTCGCAGCCGTTAACCGGTTAACCAAAGCGTTAACCGGTTAACGCCAGTGAATTTTGAATTTTCCCTCCATTTTGTGGGAAACCTCAATAATAACCCGGTGTCAACCGTTTTGATTTGATTTTGATCCCCAATCCTTTTTTAGGGCTTTGAACATGATGCCGAGCTTGTATAACATGCCTTGTGAGCTTCTTGCCAGGTCACCATGCTCTTGATTTTGACTTGTAGTGCTTCAAATTTCCCGTATGGTTGATCATATGCCTTATGGTAGATCACGCAAGTGCTATGCTTCATCTTTCTATGCAAAAATGCTAAGGACATGATATGCTTATGATGATTATGATATGATGATGATGCTAAAGAGAAGAGGGCAAATTTGGGGTGTTACAAGTGGCAGATCACATTCTGTGGCAAACCCATTCGCACCCGAGGGCCTACTTGGAACTCACATAGGATAGCCTGGTTCTCTTATAGGAACTCAGTTAAAGCATCTGATTGTATGACGATAGTACTGTATCCTACGGGCTGAATGTACTATTGTTTCTCAATTTCAGAGCTTGAAGCTGGGGACTTATAAGGGATGCTTGTTTTTTCTGGACTCCAACTGAGACCTCATTGAGTAGTACATAATGCTTAACCGATTCCCTGACCTGGTCACGAGCCATTTATCGGAAATGGTGAATGTATTATTGTTGTCCGGTTTTGAGAGTCTGTGATGTTTGACCCGAAGCATTCCCGGAGCATACCATGTCACCCGCGCAATCTTATGTTCTGATCTGATTACTTTGATCCTGGAGTTCTTGAGATTATCTGGCTCTGAATCCTTGATCTGATTTTATCTGAATTCTTATCTATGGGTTGTTATCTAGAGGACAATTTGGGTTTCTGATCACTTGACTTTGATATCTAGTATCCAGGAAGTTCCAGATTGATCATGTTCATTTGCATTGCATTTTCATCATACCATAAGATCATTAACATTTTTGTGTTTTCATTTCTCAGGTTTGCATTTCTGTTTATACCCGGTTCTGGTATCAATCGCACCGTTCCCCGGTAGAATAATGCACATTACACCTATTGTACCCCAAAATGTTCCCTCACATATTCCAGACAATGTGTCTCAAGAGGTTTATCAATAGTCACAATATTCTCAATTGGTCAAAGGAATTGAAGGTTTCACCAGACAAAGCCTCCTCCTGAACAATGGATCTTAGAACTAGGGTTTTGAGTTCCCCCAAGCAAAATGGACTTCCAAAGATTCCAGTGGACTTCATAACATCTCATATACCTTAAAGAATCCTCATGAAAAGTTTCAAAGCTTTCCCAACAATTCGGCCAGTCAGATGCTCAGATACCTAAAAATCAGGTAACTTGGTCAACAAGTCAACTGTGGTCAACCTAAAGTCAAATTTCAAGATTTTTGGTCAACATAAAGATTATGAGATAAAATTTATCATTTGATCAAGGGTTGATCATGATTCATCAAGGAAACTTCAGAATCATCAGAAATTAGGAGTTACTAAATTAGGGTTTTGTGTAGGAAAAGTCAACTTAACTTTGACTAGACATAATTTTCACATGCTTCATAAAAAATTTCCCATTCAAATCTCATTTTGAAGGAAATCCAATTCTCTATAATTTTGTGTCTCACAAGCCAAGTCCAAAAATGCTTCATTTGAAAGATATGAGCTAAAACATTATATGTCTTTTTGAAAGTCAACAAAACGTCAACTTTTTCCAAAGCTCATAATTTAAAAATGGTAAATGATATGGACATGGAACCAAAATTTTTGATTAGAGTACACTCTAAGCTTTCGAAAAAGTCCTAGAACACCTTCATGGGATCAAAATTGAGGAAGTTATGCATTGTGGAAGTTGGACAATTTTGAGGAGGTTTATGAAGCAAAAAGGGTCTAAACTCAAGATTTTGTCAAATGGGCCCATAATATTCCAATCCAAACTTAAAGATGAGGCCATGCACGACCCAATGACCAATTATTCTGATTTTTATTATTTATTATTTTGGATTTTAATCATTAAAATTCAATTTTAATTGAAATAAAATATGAAAATCAAATATTTGTTCTAATACCTATTTTTGGATCAAATATTTTGTGATTAAGATGATTGAAATCATTCAAAATTCGTGCAAGACCATTATAGCATGGATATATTTGATTTTTTGACAAATTTGGCAAGGTGGTTTCTTCACAATCAAGCAACTTCAATCCATTGCCAAAAGGCCCAAATTTTAACCTAAAAACATTCTAATACATAAGTATAACAAGGAGACAAGGATTTGATACGGATTCAGAGCCAAAAGAATCACTTCCCAACTTCAAAATTCAAGAGGAAATTCAATTTCCGGTTTCAACAATTCAGGCCATTCACAAGAGATTTAAAGGTGTAAAATCGTTCCTTGGGGTGTTTAAAAGTTATTCCAATCATCATCACCATCACATTCATGATAGAATGCTTTAATGGAACCATTCTTCCTCTTACTTTTTGCATTTTTCGATTTCATATATTTACTTGTTATAAATTGAAATTGATGATTGTTTATTGTTTGTGATGATGCAAGGATGGTTTCTAAATGAGTTTCTTGAAGTTTCATGACCTAAACTGTATTCCACCTTTGTTAGGGTTCTAACCTTAAAATTAGGGTTTTATAATTTAGATCATTTAAACTAATTCTAATGACATATTTGGACTGTGTGTGATGTGGGGATCATGTTGGTATGATCAATTTGAAGAAATCGTATGTGGTATGGATAATATGATGTTCGCAGGTTTTCCTATGAAAGTAAATTCGCAGCAAAATTCATGGCTAATTCCGCAGGAAAAATCGCAGGTTATGAGGTTGAAGATGACGACTTTTGGAGCGTTGCAGAAATTCAAAATATAACTTGTTTTATTTTATTTTATTTGTTTCCTATGATTATAACTAACGCGCTTGTGGTTTGGTGGTTGAAGCATGATGCTTGTTGCTTTGAGGGAAGTGGTTCGAATCCTGCCTTCAACTCTTTTTTTATTAATTGGTCATATGATTAGTTTTATTATATTATTAATTCATTTCAGGTATATGTCACCAGCGCGCCTGTAGCCTAGTGGATGGAGGCAAGACTGTAAGAGGCAAGGGCGTGGGTTCAAACTTAGCCTTGGGACTTTTTTTTTTACTTACGTTTTCTTTTTCTTTTTTATTATATAATAGGTATTTGCTATGTCTATTCACATGCAGGCGCGTAGCCTAGTGGCAATGGCTGGAGGATGCAGACCCAAGGGCAAGGGTTCAATTCTCTCCTTTGGCATTTTTGCCAAAACTTGGTTATTTCTTTCTTTTTTCTTTACAAAATTGATTATATATTTTCTTTTCAATTAAAATCTTAATATTTTTAATTAATTCTTAACCTAAAACTTTTTTAAAAACCTTTCACTATTTTTCTTAACAAATCTTTTATTAGATTTAGGGTTAGCATTTTTATAAAAAAAAATTATTATTATTATTTTTACATTTAGGTTTATAATTAAATCCATTTTTTTTCATAAACCCTAAAACATTTTCTAAACCTAAATATATTTTTAAACCTTGACCCTTATTTTTTTTAAACCTTAAAAACCCTAAAGTTTTTCTTAAAACCCTAAAATTATTTTTATAAACCTTAATCCTAATTACTTCCTCTAACTCATTTTTATGTTATTCATTTATGGTTATCCTGATTATGTAACTGTTTGATACTTGTAATAATTTAGCTTTATTTTCTGCCTAATTATTATGTAACTTCCCCGAAGCCTTGTAATATTGTAGGAACTGTTTATTTTTCTGCCTTTTAATTTCTTCCTTTATTTTATGTTATTTGCGTGGTTAATAACTTAGGGAGTGAGAAGATGTAAATGAATTAACATAGACTTTGATAATTAATAACAAGATAAATATTTGAAAACAACACTCACACACGTAAGTGATCATTCTACGATCACCATCTGCACTTTCTAGGGTTTCCCCTCTTGGTTGCCTTTAATATGGTCAAGTCCCTCGAAAGTAGGGGTGTCTTATGCAAAGTCCCTCTACAGATAAATCATCAAGTCCCTTCAAAAATTAAAAAGATAATAGTCCATTCGAAGTTGCCTACAGAATAAATGATCTCGTTCCTCTATGACCCTACGGAATAAATGATCTCGTTCCTCTATGACCCTACGGAATAAATGATGATAGTCCCTACAAATTACAAAAGACACCCTTACAAGTTTCCTTCATTGACCATACGATGACCCTATGCACGAGATACACAAAGGAATCAATGCCCAACACTTGAGCGGAAGATATCTAGCCCGCAAGGCCTTACGAGCAGGTTACTACTGGAAAACCATGCAGAACGACGCCAGAGAACACGTCAGAAGGTGCGAAAGATGCCAGCGTCACGCGGATATGCACATCACACCCCCAGACACCCTGAAAACTATGTCGTTGCCATGGTCGTTCGCACAATGAGGCATGGGTATCCTCGGCCCCTTTACAACAGGCTCCTTCCAAAACAAATACTTGATCATAGCGGTCGATTACTTCACCAAATGGATAGAGGCAGAGGCCCTGGCTAGAATCACCATGTTCAACATCCTTCGATTTTACAAGAGAAACATTCTATCAAGGTTCGGCATGCCACAATCCCTTATAACGGACAACAATACCCAATTCACAGATAAAAAATTTCAGGACATTGTTGCCAAGACTGGCACCAAGCAGCACTTCGCGTCTGTCGAGCTCCCTCAGACAAATGGACAAGCTGAAGCCGCGAACAAAGTCATCTTGCAGGGTCTCAGGCGAAGCAAAGAACAGGTGGGTCGAGGAACTCCACAACGTCTTGTGGGCGTATCGAACCACCCCGTATTCCACTACTGGAGAGACTCCATTCCGAATGACTTATGGAACTGAGGCTGTCATTCCCATAGAACTCAGAGAACCCTCTAGACGAACAGAAGCACCCCTGGAAAAAGAACTCAACAATGAGGGCTTGAGAGAGGAGCTCAATCTAGTAGAGGAAGTCCGCTCAGGGGAAACTTTGCGCGAAGAATCCCTAAAGAAAAAAATATCGCTGCGGTACGACCAGAAATTTGTCAAAAGAGAATTTCCGGTAGGCAGCCTAGTCTTGTGCAGAAATCAAAAGGATTCACATGAAGGCAAGCTCGTGGAAAATTGGGAAGGCACGTAACGTGTAAATTCGAAAACTGGAACGAGAGCATATTACTTAGAAGAATTAAGTGGAGAACCTTTCGCTCGACCATGGAACGTTGAAAAGATCAAACAATATTACAACTAAACCCATTGAAACACGGGATAGCTGCCGACCAATAACCCATGAAAGGGGAACTTTCCCGGCCACAAGGATGTATCATGGTATAAATACGCCTTCATTTATAACAAGCGCGACCAGCTGTCCATTTTTAGGGACAGTTGAGTTGCCCAACGGGGACACCTCAAACGAGCTCAGTCGTTGACATACCAGCATGGAAGACCCCTAGCTCGCGATGGGAAGGGTCCAAGCCTTTGGGAAACGGGACATAATCATGTCCCTGAAACCCCTTTAGCGAGCATTGACTTTGCATCTCGGCCAGTTCCATACACTGGCGAGCTTAATATATTTCGTCGAGCACC
Organism: Lathyrus aphaca; assembly: GCA_963966055.1. Lineage (NCBI taxonomy): Eukaryota > Viridiplantae > Streptophyta > Magnoliopsida > Fabales > Fabaceae > Lathyrus > Lathyrus aphaca. The sequence continues at coordinate 553,072,021 of OZ014520.1, read as the reverse complement.
AAAACGATTTCCACAAACAAATTAATGTATTCACATGCAAAACACGAACTGACACAATAGTGAAATATTATAAAATAAGGCCAGAAGGCCAGCATTATCCTTACATTGTCAAAAAGGGGGACAAATCCCTAAACATAACTTAAAAAAGAAAACATATGGCATGCAGGCCTAAAACATCAATGGCACGCATGCCAGATTTTCATTCCTCTTCATCAGGAGGCATCACCTACCCATCCTCAACACGATGCAAATGCCCGGTCCCTTTGATCACCAATTCCACCCCGGGGTTGGTAACCTTGAGCTGCTCCACCGCATTGTAGAAGCCAAAAGCATCCATGTTCATGTTGTCCTCAACCAATAGTCGAATGTGGGCTATCAAATCTGCCTGGGTCTTCATGGCTGCTTCCTCCTCGGTCTCATCATCCCCAACAACAACTTTGCCCTCCACGACATCCTTCTTCAGCCTTCCGTTCTCAGCCTTGAGCTCCACAATCGAGTTCCTCATATCGGTAACCTCCTTCATAAGCTCAAGCTTTCTCTCGTAGTGGCCCAGCGCCTAGAGCAGTTCGTTCTCTAACTTATGATTTCTGGCTTCCACCTTTTCAATTTTTGCCTTGGCTGCATCGAGATCTTTGTGCGGAACAAGGTCAACATCATTAAAGGCCAGAGCAGCCTCCAAAATGCAGAACATCCCCGCAGAATCCTGACATAGATAAGCCCTTAGGTCGTCGGGATTCACGGAGAGAATGATGGCATCATCGAGATCCAGTACCCGGACAAAAGACCCTCTGTTAAAAAGAGCCCTTTAAGTGACGCAGGGCGGCAAGTCAAACGAACTAGAGGGCGTAACTTAAGCTTTGGGAGGAGGAGAAGTATCCTTAGTTCTTTTCCTCTTCCCCATCGGGGATCCGTCCATGGGAGTGCCCCCGGGGGTTGAACAACCCGAGGCCACGAAGCTATCCAAAGTGCCTTGGTCCTTGATAGCCTCAACCCTAGTCTTGCCCACACCCTTTTTAGCGTTTCCCTTGTTGTACTTCACCAGACGTCCTCTCATCTCGGCCATTTGCGCTGCAAAAACAACATAAATTATATCAGATAACGAACAAACTTGCAAAACAAAACCAATTCGAAGCTAATTCACCTAGGAGCTACATGGAAGACTCTTCATTCGGACAACTGAGTAATGATTTAACATTGATTAACCTAGCTACAGTTGTCGGCGTCCTGTCCGGACGCAAAAGGGACTTCTCGTCACTATCGACCAACTCCAAAGGGCGAAAGCTGGCAACATAGTTAAATAAAATGATATACGCTGCGGTATCGTCGGCGCTCAAGTCCTCCGGCTTGGTTATATAGTGGTCACTGGAATGCTGGAAATGGACGTTCACCCACTCCAAAGGAAAATGGGACACCGATAAGTGCATATTAGTGTTATTATTTAGTAGATTTTTTGGCACTTTTCAAGGGTTATTTTGATCTCTAATGCTTTTTCCCATTTGTTTCTTATACTTATTCATAGTTTAGTTTTAGCATTTCCAAAGCATCATTTATTTAACTTTCGTTTTTGTAATTTTAGGTTACACTGTGGAAATATGGAGCAAATTTCATCAAAACCTTCTTTGGGGAATTTTGGAAGAAATTGTAGGATTTTTGCTCGCTTCAAGCTTGCTCAGCGAGCTCCCAACAAAGTTTCCAGAGATATTTTCACTCAGAAAGGCCTTTTGTCGCTCAACGAGCTGTGGCTTTTAATGAAATCTCGCTCAGCGAGCAGAGCTCGCTCAACGAGACCTGCGATTTCAGCTTCTTTATAAGCATTTGTTTCACAATTTTCTTGGGATGTAACTTTTGACATTAGACCTAAATATACCTTAAACACTTTTTCACTTTTTTCTAAGAAGATTGGGTGCATTTCAAGTCAAGAGATTGTCATTAATTCCCCATCTTCTTCATCTTCATCTTTTGTTGGAAGCTTCCATGGAAATGGAGAGCTAAACCCATAGTATGTCAAGGTTAGAAGGTAGATGGGTTCTATTTTGTATGTATAAGCCTTGATCCTTTTGTATAAACTCTTGATGATGAATATATGATGAAAGCTTTAATTTTTATGACAAACCCTTTTGTGTTGCTTCATGATTGAGAGATATGGCCAACATTTGACCTACGTTTTCATCACCCAAATAACATAAGCTAGACATAGTTATGGAACTTGGAGTTAACTTTGTATTGAACCTAAATGTTACCATTTTGATAGATCGAGTAAGAAATCATCAATGGATCAGAATGGTAAAGCTCACATTTTATGTTATAAATAAACATTATGAGAGGATATTGTGAATATGTTCATTATTGAAATGAGTTTATCTTTTGATCAAAACTATACATGCAAATAAACCTATCAAACCCTAACTTTGACATATGCCTTTTAAGAATCTTTTACAAACCAATACTTTTAACTCTTAGAATTTATTTGAATGAAAAAGTCTATTTTCGATAAAAACACTAAAACCCCTTTTGTTACCATTAAGTCTAAAACTTAAGCAATTGTAGAATGACATAAATATCATAAAACAATCTCTGTGGTTCGACAATTAAACCCTTACTCATTTGTGCTTTCAACAAATTGGCGCTGTTGCCGGGGATTGTTATTTGATATTTAAAGCATAGCAATAGTTGCTAAGTTTTTGACTTGTTTTATTTGTTACTTTGTTACCATCACTCTTGTGTTTCACTTGGTTTGCTAGTTTTGTAGATTCTAGTGTATGCGTGACAAGGCTACCGAGGAGAAATTTCAATTCGACCCCGAAATTGAAAGAACACTTCGAAAGCTCAATAGAAAAACACGAAGAAGGAAGAAACTAGCCGAAGAGAGGAACCAGAGAGAAGAAGAAGCTACTTCTTCACTTGTTCACATTAAAGGAGTGAGGGTAGAAACTTTTGAAGGTAACATGGCAGAAGGAGTTCGTACATAGATGTCTGCTAATAGTCCTAGATGGACCGCTCAATTTTCCCGTGGTGGAAGAAAAACGAAAATGAAGACCGGAATCCTCCAACTCCTTTATGCTAATCCATTCACCGGAATGGACCATGAAGATCCGTATACCAATCTCACCAAATTCTATGAGATTGCGGGATCTACGGGAATAGAGGAAGCGGAAGAGGAAGGTTTATTCAAAAGAATGTTCCCACACTCTTTAGTGGGAAAGGCAAAAGAGTGGTACCTAGACCAAGCTCCGAGGGTGATGACGGATTGGAACTTGTTGGAAGAGAAATTTCTTGAAAGATATTTTCCTCAATCCCGATTCATGGGAGCAAAGACGACAATTGCGGTTTTCAATCAAGGAAGCAACAAGTCTTTAAACGAGGCTTGGGAGAGATATAAATCAATGTTGAGAAAATGCAAAGGCCATGGAATTGATGATCTTACTCAAATCCACATTTTTCTCAATGGGTTGTAATCGCAACACAAGACACTTTTGGATGCTACCGCGGGTGGTTCTCTCAGGTCAAAGACCGCGGATGAGGCTATAGTCATTATTGACCGTATGGCTCTCAATGATCTTCAAAGTCAACATGATCATATTCATTCACTAAGGAAGCCGGGAGTTCTTGAATTAAACACCAATGATGCTCTCCTTGCCCAAAACAAGGTGCTTTCTCAACAAGTGGAGTTGCTAACTCAACAAATGGCCAAGCTTCCACAACAAATGAAAGAGATTCAAGGCTCTCAATCAAGACATCAAGTGGAAAAGTGTGAATTGTGCCAAGGAGATCATCCTACCGGTTATTGTCCTCCTTTTGAAGAAGTAAGTTTTGTGAACAACAATAATCAAGGTTATCAAAGGCCCCCTCAACAATACAACAATTCTTATCCAAGGAACAACCAAGGTTACCAACAACAATCAAGATTCAACAACAACAATTTTCAACACCAAAATCCTTATCAAAACCCCAATCCTCAAGGCCAACAACCACAAGGTGGAAGTTCCAAGTTAGAGGACACTCTAACTCAATTCATGCAAGCCTCCATGGTTAATCAAAAAAGTAATGAGGCCGCCATCAAAAACCTCGAAAATCAAGTTGGGCAACTTGCTAAGCAACTTGTCGAAAATCAAGCTGGACCATCTTTTTCCGCAAACACTCATGTTAATCCGAAGGAGAATTGCAAGGCCATTATCCTTAGAAGCGGGAAGGAGATGAGTCAACCAAAAGAGAAGAAATATGGTGTTGTGGAGGAATGTAGTGATGAAGAGGAGGTTGTGACAAAGAAAAAAATTGAGGAAGTAGTTGAAAAGGAGTTTGATAATTTGGAAGTAGTTGAAAATACACAAGTTAGGGATGAGAAGAGAAAAAAGGTGAGCAAAAGAGGGAGGAAGGGAAAAGAAGTGATGACACAAATTCCTACCAACATACCTTATCCTCATGTGCCATTAAAGAGGGATAATGAGAGGCATTATGCTCGGTTCATGGACATTTTCAAACAACTTCAAATTAATTTTCCATTTTCCGAAGCACTTGAGCAAATGCCCAAATATGCCAAGTTTTTGAAAGATATTCTCTCAAAGAGATAGAAGTACATGAAACCAGAAACGATTATTCTAGCGGAAAATTGTAGTGCTATCATCCAACGCACTCTTCCTAAAAAAGAAGTCGATCCAGGACGTGTAACTTTGCCGGTGACCATTGGGAACATGTTTGTCGGGAATGGTATAATTGATTTGGGGTCAAGCATTAACCTCATTCCTCTCCCTATTTTTAAAAAGCTTGGCAACATTGATATCAAAGGAATAAGAATGACTCTACAACTAGCCGACAAATCTACCACTCACCCAATTGGGGTGGCTAGAGATGTTTAGGTAAAAGTGGACAAATATTTCTTTCCGGTTGATTTTATTGTTATTGGTATGGAAGAGGATGATGATGCTCCTTTGATTCTTGGCCGACCATTCATGAAAACAGCCCGTATGATGATTGACGTGGATGATGGTCTCATGAAGGTGAGGGTGTTAAATGAAGAAGTTACTTTCAACTTGTTTGAAGCAATGAAGCATTCAAAAGAAAAACATGATAGCTTCCGAATTGATGCTTCCGATATGGCTATTTTGGAGGTCGCAACACATATTCATGTGGACACTCCATTAGAGCTAGCCTCAAGTGAAGGATTTAACACACTCACTAGTGAAGAATAAAGTGAGCTTGAAGAGTGTTTGAAGGAATTGGAAGTTTTAAAGGAGTTAAACCCTTGGGAGGTGGCCATTGAAGAATTGATAAGAGAGAAAAATGATGATAAAGTTGAAGTTGAATTGAAGGTGCTACCTTCGAACCTAAAATATGCCTTCTTGGATGATAGTGGAAGGAAACCGGTGATTATTAGCAATGAATTGTCTCTCAATGAAGAATCTCGTTTGGTAGAGGTGCTCAAGAAAAATCAAGAGGCTTTGGGGTGGGTTCTTTCCGATTTAAAGGGAATAAGCCCATCTTATTGTATGCACAAGATCCTTATGGAAGATTATTTCAAAGAGGTGGCACAACCTCAATGCCGGTTAAACCCAACAATGAAAAAGGTAGTTAGGAAGGAGGTAGTAAAGCTACTTGATGCGGGGATGATTTAACCGATTTCGGATAGCCCTTGGGTGAGTCCCATTCATGTAGTACCAAAGAAAGGAGGCATAACTGTTGTGAGAAATGAAAAGAATGAGCTCATACCGACAAAAGTTGTAACAGGATGGCGGATGTGTATAGACTATAGGCGTTTGAACACGTCTACTAGAAAAGATAATTTCCCACTACCGTTCATGGATAAAATGCTTGAGAGGTTATCCGGGCATGAGTTCTATTGTTTTTTGGATGGGTATTCGGGCTACAACCAAATTACGGTTGACCCGGCGGACCACGAGAAGACGACATTCAGATGTTCGTTTGGAATTTTTGCGTATAGGAAATGCCCTTTGGGTTGTGTAATGCGCCGACAACATTCCAACGGTGTGTACAAGCTATCTTTTCCGATTTGATTGAAAAGACAATGGAAGTGTTTATGGATGATTTTTCAGTGTTTGGTGCGTCATTTGATTTGTGCTTGAGAAATTTGGAAGAAGTGCTAGAGAGGTGTGTGAAGACGAACTTGGTCCTAAATTGGGAAAAATGTCATTTTATGCTGAAAGAAGGAATTGTGCTTGGACACAAGGTGTCTTCAAGAGGTTTAGAGGTAGACAAGGCAAAGGTGGAAGTTATCTCAAAGTTTCTGCCTCCAACAAATGTGAAAGGAATACAGAGCTTTTTGGGTCATGCGGGGTTCTATAGATTATTTATCAAAGACTTTGCTAGAGTGCCCAAGCCACTTAGCAACTTGTTGAATGAAGACCAGGTATTTCTCTTTGACGAACCTTGTCTTTACCATTCCAAACTTTGAAAGAAAACCTAGTTACCGCTCCAATAATCATAGCACCTAATTGGACTTGTGATTTTGAACTTATGTGTGATGCTAGTGATTATGCTATTGGAGCGGTACTTGGGCAAATAAAAGAAAAAGTTTTCCATGCTGTACACTACGCTAGCAAAGTGCTTAATGAAGCACAAGTAAATTATGCCACAACTGAAAAAGAATTGCTAGCGATAATGTATGCGCTTGAAAAATTTCGTTCATACTTGATCGGTTCAAAGGTTGTTGTTTACACCGACCATGCCGCAATAAAGTTTCTGCTCACCAAACCGGATTCTAAGCAAAGGCTTATCCGATGGATCCTCCTTCTTCAAGAATTTGATTTATAAATAAAATATAAGAAGGGATCGGAAAATTTGGTGGCGGATCACTTGTCGCGGTTAGTCAATGTAGACATAACCAAAAAAGAAAATGAGATCCGAGAAGAATTTCCGAATGAAAAACTGTTTATGGTGCAAGTTAGGCCTTGGTTTGCTGATTTTTCTAATCATAAGGCAACGGGTTGGATACCCGAAGACCTAACTTGGAACCAAAAGAGGAAATTCTTGGCGGATGCCCAATACTACGTATGGGATGAACCGTATCTTTTCAAGGTTTGTAGGGATAATTTGTTGAGGAGGTGTGTGACTAGCGATGAGGCTAACAATATACTTTGGCATTGTCATAATTCTCCGTATGGAGGGCATTTTAACGGACCGAGAACGGCCACAAAAATCCTCCAATCGGGATTTTATTGACCGACAATTTTCTAGGATGCCAACCTCTATGCAAGGAGTTGTGACGTATGCCAAAGGTCCGGTGGAATAGGCAAGCGGGACGAAATGCCCCTCCAAAATATTCAGGAGGTTGAGGGTTTTGATTGTTGGGACATTGATTTCGTCGGCCCATTTCCACCATCTTTTACCAATGAATACATTTTGGTTGTTGTGGACTATGTTTTTAAGTGGGTGGAAGCGATTACTTCACCAAAGGTGGATGGCAAAAAGGTGATTAAGTTCCTAAAGAAAAACATTTTTTCCCGTTTTGGCACGCCTCGTGTGTTGATTAGCTATGGAGGGTCTCACTTTTGTAATGCACCGTTAGAAAGCGTTTTGAAACACTACGGTGTATCGCACAAAGTAGAAACTCCCTACCACCCCCAATCAAACGGGCAAGCCGAAGTGTCGAATCGAGAAGTGAAAAGGATTTTTAAAAAAACTGTTTCGGGATCGCGGAAGGATTGGTCTCAAAAGTTGGACGAAGCTTTGTGGGCTTATCGCACCGCATACAAAGCTCCGATAGGTTTAATTCCATTCCAACTGGTTTATGGTGAAACATGCCATTTACCGGTTGAAATGGAGCACAAAGCTCTTTGGGATTTGAAGTTTCTTAATTTTGATCCTACCGATGCCGGAACGAAAAAAAAGTTCAATTGAGTGAATAGGAAGAGATGAGAGAAGCGACTTACAATTCAAGTTGGCTCTACAAAGAAAAAACAAAGAAATACCATGACAAGAAGATCAAGATTAAAGAGTTTGAAGAGGGTCATCTTGTATTGCTTTTCAACTCCCGGTTGAAGCTTTTTCCCGGAAAATTGAAAAGTAAGTGGTCGGGACCGTTTCGTGTGAAAGAGGTTAAAGAGTATGGTGCTATAGTGATTGAGGATTTGGAAAAGAAGGATAGTTGGACCGTTAACGGCCAATGCCTTAAAATCTACTTTGGAGGTAATTTCGATCGAGAAATAAAATCTGTCGCCCTCGATGATTGTTGATCATTGTGGACCATCGAGCTTATCCGACGTTAAACAAGCGCTCGTTAGAAGGCACCCCAATTTTGTAAGTTTTTACTGCTTTTTATGTTGAAAATGTGTTGTAGGCGTGTTTTAGAAGTTATTGGTGGTGTTACATTGTGTAAACACCCCAAATTTGCCCTCACTAGTTTCACACCATGGCTTGTGATCTTTCATTTTTGCATTAGCATAAGCATTACATCTCATATTGCATCTTTGTTTCACTGCATAAGTCCAAGTTCATTTGCATCTAGGGTTTGTGACCTGAGCAATCCAAGAATCCATCTGAGCCATTCCAAAGGCCTCAAAGCATTCCAAGAGGGTCCATGTGTATTCTACCATCATATTATACACCTCAAAATTCAAGGAAGTCAAGAGATCACAAGAACTAACAAAGGCATGAAAGCAGAGCTAGGGTTTTCACTACACAAATGACCAAACTTAGGGTTTTGGTTTCAGAGGCCTCAACACCAAATTTTTGGGCCATTCTTGTTTCTAATGTTCTTAAGATATTATAAGGATCATATGTACCAAGTTTTATGAAGAAATTCATTGTGGAAGTCATCTGTCTATTAGGTAACTTCTTGAGCAAGTTAAGTCAAAATCAAGGCATCTGAGGCCCCCAACAATGGAACCAAAGGAGTATTTTCATCAAATTGAAGTTCTATGATCTTTATTTGATCATTGGAGTGCTTGGAAGTTCACAAAATTGAAGAAATTTGAGCTAAACCAAAAGTTGCCAAAAATGGAAATGACTTGTAATGGAAACTTTCCATTTTGGGAAGGTTTTTCAACCTCCTCTTTCTTAACCAAAAATGCTTCAAATGAAAAATTCTTGGTCATGAAAGTTGTAGATTAGGTCTTTAACGTTTCAAAAAGTACAAGAACATGTTCTAATTCATTATGGAACTCAAGTTATGATCCTTCAAAGTTGGCAAAAATCACATAATTTTCACTTTCATGCTAAAGAGGGATTTTTGCAAATTCACTTGCCAAGCTTCTAAGTGACCTCTAATTTACTTCTAAACATCATAACAACATCACATGACTCATTTTGCTCAGAATTTCCCAAGGAACCACAACATTTCATGCCTTGCAACACAAGATACACCAAAGAGGGAAAATATGCAAAACTCATACAAACCCTAGTTCCATGTGTTCCAGCTGCATCAAACCTATCCCATGGCCACCCTTGATTCATGCTAAGGCCAGACACCCCAAAAACTCAGGCCTGCACCATGCCCATACCTCAAGTATACAATGTTGACTTTTTTTCAAAATCACCCATACCAATCAGCATAGGCCACAACAACTCCTCTGACCTATCACAGCTTCACATACATGCCTCAAGGGACTCATTTCATACAACACACTGTCACTCCCCCGAAAAGACACCGGGTCAGATAGGGTACATACGCGAACGGTCGGCGAAAGGAGAAGATGAAGGTGAAATGAATAGAGTCGCCAACTAGGCATTTTTATCCCGAAGGAAATGTAATGCTGCATAAACCTAGGAAGATATGGATAAGACGGTTACGAACCAGAGAGACTAAGAAAGGGGGTTGGTTACAACCTGGGAAGGTATTAGCACCCAGATTGTCCGTCGTACTCGATGGGATCCACGCTTGAAAGATTGTGTTTAAAGGGGTAGGTGTATGCGCTATTTGTGTGTAAGAGCTGGAAAAAGAATATACAAGTGTCAGTGCAAAAGGTGAGTGCTCAGGAGCCGAGGCTTTTAAAAGACTGCTGGAAGAGGGGGAAGACATAGATACTTTTGTTCGATAACAGTTAAGTTATGCCTACGTATCCTCGCGTGCAATGAGGAAGTCAGAACACCGTAGTTTGACTCAAAGACACTGAAAGATAAATTGACTGTGAACTGCTTGCTTGTCTATGCTCAAGTGTATGACTTGTATGGCTCAAGTGCTAACTGTCTTGCATTAGACGGAAGAAGCAAGTTCTCGTTTATGAATGAGAGTGATGAGAAAAGAATCCCGAAGGAGACGATTATTGTTTGTTTTTGTGTTTTCAGTTTTGTTATTGTTTTTGGTGTTTTGCATAGGATTATGAGCTTAAGCCTAAATCAAGGGCTTGTAAACTCATTATATCCTCCCTGACTAGGGATAATGAGCCTACTTAAGTATGAGATAAGCATCCCAACTTAATTGCCATGATGATGTAGGATTAAGATCATTAACCTACTTGTGATTAATTAGATGTTTTTTTGGGTTTTTGTTTAGTGTTAAGTAATGAGTTTAATCTCTAATCACAGATTAGTGAACTCATTACACCATCCTAATAGAAGGATAATAGATGAGAACACTTAAGCTGAGGAAGATACCTCAACTTAATCCATGGTTAGGGACTAAATTCATGACAAAACAAACCTTTATTAAATGGATTTTAATTAAAGGGTGAGATTAAGAAATGAATTTTATGGTTTGTAAGACAACTTGAACGGGACTTGTCCATTAAACACTAGGGTTAGTCCTTCTTAACCATAAAGGAAGAATTAGAACCCTAATGTAAGGCCCAAGTTACAAGTTAATGTCTTAGTTATTATTAGATGGAATGATTAAGATGTTTAAACAAATTAAGGGTTTAACACTTAGGATTAAAGTTATACACTCCATCCTAAGAAAAGGATGCATGCATAACCCTAATTCCAAAGTCCTAAAACCTTAAAGGTTTAGTCTCTAATGATGAGGTGAGAAAAGAGACACAAAGAAGACTCAAAGGTAAAAACTAAGGGGGGACTAATCACAACCCTAATTATTATCATGCTTGGAATATCTTCAAGGAAGCCACCAATGGAAGAAGCAGATAAAAGGAGGAAGAAGCAGAAGAAATAAGTTACTTACTTCATTGAAGAAGATAAGTAACTTAAAGAAAGAAAGTGAGAGATGAACACAAGTGAGCAAGCCCACTAAAATACAATAAAAAATGCAGCAAAGATGCAATATAAAAAAGATGAGATGAAGTGGGAGGTGAAGGCAAATTCACCTCTCAAACAACTTACCATTAACCTGAACAGTTAGCACAAGATGCATAAGGAAAGAAATGAAATGGAATGATTCATATGCAAAGACAAAAATCAAAACCAGAAGCATACACATGATGCAAATTGCTATGAAATGATGCAAAGACATACAAAGTGTATATGAATGATCATACAAAGAATGGGATGTCATGTAGGCATGCTTTGAAGTTTGAAAGTTCATGAAAGTTAATGAAAGGAAATGAATGAAAATCATGGAAAATGAATGAATAAATGATCAAGCATGATTCTAACATGTCCTAAGATGTCTAAGATGACTTATGAATGCAAGAAATGTCATGGCAAGTTCATGTATGGATGCATATGCAAGATGAATGCAAGTGAAGATGCAAAATTAGGGTTACATGAAAGGATGAGATGCAAATGGCCAAGACAGAAGCAAATGATATGATAAAAAATTGAAAATGCACTCAAAGGAACCCTAAACCTATACTAAGTTACCATCCAAAGGGGGAGGTCAGAAGCTAAACCTAGAAGGAGTTATGAATTTCCTAAGTTTCTAGGTTTTTTTTGGGTGATCCTCAATGTAAAATGCCAAATAATTTGAAAATGAAAGATAAAAAAGAAACAAAAACGTTTTTAGATGCTAGAGGACATGCATAGAACAATGCAAAAAGAACCATTCACAAACTCAACTTGGTTTAAAAGTTATGAATATTTGAAGTTAGGGTTAGAAAATGAACATTTTTAAGAACCCTAATTCATTGAAAAATCTCAAAGTACGATCAAAACCAAAAAGAATTTTGTATGGTGAGTTTGTAAATGTTTCTAAATGTCTAAGAATACTCTCTGATTTTTTTGGTGATTTTTAAATACTTAAATGTATTTTTAATTAATTAAAATCAATTAACTAATTAAATAAAACATTTAAATGATTTAAAAATACTTTTTTGATGCAAAAAATAAAAATAAAAATATTTTTGGTTTCTGAAAATTAATAAAAGACAAGATAAACATTTTCAGATTTTTTTGATCATTTTTACTATTTAAAAATAAATGTGGAAAGAAAATGCAAGAAAATGAATTAAAAATCAAATAAATGGGAAGTAATCACATCTGGTGGCTGAGATTCAAAGGGAAAATGGAGGGAATTGACTGCGCGCCAGATCTAGTGGCTCATATTCAAACTGGCCTAATTATTTAATTAATTTAATTAATCAAAATTAAACCCTAAGTGAACTAATCCTGACCACTCGTTCCTAATCTAATCCTGATCCAAATGCTCAGAACACGTCTGGCAAATAAAACCCTAATTAAGCCCTAATCACATTCAGATGACCGGAACAGTGCTCCGATCATCTTCTCCGGCGAGACCTTCACCCTATCTTCTTCCCTAGGTTAAATCAAGAGCTCTAAAGCTCCAGAATCACTCCCCTAATCTTCCTAAACATGAATCTACCCTCAAAACACATTTATCATTCATCAATCATGAGATTCGAAGCAAAACGTGAAACTGAACAGAAATTTCAGAAACTCAATACATGCTTAATACTCAATCATTTTCTAAACAAATTACATCAATATGATCAGTGAAGCATGAAGAATCATTTAGGAACTTAAAAATACATTTCTGGAAAAAAGGTTCTTGATGATACCTGAGCTTGAGCTTTCTCAGTTTGAGCTATTTGGGCCTTTCCTTGGTGTCAATCAACCTCAATGAACCTCCTGAGTATGCTTTGATGCTTAGAATGAATTTATTTGGGTTGTTTTGAAGTTTCAGTTTTGAAATGTGAGAAATCGTGTTTTGGTTTTGTGATGTTTCAGGCTATAATGGAGGGTGGGAAATGTTCTATGAGTGATGCTGAGTTGAATGGTGAAGTTTGTTTGAAGTTTTGATGGTTGGTTTCTGAGTTTCGAAGAGGGAAAGCTTCTTGAGGATTTTTGTGTTCTTGAGTTGTGGGATGATTCATGGCAGGCCTAGTTGCAAGGGGTGTCTGGCCTCAGCTGAGTTCAAGGAGGTCCATAGAAACAAATTTGGCATGCTGGCACAAGTGTATGGGAAGATTCATACCATTTTGCAAATTTGAGAAGTTTTGGCCCATTTAGAATTTCTTGAAGTTCAAGGCATGAAAATGTATGATTCTTGGGCCAATTCTGATCAAAATGAGTTGTATTATGATGGTATGATGTTTAGATATGCATTAGAGGTCATGAAATGGCTTGGCAAGTGGTTTTGCAAAAAATCCTCTTTGGTGCATTCTTGAAAACTATAGGATTTTTGCCAACTTTGAAGGATCATAACTTGAGTTCCATGATGAATTAGAACATGTTCTTGTACTTTTTGAAAAGGGAAAGACCTAATCTACAACTTTCATGACCAAGAATTTTTCATTTGAAGCATTTTTGGTTGAGAAAGAGGAGGTTGAAGAACTTTCCCAAAATTGAAAGTTTCCATTACAAGTCATTTCCATTTTGGGCAACTTTTGGTTTAGCTCAAATTTCTTCAATTTTGTGAACTTCCAAGCACTTCAATGATCAAACAAAGATCATATAACTTCAATTTGATGAAAATACCCCTTTGGTTCCATTGTTGGGGGCCTCAGATGCCCTGATTTTGCTCTGACTTGTTCAAGAAGTTACCCAGTGAACAAATGACTTCCATAATGAACTTCTTCATCAAACTTGGTACACATGATAATTATAACATCTTAAGATCATTAGAAACAAGAATAGCCCAAAAATTTGGAGTTAAGGCTTCTGAAACCAAAACCCTAATCTTGGTCATTTGTGCAGTGAAAACCCTAGCTCTGCTTCCATGCCTTGCCAGTTCTTATGATTTCTTGACTTCCTTGAACTTTGAGGGATATAATATGATGATAGAACACACATGGACCCTCTTGTAAAAATTGGAGGCCTTTGGGATGGCTCAGATGGAATCTTGGATTGCTCAGATCACAAACCCTAGATGCAAATGAACTTGAACTAATGCAGGTGAAACAAATATGCATTATGAGATGGTATGCTTATGTTTATGCAACAAATGAAAGATCACAAGCCATGGTGTGAATATGAGTGAGGGCAAATTTGGGGTGTTTACAGCTGCCCCTATTAAAGCATGAGTTAGCTGTGCAGGATGTAAGCGCCTGGCTTAACAGACAAACAAGATAACTTGTGGTTGAATACCAAAGACAGTCCGAAATTTGCACTCACTGGGGAGAAGAAGAAAAGGGATATAAATTGAAAAAGACAGTATAGCATGATTATCAAATGAAAGCGATGGAGGACGATCATCGAGCAGAGGACGACTGCTGGGGATAAAGCAATGACGGGGACGGCCGACAAGCTGGGGAAATAAAGAGACCATGATGGGGACGGCCATCAAGTAAAGTAACAAGGTTCTCTGGGGATTAAAGTGAAGGCAATGATGGGGACGGCCATCAGGTTTGCGAAGTAAAGCAAAGAACGATGGGGACGGCCATCGGTTTAAAGAATAAATGAAATAATGATGAGGGATGGTCATCAAAGGTGAAGGACGATCACCTAGCAAGGGACGGCTGCTCTTCATCACGACATAGGACGAATGTCGGATAGAAAAGGTCGACGATGGGGATGGCCATCAGATAAGCATGATGAAGGACGATCATCAAGAGGTGAAGGATGATCACCTAGCAGGGTACGACTGCTCTCGGGGTTTATCACGACATAGGACGAATTTCGGATAACAAGATCAACGATGGGGACGGCCATCGGATAAAATGATGAGGGACGGTCATCAAAAGGTGAAGGACGATCACCTAGCAAGAGACGACTGCTAAAAATATCACGACATGTGACGAATGCCGGATAGAAAAGGGTTCCAATAATGGAGACTCCGCTGGGGAAAGGATGAGGGACGGTCATCCAAAGGTGAAGGACAACCACCTGGCAGGGGACGGCTGCCGAAAGTATCATGACATAGGACAAATGTCAGATAGGAGAAAAGTTGTTCTGATGGGGAATGGTAAACACAACCGAGTGTTTACGCTTTCCAGAATAAAAGGTATAAGTGTTTTAACGCTGTGTATAGATTAAAGATGCAGACGAGCATCGGGGGTTGAACGGAAGCAACTAGTTGCCTCCACCTTTGGGCATACTCTCTAAAGCTTTCACGGGAAGACTGAGACATTCCCATTAGAAGGGTCCTGTTTGGGGCCATGTCCAGATTATATTGATACCGATGGATGAAAGCTTCAGCCAAATATTTCCAGTTTCTCACTATGGCTCTGGTCAAGTGGGAATACCATTCTCGGGATGCCCCTGTCAAGCTATCCTCGAAGTAAAACATCCACAGCTTCTCGTCCATGGTGTAGGCTTTCAATCTCCCCAGGAAAGACTGAAGATGGGTGCGTGGGCAGGATGTGCCATTGTATCTTTCAAAACACGGGGGTTTGAACTTGTGAGGAATTCTAACCCCTTCCACCAATCCCATGTCCATGACATCAAAACCTAGAGAGTTTTGGGATTCGAGAGATCTTAGCTTCTCTGCAATTTCATCCAACCGACAGTCGTAAACTTCGTCTCCAGCCCCGACCATAGTGAACTTCTCTTCTTGAGGGTCTTCCTACAAAGCTCTTCCTCCAGTAGTGTTACCTTGGGTGTTTCTTATGGCATTAATCTCTAGATTCAGATGAGGTCCAAACTCTGGTGGATCAGTGCGAGGCTACACGTGATCGTTGTTACTGGTACCCCCTGTACCTGGATGGTGTTCCTCAGGAGTTTGTCACTCAACTAACTCCCTCAGTCTCTCTTGACTCTAAGCTAAACCAGTCATCACTGTCATAAATTGATTCATTTGATTTCTCATCTCAACCCTTTCATTGGCCATCTGGGCCCTCACTTCAGTCAAGTCTTGTTGAACTTGATCCATTTGTATTCCCGGAAGGTTGTTTCTTGTCGGGTACCAGTGTATTCTGTTGACAGGAAACACTCTTCTACGGGAAATGTTTCCTGAAACCACAACAAAGTGAGAAACAACAACAAAACAAAGACCTACAAAACAAAGAAAATGTTAGTATGCAATGCAGGATGCCTATTTGTCTTCCAAGGGTATCTGGTTTGGTTCTTTGGTTTTGACCTTTCCAGACCTCGAGGAAATGCTGATGTTGAAGAGAGATTAAGCCCACAAATAGTACAAACCATATATATTACAAAGAGTGAAGATACATAGTTTTGATTACAATAAAATCCCTTTTGTGGGTCAAAATACAACAACAAAATCAATAGTACAGACAAAAGGAAATGCCAATACAAAGAAATCAAATATCCAGTCCAAAGTCATCTTCCCTGACTTCCTTCAGGAGAGCCTCAGTCACTAGACCTACTGGGTGCTCTGTGATAGTCCTGATGAGGAGGTTCCTTGTGGCAATGGCACTGGTCAACTCCTTATGCTTATCCTAATCATTTGACCTCTTCAACCCCGCCCGGAGTTTCAACTCAGAGATCTCCTTCTGTGCTGTTAATAATGCCTCCTGATTCTTATTCTCACTAGCCTCTAGTTGCTCTATCTTAGCTTGGGTCCTTTGATCTTCTTGTGCACAAGCCTCTGTGATCCTGATCCACCTAGCCTGGCTCTCCTCTAAGTAATGCTCTGCCCTAGCCTTCTGAGTCTTTGCTTCCTTGCAAGCATTCTTCAGTACTAACTCCCCTGCTCTAGCCTTTCTGATGTAGTCATCCGTCTTCTCAATTTTGGTTAAGTGCTCAATCCGGAGCTTCTCTAACCTCTCATTATCTAAACGACTGTCATTCCTCTCCCAGAGGGTCTTCTTCAAGGCTTCAGAGAGCTGAGTATTCCTCTCTTTCAGTTTCCCAAACTCTTCTAAACTGACAGTAGCTATAGGTTGCACTGTTGAAGGTCCAGGTACATCTCCTAAGGTGAATGGCATCCGGGTGATCTGTGCCTTGGTACGGGACCAATAAAGATACTGAGCTGAGGCTATGTTGTTGCACTTACCCAGAATGGCTGTCCCCTTAGTCTGAATGTTATCCCAGGCCCAGGCTGCCTGTCTAACAATAGCAGAGTTGTGTTGGATGTCACAATAGAGGGTCTCAGTCAAATCTTGCCCTCTTGGGGGATGAACCAGAGCATACCCTAATTGCCTCTTGAAAAGCAAAGGGTTATAGTTGATGCAACCTTTTACTCCAATCAAAGGCACATTAGGATATTGCCCACAACTGGTAATGATGTCTCTGCCCTTGGTGCTCTGAGTGCACCATCTGATGTCCTCTGATGTCAGGGCAATCAATCTCTTATCCCAGTTCCTTGGCTGATGAGGGTTCAGGAAAGAATCTGATTTTGGCAAGTGTCTTAGCAGCCAACAGTAACAAAGGGGAGCACAACATCTGACCAGTCTTCCTCTTTGCTTCTCATTCCTTTGGTGTACTGAATAATAGAAGTCTCCAAGCAAGGTAGGAACTGGGTTTCTTAGTAAGAACAAGTGAATAGCATTCTTGCTTACAAACTTTGGCTCGTCTGCAAACAAGATAACTCCATATATGCTGAGATCTAGAAGTGCACAAACAGCATCCCATTTTCCTGCTGCAGCATGTAGGGTGGCCTGGGAGATCAAGAAATCCAAGTGAAGGCCTGGAATCCCAGCTTTGGTGGTCATGCTCTGATCAATAAGGGCAGGCTCCAAGTGCAATGCCCTAGCTATGTCTTCATTCTTGGGAGAAACAATCTCAGGGTTGAAAGGAATCCCTCTCCTAATGGGGACACCTAACAACATGGAAAATTCTTCTAGCGGAGGTCCCAACTGAAAATCAGGGAATGTGAAGCATCTAAGAGGAGGATCATAAAACTGTAAGCAGGTGTGGATCACGCTCCTCTGGGATGCATCCAGGTCCATGATCATGTCCAATATGCCTCCATAATGTTCCCTGAATAATGGGACATGATCAGGGGTAATGAGAGACTGGATCTGTCTGATGCCTGTCAGGGTGGGCTCAAAGAAATGGTATGTGATGTTGCTCTTTCTGGAAGTGTCCATGCTGATAATGGATGCTGGTGAAGAAACTGAGGAGAAACTACTGATAAAGGTCACTGAAGAAGATGCTGAACAAGTGTCTCTGATGAAGACAACTGATGGAGAGAACTGGGAAGAGTCTCTGGTGAAAATACTGGTGGAGGGTCTCTAATGAAGACAAACTAAGGAAGGTGCTAGAGAAGGAACACTGATGAAAATGCTGGTGTAGATAACTGAAGAAGCCTGAGCAGCAGAACAGGTCAAAACCAAACCAAAGATAATAAGGTGGATACCCTGTAAAACAAATAGGAAAATGTTAAATGATGCAAAATTGATGTATGCAGAATGATATTCAAAGGGTTTGTGATCAAGTGCTGGATCTGTTTATCTGTCTTGATAGGGTCCATGTGTGTTCATAAGTCTGGATGGAGGCTTAGAAAACCAGTAACCAGGTTGGGGGACTCAAATAAAGAGTCACAAGTCCAAGGTTTCACAAGAACTGTCCAAAGTGATGCATTCTTAAAACAAAACTGGTAATAGGGTATGATGAGGCCAAGGGTTCCTGCAAACCTGCAAACATCCTGACCCCCTCACATGTAATGTTCTAGAACAAGGATCCTCAGACTTGGATTAGTTATCATAAGTGTAAACACTTCTAACCCGGAGGTACAATGTTTACAATGACCATAAAAGATCCTCCTCTAATTCACCTCAGGTGCTGAAGGTCATAAAAAGGTCATCCAGACTTAGCAAGCTTCCCAGATAGCCCTAGTACTACAGGAAATCCGTAGCACAGAGTTCTCAAGAAGAAACCCATGTCTGAACCGTGTTTCATATTCCCGCACTAGACCGAAATGGAATGGGAAAGAATATGAAGCCACTCTAGCCTATGTGTCACTCAGGTCCCTGGTATGGAACTTCAATCACTCAACAATCCCTCCCACCAAGGTAAACATAGATCCAACACCAATGACAAATGACAGTATGAAATGCATAAAAAATTGTAAATGAAAGCAATAAATAAAGCTGTACAGAAAGCAATAAATAAAACAATAAACAAAAAGCACAAGTAGCACATAACACCCCCGTAAACACAAATCAAACAAGCGCTAGGAGGAACCCACACAAAGAACCAGAAGCCCTGGTTGCAATAGAAGGGTCCCCAGCAGAGTCACCAAGCTGTCGCTCCCCCGAAAAGACACCGGGTCAGATAGGGTACAGACGCGAACGGTCGGCGAAAGAAGAAGATGAAGGTGAAATGAATAGAGTCGCCAGCTAGGCATTTTTATCCCGAAGGAAAGGTAATGCTTCATAAGCCTAGGAAGATATGGATAAGACGGTTGCGAACCAGAGAGACTGAGAAAGGGGGTTGGTTACAACCTGGGAAGGTATTACCACACAGATTGTCCGTCGTACTCGACGGGATCCACACTTGAAAGATTGTGTTTAAAGGGGTAGGTGTATGCGCTATTTGTATGCAAGAGCTGGAAAAAGAATATACAAGTGTTAGTGCAAAAGGTGAGTGCTCAGGAGCTGAGGCTTTTAAAAGACTGCTGGAAGAGGGGGAAGACATAGAGACTTTTGTTCAATAACAGTTAAGTTATGCCTACGTATCCTCGTGTGCAATGAGGAAGTCAGAACACCGTAGTTTGACTCAAAGAGACTGAAAGATAAATTGACTATGAACTGCTTGCTTGTCTATGCTCAAGTGTATGACTTGTCTGGCTCAAGTGCTAACTGTCTTGCATTAGACGGAAGAAGCAAGTTCTCGTTTATGAATGAGAGTGATGAGAAAAGAATCCCGAAGGAGACAATTATTGTTTGTTTTTGTGTTTTCAGTTTTGTTATTGTTTTTGGTGTTTTGCATAGGATTATGAGCTTAAGCCTAAATCAAGGGCTTGTAAACTCATTATATCCTCCCTGACTATGGATAATGAGCCTACTTAAGTATGAGATAAGCATCCCAACTTAATTTCCATGATGATGTAGGATTAAGATCATTAACCTACTTGTGATTAATTAGATGTTTTTTTGGGTTTTTGTTTAGTGTTAAGTAATGAGTTTAATCTCTAATCACATATTAGTGAACTCATTACACCATCCTAATAGAAGGATAATAGATGAGAACACTTAAGCTGAGGAAGATACCTCAACTTAATCCATGGTTAGGGACTAAATTCATGACAAAACAAACCTTTCTTAAATGGATTTTAATTAAAGGTTGAGATTAAGAAATGAATTTTATGGTTTGTAAGACAACTTGAAGGGGACTTGTCCATTAAACACTAGGGTTAGTCCTTCTTAACCATAAAGGAAGAATTAGAACCCTAATGTAAGGCCCAAGTTACAAGTTAATGTCCTAGTGATTATTAGATGGATTGATTAAGAGGTTTAAACAAATTAAGGGTTTAACACTTAGGATTAAAGTTATACACTATATCCTAAGTGAAGGATGCAGGCGTAACCCTAATTCCAAAGTCCTAAAACCTTAAAGGTTTAGTCTCTAATGATGAGGTGAGAAAAGAGACACAAAGAAGACTCAAAGGTAAAAACTAAGGGGGAATAATCACAACCCTAATTATTATCATTCTTGGATGTTACTATGGTTTGTAAGGCTTAAGAAATATCTTCAAGGAAGCCACCAATGGAAGAAGTAGATGAAAGGAGGAAGAAGCAGAAGAAATAAGTTAATTACTTCATTGAAGAAGATAAGTAACTTAAAGAAAGAAAGTGAGAGATGAACACAAGTGAGCAAGCCCACTCAAAGACAATAAAAAATGCAGCAAAGATGCAATATAAAAAAGATGAGAAGAAGTGGGAGGTGAAGGCAAATTCACCTCTCAAACAACTTACCATTAACCTGAACAGTTAGCACAAGATGCATAAGGAAAGAAATGAAATGGAATGATGCATATGCAAAGACAAAAATCAATACCAGAAGCATACACATGATGAAAATTGCTATGACATGATGCAAAGTGTATATGAATGATCATACAAAGAATGGGATGTCATGTAGGCATGCTTTGAAGTTTGAAAGTTCATGAAAGTTAATGAAAGGAAATGAATGAAAATCATGGCAAATGAATGAAGAAATGATCAAGCATGATTCTAACATGTCCTAAGATGTATAAGATGACTTATGAATGCAAGAAATGTCATGGCAAGTTCATGTATGGATGCATATGCAAGATGAATGCAAGTGAAGATGCAAAATTAGGGTTACATGAAAGGATGAGATGCAAATGGCCAAGACAGAAGCAAATGATATGATCAAAAATTGAAAATGCACTCAAAGGAACCCTAAACCTATACTAAGTTACCATCCAAAGGGGGAGGTCAGAAGCTAAACCTAGAAGGAGTTATGAATTTCCTAAGTTTCTAGGGTTTTTATGGGTGATCCTCAATGTAAAATGCCAAATAATTTAAAAATGCAAGATAAAAAAGAAACAAAAATGGTTTTAGATGCTAGAGGATATGCATAAAACAATTCAAAAAGAACCATTCACAAACTCAACTTGGTTTAAAAGTTATGAATATTTGAAGTTAGGGTTAGAAAATGAACATTTTTAAGAACCCTAATTCATTGAAAAATCTCAAAGTATGATCAAAACCAAAAAGAATTTTGTATGGTGAGTTTTTAAATGTTTCTAAATGTCTAAGAATGCTCTCTGATTTTTTTGGTGATTTTTAAATACTTAAATGTATTTTTAATTAATTAAAATCAATTAACTAATTAAATAAAACATTTAAATGATTTAAAAATACTTTTTTAATGCAAAAAATAAAAATAAAAATATTTTTGGTTTCTGAAAATTAATAAAAGACTAGATAAACATTTTCAGATTTTTTTGATCATTTTTACTATTTAAAAATAAATGTGGAAAGAAAATGCAAGAAAATGAATTAAAAATCAAATAAATGGGAAGTAATCACATCTGGTGGCTGAGATTCAAAGGGAAAATGGAGGGAATTGACTGCGCGCCAGATCCAGTGGCTCACATTCAAACTGGCCTAATTATTTAATTAATTTAATTAATCAGAATTAAACCTTAAGTGAACTAATCCTGACCACTCGTTCCTAATCTAATCCTGATCCAAAGGCCCAGAACACGTCTGGCAAATAAAACCCTAATTAAGCCCTAATCACATTCAGATGACCGGAACAGTGCTCCGGTCATCTTCTCCGGCGAGACCTTCACCCTATCTTCTTCCCTAGGTTAAATCAAGAGCTCTAAAGCTCCAGAATCACTCCCCTAATCTTCCTAAACATGAATCTACCCTCAAAACACATTTATCATTCATCAATCATGAGATTCGAAGCAAAACGTGAAACTGAACAGAAATTTCAGAAACTCAATACATGCTTAATACTCAACCATTTTCGAAACAAATTACATCATCATGATCAGTGAAGCATGAAGAATTACTTAGGAACTTAAAAATATATTTCTGGAAAAAAAGGTTCTTGATGATACCTGAGCTTGAGCTTTCTCAGTTTGAGCTATCTGGGCCTTTCCTTGGTGTCAATCAACCTCAATGAACCTCCTGAGTATGCTTTGATGCTTAGAATGAATTTATTTGGGCTGTTTTGAAGTTTCAGTTTTGAAATGTGAGAAATCGTGTTTTGGTTTTGTGATGTTTCAGGCTATAATGGAGGGTGGGAAATGTTCTATGAGTGATGCTGAGTTGAATGGTGAAGTTTGTTTGAAGTTTTGATGGTTGGTTTCTGAGTTTCGAAGAGGGAAAGCTTATTGAGGATTTTTGTGTTCTTGAGTTGTGGGATGATTCAGGGCAATGTGTTGTATGAAATGAGTCCCTTGAGGCATGTATGTGAAGCTGTGATAGGGCAGAATAGTTGGTGTGGCCTATGCTGATTGGTATGGGTGATACTGCAAAAAGTCAAGTTTGGTTGTACTTGAGGTATGGGTCATGGCAGGCCTAGTTGCAAGGGGTGTCTGGCCTCAGCTGAGTTCAAGGAGGTCCATAGAAACAAATTTGGCATGCTGGCACAAGTGTATGGGAAGGTTCATACCATTTTGCAAATTTGAGAAGTTTTGGCCCTTTTGGAATTTCTTGAAGTTCAAGGCATGAAAATGTATGATTCTTGGGCCAATTCTGATCAAAATGAGTTGTATTATGATGGTATGATGTTTAAAGATGCATTAGAGGTCATGAAATGGCTTGGCAAGTGGTTTTGCAAAAAATCCTCTTTGGTGCATTCTTGAAAACTATAGGATTTTTTCCAACTTTGAAGGATCATAACTTGAGTTCCATGATGAATTAGAACATGTTCTTGTACTTTTTGAAAAGGGAAAGACCTAATCTACAACTTTCATGACCAAGAATTTTTCATTTGAAGCTTTTTTGGTTGAGAAAGAGGAGGTTGAAGAACTTTCCTAAAATGGAAAGTTTCCATTACAAGTCATTTCCATTTTGGGCAACTTTTGGTTTAGCTCAAATTTCTTCAATTTTGTGAAATTCCAAGAACTTAAATGATCAAATAAAGATCATATAACTTCAATTTGATGAAAATACCCCTTTGGTTCCATTGTTGGGGGCCTCAGATGCCCTGATTTTGCTCTGACTTGTTCAAGATGTTACCCAGTGAACATATGACTTCCATAATGAATTTCTTCATCAAACTTGGTACACATTATCCTTATAACATCTTAAGAACATTAGAAACAAGAATGGCCCAAAAATTTGGAGTTAAGGCTTCTGAAACCAAAACCCTAATCTTGGTCATTTGTGTAGTGAAAACCCTAGCTCTGCTTCCATGCCTTGCCAGTTCTTGTGATTTCTTGACTTCCTTGAACTTTGAGGGATATAATATGATGATAGAACACACATGGACCCTCTTGGAACAATTGGAGGCCTTTGGGATGGCTCAGATGGAATCTTGGATTGCTCAGATCACAAACCCTAGATGCAGATGAACTTGAACTAATGCAGGTGAATCAAATATGCAATATGAGATGGTATGCTTATGTTTATGCAACAAATGAAAGATCACAAGCCATGGTGTGAATATGAGTGAGGGAAAATTTGGGGTGTTTACACACATAAGCCTGAATCATCCCACACACCAGATTGCCAAAAATCCCTCAAGAACTTCATCTTTTCGAATCTCCCAACTCACCCATCAAAAATCAAAATTTCTTTCACCAATCATCTCCACACAACCCCAGGATCATTTCCCACCCCTCACATTGGCCTGAAACTACCTCAAACAAAAACACGATTTTGACATGCTCTGAACTGAAACTTCAAAAACAGCCCATACAAACTTGTTTCAAGCTTTCCAGAAGCATCAAGGGGTTCATAGGAGTGGAAAAACACCAAGGAAGTGGCCAGAAAGCTCCAGATAGCAAAGCTTCATCTCAGGTAACCTCAAGAACAAATTTTCCAGAAATCTCTTTTTAGGTTATAGAAATGTTCTTCATGCTTCACTGATCACACTGCACCTTTTACTTTTGAAAATGGTTGAGTATTAAGCTTGTATCGTGCTTCTGAAATTTTTGCAGTTTTTTATGTTTTGATTCGTATTTGGATTTTGATGCATGATAAATGTTGTTTGAGGTTTGATTCTTGTTTAGGATGAGTAGGAGAGTGGATCTGGAGCTTTAGAGCTTCTAATTTTGCCTAGGGAAGAAGTTGGTTTGAAGGTGTGGCCGGAGAAGATGACCGGAGCTTAGCTCCGGTCACCTGAGTTTAATTAGGGCTAATCTCCCCAGTTTGAATGTGGGTCGTAGGATTGAGATTAGGGTTAATGAGTGTACGGCCAGGATTAGGTCATTAAACCCTAAATGTGATTAATTAATTTAAATCTGAATAATTAGCTAGGAGTGATCTGAACCCTCTATCTGCACGCGCAATCAACCCTTCCCCCCTGAATTTGAATCTGGACCTTTGGATTGACATACTTTTCCTTTTATTCATTTTAATTCATTTTTTATCCATTTCTTTTCATATAATTATTAAAAATAGCAAAAATGATCAAAAAATTCTGAAACTTTTTATCAAACCTTTTATTAATTTTCAGAAACCAAAAATATTTTTATTTTTATTTTTTGCATTAAAAATATATTTTTAAATCATTTAAATGTTTTATTTAATTAGTTAATTGATTTTAATTAATTAAAAATACATTTAAGTATTTAAAAATCACAAAAAAATTCAGAGAGCATTCTTAGACATTTAGAAGCATTTACAAACTCACCATATAAATTTATTTTTGGTTTTGATCATACTTTGAGATTTTTCAATGAATTAGGGTTCTTAAAAATGTTCATTTTCTAACCCTAACTTCAAAAATTCATAACTTTTAAATCAAGTTGAGTTTGTGGATGGTTCTTTTTTCATTGTTCTATGCATGTTTTCTATCATCCCAAAACATTTTTGTTTCATTTTTATCTTGCATTTTCAAATTGTTTGGAATTTTACATTGAAGATCACCCAAAAGACCCTAGAAACTTAGGAAATTCATAACTCCACCTAGGTTTAGCTTCTGACCTCCCCCTTTGGATGGTAACCTAGTGTGGGTTTAGGGTTACTTTGAGTGCATTTTTAATTTTTTATAATGTCATTTGCTTCTGTCTTTTCCATTTTCATCTCATCCTTCCATATAACCCTAATTTTGCACCTTTACTTGCATCTTACATTGCATTGCATGAACATATGAACTTGCCATGCCATTACGAGAATTTGTATGCCATCTTAAACATCTTAAGACATTGCTTTAACATTGCTTGATCATTTATTCATACATTTGCTATGCTTTGCATCCTTTTCATTTCATAAACATCCATGTGTTCACATGCTTCCTACATGCTCCATTTGCATTTTCATTCTCTAATATGATCAGACATATGCATCTTGTATGTCTTTGCATCATATCATAGCATCATTTGCATCATGTGTATGCTTCTGGTCTTGGTATTTTCACTTACATTTGCTTCATTTCATTTCATTCCTTTCATACTGCATCTTGTACTAACTTTTCAGGGTTAATGGTAAGTTGTTTGGGAGGTGGATTTGCCTTCACCTCCCACCTCTTCTCATACTTTCATATTGCATCCTTGCTGAATTTTTTAATTATCCTTGAGTGAGCTTGCTCACTTGTGTTTCTCTTCCTCTCTTCCTCTTCTCATCTCATCTCTTTCCTACCTTGCTTCTCCTTGGTGGCTTCCTTGAAGACTTCTCCTCTCAAGCCTCACAAAACCATAGGATGCCTAAGGATGATAACTTCTAGGATTGATAGTTTCCCTTAGACTTTTTCCTTTGAGTCTTCTTTGTGTATCCCTTCTCATATCATCATTAGAGGCTAAACCTTTAAGGTTTTAGGACTTTGGAATTAGGGTTATGCCTGCATCCTTATCTTATGATGGAGTGTATAACTTTAATCCTAAGTGTTAAACCCTTAATCTGTTTAAACCTCTTAATCAATCCATCTAATAATCACTAAGACATTAACTTGTAACTTGGGCCTTACATTAGGGTTCTAATTCTTCCTTTATGGTTAAGAAGGACTAACCCTAGTGTTTAATGGACAAGTCCCTCTCAAGTTGTCTTACAAACCATAAAACTCATTTCTTAATCTCACCCTTAATTAAAATCAATTTAATAAAGGTTTGTTTTTTCATGAATTTAATCTCTAACCATGGATTTAGTTAAGGAGTATTCCTTAGCTTAAGTGTTCTCATCTATTATCCTTCTATTAGGATGGTGTAATGAGTCCACTAATCTGTGATTAGAGATTAAACTCATTACTTAACACTAAACAAAAACCCAAAAGCATCTAAATAATCACAAGTAGGTTAATGATCTTAATCCTACATCATCATGGTAATTAATTTGAGATGCTTATCTCATACTTAAGTATTCTCATTATCCCTAATCAAGGAGGATATAATGAGTTTACAAGCTCTTGATTTAGGCTTAAGCTCATTAACTTATGCAAAACACAAAAAACAATAACAAAACTGAAAACACAAAAAAACAAACAATGACCGTCTCCTCCGGGATTCTTTTCTCATCACACTCATTCATAAACGAGAATTTTCTTCTTCCGTCTAATGCAAGACAGTTAGCACTCGAGCCAGAAGAGTCATACACTTGAGCATAGACAAGTAAGCAGTTCACAGTCAATTTTTCTTTCAGCCTCTTTGAGTCGAACTACGGTGTTCTGACTTCCTCATTACACGAGAGGATACATAGGCATAACTTAACAGTTATCGAACAAAAGTCTCTTTGTCTTCCCCCTATTTCAACATTCTTTCTAAAGCCTCAGTTCTTGAGCAATTCACCTTTTGCACTGACACTTGTATATTTTTTCCAGCTTTTGCACACAGATAGCACATACACTACCCTTTTAAACACAATCTTTTAAGCGTGGATCCCGTCGAGTACGACGGACAATCTGGGTGCTAATACCTTCCCAGGTTGTAACCAACCCCCTTTCTCAGTTTCTCTGGTTCGCAACCGTCTTATCCATCTTCTTCTAGGTTTATGCAGCATTACCTTTCCTTCGGGATAAAAATGCCTAGTTGGCGACTCTATTCATCTTCATTTCATCTTCTCCTTTTCGCCGACCGTTCGCGTCTGTTCCCTATCTGACCAGGTGTCTTTTCGGGGGAGCGACAGCTTGGCGACTCTGCTGGGGACCCTTATATTGCAACCAGGGCTTCTGGTTCTTTTTGTGGGTTTCTCCTAGCGCATGTTTGATTTGTGTTTACGAGGGTGTTATGTGCTACTTGTGCTTATTTATTGCTTTCTGTACAGCTTTAGTTATTGCTTTCATTCACAGTTTTATACATTTCATACTGTCATTATCATATGTGCTAGATCTATTGTTTCCTTGGTGGGAGGGATTTTTGAGTGATTAAGGTTCCATACCAGGGACCTGAATGACACATAGGCTAGAGTGGTTTCATATTCTTTCCCATTCCTTTTCGGTCTGGTGCAGGAATATGAAAGACAGTTCAGACATGGGTTTCTTCTTGAGAACTCTGTGCTACGGATTTCCTGTAGTACTAGGGCTATCTGGGAAGCCTGCTAAGTCTGGATGACCTTTTATGACCTTCAACATCTGAGGTGAATTAGAGGAGGATCTTTTATGGTTATCGTAAACACTGTACCTCCGGGTTAGAAGTGTTTACACTTCTCATAACTGATCCAAGTCTGAGGATCCTTGTTCTAGAACAATACATGTGAGGGGGTTGGGATGTTTACAGGTTTGCAGGAACCCTTGGCCTCATCATACCCTTTGTTACTATTTTTGTTAAGGTTGTATCATTTTGGACAATTCTTGTGAAACTCTGGATTTGTGACTCTTTATTTGAGTCCCCCACCTGGTTACTGGTTCTCTAGACCTCCATCCAGACTTATGAACACACATGGACCCTATCAAGGCAGATATCAGATCCAGCACTTGATCACAAACCCTTTGCATATCATTCGGCATACATCATTTTGCATCATTTAACATTTGCCTATTTGTTTTACAGGGTATCCACCATCTTATATTTGGTTTGGTTTTGACCTGTTCTGCTGCTCAGACTTCTTCAGTTATCTTCTCCAGCACCTTCTCCAGTTATCTTCATCAGTTTTCAGCAGCTACCTTCATCAGGGTTTCTCTCAGTTTTCTTCACCAACATCCATTATCAGCATGGACACTTCCAGGAAGAGCAGCATCACATACCACTTCTTTGAGCCCACTATGACAGGCATCAGACAGATCCAGTCTCTCATCACTCCTGATCATGTCCCATTATTCAGGGAGCATTATGGAGGCATATTAGATATGATCATGGACCTGGATGCATCCTAGAGGAGCATGATTCACACTTGCTTGCAGTTTTATGACCCTCCTCTCAGGTGTTTTACATTCCCTGATTTTCAGTTGGGACCTCTGCTAGAGGAATTTTCCATGATATTAGGTGTCCCCATCAGGAGGGGGATTCCCTTCAACCCTGAGATGGTTGCTCCCAAGAATGAAGAAATAGCTAAGGCCTTGCACTTGGAGCCTACTCTCATTGATCATAGCATGACCACCAAGGCTGGAATCCTAGGCCTTCACTTGGATTTCTTGATCTCTCAGGCCACCCTGCATGCTGCAGCAGGGAAGTGGGATGTTGTTTGTGCGCTTCTAGCCCTCAGCATATATGGAGTTATCTTGTTTGCAGACGAGCCAAAGTTTGTAAGCAAGAATGCTATCCACCTGTTCTTACTAAGAAACCCAGTCCCCACCCTTCTTGGAGACTTCTACTATTCAGTGCACCAGAGGAATGAGAAGCAAAGGGGAAGATTGGTCAGATGTTGTGCACCCCTCTATTACTGTTGGTTGTTAAGTCACTTGCCGAAGTCGGACACTTTCCTGAACCCTCATCAGCCAAGGAACTGGGCCAAAAAATTGATTGCCCTTACATCAGAAGACATCAGATGGTGCACTCAGAGCACCAAGGGCAAAGACATCATTACTAGCTGTGGGCAATATCCTAATGTGCCTTTGATTGGAGTAAAAGGTTGCATCAATTACAACCCTTTTCTCTTTAAAAGGAAATTAGGGTATGCTTTGGTTCATCCCCCAAGAGGGCAAGACTTGATAGAGACCCTCTATTGTGACATCCAACACAACTTTGCTATTGTCAGATAGGCAGCCTGAGCCTGGGACAACATTCAGACTAAGGGGACAACTATCCTTGGCAAATGCAACAATATAGCTTCAGCACCGTATCTTGATTGGTCTCGTACCAGGGGGCAGATCACCCGGATGCCATTCACCTTAGAGGATACACTTGGACCATCAACATTGCAGCCTGCATCCACTGTCAGTTTGGAGGAGTTTGAGAAGTTAAAAGAAAGGAATACTCAACTCTCTGAAGCCTTGAAGAAGACCCTCTGGGAGAGGAATGACAACCGTCTAGATAATGAGAGGTTATAGAAGCTCCAGATTGAGAACTTGACCAAGATTGAGAAGACGAATGACTACATCAGAAAGGCTAGAGCAGGGGAGTTAGTACTGAAGAATGCTTGCAAGGAAGCAAAGACTCAGAAGGCTAGGGCAGAGCATTATTTAGAGGAGAGCCAGGCTAGGTGGATCAGGATCACTGAGGCTCGTGCACAGGAGGATCAAAGGACCCAAGCTAAGATAGAGCAACTGGAGGCTAGTGAGAAGAAAAATCAGGCATCAATATTAGCAGCACAGAATGAGATCTTTGAGTTGAAGCTCCGGGCGGGGTTGAAGAGATCAAAGGATCAGGATAAGCACAAGAAGTTGACTAGTGCCATTGCTACCAAGAACCTCCTCATCAGGACTATCACAGAGCACCCAGTAGGTCCAGTGACTGAGGCTCTTCTGAAGGAAGTCAGAGAGGATGACTTTGGACTGGATGTTTGATTTCCTTGTATTTGTATTTCCTTTTGTTTTTAATTTTGATATTGTTGTTGTATTTTGACCCACCATGGGGAGTTTATTGTAATCAAACTATGTATCTTCACTCTTTTGTAATATATGGTTTGTATTATTTTGCGGGCTTAATCTCTCTTCAACATCAGCATTTCCTCGAGGTCTGGAAAGGTCAAAACCAAAGAACCAAATCGGATACCCTTGGAAGACAAATAGGCATCCTGCATTGCATACTAACATTTTCTCTTTGTTTTGTAGGTTTTTATTATTGTGGTTTCAGGAAACATTACTCGCAGAAGAGTGTTCCCAGTTAACAGAGTACACCGGTATCTGACAAGAAACAACCTTCCGGGATTACAAATGGATCAAGTTCAGCAAGACTTGACTGAAGTGAGGGCCCAGATGGCCAATGAGAGGGTTGAGATGAGAAATCAAATGAATCAATTTATGACAGTAATGACTGGTTTAGCTCAGAGCCAGGAGAGACTGAGAGAGTTGGTCGAGCGGCAAACTCCTGAAGAACACCATCCAGGTACAGGGGGTACCAGTAACAACGATCACGTGCAGCCTTGCACTGATCCCCCAAAATTTGGACCTCATCTGAACCTAGACATCAATGCCATAAGAAACACCCAAGGTAACACTACTTCTTGCAGGAGGACCCTCAAGAAGAGCAGTTTACTGTGGTTGGGGCTGGAGACGAAGTTTACGATCGTCGGTTAGATGAAATTGCAGAGAAGCTAAGGTCTCTTGAATCCCAAAACTCTCTAGGTTTTGATGTCATGGACATGGGATTGGTGGAAGGGGTGAGAATTCCTCACAAGTTCAAACCTCCTTGTTTTGAAAGATACAATGGCACATCCTACCCACGTACCCACCTTCAGTCTTTCCTAGGGAGATTGAAAGCCTACACCATGGATGAGAAATTGTGGATGTTTTACTTCGAGGATAGCTTGACAGGGGCATCCCGGGAATGATATTCCCACTTGACCAGAGCCACAGTGAGAAATTGGAAAGACTTGGCTGAAGCTTTCATCCGTCAATATCAGTATAATCTGGACATGGCTCCAAACAGAACCCTTCTGATGGGAATGTCACAGTCTTCCCGTGAAAGCTTTGGAGAATATGCCCAAAGGTGGAGGCAACTAGCTGCTGATGTTCAGCCCCCGATGTCAGAAAGGGAGATGGCAGACATGTTCATGAATACTCTCCAGGGTACTTATATTGACAGATTGGCTGCATTTTCTTCCACCAGCTTTGCAGACGTGGTGATAACTGGGGAAAGAATTGAGAGCTTACTGAAGATGGGAAAGATCTCCGACAACGGTGCCAGTTCAAGCAGTGCAAGGAAGCCATTTGCTGGGCCCCGTAGATCTGGTGAAACAAACTTTGTACACATGGGAAGAGGAAAACCCCAATATCTGCCTAGATCAGTTGCCGCCGTCACTATTCCTACTCCAACTCCTCAGTATACTCAACAACCACAACACTTTCCTCAACAGCCACAGTTTCCTCAACAGAGATCCTACAACAACAATAGCAACAACCAACAACAACGCCCTTTTCAGCAGTGGCTATCTCAGATCAATAGGGTGATTGACCCTATACCAATGACATATGCCACATTGCTGCCACAACTCCTAAAGCTCAATCTTGTCGAGTTCAGGACATTGGCTCCACCTGATCCTCAGAACCTTCCAAGAAATTATGACGTCAACGCTAGGTGTGCTTTTCACTCTAATGCACCTGGTCACTCCACGAAAAAATGCAGGGCTCTGCATATGAAGGTCCAGGATCTGGTAGATTCAAAGGCCCTGAACTTTGCACCACCTCCCAATGTCATGAAAAATCCTATGCCAAGCCACAGTGGGCCAAGGATTAATGCTATAGAGGAAGACTCACCCATGATTTTAATAGAAGATACTGCAAGTATTCAGACACCTCTGGCAGAGGTTAAAGCTCAGTTTTTGAAATGCCAGGTGTTTCCAGGTTGTGAGGCCTGTTGTGAATCTTGCAAGCTTTCCGAGAATGGGTGTGCAAGCTTGAGGAATGGCATTAATGGCTTGATCAAAGAAGGCATCCTGCAAATAACAACAACCGCTTCTACAACACCAGCAACTCTTTTGCCAACAACAAGTGATTCTCCTACAACTGCAACAACAATTGTTCCCGCAGACTCGTCTACAACTTCAACAATCATTTATTCCGTTACTTCAACAAACAACAGTTCCATTTCGTCCACTTCTACAACTTCAACAACCACCAACAACGACGTCTCCACTGTCACTATCTATTATGACCCTACAACGGTCCCAAACTCCAGCAACTTTCAACAACAATCTCAACAGCAGTTTCAGCAACAACTAAGCTTCAATTCATCACCTCCAACATCCACAAGAAGTCCTGTCACTATCTTCTATGATCCACAGACAATTACGGTTCCAACCTCTGCTGCAGTAAGCCCAGTCACCATCACGGTGCCGGGGCCTATTCCATATGATAAAGACAATGTTGTACCATGGCATTATGGTGCTGACCTTTACTGCAATGGAGAAAAAGTCCTTCTTGATTCTTCAGTTCCTACTCCCCAAGTGGATAATGTCGGGGGAGGCGGAGGCTTCACGCGAAGCGGACACCTCTTCTTGTCACAAGTTCCAAGAACTAATACTGAGGCAGAGGCTGTTGCCAAAGCCAAAGGAAAAAGTGTGATACCTGAAGAATCTGCATCAAAAGAGACTCATAGATCATCCTTTGATCAGGATGTGGATGAGTTTATGAGGATAATTAAAAGAAGTGACTATAAAGTTGTGGATCAGCTCCACCAGACTCCTTCTAAGATCTCTATATTATCCCTGTTGTTGTGTTCCGAGGCTCATCTGGATGCACTACTTAAAGTTCTGCACGCTGCCTACGTGCCAGAAGAGATCACAGTGAATCAGCTTGAGACAATGGTGTCTAATGTCAATACTAGCCATGGGCTAGATTTCACCGATGCTGATTTAAAAACAGAAGGACGTCACCACAACAAAGCTTTGCACATCACCCTGGAGTGCAAATGAGTTGTACTCTCTCATGTTCTTGTAGACACTGGGTCCTCACTCAATGTCTTGCCGAAGAAAGCTCTTGTCAAGCTCGAATATGATGGTATAGCTCTCCGACCAAGCAATCTTGTGGTCAAGGCTTTTGATGGCTCCAAGAGATCTGTTCTTGGAGAGGTGGAGCTGCCTGTGATAATCGGTCCGCAGGTCTTTCAGACTACTTTCTATGTGATGGACATACAGCCGGCCTACAGCTGTTTGTTGGGTCGACCATGGATCCACGCTGCTGGCGCAGTTACGTCAACCCTTCACCAGAAATTGAAATATGAGTGGGAAGGACAAATTATCACCATCTGTGGTGAAGAGGACATCTTTGTTAGCCACCTGGCTACATATAAATACATTGAGATGGATTGTGAAATCCATGAAACTATGAGCCAAGGGTTCGAGGCCTTGAATGTCAATGAGGCGAAAACTGAAGTATTTGCTGCATCCCAGGAGGATAGGATAGGTACTTCAATTGTCTCCTATCAGCAAGCCCGGAAGGTTGTTGAAGATGGTAATGCCCAAGGTTGGGGAAAGCTGTTGCCGGTGGAGAAGAAGGGAGATAGATTCGGTTTGGGTTACAAACCATTCCGACAAGATCAAACAGAGGCTGCTAAAGAGCCCATGTTCATCGGTGGGGGGATGCTCACCCCAGATGCTGTTAACAACCTGGAAGACGAGGCGGAAAGCGACTATAACCTGGAGAGCTGGATACGTCCAAGGATCCCGGGGCACCAAGTCCTTAACTGGTCTTCCCAGGAAATTATAAGGGTTACTCCTGCAGAGTAATTATTATTTCCTGCCTTTTTTAGCATGCATCAAGTCCTGCATCTTGCTCAAGGTGTCAGAACTCATTTTGTAATAGGGCCATATTGTAATTTTGTGCAAATGGATTATCAATGAATATCGGACATCTTTTGCAAACAAGTGTCTTTTTCACTCACTGTCTTTTCATTTTTCACTTTTGTACAAAACAATAAAATGGCAATGTTTTCAAAATAAATACTTCATTTTCACTTTTTATAAAAAGAATTAAAATTGATCACTAAAACGAACAAATCTCAACCCTTGCAGATATTATCCTCCAGATTGCACCGACAACAGCACTGCTATGGCCTTGTATGACTTCAATAATCCAATTAATCAAGTTGATGAAGGGGTTGAAGAAGACTATGAGTTGCTAAAAGAGTTAGCCATGTTGTTGAGGCAAAAAGAGAAAGTGATTACTCCTCATCAGGAGGAGGTTGACAAAGTTAATCTTGGTACCGAAGAGGATTTGAAAGAAGTGAGGATTGGGGCTAGTCTGCAGGTTTCAGTAAAAGAACAGCTCATTGACATGCTTCGAGAATATGTCGACGTCTTTTCTTGGTCCTATCAAGACATGCCAGGTCTAGATATGGATATTGTTATGCACGAGCTGCCCTTGAAGGAAGATTGCCCTCCCGTAAAACAGAAGCTACGCCGTACTCGTCCGGATATGGCCATGAAGATTAAAGAAGAAGTACAAAAACAGTGAGACGCCGGTTTCCTTGCTGTGACTAGTTACCCGCCGTGGGTTGCTATCATTGTACCTGTTCCTAAGAAGGATGGCAAAGTACAGATGTGTGTGGATTACCGGGACCTGAACAGAGCTAGCCCGAAGGATGATTTCCCATTACCTCACATTGATGTATTGGTAGACAACACAACTCAATTCTCGGTATTTTCTTTCATGGACGGATTTTCTGGATACAATAAGATTAAGATGTCACCCGAAGACATGGAGAAAACAACTTTCATCACACCTTGGGGCACATATTGTTACAAGGTAATGCCGTTTGGACTGAAGAACGCCGGTGCAACATATCAACGGGCTATGGTAACATTATTCCGCGATATGATCCATAAAGAAATCGAATGCTATGTGGATGATATGATTTCAGAGTCCCTCACTAAAGAAGACCATCTGGTAAACCTGCTGAAGTTGTTCAAGCGTCTGAGAAAGTACCAGCTGAAGCTAAACCCCAACAAATGCACATTCGGGGTACGTTCCGGTAAGCTGCTGGGATTTATCGTAAGTGAGAAAGGAATTGAAGTTGATCCTGATAAAGTCAAAGCCATTCAGGAGATGCCTGCACCTAGGACTGAAAAGGAAGTTCGGGGGTTCTTAGGTAGATTGAACTATATTTCAAGGTTCATATCTCATCTCACTGCAACCTGTGAGCCTTTGTTCAAATTGTTAAGAAAGGAACAAACGGTCAGGTGGAACGAAGATTGTCAGAAGGCTTTTGACAAAATCAAGGAGTACCTGCAAGAACCTCCATTTCTTATGCCTCCAGTTGAAGGAAGACCTCTAATAATGTACCTGACAGTATTAGAAGGGTCAATGGGGTGTGTGTTGGGCCAGCATGACGAGTCTGGTCGAAAAGAGTATGCAATATACTACCTAAGAAAAAAGTTTACCGACTGTGAACAACGTTATTCACTGCTCGAGAAAACTTGCTGTGCTTTAGTGTGGGCTGCTCGCCGACTAAGACAGTATATGTTGACTCATACTACTTTGTTGATCTCAAAGATGGACCTCGTCAAGTACATATTTGAGAAGCCAACACTTACCGGAAGGGTCGCTAGATGGCAAATGATTCTGACAGAGTATGACATTCAGTACACATATCAAAAGGCCATCAAGGGCAGTGTACTGTCTGACTATCTA
The DNA here is from genome assembly GCA_963966055.1 of Lathyrus aphaca. Taxonomy (NCBI): domain Eukaryota; kingdom Viridiplantae; phylum Streptophyta; class Magnoliopsida; order Fabales; family Fabaceae; genus Lathyrus; species Lathyrus aphaca. The sequence continues at coordinate 553,035,634 of OZ014520.1, read as the reverse complement.
GCTGAGCAACCCATTGATGATTACCAACCCATGAGATTTGACTTCCCAGACGAAGACATCATGTTTTTGAAAGCAAAAGATCATGAAGAGCCTGTTCACACTAAAGGGCCTGACCCAGAAGAAGAGTGGTCAATGATGTTTGATGGGGCTATCAAAATGAATGGTCGTGGAGTTGGCGCAGTGCTCATTACACCTAAAGGAGTTCATATGCCTTTCTCGGCAAAGCTCACCTTTGCCTGCACTAACAATGAAGCTGAATACAAAGGCTGTATCATGGGTCTTGAGGAAGCCATTGACCTCAGGATCAAAACCTTAACTGTATTCGGAGATTCAGCTTTGGTAATCAATCAGACCAATGGAAAATGGTACACTCACCAAGAGCATCTGATTCCATACCGCGACTATACGGGGAGATTACTGACTTTCTTCACAAAAGTCAAACTTGAGTACATCCCTCGAGACGAGAATTAGTTCGCAAATGCTTTAGCTACCATTTCCTCTATGATCAAGGTTCAAGCTGCCAATTATGTGCCTCGGATTTCGGTATCCAGACTAGACCGACCAGCATACGTATTCTCCGTGGACATTGCTAAAGATGACAAGCCTTGGTTTCATGACATCAAAAGCTTCTTAGAGGATCAAACATACCCATCGGGGGCATCATCCAATGATAAGAAGACATTAAGAAGGCTGGCCGGCAGTTTCTTCCTCAATGTTGATGGTTCATTGTACAAGCGAAACTTTGACATGGTATTACTTAGATGTGTTGATAAGAAAGAAGCAGACTTGCTGATGCACGAGGTGCATGAAGGATCTTTCGGTACCCACGCTGGAGGACATGCAATGGCTAAGAAATTATTAAGATCAGGTTACTACTGGATCACAATGGATGCAGACTGTTGTGCCTATGCCAGAAAATGCCACAAATGCCAGATCTATGCAGATAAAGTGCATGTGCCCCCAAATCCTTTGAACGTGATGTCTTCACCTTGGCCCTTTGCCATGTGGGCATTGACATGATTGGAAAGATAGAACCGACTGCTTCAAATGGCCACAGATTCATCCTAGTAGCCATTGATTACTTCACCAAATGGGTCAAAGCAGCTTCGTATGCAAACGTCACCAGACAAGTGGTAGCCAGATTTCTGAAAAGAGACATCATCTGTCGATATGGAGTTCCCGAGCGAATCATTACTTATAATGGTTCCAATTTGAACAACAAAATAATGGCAGAGTTGTGCCGGGACTTCAACATCCAACATCACAACTCTTCTCCTTACAGGCCAAAGATGAATGGCGCTGTTGAGGCAGCTAACAAAAACATCAAGAAGATTGTGCAGAAGATGGTGGTTACTTACAAAGACTGGCATGAAATGCTAACATTTGCCTTGCATGGGTATCGAACCTCAATCAGAATGTCTACTGGGGAAACACCTTATCAACTTGTGTATGGTATGGAAGCTGTCCTACCTGTTGAAGTTGAACTACCCTCCTTACGAGTACTGATGGATGTAAAGCTGAAAGAAGCAGAATAGGTCCGATCTCGTTACAATCAACTGAATTTGATCGAAGAAAAGAGATTAGCTGCAATTTTTCATAGGCATCTATATCAGAAAAGAATGAAGAAAGCATTCGATTAGAAAGTCAGGCTTCGGGAATACCAAGTAGGAGATCTTGTGCTGAAAAAGACTCCTTCCTCCTCATACAGACCACATGGGCAAATGGACTCCAAATTACGATGGTCCATTCATAGTAAAGAAGGTTTTCTCTGGTGTAGCACTGATGCTCACTACTATGGAGGGTGAAGATTTCTTATCCCCTGTGAATTCAGATGCAGTTAAAAAATACTTCGCATAAAATGACCCGCTGGACATAAAAACAGAATGTAAATCCAGGAAAAAATAGGGCATCCCGGCGAGTCAAAAACAAAATAAAAGACTCGGGCAAAAATAAGGGAAAATCAAAAAAAATGTACACCCGCTGAGTTGAAAAGCCGCATTGGACAGCTCAGGCAAAAATGGGTATCCCGGTGGATTGAAAACCCGAAAGGGCGATCCACGCAAAATCAGGGAATAAGCGAACAACTGCACTCTGAATTCGTCTGTATCACTCACACCACGACAAGCTTCGAAAGGATAAAGCATCAATCAGAATCAACCTTCTTCAAGAAGCAAGATGAGAAGAACGTCAAGGTCATACAAGTCATAGCAAAGGAAGTTCACCGAAGCGTCGTCAACATTGCCAACACTTTTACTTTTTCAATTTGTAACAATCTCTTCATTCTAGGAGATCTATTTCTTTGACTGTATTTGCCAAATCAGGGCACCCAGATTAATAAAATCAGAATTTTCAGTCACATCTCTTTTTGTACATTTTTGTTTCGTTTGCAAAATGTCCAATATTCACAATAAGTACTTGCATAAAACAAATGACCATTTTTAATATATACTTGCAGGGAATATATTTACTTTCAGGAATATCTAATTCCTATGACGGAATCCGGTAAGGGATACCTCGGGATACTTGTGCGTTTCTTTGTCTTAACAGGTTGCAGGTATTCAACACACAGCATGGGGCATGCCAAGCACATTTCCCCAACATACCTCCTCCCCAAGCAATATCTGGAATGCTTTTCCCCAGCGGAGTTGTCAAAACCTCCTCATCCCCCGCAGGTCTACTCAACAGGAGCATCCCCAGCCCAGTTCCCCACAGAATTTCCAGCCTCTCCCCAGAAGAGCAATGCCTGAAACTCTTACACAACAAAGTGACGAAATTTTCCTTCTACCCAGCTGAGTTCTCCTTGCGGATGGATCTATCAACGATCTATTTCCCCAAGCAGAGCTATGTCTCCTAACAGATCTACCAATGATCTCTTCCCCCAGCTGGGATATCCCTCCAAGAAGATCAGCCAGAGATCTTTTCTTCAGCGGGATCTGAATCCTGAATCGGCTTCTCTTTTGCATAAATCATAGCATTCGCATCATAAATCACCGAAATAAGCGTAGCATTCCGTCTAATACGGAGCATTACGGCAAAAATCAAACATTTGCATGTTCACAAGTCAGGTTCAAGCCAGTCACCTGCATTTACCATCAGTATTTCATCAAGCAATGTATATAAAACTCACATCCCCTGCAAAGAAAAGCCAAAGCGTCCCCTTTGCACTCTCCAACACAAATGCATGTTCATATGTACCTTTTCCGACACTCGTATGTGTCATATTATTCCCCGCAGATATAAGCCAAAGCATCCCCTTTGCACTATCAAATTCAGATACCTATACACACTCTTTCGACACCCGTCTGTGTCACCTTTCCCCAGCATGGTTGCCAAACAACCTTGTTACAAACCAAACACTTGTTTATAACACACAGTTTTTTTCCGACACCCGTCCGTGTCATCCTATCCCCACAGGTCGCCAGAACACCTTTTTACGCTCTCACATACAAATATTTGTTTATAACATTTCATATTTGACACCCGTCCGTGTCATACTTTCCCCAGCAAGCTGAACACTCGTCCGTGTCTTGCTCATACTTCACCAACAAATCTGTACTCACTTATACAGAAGTCTTTGATACTCGTCCGTATCTTTTATATATATCACTCTTCAACAGATTCAACACTCGTCCGTGTTCTTTGTTAACCAGTTGGTACTCGTCTGTACCATTATCTCTGAACACGCGTTAGCGTTTGTTTCTACCGATACTCGTCCGTATCATTGTCCTAAGGATGCTCGTCCGCATCTTTAATCTATACACAGTGTCAAACACTTATACCCTTTTATTTCTTGAGCATGAACACTCGTCCGTGTTTACCATTCCCCAGTAAGTCACCAATAGAACAACCTTTTTCTATCCAGCATTCGTCCTATGTCGTGATATTTTTAGCAGCCGTCCCCTACTAGGTGATCTTCCTTCACCTCTTGATGACCGTCCCTCATCATTTCATCCGATGGCCGTCCCCATCGTTGATCTTGTTATCCGACATTCGTCCTATGTCATGATAAACCCCGAGAGCAGCCGTACCCTGCTAGGTGATCGTCCTTCACCTCTTGATGATCGTCCTTCATCATGCTTGTCCGATGGCCTTCCCCATCGTTGAACTTTTCTATCCGACATTCGTCCTATGTCATGATAAAGAGCAGCCGTCCCCTTCTAGGTGATCGTCCTTCACCTTTGATGACCGCCCCTCATCATTTATTTCATTTATTCATTAACTCGATGGCCGTCCCCATCGTTGTTTACTTTACTTTGCAAACCTGATGGCCGTCCCCATCATTGCCTTTACTTTAATCCCCAGAGAATCTTGTCTCTTTACCCGATGGCCGTCCCCGTCGTGGTATCTTTATTTCCCGAGCTTGTCGGCCATCCCCGTCATTGCTTTACTCATTGCTTTAACCCTGACAGTCGTCCTCTGCTAGATGGTCGTCCTCCATCGTTTTCATTTAATAATCATACTATACTGTCTTTTACAATTTATATCCCTTTTTTTCTTATCCCCAGTGAGTGCAAATTTCGGACTGTCTTTGGTATTCAACCACAAGTTATCTTGTTTGTCTGATAAGCCAGGCGCTTACATCCTGCACATCTAACTCATGTTTGAATAGGGGCAGCTGTAAACACCCCAAATTTTCCCTCACTAGTTTCACACAATGGCTTGTGATCTTTCATTTTTACATTAGCATAAGCATTACATCTCATATTGCATCTTTGTTTCACTGCATAAGTCCAAGTTCATCTGCATCTAGGGTTTGTGATCTGAGCAATCCAAGAATCCATCTGAGCCATTCCAAAGGCCTCAAATCATTCCAAGAGGGTCCATGTGTGTTCTACCATCATATTATACTCCTCAAAATTCAAGGAAGCCAAGAGATCACAAGAACTGGCAAAGGCATGAAAGCAGAGCTAGGGTTTTCATTACACAGATGACCAAAATTAGGGTTTTGGTTTCAGAGGCCTCAACACCAAATTTTTGGGCCATTCTTGTTTCTAATGTTCTTAAGATGTTATAAGGATCATATGTACCAAGTTTGATGAAGAAATTCATTGTGGAAGTCATCTGTCCATTAGGTAACTTCTTGAGCAAGTTAAGTCAAAATCAGGGCATCTGAGGCCCCCAACAATGGAACCAAAGGAGTATTTTCATCAAATTGAAGTTCTATGATCTTTATTTGATCATTGGAGTGCTTGGAAGTTCACAAAATTGAAGAAATTTGAGCTAAACCAAAAGTTGCCAAAAATGGAAATGACTTGTAATGGAAACTTTCCATTTTGGGATGGTTTTTCAACCTCCTCTTTCTTAAACAAAAATGCTTCAAATGAAAAATTCTTGGTCATGAAAGTTGTAGATTAGGTCTTTCCCTTTTCAAAAAGTACAAGAACATGTTCTAATTCATTATGGAACTCAAGTTATGATCCTTCAAAGTTGGCAAAAATCACATAATTTTCACTTTCATGCCAAAGAGGGATTTTTGCAAATTCACTTTCCAAGCTTCTAAGTGACCTCTAATTGACTTCTAAACATCATAACAACATCACATGACTCATTTTGCTCAGAATTTCCCAAGGAACCACAACATTTCATGCCTTGCAACACAAGATACACCAAAGAGGGAAAATATGCAAAACTCATACAAACCCTAGTTCCATGTGTTCCAGCTGCATCAAACATATCCCATGGCCACCCTTGATTCATGCTGAGGCCAAAAACCCCAAAATCTAAGGCCTGCACCATGCCTATACCTCAAGTACACAATGTTGACTTTTTTGCAAAATCACCCATACAAATCAGCATAGGCCACAACAACTCCTCTGACCTATCACAACTTCACATACATGCCTCAAGGGACTCATTTCATACAACACACAAGCCTGAATCATCCCACACACCAGATTGCCAAAAATCCCTCAAGAACTTCATCTCTTCGAATCTCCCAACTCAGCCATCAAAAATCAAAATTTCTTTCACCAATCATCTCCACATAACCCCAGGATCATTTCCCACCCCTCACATTGGCCTGAAACTACCTCAAACAAAAACACAATTTTGACATGCTCTGAATTGAAACTTCAAAAACAGCCCATACAAACTTGTTTCAAGCTTTCCAGAAGCATCAAGGGGTTCATAGGAGTGGAAAAACACCAAGGAAGTGGTCAGAAAGCTCCAGATAGCAAAGCTTCATCTCAGGTAACCTCAAGAACAAATTTTCCAGAAATCTCTTTTTAGGTTATAGAAATGTTCTTCATGCTTCACTGATCACACTGCACCTTTTACTTTTGAAAATGGTTGAGTATTAAGCTTGTATCGTGCTTCTGAAATTTTTGCAGTTTTTTATGTTTTGATTCGTATCTGGATTTTGATGCATGATAAATGTTGTTTGAGGTTTGATTCTTGTTTAGGATGAGTAGGAGAGTGGATCTGGAGCTTTAGAGCTTCTAATTTGGCCTAGGGAAGAAGTTGGTTTGAAAGTGTGGCCGGAGAAAATGACCGGAGCTTAGCTCCGGTCACCTGAGTTTAATTAGGGCTAATCTCCCCAGTTTGAATGTGGACCGTAGGATTGAGATTATGGTTAGTGAGTGTACGGCCAGGATTAGGTCATTAAACCCTAAATGTGATTAATTAATTTAAATATGAATAATTAGCTAGGAGTGATCTGGACCCTCCATCTGCGCGCGCAGTCAACCCCTCCCCCCTGAATTTGAATCTGGACCTTTGGATTGACATACTTTTCCTTTTATTCATTTTAATTCATTTTTTATCCATTTCTTTTCATATAATTATTAAAAATAGCAAAAATGATCAAAATATTCTGAAACTTTTTATCAAACCTTTTATTAATTTTCAGAAACCAAAAATATTTTTATTTTTATTTTTTGCATTAAAAATATATTTTTAAATCATTTAAATGTTTTATTTAATTAGTTAATTGATTTTAATTAATTAAAAATACATTTAAGTATTTAAAAATCACAAAAAAATTCAGAGAGCATTCTTAGACATTTATAAGCATTTACAAACTCACCATACAAATTTATTTTTGGTTTTGATCATACTTTGAGATTTTTCAATGAATTAGGGTTCTTAAAAATGTTCATTTTCTAACCCTAACTTCAAAAATTCATAACTTTTAAACCAAGTTGATTTTGTGGATGGTTCTTTTTGCATTGTTCTATTCATGTTTTCTAGCATCCCAAAAAATTTTTGTTTCATTTTTATCTTTCATTTTCAAATTGTTTGGAATTTTACATTGAAGATCCCCCCAAAAACACTAGAAACTTAGGAAATTCATAACTCCACCTAGGTTTAGCTTCTGACCTCCCCCTTTGGATGGTAACCTAGTGTAGGTTTAGGGTTCCTTTGAGTGTATTTTCAATTTTTTATAATGTCATTTGCTTTTGTATTTGCCATTTGCATCTCATCCTTCCATATAACCCTAATTTTGCACCCTTACTTGCATCTTACATTGCATTGCATGAACATATGAACTTGCCATGCCATTCCAAGCATTTGTATGCCATCTTAGATATCTTAAGACATTGCTTGAACATTGTTTGATCATTTATTCATACATTTTCTATGCTTTGCATCCTTTTCATTTCATAAACATCCATGTGTTCACATGCTTCCTACATGCTCCATTTGCATTCATTCTCTTATATGATCACACATATGCATCTTGTATGTCTTTGCATCATATCATAGCATCATTTGCATCATGTGTATGCTTCTGGTCTTGGTATTTTCACTTACATTTGCTTCATTTCATTCCATTCCTTTCATATTGCATCTTGTACTAACTTTTCAGGGTTAATGGTAAGTTGTTTGGGAGGTGGATTTGCCTTCACCTCCCACCTCTTCTCATATTTTCATATTGCATCCTTGCTGCATTTTTACTTATCCTTGAGTGAGCTTGCTCACTTATGTTTCTCTTCCTCTCTTTCTCTTCTCATCTCATCTCTTTCCTACCTTGCTTCTCCTTGGTGACTTCCTTGAAGACTTCTCCTCTCAAGCCTCACAAAACCATAGGATGCATAAGCATGATAACTTCTAGGATTGATAGTTTTCCTTAGACTTTTTCCTTTGAGTCTTCTTTGTGTCTCCCTTCTCATCTCATCATTAGAGGCTAAACCTTTAAGGTTTTAGGACTTTGGAATTAGGGTTATGCCTGCATCCTTATCTTAGGATGGAGTGTATAACTTTAATCCTAAGTGTTAAACCCTTAATCTGTTTAAACCTCTTAATCAATCCATCTAATAATCACTAAGACATTAACTTGTAACTTGGGCCTTACATTAGGGTTCTAATTCTTCCTTTATGGTTAAGAAGGAATAACCCCAGTGTTTAATGGACAAGTCCCTCTCAAGTAGACATAGCAACGGGGCGGGTCGGGGACGGTTTTTATCTCCCCCAAACCCAAACCCATATTTCTAGACAGCCCCCGTTCCCCGCCCCAAACCCAAACGGGGATGGGGAATTAAAACCCAAACCCGTCCAAAATGGGTTTGGGTTGGGTTCGGGTATCCCCGCCCCGCCACTATTTATTTAGTAAAGTTATTTTTTTAATAGAAATATTTAATTTTTCCAAAATAAAATTACATTACAAATAATAAAATAAAACAATCTCAAAAAATTGCATATACATTTAAAATATTTTAGATAATTAATAAAAATCAAAATATCAAAACATTGACCACATATTCAATATTACAAATTAACAAAACTAAATAATAATGTACATAATAAAATAGACGGGGCGGGTTCGGGGGTGGCTATGGGGTGGGTACTAGTGTCCCCATTACCCGACCCGTCCCCATATTTTTTAATCAGGGAAAACCCAAACCCAAACCCAAACAGAGTCAAAGCGGGTTTTCCCCGTCAACTTCGGGGCGGGTTCGGGTGGGTACCCGCGGGTATGGGTTTTGTTGCCATGTCTACTCTCAAGTTGTCTTACAAACCATAAAACTCATTTCTTAATCTCACCCTTAATTAAAATCCATTTAATAAAGGTTTGTTTTGTCATGAATTTAATCCCTAACCATGGATTTAGTTGAGGAGTATTCCTTAGCTTAAGTGTTCTCATCTATTATCCTTCTATTAGGATGGAGTAATGAGTCCATTAATTTGTGATTAGAGATTAAACTCATTACTTAACACTAAACAAAAACCCAAAAACATCTAAATAATCAAAAGTAGGTTAATGATCTTAATCCTACATCATCATGGTAATTAAGTTGAGATGCTTATCTCATACTTAAGTATTCTCATTATCCCTAATCAGGGAGGATATAATGAGTTTACAAGCTCTTGATTTAGGCTTAAGCTCATTAACTTATGCAAAACACCAAAAACAATAACAAAACTGAAAACACAAAAAAACAAACAATGATCGTCTCCTCCGAGATTCTTTTCTCATCACACTCATTCATAAACGAGAACTTGCTTCTTCCGTCTAATGCAAGACAGTTAGCACTCGAGCCAGACGAGTCATACACTTGAGCATAGACAAGTAAGCAATTCACAGTCAATTTTTCTTTCAGTCTTTTGAGTCGAACTACAGTGTTCTGACTTCCTCATTGCACGAGAGGATACGTAGGCATAACTTAACAGTTATCGAACAAAAGTCTCTTTGTCTTCCCCCTCTTTCAACATTCTTTCTAAAGCCTCAGTTCCTGAGCAATTCACCTTTTGCACTGACACTTGTATATTCTTTTCCAGCTTTTGCACATAGATATCACATACACTACCCCTTTAAACACAATCTTTTAAGCATGGATCCCGTCGAGTACGACGGACAATCTGGGTGCTAATACCTTCCCAGGTTGTAACCAACCCCCTTTCTCAGTTTCTCTGGTTCGCAACCGTCTTATCCATCTTCTTCTAGGTTTATGCAGCATTACCTTTCCTTCGGGATAAAAATTCCTAGCTGGCGACTCTATTCATCTTCATTTCATCTTCTCCTTTTCGCCGACCGTTCGCGTCTGTGCCTTATCTGACCAGGTGTCTTTTCGGGGGAGCGACACATTGCTTCTGGAAATGTTTGTAGATTACCTGCACTCGCTGAGGGAGGTTTTGCAGAATGATTTTCGGTCAGCGAGCTCCAGCTCGATGAGCGAGGGTTGCGAATTTTGAAAAAAAATTGGACTGAAATGGTCCCATTAAGGTGGACCCGGTCCAGTCAGAATTAGTAAAAGTGGGGATTGAATTAGGGTTGCCTCCTTTGCTCCCTTTTTCATAAAAACTCTTAGGATTTTCAAAGCTTCTTCTTTGTTCTTCCCTTACTCTTTGCTAATTCTCATTTGTGGTACTTCAAAGCTTCAACTTTTTGCTACTTCAAACATCAAGGTAACCATGTTCTTCATCTTTGTTTTGAATTTTGTAATTTTGAGTTTTGTAAATTTTCAATTCCTCTAGAAATCAATTTCCCTAAGAATTTTTTTATCCCAATATCAAAAGTTTGTTGTTCTTTGTTGTTTAAATTGAAAATGGGGGGTTTGGTTTAATAAATTTCTGATTTAGGGCAATGATTTTGAAATTGTTAGTAAATGTTGAGGAATTGTGTGTTTTGGTTAGGTTTTAGGAATTCTAAGCCTCTATTGTGTTAAATTAGTGTTTATTGGATTAGCATTGAGTAAGGAAATGGCCCCTGTTGAAGAGGAGAGAGTTCTGCATTTCGCAGAGCTCACTGAGCGAGTTCTCCAGAAAGTTTTTCGCTCAGCGAGACCTATTTTGTGCAGAATTTTTCCCCTTTCCAGAATTTGCTTAAACTTTATGGGGGAGTTCCTTATGTTTTATTATTAATTTAGGTAATTTTTATACGTGTTTTTATCGACTAATTTGATCGGATCACTCATGTCTCGATCTTTTGGTGTGTTTGTTGTTTTGTTTCAGATGTCAAATCGTTTAAAGCGAGGTCGAACTGGAAGCTCTTCTGCGAGGCCACCTGCTGCTCAAACCTTTGACCGCAGCCGATTCCTGACACCCGCTCATCATGAGCGTTATTTGGTCCTTGAACGAAGGAATGTTTGGCCGGATCGGATTGTGGATTTGAATCCGGAAGGGGAGTATATGTTTGTCCAGCGCATTATGGATGAAGGGAATTATGTGAGGCTTTGCGAGCCGCATCCGGAGTATCACTTAAAGATCGTAAGGGAGTTTTTCGCAAATTCCCTTCCGACCGGTCTTGAGGGAACTTCTTTTGAGTATAAGACCTGGGTAAGAGGCAAACACATTAACTTTTCGGAGGCTAGCCTCAATGAATATTTGGGCATATTGTTCAACTGCCACTGGATGGTTTTTGTGATTTTGTTAGGATGAAGAAAAGAAAAACTTTGGATGTCGAGCTCATAAAGGAGCACATTTGTACCCGAGATCAAACTTATGAGGTTAGTGCTGCTGGAATTCCTATGCGCTTCAAGCGGAGCTCTCTGAACAGCCGGGCTAGGGTGATAATGACCATTGTGCCGCATAACCTTATTCCTCGGAGCCATGTTTCGGATGTTACACTTGATGTGGCTGCTCTAATTTTCTGCATTCTAAAGAACAAGGTTGTGGATCTTGCCTCAATTATTGCTAAGGAGCTTATGAGAGTGGCCACCAGTGGGACTGATTATGGTTCTCGTGATTCATGTTCTATTTCTCATCCGGGTTTGGTTATGGCTCTGTGCAAAAGAGCGGGTGTAGTTCTTCCTTCCCATGGAAATGTGAGGCTGAAAAAAATAGATGATGAGTATTGCCGCACCTTCTGTGAGCCACCTCTTCACCCACCTCCAGTTGCTTCAGCTCCTGCGCGTAGTTTGGGTTTTGATGTTGCTGCCAACATGGCAATGCATGCTTCTCACCACCGCTCTTTGGACTTCATCTATGAGAGCATGCTTCAGCTTCAGCTGATGATCAGGGAGCCTCAGACGGGGCATTCTCAGAGGAGTATGGATGACTTCAGGGCTTATTCTGCATGGCCTGGGGACATGCCATCGTCTTTGGGGGGTGCAAATGCAGATGCAGCTACACGTGCTGGTGCCGAAGATGCAGCTGATGATGATAATGACAACTCGAGCTCCTTTGAGTGATGTCTACTGGACGGTTTGATGGACCGGTTTATGTTATTTTTAAGTTTTTCCTTCTTTTATGTTATTTCCTTTGTGTTGAGATATTTTGAATTCTGAACATCTGGGCGGATGTGTTATTACTTTTTATTTTGGATATTTGATCATCCGGGAGGATGTGTCTTGTTTTATTTGTTGATTTGAATTTGTTTCCCATCTGGGCGGATGATGTACTTTTTATTTTGGATATATGAACATCCGGGCGGATGCATTTTGGTTTTAAAATTTTTGGTCTTAGTTAGCATCCGGGCGGATGCATGGTTATTATTACTTTGTGTACACATTTTTTTTGTTTGTCTTATCTTTAAGGTGAAATTTTGACGGAAGCGAGTGCATTTTTGTGATCTAAGCGTGTAGCTTCACCTTTCTTGGATGGTGATGATAAAATTCTGTAAGTTGCGCGAGAAAGGTACTCCGTTTGCACCTTTTAGAAAATAACATGTTTATGAACTAGTTGCTTTTCACAAATTTATAGTTTACTTCACTTTGCATAAATGTTCATTTGAGAATCAATTAGGACAAAACCACATAGTGAGCGACTTCCATTGTTCACATATTTTTGTGTGATTGTAATTATTGCGAACTCGTTTGATTCATGCTTGTATTGTGTATTCTTTGGTTAATTTTGGAAATTTGGAAATGATCTAGGCATTGCTTGAATTTGAGAAAAACCATCCATTCCCTTAGGCTTTAGTCATCGGTGAGTAGTGCGAGAATTTGTCAGCCAACTTTGAGCCTTCACACAACTAGAATGAATCATAATTGGTGGTAAAAAGGACGAATTATCATCTTTTGATAATCATTGTCGTGAAATTGAAAAGAAAAATTCATTGCGATTCATTCTAGTTTGTTATATTTTCTTTTTTTACACTTTCACACCCTTGCTTGAACACTTTTTGAGAAGAACATTGTCCAATTTTATAGTGTTATTCAAAGTTGGGGAGAGTTGTTGGTGAAAAATAGGATGGATGATATTGGTATGTGCCTCTTGTGAAAAGATGAAAAAAAAAGAATTTGATGAATGAATGAATTGAAAATTGAATTGCACTCTTTGTTAGAGTTGCGTGAAAATAAAAGAAAATATTCATTCGATTAAGAGGAAAACTCTTGAATAGGGGCACCACACGAAAAAAAGATAAGAAAAAGAAAAAGAGAAGAAGAAAATTTGTGTATAGGAGAAGTTAGGGGGAACCAAAATTTTTTGGTTGTTATGATTTTGGCGTGTTCTTTGTTTTTGAAAAACCTTTGAACCCATTTTTGAATCATTGGTCTTAAAAAGTTATCTCTTTCTTTGTAACCCTTGCCTCATTACAACATTGAAAAGCCCTTTTGATCTTGGTTTTCTTTATGTTTCCTTGTGAATTTGAAGATACTTGCATGAATTGTTCTGGATCTTAGCAATATTACAAATGAGAGTGATTTGTCCCTTTTTGATATTGATGCTTGACTTAGTTAAGTGTTTAGGTGATTCTTTTATGAACATTCCATTTCATTTGTTGATAGCTTGTCATTTGTGTTTAGAAATTAGTTCATGATTATGTTGTAGTTCTTTGAGAAGCTGGTTGTTACTCGTAAGCAAAACCTTTGGTTTGAACCATTTTGTTTGGTGCGTTTCACTTGTTTAGTTTGTGTTCGTTTATTTTAAAAGAATTCACCTTTGTTTGAGGACAAACAAAGGAAAAAGTTGGGGAGAGTTGATAAGTGCATATTAGTGTTATTATTTAGTATAATTTTTGGCACTTTTCAAGGGTTATTTTGATCTCTAATGGTTTTTCCCCTTTGTTTCTTATACTTATTCATAGTTTAGTTTTAGCATTTTCAAAGCATCATTTATTTAACTTTCGTTTTTGTAATTTTAGGTTACACTGTGGAAATATGGAGCAAATTTCATCAAGACCTTCTTTGGGAAATTTTAGAAGAAATTGTAGGATTCTTGCTCGCTTCAAGCTCGTTGAGCGAGCTCCCAGCGATGTTTCTAGAGATATTTTCGCTCAGCGAGGCCTTTTGTCGCTCAGCGAGCCGTGGCTTTTAATGAATTCTCGTTTAACGAGACCTGCGATTTCATCTTCTTTATAAGCATTTGTTTCACAATTTTCTTGGGATGTAACTTTTGACATTAGACCTAAATATACCTTAAACACTCTTTCACTTTTTTCTAAGAAGATTGGGTGCATTTAAAGTCAAGAGATTGTCATTAATTCTCCATCTTCTTCATCTTCATCTTTTATTGGAAGCTTCCATGGAAATGGAGAGCTAAACCCATAATATGTCAAGGTTAGAAGGTGGATAGGTTCTATTTTGTATGTATAGGCCTTTATCCTTTTATATAAACTCTTGATGATGAATATATGATGAAAGCTTTGATTTTTATTACAAACCCTTTTGTGTTGCTTCATGATTGAGAGATATGGCCAACATTTGACTTAGGTTTTCATCACCCAAATAACATAAGCTAGAAATAGTTATGGAACTTAGAGTTAACTTTGTATTGAACCTAAATGTTACCATTTTGATAGATTGAGTGAGAAATCATCAATGGATCAAAATGGTAAAGCTCACATTTTGTGTTAGAAATAAACATTATGAGAGGATATTGTGAATGTGTTCATTATTGAAATGAGTTTATCTTTTGATCAAAACTATACATGCAAATAAACCTATCAAACCCTAACTTTGACATATGCCTTTTAAGAATCTTGTACAAACCAATACTTTTAACTCTTAGAATTTATTTGAATGAAAAAGTCTATTTTCGATACAAACACTAAAACCCCTTTTGTTACCATTAAGTCTAAAACTTAAGCAATTGTAGAATGACATAAATATCATAAAACAATCTCTGTGGTTCGACAATTAAACCCTTACTCATTTGTTCTTTCAACAAACAACATCTTCACTTTGTTTTTGACCATTTCCCGATCAGACAACGAGTCCTTAGCAGTTTGTGAACATGGTTTGATTATGTAGAAGTAGTACTTGAAATCCCTTATGGAATCCTGATAGGCCTTGAACAATCTGCTGGCCTGCTTCAGCGACACCCAGCTGTGTCGACCATCTTGGGACTTCCTCTACAGATGGAAGACCCTAAAAAACAAGCTCACGGTTGCCCCTATCTTCAAAAAGCGGCACACCAGCTTGAACACCCTGATGAAGGCAAGAGCGTTGGGGTGTAGTTGAGCGGGAGCCCATTTGAGATGCGTAAAGACCGCCTACTGGAAGTCCGTAAAGGGAAGGCGGTACCCAGATTCGCAGAATGCAAACTCATACATCGGGAACCGAAGAGAAGGGAACCGAGATCATATCCTCTACGTCGGCTTTGGGGGCAGAGCCCGCCAATTAATACTATCTCCTTTCTTCTTTTTTTCAATCCTCGACCATGCGTCTGAGGAGTCTATAGAAAATTGAGAGGGTGTCTCCAATGGTTCGTCCATGATCCACAAATGATCTTGGGCGCAGACATCCGCGTTATCTGTAACAGGTGGTTCCTCGGCCTCACGAGTGTTCTTCTGACTGCATTCACCTGAAAAGAAGAGGAGACAAAGTGAATTCGACGAACTCAAATCCACCCTTTCACCACAGATCAAGTGAAAGGGCTTCGTTAAACCCGAGGATATGCCCCAGGTTAGCCCTTTGGTCAAGAAAAACGTGCGATGTCTAAATTGTCAGGCCGAGTTTATCCCCCTCTATCTTAAACCTAATGCTACCGGGGATATGCCCTATACTGCCTATGCTCAGTCCACCAACATTAAAACTACCAGCATTCACATCCATTCTAGATCTAACCCTATCAGATTGGCCGAACCCGGGAATATATGAATATTAATGCACCTATGAAGAACATTCATACATTAAGGATGAATGTTCATCAGGATTTTCCAGAAAATCATTAGGGTGCCCATAAGTCCTCGAATGCACCATGAACTTCATAAATCCCATGAACATCCATCATGTTAAACCCAGAAAAACATGAATAAAAAGGACAAATGTTTACTTGGATCCATGGTTCTTCCTGGAGAGACGGCGGCGACAGAAGTATTTCCGGCAAAAACAAGTTGCAGACAAATTTCACGGTGAGAGCAAGCGATCACAGATATGGGCAAATGAATGTCTTCCCCCCTTTTTATAGTGTCTTGGAATTCACATAGAAAATCGTAAAATCCATGGAAATTATTACCTAGGGCTATCCCCAGGTGTCATAAATACATAACGACGCTTTAATACGTGTGTCCTAAGAATTTCAAACATTTTATCTTCTCAAAAAGATAATCTTTTAATTTCTCTAAATTCTGTACATTACAGGAAAATTCCCGACAATAAAAGAAAAGAAATTTGGGTCTACATTACGAACATGTTGACCACTGACTCAACACCTTAAGTCACTATCCCCCACGGGAACAACGACTTGGGGGGCTCCTGTTCTGGACTGGCCTAACAGGTGCCCATCGCTAAATTGAGGCCCAATCCAACAAACAGTGGACACACCCACTATTGGATCCACGAGGACATAACCGTTAAAGAATAGAGCCGTTAGCATATAGCCGTTGGGGACTTCCACCTTACGCGCCTAAACCCCATCCCCGCGGCCAACTGCCCAATAGATTCGTCGAGGCAGTTACACTTAGTCAAAGGCACGCGCCCATGGTATGCAGACAAGTGCTCCTATAAAACTCTCCATCTTTGGAGAGTCAGGTATTCACTTCTTTCTACCCTTTCCTACTTATGCTTTTGTTGACCCCTTATTGACTTGGACTTCGGAGTATCTTGCAAGTACCCCACCATCATCTCCTACAATCCGAACACAGTCCCAGCTAAAGGCCGCGAAGATTTGTCCGGATTCTTTCTGTCCATATGGCTTCTCCGATTATAATCAGATTAAAATGGCGTCAGAAGACATGGATAAAGCAACTTTCATTACCCCTTGGGGTACGTTTTGCTACAAGGTTATGCCTTTTGGTTTGAATAATGTCGGGCCAACCTATCAGTAGGAAATGGTGATGTTATTTCATGACCTGATTCACAAAGAGATTGAATGTTATGTGGACAACATGATCGCCAAGTCCCGAGACGAAGAAGAGCATCTGGTTAACCTTAAAAAGCTATTTGAACGACTAAGAAAGTTTCGTCTGAGGATAAATCCTAACAAGTATACCTTTGGGGTGCGTTCTGGGAAATTGCTGGGTTTCATTGTGAGCCAGAGAGGGATTGAGGTAGATCCTATTAAAGTCAAAGCCATACAAGATATGCCTGCACCACGAATAGAAAAAGAAATGTGTGGCTTCCTGGGTAGATTGAACTACATTGCACGGTTCATATCTCACCTCACACCTACAAGTGAACCAATATTCAAATTGCTAAGAAAAGAGCAGGCGGTCACGTGGAACGAAGATTGTCAAAGGGCTTTTGAAAATATTAATGAATACTTACAAGAACCTCCAATCCTGATGCCTCCAGTTCAAGGGAGGCCGCTCATCATGTACTTGACTGTGCTTGAAGGATCAATGGGGTGTGTTCTAGGCCAACATGACGAGTCCGGTCAAAAATAGCATGCAATATACTACCTTAGCAAAAAGTTTACCGACTGTGAATCAAGATACTCACTTCTCGAGAAAACTTGTTGCGCTTTGGCATGGGCTGCTCGCCGATTGAGACAATATATATTGACCCACACTACCCTGTTAATTTTAAAGATGAATCCTGTCAAATACATTTTTGAGAAACCAACGTTAACTGGAAGGGTTGCACATTGGCAGATTGTGCTGACTGAGTATGATATTCAATACACTTCATAAAAGGCCATCAAAGGAAGTGTGCTCTCAGACTATCTTGCACAACAACCTCTTGAGAATGATTATCAACCCATGAAGTTTTACTTTCCTGATGAGGACATCATGTACCTCAAATCTAAAGACTGCGAGGAACCACTCCCGGAGGAGGGGCCAGACCCTGAATCCAAATGGAGATTGATGTTTGATGGGGATGTCAATATCAATGGGCGCAGAGTTGGTGCTGTTCTAATTACTCCTGAAGGTGTTCATTTTCCCTTCGCCGCCATAATTAATTTTCATTGCACCAACAATGAAGCGGAGTATGAGGCTTGCATTATGGGAATAGAGGAGGCTATTAATCTCAAGATTAAGACCCTCAATATATTCGGAGATTCAGCTCTTGTAATTAATCATATTACCGGAAAGTGGTATACACACCAAGAACACTTAATTCCTTACAAGGATTATGCTAGAAGGTTGTTGACATTCTTCACAACAGTAAAGCTTCAATACATACCACGTGATGAAAATAAGTTTGCTGATGCACTTGCTACACTCTCTTCATCTATCAAGGTGATGTGTTGGAATTATGTCCCCAGGATTGACATCTCCAGGCTCAATGTACCTGCTTATGTGTTCTCTGTTGATGCAATGTCTGATGATAAGCCTTGGTATCACGATATTAAACACTTTTTGGAAAGTAAAGAATACCCAGCTGGGGCGTCTTCCAACGACAAGAAGACTTTGAGACGACGTGATGCAAGTTTCTTCTTAAATGCTGACGGTGTTCTATACAAGAGAAACTTTGACATGGTCTTGCTCAGATGTGTGGATAGAAACGAAGCATACATGTTAATGCAAGAAGTCCATGAGGGATCATTTGGTACCCATGCAGGAGGACATGCAATGGCTAAGAATTTATTGAGGTCGGGGTATTATTGGTTAACAATGGATGCAGACTGTTGTTCATACACCCGAAAATGTCACAAGTGCCAGATTTATGCAGACAAAATGCATGTTCCTCCAAGCCCGCTCAACGTCATGTCATCTCCTTGGCCCTTTTCTATGTGGGGCATTGACATGATCGGAAAAATAGAGCCTACTACTTCGAACGACCATCGTTTCATATTGGTCACAATCGACTATTTCACCAAATGGGTCGAAGCAGCATCTTATGCCAATGTCCCTAGACAGGTGGTGGCCAGATTTCTGAAGAAAGACATTTTCTGCAGATATGGAGTTCCCAAGAGAATCATTACTGATAATGGTTCCAATTTGAACACAAAAATGATGGATGAGCTATGTCGGGACTTCAAAATCCAACACCACAATTCTTCTCCTTACCGACCAAAGATGAATGGTGTGGTCGAGGCGACAAATAAGAATATCAAGAAGATTATGCAGAAAATGGTCATCACCTATAAATATTGGCATGAGATGTTACCATTTGCTTTGCATGGGTACCGAACATCAGTCAGGACGTCTATTGGGGCAACTCCTTTTTCCCTGGTGTATGGCATGGAGGCGGTCTTACCTGTTTAAGTCGAGATTCCTTCTTTGCGAGTAATGATGGATGTCAAGCTTGACGAGGCTGAATGGGTGCATGCCCGATATAATCAGTTATGCTTAATTGAGGAAAATAGATTGGAAGTTGTATGTCATGGTCATATTTATCAGAGGAGAATGAAGCGGGCATTCGATCAGCGAGTACGCACTCGGGAGTATCAAGTTGGTGAGCTTGCACTCAAGAGAATTATTCTCCAGGTTCAGATCATAGGGGCAAATGGACTCCAAATTATGAAGTCCCATTCATAGTAAAGAATGTTTTCTATGGTGGAACATTGATGCTCACTACTATGGATGGCGAAGATTTCCAGTCCCCTGTTAACTCAGACACAGTTAAAAATACTTCGCATAAAAAGACCCATTTGACAAAAAACAGAATAAAGAGTCCATGCAAAAAAAGGGCATCTCGGTGAGCCAAAAACATAATAAAAGACTCGGGAAAAAGTTAGGGATATAATAAAAAATTATACACCCGGTGAGTTGTGTAGCGGTAAAATTATGAGTGTAAGCTATTAGTTAACTTAACTCAAAGTAAACAGAGCCGCCACCGCGCTTTTATTTTATTCCAAGAGGAAAAGAAAAAAAAGCGAATAAATCCTAATGAATCTAAAAGCAAAAAAGTAAAGAAACACAACAGAGAAACATGTAAGGGGATAAGTTACACAATGGGAAGGTTTTCCGCATCCAAAATGTTCGTGGTACTCCACGGGAGCCCTTTGAAAAATTTACTGCTTTTGGTTTGAAAGAGGTTTGTTAAATGAGAGTGGAGGGATGAGAAAAGAATTATTTTTTTAAATATTTTTGTGTTTGGAGAGGTTTACCACCTCATGCCTACGTACCCACAAAGTGAAATGCGAGATCAAAACCCCATAGTTCGTGGTACAAATAGTGAAAAGGGTGGGTTATGATTAATTTTATTAAGTGAAGAGAATTTGTCATCTTCAAGTGGAAAGCCAAACAAACTACCATGAGAATAAAGGCATGGACTCATACATCATTATGGGGAGGGCGCCAACTCAGATAAAATCAACGAGTATGCCACTAAACCCCCACGAATGACAAGAGACTCATTTACATCAAACTACAACCATGGAGATTGAGAGACTTGCACCCGACTAAAGAATAATGACTCATAATCGGCACTCTTTTAAAGAAAATACACAAAAGTGCACAAAGGCACAAAACAACTTGAATGAGGTTGATTTTTTTATTTATTTTTGAATTAAGGTCAACATGCTTAGATTCATTGATTTTAAAAGAAAATAAAAAAGGTAAAAGTCCACTTGACAAAGTCAAGGTTTTTTTTATTAAAGAGGTGATGATTTAAAAAGAAGGAATCCTTTGAAAAAGGGAGAAGATTTTGAAAATTAAAGAAGGGGAGGAGATGAATGGACTATCCTATAAAAGAAAATAAGGAGATAAGGGAAGAAAGATCTAACCAAACTTGATGATACTTCAAATTATGAGCATAAGAGTTTCATCCTTATAAGCTAGCAAATGGCCAAATAAAGGCAAGTTCCAACTTCATGAAGGTCAAGGAAAAGGAAATGTGTCCTAAGAATCTAAGTCCAAATCTTCATTCCAAAGCCAAGGATAGTAAACAATAGTCCACAAATTAAAGTCACAAATTTTTTAGAAATTTAATCCTTTATTAATGTTTTTGTGTCCAAATGGACAAATGGAAAATCAACAACAAAATAAGAGC
Organism: Lathyrus aphaca; assembly: GCA_963966055.1. NCBI lineage: Eukaryota > Viridiplantae > Streptophyta > Magnoliopsida > Fabales > Fabaceae > Lathyrus > Lathyrus aphaca. Next base: position 553,014,494 of record OZ014520.1, on the reverse strand, counting down.
AAATAATAAACATGATATGGATGAATAAAGTATAATAAAGCTAAAATAAAATAAAATAAAACAATAATAGTGAAGGAAATTAAATGTTAGTAGAAAAAGCAATTAAAGTGAAAGAATCTAAAATATTAATAATAATAATAATAGTATAATAATATTTAGATAAGAGTGGTATGATGAACTTAATCAACCACAACCAAAAGAGTAACCAAAATCGAAAGACAACCGGATCCGCTTAGTATCTTACACTATAGAGATTAATCAAGGAAAACCTAATCAAATTCAATGAAATTTAAAAGGAGATTGGGAGACCCAAAGCACCTACGCATCAAACATTCATAAGTCTTGATTCTTAATGCAATATGATCAAACGCGTTGGGATTACGTGACCAACAAGAGGTCCGGTCCATGAAAGTGCAAGTATCCAATTAGATTTTTATTCTGAATTCGGGACATATTTAGGTCTATGTTAAGCAATATCCGAGTAATTTACTAAGTAATTACCATACAAATGAGGCTGGCCACCACCAATTAAGGTGCATAATGTTAGTGCTAATGCATGCGAGATAAACGATATGTAAATCTCTATTCGGACACAATACCGCACAAAACTAAAGACAAATACCAATTGAGTCGCACTCATGGTATTATTCCATCCTTAAATTCAATCACTCATCTTGGTGGATTCAAGCATGAAAATGTATCACTAATGCAAAGTACCTTAAATGAATTAAATAATCCACTATCGCTCCCCGAACTTTCGTCCCGGTGCAAACGCGAACCGTCGGTGATGTTGGAGGTTGAGGTTGAATAGAGTCGCCAGCTAGGCATAAACCTAGAAGGGTATGAGATAAGACGGTTGTGAACCAAAGAAACTGAGAAAGGGGGTTGGTTACGACCTGGGAAGGTATTAGCACCCAAATCGTCCGTCGTACTCGACGGGATCCACGCTTACTTGATTGTGTTTAAAGGGGGGTAAAGTGTATGTGCATTTGTGTATAAAAAGCTAGGGGAAAAGGATGTATAGAGTGCCAGTGCAAAAAATAAGTATGAATTCAAATTAGGCTTAAGGAAAGAAAAGCTGGAAGGAGAGAGGGGGGAGACCTTGGGACTTTTGTTCGATAACTGTTAAGTTATGCCTACGTATCCTCTCGTGCAATGAGGAAGTCAGAACACTGTAAACACCCTAAATTTTCCCTCACTAATTTCACACTATGGCTTGTGATCTTTCATCTTTGCATAAGTTTAAGCATATCATCTCATATTGCATACTTGTTTCATCTGCATAGTTCAAGTTCATCTGCATCTAGGGTTTGTGATCTGAGCAATCCAAGGATCCATCTGAGCCACTCCAAAGGCCTCCAAGCATTCCAAGAGGGTCCATGTGTGTTCAATCATCATATTATATCCCTCAAAGTTCAAGGAAGTCAAGAGATCACAAGAACTGGCAAGGCATGGAACCAGAGCTAAGGTTTTCACTACACAGATGACCAAAATTAGGGTTTTGGTTTCAGAGGCCTCAACTCCAAATTTTTGGGCCATTCTTGTTTCCAATGTTCTTATGATATTATAAGGATCATGTGTACCAAGTTTGATGAAGAAATTCATTGTGGAAGTCATATGTTCACTGGGTAACTTCTTGAGCAAGTCAGAGCAAAATCAGGGCATCTGAGGCCCCCAACAATGGAACCAAAGGGGTATTTTCATCAAATTGAAGTTATATGATATTTATTTGATCATTGAAGTGCTTGGAAGTTCACAAAATTGAAGAAATTTGAGCTAAACCAAAAGTTTCCAAAAATGGAAATGACTTGTAATGGAAACTTTCCATTTTGGGAAAGTTCTTCAACCTCCTTTTTCTCAACCAAAAAGGCTTCAAATGAAAAATTGTTGGTCATGAAAGTTGTAGATTGGATCATTCCCTTTTCAAAAAGTACAAGAACATGTCCTAATTCATTATGGAACTCAAGTTATGGCCTTGCAAAGTTGGCAAAAATCCTATAATTTTCAAGAATACACCAAAGAGGATTTTTTGCAAAACCACTTGCCAAGCTATTTTGTGAACTCTAATGCATCTCTAGGCATCATACAAACATAGTACAATGCATTGTGATCAGAATTGCCCAAAGAATCATTCACTTTCATGCCTTGAACTTCAAGAAATTCAAAAAGGGCCAAAGTTCTTCAAATTTGCAAAAGGGCATGAATCTTCTCATACACTTGCTGCAGCACCCCAAATCATTTTCTTTGGACCTCCTTGATCAATGTTGAACCAAGACATGCCATGAAACAGTTTCTGCACAAGCCCATGCCTCAAGTACACAAGTTGTTGACTTTTTGCAATTGAACCCATACCAATCAGCTGCAGCCACAACAACTCTCTAGTCAATAGAGACATGTTATGTGGACCAAAAGCAAGCCATAACACAAGACACACAAGCCTGAACACTCTCATACACCAAGTTTCACAAAATCACTCAAGACTTTCCCTTCTTCGATTCACACAGCACAAGCCTCAAACCTCAAAACAAACTTCACCATTCAACTCACCATCATCAATAGAACCTTTCCCAACCATAAAACAAGCCTGAAAGCCCCAGAAAGCAAAACATGATTCTGGTGCAGCAAGAGTTCATCCTCTCAATCCAGCCATTCTAAACTCATTCAAAGCCTTGCAACATCCTCAGGGGATCAAGTGGAGGCTATTTGCACAAGAGAGAGGTCCAGAAAGTGCCAAAACTGAAAAGCTTCATCTTAGGTATACCTCAAGAACAAATTTTCCAGAACTTGTTTTTTATGTTATAGAAATGATCTATATGCTTCACTGATCACACTGCACTTGTTGGTTTTGAAAATGGTTGCGTATTGAGTATTTCATGGCTGTCTGAAAGTTTTGTCATTTTTATGTTTTGATTCGAATCTTGATAATGATGAATGAGAAATTAATTTTAGAGTTAGATTCTTGTTTAGGGTGGTGAGTTGATCATTTCTGGAGAGTTTGAGAGTCTGGGGTGGGGTTTTGAAGAAGCTCAAGGGAGGAGCTCGCCGGAGAAGACGACCGAAAGTCTTCTCCGGCCACCTGAACTTGATTAGGATTTAATCTGGGTAATTAATGAACTTTGAATGTGGAGCATTGGATCTGGGGTTCGCGCGTGTTTTGATGGTCAGGATGAGTTCACTTAACCCTAATTGTTTTTAATTAATTTAATTAATTAGGATTAATATTGAAAAAGACAATTTGAATGCTGACCCTTGATCTGTGTGCCAGTCAACACTTTTCTCTCAGCTTTGAATCCCATCCATTGGATCATCATACTTTCTATTTAAATTGATTTTTATTTCATTTAAATTGTATTTTTTTGCATAATTATTTTAAAATACCTAGAAAAATCACAAAAATATTATTTTCTGCATTTTAGTTCCAAATATTTTTCTTCATCCAAAAACAATTTTTATTTTATTTTTTGCATTGAAAAAGCATTTTTAAAATATTTAAATGTTTATTTTAATTAATTAATGGAAATTAATTAATTAAAATACCATTTAGGTTTCTAAAAATCACCAAAAAATTCACATTGCATCTTAAGACATTTAGAAACATTGTCAAACCATTCATACAAATTTCTTTTTGGTTTTGAACATACTTTGACATTTTCTTTGAATTTAAGGTTCATAAAATCCCCTTTTTAGAACCCTAACTTTGAAAAATCTTTTCTGCCTAACCATGAAGGGTTTGATGATGATTCTTTTTGCATTGTTTTCCATATAACATGTATTTTTTAGGATATTTTTGGCATGAATTTATCTCTCATTTTCAAATTGATTTGCATTTTAACTTTTGAGATACCCAAAAACCCTAGTTAACTTAGAAAAATCATAACTTTCTTTAGGTTAAGAGTTAGACCTTCTCCTTTGGGGTGTGATATCATATGGGGTTAGGATTTGTTTGAGATCATTTGCAAATTTTTATCATGTGAATTGCTTCTGTTTTGATCATTTGCATCTCATCCTTTCATGTAACCCTAATTTTGCATCTTCACTTGCATCTTACCTTGCATTGCATGAACATATGAACTTGCCATGAAATTTCATGCATTAATATGTCATCTTAGACATCTTAAGACATGTTAGAATCATGCTTGATCATTTCTTCATTCATTTTCCATTATTTGCATTCATTTCATTTCATTAAACTTTCATGAACTTTCAACTTCAAAGCATGCTCCATTTGTATTCATTCTCTTGTATGATCATTCATTGCACTTGGTACGCCTTTGCATCATGTCATGGCATTATTTGCATCATGTGTGTGCTTCTGGTTTTGATTTTGTCATTGCATATGTTTCATTCCATTTCATTTATTTCCTTATGCATCTTGTACTAACATTTTCAGGTGGTAAGTTAACTTAAGAAGTGGATTTGCCTTCACTTCTCATTTCTTTTCATCTTCTTCATATGTATCTTTGCTGCATTTTTCATTGTCTTTGGGTGAGTTTGCTCATTCATGTTTATCTATCACTTTCTTTCTCTAAGTTACTTATCTTCTTCAATGAAGTAAGTAACTTATTTCTTCTGCTTCTTCCTCCTTCCATCTGCTTCTTCCATTGGTGGCTTCTTTGAAGATCTCTTTTAAGCCTCACAAATCATAGGAACATCCAAGCATGATAATAGTTAGGGTTGCGATTAGTACCCCCTTAGTTTTTACCTTTGAGTCTTCTTAGTGTCTCTCATCTCATCTCATCATTAGAGACTAAACCTTTAAGGTTTTAGGACTTTGGTATTAGGGTTATGCCTGCATCCTTCTCTTAGGATGGAGTGTATAACTTTAATCCTAAGTGTTAAACCCTTAATCTGTTTAAACCTCTTAATCAATCCATCTAATAATCACTAAGACATTAACTTGTAACTTGGGCCTTACATTAGGGTTCTAATTCTTCTTTCACTGGTTAAGAAGGACTAACCCTAGTGTTTAATGGACAAGTCCCCCTCAAGTTGTCTTACAAACCATAAAACTCACTTCTTAATCTCACCCTTAATTAAAATCCACTTTAATAAAGGCTTGTTTTGTCATGAAGTTAATCCCTAATCATGGATTAAGTTGAGGTATCTTCCTCAGCTTAAGTGTGCTCATATATTATCCTTCTATTAGGATGGTGTAATGAGTTCACTAATCCTTGATTATGGCTTAAAATCATTACTTAACACTAAACAAAAACCCAAAAAACATCTAAATAATCACAAGTAGGTTAATGATCTTAATCCTCCATCATCATGGTAATTAAGTTGAGATGTTTATCTTATACTTAAAGTATTATCATTATCCCTAATCAGGGAGGATATAATGAGTCTACAAACCTTTGATTTAGGCTTAAGCTCATTAACTTATGACAAACACCAAAAACAATAAAAAACTGAAAACACAAAAAAAAAAAAACAATAATCGTCTCCTTCGGGATTCTTTTCTCATCATCTTCACTCACAAACGAGAACTTGCTTCTTCCGTCTAATGCAAGACAGTTAGCACTTGAGCCAGACAAGTCATACACTTGAGCATAGACAAGCAAGCAGTTCATCAGTCAATTCATTTTCAGTCTCTTTGAGCCGAACTACGGTGTTCTGACTTCCTCATTGCACGAGAGGATACATAGGCATAACTTAACTGTTATCGAACAAAAGTCTCTGTGTCTTCCCCCTCTTTCAGCATTCTCTTTTAAGCCTCATTCCTGAGAATTTCACTTCACTTTTTGCACTGACACTTGTACATTCATTTCCAGCTGTTGCACACAGATAGCACATACACTACCCCCTTTAAACACAATCTTGTAAGCGTGGATCCCGTCGAGTACGACGGACAATCTGGGTGCTAATATATTCCCAGGTTGTAACCAACCCCTTTCTCAGTTTCTCTGGTCCGCAACCGTCTTATCCATCTTTTCTTAGGTTTATGCAACATTACCTTTCCTTCGGGATAAAAATGCCTAGCTGGCGACTCTATTCATTTCGCCTTCTTCTTCTCCTTTCGTCGACCGTTCGCGTCTGTACCCTATCTGACCCGATGTCTTTTCGGGGGAGCGACAGCTTGGCGACTCTATTGGGGACCCTTATATTGCAACCAGGGCTTCTGGTTCTTTTTGTGGGTTCCTCCAAGCGCTTGTTTGACTTGTGTTTACGGGGGTGTTATGTGTTACTTGTGCTTGTTATCTATTGTTTTATTTATTACTTTCTGTACAAATTTATTTATTGCTTTCATTTACAGTTTTATGCATTTCATACTGTTATCATCATATCACCTGTGCTGGATCTGTGTTTTCCTTGGTGGGTGGGGATCATTGAGTGATTAAGGTCCTATACCGGGGACCTGAGTAACACATAGGCTAGAGTGGCTTCATATTCTTTCCCATTCCATTTCGGTCTGGTGCGAGAATATGAAACACGGTTCAGACATGGGTTTCTTCTTGAGAACTCTGTGCTACGGATTTCCTGTAGTACTAGGGCTATCTAGGAAGCCTGCTAAGTCTGGATGACCTTTTATGACCTTCAGCATCTGAGGTGAATTAGAGGAGGATCTTTTATGGTTATTGTAAACATTGTACCTCCGGGTTAGAAGTGTTTACACTTCTCATGACTGATCCAAGTCTGAGGATCCTTGTTCTAGAACATTACATGTGAGGGGGTTGGGATGTTTACAGGTTTGCAGGAACCCTTGGCCTCATCATACCCTGTTACCAGTTTTGTTTAAGAATTCATCACTTTGGACAGTTCTTGTGAAACCCTGGACTTGTGACTCTTTATTTGAGTCCCCCACCTGGTTACTGGTTTTTTCTAAGCCTCCATCCGGACTTATGAACACATGGACCCTATCAAGGCAGATACCAGATCCAGCACTTGATCACAAACGCTTTGCATATCATTCTGCATACATCATTTTTGCATCATTTAACATTTGTCTATTTGTTTTACAGGGTATCCACATTTTATCTTTGGTTTGGTTTTGACCTGTTCTGCTGCTCAGACTTCTTCAGCTATCTGCACTAGCATCTTCACCAGTTATTTTCATCAGAGATTCTCCTTCAGTACTTTCTCCAGTTATCTTCATCAGTTTTCAACAGTTGCTTTCATCAGTGCTTCTCCTCAATCTTCTTCATCAGCATCCATTATCAGCATGGACACATCCAGGAAGAGCAACATCACATATCATTTCTTTGAGCCTACTCTGACATGCATCAGACAGATCCAGTCTCTAATCACTCCTGATCATGTCCCTTTATTCAGGGAACATTATGGAGGCATTATGGACATGATCATAGACCTGGATATATCCCAGAGGAGCATGATTCACACCTGTCTCCAGTTTTGTGATCCTCCTCTCAGATGTTTCACATTCCCTGATTTTCAGTTGGGACCTCTACTAGAAGTATTTTCCATGTTGTTAGGAGTTCCCATCAGGAGGGGGATTCCCTTCAACCCTGAGATGGTTGCTTCCAAGAATGAAGACATAGATAGGGCATTGTATTTGGAACCTACTCTCATTGATCAGAGCATGACCACCAAGGCTGGGGTTCCAGGCCTTCACTTAGATTTCTTGATATCTCAGGCCACCCTGCTTGCTGCAACAGGAAAGTGGGATGCTGTTTGTGCACTCTTAGCCCTCAGCATATATGGAGTTATCTTGTTTGCAGATGAGCCAAAGTTTGTAAGCAAGAATGCTATTCACCTGTTCTAACTGAGGAACCCAGTGCCTACCTTGCTTGGAGACTTCTACTATTCAGTACACCAGAGGAATGAGAAGCAAAGAGGAAGACTGGTCAGATGTTGTGCTCCCCTTTATTACTGTTGGCTGTTAAGACATTTGCCAAAGTCAGACACCTTCCTGAACCCTCATCAGCCAAGGAACTGGGCTAAGAGATTGAGTGCCCTGACATCAGAAGACATCAGATGGTGCACTCAGAGTACCAAGGGCAAAGACATCATTACTAGCTGTGGGCAGTATCCTAATGTGCCTTTGATCGGAGTGAAAGGTTGCATCAACTACAACCCCTTCCTTTTTAAGAGACAATTAGGGTATGCTTTGGTTCATCCTCCAAGGGGGCAAGATTTTACCAAGACCCTCTACTGTGAAATCCAGCACAACTCTGCTGTTGTCAGACAGGCAGCCTGGGCCTGGGACAACATCCAGACTAAGGGAACAACCATCCTTGGCAAATGCAACAATATAGCTTCAGCCTAGTATCTTGATTGGTCTCGTACCAGGGCCCGAATCACCCGGATGCCATTTACCTTACAAGATGTACCTGGACCTTCAACAGTACAACCTGCAGCCACTGTCAGCTTAGAGGAGTTTGAGAAACTGAAATAGAGGAATACTCAACTCTCTGAAGCATTGAAGAAGACTCTCTGGGAGAGAAATGACAGCCGTCTGGATAATGAGAGGTTAGAGAAGCTCCGGATCGAGCACTTGACCAAGATTGAGAAGACGAATGACTACATCAGAAAGGCTAGAGCAGGGGAGTTAGTACTGAAGAATGCTTGCAAGGAAGCTAAGACTCAGAAGGCCAGGGCAGAGCATTATTTAGAGGAGAGCCAGGCTAGGTGGATCAGGATCACTGAGGCCCGTGCACAGGAAGATCAGAGAACTCAGGCTAAGATAGAGCAACTAGAGGCTAATGAGAAGAAGCATCAGGCAGCTTTGTTGGCAGCACATAAAGAGATATCTGAATTGAAACTCCGAGCAGGGTTGAAGAGGTCAAAGGATCAGGATAAGCACAAGAGGTTGATCAGTGCCATTGCTACCAGGAACCTCCTCATCAGGACTATCACAGAGCACCCAATGGGCCCAGTGACTGAGGCCCTCCTGAAGGAAGTCAGAGAAGATGACTTTGGATTGGATGTTTGACTCTTTTGTTTGTACTTCATTTTGATTTGTATTTTCCTTTTGTTGATGTATTTTGACCCACCATGGGAATGTTATTGTAATTAAACTATGTATCTCCACTCTTTGTAATATATATATATATATATATATATATATATATATATATATATATATATATATATATATATATATATATATATATATATTGGTTTGTATCATTCTTGTGGGCTTAATCTCTCTGCAACATCATCAGCATTTCCTCGAGGTCTGGGAAGGTCAAAACCAAAGAACCAAACCGGATACCCTTGGAAGACAAATAGGCATCCTGCATTGCATACTAACATTTTCTTTGTTTTGTAGGTTTTTGTTTGTTATTATTTCTCACTTTGTTATGGTTTCAGGAAATATTGCTCGCAGAAGAGTGTTACCTGTCAACAGAATACACCGGTACCCGACAAGAAACAACCTTCCGGGACTTCAGATGGATCAAGTTCAGCAAGACTTGAATGAAGTGAGGACCCAGATGGCCAATGAAAGGGTTGAGATGAGAAATCAGATGACTCAATTCATGACAGTAATGACTGGCTTAGCTCAAAGCCAGGAAAGACTGAGGGAGTTAGTTGAGCGACAAACTCCTGAAGAACACCATCCAGGTACAGGAGGTACCAGTAACAACGATCACGTGCAACCTCGCACTGATCCACCAGAGTTTGGGCCTCATTTGAACCCAGAAATCAATGCCATAAGAAATACCCAGGGTAACACTGCTGGAGGAAGGATTTTGCAGGAGGATCCTCAAGAATAGCAGTTTACTGTGATCGGGGCTGGAGGCGAAGTTTACGATCGTCGGCTGGATGAAATTGCAGAGAAGCTGAGGTCTCTTGAATCCCAAAACTCTCTAGGTTTTGATGTCATGGACATGGGATTGGTGGAAGGGGTGAGAATTCCTCACAAGTTCAAACCCCCGTGTTTTGAAAGATATAATGGCACATCCTGCCCACATACCCACCTTCAATCATTCTTGGGAAGATTAAAAGCATACACCATGGACGAGAAGCTGTGGATGTTTTACTTCGAGGATAGCTTAACTGGTGCATCCCGAGAATGGTACTCCCACTTGACCAGAGCCACCGTAAGAAACTGGAAAGACTTGGCTGAAGCTTTCATCCGTCAGTATCAATATAACTTGGACATGGCTCCAAACAGGACCCTCCTGATGGGAATGTCACAATCTTCCCGCGAAAGCTTTAGAGAATATGCCCAAAGGTGGAGGCAACTGGCTGCTGCAGTTCAACCCCCGATGTCTGAAAGGGAGATGGCAGACATGTTCATGAATACTCTCCAGGGTACCTATATTGACAGGTTGGCTGCATTTTCTTCCACCAACTTTGTAGATGTGGTGATAGCTGGGGAAAGGGTAGAAAGCCTACTGAAGATGGGAAGGATCTCCGACAACGGTGCCAGTTCAAGCAGTACAAGGAAGCCATTTGCTGGGCCCCGTAGATCTGGTGAAACAAACTCTGTACACATGGGAAGAGGGAGATCCCAATATCTTCCCAGAACAGTTGCTGCTGTTACTATCCCTGCTCCACCTCCTCAGTATACTTAACAACCACAACACTTTCTGTAACAGCCAAAGTTCCCTCAACAGAGATCATACAACAATAATAACAACAACCAACAACAACGCCCTTTTCAACGGCGGCCATCTCAGATTAACAGGGTAATTAACCCTATTCCAATGCCATATGCTACATTGCTGCCATAACTCCTAAAGCTCAATCTTGTTGAGTTGAGGACATTGGCTCCACCGGATCCTCAGAACCTTCCGAGAAATTACGATGTCAACGCTAGGTGTGCTTTTCATTCTAACGCACCTGGTCACTCCACGGAAAAGTGCAGAGCTCTGCATATGAAGGTCCAGGATCTGGTAGATTCAAAGGCCCTGAACTTTGCACCACCTCCCAATGTCATGAAAAATCCTATGCCAAGCTACAGTGGGCTAAGGATTAATGCTATAGAGGAAGGCTCGCCCATGAGTTTAATAGAAGATAACGCAAGTATTCAGACACCTGTGGCAGAGGTTAAAGCCCAGCTTTTGAAATGCCAAGTGTTTCCAGGTTGTGAGGCTTGTTGTGAATCTTGCAAACTTTCCGAGAATGGGTGTGCGAGTTTGAGGAGTGGAATTATTGGCTTGATTAAAGAAGGCATCCTGCAAATAACCACAACTGCTTCTACAACACCAGCAACTCTTTTATCAACAACGAGTGATTCTCCTACAACTGCAACAACCATTGTTCCTACTGATTCATCTACAACTTCAGCAACCATATCTTCCGTCACTTCAACAAACAACGGTTCCATTTCATCTCCTTCTACAACTTCATCAATCACCAACAATGACGTCTCCACATTTACTATTTATTACGACCCGACAACGGTCCCGAATTCCAGCAACTTTCAACAATCTCAACAACAGTTTCAACCAAGCTTCAATTCACCACCACCAACATCCACCAGAGGTCCTGTTACCATCTTTTATGATCCACAGACAATAATGGTTCCAACTTCTGCTGCAGTAAGCCCAGTCACTATCACGGTGCCCGGGCCAATTCCATATGATAAAGACAGTGTTGTACCATGGCATTATGGTCCTGACTTTTACTGCAACAGAGAAAAAGTCCTTCTTGATTCTCCAGTTCTCACTCCCCAAGTGGACAATGTCGGGGGAGGCGGAGGCTTCACCCGAAGTGGACGTCTCTTCGCGTCACAAGCTCCCAGAACTAATACTGAGGCAGAGGCTGCTGCCAAAGCCAAAGGGAAGAGTGTGATACCTGAAGAATCTGCACCAAAAGAGACTCATAAATCATCCTTTGATCAAGATGTGGATGAGTTTATGAGGATAATTAAAAGGAGTGACTATAAAGTTGTGGATCAGCTCCACCAGACCCCTTCTAAGATCTCTATACTATCCCTGTTGTTTTGTTCCGAAGCCCATCGGGATGCACTACTCAAAGTTTTGCACGCTGCTTACGTGCCAGAAGAGATCACAGTGAATCAGCTGGAAACAGTAGTGTCAAATGTCAATACTAGCCATGGGCTAGGTTTCACTGATGCTGATTTGACCACAGAAGGACGTCACCACAATAAAGCTTTGCACATCACCCTGGAGGGCAAAGGAGTTATACTATCTCATGTTCTTGTAGACACTGGGTCCTCACTCAATGTCTTGCCCAAGAAAGCTCTTGTCAAGCTCGAATATGATAGAATAGCTCTCCGACTAAGCAATCTTGTGGTCAGGGATTTTGATGGCTCCAAGAGGTCTGTTCTTGGAGAAGTGGAGCTACCAGTGATAATCGGTCCGCAAGTCTTTAAGACTACTTTCTACATGATGGACATTCAGCCGGCATACAGCTATTTGTTAGGTCGACCATGGATTCATGCCGCAGGCGCAGTAACGTCGACCCTTCACCAGAAATTGAAATATGAGTGGGAAGGACAGATTATCACCATCTGTGGTGAAGAGGACATATTTGTTATCCATTTGGCTACTTACAAATACATTGAGATGCATGGTGAAATCCATGAAACTATGAGCCAAGGGTTCGAGGCCCTGAATGTCAATGAGGCGACGACTGAAGTATTTGCTGCATCCCAAGAAGACAGGATGGGTACTTCAATTGTCTCCTATCAGCAAGCCCGGAAGGTTGTTGAGGATGGTAATGCCCAAGACTGGGGCAAGTTGCTGCCGGTGGAGAAGAAGGAAGATAGATTTGGTTTGGGTTACAGACCATTCCGACAAGATCAATCAGAGGCTGCTAAGGAGCCCAAGTTCATCAGTGGGGGGATGCTCACCCCAGATGCTGTTAACAACCTGGAAGACGAGGCGGAAAGCGATCTCAACCTGGAGAACTGGATACGTCCAAGGATCCCGGGGCACCAAGTCCTTAGCTGGTATTCCCAGGAAATTATAAGGGTTACTCCTGCAGAGTAATTATTATTTCCTGTCTTTTTTAGCATGCATCAAGTCCTGCATCTTGCCCAAGATGTCGGGACTCATTTTGTAATAGGGCCATATTGTAATTTTGTGCAAATGGATTATCAATGAATATCGGACATCTTTTGCAAACAAGTCTTTTTTTCGCTCACTGTCTTTTCATTTTTCACTTTTGTACAAAATAATAAAATGGCAATGTTTTCAAAATAAATAACTTCATTTTCACTTTTTCTAAGCAAGATTAAAATTGATCACTAAAACAAACCAATCTCAAACCTTGCAGAGATTACCCTCCAGATTGCACCGACAACAACACCGCTATGACCTTGTATGACTTCGACAATCCAATTAATCAAGCTGATGAAGGGGTTGAAGAAGACTATGAGTTACCTGAAGAGTTAGCCAGGTTGTTGAGACAGGAAGAGAAAGTGATTACTCCTCATCAGGAGGAGGTTGAAACAGTGAATCTTGGTACCGAAGAGGATTTGAAAGAAGTAAAGATTGGGTCCGGTCTACAAGCTTCAGTAAAAGAACAACTCATTGACATGCTTCGAGAATACGTCGACGTCTTTGCTTGGTCCTATCAAGACATGCCTGGTCTGGATACGGATATTGTTATGCACAAGCTGCCTTTGAAAGAAGATTGTCCTCCAGTGAAGCAGAAGTTACGCCGTACTCGTCCAGATATGGCCATGAAGATTAAAGAAGAAGTACAAAAACAGTGGGACGCCGGTTTCCTTGCTGTAACTAGTTACCCTCCGTGGGTCGCTAATATTGTACCAGTGCCTAAGAAGGATGGCAAAGTACGGATGTGTGTGGATTACCGAGATCTGAACAGAGCTAGCCCAAAGGATGATTTCCCATTACCTCACATTGATGTATTGGTCGACAACACAGCTCAGTTCTTGGTGTTTTCCTTCATGGATGGTTTTTCTGGGTATAATCAGATCAGGATGTCACCCGAAGACATGGAGAAAACAACCTTCATCACACCTTGGGGCACGTTTTGTTATAAGGTAATACCATTTGGATTGAAGAATGCAGGTGTTACTTATCAACGGGCTATGGTAACATTATTCCACGATATGATCCACAAAGAAATTGAATGTTACGTTGATGACATGATTGCCAAGTCCCTCACTGAAGAAAATCATCTGGTAAATCTGCTGAAGTTGTTCAAGCGTCTGAGAAAGTATCAATTGAAGTTAAACCCCAACAAATGCACATTCGGGGTACGTTCCGGTAAGTTGCTAGGATTTATCGTAAGTGAAAAGGGAATTGAAGTTGATCCTGACAAAGTCAAAGCCATTCAGGAGATGCCTGCACCTAGGATTGAAAAGGAAGTTCGGGGGTTCTTAGGTAGATTGAACTACATATCGAGGTTCATATCTCATCTTACTGCAACCTGTGAATCCCTGTTCAAATTGTTAAGAAAGGAACAAACAGTCAGGTGGAACGAAGATTGTCAGAAGGCTTTTGACAAAATCAAGGAATACCTACAAGAACCTCCAATCCTTATGCCTCCAGTTGAAGGAAGACCTCTAATAATGTACCTGACGGTATTAGAAGGATCAATGGGGTGTGTGTTGGGCCAGCATAACGAGTCTGGTCGAAAAGAGTACGCAATATACTACCTAAGCAAAAAGTTTACCGACTGTGAACAACGTTATTCACTGCTCGAGAAAACATGTTGTGCTTTAGCGTGGGCTGCTCGCCGACTAAGACAATATATGCTGACTCACACTACTTTATTGATCTCAAAGATGGACCCCGTCAAGTACATATTTGAGAAGCCAGCACTTACCGAAAGGGTTGCAAGATGGCAAATGATTCTGACAGAGTATGACATTCAATACACATCTCAAAAGGCCATCAAGGGCAGTGTACTATCTGACTATCTGGCTGAGCAACCCATTGATGATTACCAGCCAATGAGATTTGACTTCCCTGATGAAGACATCATGTTTCTGAAAGCAAAAGATCATGAAGAGCCTGTTCACACTGAAGGGCCCGACCCGGAAGAAGAATGGACAATGATGTTTGATGGGGCTATCAATATGAATGGTCGTGGAGTTGGTGCAGTGCTCATTACACCTAAGGGAGTTCATATTCCTTTCTCGGAAAAACTCACCTTTGCCTGCACTAACAACGAAGCTGAATATGAAGCCTGTATCATGGGTCTCGAGGAAGCCATTGACCTCAGGATCAAGACATTAAATGTATTCGGAGATTAAGCTTTGGTAATCAATCAAACCAACGACAAATGGTACACCCACAAAGAGCATCTGATCCCATACCGTGACTATACGAGGAGATTATTGACCTTTTTCACAACAGTCAAACTTGAGTATATCCCTCGAGACGAAAATCAGTTCGCCGATGCTCTAGCTACCATTTCCTCCATGATCAAGGTTCAGACTGCAAATTATGTGCCTCGGATTTCAGTATCCAGACTAGATCTACCGGCATACGTATTCTCTGTGGACATTGCAAAAGATGATAAGCCTTGGTTCCATGACATCAAATGCTTCTTGGAGGATCAAACATACCCACATGGGGCATCATCCAATGATAAGAAGACATTAAGAAGGCTGGCTGGTAGTTTCTTCCTTAATGCTGATGGTTCATTATACAAGCGAAACTTTGATATGGTTCTGCTCAGATGTGTTGACAAGAAAGAAGCAGACTTGCTGATGCACGAGGTGCATGAAGGATCTTTCGGTACCCATGCTGGAGGACATGCAATGGCTAAGAAATTATTAAGATCAGGTTACTACTGGATTACAATGGATGTAGACTGTTGTGCCTATGCCAGGAAGTGTCATAAATGCCAGATTTATGCAGACAAAGTGCATGTGCCTCCGAATCCGTTGAACGTGATGTCTTCACCTTGGCCCTTTGCAATGTGGGGCATTGACATGACTGGAAAGATTGAACCGAGTGCTTCAAATGGCCAAAGATTCATCCTGGTAGCCATTGATTACTTCACCAAATGGATTGAAGCAGCTTCGTATGCAAACGTCACTAGACAAGTGGTAGCCAGATTTCTGAAGAGAGACATCATCTTTCGATATGGAGTATCCGAGCGAATCATTACTGATAATGGTTCCAATTTGAACAAAAAAATGATGGCAGAACTATGCCGGGACTTCAAAATCCAACATCACAACTCTTCTCCTTAGTGGCCAAAGATGAATGGCGCTGTTGAGGCAGCTAACAAAAACATCAAGAAGATTGTGCAGAAGATGGTGGTTACTTACAAAGACTGACATGAAATGCTACCGTTTGCCTTGCATGGGTACCATACCTCAATCAGAACGTCTACTGGGGAAACACCTTATCAACTTGTGTATGGTATGGAAGTTGTTCTGCCTGTTGAAGTTGAACTACCCTCCTTACGGGTACTGATGGATGTCAAGCTGAATGAAGCAGAATGGGTCCGTTCTCGGTACAATCAACTGAATCTGATCGAAGAAAAGAGATTAGCTGCAATCTGTCATGGGCAGTTATATCAGAAAAGAATGAAGAAAGCCTTTCATAAGAAAGTCAGACTTCGGGAATACCAAGTAGGAGATCTTGTGCTAAAAAGGCTCATTCCTCCTCATACAGACCACAGGGGCAGGAGGACTCCAAATTATGACGGTCCATTCATAGTAAAGAAGGTTTTCTCTGGTGGAGCACTGATGCTCACTACTATGGATGGTGAAGATTTCTTATCCCCTGTGAATTCAGACGCAGTTAAAAAATACTTCGCATAAAAATGACCCGCTGGACATAAAAACAGAATGTAAGTCCAAGCAAAAATAGGGCATCCCGGCGAGTCAAAAACAGAATAAAAGACTCGGGCAAAAATAAGGGAAAATTAAAAAAAAAGTGTACACCTGCTGAGTTGAAAAGCCACATTGGAAAGCTCAGGCAAAAATGGGTATCCCGGTGGATTGAAAACCCGAAAGGGCGATCCACGCAAAATCAGGGAATAAGCGAACAACTTCATTTTGAATTCGTCTGTATCATTCACAACACATCAAGCTTCGAAAGGATAAAGCATCGGTCAAAATCAACCTTCTTCAGAAAGCAAGATAAGAAAAACGTCAAGGTCATACAGGTCATAGCAAGGGAAGCTCACCGGAAGCGTCGTCAACATTGCCAGCACTTTCATTTTCTCAATTTATAGCAATCTCCTCATCCCAGGGGATTTGTTTCTTTGACTGTTTGCCAATTCAGTGCACCCATATTAATAAAATCAGATTTTCAGTCACACCGCTTTTTGTACATTGTTACTTCGTTTGCAAAATGTCCAATATCCATGATATAATATTTGCATAAAACAAATGAGCCATTCTTAATAAAATGCTTGCAGGAAATATATTTACTTTCAGGAATATCTAACTCCTATGACGGAATCCGGTAAGGGATACCTCAGGATACTCGTGCGTTTTTCTTGTCTTAACGGATTGCAGGT
This sequence comes from Lathyrus aphaca, assembly GCA_963966055.1. Classification (NCBI taxonomy): domain Eukaryota; kingdom Viridiplantae; phylum Streptophyta; class Magnoliopsida; order Fabales; family Fabaceae; genus Lathyrus; species Lathyrus aphaca. The sequence goes on along the minus strand of OZ014520.1, from coordinate 552,997,166 downwards.
ATTCAATACACAACCTGGGGCATGCCAAGCACGCTTCCTCAGCATACCTTCTCCCTGAACAGTATCTGGAATGCTTTTCCCCAGCGGAGTTGTCAAAGCCTCCTCATCCTTAGCATAAGTCTATTCAACGGGAGCTTCCCCCAGCCGGGATCCCCACAGAGTTCTCTACGAAGATCGTTCAGTGATCTTTTCCTCCCCAAACAGAGTGCCAGGTCTCCCAAAGATAAAAGAACTATCTCCTCGCAGAAGTTCCAACCTCTCCCCAGAAGAGCAATGTTTGAAATCTTACGCAACAAAGTGACGGAAGCTTCTTTCACCCCAGCTGGGTTTCTCCTTACAGGATAGGTCTACCAATGATCTGATCCCCCAAGTAGAGCTATATATCCCAACAGATCGACCAATGATCTCCCCCAGCTGGGATATCCTTTCGAGCAGATCAGCCAGAGATCCAATCTTCAGTGGGATCCAAATCCCGGACCGGTTTCCCTTTGCATAATCATATCATTCACATCATTTTTCCCCACAGAGCGTAGCATTCCGTCTAATACGGAGCATTACGGCAAAAAAATCAAACATTTGCATGATCACAAGCCAGGTTCGAGTCAGTCACCTGCAATTACCATCAAAACCTCATCAGCAATGTATATAATGCTCACATCCCCTGTAAATAAAAAGCCAAAGCGTCCCCTTTGCACTTTTTAACACAAATGCCTATTTATATATGCTCCTTCGACACTCGTCTGTGTCATATCATTCCTCCGCAGATATAAGCCAGAACATCCTCTTCGCATTCAGAAACCTATATACACTCTCTTGACACCCGTCCGAGTCACCACTCCCCAGCACGATTGCCAAAACACTCGTTGCCAATCAAACACCTGTTCACAACACACTCTTTTCGACACTCGTCCGTGTCATCCTATCCTCACAGGTCGCCAGAACAGTTTTTACACTCTCATACACAGTATTTGTTCATAACTTATGCATTCTCTTTTGACACTCGCCCGTGTCATAATTTCTCCAGCAAGTTGAACACCCGTCCGTGTCTTGCTCACACTTCACCAACAAATCAATATTCCCTCATACTTACACAGAAGTTTCTGATACTCGTCCGTATCTTGTATATGTTATTATTCCCCACAGATTCGACACTTGTCTGTGTTCTTTGTTAACCAGTTGGTACTCGTCCATACCATCATCTCTGAACATGCGTCAGCGTTTGTTTCTACTGATACTCGTTCGTATCGTGGTCCTAAGGATGCTCGTCCGCATCTTTGATCTATACACAGTGTCAAACACTTATACCATTTTATTCTTGAGTGTAAACACTCGTCTGTGTTTACCATTCCCCAGCAGAACAACGTTTTTTCTATCCTACATTCGTCCTATGTCGTGATACTTCCGGCAGCCGTACCCTGCCAGGTGATCGTCCTTCACCTTTGGATGACCGTCCCTCATCTTTTCCCCAGCGGAGTCTCCATTATTAGAACCCTTTTCTATCCCGCATTCGTCCTATGTCGTGATATTTAGCAGCCGTCCCCTTCTAGGTGATCGTCCTTCACCTTTTGATGACCGTCCTTCATCATTTTATCCGATGGCCGTCCCCATCGTTGATCTTGTTATCCGACATTCGTCCTATGTCGTGATAAACCCCGAAGAGCAGCTGTACCCTGCTACGTGATCGTCCTTCACCTCCTGATGATCGTCCTTCATCATGCTTATCCGATGGCCGTCCCCATCGTCGACTTTTTCTATTCGACATTCGTCCTATGTCGTGATAAAGCGCAGCCGTCCCCTGCTAGGTGATCGTCCTTCACCTTTTGATGACCGTCCCTCATCAATATTTCATTTATTCTTTAAACCCGATGGCCGTCCCCATCGTTGTTTACTTTACTTTCCGAGCATGACGGTCGTCCCTGTCATGGTCTCTTTATTTTCCCAGCTTGTCGGTCGTCCCCGTCATTGCTTAGCTTACCGCTTTATCCCCAGCAGTCGTCCTCTGCTCGATGGCCGTCCTCCATCGCCCGCATTTGATAATCATGCTATACTACCTTTTACAATTTATATCCCTTTTCTTCTTCTCCCCAGCGAGTGCAAATTTTGGACTGTCTTTGGTATTCAACCACAAGTTATCTTGTTCGTCTGTTATACCAGGCGCTTACATCCTGCACAACTAACTCATGCTTGAATAGGGGCAGCTGTAAACACCCCAAATTTGCCCTCACTAATTTCACACCATGGCTTGTGATCTTTCATCTTTGCATAAGTTTAAGCATATCATCTCATATTGCATACTTGTTTCATCTGCATAGTTCAAGTTCATCTGCATCTAGGGTTTGTGATCTGAGCAATCCAAGGATCCATCTGAGCCACTCCAAAGGCCTCCAAGCATTCCAAGAGGGTCCATGTGTGTTCAATCATCATATTATATCCCTCAAAGTTCAAGGAAGTCAAGAGATCACAAGAATTGGCAAGGCATGGAAGCAGAGCTAGGGTTTTCACTACACAAATGACCAAAATTAGGGTTTTGGTTTCAGAGGCCTCAACTCCAAATTTTTGGGCCATTCTTGTTTCCAATGTTCTTAAGATATTATAAGGATCATGTGTACCAAGTTTGATGAAGAAATTCATTATGGAAGTCATTTGTTCACTGGGTAACTTCTTGAGCAAGTCAGAGCAAAATCAGGGCATCTGAGGCCCCCAACAATGGAACCAAAGGGGTATTTTCATCAAATTGAAGTTATATGATCTTTATTTGATCATTGAAGTTCTTGGAAGTTCACAAAATTGAAGAAATTTGAGCTAAACCAAAAGTTGCCAAAAATGGAAATGACTTGTAATGGAAACTTTCCATTTTGGGAAAGTTCTTCAACCTCCTCTTTCTCAACCAAAAATGCTTCAAATGAAAAATTGTTGGTCATGAAAGTTATAGATTGGATCATTCCCTTTTCAAAAAGTACAAGAACATGTCCTAATTCATTATGGAACTCAAGTTATGGCCTTGCAAAGTTGGCAAAAATCCTATAATTTTCAAGAATACACCAAAGAGGATTTTTTGCAAAACCACTTGCCAAGCCATTTTGTGACCTCTAATGCATCTCTAGGCATCATAAAAACATGGTACAATGCATTGTGATCAGAATTTCCCAAAGAATCATTCACTTTCATGCCTTGAACTTCAAGAAATTCAAAAAGGGCCAAAGTTCTTCAAATTTGCAAAAGGGCATGAATCTTCTCATACACTTGCTGCAGCACCCCAAATCATTTTCTATGGACCTCCTTGATCAATGCTGAACCAAGACATGCCATGAAACAGTTTCTGCACAAGCCCATGCCTCAAGTACACAAGTTGTTGACTTTTTGTAATTGAACACATACCAATTAGCCGCAGCCACAACAACTCTCTGGCCAATAGAGACATCTTATGTGGACCAAAAGCAAACCATAACACAAGACACACAAGCCTGAACACTCTCATACACCAAGTTTCACAAAATCACTCAAGACTTTCCCTTCTTCGATTCACATAACACAAGCCTCAAACCTCAAAACAAACTTCACCATTCAACTCACCATCATCAATAGAACCTTTCCCAACCATAAAACAAGCCTGAAAGCCCCATAAAGCAAAACACGATTCTGGTGCAGCAAGAGTTCATCCTCTCAATCCAGCCATTCTAAACTCATTCAAAGCCTTGCAACATCATCAGGGGATCAAGTGGAGGCTATTTGCACAAGAGAGAGGTCCAGAAAGTGCCAAACTGAAAAGCTTCATCTCAGGTATACCTCAAGAACAAATTTTCCAGAACTTGTTTTTTATGTTATAGAAATGATCTATATGCTTCACTGATCACACTGCACTTGTTGGTTTTGAAAATGGTTGCGTATTGAGTATTTCATGGTTGTCTAAAAGTTTTGTCATTTTTATGTTTTGATTCGAATCTTGATAATGATGAATGAGAAATGAATTTTAGGGTTAGATTCTTGTTTAGGGTGGTGAGGTGATCATTTCTGGAGAGTTTGAGAGTCTGGGGTGGGGTTTTGAAGAAGCTCAGGGGAGGAGCTCGCCGGAGAAGACGACCGTAAGTCTTCTCCGGCCACCTGAACTTGATTAGGGTTTAATCTGGGTAATTAATGAACTTTGAATGTGGAGCGTTGGATCTGGGGTTCGCGCGTGTTTTGATGGTCAGGATGAGTTCACTTAACCCTAATTGTTTTTAATTAATTTAATTAATTAGGATTAATATTAAAAAAGCCAGTTTGAATGCTGACCATTGATCTGCGCGCCAGTCAACACTTTTCTCTCAGCTTTGAATCCCATCCTTTGGATCCTCATACTTTCTATTTAAATTGATTTTTATTTCATTTAAATTGTATTTTTTTGCATAATTATTTTAAAATACCTAGAAAAATCACAAAAATATTATTTTATGCATTTTAGTTCCAAATATTTGTCTTCATCCAAAAACAATTTTTATTTTATTTTTTGCATTTAAAAAGCATTTTTAAAATATTTAAATGTTTATTTTAATTAATTAATGGAAATTAATTAATTGAAATACCATTTAGGTTTCTAAAAATCACCAAAAAATTCACATTGCATCTTAAGACATTTAGAAACATTGTCAAACCATTCATACAAATTTCTCTTTGGTTTTGAACATACTTTGACATTTTCTTTGAATTTAGGGTTCATAAAATCCCCTTTTTAGAACCCTAACTTTGAAAAATCTTTTCTGCCTAACCATGAAGGGTTTGATGATGATTCTTTTTGCATTGTTTTCCATATAAAATGTAGTTTTTTAGTATATTTTTGGCATGCATTTATTTCTCATTTTCAAATTGATTTGCATTTTTCCTTTTGAGATACCCAAAAACCCTAGTTAACTTAGAAAAATCATAACTTTCTTTAGGTTAAGAGTTAGACCTTCTCCTTTGGGGTGTGATATCATATGAGGTTAGGCTTTGTTTGAGATCATTTGCAAATTTTTATCATGTGAATTGCTTCTGTTTTTATCATTTGCATCTCATCCTTTCATGTAACCCTAATTTTGCATCTTCACTTGCATCTTACCTTGCATTGCATGAACATATGAACTTGCCATGACATTTCATGCATTCATATGTCATATTAGACATCTTAAGACATGTTAGAATCATGCTTGATTATTTCTTCATTCATTTTCCATGATTTGCATTCATTTCATTAAACTCTCATGAACTTTCAATTTCAAAGCATGCTCCATTTGTATTCATTCTCTTGTATGATCATTCATTGCACTTGGTATGCCTTTGCATCATGTCATGGCATCATTTGCATCATGTGTGTGCTTCTAGTTTTGATTTTGTCATTGCATATGTTTCATTCCATTTCATTTCTTTCCTTATGCATCTTGTACTAACATTTTCAGGTGGTAAGTTAACTTGAGAAATGGATTTGCCTTCACTTCTCATTTCTTTTCATCTTCTTCATATGCATATTAGCTGAATTTTTCATTGTCTTTGAGTGAGCTTGCTCATTCATGTTTATCTATCACTTTCTTTCTCTAAGTTACTTATCTTCTTCAATGAAGTAAGTAACTTATTTCTTCTGCTTCTTCCTCCTTCCATCTGCTTCTTCCATTGGTGGCTTCTTTGAAGATCTCTTTTAAGCCTCACAAACCATAGGAACATCCAAGTATGATAATAGTTAGGGTTGTGATTAGTCTCCCCTTAGTTTTTACCTTTGAGTCTTCTTTGTGTCTCTCTTCTCATCTCATCATTAGAGACTAAACCTTTAAGGTTTTAGGACTTTGGTATTAGGGTTATGCCTACATCCTTCTCTTAGGATGGAGTGTATAACTTTAATCCTAAGTGTTAAACCCTTAATCTGTTTAAACCTCTTAATCAATCCATCTAATAATCACTAAGACATTAACTTGTAACTTGGGCCTTACATTAGGGTTCTAATTCTTCTTTCACTGGTTAAGAAGGACTAACCCTAGTGTTTAATGGACAAGTCCCCGTCAAGTTGTCTTACAAACCATAAAACTCACTTCTTAATCTCACCCTTAATTAAAATCCACTTTAATAAAGGCTTGTTTTGTCATGAAGTTAATCCCTAATCATGGATTAAGTTGAGGTATCTTCCTCAGCTTAAGTGTGCTCATATACTATCCTTCTATTAGGATGGTGTAATGAGTTCACTAATCCTTGATTATGGCTTAAACTCATTACTTAACACTAAACAAAAACCCAAAAAACATCTAAATAATCACAAGTAGGTTAATGATCTTAATCCTCCATCATCATGGTAATTAAGTTGAGATGTTTATCTCATACTTAAAGTATTCTCATTATCCCTAATCAGGGAGGATATAATGAGTCTACAAACCTTTGATTTAGGCTTAAGCTCATTAACTTATGACAAACACCAAAAACAATAAAAAACTGAAAACACAAAAAAAAAAAACAATAATCGTCTCCTTCGGGATTCTTTTCTCATCATCTTCACTCACAAACGAGAACTTGCTTCTTCCGTCTAATGCAAGACAGTTAGCACTTGAGCCAGAAAAGTCATACACTTGAGCATAGACAAGCAAGCAGTTCATCAGTCAATTCATTTTCAGTCTCTTTGAGTCGAACTACAGTGTTCTGACTTCCTCATTGCACGAGATGATACGTAGGCATAACTTAACTGTTATCGAACAAACGTCTCTGTGTCTTCCCCCTCTTTCAGCATTCTCTTTTAAGCCTCATTCCTGAGCATTTCACTTCACGTTTTGCACTGATACTTGTACATTCATTTCCAGCTGTTGCACACAGATAGCACATACACTACCCCCTTTAAACACAATCTTGTAAGCGTGGATCCCGTCGAGTACGACGAACAATCTGGGTGCTAATACCTTCTCAGGTTGTAACCAACCCCCTTTCTCGGTTTCTATGGTTCGCAACCGTCTTATCCATCTTTTCTTAGGTTTATGCCGCATTACCTTTCCTTCGGGATAAAAATGCCTAGCTAGCGACTCTATTCATTTCACCTTCATCTTCTCCTTTTGCCGATCGTTCGCGTCTGTACCCTATCTGACCCGGTGTCTTTTTGGGGGAGCGACAAACACCGTAGTTCGACTCAAAGAGACTTGAATTATTTTGTTGTGAACTGCTTTCTTGTCTATGCTTGAGTGTATGACTCGTCTGGCTCGAGTGCTAACTGTCTTGCATTAGACAGGAGAAGCGAGTTCTCGTTTTCAGAGTGAGTGTGATGAGAAAAGAATCCCAGAGGAGACGTTTATTGTTTGTTTTTGTGTTTTCAGTTTTTTATTGTTTTTGGTGTTTTGCATAAGATAATGAGCTTAAGCCTAAATCAAAGGTTGTAAACTCATTATATCCTCCCTGATTAGGGATAATGAGCCTACTTAAATAAGAGATAAAGATCTCAACTTAATTACCATGATGATATAGAATTAAGATCATTAACCTACTTGGTAATTATTAAGTGTTTTTGGGTTTTTGTTTAGTGTTAAGTAATGAGTTTAATCTCTAATCAAAGATTAGTGGACTCATTACACCATCCTAAGAGAAGGGTGATAGATGAGAACACTTAAGCTGAGGAAGATACCTCAACTTAATCCATGGTTAGGGATTAAATTCATTATATAACAAGCCTTTATTAGAATGGATTTTAATTAAAGGTTGGATGAAGAAGTGTTTTTTATGTTTGCAAGACTTTAGCATGAGGGGGACTTGTCCATTGAACACTAGGGTTAGTCCCTCTGAACCACCAGGCAGAGATGTAACCCTAATATAAGGCCCAAGTTACAAGCTTAAGTCTTTAATGATTATTAGGTGTTTTTGATTAAAGTTGAAAACAACTTAAAGATTTGGCACTAAGGATCAAATTTATACACTCCATCCTAAGATAAGGATACAGGCATAACCCTAATTCAGAGTCTCAAAACTTTAACTGTTTAGCCTTGATTATGAGATGAGAGAGAGAGACTCAAGGAGACTCAAAAGGTAAAAACTAGGGGGGAATATTTACAACCCTAAATTTATCATGATTGGATATTCCTAAGGCTTGTGAGGCATCAATAGAAGTGTTCAAGTTGGCCACCAAAGGAAGAGAAGCAGATAAAAAGAGAGAGAGAAAGAAGGATTAAGTTACTTACTTCATGAAGAAGTTAATTAACCTAAGAACAAGAGATAACACAAGTGAATGAGATTCACTTAAAACACAAACAAAGTGCATAAAAACAAAGAGAGGAAGAGAGGTTGGATGTGGATGCACATCCACATCCTGATTAACTTATCAAATGCACCTGAAATGGTTAGTTTGAAAGCAAGATATGAACAAATTCAAAAGCATAAGCAGATCAAGTGATAAAAAATTGGAAATGCATCCAAGGGGACCCTAAGCACTCATGAGATTACCATCCAAAGGGGGAGGTCTAAAGGTTTACCAAGCTCAAGTTATGGTTATCCTAAGATTGGCTAGGGTTTTGGATATTTCTCAAAGGGAAAATGCACATTAATTTAAAAATGCAAGATAAAAATGTGACAAAAATATATTTGGAAACTAGAGGTCAAATGTGAAAGGTTGCAAAAAGAATCAAATGCAAACTCAACTTGGTTTGAAAGTTATGAATTTTTGAAGTTAGGGTTGAAAAATATGAAATTTAGAAACCCTAATTCAAAGGAAAATGTCAAAGCATGATCAAAACCAAAAAGAAATTTATGGGATGAGTTTGTAAATGTTTCTAAATTTATGGGATGAGTTTGTAAATGTTTCTCTGAATTTTTTTGGTGATTTTTAAATACTTTAAAGTATTTTTAATTAATTAAATGGACTTAATTAATTAAAATATACAATTAAATTATTTAAAAATGCATTTTTAATGAAAAAAATAAAAATAAAAATATTTTTGGGTTCTGAAAATTAATTAAAGTGATGATAAAAAATTTCAGAATTTTTAAATGATTTTTGCTATTTTAAATAAATAAGAGAAAATAAAATGAAATAAATAAAAAGAAAATGAAAAGTAATCCAAAGAAAAGGCTGAGATTGAAAGTTGAAGGGATCAAGGGTCCAGATGGGGAAGTCACGCTGACTTGGGGTATTCAGGATCAAAGGCCCACATTCAAAAGGAAAACGCGCGCAGGATCCAATGGCTCTCAATTAATCTGACCTAATTAACTATAATTAATTTAATTAATCAGAATTAATATTAAATGTGCTAATCTAAGCCGTTCAATGCCTAACCCTAATCACCATCCAATGGCTAGGATTGAATCTGGGGAATTAAACGTGATTAAACCCTAATCACTTTCAGGTGACCGGAGCTAAGCTCCGGTCATCTTCTCCGGCAAGCCAAAATTCCAGAATCCTATTTAAGCTTCTAAACTCCTAATTTCTTGCCCAGAAACACTCTCCTAACATCATAAAACTCTAATCAACAAACAAAAATCATTTATCATGCATATTCAGGCTGAATCGAATCAAACAAGTTCTAGGTCAGAAATTTCAGAACATCATGAAATCCTCATTTCTAACCTATTTTCAATTCTAATCATATCAGTGTGATCAGGGAAACATGTAGATTCATTCTAGAACTTAAAATCATGCTTCTGGAAAAAAAGTTCATGAAGGTTACCTGAGATGGAGTTCTTTGAAATGGAGCTTTCTGGGCCCTCCTATTGTGCAAACCACCTCCCTTTGACCTCCTGAGGCTATTGGCAAGCTTGGATAAAGCTTAGAGTGGTTGGTTTTTGTGTTTCAGTTTTGAGTTTGCAGAAATCGTGTTTTGGCTTGAGGGTGTTTCAGGCTATGGTGATGGGTGGGAAATGATCCTGAGGTTATATGGAGTTGAATGGTGAAAGAAATTTTGGTTTTTGTTGGCTGGTTTGTGAAATTCGATAGCATGAAGGTTTTGAGGAATTTTTGGCAATCTGAAGTTGTGTGTCCATTGCAGCCATGGAGCTTGCAATTTATAGCCTTGAGGGTGTGTATGAGCCATACCATTGGTTAGGATAGTTGGTTTGGCACTGTGTGATTGGTATGGGAGAAAATGCAAAAAATTCAAGAATTGTGTACCATAGGTATGGGCCATGGAAGAGCTGGTTTCTGTGCTTGAACTTCTTCAGCTAGCTTCAAGGAGAGCCATAGGATCATTGTTATGCAGCTGGATGGCTTGGATCAAGAGTTTACAAGGTTTATGCATTTTGGCCATTTTGAGATTTCTTGTGAATCAAACCATGAAATCCTTGAATTCTTGGGCCAATTATGATGTTTTGAAGTTGTATTGACATGTTGTGACATAATTGAGCACATTAGAGGTCACTTAGAAGCTTGAAATGCAAAATTGCATAAATCCCTCTTTGACATGAACATGAAAGTTACAAGATTTTTGCCAACTTTGCAAGGCCATAACTTGAGTTCTAGGATGAATTAGAATGAGTTCTTGTACTTTTTGAAAATGGTAGGATCCAATCTACAACTTTCATGTTTGAAGAAATTTAATTTGAAACCTTTTTGATCAAGAAAGAGGAGGTTGAAAATCTTTCCCAAAATAAAAAGTTTACATTACAAGTCATTTCCATTTTTGGCAAGTTTTGGCTTTGTTCATTTTTCTTCAATTTTGTGAAATTCCAAGCATTCCAATGATCAAATAAAGACCATATGACTTCAAAATGATGATGATGACCCTTTGGTACCCTTGTTGGGGGGCCTCAGATGCCCAGAATCTGACTTTTCTTGCTCAGGAAGTTACCACTTGATCAGATGACTTCCACATTGAATTTTTCCATGAAATTTGATACACATGCTCCTTATATCATATATGGACCAATAGAAACAAGAATGACCAAAACATTTGGGTGAAAGGCCCCTAAAACCAAAACCCTAATTTTAGGTCATATGTGCAGGAGCCTCAACTTAGCTTCCATACCTCTGTAGTGTTTGGACATTTCTTAACTTCAATGGACCCATGGGGGCATAAGATGATCATAGAACACTCATGGACCCTCTTGGCATGCTTCATGGCCTTGGAGATTGCTCAGAACAATTCTTGGATTCATCTGATCACAAACCCTAGATGCAGTTATGCAGATGAATTGCTGAAGGATGGATATGCAATGTGAAAATGTGATGATTGGTTATGCAATGATGATAATCATAAGTCAATATGTGATAAAAGTGAGAGGGAAAATTTGGGGTGTTTACATTCACTTAAAGGTAGTTTTGAATTAATGAACATTAACTACTCTAATCTACACTCAAAGTTCATTGAAATTAAGGAGAAATCACTCCCAAAAGTGCTATTCAAGGTAAAAATAAAAAGGAGGAAGAAGAAGAAGAAAAAGGAACCAAAAAGGGGTTTAAAACAAACCAAAAACTCTATTCTGACTTGCGTTAACTCGTTAACCAAATTGTACTGAAACTGGTTAACCCGTTAACGCCATTAACCCGTTAACCAAATTGCACTGAAAATGGTTAACCCGTTAACGCTGAACCAGCAGCAGAAAAAATGCTAAAATTCAGCATGATCCATTTTCAAAACCTTTTTACAAACATTTGATGATCATGATTTGAATTAGCAAGAATTTTAAAACCAAAATACAGTGAAATCCCTGCAATCAAACAACAAATTAATATCCAAAGGATCTAGAATCAAAGGCATCAAAGATCTACATCTTGAATGATGATGATGAATATGGGTTTATGGAGTGAGTGAATTACTAAAAGCACTTCTTCAAATTGGACCAAATCAAGCTGGATCTATTGCAATGGATAAACAAAAAGAAGAATAGGATGAAGGTTTAACTCAAGTTAGTCAAGAATTTAATGTGAATTCTTGATAACTTCAAAAGAAAGAAAAAGAGCTTTAGTGAATTTTTGGTTTTGGGAGAATGTTTTGCAACGGGTTTTTTGGATCTTAAAAGCTTGGTGAATGAATGAAATTATGGTCCTATTTAAAGAATTTAGGTATAGGAATTTGGTGGAATGGAGCTTGCTTTGGTAATTAAAATTAGGCTTGGTAATTGAAAATTTGGTGGGAAATGGAAAAGAATGGTGATTAGTGAGGGTTTATGGTAGGAAATGATCAAAGTGATATAGAGAAATCAAAGATCAATGGATCTAGAATTTTCCAATTATATCAATGATTTAATGGTTCTGAATTTGAATAAAATATTTAAATTTCGCACAAGTTAACCAGTTAACGCATATGGTTAACCAGTTAACCAAGCCAAAATTTGAATATTTTATTCAAATGTGGTTGCTTGGTTGTTGTGGCCCGATTCCTTTTGTACGCCGAAGAAGGAATGGAAATAAACACATGAACCTTGGAAATCATTTGAATGAATCAATTAACTTGGGAAATCCTTGATCAGATAAATTTGAATTATTTGCGGATCAACTTCGACTTTTGTCTGTGAAATTTTACTCGAGCTGCAAGACTGCTATTTTTGGCATTTTCAATGGTTCCTCTTCCTGAAAAAGGTTAGTAAAAGGAAATAAAATATATTTTTTGGATTTTAATTAATGGTTAGTAATCATAAACAAATAAAGTAATTAAAGAAAGCAGTAATCCCATGTGAGGCATAAACCTAACCCGAGAAGAACCGAGCAACCAGTGCAATCTTGTTTGTATGCAAGATGCATATGAAATGCAAAGAAAACTTAGGGAAAAATTAGGGTGTTACAGCTGCCCCTATTTGAGTTTCTTCAATCTGGAGATATGAAGAATGACATCTTCGTCTCTGCAAGATGGGAGAGACTTAAATACAGAAAACCCAATTTTTGTCCTAAGAGAACATGATATGATATGAATATGAGATGATATGCAAATCCAAGATCTCTGTGGGGAACACACGACCACCAGAGGAAAGCAAAAATCTTGGGACACAAAAGAAAAATTCCACTGGGGAAAACAAAGGACACCAAAAAATTTACCATGAAAATAAATCACTGGATAACTGACTCTACATGGGGGAAATGTTCAATGATATAATCAAGGTAAAAGATTCAACGAGGGAGAGTAAACACTCTTCCAGGGAATAATAACCAATCAAAGTATTCGAGTCCAAAGATGGAGGAATACCGAGTTGGACAAGAATCATCAACTACCGGTTTACTGGGTAGAAGATATGAGAATGATGGACTCAACTATCGATTTACTGGATATGAGCAAAACACAGAGGGATAACCTCCACTACTTGTTTACTAGGTAGAAAATTTTGTAGATGTTAAAAGGATTCTCAACTACCGGATTTACTGGGTAGGAGCTCAAGCAAAGGGAAACAACTTCTATTACCTTTTTACTAGCTAGAAAGAAGAATTCTCGACTACCAGATTTACTGGGTAAGAGTACAAGCAAAAAAGCTTGTTTAGCTTGGTAACATTACCCACTATCGAATAATTGATAACTTAATTTCAAAGTAATATACTCAAGCTAGGGAAAATATTTCCCACTATCAAACAATGATAGCTTAATTCCAAAGCAAATATTAACTCACCAAAAGGACCAAAGTTCAATCCAAGAACAAATTGGAGAGAAACGGTCAAACAAGACTCATCCAGAAGAGGAAATATCTCAATTGGAGAAATTCCATCTAGATAATAAACTAGGGAGGAAACTGAATCAAAAACATTCATAAGGAACAAACTCAGTGGGGAATTAGAAAGGATAAACACTTTTTGCTTAAGGGTCGACACTTTAATTTGAGAGAAGACAACACACACTCTGTGGGGAAAATCACACCAAAGAGAAGGGAACAATGATAAATGCAAGAATGCAAGCAAAAGATGCCATGCTTATGCATATGAATATGCTGACAAAACAAACATAAAGATAAGCAACTGGTGGCATAAACACCACAACAACCGGATACTCGGCTAATCAGGGAAACAAGGCTTGAGACCATGCTGGAGATTTGAATCGAAATCCTGCAGGGGAACATCAAAAGCCATCAAAGGAATAAAATCCTACTACAAGGCTTAACTCAATACTGAGGAAACATCTTTTAGGGATCCAATCCACAAAGCAATCTTCAAAAATCCGTAAAAGGATAAAAAAAGAAATTCCACTCCGAGAGAATAACATGTTAGAGATACCTCAACAACACAAAATCTTCCACACTTTGGGGAAAGAGGGAAAAGTACCTGTTAAACTCTGATGGGGACATATATCTTCATAACTATGTTTGGGGAAACAAGATAAAGATCTACCAGTGATGCAAATAAAGCATAGCCTACTGGAGTATCAAGCATCACCTCTGCATAGGAATACCACCCTGCTGGGGAAAGGTAATAATCTCTCGGGAATGGGAAAAGCTTCCATACTCCCTGCTAGAGACAGAAGAAATCTTGATCAAACCTCTGCGGGGAATAATCATCATACTACTCCTGCTCCACTTAGGGAAAGAGTCATGCCACTCTTGCTCTGCTTGGGGAAAGAGTGTAATACTTGCTGAAGATCAAATAGAAATCTGCTGGAAACCATCAAACGCACACCTACCGGGGATCTATGGAAAAGATCAATGGAGATCATTTTCCACTAAAAAATTCGGGGATTACTGACCCACATAAGGATATCAGAAGTTAACATCATAGAAAACACAGTTACGAGGTCTTTTAAATCAATCCACACCATCAGGTGAAAGAAAACCGCTAAACTGACTGATATACCAATTCTTATGCCAAGGGATATAACCAACTCAAGATGAGGAACAAGAACTCGGCTGAGGATTCTCAATACTTCTCAAATCAAAGCTAAACTACTGAGGAAGAGATCAAAACTCAGCTGGGTATTTTCAAGAATATTCCTTCCAACAACTCTTCTGGGGAAGGAAACAAAACTATGAGCATTTACAATCCCCTTTCATGCTGATGGGGCACAAAATATCATTAAAATAAACATGCCAAGATTATTCAGGAATTCCGTAAGGACAATATCAGATCCAACCCTGCTTTGGGAGAGACAAGTTACACACATCCGGACTTTACCATCCATGGAATCACTATTGATATCCTTTCTTTGTTCTCATATCAAAAGGAAAATGTTTTTGTAATATTCAAATATTAAATTTATTACATTTTTTTCAAAAATCATCATCAACAATAAACTAAAATTTTGTAAACATAAACAATATAAATAATTGCAAACAATTGGATAAAAGCTCAAATTCATTGATAGAATGGTAGTCAGCAAATGGCATGATTCCATGGATCATTACAAGTTTGAAAAATGGTAATTACATGGACAAGGGCTACATTGAAACACAATGATCACTATTCTCCCTATCAACTTTGAACTCCACTGTGTCTGAAACTTCAGTCAAGGATGAGTGAATAAGAATCTTTGATGGGCAATTCTTCTAGTGGATAAAATCTAAAATCCTCAGTTGTTACAAGTGATCCAGTCTGTCGATTCAGTTACTTGCCATGATCCCTAACTTCTGCCTAGATTTCCCTTTCGGGTTTTCAGTCTACCAGGATAATTATTTCTGTTTATGTCTCTAATTTTTGCATGGACCGCCCTTTCGGGTTTTCAATCCACCGAGACGCTCATTTTTTCCTAAGCCGCCCTTTCGAGTTTTCAACTTAGCGAGTTGTTCTTTTATTTTTTAGGCAAAGTATTTCTTGACTGCATCTACATTCATAGGATGAGTGATCTCTTCACCATCCATAGTTGCAAGAAATAATGAACCGCCAAAGAAGGCTTTCTTAACAACATATGGGTCATCATAGTTCGGAGTCCACTTGCCCCGAGAATCTGTAATGAAAGACTGGATTTGTTTGAGCACGAGGTCACCTTCTATGAATACACGATGTTTGACCTTCTTGTCAAAAGCTTTCTTCATTCTTTGCTGGTACAACCGACCATGACAAAAAGTTATTCTCTTTTCCTCTATCAAATTCAACTGATCAAATCTACTCTGACACCATTCAGCCTCAGTCAACTTGGCTTCCATCAGAACTCTCATTGATGGGATCTCAACCTCGACGGGGAGCATTGCTTATGTACCATAAACAAGTGAGAAAGGGGTTGCCCCTGTTGAAGAGCAGATAAATGTACGATACCCGTACAAAGCATAAGGGAGAATCTTGTGCCAGTCCTTATATGTCACAACCATCTTCTGAATGATATTCTTAATGTTCTTATTCGTAGCTTAAACAACCCAATTCATCTTCGGTCTATAAGGAGAAGAATTATGGTGTTGAATCTTGAAATCTTCACAAAGCTCTCTCATCATCTTATTATTCAAGTTCGAACCATTATCAGTAATGATTCTATTCGGAACACCATATATGTAGATAATGTTATTCTTGATAAACCGAACCACAACTTGCTTGGTCACATTAGCATATGATGTCGCTTCCACCCACTTGGTGAAGTAGTCAATTTCTACAAGAATAAAATGATGCCCATTCGAAGCCTTAAGTTCAATCATACCAATCATATCAATTCTCCGCATAGAGAAAGGCCACGGGGAAGAAATCACATTGAGATGAGTTGGTGGCACATGAATCTTATCAGCATACACTTGGCACTTATGGCATTTTTTCACAAACTTGCATCAATCAGATTCCATTGTCAGCCAATAGTAACCTGCTCTCAACATCGTTTTAGCCATTGCATGCCCATTGGCATGGGTACCAAAAGATCCTTCATGAATTTATTTCATTAACATGTTTTCTTCGTGTCTATCTACGCATTTGAGCAATACCATGTCAAAATTCCTCTTATAAAGCACATTTCCATTCAAGAAGAAATTACCTGCCAATCTCCTCAAAGTCCTCTTATCTTTATCAGATGCCCCAAGTGGGTATTCCTGACTCTGGAGAAAACATTTAATATCATGATACCAAGGCTTGTCATCATGGACCTCTTCGACTACAAACACATGAGCTGGTCTTTCAAGCCGCATCACTCTGATCATGGGAAAGTCATTCCATTAGTGCACCTTTATCATAGAAGCTATAGTTGCCAAAGCATCTGCCATCTGATTTTCATCATGAGGCACATTATGAAACTCAAATTTAGTGAAGAAAGTTGATATCCCCCTGGCATAATCTCTATAAGGGATCAAGTGAGGTTGATGAGTTACCCACTTACCCTTGATCTGATTGATTACCAAGGCATATTCTCCATACACATCAAGATGCTTAATACTCAGATCAATAGCTTCCTCAAGACCCATAATACAGGCTTCATACTCAGCTTCATTATTGGTACAAGGGAAAGTCAACCTTGCAGCAAAAGGAATATGTGAACCATGGGGAGTAATGATCATTGCCCCAATTCCTCTTCCGCGTGCATTTACAGCACCATCAAAAACTAAACCCCATCGAGATCCAGGCTCCGGTCCTTCCTCATCTGGGAAATAAAACTTGATAGGCTGGTAATCATCAATCGGTTGATGTGCCAAATGGTCAGCCAAGATACTACCTTTTATAGCTTTTTGAGCTTGGTACTCGATATCATATTCTGACAATAACATTTGTCAACGAGCAATCCTCTCAGTCAAAGCAGGATTTTCAAATATATTCTTGATCAGATCCATTTTATAGATCAACCAAGTTGTATGATTTAGCATATACTGGAGAAGACGCTTTGCAGCCCAAGCTAAAGCACAACAGGTTTTTTCAAGCATGGAGTACCGAGACACAATCAGTGAATTTCTTACTCAAGTAGTAAATCACATATTCTTTTCTTCCATATTCATCTTGCTGACCAAGCACGCAACCCATGGAATCTTCCAACACAGTCAAGTACATAATCAATGACCTACCTTCCACGGAGGAGACAAGATAGGAGGTTTAAGAAAATATTCTTTGATACTTTCAAACGCCTTCTGACAATCATCAGTCCAGACACAACCTTGGTCTTTCCGAAGCAACTTGAAGGTCGAAGCGCATGTGGCAGTCATGTGAGAGATAATCCTCGAAATATAATTCAAACGGCCCAAGAAACCTCTTACTTGCTTTTCAGTTCTTGGAGCAGGCATTTCCTGAATAACTTTCACTTTATCAGGATCAACTTCAATGCCTCTTTGGCTGACAATGAAACCTAACAACTTTCCAGAACGTACACCAAACATGCACTTGTTTGGATTCAAACAAAGCTTAAACTTCCTTAACCTCTGAAACAACTTCAGCAAATGTTCAACATGATCCTCTTCAGTCCTCAACTTAGCGATCATATCATCAACATATACCTCAATTTCTTTGTGCATCATATCATGGAAAAGCGTGGTCATAACTATTTGGTATGTCGTGCCAACATTCTTCAATCCAAAGGGCATCACTCTGTAATAGAATATTCCCTATGGTGTAATAAATGTGGTCTTTTCCATGTCCTTGGGTGCCATCTATATTTGATTATAACTGGAAAATCCGTCCATAAAGGAGAACACATCAAACTTAGCCGTATTATCTACCAACACATCAATGTTTGGAAATGGAAAATCATCTTTTGGATTGGCTTTATTCAAATCTCGGTAAACACATTCGGACTTTTCCGTCTATCTTTGGAATAGGCACAATATTGGCCACCCATTGAGGATAATTAGATGTCACAAGAAAACCTGAATCAATCTGCTTTTGAACCTCCTCTTTGATCTTTACTGCCATATCAGGATAAGTTCTTCTCAACTTTTGCTTCACAGGTGGACATTAAGGCTTCAACGGCAATCTATGCTCCACAATATTAGTATTAAGACCTAGCATATCCTAATAAGACCAAGCAAATACATCAACATATTCTCTAATAAGCTCAACCATCCTCTTCTTAACCCCAGGACAAAGAAATGCTCCAACCTTGACTTCTTTCTTATCATCTTTAGAACCCAAGTTGACCATCTCTATAGACTCTCCATGAGGCTGAATAACTTTCTCTCATAAGTCCTCAGCTTCAAGCACTGAATCAAGAAACAATAGTACATTCATCCTAAAGGGTACAATACTATCGTCATACGAACAGTTTTCCTTAACTGGATTCCTATGAGAGAGTCAAGCCATCCTATGCGAGTTCCCAGTGGGCCCTCGGATGCGAGTGGGTTTGCCAACAAATGTGGTCTGCCACTGTCATCACTGGAGAGGGATGTTTCCATAAAGGTTCTCAATGATCGGTCCCTTGACTGCACATAACTATCAAGGTAGTGTATTTCCCCAGAAAGATTCCGACTTCAATACATTTCCGAGAAGGTCGCAAGTCAAGGCGTGGAACTCACTAATACCAACATAGCAAAATGCCATGAAGCCAAAGTGGAACCACTCTAAATCCTAGGTGCATCAAGCTGGGTATTTGGCGTATCTCACAGTAACAAAGCCCATCCCACAGAAAAAAAGAAACCAGCACAGTCCAGTATATGATGCATGGAAAATAAATGCTGAAAGCAGTAAATAAAGCTGTAAAGTAAAGCTGTAAAGTAAAACTTTAAATGAAAACAGTAAAGATAAACTAAAGCACACAGCAAACAAATAAACACCAAAGAAATAAAACAAACAAGCGCTAGGATTGACTCTACAAGGGAAACCAGAGATTCTAGGTTCTCTTCCCCAACAGAGTCGCCAGCTGTCACTCCCAGGATTTTCATCCTAGTACAAACGCGAAAGTGGCGCAGAAAGGACGAGGTCCATCGAACCAAAGATCTGGGTTCGGGAGTCGGTAACGACCTGGGAAGGTATTAGCGCCCCAGACCGTCCACCGTACCCGACGGGATCCACGCTTGCTTGTTTGTTTCAAAGGGTAAGAAATAAGATGCTTCTGAACAAAAGTACTACTAACTGGAATGGAAACTGAAATGAGAAAGGGAACAAAGAAAAGAGGTCGAAAAGAAAAGGGGGAAATGTAGGGAAAATAAAGAATGTGCTCGAATGGGCCCTACTCCACTGTCTACGTACCTCATCGGGAAAATGAGGATCAGAGTCGCTATAGTTCGTCTAACTAAGGCGGGAACTTTGTTTGTATTTTTTAGAATGACGTTTCCATAGCTCTAGCTAAGGTGTTACCGGCTCTGACTCGAGGGTGTTTACCGTATCACTGTTTGAACTGTCGAGGCAAGTCACATTCATCCGTAAAGATTAGGAGATGAGAAGAGAAGACGTGATGTATTTGTTGGTTGCCTTTTATGAGAAGTGTTTTGAGTTTTTTTGCTTGTGAAGATAGTCTCATGATTAGACTTGTACATCATGCTAGACAAGCCCACACTATTCCAAGATGGAATGAATATGAGTGCCCCATGGAATAAGGCTATGCACAAGAGACTATTTCAATCCTTTATTAAATGTCTTTTAGATTTTGTTTGAAGATAAGAGAAGAAGACTCGAACCGGAAAAGGACAAAAACTAAGGGGGACTAAGATCAACCCTAAGTTAATTATTATGCACAAAAGGGAGATCCTAATGGTTTATGAGGTTTTTCTATTCCTAAGGAAGAAAAGGAAAAGAAAGAAGAAAAAGGATGCAACTTACTTCCTAAGGAAGATAAGTTGATCCTAACAAAGGGGAATCCTACCAATCACAAATATGAAAGTAAAATGGTGAATTAAATGCATAAAGGAAATGCATAAAAAATAAAAGGATAAGGTGTAAGGAAACATACCTTTCCCTCCCTACAAATAAAATCTAGGACTCAATCTAAACTCTATCTTAATTCTAAAGACTAAGAAATCATGCTAAACAAAATTCAGCACCTATTACAACCCCTAAATGCACAAATAACTACCAAACAAAAGGCAAAACACAAGCAACTTTCTACAGCCAGCATACAACATGAAAAGATAGGTGTAGAAAGTCATATACATCATGAACATCATAACAAACAACATGTATTTTACAGCGCCTATATGCAAAGTCAGCTATGAAATGTAAACTACATATTTGATTATTTTCATTTTTTAATGCACAAACTCAATGAAAAATATACCAATTAATCATGAATATGCATTTGAACATAGATCACCATACATAGTTGAATGAACATGATCATTTTTTAGGGATTATGCAAGAATGCACCATATGATTTATTATGCAACAAGTATGCCAAGCTTAATGCAAAATTCAGAATTGAATTGATGTAAATGATATGATCAAACTTACTACAAAATGCAACAAAATGCACATACACAATTATCATCATATGAAATGCAACATTGAGTAGCAAATGTGTTAACGAAACATGCGAAAGATGCAAAAAAACAGAATGCAACATGATCACTTACATGCCAAATAATGTGTGGACATAACAACAAAGTGCAAGAAGTCAAATTATACACAAATGAACACATAAACACATAATATGCAACATGAACGGAAACGCGTCGAAACGACTCGAAATGGGGGAATGAGATGTCGAAACCAACCTAGAAAATTCCCTAAAATTAGTACCTAAACATGTATGAACATTAGAGAAACAAGAAAGCAAGAACAAGTAAGCAAATAAGCTAAAAAACCAAAATCTAACAGCGTTAACCGGTTAACCAAATTGGTTAACCCGTTAACGGACCCCAGACAACACTAAAATGGCCAAAAACACATGTGTTAACCAGTTAACCAAAAGCGTTAACCGGTTAACACTGAACATAAAGTGAAAAAAGCTTTGAAATAAGTGATTTTAGCCACAAACTTACTTCTAAACATCCCTAACACACATCTAATCATGTTGACACGAATTTCTACTCAATTTGGGCTTATTATACATGCTAGAACCTATAACAAGCTACAACCTAGCTTCTAATCCATTAAAAACCACAAATCACAAGCAAAACGTAACAAAAACATAATCAACCACAAGTAATACGAAAAGCACTTAAAGAATGCCGAAATGGCGAGATGGAGAGAATAACTTAAAGCTAGCATGGTTTTAGATCACCAACGTACGAAGCGGAGAAGTGCTTCGGTAAATGTTGCAAGAATCGGAGCTTGATCGAAGAGAAATCCGAAGAATCCACGAATGCACAAAATAAATGCGTTCTTGATGCTTGATACTCCTTGCACTTCCGATAAGTCGAAATCTTCATAAAAACCAGTAGCTTCTTCTTCTATAATGCCCAAATCAATGGAGGTTGAAAGCTAAGCTCTAAGATCTTCAAGTTTCAATGTGAAACTTGAAGAGCTTCTTCAAAAAGCTTTGGTGAAAAGGGAAATGGAGGAAAAGTGAGAGAGAAAAAGTGATTCTAGAAATTATTAGAGAGTGAAAAATTGGGACCCTTTTGCATTGAAGTGATTAATGCTTATATAGAGGCTAGGCTTGGAGCTAGGTTTGGGAATGGAGTTAGGTTTAGGAATGAAGTTAGGTTTGTTGTTAGTTAGGGTTAGGGTTGGAGAGGGAATATTCCTTGGAATATTCCTTGAAATACTCTAGAAGGTTGTGGAACATGGTAGAAGCATCCAAGGGAAAAGGAGTGGAATTGAAGTGGAAAAATAAGAGGGGAAAGAACGAAAGGAAATATGGAAGGAAAGTGGAGGGAAAGGTGAAATCTTCCTCTTTTTTTTTGGTTGGTTAGCTTGGAAGTGGTTTGGATTATATTTGGTATATTATTTTTCTATTGAACTCCAATGTTTGGCAAGCCTCGATCGACCACACGCCTCATGCGTATGCAAATGATGATGATTTATTTATTTATTTATTTTTTCAAATGTGATGCAATGATATGCGGAATGATGCGGGAATGAAGCGTAAATCGCTCGAGGTTAATAATAAATAAGAAGGCAAATTTTGGGGTGTTACACTTTTCGACTGACAATGAAACCTAACAACTTTCCAGAACGTACACCAAACATGCACTTGTTCGGATTCAAACGAAGCTTAATGTAATACCCATATACAAAAGACATACATGAAGCATATTTTTCATATATAATATTAATAATTTGGTACTGAAATAAAAATAAGTTCTTAGCAACACATTGTATAAATATATCAACTACAACATAAGGTACTAAACAAGGCTATAAAATAGTACAAGATGTTCAACTACAAAGAGATCTAAGAGCTAGATTCGAAGATCTCAAAAATCCACAGTGGAAGATTAAGCCATCAACTAGTAAGGATAATAAAGTCGCCTTATCCTTACTCTTAGCGGAACCTGAAGCACCTGAAATAACAACATCAACATGGGGTGAGATAAAAATATCTCAGTGGGTTCCCTATCTTAGGGTTCTCTCGACTCTAAGGGTCAAGCATAAAAATTCTACGAGTACAAGGTTCCTCTCAAAAAATAAACAAGTCGAAACGGAACAACCTAACAATACATCGTACAAGACATCCCGTGGGACTCAGTGGAACACCCACCACAAGTATGAACCACTAGACTTCCCATGGGACTCAATGAAATACCCATCTCAAGTTAAATCTCGCTTCCCATGGGACTCAATTTAATACCCACCTCAAGCTAACTCTCGCTTCCCGTGGGACTCAATGTAATACCCACCTCAAGCTAACTCTCGCTTCCCGTGGGACTCAATGTAATACCCACCTCAAGCTAACTCTCGCTTCCCGTGGGACTCAATGTAATACCCACCTCAAGCTAACTCTCACTTCCCGTGGGACTCAATGTAATACCCACCTCAAGTTAACTCTCACTTCTCGTGGGACTCAATGTAATACCCACCTCAAGCTAACAAAGGGGAACACAATCAAGCGCGATCCTCAATTCTTATTTGTCTACGAACTCCTAGGTGTCTCACAAGTCTCACCAATTCCTTATCTTTAACTCACAATTCCATAATTATGTTTCGTTACCTTTTAATCGAATAGTCGGGTAAAAGTCGGGTGGAACCAACATTTCTTGATCACAAAATATAGATTTCATCATTAGCTTCGAAACGATATGTGGAACGCTAAAAATGGATACCCGGATCATAAGTTATGAATTATAAACCAAGGTTGGAACCTACAGGTCTCGCTGAGCGAGCTTCTTCTCGCTGAGCGAAAATCGCCCTGGAACTTTCACTGAGCGAGGTATGCTCGCTGAGCGAGCTACACCAGTTCAGGAAGTTCCAGCCTTACGGGAAAACACTCTTTCCACACCCAAACACTCCCAAACATCAACCAATGCAACAAGATATAATCAAACATATCCATTATCATCATATGAGTATTTTAGGTAGGTTTTAATCGAGTTTTAACCGTTAAACTTCTGATTTTTCTTAGATTTTCCAATCTAGCCCTAACCACAACATCTCTAAAACTCAACCAAAATCAAAGATAAAAGTTTTTAACTAAGAACCCACCTCGAGAGATGAAGATTGGCAGAAAGATTGAGTTGATTCGACAGACGGATGATCGGGAATGAGGAATTGGAGCTTTAGGGCTTTTCTCTCTTCTTCTATTCTCTTCTCCTTTTCCTTCTTTTCTTCTTTCTTACCAACTTTTTCTTCGTCTCATAATCTTTCTATATATATAAAAATATAAAAGCTTATATTTTTACCAATAGGTCAAAATTAGAGAATATCCGAAAATGTCTCTTAATCCGATATTTTATAAAACCTCTGAGTCAGCTAATATCAATTAATAAAATAATATCCCGTTGATTACTCTATTTGGTTCCATTAAAAATTCTTAGAGTATTCCGGAATAATATTATTACTAATTAATATTGTCCAGAGCTTTAAATAAAATACGGGGTATTACATCCTCCCCCCCTTAAATAAAATTTTTCCACGAATTTAAAGGATTACCTGAACAGGTGAGGATATGATTCCCGCATTTTTGATTCAAACTCCCACGTAGCATCGCCCGGATGCGTCTCATCCCATTGCACCTTAACAAGAGATATCTCTTTATTTCTCAACACTTTGGTTTCTCTTCCAACAATACGGCTCGGTTGGGGCTCGAAGGTCAAATTCGCTTCTATCTCGATAGAATCCGGCAGAATAGGCTGAAGAGGATCAGGAACGAACCTACGAAGTTGAGATACATGAAAAACATCATGCATTTCGGATAGAGATGGAAGCAAGGCTAAACAGTAAGCAACTTCACCAATCTTTTCTAGAATCTGATACGGTCCTACGTATCTCGGGCTTAACTTACGCGACTTAAACGGTCCTTTCAACCTCAACCTCGGAGTGACTTTCAAGTATACATGATCACCTTCAACAAATTCCAAAGGTCTCCTTCGATTGTCAGCATAGCTCTTCTGACGATCTTGGGCTTTCTTAATCTTTCCTCGGATCATACGAATCTTTTTCGTAGTCTCTTGAATAATTTCCGGTACTAAGATCCTATCTTCACCCACTTTCGACCAACACAGCGGTGTTCTACACCTTCTTCCGTACAAATCCTCATATGGAGCCATACTGATGCTTGCATGGTAACTATTGTTGTACGAAAATTCGATCAACGACAAAAGTTCTTTCCAATTTCCTCTACTCTTTAAAACACATGCTCTCAACATATCCTCCATCGTTTGAATCGTACGTTCCGTCTGACCATCCGTTTGAGGATGATTAGAAGTACTCAAACGCAGATTCGTACCCATGGCTTGTTGGAACACCTTCCAAAATCTCAAAGTGAACTTCGGATCCCTATCCGATACAATACTGGACGAGACACCGTTCAATCTCACAATTTTAGCAATAAACAACCTTGCAAGCTGACTTGTCTTATATGTAGTCTTCACGGCTAAGAAATGCGCAGATTTTGTTAGTCGGTCCATAATCACCCAAATAGAGTCATAGCCACCCTGAGTACTCGGTAAACCTACTGCAAAGTCCATAGAGATACTATCCCATTTCCAAATTGGGATGTCCAAAGGTTGTAACAATCCACCTGGCCTTTGGTTCTCAATCTTCACTTACTGACACACCACATATTCTGACACAAATACCGCAATGTCCCTTTTCATCCCGGACCACCAATACTCCCTCTTCAATTCTTGATACATCTTCGAAGAATCCGGATGTATCGTAAAAGAACCTTTATGTGTTTCTTCCAGAATTCTTCTCTTTAACACATCATCATCCGGAATGCAAATTCTTTGATTAAATAGGATGATCCCATCTAATGCTCTCACGAAACCCGGTTGGAGTAACAGTCCTTGCAACTTCTCATCCAAAACTTGCGCTTGTTGAATATCATTCCTCAAGGTAGAATTAATATTCAAGTTTCCCATGATTACACCACTCGGAGTCCAAACACACTGAAGATTAAGATCCCGAAACTTTTCTAATAATGCATACTCCAATACCATCAATTTGGCACTATGAATCACTTTTCTACTTAAGGCATCTGCCACTTTGTTTGCTTTTCCAGGGTGATACTTCAACTCAAGATCATAATCCTTCAAATACTCCATCCATCTCCTCTGTCTCATATTCAGTTCCTTTTGATCGAAGAGGTACTTCAAACTCTTATGATCACTAAACATCTCAAAATGCACACCATACAAATAGTGCTGCCACACTTTCAAGGTAAAAACCACGACCGCTAATTCCAAATCATGCGTAGGATAATTCTTCTCATGAACTCTCAACTGTCTGGAAGCATACGCCACCACCTGACCTTCTTGCATGAGAACACTTCCTAAAACCATCCTTGAAGCATCGCAAAACACTTCATAAGATTTTTTAGGATCGGGAATAATCAAGACTGGAGCAGTCGTCAATTTCTCCTTCAACCACACGAAACTTTGCTCACAACTGGAATCCCATTCATAAGCGAAGTCCTTCCTAGTGAGCTTAGTTAACGGTAATTCCATCTGAGAAAAACCTTTAATAAACCTTTTGTAGTAACCTGCCAAACCTAGGAAGCTTCTCACTTCGGTAACATTCTTCGGTCTCTCCCAATTAATTACAGCTTCTATCTTGGACGGGTCTACAGCTACACCTCCCTGGGATATAACATGTCCAAGGAACTTGACTTCTGACATCCAGAACTCACACTTACTAAATTTAGCAAAAAGTTACTTTTCCTGCAGTATTGATAGGACAATCCTTAGATGTTCTCTGTGCTCTTGCGGAGTACGAGAATAGATAAGAATGTCATCGATAAAGATCACCACAAATTTATCCAAATAACTCTGAAATATCCGGTTCATGTAATCCATAAAGACAGCTGGAGCATTCTTCACACTGAAAGGCATCACTAAGAATTCGTAATGACTGTAACGGGTTCTGAACGCAGTCTTCGGAACATCAGAACTCTTCACACGAATCTGGTGATAGCCCGATCTCAGATCAATATTAGAGAACACGCGGGCTCCTTTCAATTGATCTAGAAGGTTGTCTATCCTTGGTAAGGGGTATTTATTCTTGATTGTAACCTTGTTCAACTTTCGATAATCGATGCATATCCTCATACCACCATCCTTTTTCTTTACCAACAACACCGGAGCTCCCCACGGTGAGACACTAGGTCTTACAAAATGCTTTTCCATCAAATCTTCCAATTGATCCTTCAACTCGAGCGGAGCCATCCGATAAGGGGAAACGAATATAGGAGCCGTTCCCGGTATCAGGTCGACTGAGAACTCAACTTCCCTCACCGGAGGCAAGGAAGTGACATCTTCAGGAAAAACATCGGGAAATTCATAAACTATCGAAATGTTCAAAACTTGCTGGTCATTACTCTCTTCATTAGTAAGGACAAGCAAAACAATTTTCTCTTGTTCAAACAGAAAATTTACCATTCCAAATGTACCTTCTAAGATCGTTGTCAAAACATCTTTCGGAGGCGCTTCAACGGAGGGAATGAGGATCAACTTTTCTTCACATCCAATAACCACAGAATTAGCAGACAACCAGTCCATTCCCAGGATAACATCAATTTTCTTAAGGGGCAAACAAATGAGGTCAATCTGAAAGATTCTACCATCCATGGACAACATACAGTTCTCACACTTAGGCAGCGTCTCGACAGTTTCATCCATAGCGGTAGTAACCACCATTGGAGGAGACAAAGGAAATAGTCGCAACCCAAGTCGCTTCGCACAACTAGTAGATATAAAAGAATGCGTAGCTCCACAGTCAAATAAAACAAGACAAGGATGATTGTTAACAAGACAATTACCTGTAATCAAGGAATTGTCGCCCTTCGCCTTCCTAGCATCCATAGTATAAACTCTTGCCTGCACTTGGTCCTTCTTCTGGGGACAATCTCTAGCAAAATGTCCTTCTATCTGACAATGGAAACAAACCACGGCACCCGGATTGTATCTACCAAAATGATTCTTATGGCATCGGGAGCAAGAAGGAGGAGCACTGGATCTAGGACTCGACACCTGTTTCCCTTTGAAGGGTTGAGGCCTCGGCCTAAAAGATTGACTAGCTCTCCCCCTATCTCCTTGAACCTCCCTTCCGGCACTTGCTTCTGTCTGTACTTTCATCAAACTATGTTCTGCAACATAGCATTGTCTCAACATCTCAGAGTAGGTAGTGAACTCCCTTTGAGAGACACTATGCGAGAGTTCGGCCCTTATCCCAAACAAGAACTGGTCAATTTTCCACCTTTCATCAGGAGCATACATAGCTTGCCTAGAGTAAGTCGCCATGTTCTCAAACTTCTCAACATAACTGGCCACAGTCATGCTCCCTTGCCTTAATTGTTGAAATTCGGACTCCTTTTGTGTCCTCAAGGAACTAGGGAAATACTTATCCATAAAAACTGTCTTAAATTGCTGCCATACCCTCGGAATCCCTTGCACCATCATCAAATTGGAAGCACTCTCCCACCACCTAGCAGCAGGACCCTTTAGTAAATGTGACGCAAAAGTCACCTTGTCTTCTTCACTAAAAATCACAGTCTGGAATATCCTCTCTACTCCAGTCACCCATTCGCGAGCCTTAACCGGATCCAATCCGCCATGAAACTCTTGGGGGTTCATGCGGAAGAAGTCTCTAAATGTTCCTCCCACAGCTCCAGGAGCAACCACGTGAGGGTGAAGGCCCCCACTCATCTGATGCATAATTTCTTGCATGAATTGGTGTTGTTGTTAGTGCATCTGCTGCATAAATTGGAACATAGGAGCATTCCCATCGCTACCTTCTTGATCGCTACCGGGAGGAATGACACTGGGTCGAGCACGAGTTCCACGTCTACCAGCCATAATTCCTAAATGTCATCAAAACAGGATTAAGTTGATCAGGCTCAATAACATAAACATAACATTTAGTCCTATCGCAAGTCAACGTGTATGAATGGAAGGAAACACTTATAATATTTCAAGGCTAGGTCGAGGATACGACCTGCTCTGATACCAGTTGTAATACCCATATACAAAAGACATACATGAAGCATATTTTTCATATATAATATTAATAATTTGGTACTGAAATACAAATAATTTCTAAGCAACACATTGTATAAATATAGCCACTACAACATAAGGTACTAAACAAGGCTATAAAATAGTACAAGATGTTCAACTACAAAGAGATCTAAGAGCTAGATCCGAAGATCTCAAAAATCCACAGCGAAAGACTAAGCCATCAA
The DNA here is from genome assembly GCA_963966055.1 of Lathyrus aphaca. NCBI lineage: Eukaryota > Viridiplantae > Streptophyta > Magnoliopsida > Fabales > Fabaceae > Lathyrus > Lathyrus aphaca. Next base: position 552,967,752 of record OZ014520.1, on the reverse strand, counting down.
CTAGTAAGGATAATCAAGTCGCCTTATCCTTACTCTTAGCGGAACCTGAAGCACCTGAAATAACAACATCAACATGGGGTGAGATAAAAACATCTCAGTGGGTTCCCTATCTTAGAGTTCTCTCAGCTCTAAGGATCAAGCATAAAAATTCTACGAGTACAAGGTTCCTCTCAAAAAATAAACAAGTCGAAACGGAACAACCTAACAATACATCGTACAAGACTTCCCGTGGGACTCAGTGGAACACCCACCTCAAGTATGAACCACTAGACTTCCCATGGGACTCAATGAAATACCTATCTCAAGTTAATCTCGCTTCCTGTGGGACTCAATGTAATACCCACCTCAAGCTAACTCTCGTTTCCCGTGGGACTCAATGTAATACCCACATCAAGCTAACTCTCGCTTCCCATGGGACTCGATGTAATACCCACCTCAAGCTAACTATCGCTTCCCGTGGGACTCAATATAATACCCACCTCAAGCTAACTCTCACTTCCCGTGGGACTCAATGTAATACCCACCTCAAGCTAACTCTCACTTCCCGCGGGACTCAATGTAATATCCACCTCAAGCTAACTCTCACTTCCCGTGGGACTCAATGAAAACCCACCTCAAGCTAACAAAGGGGAACACAATCAAGCGCGATCCTCAATTCTTATTAGTCTACGAACTCCTAGGTGTCTCACAAGTCTCACCAATTCCTTATCTTTAACTCACAATTCCATAATTATGTTTCGTTACCTTTTAATCGAATAGTCGGGTAAAAGTCGGGTGGAACCAACATTTCTTGATCTCAAAATATAGATTTCATCATTAGCTTTGAAACGATATATGGAACGCTAAAGACGGATACCCGGATCATAAGTTACGAATTATAAACCATGGTTGGAACCTACAGGTCTCGCTGAGCGAAAATCGCCCTGGAACTTTCGCTGAGTGAGGTATGCTCGTTGAGCGAGCTACACTAGTTCAGGAAGTTCCAGCCTTACGGGAAAACACTCTTTCCACACCCAAACACTCCCAAACATCAACCAATGCAACAAGACATAATCAAACATATCCATTATCATCATATGAGTATTTTAGGTTGGTTTTAATCGAGTTTTAACCGTTAAACTTTCGATTTTTCTTAGATTTTCCAATCTAGCCCTAACCACAATATCTCTAAAACTCAACCAAAATCAAAGATAAAAGTTTTTAACTAAGAACCCACCTCGAGAGATGAAGATTGGCGGAAAGATTGAGTTGATTCGACGGACGGATGATCGGGAATGAGGAATTGGAGCTTTAGGGCTTTTCTCTCTTCTTCTTCTCTTCTCTTCTCCTTTTCCTTCTTTTCTTCTTTCTTACCAACTTTTTCTTCCTCTCATAATCTTTCTATATATATATATATATATATATATATATATATATATATATATATATATATATAAAAGCTTATATTTTTACCAATAGGTCAAAATTAGAGAATATCCGAAAATGTCTCTTAATCCGATATTTTATAAAACCTCTGAGTCAGCTAATATCAATTAATAAAATAATATCCCGCTGATTACTCTATTTGGTTCCATTAAAATTTCTTAGAGTATTCCGGAATAATATTATTACTAATTAATATTGTCCAGAGCTTTAAATAAAATACGGGGTATTACAATTAAACTTCCTTAACCTCTGAAACAACTTCAGCAAATGTTCAACATGATCCTCTTCAATCCTCAACTTAGCGATCATATCATCAACATATACCTCAATTTCTTTGTGCATCATATCATGGAAAAGCATGGTCATAGCTCTTTGGTATGTCGCGCCAGCATTCTTCAATCCAAAAGGCATCACTCTGTAATAGAATGTTCCCTATGGTGTAATAAATGTGGTCTTTTCCATGTCCTCAGGTGCCATCTTTATTTGATTGTAACTGGAAAATCCGTCCATAAAGGAGAATACATCAAACTTAGCCGTATTATCTACCAACACATCAATGTGTGGCAATGGAAAATCATCTTTTGGACTGGCTTTATTCAAATCTCTGTAATCAACACACATTCGGACTTTTCTGTCTTTCTTTGGAATAGGCACAATATTGGCCACCCATTGAGGATAATTAGATGTCACAAGAAAACCTGCATCAATCTTCTTTTGAACCTCCTCTTTGATCTTTACTGCCATATCATGATAAGTTCTTCTCAACTTTTGCTTCACAGGTGGACATTAAGGCTTCAATGACAATCTATGCTCCACAATATTAGTATTAAGACCTTGCATGTCCTAATAAGACCAAGAAAATACATCAACATATTCTCTAAGAAGCTCAACCATCCTCTTCTTAACCCCATGACCAAGAAATGCTCCAACCTTGACTTCTTTCTTATCATATTTAGAACCCAAGTTGACCATCTCTATAGACTCTCCATGAGTCTGAATAACTTTCTCTCGTGCTCAAGCAACCGAGAAATTTCACCAGGAATCTTTTCAACGTCTTCTTCTTTAGCTTCGAACACAGGGAATTCAAAGTTGGGAGAGGGCATATGATCATTGTTTTCAATGGGTTTATCAATCAATCTGCACAATGAATTTATTTTAATTTTAGAGTATGAACAAAAAATGCAAACATTATGCAGATAAACAATGGTTATTTTTATTTTGGGTTTCTTATGTTACCATTTTTCAGAATAAAGCAAAAGGAAAAACACATATGGAAATAACAAAATAACATTTTATTAATGATGATAAAATTTGAAACAAAGCCCACAAACATCACTTTCACCTTGGGTAGAGTGAAAGGATTTTTGAAAGAAAATAAAACAAATTACTTTGAAGCATGAACAATAGAAGGAACATCAACAACAATCCAGTTCTTGCAAATCTTTTCGTGCGTAACAAAGTTAGGCATTTCTTCATCTTCATCATCTTCAATGATGGAAGCAACGTAATGATCGTTGATAAACCCAACACTTCGGAACCCTTCCTGAATAGTTTTCGGGTCATTGAGAGCCACACCTAGTGCAAAACCAATACCAAATCCTTCTTTGTTGTTAACAACATCAATAACTTGTCCCCAACCATCAGATCGGCCAGTTTCGAGTACACACAGGGCATCCTTAAGAGAAGACATTGGCATAACATTCTTCTTAGTAGCATTATCAATAACAGAAAGAGCCTGGAATGAAGTTCCCACCTCTTCTTCAGCATCAATATAGGAGAAAGATGACAAATTGCTCACTAGCATCGTCTGTTCACCGCCAATAGTCACTAACTTCCCATCTTTCACAAATTTCAGTTTCTGATGGAGAGTAAATGTCATAGCTCCTGCCTCATGAATTCAAGGTCTTCCAAGGAGACAACTGTAAGCAGGACGTATATCCATTACATAAAAGTAATATGGAATATAAATGATCCAATAAAAATAGGAAGATCAACTTCGCCAATCACTGTCTTCTTTGATCCGTCAAAAGCTTTCACAATAATCCCATTATGCCTCATGGGAGCACCCTGGTACGCAAGCCTTGACAAAGTCGATTTCGGAATCACATTCAGAGAAGATACGGTATCAACCAACACCTTAGACATAGCATCTTCCTAACAGTTCACTGAAATATACGAAGCCAAGTTAGGGTTCCTTCCTTCTTCAGGCAAGTCATCATCACAGAAACTCAGATTGTTGCACGATGTGATATTAGCCACAATACTGTCAAACTGATCAATAGTCACATCCTGATCCACATAAGCTTGATCAAGAATCTTTTGCAAAGACTGCCTATGAGCCTCAGAGCACATCAAAAGTGATAAAACTAATATCTTCGACGGAGTATGAAACAACTGCTCAGTAACATTGTACTCGCTCTTCTTTATCAATTTCAACACCTCATTTTCACTATATTTCAAACTGGAATCACCAAGTTGACCTGATCGGGAAATAACATCCCCAATCTGTTTACTCGCATTTGAATCTTCAGCTCTCTTCGGAGGATCCGAAGCATAAACTCTACCACTTCGATTAACCTTTGTCACATCAGCAATTCTAACCACAGACTTTGGAGAAGGAATAGGAACTTCCTTACCATTTTCTATCATCATAGCATTATACCGATATGGAACAACTTTATCAGACTCATATGGCATTAGACCAGGCAAATTGATCACCAAGGGAGTAACAACATATTTGCGGCTATAAAAAGAAATAGCCACCTTCTCAGGAGCAACCTTCTCAGGAATATTGAACTGAGGCACAATAACATTCACTTCATTGGCATACTCATCTCTTTTCGCTGTCACTTCAATCAACTTATCATCCATCATCTTTTGAATGTCTCTCTTAACAATCACACAACCACGAGGGTTCACCGAGCAAATGCAACAACCAGCATAATCATGGTCAATATCATGATATTCACTTAAGAAAGCATGCATCTCAACCAATGACCTTCGAATATGGAGCACCTCATAAATATTGAACAAACCAGGACAACCATTAACCATATTCATAGATGCATTACCATGATTCGAAACCAGATTCGTTTTCACATTTGGATTAACATCGTTGAAAGACAAAACATTGCTCCTTATCAATTTCTACACTTCAAACTTCAATGGATAACAGTTCTCAATATCGTGTCCCGGGGCACCTTAATGAAAAGTACAGTGAGCCTCTGACTTATACCACCATGGGATATACTCCAGAACTTGAGGCGGAGAACGTGTTTGCACAAGATTCTTTTTAATCAGAGATGGAAGCAAATCCGCATACAACATCAAAATGGGATCAAAATTCGGCTTAGCACGACCCTGTTGATTTCCACTCTGTTGCACAGAAGGCTGTTGATACGAGACTGGTACTTTGTAGCTGCTGGGACAATTGGAGTCACATTAATCATTGGAGTTACAGAAGCTACATGCTGATGATGACGATTCTCACAACCACGAGGTCTTCTATAATTTTCACGGGACACTGCATTAGTCTCACCTTCTTTTATCTTACCAAAGTTGAACCTTTTAGAGCTCGAGCCATTACTACTCTCTTTTCTCAACCGTCCCTCACAGACACCTTCTTCTAGTCGCATCCCCATACTCACCATTTCAATGAAATCAAAAGGAGCACTTGCAATCATCTTCTCATAGTAGAAAGAAGCTAAAGTCTTAAAAAAGATCTTCGTCATTTCTTTCTCTTCCAGAGGAGGAACAATCTGAGCTGCTAGCTCGCGCCATCTCCGTGCATACTCTTTAAAAGTTTCTTTGTCCTTCCGGAACATAGCACAGAGTTGATCTCTGTCCGGTGCCATATCAACATTATACTTGTATTTCCTAACAAAAGCCTCTCCCAAATCATTGAAAGTATGGATTTGGCTGCTATCCAAACTCATGTACCATCTCATGGCTGCACCAGTCAAACTATCCTGGAAATAATGAATCAGCAGCTGATCATTGTCTGTCTGAGCATACATATTTCTAGCATACATAGTCAGATGACTCAGAGAACAAGTGTTACCCTTATACTTCTCGAACTCAGGTAGCCTGAACTTGTACAAACCCTTGACATTAGGAACCAAACAGAGATCATAAGCATCTTTACCAAACAAATATTTATGCTTCAAGGCTCTCATCTCTTTCTGTAACTCAACAAAACGGCCTTGAAAATAATCAAGTCTTTCAATCACACCAGCGCCTTCACTGGGCTCAGCATGGTAAATCACTTCATCATGGTGTGGAGTAGTGTGTATCACAAGCGGTGCAATAGTCATCACTGGCTGAAGAGTATTAAATACAACAGTCTCAGGAGGAGGAGGATGATATCCAGCAGGAGTGAAATTAGCCAGCATACCCCACGGTGTGCCAGGAGGCATGCATTAGCGAGGAGAAATGACAGCTTCGACAGGAATCGATGCAGTGACAATTGTCGCTCCCTGGATTTCCATCCTGGTATAAACGCGAAAGTGGCGCGAAAAAGGTTAGAGTCGCCAGCTAGGCATTTTTATCCTAAAGGAACGAGAATGGTAATGCTGCACAAACCAGAAGAAAAGAAAAGAAAGGACAAAGATCCTGCGAACCAAAGAGACTGGGTTCGGGAGTCGGTTACGACCTAGGAAGGTATTAGCACCCCAGATCGTCCGTCGTACCCGACGGGATCCACGCTTCCAAAGGAACTATTTCAAAGGGTGAAAGAATGAAGGCTGCTGCAAAAAGAAAGGACTGAAACTAGAAAAGGAACTGAGAAAGAAAACAAAGAGGGAAAATGTAGGGAAAATAAGGATTGTGCTCGAACGGGCCCTACCCCGCTGCCTACGTACCTCACTGGACATGAGGATCAGAGTCGTCGTAGTTCCCCTAGCTAGGGGTGTAAAAGATTGCTTGTGTCTTAAGGCTTGAACTGCCTATGTCAATGCTCAGGTGTTGCAGGCTCGGACGACGAGTGTGTAACCGTCTTGCAAAGAGACAAGTAGGAGCAAGTTCTTACGTAATGAGTGAGAGTGATGAGAAGAGAAGTCCCGAAGGAGAGACGCTTATTGTTTGTCCATTGTTTTTTTATGAGTTTTTTATGAGTGTGGCACAAGGAAGTGAAGGCAAATCCTTTTCTAAGGAACATGTCCTTATTACCACATCCCAAAATAGAATGAGTAACAAATCCATCGAGAATGAAGAAGATCCTCAAACTTGTTTCCTAAGATTAGGATTTAAATTCACTAACTTTTTTGTATTATTAAGTATTTTGGTGGATTAAAGTGAAGAAGTTTTTTTTATGCTTTTCTTTGAGAGAGTGACAAAAGGGAGAAGTCATCTCAATTATTATTAATTTTTTTTTAAGATTTTGTTTGAAGATGAGAAAGAGAGAGCACCAAAAAGATCTAAAAAGGTAAAAACTAAAGGGAAAGTCTAATCCTAAAGTTATCATGCAAAAGTGGTCCTAAGGTTAGTGTGGCTTGAAGTCTATCCTAATGAAGAAGAAGGAAAAAAGAAAGAAGAACTAGAATACAACTTACTCCTATAAAGGAGATAAGTTGTTTCTAAATGGAGAAAGAGAGAAGTTGAATCACAAGATGGTATAAGGCACATCAACAATCACAAAATAGAAAGCAAAGTAAGAGAGGAGATGAAGAGTTGAAATGTGGATAACATCCACACTTCACTTACCATGAGCCCCTGAAATGGTTAGTACATACTTAGATGAACAAACTTGAACCAAATGAAGTGCAAACAAACCAAGGTATCAACTCCACTCACAAAAACCAGAAGCAAAGGAATATACTCATCACACTAAGACTCGCCAATCAAAACAAATCAAGCAAGAGTTAAAGCACACAAGCCGTTACCAAGTTTCACAAGCTCTTATGAAGAAACAAAATACAAATGAAGTACAAAGGGATCATGCAAGTTAAACAAGAATTATACAAATCAAGACCAGAACCTTACCATGTTAATAATGTGCCTAAACAACAAAGAAAATCATAGGAAGAAACATACAAACTCAAACAATATCATCATAGTAAATGACTAGGCATGGGAAGTGGAGTGAGCATTAAGTGTAAGGACAAACAAATGCAAATCAATTCAAAGCATAAGTATCATCTAAAGACCAGGGACCTATCATGTTAAAATGTGCCTAAGAAGCATGAACAATCATGGGGAATAAGCATACCAAACTCAAACATAAACATCATGGAGGGAAAATGAACAAAGAAGGTGAGGTGAGCATGCATACATTTGTGAGAATCTTAAGACATGATCAAATCAAAACAAACCAAAAAGCAAACCACATATCATGACCAGAGGCATTCATTCACATTTAAAAGACCCCAAACAACTCACAAAAGTTGGCAAAAGTGCTCATACAACCTAGAAACTAAGCATGTGACAAGAAAAGGCAAAAACTAGGGCAAGCACCTATGAAAATTCAAATCAAATCAAAACTTCATTCAAAAATTCTACAATTAAGCACAAATGTTCATTAATCATGTGATAACATCATAGCAAAAGAGAAAGATCAGAATCAAAAGCAAATTAAGTCAAAGGACCTCATGAACACAAACTAGGGTTTTGAAACTTCACACACAAGTCAATTGTCAAACATATTCATAAAAGTTCCTAAAACTCAGAAGAAAAATCATCAATAAACTACATCTTAATATGAACCAGATGCAAAAAGAACCAACCTAAAATTCAAATTAATGATCAAGATATAAATTCCACAAGACAACATGCATTTAAAGTGAATTAAAAACAAATAATAAAAGTAAAAATTAATTTCTACGTGGAAAATAAAAATAAATGAAAACTAAAAGTGCCAAAAATTAAAGAAAATCAAAAGGATCAGTCATGATTTGTTTTGGAATTTTTGTGAACTTTTTACTATTTTTTATGAATTAAGTAAAACAAAACAAATAAAAGAAAAATAAAATTAAATAAAATAAAATAAGAAAGTAATCAAATCTAATGGATGAGATTGGAAGGAAACAAGATCAAAGGCCACGCGCACTAGTCAACTTGACTCAAGGTAATCAGATCCAAAAGCCATGGTTTAAACTTATTAATTGAGCCAGATCTAATGGTCACGTTTTAATTTGGACTAAAACCTAATTAATTAAACTAATAAAACAAAATTAATCTAATTAAACACGATCCAATGGCCAGGATCAAATCTGGGCAGCTTAAACCCTAATTAACCCTAACATAAACCCTAACCGGTCGGAGAAGCGCCGGTCACCCTTCTCCGGCCAACCAAAAGTTGCAGAAACACAAACCTCAACTAAAACACACAAATCATATATCAAAACAATCCTCAGGTAATGCACATCACGAATCAAGCATCAAAACACATTAATCTAACACACATAAGCTAAATCGAATCCAACAAGTTTGGATCTAAAAAGTTCAGTCACACTGTTCTTGCTCATTTCAACACCATTTCAAAATCTAATCATATCAGCATGCTCAGGACAACAAGTAGAACACAATGCATACAAAATAATTCAAATCCAAGATAATGAATCTTGAAGTATACCCGAGTTTGCAGAACCTTCAAACCTCCAAGAAAACCAGTCTCTAGCTCCAGATGATCCTCTTGCAACTTCTATTCATAAAATAAATGTGAACTGGACTCTCAAATGGCCTGGATGTAACACCTTGCAAGCAACTGATCTGAAAATAAACTAGTACAAGATTTTGCCTATAGCTCAAAACAGTGGTTGATCTATGACCTATGAAGCTCAAGGATGAAGAATCTGTGGTTTGCTTTGTGAAGGTGTTGTGGATGAAGAGATTCGAAGGAAAATGCAGTGAGAGCAAAAATTTGGAAGAGAGCAAATGGTGATGATCTGAGGTGAAATGAAACCCTAGCAATCTTATATAGTGTGCCAATGATTCATGCTGAAAATTTGAAAGGAATTGCATGTGAGGTAAGTGTGATTGGGATGATTTTGCAAAATTGCAAAAGTTGTGTGAAGTGGTGAAATGCTCGTGCATTGGCTTCAACATGTGCATGTTTAGTTTCCACTTGATTCACTCTCCACCCTTGGATTGATCTCACACCTTGAAAATACCTGAATCATGCCTTTCTAATGAACTTTCATTTTTGCATTTTGTGAAATTCATCCTTTCTCATGCATGAATTATATGAATTTTCTTGAGCCAAATAACTTTTGTGCAATGCATTGTGATAATATAACCTTACTTTGCCCATAAGACAGCTTGGAAACAAGATACATGAGCTTTTGCATTTTGGTAGAAACTTAAAAATGAGGTAAACTTCCAAAATTATGTGAAATTCCTTTAGCCATAACTTTCAAACCATGAGGGCTATGATCATGTTCTTGTACTTTTTAGAAATGGGAGACAATTTCCTACAACTTTCATGTTCAAAGAATCTTCATTTGAAGTCATTTTGGTTATGAAAGAATGCTTTGAATATTAGGGAAAAAGTTACTAAATTTGGAAAAGTTAGTTACATGCCATATTTCCAAAAATAGAAAGCCTTGCAAAAACCCTAGATTCTTGACTTTTGACTTTGCCAAACCTCTTTTATGACCTTAAGAACATCCCTTGGCTTGAAAAAAAGGATTGGAACCCTTGCATTGTCACAGTTGACTTTTCAAATAATCAGTTTGACCAATTTCTTCTTATGCAAGCAACCGATGAATTGTCTGCCTTCCTCAATGAGTTTTCTCACCAAATTTCATCCATAGAATTCACATATCATATGAATGACTTTGCCCACAAGAAATGGCCAAAGTCACAAAAAATCCTTGCTTGAAAATGAAACCCTAATTTGAATGCCATTTGTGTAGGAGCTTCCCATTTCTTTGATCATCTGATGATCTCCAAACCTTCTGGGCTCTTGTAAAGGACCTTGAGCTTGTATATGCCATTTAGACACTTCATAGGACCTGGAAAAGGTCACTTGTCTTCTTGCTTTGACTTGTAAGGCTTCAAATGCACCAATGATTGATCATATGCCCAATTCTAGTACATGAGAATGATATGCTTCATCTTTCTATGCAAAAATGCTAAGGATATGACATGCTTATGATGATGATGATATGATGATGATGCTAGAAAGAAGAGGGAAAATTTGGGGTGTTACAACAATCTCAGAGATGACTGTATGCTGAACAGGAGAATTAGGAACAAAGGGTGGCTGATTCTGAGCATCCACCAAGCATTCTATCACGGAAGTAACTCTTTCCAAGCTATCCTTCAGATATGCAACTTCCTCGTGCAGCTCGGGATTCTCGTGTTGTAAGGCTTCCAACATCTTCTTCCGATTAGCTCGAGTATCAACCTTGTGAGTCAGCTTGACAGGAGAACTGAATGAAGACTAAGAAAAAACATAAGATCCATGTACAACACTCAAGAAGCAAGACCAATGCGGGCATGATGCATGGTATGCATATGCAAATGCAAAGATTTCAAAGGACTATAGGATAAATTGAAATATTTATAAAAGAAACACTTTTTGAAGTACTTAAGAACTCAATCTTATTAAAATCAAAGTAAGGATTACAAGTGAAGTACAAGTCTCAACAATCCTAATACATGAGAGGAAAGTAAACTAGGCCAAGGGGATCACATCTGAAGAAGATCCAAATCCCGGCTGGTACTTCATGTGAATCCTCTTAATCTCTTTCTTGTACCGATTCTTCGTGTCTTCCTTATCCTTCACCAACTGGTCAACAATAGCCTTCCAAGCACCGGATGTAGGAGGAATAGTAGATGGAGTACTAGAGGAAAATAAATCCTCTCTTGGCCTCTTTGTAACACGCCGCTCAAGTAACTCAATGAGATCATCTTTCACCTTCAGTTGCTTTTGCAACGTCGTCTTCTTAAGTAGCCATTCTTCTTTCTTTCTCTTCATCTTCTCCAACTCTTCTTGAAGATCAACCTTCTCATCAACGGGATGAAGAAAAGAGGACAATGGTAGTATAGGAAACAAAGGTTCCTCAGGTGGATAAGGCATCTTGAGCTTGGAAAACCTAGATCGAACCCACTGGATGTAACACTCAAAGGGAGCAAGGTGTTGTCTTCCCAATTGACCCTTCTCTTTCCGATGAACCGTATGCCAAGAATGAGCAATCCTTTTATTCATTTCTACATGATCTGCACCATTAAGAAAGAAGAAACTAGATAATGAAAGGTTGCTTGGTATGTCCTTCCAGCAATATCCCAACTGTCGCCTAGCAAAAATAGGGTTGTAATTAATTCCCCCACGTGTACCAAGAAGAGGTACGTTAGGAAACTCTCCACAACTGTCAATAAGCACTCCAGTATCATAATAGGAACAATACCAAGTCAAATCCTTATGATAAAGAGACATAATCCTTTGAGACCATCTTCGCTTCTCTCTATTATCCTTGAAGATGTCGGACTTTGGAAGGTGCAAAATAAACCACCTATAGAGAAGAGGCGTAAAAAACACAATCTCTCCATCACCTTTGAAGGTCCTATAATGAACGGCATGATACATGTCTCCAAGCAAAGTAGGTACCGAATTTCTCTTCAAGAAAATATGAATGACACTCTCATCCACAATACCATCTAAGTTAGGAAACAAGACAATCCCATAAATGAGCAAAGCAAGAATAGCCTCAAATGCATCCTTATGACCTAAAGTAAGAGAAGTAGAAGCTTTCCCTATCAAGAACTTAGCATTAATACCACAAACACTCCCTTTTGGAAGAAACTTCCCATTAAGATCGGACTCCTTGAGAAAAAGGGCTTTGGCGATGACTTTGGTCGTAAGCTCCTTCTCTAAGTCACTAAAAAAGAAATTCCTTGTCCAAAATAGGCAAACCCATCCAATGAGAGTACTCCTCCAAAGTCGGCACAAGATGATAATCAGGAAAGGTAAAACAATGATGCAACGAATCATAAAACTGAGCCAGGGTAGGGAGAATCCCCTCTGGTACATCGGTATCCAAGATAAACAAGAGTTTTCCATAACATTTCTGGAACTCCTGGATGTCAACCACTAAAGATCCTAGCTTTCTTAGTTCTACTATATTAGGATTCTTGAATCTGTACTTCTTTGTGTTCCTTCTTTCAACATTCATAACCATAGACATCTGAAATTTTGCAAAAGTACCTATGAGTCCCTTGAAATCTCAAGAACAATGCTCATGAATGCATGAATGCATGAGTGCATGTATGCAACAACCACAAACAAGATCACACAAAGCACACGGGTCTAGGTTCCGAGTCACGAGCATGAAGTCAAGGTAACAGAACACCAACCCACACATGTAAGTACTAAGGTTTTGTCATCATTGTACTTGCAGAAAACCAAAAGGGTGCTAACAGAGGTGCCAAGAGTTAACAACCATCTTTAGAATATTATCGGTACGTTGGATTACTCCCCAAATGATAAAATTCTTAAAATAGACCTCGTCCGAGTGTAGTATCGCGTGACAACCACCTTAGGTTTACACCCAGATAGTTTCCGCACTACGTTCCTAAATTGGCTTGGATGGGTTAAAGGTTCTACGGTCCTTAGTATGATCAGCTCAAGGTCGGAAAATAATGCCAGGTATGATTAATCATCATGACATTGATAATCCAAGAGAGCTTAACCGAGTGGAGATTATCAAATTGATATAGCTTTATACTACTCCATCGCTTATCGCTTCGAAAATAGCAGTCCTATCATAAGTTCAACTCAGATCCGGGATAGAATCTATCTCACTCACAGAGGATCACCAAAACCGAAACAGAACAAATAAATAACAAACAAATCAAACCAAAGCAGTAAATAAATCAAAGTAGGCCGAATCCACTTAGAGATTACTCCCCAACAGAGTCGCCACTTTTCTGTCGCGGTAAAATCATGAGTGTAAGCTATTATTTAACTTAACTCAAAGTAAACAGATTCGCCACCGCGCTTTTATTTTATTCCAATAGGAAAAGGAAAAAAGAGAAAATAAATCCTAATGAATCTAAAAGAAAAAAGCTAGAGAAACACAACAGAGAAACATGTAAGGGGATAGGTTATACAATGGGAAGGTTTTACGCACCCAAAATGTTTGTGGTACTCCACGGGAGCCCTTTGAAAAATTTACTGCTTTTGGTTTGAAAGAGGTTTGTTAAATGAGAGTGGAGGGATGGGAAAATAATTATTATTTTTAAATATTTTTGTGTTTGGAGAGGTTTACCACCTCATGCCTACGTACCCATAAAGTGAAATGTGAGATCAAAACCCCGTAGTTGGTGGTACAAATAGTGAAAATGGTGGGTTATGATTAATTTTATTAAGTGAAAAGAATTTGTCATCTTCAAGTGGAAAGCCAAACAAACTACCATGAGAATGAAGGCATGGACTCATACATCATTATGGGGAGGGTGCCAACTCGGATAAAATCAACAAGTATGCCACTAAACCCCCACGAATGACAAGAGACTCAATTACATCAAACTACAACCATGGAGATTGAGAGACTTGCACCCGACTAAAGAATAATGACTCATAATCGACACTCTTTTAAAGAAAAAACACAAAAGTGCACAAAGGCACAAAACAACTTGAATGGGGTTGATTCTTTATATTTTTGAATTAAGGTCAACATGATTAGATTCATTGATTTTAAAATAAAAGAAAAAGGGTAAAAGTCCACTTGACAAAGTCAAGGTTTTGTTTATTAAAGAGGTGATGATTTAAAAAGAAGGAATCCTTTGAAAAAGGGAGAAGATTTTGAAAATTAAAGAAGGGGAGGAGATGAAGGGACTATCCTAAAAAAGAAAATAAGGAGATAAGGGAAGAAAGATCTAACCAAACTTGATGATACTTCAACTTATGAGCATAATAGTTCCATCCTTATAAGCTAGCAAATGACCAAATAAAGACAAGTTCCAACTTCATGAAGGTCAAGGCAAAGGAAATGTGTCCTAAGAATATAAGTCCACAAATTAAAGTCACAAGTTATTTTAGAAGTTTAATCATTTATTAATGTTTTTGTGTCCAAATGGACAAATGGAAAATCAACAACAAAATAAGAGCAAATAATAAACATGATATGAATGAATAAAGTATAATAAAGCAAAAATAAAATAAAACAAAATAATAATAGTGCAAGAAATTAAATGTTAGTAGCAAAAGCAATTAAAGTGCAAGAATCTAAAATATTAATAATAATAATAGTATAATAATATTTACATAAGAGTGGTATGGTGAACTTAATCAACCACAACCAAAAGAGTAACCAAAATCGAAAGGCAACCGGATCCGCTTAGTATCTTACACTATAGCGATTAATCAAGGCAAATCGAATAAAATTAAATGAAATTTGAAAGGCGATTGGGAAACCCAAAGCACCTACGCATCAAACATTCATAAGTCTTGATTCTCAATGCAATATGAACAAACACTTTGGGATTACACGACCAACAAGAGGTCCGGTCCACGAAAGTGAAAGTATCCAATTAGAGTTTTATTCCGAATTTGGGACACATTTAAGTCTATGTTAAGCAATCACCGAGTAATTTACGAAGTAATTACCCTACAAATGAGGTCGTCCACCACCAATTAAAGTGCACAATGTTAGTGCTAATGCATGCGAGATAAACGATATGTAAATCGCTATCCGGACACAATACCACACAAAACTAAAGATGAATACCAAATTGATTAGCACTCATGGTATTATTCCATCCTTAAGTTCAATCATTCATCTCGGTGGATTCAAGCATGAAAATGTATCACTAATGCAAAGTACCTTAAATGAATTAAATAATTCACTTAAAGGTAGTTTTGAATTAATGAACATTAACTACTCTAATCTACATCCAAAGTTCATTGAAATTAAGTAGAAATCACTCTAAAAAGTGATTCTCAAGGTAAAAATAAAAAGGAGGAAGAAGAAGAAGAAAAAGGAACCAAAAAGGGGCTTAAAACAAGCCAAATACTCAATTCTGACTTGCCTTAACCCGTTAACCAAATTGTACTGAAACTGGTTAACCCGTTAACACCATTAACCCGTTAACCAAATTGCACTGAAAATGGTTAACCCGTTAACGCTGAACCAGCAGCAGTAAAAATGCTAAAATTCAACATGATCCATTTTCAAAACCTTTTTACAAACATTTGATGATCATCATCTGAATTAGCACGAATTTTAAAACCAAAATACAGTGAAATCCCTGCAATCAAACAACAAATTAAGATCCATAGGATCTAGAATCAAAGGCACCAAAGATCTACATCTTGAATGATGATGATGATGAATATGGGTTTATGGAGTGAGTGAATTACCAAAAGCACTTCTCAAATTGGACCAAATCAAGCTAGATCTATTGCAATGGATTAACCAGTTAACGCATATGGTTAACCGGTTAACCAAGCCAAAATTTGTACGTCGAATAAGGCATGGAAATAAACACATTAATCTTGAAAATCCTTTGAATGAATCAATTACTTGGGAAATCATTGATAAGATAAATTTGAATTATTTGCGGATCAACTTCAACTTTTGTCTGTGAAATTTTACTCGAGCTGCAGGACTGCTATTTTTGGCATTTTCAATGGTTCCTCTTCCTGAAAAAGATTTGTAAAAGGAAACAACATATTTTTTTTGGATTTTAATTAATGGTTAGTAATCATAAACAAATAAAGTAATTAAAGACAACAATGATCCGCTGTGAGGCATAAACGTAATCCGAGAAGAACCGAGCAACCAGTGCAATCTTATTTGTATGCAAGATGCATATGAAATGCAAAGAAAACTTAGGGAAAAAATTAGGGTGTTACAAGTTGAAAATCCGCATTGGATAGCTCAGGCAAAAAAGGGTATCCCGGTGGATTGAAAACCCGAAAGGGCGGTCTATGCAAAATAAGGGAATAAGCGAATGACTGTGATCTGGGTAATCTGTACCACGTCATCATCTCATTTAACCTGGCAATCTTAGAAGGGTAGCATCAGTCCAATCATCTTCTTCAGAAAGCAAGAGCAGAAACGGAGAAATATTGAAGACATACTGGTCATAGTAGAATTGAAACTCATTGGAATGTCGTGCACATTGCCATTAGGATAATTTCTTTTTCTCAATTTGCAGTGATCACCTCTTTCCAGGTGGTTGCTTCTTGATGTAAATGTTTGCCTATTTGCAGGCTCATCAATAAAAGAATATCCAGTCAAAAATCTTTATCCTTGTTTTTATTTTACCTGCTTTGTTTTCAAAAATATCCATAATATTTAATAAAAGAACATTGCATTTAAACGGGTTGGCTTTATGAATGACATGCAAAAAAGGGAAAACACTTAAAATTACTTTGGATGGTGGGTGACATGGGATGACCGATTCATACCATGTGATTCCCCGGGGCATATGTGCATACTTTTTTGTTGCAGGTTTTGCAGTCAAGAAGAGGATGTTATCAGTACTCCCCAAGCATAATTTCTCTCCCAAGCAAGAGACACTTTACAGTTCCCATGTCCAACAAAATAGTGATTCACAGCATCCCCAATAGAGTGTAAGAAGAAACTTTCCTCAGCTGAGTCAGAGCAGGGTGGTATCCCCTGCAGAACTTCAAGTCAGTTGAACATTTCTCGTCTCCACATTGAAGTATTCCCAACAGATAGTTGAAGGCCTTGTTTCCCCACAAAGCTTAGAATTGTCAGAATTCTCTCCCCAACAAATATGTTGATGAATCATCTCCCCAGCCAAGACAAAAGGCCTTGTTTCCCCCACAGAGTTTCATGTTTGGAATTGGTCCATCATTGAAATATTCTCCAGAGAAGTTGCCAATTTATTTTTGGCAAGTATGATAAGTCGATGCAGACAAATTTGTTCTTATTTCTCTCCAACAAAATGTTATCCTTTTAGGGATTTTCGAGATCGATTCAGCGATCATTTTGTTCCTCAGCCAGAGTCAAATATTGCTAGAGTATCTTTGCTTCGGTCATCAGCAGAATGTTAGTCGGGATAGTTCTCATCCCCAATGGAGTTCTACAGAAAGAAGTCTCCCCTACAAAGCGATACCTTATCATTAATCCAGCCAGTGGATTAGATTCGGATTCAGTGTCAGTGAATCTTTTGTTTAGCGTATCAGACGTAATATCCAATTTCAGTGGAGCAACCTTGGGATGCATATCTATTTGGTAAAATGTATGCTTCAAGAAGAGGGTCATTACAGCGCATTACAGGCGAGATCCTGATGGTAGAAATCTTCGAAATGTTTGCTTTAGAAACGTAAGTGCAAATTAGGATGCGGATTCTAAACAGGGTCATTACAGCACAGTACAGGCGAGATCCTGATGGTAGAAATCGTCGAAATGTTTGCTTTAGAATCATAAAGCGCATATTAGGATGTGGATTCTAAATAGGGTCGTTTTAGCGCGATACAGGCGAGATCCTGACAGTGGGTTATGTTGTCGAAGCAGTGCAGAGAAACATTACAACGCATTTCCAGATGCAGATTCTCCCATATGCATATTTTCACCGTATATCCGATCTGAGGGTAGGCGAAGAGAATCATAAGTGCATATTAAGATGCAGATTCTAATCAGAGTCGTTACAATGCATATTCAGATGAGGAGATCCTGATCAGTGCATGTATATCCCATAGACTTAAGTGCACCATTGAGAAACTCATACAGGCGTGAGATTTGTAAGGAATCGCTTTCCAAAGTCCATTGTCGTTGTGGCAAGCCAGTATTTTCCTGACGTCGTTTAAAAGACATTTATTCTTGGTTACAGAGTTACTTTTTCACCACATAAGTGTTTTCAAACAATTTTTCTCTTTGGTTGGGTTTATTTCCCATTTTTCTTTCTCTAGCAGAGTGCAAATTTCCGGTTCTTTTGGTATTCAACCACAGTTTATCTCGAAAGGCCGACAGCCGATGCTTTCGTCTTATTCAGAATAACAGTTCTTAAATAGGGGCAGTTGTAGCACCCCAAATTTTCCCTCTTTGTTTTATCTCATTTTTAATATCATAAGCATAACATGTAGCTTGCATACCCTAGCATTTGGCATAGAAAAATGAGGCATAAGCATCCATGTTTAGGAGCATAGGGCATGTGATCAATCATCTGACAAGTTTTGATTCTCCAAATTCAAGTCAAGAGCCAAGTGACCTTTCAAGAAGCTCACAAAGCATTCTCACATCTTATACAAGCTCAATGTCATCCACAAAACCCTAGAAGGGGAAATACCATCAAAATATCAGAGGTGCAACGAGCTCCTACACAAATAAACCCTAAATATGGTTTTGCTTCAGATCAAATAATTATCATAGATTTGACCAATTAATATGGTCAAAGGCTTCTATGTGAGGTACAAGGCCTATGAGTGAAGTTTGATGCAAAAACTCATTGGAGAAGTCAGGTATTTGAACAGTTACTTGTGCATGAAGAAAGAAAGTCAAATGTGCCAAACAAAAGTCAACCAAAGGATTTTTAGGGTTTTGATCATATTCATCAACTTCATGAAGTCTTATTTGATCAAGGAATATCTTGGATGAGCTCCATTGTCAAAATTCAACAGTGTGCAAAACATGCTAATTTTGGAATTTCACAAGTTAGAAGTTTCTATTTTTGGAAATATTTGCCCTAATCTTCATGCTATTATTTCATGTGCAAAAAAGTTCCAAATAATTTTTCCTTGAACATGAAAGTTGTAAAGAACGATTTTCCCTTTCCAAAAAGTCCTAGAACACCTTCATAGCATTTTTAGAACTCAATATATGAAGTTTTGAAGTTTAGGTGCATTTTAGGGTTTTTGAACCACACTTGTCAAAATACCATTGGTTCATTATATTATTTTTGTAATGACACACTTCATTTAATTTCTCTACACATTTTTTGATGCCATCACAACCTTTCTTGCGTGACCCATGTGTGTGTGGATACTATTTGTTGTTGTTATCATTTTTAATGGAAAGTTTTATAAAGAAAAATGTGAAAAAAAAGGTACAAAGAGAGTACAAAAAGTGTGAGTGGGGATCAGCACAATGTCACCTATGTAATACATGTTTTCCTTTATTTTGTTTACCATAAAAGGATCACACTTTTGGAACTTGAAATGCATACTTCATGTACCAAGAGGAAATAATTCCATGTGATTCCCCCATGCACCTCACACTAGTGTCAGCCAATCATCTCTATTGATCTTTCATCACTCTCATCATCAACAAACGACATGCTGCCACCACATAAGGGACACCATAAGACCATGTGCCTCCATACATGGAATAATTTTCAAAATCAGTTTGAAATCTGAAGAATGAAGCTCGCACACTCTACGTTTAGGCATAACAAAGTTGACACTCCCACCTTCATTTTACACTCAACACACCTTCACATACATAGGCCAATGCTCACGATTTCAGAAGGGAGATTCACATTTTCATCACACATTCCATCACTCCACAAACTCAATCTCTCTCCCTCATTTTTCCTTCAACTCTATCATTGTAAAGCAAAACTCAAATCTGAATTCCTTTAGTCACTCTCCATTTTCGCATCTGAATCATTCTCAACAACACAATCTAATCATAGCTTCATCCTCTTCCTTTAATCAGAAGCTTGAGGATGCTCCATTGAAGAGTTGAGATCAACATCATTTTTGGATTAATTCCATTTCTCACTCAAAACAAGATCCACAACCTTTATTTGGCCTGAAAGAGATCAAAGGAGTCACAAAGAAGCTCTCACATTCTCTGGATTTCTTTCAACTTCAAGAAAAGATCCTTATCAGATTTGAGTGTTCTTCGCTTATTTGCTTCTGTTTGGATCTATTCTCAATCATTTTAAGTTATTGATGCTTAATATATGATGTCTGAACTGAATGAAAGCTTATGATGCATGAATTGTTGATTTCCGTTTTTGTGATATGATCTTTGGAGCTTCGAATCTCATTGATTATGGAGTATTTGTTAATTTTATTTTTGGATTTATGCTCTATGTGATGTAAGCTTTTTTTGGTATGCATGTTGTTAATTTCTGGAAATTTGACTGGTGATCTTCATCGGAAGCACGCCGGAGAAGGTGATTGGAACTTCTCCGGTCGGCCACTTTCATGAGTTATGTTTTATTTTCCAGGTTTTATCATGTTCGGTTGATTAAGTCTATCCAATGGCTTTGGTAGCGCCAGGACATTAATGAGACATGTGTTTGTCATGTGTTGTTTTGGTGTGTGCGTGTTATGCATTGTTTCTTCATATCATGCTCAGGTTGTTTTTCATCAGTTGGATCTGGAGGGATCAAGCAGTTTGAATGTGTAGTGTGTGATGAGCGTACTTGATTTTGTTGACTGTGCGTGTGGGCCATCAGATATGTGGAATTATTGAAATTGATTGTGAGCCTTTGGATTGATATAACTTTTGTTTGGTTGACTGAGTTTTTTGTGACACGCCTTAGGCTTTCTGCTTTTCGCACCCTCCTTTGGGCCTGCTAACAAATTGAACTGAATTTCTTTGCTTGATACACCTCCTTCACTTATTTCTCATTTTATTTTCTTTTCAATTAATTGTTTCATTTTTTATTATTAAAAATAATAAATCACATTCAAAAATCCTGAAAAATAATCATGGGACTTCTGCTTGATTTTCTCTAATTTTTCATTTTTTTATTTTTTATTTTTCTTTATTTTTTCAATGCTAAATTAATTTTGTCATTATTTTCCTCTTATTTTGTTTCTTTCATGAGTAATCTGTCTTGTCCATTTTTTATTTTGAGTTTGGTGATAGATATGAAGTTGATTCCTTTTGCTTTATGTTCTTAACTTGTTGAGGTATGTTAGAGAATTTTACCTTGAATTTTAGGGCTTGTTTGAGCATATTTTGACTTGTTGCTTGAAGTAGAAGTAAGTGAAACCCTAAGTGATATTTGAGAAATTGGTTGATATGGTTTGCTTTTGCTTTTTGCCATGAGATCTTGGTATGTGGTTTATGCATGTTTAGAATATATTTTTGCTTAGTTGCTTGATTTTTAAGACTTGTTTGATATTTGTTTGAATTTTTCTCTTAGCACGTCTTAGTTTGATGCTTATGTGACAAGTGCTTGCTTGTTCGGATAGGAGGGCACTTGTGCCAACTCCTAATATTTGTTTTGTGCTTTCTAACATGTTGCTAGACCCCTGGATTTTGTATGGAAGTTTTGCCTTGACTTGTTTGATGTTATGTGATCACTAAGTTTCAATTGCATACTTATTTCTTCCACATCTCAAACTCTTTTCTACTTCTTTTTTATGCTTTTCATACTTGTTTATGAGATGTGCCTAGGCCATCATTTGTTCAACTTTTTCCATTCCCTTTAGAGAACAACTTAACTTCTTTAAGAGAAGTAAGTTGATTCTCTAGCTCCTTTCTTCTTCTTCTCTTCTTTTCTTCTTTCCTTTTTCTTCATTAGGATAGACTTCAAGCCACATTAACCTAGGTCAATCTTTGCATGATAACATTAGGATTAGTCTTTCCCCTTAGTGGTTTTACCTTTTGAGATCCTTTTGGTTCTTCTCTTTCTCATCTTCATACAAAAACTAAACAAAATACTTTAATAAGGGTTGAAGTAGTCTTTGATACATGGTCTTATTCCATGGGGAACTTGTACTCACCCCATCTTGGTGGTGGTACAAGCTTGTCTAGAATGATGCACAAGTTCAATCATAAGACTATTTTCACAAAGAAACCCATAAAAACACTTCTTCATTTAATCCATAAAACACTTAATAACTTCAACAAGTTAGTGAATTCAAACCCTAATCTTTGGAAACATGTTTGAGGGTCTTCTTCATTCTTGGTGAACTTATTACTCATTCTATATAGGAATTTGGTAATAAGTACACATTCCCTAGAAAAGGTTTTGAATTCATTTCCTTGTGCCACACTTATAAAATTCCTAAAAAACACTGAACAAAGAATAATCGTCTTTCCTTCGGGACTTCTTTTCTCATCACCTTCACTCAACGTAAGAACTTGCTCCTACTTGTCTCTTTTCAAGACGGTAACGCACTCGTGCCAGATGAGTCTGCAACACCTGAGCATTGACATAAGCAATTCAATCTTCAAAACACAAGCCACTTTCCACCCCTAGTTAGGGGAACTAAGGCGTCTCTGATCCTCATGTCCAGATGAGGTACGTAGGCAGCGGGGTAGGGCCGTTCGAGCACTCTTTTATTTTCATTACATTTTCCATCTTTCTTTACTTATCCAGATACAGTTCCTTTTTTCTTTTGGCAACAACTTGCATTCCTTCACCCTTTGAAATAGTTTCTTTGCAAGCGTGGATCCCGTCGGGTACAACAGACGATCTGGGTGCTAATACCTTCCCAGGTCGTAACCGACTCCCGAACCCAGTTTCTTTGGTTCGCAGGACCTTTGTCCTTCCTTTTCTTTTCTTCTGGTTTGTGCAGCATTACCATTCCCGTTCCTTCGGGAAAAATGCATGACTGGCGACTCTACCCTTTTCCGCACCACTTTCACGTTTGTACCAGGATGAAAATCCAGGGAGCGACACCTTGTATTCATTCA
Organism: Lathyrus aphaca; assembly: GCA_963966055.1. Lineage (NCBI taxonomy): Eukaryota > Viridiplantae > Streptophyta > Magnoliopsida > Fabales > Fabaceae > Lathyrus > Lathyrus aphaca. The sequence goes on along the minus strand of OZ014520.1, from coordinate 552,944,815 downwards.
AGATGAGTGAAGACAAAGTGTTGACTGAGCAGTTGGATATGTTTAACAAGCTGATTCTTATCTTGAAAATATTGATGTGAAGATCAATGACAAAGATCAAGTGTTGTTGCTATTATGCGTTTTGCCTATAACACATGTTCACTTCAAAGAAACCCTTTTCTATGGAAGAGAGTCCCTGACCTTTGAAGATGTTCAATCTTCCTTGTACTCTAAGGACTTGAACGAACGAAAGGAGAATAAACCTTCAATGGTTGGTGAAAGTTTGGTTGTTAAGGCGAAATGCTTGCAAAAGGATGGTAAGTTCGACACGAAGAAGGGAAAAAGTCAGCAAAAATATTATAGTTGTGAACCATCTGGTGTCGCTCCCACCAAATGAGGCTAGGTCAAATGGGGTACAGACGCGAACGGTCGGCAAAAAGAGAGGGAAAGAAAGAGTCGCCAACTAGGCATTTTTATCCCGAAGGAAAGGTAATGCTGCATAAACCTAAGAAAGGATGGATAAGACGGTTGCGAACCAGAGAGACTGAGAAAGGGGGTTGGTTACAACCTGGGAAGGTATTAGCACCCAGATTGTCCGCCATACTCGACGGGATCCACGCTTGAAAGATTTGTGTTTTAAAGGGGCAGTGTCAGTGCAATCTGTGTATCAAAGCTGGAAAGAATGCAAGAGTCAGTGTAAAAGAAAAGTGAAGTGTATAAGAGAAGTGTCAGTGTGAGAACAAGAATGAAATGCTCAAGACTATGAGGCTTAAAGAATAATGCTGGAAGGAGGGGGAATATACAAAGACTTTTGTTCGATAACTGTTAAGTTATGCCTACGCATCCTCTCGTGCAATGAGGAAGTCAGAACACCGTAGTTCGACTCAAAGAGACTAAAAGATAAATTTACTTGTGAACTGCTTACTTGCCTATGCTCAAGTGCATGACCTGTCTGGCTCAGGTGCAAACTGTCTTGCATTAGACGGAAGAAGCGAGTTCTCGTTTGTGAGTGAATGAGATGAGAAAATAATCCCGGAGGAGACGATTATTGTTTGTTTTTTGTGTTTTCAATCTTTTATTGCCTTTTGAGGTTTGTCATAGGAGAATGAGCTTTAGCCTAAACCAAGGGTTAGTAAACTCATCACATCCTCCCTCTAATTAGGGGTAATGAGGATACCTTAAGTATGAAGTAAACACCTCACACTTTAATCACCATGATGTAGGATTAAGATCATTAACCTACTTGTAATTACTTAGATGTTTTTTTTGTGTTTTTGTTTAGTGTTAAGTAATGAGTTTAAGCCATGATCAAGGATTTAATGGACTCATTACACCATCCTAATAGAAGGATGATAGATGAGAACATTTAAGCTGAGAAAGGCTCCTCAACTTAATCCATGATTAGGGATTAACCTCATGACAAAACAAAGCCTTTATTAGATGTATTTTAGTTAATAGATGAGATTATGAAATGATTTTTATGGTTTGTAAGACAACTTGAGGGGGACTTGTCCATTAACACTAGGGTTAGTCCTTCTTAACCAATCAAGGAAGAATTAGAACCCTAATGTAAGGCCCAAGTTACAAGCTTGATGTCTTAGTGATTATTAGATGGATTGATTAAAGGATTTAAACACATTAAGGGTTTAACACTTAGGATTAAAGTTATACACTCCATCCTAATAGAAGGATGCAGGCATAAGCTTAATCACAAAGCCTTAAAACCTTTAGGGTTTAGTTCTTGATTATGAGATGAGAAGAGAAGACTCAAAGATGACACAAAGGTAAAACTAATGGGGGGACTAATCAAACCCTAATTGTGATCATGCTTGGTTATTCCTAGGGTTTATGAGGCTTGCAAAAGATCTTCAGGAGAAAAGCCACCAAGGAAGAAGCAGATGAAAGGAGAAAGGAGCAAGAAGAAGCAAGACAACTTGCTTCACTTAAGAAGACACGTTGCTTGAAGAAAGAAGGTGAGGAGGGAACATGAGTGAGCAAGCTCACTCTAAAGCAAAAGCAAAATGCAGCAATGGTGCACAAAATAGATGAGAAGGGATTGTGAGAAGTGAAGGTAAATTCACTTCTCAAAACAACTTACCACCTGAAAAGTTAGTAAGAGAAAAGAAATGCCATGAAAAATGAGATGAAATGCCATGATGAAAGACAAAGTCAGAAGCATAAACATGATGTTAATGATGCTAAGGGATGATGTAAACACATGTCAAGAGTTGTGGATGATCATACAAGGATGAGGATGCAAATGAAGCATGCTTTGAACCATAAAAGTTCAATGAGAGTTTATGAAATGCAATGAACCTATAACATGGCAAATGGATGATGCAATGATCAAACATGATTCTAATATGTCCTAAGATGTCTTATATGTCATATGGATGCACAAAATGTCATGGCAAGTTCTTGTATGTAAGCAAATGAGAGGTGAATGCAAATGGAGGCAAGGATTAGGGTTTATGCATAACATGTAACACAAAATTCAAAATCAGAAGCAAATGACATGATAAAAAATTGAAAATGGGGTTAAAGGAACCCTAACCCTACACAAGTTTACTGCCCAAAGGAGGAGACCTAAATTTAAACCTAACGGAAGTTATGATTTTTCTAAGTCAACTAGGGTTTCAAAGCACTTCAAAAGGAAAAATGCTCATTAAATTGAAAATGGAAGATAAATGCAAACCAATTTTACCCTAAAAACTACATGGTATGAAGGATGCAATGCAAGAAGAAACATCATCAAACTCCTCATGGTTAGGCAGAATGGATATTTCTAAGTTTGGACCAAAATATTGCCTTTAAACAACTTTAATTCCAATGAAAATTGTCAAAATACATCAAGGACCAAAAAGAAATTTGTTTTGAGGGTTTGATAATGCTTCTAAATGTTTTAAAATGCAATGTGAATTTTTTGGTGATTTTTAAATACATAAATGCATTTTTAATTAATTAATTTTTATTAACTAATTAAAAATAAACATTTAAATGATTTAAAAATTATTTTTGATGCAAAAAATAAAAATAAAAATATTTTTGGGTTCTGAAAATTAATAAAAGGTTTGACAAAAATTTCAGAATTTTTTAATATGTTTTGCTATTTTTAAAAATTCGTAGAAATAAAATACAAAACAAATAAAATAAAAATGAATTTAAAAGGAAAATGAGAAAGTCAAATGATCTGAAGGCCCAGATTCAAACTCAAGGGGGCGGGAATTGACTTAGCGCGCAAACGAACGGCTGGAATTCAAACTCACTTAATTATGATTAAGCCCTAATCCTGAGCCCTAATCACTCTCAGATGACCGGAACAGTGTTCCGGTCATCTTCTTCGGCCAACCATTTCTCCAATCTCACTCAATACGCATCAAAACTTCATCAAACTCTCCAGAATCAACCCTTAAACATCACGGAATCTAAACCCCACCATAAAAATCATTTATTTTCCATGAATCAAGAGAATCAAATCAAAACGCATTTCACGGGCAAAGTTTCAGAACAACATAACATTCTCAAAACTCAATCATTTTCAAAAATAAAAGCATCAACATGATCAGGGCAACATGAGGAACAAGTTTATAACCTAAAATCAAGCTTCTGGAAAATTTGTTCGTAAGGTTACCTGAGTTGAAGCTTTCGAAAGTGGCATTGTTTGGCTGCTTCTTTGCTTCAAAACTTCTCCAATGATCTCCCCCAAATGTTTGTGATGCTTAGCTGGAGTTTTTGTGGCCTCAAAATGAAGATTGCAGAAGCTCAGTTCAAAAGGGGTAAAAATCATATTTGGTGTGTGATGGCTTTTAAGGAAAAGTAGAGGGTGGTTTATGATCAGTGATGCATTCTAAGATGAATGGTGGAAGAAGTTTTAAGTTTGAGTTGCTGAGTTGAGAGATTCGATAGAAAATGCAAAGGGAGGGATTTTTGTGTATGCTGACTTGTGGGAGAACTCAGGCTTGCCTCTTGTGTGGTTTTAGTTTCATTTTGTCCACTTATCAAACTGTGATAGGGCAGAGGGTTGGTGGTGGCACAGTGTGATTGGCATGGCCCTTTTTGCAAAAAGTCAAGTCTATGTGTCCTTTGAGGTATGGGCTGTTTTAGGGCCAGAGCAAAGGCATGTCTGTTGCAGCTTGATTCAAGGATGACCATGGAAATGAGATTGAGGCAAATCAGCAAGTAGATCAAAGCTTATGTGTGGTTTTGCAAATTTGTGAACTTTTGGCCCTTTTGAAGTTTCTTAATGCACAAGTCATGAAACTTGAGAATTCTTTGGTGCATTCTGAATTTTAGGTCATGACTTATGTTTGTGTAATGCTTAGAAGTTGATTTGAAGTCACAATTTGCCTTGGCATGAAGTTTTGCAACTTTCCTCTTTTGGTGCATAAGTGAAATTTCATGATTTTCCCCAACTTTGCAAGGCCATAACTTTTGATCCAAAATGAATTAGAATGAGTTCTTGTACTTTTTGAAAATGGGAGGATCCATTCTACAACTTTCATGACCAAAGTTTTCTCATTTGAAGAATTTTTTAATCCAAAAGAGGAGGTTGAAAAACTTTCCCAAAATGGCAAGTTTACATTATAAGTCACTTTCCCAAAAAGGCAACTTTGCAAATGGCTTGAAATTCTTCAATTTTGTGAACTTCTAACATCTTCTATGATCAAATAAAGATCATGCACATTCAAAATGATGGAGAACACCCTTTGGTTGGGTCACTGGGGGCCTCAGATGCCCTGATTTTCACTGACTTGCTCAAGAAGTCATCTCTTGATCAAATGCCTTTCTCATTGAATTTCTTCATGAAAATTGATATGCATGATCCTCATAACATATAGAGACCAATAGAAACAAGAATGACCAAAAAATTTGGAGTCATGGCCTCTGAAACCAAAACCCTAATTCTAGGTCATCTGTGCAGTTAAACCTGGCTCTGCTTCCATGCCTTTCTCAGTTCTTGTGATTCTTTGACTTTCTTGACCTTGTGAGGATATAATATGATACTTGAACATACATGGACCCCTTTGAAGTGATTGATGACCTTTGAAGTGGCTCAAGTAGCTCTTGGATTGCTCAGATCACAAACCCTAGATGCAGATGACTTTGAAACAATGCAGTGAAGCAAAAATGCAACATGAGATACTATGATTGAACTTATGCAATATGAAAAGAAATCACAAGCCATGGTGTGAATGAGTGAGGGCAAATTTGGGGTGTTTACATCTGGTGTTCGATGTTATCATTGTAAGAAGGAGGGTCACATTCGAAAGGTGTGCCCTGAACGCCTGAAAGATCATGGAGGTAATGATAATGGCAATGTTACCATTGTTCAAGATGATTTCGACTCATCTGATGTACTTGTGGTTTTGAGCGGCGACTCAAGAAAAGAGTGGATTATGGATTCAGGTTGCACTTGGCACATGACTCCAAATAAAGACTTGTTCAAGGAATTATGTGATCAAGATGGTGGATCAGTGCTGCTGGGAAACAAAAAAGCTTGCAAAATTGTATGTGTTGGATCTGTGAGATTCAAGCTCCAAGATGAGTCAATAAGACTATTGACTGAAGTTAGGTATGTACCTGATTTAAAGAGAAATTTGATATCTCTTGGTGAATTCGACAAGAAAGGATATGTCTTTCAAGGAGAGAAAAGTATCCTAAGAGTCATGGAGGGGTCGAAGGAAGTCTTGAGAGGCGTGAAGAAACAAGGCTTGTATACCCTTGAGGCTAAAGTTGTAAGTGGTTCGACAAATGTTGCATCCACGAAACTGTTGTCGAAGAAGAAGCAGAAACTGATGTTGAAGATGAGGAGACTGATAATGACTACTTGCTAGCAAGAGACAGGTCAAAAAGAGTCATCAAGACACCTCAGAGACTTGGGTATGCAAATCTTATAACTTATGCCTTAAGCTCTGCAAGTGAGGTTCTAGACAAAGAACCTAGAGACTATGAGAAAGTTATGAGGAGTTGAAATAAGACAGAATGGCTAAAGGCCATGGATGATGAGATGAAATCTCTTCATGATAACAATACTTGGGAACTGATCAAGAAACCTACTGGAGCCAGGTTAGTCAGTGGTAAATGGATTTTCAAAGTTAAGGAAGGAATCAAAGGAGTGGCGTCGAAGAGATACAAGGAAAGGTTAGTTGCAAGGGGGTTCACTCAGAAAGAAGGTGTCGACTTCAATGATGTGTTATCTCCTGTTGTGAATCACAAGTCCATTCGAATGTTGCTTGCCATGGTGGCACAGTTCGACCTTGAACTTAAACATATAGATGTGAAGACTATGTTCTTGTATGGTGATCTTGATGAAAATATCCTGATGAGGCAACCTGAAGGGTATGTCGAAGAGGGGAAAGAAGAGTATGTGTGCAAACTGAAGAGATCTTTATATAGGCTGAAACAATCTCCTCGACAGTGGAATAAGATATTCTACAAGTTCATGGAACGCATAAGTTTCATCAGAATCCAGTTCAACCACTGTGTTTACTTCAGATTTCAACCTGGTAACTCGTTTGTTATTTTGTTGCTTTATGTGGATGATATTCTAATAGCAAGCAACAATGTCGAAGATGTAATGAGGGTAAAGGTTGAACTCAATAAGGATTTTGATATGAAGGATCTGGGAGCTGCGTTCAGGATTCTTGGGATTGACATCCGGAGAGATAGAAAGCAATCGAAATTATGTTTATCTCAAGAGGCATACTTGAAGAAAATTCTTGATAAATTTGGTATGTCGAATTCAAAGCCTGTTGTGACTCCAACAAACCCTCAATTCAAGCTGAGTATAGATCAATGTCCCAGTACTGATGTCGAAAGAGCTTATATGAATAACATTCCATATGCTAATATAATGGGTTCTTTGATGTATGTTATGGTTTGTACTAGACCCGACATAGCATATGCAGTAAGTCTTGTAAGCAGGTACATGTCGAATCCTGGAAAGGCTCACTGGAAAGCATTGAAGTGGATTCTAAGGTACATAAATGGGTCTCTGAATAGAGTCCTAATTTATGGTGGAGCCTTGTGTGAAGATAGTAAAGCAGCATTCAAAGGATATGTTGACTCTGATTATGCAGGTTGTATGGGTTCTAGAAAATCTATTTCTGGATATGTTTTCACTATGTTTGGCACAACAATTAGTTGGAAAGCAACACTTCATAAGGTTGTTGCCTTATCAACCACTGAAGCGGAATATATCGCTCTAACTGAAGCTGTAAAGGAAGCATTGTGGCTTGAAGATTTTGCAAAGGAGCTGAAACTTCAAGGTCGAAGTATCATTATTAAATGTGATAGTCAAAGTGCAATACACCTGTCGAAGAACTCAACCTATCATGAGCGAACCAAACACATTGATGTGAGGCTGCATTTCATCAGAGGGGTAATCGAGCATGGAGAAGTCGAAGTGCTGAAGGTTTCGACATATCATAATGCTGCTGATATGATCACCAAGACGTTTCCAGTTGCAAGTTTTTCCACTGTATGCAGTTGATAAAGTTGCATGAAGAAATCTAGTTTGTTTCTTGATGGTATATAGTGTGTTCCAAGGTGGAGATTTGTGGAATATTGGAACAAACCCTAGTACGAATAGCATGTCGTCGAAGTCTGCTCACATGTTATTGTTTAATTGGGCCTTGTGTTATGGATCCAATTGTTTAAGTTAGCTTGTAATGAGTAATCGTTTAAAAGCCCATTAGGTTAGTATGTTAGTTTTATTATAAATAACATATTAGTCTCTCATATTTTGAATAAGGGGAAATGGAAGATAAAACCCTAATTCAAAAGTGAGAGAGGTTAAATCTATTATACTTTGTTTTTAAGGTATCTGATTCACACTTTCATACCCAAAAACATCTATTAATCTTCAAAATGTATACTAATTTTTTAACAATAACTTTTGGAATTTAATTTGTTTTTTTATTAGAGATCTTTAAACGATCTTTTAATACCAATATAATACCTATCTATAAAAAGTTTATAATTAACTAGTTACTTATTAAATATTTTTTAAATTTAACTTGTTAATCTTTTTAATATAAATATAATATTTACCTATCACAATTAATTCCACAAAAAGTTTATAATTAACCGGTTACTTAATGATTTTTGTGAAACTTAAAATATTAAAAATTATGATTTATGTAATATATAGCTTATAATGATTTTTGTGAAACTTAAAATATTAAAAATTATGATTTATGTAATATATAGCTTATAACTACTACCTATATAATATTCATAAATTATCTTAATAAGAAAATAAATATTATATCAATAATGCATAAAAATGGATTATAAAAGGTGGGGACAAAATAAAATTGATAAATATTTCAATAAATCAAAATTAATTCAACATGAGAGAATACTTTAATAACTAAATGTATAGAAAGTAACAAAAAAACATAGGTATTTTGTTATGACAAAATCATCATAAATTAAAGTTATAATTTATGATGTGTTTAAATCATCTCAAGAAAAAAAAATTTGTATGAGAAATTCTTATAAGGTTACAATCTTTCATGCCAATAATCATGAGAAAAAACAAGTTTTAGGTCATACAAAATGATGTATTTAAATTAGCTAAAAATTTGTTAGAAATTATCTAGGCATTAGTTGCGGATTAGTTACAAATTCTGGGTTTATTTATGTTGTTCATCTTAACAATGGATTAACGTCCAATTTTTCATCGCTATAATTTTAATTAATATAAAAAACAAATAATAGAAGAAATTGCCACGTGGCATCCACATCATAATTTTGCCACATTGACATTGCCATGTGTATGTCTAGTCATCAAAAGTTTCCACATGACTCATCAGGCTTAAACCACTTATCAGTGGGGACTTTTCCACTTGGTTTAAATGAAGGTTGTTTAGACTTGAGAGCCTGAGGCATGGCCCTTTGTTGATAGGAGTTAGCTCGCCTTGGGTCAAAACGGGCATGCTTTTGGGTAGAATTTTCCTTTTGCCCTTATGCATCCTGTTCGACTGCTGAAGACTTCGAGCGGTCTTTTTGTCAAATATGGAACTACACCTTGGACAGAGCATCACTTTTGACTTCTTGTTTTGACATCTCTGCAAGAAATCAACCATAGTCTCACCCTTTTTAGCATAAGCTTATGCATAGTGGTCCTTCTGGCCCGTAGAATGATCCATCTTCAGTATCTGGTCGTCTGTTACTTCGACCATGTTAACATTAACTTCATCCTTGAGTTCCATCTTGGAGAAGTCCATCTCTATGCCATCAGCGGCCCCATCCTTCTTTGTGAAGCTTACAACAGCTTCTTTAGTAATGAGTGGGAGTCTTGACTCTTCAATCTCTTCATGGGGGACAATGGTAACCCCCATGTTAAACCTTTCGACATCTGATGATGTCTTGAAGAATCCTTCTACAACCTTGCATATCAGATGTTCCCACTGATCGCCGGTCAACTCCTAACTGGCCTTAAACACTGTGGCTTCAATGCTGGGGTTCTCAGTGACCTCAACCATCACAGGGTTATCTACAACTTTGACTGCATCAGGACTTACACTTTCATCAGTAGTTTGCTCAATGATATCCACCCGGTTTACAGCACAAGGTTCATAGTAATTCGCCTCAGCCATCTGAAGAGGATCAGTATCAATCTTCATTTGTGCCTTTGGCTTGTCACCGAACTTGAGTCTTCCGTCCTGGATTGCATTTTGCACCAAATCCCTGAAAAGAATACATTGAGAAGTTTTATGACCCAAATAATTATGGTATTTGCAAAAACATATTTTCTTTCTTTGATCTAAAGGTGGTGTTTTAGCACCAGGATGGACCAATATTTGTCCATCCTTAACTAATAAATCAAAAATTTTGTCACACTTGGTGACGTCGAAAGTTTATGTTTTCTTTGGAAATCTATCGTTCTTTTCGACATCAACATGATTTTTTCCATTTGATGGAACTAATAGTTTGCAGGAATAAGGAGGACCCTACTTAAGCTCAGCTAAGTCTATCTCATTATCATCTAGAGGCAGAGTCTCATCGTAGATGTTCTCAACCTCATCTTGATATTTGACATAGGCTATCTTTTTATGTTTGTTCGCCCTAGCTTTCTCGTCCTTCAGACGTTCAAGTTGTCGAACTCGGTCTACTAATTGGGCCATGTCTCTCAAGTATTGGGTATCCAGCTTCTTCCTGATTGAATAATCTAGGCCGCACGCAGCCATTTCGACCAATTCACGTTTAGGTACTTGAGTGAAACATCTTGCTTTAAGCAGTCAAAATCTGTTCAAGTAATCGTCTATGGACTCATTGAACTTTCGTTTCACACTGGCTAATTCTTTCAAACTAATCTTAGTTTGATCCATGTAGAATTGCTTATGGAACAATCGCTCTAATTGAGTCCAATTACATATCGAACCAGGTGGCAGAGTGGTGAACCAAGTGAAGGCATTCTAGGTAAGGGATCTAGGGAAGTATTTAATTCTCAATTTTTCATTGTTAGCAATCTCCCCAGCCTCTATCATGTATCGTGCCACATGTTCTACTATAGATTCGGTTGTATCCCCTGAGAACTTGGTAAATTGGGAACCTTCGTCCTAGGGGGCAACTCTGATTGGAGTATATAGTCCACTATTGGTGAAGTGAAGTTTGGCCTAGCAAAACTAGTATTGATTCCACTTCGAGCCATTATTCGTTCGACAAGGGCCGTTAAGTTGTTCTCTGCTACTAGATTATTCTGTCGAACTTGTTGGACTACGTGATCTGCATCTTGATGTCTATTCACCAATCTCACTCTTGGCTCCTCCTCTATTGGTTCCTGTCTTTGACCTCTAATGGGTTCGACATCCACTTGTTCGACCAAAGGTGGATTTTCTTGATCCAATGGCAGCATAGCTTCTCTTACTTTTAGTAAGTAATGGGGTTGTCGAATTGGCGCTGGTACCCCCATGAACTCTACTATGCGCGCCATTTGAGACACCATCCATTGATTTGTCTAGGTTGTATTCTGGATCAAAGGCTGGAAAATCTCTCCCATAGTTTGGGACAAAGTATGCACCATTTTCATATTACTTTCATCCATATGCTGTCTTAGATAGGTCACAGACTCATTTGTCAAAGCATGACTCTGAGTCGAACGCCCCACGCTGCCAGTCTGGTGATTCCTTCTCATATTTATTGCAGATTCAGATTCCTGTAATGGTGAAGAAATAACATTGTCTGAATATATTGGGGGAGAATTTCTCAATCCTGCCATGGTAGTTAAGGTTCCAAAGAATCTAGGATATGCCTGAGAAAGTGATGTAGATATTTATGGTCGAAATGCAGTCGTACTTGGTGGTGGAGTTTGAGTATTTGTACCAATTTACTCCAACACAAGCTGTGTATAATATCTGTTAACTATGTCTCCTAATCCCATCGAAGGGCTTGCTCTGACATCACAATTGGTGTGGTCGCGGCTCCCGTCGAAGGATTGGAGGTTGGGATGGCCTCATTCCTTGGTCCACCTTGTGTGTTCGTCGTACAAACATTTGAATTACTCACTTGAGGATTCGACCCACTCGTTGCGGGTATTGAATCACTTGAGTTTCTTTCGCCAGAAGCCATCCTTCTTGTGTTTCTTCTTTTAGGGATATAATGGTCTATACTTGCTACTTTTCCACTTCTCAAATGCATACAACAAAGGTAATCGTTCCTTTTACCAGACCATCCACATCAAAGGGGTTATTAAAACACGGAAGTTATAAAAACGTTACGAAAAGAAAAGAAGTTATTAACACTAAAACATTTTCTACTTTAGCATTGTCCCACTGGGCATACCAATTTTTTTACCCCCAAAATTGGTAAACAGTCGTTGGTCCTCTGAAGATACCAAAAATACCATCAATTACTCGCAGGATCGACCAGATTGATCCTAGGACATGTGCTAAAATTGGAGAAAATTGAGATATTGATATATCACATTTTTGGGAAAGAAAAAAGAGTTCTTCAATCTCTCAACAAGACTCATATTTGGTTTTTAAAAGGAAAACAAAGTAAAATACAAAGGCTTTTAAAATAAATCAAAGTAAAGACAAGGATGGGAATTTTAAAGGAAAATAAAGGTGTCGCTCCCGGGATTTTCATCCTAGTACAAACGTGAAAGTGGCGCGGAAAAGGTAGAGTCGCCAGCCAGGCATTTTTATCCCGAAGGAACGGGAAAGGTAATGCTGCACAAACCTGAGGAAGAAGGAAAGGATAAGGTCCTGCGAACCAAAGATCTGGGTTCGGGAGTCGGTTACGACCTGGGAAGGTATTAGCACCCCAGATCGTCCGCCGTACCCGACGGGATCCACGCTTGCTTGTTTGTTTCAAAGGGGGAGAAAATACGAGTACTGCTGAATAAAACTGCTGACTGGAATAGGAATGCGAAATGGAACTGGAAAAGAAAATGGAAAGAAAGAGGGAAATGTAGGGAAAATAAAGAATGTGCTTGAACGGGCCCTACCCCGCTGCCTACGTACCTCATCGGGAAAATGAGGATCAGAGTCGACGTAGTTTGACTAACCAGGCGGGAACTTTGTTTATATTTTTTATGGTTAGAACTGCGTATGTCTATGCTCAGGTGTTGCAGGCTCGTCTGGTACGAGTGCGTTGACCGTTTTGCATGCGAGACAAGTCGTCGCAAGTTCGCGTTCAGAATGAGATGAGATGAGAAAAGAAGTTCCCGCAGGAAAGTCGCTTATTGTTTGTTTTTGCCTTTTAAGAGTTTTGCATGAATTTGGCACAAGGAAGTGAATTCAAACTCTTTTCCATGGAATATGTACTTGCTACTATATTCCAAGATGGAATAATAGAACAAACACACCAAGCAAGGAGCATTTATCCAAGACTTGTTTCCTAGGATTAGGATTTAAGTTCACTAGCTTGTTGAACTTTATTAAGTGTTTTTGTTGTTTTTGTGAAAAAATGTCTTTTAGATTTTTCTTTGTGAAATAACCCCTTGATAAGACTTGCACATCATGCTAGACAAGCTTACACAATTCCAAGATGGAATGAATGTAAATGCCCCATGGAATAAGGCTATACACAAGGGATCCTTTCATGCATTTATTAAGTCTTTTGGATTTTGTTTGAAGATGAAAAAGAAGACTTAAATCGGAAAAGGACAAAAATTAAGGGGGACTAAGACACAACCATAAGTTATTTATTAAAATGGTGGTCCTATGGTTAGTGAGGTTTTTCTAATCCTAAAGAGCAAAAGGAAAAAAGAGAAGAAAAAAGATGCAACTTACTTCCTAAGGAAGATAAGTTGGTCCTAACAAAAGGGAAATCCTACCAATCACAAATATAGAAGTAAAAAAAGTGAATTAAATGCATAAAGAAATGCATAAAAAATTAAAAGGAAAAGGTGTAAGGAAACATACCTTTCCCTCCCTACAAAACAAAGATTAGTGTGCATTTTATTAAAAAATAATAAGGCAAACATACACTAATTAAATCCTAATTCCTCTAGGACTCAATCTAAACTCTATCTTAATTCTAGAGAACTAAAAAAAATGCTAAAACAAAAATTCAGCACCTACTACAGCCCTTTAAATACAAACAGCTATGAAATGCAGCACACAAAGCAAACTACATACTACAGCTATCAAACAACATAAAAGTAGGTGTAAAAAGTCATATACAGCATGCAAACATAACAAACCACATGTATTTTACAACACCTATATTAACAAACAGCTATGAAAACATGGGACAGATTTGATCCTTTTTATTTATATGCACAAAGTGAATGATAAACCACACATCAACATCAATTAACATAGATCTACATACACCACAAAATGAATTCAAACATGTGAATTTATATACATCATTTATTTGATTAAAATGAACAATGATCAACAAGAACAACCACACTTTTCATGTTGCACAAAATAAGCACTTTATCAAGAGATTGAACAAGTATCACTACAAGCATCAATTGCTACACATGCATGGCATAAAAATCAGAATTGAACTCATCTTAAGATATGATCAATTAAGCACAAGAAACTTGCATGAACATGTGAAGTATTTAATCACTTTTGACAAAAAATCAATCATGGCATTTAATCATTTAATCAATCCAACAAGCAAAGATCATGATCATGAAGCACACATTGAATTTAAGCAAGCAATTGACATGTGAAACAAATGATTAAAGTGTAGCAAAACACATCAAGATTCAAATATAACACAAACTCATATTTAACACAAAACATGGAAAAGTGAACGGAATCATGTTGAAACGACTCGAAACAAATGAATCGGCTACTGGAAATAGACCCAAAAATTCCCAAAAATCAATACCTAAACATACATGAACCTTAGAAGCACTAGGAAGCAAGATTGAGCAAGAAAATAAGCTAAAAAAACAAAAATCAACAGCGTTAACCGGTTAACCAAATGGTTAACCCGTTAACGGGAATAAAAATACAGCATTTTGGCCAAAAACGCATGCGTTAACCGGTTAACCAAACCGTTAACCGGTTAACGCTGAACAGAAAGTGAAAAATGCTTTTGAAATAAGTGCTTTTGGCCACAATCTTCCTTCTAAACAACCCTAACCCCCACCAAATCATGCTAACACGAATTTCTACTCAATTAGGGCTTATTAACACATGTTAGAACCTATAACAAGCTACAACCAAGCTTCTAATCCATTGAACTCCACAAATTGCAAGCAAAACGTAACGAAAACATAATCAACCATAAGTAATACGAAAAGCACTTAAAGAATGCCAAAATGGACAGATGAAGAGAATAACTTAAAGCTAGCATGGTTTTAGATTACCAACCTACGAAGCGGAGAAGTATTTCGGTAAATGTTGTGAGAATCGGAGCTTGATCGAAGAGAAAACCAAGAAAACCGTGAATCCGCAAAATAAATGCGTTCTTGATGCTTGAGCCTTCTTGCACCTCCGATAAGTCGAAATCCTCATAAAAATCAGTAGCTTCTTCTTCTACAATACACAATCAATGGAGGTTGGAGGCTAAGCTTTAAGATCTTCAAGTTTCAATGTGAAACTTGAAGAGCTTCTTCAAAAAAAGCTTTGGTGAAAAGGGAAATGGAGGAAAAGTGAGAAAGGAAATGGAGTGGAATTGAAGTGGAAAAACAAGAGGGAAAGAATGAAAGAAAAAGTGGAAGGAAAAGTGGAGGGAAAAGTGAAATTAACCACTTTTCAAATGATTACCTCCGCCCGGAGTTGTTCCAAATCCATGCCTTGAAGATTGTGATTCAAGTTGACCATTGTGAAGAGAAACCAAATCAAGATAGCAATATGTCTCTGAACACCTGTCATGAATGCAAGGATGTATGCAAATGCCATGTTCAGTTATTTCTGAGGAATTTATCTACTTTGATTCAAGTTTTTACACAGAAAAAGTCTAATGGCATGATTCAAACATGTGATCCTTGGAAATAACTGAACATGTGTGCTGGAATGCTATGATGTTATGTATGCAACAGGCATGTGATCAATGGTCTAATGTTGGTGCCAGTGTTGAGCAGTGAGTCAAGTTTCCGAATAGAACCACAATAGTAGTATAATCTCTGTATAGAATCCCAGAACTAAGAACCCAAGGACTGTAGAACTGGATCACATAATAGAACAGTCACTGATGGTGTTGAAGTTGAACAACAAGCCAAGTGTCTATGGAGAGTCATAATAACGGTCACAATAGTAATCACAGTAACAATTTCTCTGAATAGAAATCCTAAATCTCATAATCAAAGAACCATAGAACACTGAACAATACTGGCAAAGTGGGTATGTTGAAGTTTAGGGTTCCTGCAAACCTGTAAACCCTTCCCAATCTCACGGGTGTGCTACTCGGGTCAAACATTACGGACTCTCAAAGCCGAATAGCAATAATATGTTCACCATTTCCGAGAGATGGCTCATGACCAAATCAGGGAACCGATTTGCCATTATGTACTACTCAGGGAGGTCTCAGCTGAGTCCAAGGAAAAAAGCATCCCTCATAAGTCCTCAGCTTCAAGCACTGAATCGAGAAACAATAGTACATTCATCCCGAAGGGTATAATACTATCTTCATACGAACAGTTTGCCTTAACTGGATTCCTATGAGAGAACCAGGCCATCCTATGCGAGTTCCCAGTGGGCCCTCGGATGCGAGTGGGTTTGCCAACAAATGTGGTCTGCCACTGTCATCACTGGAGAGGGATGTTTCCACAAAGGTTCTCAATGATCGGTCCCCTGACTGCACATAACTATCAAGGTAGTATATTTCCCCAGAAAGATTTCGGCGTCAATACATTTCCGAGAAGGTCGCAAGTCAAGGCGTGGAACTCACTAATACCAACATAGCAAGATGCCATGAAGCCAAAGTGGAACCACTCTAAATCCTAGGTGCACTCAAGCCGGGTATTTAGCTTATCTCACAGTAACAAAGCCCATCCCACAGAAAAAATGAAACCAGCACAGTCCAGTATGATGCATGTGAAAATAAATATTGAAAGCAGTAAATAAAGTTGTAAAATAAACAGTAAATAAACACAATAGCACACACATATAAACACCCAAAGAAAGCAAAAACAAACAGGCGCAAGGATTGACTCTACAAGGGAAACCAGAGATTAACAATATCCCCAGCAGAGTCGCCAGCTGTCGCTCCCAGGATTTTCATCCTAGTACAAACGCGAAAGTGGCGCGGAAAAGGTAGAGTCGCCAGCCAGGCATTTTTATCCCGAAGGAACGGGAAAGGTAATGCTGCACAAACCTAAGGAAGAAGGAAAGGATAAGGTCCTGCGAACCAAAGATCTGGGTTTGGGAGTCGGTTACGACCTGGGAAGGTATTAGCACCCCAGATCATCCGCCGTACCCGACGGGATCCACGCTTGCTTGTTTGTTTCAAAGGGTGAGAAAATACGAGTGCTGCTGAATAAAACTGCTGACTAGAATAGGAATGCGAAATGGAACTGGAAAAGAAAATGGAAAGAAAGAGGGAAATGTAGGGAAAATAAAGAATGTGCTCGAACGGGCCCTATCCCGCTGCCTACGTACCTCATCGGGAAAATGAGGATCAAAGTCGACGTAGTTTGACTAACCAGGCGGGAACTTTGTTTATATTTTTTATGGTTAGAACTGCGTATGTCTATGCTCAGGTGTTGCAGGCTCGTCTGGTACGAGTGCGTTGACCGTCTTGCATGCGAGACAAGTCGTCGCAAGTTCGCGTTCAGAGTGAGATGAGATGAGAAAAGAAGTTCCCGCAGGAAAGTCGCTTATTGTTTGTTTTTGCCTTTTAAGAGTTTTGCATGAATTTGGCACAAGGAAGTGAATTCAAACTCTTTTCCATGGAATATGTACTTGCTACTATATTCCAAGATGGAATAATAGAACAAACACACCAAGCAAGGAGAATTTATCCATGACTTGTTTCCTAGGATTAGGGTTTAAGTTCACTAGCTTGTTGAACTTTATTAAGTGTTTTTGTTGTTTTTGTGAAGAAATGTCTTTTAGATTTTTCTTTGTGAAACAACCCCTTGATAAGACTTGCACATCATGCTAGACAAGCTTACACCATTCCAAGATGGAATGAATGTAAGTGCCCCATGGAATAAGGTTATACACAAGGGATCCTTTCATGCATTTATTAAGCCTTTTGGATTTTGTTTGAAGATGAGAAAGAAGACTCAAATCGGAAAAGGACAAAAATTAAGGGGGACTAAGACACAACCCTAAGTTATTTATTAAAATGGTGGTCCTATGGTTAGTGAGGTTTTTCTAATCCTAAAGAGCAAAAGGAAAAAAGAGAAGAAAAAGGATGCAACTTACTTCCTAAGGAAGATAAGTTGGTCCTAACAAAAGGGAAATCCTACCAATCACAAATATGGAAGTAAAAAAAGTGAATTAAATGCATAAAGAAATGCATAAAAAATTAAAAGGATACGGTGTAAGGATACATACCTTTCCCTCCCTACAAAACAAAGATTAGTGTGCATTTTATTAAAAAAATAATAAGGCAAACATACACTAATTAAATCATAATGCCTCTAGGACTCAATCTAAACTCTATCTTAATTCTAGAGAACTAAAAAAAATGCTAAAACAAAAATTCAGCACCTACTACAGCCCTTTAAATACAAACAGCTATGAAATGCAGCACACAAAGCAAACAACATACTACAGCTATCAAACAACATAAAAGTAGGTGTAAAAAGTCATATACAACATGCAAACATAACAAACCACATGTATTTTACAGCACCTATATTAACAAACAGCTATGAAAACATGGGACAGATTTGATCCTTTTTATTTATGTGCACAAAGTGAATGATAAACCACACATCAACATCAATTAACATAGATCTACATACACCACAAAATGAATTCAACCATGTGAATTTATTTACATCATTTATTTGATTAAAATGAACAATGATCAACAAGAACAACCAAACTTTTCATGTTGCACAAAATAAGCACTTTATCATGAGATTGAACAAGTATCACTACAAGCATCAATTGCTACACATGCATGGCATAAAAATCAGAATTGAACTCATGTTAAGATATGATCAATTAAGCACAAGAAACTTACATGAACATGTGAAGTATTTTTTCACTTTTGGCAAAAAAAATCAATCATGGCATTTAATCATTTAATCAATCCAACAAGCAAAGATCATGATCATGAAGTACACATTGAATTTAAGCAAGCAATTGACATGTGAAATAAATGATTAAATTTTAGAAAAACACATCAAGAATCAATTATAACACAAATGCATATTTAACACAAAACATGGAAAAGTGAACGGAATCATGTCGAAACGACTCGAAACAAATGAATCGGCTACTGGAAATAGACCCAAAAATTCCCTAAAATCAATACCTAAACATACATGAACCTTAGAAGAACTAGGAAGCAAGATTGAGCAAGAAAATAAGATAAAAAAACAAAAATACACAGCGTTAACCGGTTAACCAAACGGTTAACCCGTTAATGGGCAGAAAAATACAGCATTTTGGCCAAAAACGCATGCGTTAACCGGTTAACCAAACGGTTAACCCGTTAATGGGCAGAAAAATACAGCATTTTGGCCAAAAACGCATGCGTTAACCGGTTAACCAAACCGTTAACCGGTTAACGCTGAACAGAAAGTGAAAAATGCTTTTGAAATAAGTGCTTTTGATCACAATCTTCCTTCTAAACAACCCTAACCCCCACCTAATCATGCTAACACGAATTTCTACTCAATTAGGGCTTATTAACACATGTTAGAACCTATAACAAGCTACAATCTAGATTCTAATCCATTAAACTCCACAAATTGCAAGCAAAACGTAACGAAACCATAATCAACCATAAGTAATACGAAAAGCACTTAAAGAATGCCAAAATGGCAAGATGAAGAGAATAACTTAAAGTTAGCATGGTTTTAGATTACCAACCTACGAAGCGGAGAAGTGCTTCGGTAAATGTTGTGAGAATCGGAGCTTGATCGAAGAGAAAACCAAGAAAACCGTGAATCCGCAAAATAAATGCGTTCTTGATGCTTGAGCCTTCTTGCACCTCTGATAAGTCGAAATCCTCATAAAAATCAGTAGTTTCTTCTTCTACAATACACAATCAATGGAGGTTGGAGGCTAAGCTTTAAGATCTTCAAGTTTCAATGTGAAACTTGAAGAGCTTCTTCAAAAAAAGCTTTGGTGAAAAGGGAAATGGAGGAAAAGTGAGAAAGGAAATGGAGTGGAATTGAAGTGGAAAAACAAGAGGGAAAGAATGAAAGGAAAGTGGAAGGAAAAGTGGAGGGAAAAGTGAAATTAACCACTTTTCAAATGATTACCTCCGCCCGGAGTTGTTCCAAATCCACGCCTTGAAGATTGTGATTCAAGTTGACCATTGTGAAGAGAAACCAAATCAAGATAGCAATATGTCTCTGAACACCTGTCATGAATGCAAGGATGTATGCAAATGCCATGTTCAGTTATTTTTGAGGAATCTATCTACTTTGATTCAACTTTTTACACAGAAAAAGTCTAATGGCATGATTCAAACATGTGATCCTTGGAAATAACTGAACATGTGTGCTGGAATGCTATGATGTTATGTATGCAACAGGCATGTGATCAATGGTCTAATGTTGGTGCCAGTGTTGAGCAGTGAGTCAAGTGTCCGAATAGAACCACAATAGTAGTATAATCTCTGTATAGAATCCCAGAACTAAGAACCCAAGGACTGTAGAACTGGATCACATAATAGAAAAGTCACTGATGGTGTTGAAGTTGAACAACGAGCCAAGTGTCTATGGAGAGTCATCATAACGGTCACAATAACAAGGTCACAATAGTAATCACAGTAACAATTTCTCTGAATAGAAATCCTAAATCTCATAATCAAAGAACCATAGAACACTGAACAATACTGGCAAAGTGGGTATGTTGAAGTTTAGGGTTCCTGCAAACCTGTAAACCCTTCCCAATCTCACGGGTGTGCTACTCGGGTCAAACATTACGGACTCTCAAAGCCGAATAGCAATAATATGTTCACCATTTCCGAGAGATGGCTCATGACCAAATCAGGGAACCGGTTTGGCATTATGTACGACTCAGGGAGGTCTCAGCTGAGTCCAAGGAAAAAAGCATCCTTCATAAGTCCTCAGCTTCAAGCACTGAATCGAGAAACAATAGTACATTCATCCCGAAGGGTATAATACTATCGTCATACGAACAGTTTGCCTTAACTGGATTCCTATGATAGAACCAGGCCATCCTATGCGAGTTCCTAGTGGGCCCTCGGATGCGAGTGGGTTTGCCAACAAATGTGGTTTGCCACTGTCATCACTGGAGAGGGATGTTTCCACAAAGGTTCTCAATGATCGGTCCCCTGACTGCACATAACTATCAAGGTAGTATATTTCCCCAGAAAGATTTCGGCGTCAATACATTTCTGAGAAGGTCGCAAGTCAAGGCGTGGAACTCACTAATAGCAACATAGCAAGATGCCATGAAGCCAAAGTGGAACCACTCTAAATCCTAGGTGCACTCAAGTCGGGTATTTAGCTTATCTCACAGTAACAAAGCCCATCCCACAGAAAAATGAAACCAGCACAGTCCAGTATGATGCATGTGAAAATAAATATTGAAAGTAGTAAATAAAGTTGTAAAATAAACAGTAAATAAACACAATAGCACACACATATAAACACCCAAAGAAAGCAAAAACAAACAGGCGCAAGGATTGACTCTACAAGGGAAACCAGAGATTAACAATATCCCCAGCAGAGTCGCCAGCTGTCGCTCCCAGGATTTTCATCCTAGTACAAACGCGAAAGTGGCGCGGAAAAGGTAGAGTCGCCAGCCAAGCATTTTTATCCCGAAGGAACGGGAAAGGTAATGCTGCACAAACCTGAGGAAGAAGGAAAGGATAAGGTCCTGCGAACCAAAGATCTGGGTTTGGGAGTCGGTTACGACCTGGGAAGGTATTAGCACCCCAGATCGTCCGCCGTACCCGACGGGATCCACGCTTGCTTGTTTGTTTCAAAGGGTGAGAAAATACGAGTGCTGCTGAATAAAACTGCTGAATGGAATAGGAATGCGAAATGGAACTGGAAAAAAATGGAAAGAAAGAGGGAAATGTAGGGAAAATAAAGAATGTGCTCGAACGGGCCCTATCCCGCTGCCTACGTACCTCATCGGGAAAATGAGGATCAGAGTCGACGTAGTTTGACTAACCAGGCGGGAACTTTGTTTATATTTTTTATGGTTAGAACTGCGTATGTCTATGCTCAGGTGTTGCAGGCTCGTCTGGTACGAGTGTGTTGACCGTCTTGCATGCGAGACAAGTCGTCGCAAGTTCGCGTTCAGAATGAGATGAGATGAGAAAAGAAGTTCCCGCAGGAAAGTCGCTTATTGTTTGTTTTTGCCTTTTAAGAGTTTTGCATGAATTTGGCACAAGGAAGTGAATTCAAACTCTTTTCCATGGAATATGTACTTGCTACTATATTCCAAGATGGAATAATAGAACAAACACACCAAGCAAGGAGAATTTATCCAAGACTTGTTTCCTAGGATTAGGGTTTAAGTTCACTAGCTTGTTGAACTTTATTAAGTGTTTTTGTTGTTTTTGTGAAGAAATGTCTTTTAGATTTTTCTTTGTGAAACAACCCCTTGATAAGACTTGCACATCATGCTAGACAAGCTTACACCATTCCAAGATGGAATGAATGTAAGTGCCCCATGGAATAAGGCTATACAAAAGGGATCCTTTCATGCATTTATTAAGTCTTTTGGATTTTGTTTGAAGATGAGAAAGAAGACTCAAATCGGAAAAGGACAAAAATTAAGGGGGACTAAGACACAACCCTAAGTTATTTATTAAAATGGTGGTCCTATGGTTAGTGAGGTTTTTCTAATCCTAAAGAGCAAAAGGAAAAAAGAGAAGAAAAAGGATGCAACTTACTTCCTAAGGAAGATAAGTTGGTCCTAACAAAAGGGAAATCCTACCAATCACAAATATGGAAGTAAAAAAAGTGAATTAAATGCATAAAGAAATGCATAAAAAATTAAAAGGATACGGTGTAAGGATACATACCTTTCCCTCCCTACAAAACAAAGATTAGTGTGCATTTTATTAAAAAATAATAAGGCAAACATACACTAATTAAATCCTAATGCCTCTAGGACTCAATCTAAACTCTATCTTAATTCTAGAGAACTAAAAAAAATGCTAAAACAAAAATTCAGCACCTACTACAGCCCTTTAAATACAAACAGCTATGAAATGCAGCACACAAAGCAAACAACATACTACAGCTATCAAACAACATAAAAGTAGGTGTAAAAAGTCATATACAACATGCAAACATAACAAACCACGTGTATTTTACAACACCTATATTAACAAACAGCTATGAAAACATGGGACAGATTTGATCCTTTTTATTTATATGCACAAAGTGAATGATAAACCACACATCAACATCAATTAACATAGATCTACATACACCACAAAATGAATTCAAACATGTGAATTTATTTACATCATTTATTTGATTAAAATGAACAATGATCAACAAGAACAACCAAACTTTTCATGTTGCACAAAATAAGCACTTTATCATGAGATTGAACACGTATCACTATAAGCATCAATTGCTACACATGCATGGCATAAAGATCAGAATTGAACTCATGTTAAGATATGATCAATTAAGCACAAGAAACTTACATGAACATGTGAAGTATTTTTTCACTTTTGGCAAAAAAAATCAATCATGGCATTTAATCATTTAATCAATCCAACAAGCAAAGATCATGATCATGAAGTACACATTGAATTTAAGCAAGCAATTGACATGTGAAATAAATGATTAAATTTTAGAAAAACACATCAAGAATAAATTATAACACAAATGCATATTTAACACAAAACATGGAAAAGTGAACGGAATCATGTCGAAACGACTCGAAACAAATGAATCGGCTACTGGAAATAGACCCAAAAATTCCCTAAAATCAATACCTAAACATACATGAACCTTAGAAGAACTAGGAAGCAAGATTGAGCAAGAAAATAAGCTAAAAAAACAAAAATCAATAGCGTTAACCGGTTAACCAAACGGTTAACCCGTTAACGGGCAGAAAAATACAGCATTTTGGCCAAAAACGCATGCGTTAACCGGTTAACCAAACCGTTAACCGGTTAACGCTGAACAGAAAGTGAAAAATGCTTTTGAAATAAGTGCTTTTGATCACAATCTTCCTTCTAAACAACCCTAACCCCCACCTAATCATGCTAACACGAATTTCTACTCAATTAGGGCTTATTAACACATGTTAGAACCTATAACAAGCTACAATCTAGCTTCTAATCCATTAAACTCCACAAATTGCAAGCAAAACGTAACGAAAACATAATCAAACATAAGTAATACGAAAAGCACTTAAAGAATGCCAAAATGGCAAGATGAAGAGAATAACTTAAAGCTAGCATGGTTTTAGATTACCAACCTACGAAGCGGAGAAGTGCTTCGGTAAATGTTGTGAGAATCGGAGCTTGATCGAAGAGAAAACCAAGAAAACCGTGAATCCGTAAAATAAATGCGTTCTTGATGCTTGAGCCTTCTTGCACCTCCGATAAGTCGAAATCCTTATAAAAATCAGTAGCTTCTTCTTCTACAATACACAATCAATGGAGGTTGGAGGCTAAGCTTTAAGATCTTCAAGTTTCAATGTGAAACTTGAAGAGCTTCTTCAAAAAAAGCTTTGGTGAAAAGGGAAATGGAGGAAAAGTGAGAAAGGAAATGGAGTGGAATTGAAGTGGAAAAACAAGAGGGAAAGAATGAAAGGAAAGTGGAAGGAAAAGTGGAGGGAAAAGTGAAATTAACCACTTTTCAAATGATTTTTTTTCTCTTGATTTTTTTTATGATTCCTCCATCATTTCTTGATCAAATTTGAGCCATAGGATCATTGTAACCCTAATTTCATGATTTCGATCTTAAAAGTTAGGAGTCGACCCTTTTTTACCTAGCTCGGTTTCCTTTTCCCCGATTCCTCGATTTTCAGTCATCTGGCCAATTAAACCTCTTCCGAAATGATTTTGTGGACGAGATTTGAACCATGGCACTAGACATCATATACAAGACAAAGGAATCCACTTTGAATCAAAACTTCATGCAGAAGCCCAGTAGAAGTGAAACCCTAATTTGGCCTTTTTCATCAGGAGATGTTGCACTGCTTGCCTCCTTTGATCAAACCAAATATTTCCATGGCTCGTGGCTTCAAGTGAATACTTGTGGGATGTTGTGAACCCTTTACACAAGTTGAGAAGCTTTGTGGCCCTTTGATTTCCTTTGTATATCCTTCAATTACTCAAATCATTGATCACATACATATGCCTCAGCTATGCTACACATGATGCAATGTTTTTGGTTATTTTATGAATTTATGTATGCAAGATGCTATGCAAAATGTTAAGGATATTAGAGGGAAAATTTTGAGGTATTACAAAAGACAAGGCTTGAAATTTAAATGAAATTTAAAGGCAAGGCGAGGAATGTTAAATTGCTGGAAATGTAAAAGGCTGGAATTGTAAAAGAAAACGTAGTAAATTGCTGAAAAGATAAATGGATTTGAAACGTAAAGTGATTTAAAATAAAGGCTTTGTAAAGATAAATGACTTCAAAAGTAAATAACTTGAAGATAAACTTGACATTAAAGATAAATTGGTGGTTGTGTTTCAATCACGTACATTCTCACTGCACTCGTTTCTCTATATGCGGATACATTTAGTCTACGGAGTTACTAGTACATATGATTTCCACACACTTATTCTAAAACTAGACTAAGCTATTTATATACATTACAAAGTAACCTCTTTCGATGGTTTCTCCTACAACCATCCTAAGATGGTGACACTTGTCCCATCACATGCTGAAGAAGCTTCATCTTGCGCCACTTGTCCCTGTCTTTGAATTGAAAACTCCATGTTTTCCCTCCAAGAATGAACGTGTGAGTCCCTTGGTAACTGCCACCTTCGTTTAACATATGCTTGGTCGAATCCCCTCAATACTTGGAAAATATTCCAAACTTAGAATTTTACTAAGTATGAAACTTGTACGTAGTTCACTTCGACTTTCATTCTTAATTGGTTCAGTCGAAAACCTTACTTTTGGCTTATCACCAGAAAAGTCTCTTATTAAGCCAAGATAACCTCATTAATTGATAGCATCGAAATTTAGGGATAACAACTGGTTGCTTCTTTAGGTGAAGTTCGACATGCCTAAAGGATTTGGTCCAATGTCTTGTGCCAATTTCTTGGCTTCTTACCCACGTGTTTCTTAATCAAACCAATGACTATTTTATTTGCAACTTCGACCTGGGCATAGTAAGGTGTAGAAGTCAAAAGCTTAAATCCCATTTCTTTGGCAAACTCTTGCATCTTTTGACCAGTAAACACAGATCCTTGGTCAATAGTAACTATTTCTGGTATCCCATATCTATAGATGACATGCTTTTGAATAAACTCAATTACATCTTCTTGATCAACATTTGGAAATGGAATAGCTTCGACCCATTTAGAAAAATAGTCAATCTCTACCAAAATGTATTTATGGTTCTTTGAAGATGCTGGTCGAATTTCTCCAATCAGGTCCAAAGCCCATCCTCTAAAGGACCAAGTTTTTACTATGGAATGCAATTCACTTGCAAGAATGTGTTGAATGCTAGCATGCACTTGACATTCTTGACACCCCTTAGAAAATTCAATGTAGTCTTTCAACATAGTAGGCCAATAGATGCCCTGGTGAAATAACAACCATTTCATTTTGTGGCCTACTTGGTATGCTCCACATGCCCCATTATGTACAGTCGAGAGAGCTAAATATGCCTCAACTTCACTAAGGCATTTGAGCAATACTCCTTCAGGTGTCTTTTTAAATAATTCATTCCCCAAGAGAACTAGCTTAAAGCTTGGTATCAAATCTTCCTTTCTATCGAAGTTGTTGGATTCTTTAAGTAGTCCACTATGGGCTTTCTCAAATCTTTGTCACTTATGTTATCAACTACAAATATTGCAAAGCTGTCTTGATCAGCATATCCAAGCTTAGTCTCCTCTAGATCTGATAGGGTCAACACTACTGACACAACTTTTCCTCTAACCTCAATTGCATCTTGTAATTTTTCTTTTGAAAATTTATACCCTGAAGCAATTTGAGCCAAGTCATTTGAAACTTGATTTTCTAGTCTAGGAATGTGTCGAAAGGTAACTACTTCGAATTTTTTAAGCAGTCTATTTACCACTACAAAATACATAATTAAATTTTCTTTTATGCATTTGTACTCTTTGGTAACTTGTTTTATTACCAACTCAGAATCTCCCATTATTTCGACATGAGTTGCCCCCAATTTCAACAATACTTCAAGTCAAGCTATTAAAGCCTCATATTCAGCTTCATTGTTAGAACAATGACCATCAATTTTATACTTAAGTGTTCTTGGAATTTTATTAGGAGAAATAACAAGTACCCCTATTCCAGCCCCATCTTTATGACTAGACCCGTCGAAGTACAACTTCCAGGGTTCAATCTCCAGATAATTTAAAGGACTTTCATTTATAGAGTGGTCGACTATGAAGTCTGCAACCACTTTCCCTTTAACAACTTTTAAGGGTTTATTGGTTAATGAATATTCAGTTAATGCTAGTGCCCATTTTCCAATTCGACTATGCAAAATAGTGTAGCACCTTAATTTTTGCCCTATTATTTCTTTGCATTTTTCATCTGTATCTTGCAATACATACAAGATCATACTGGTTTTTCGGTTTTTCTCGGATGTCAGTTTGTGCCTCACAGGGGATCACCATTTGCTTTTATTTGTTTATGTTTACTAACCACTAATTAAAATCCAAAAAAAAAAAATTCTTTTGTTAATCATTTTTCAGGTCAAAAATGCAAAAAAAAAAAAAAAAACAATCCCGCAGCTCGAATGAATTTCACTGATAAAAGTCGAAGTTGATCCGCAAATAATTCAAGTTTATCTGATCAAGGATTTTCCGATTTAATTGATTGATTCAAGGAATTCCAAGGTTCATGTGTTTATTTCCATACCTTCTTTGACGCGCAAAAGAATCGAGCCGGAATCATAGCAGTGCAAAAGGAAATCAAAATTTTCAAATTTTGCATTGAGTAACCGGTTACTACCTAGGGAATAACCGATTACTTGCGTGCAAATTTGAAATTTTGGCAGGAATCTCATTTTTTGAATTTTGGCACCAATTTCATTTTTTGATCACTCTTGGAATATTCTAGACCATCTCCATTTAATTCACATACATCATTGAAATTAATTCCCACCATAAACCCTCACTAATCACCACTCTTTTCATGATTCCCTCCAATTTTTAAATTACCAAGTCTAATTTGAATTACCAAAGCAAGCTCCATTCCACCAAATTCTCATACCTAAACTATTTAAATAGAGGCTTCATTACATTCATTTTTCAAGCTTTTGATAGCTAACAAATCCCTTGCAAAATATCTTCCCAAACCAAAAATTCACTAAAGCTCTTCTCTTTTTGAAAGTTATCAAGAATTCACCTTGAATTCTTGATCAACTTTGAGCTAAACCTTTATCCTATACTTTTGTATTCATCAATTTCAGTAGATCAAGCTTGATATTGGATCAATTTGAAGAGTGTTCTTGGTAATTCCCTTTTTCTATGGTTATACCTTCATCATCAACATTCAAGATGTATATCTTTGATGCTTTTGGTTGTTAATATTCTAGATCATAAATTGTTGTTTGATTGCAGGGATTTCACTGTGTTTTGATTGTAAAATTCATGCTAATTAAGTTCATGATCATGAGGTGTTTGAAAAAAGGTTTTGAAAGATGGATCGTGCTGAATTTTAGCAAAAATTTTATTCTGCACGCAGAGTAATCGGTTACTGCTTAGGTAGTAACCGGTTACCTGTGTTAATTTTTCCAGAAAACCGCTTTTTTTGTTCAGGTAATCAATTACCACTTAGGTAGTAACCGGTTACTTTGAGCCAAAACTGGATTTTTGGTTTAATTTTGAGTTGTTTTTTATTCCTCTTGCTTCTTCTTCTTCCTCCTTCTTATTTTTACCTTGGGAGACATTATTGGTACTGACTTCTCTTTAATCTCAATGAACTTATGATTTAGATTAGAGTGGTTAATATTCATTAGTCCAAATCTACCTTTAAGTGAATTATTTAATTCACTTTAGGTATTTTGCATTAGTGAGTTGTTTTCATACTTGAATCCACTAAGATGAGTGATTAAACTTAAAGATGAAAGAATACCATAAATGAAACTCAATTTGGTATTCATCTTTAGTTTCGTGTGGTATTGCTTTCGGATGGAGATTTACATATCGTTTATCTCGCATGCATTAGCACATATATCATTCACCTTAATTGGTGTTTGCTGGGCTCATTTGTAGGGTAATTACTCCGTAAATTACTCGGCAATTGCTTAACATAGACCTAAATGTGTCCCGAATTCAGAATAAAAATTCAATTAGATACTTGCACTTTCGTGGACCGGACCTCGTGTTGGTCGCGTAATCCCAAAGTGATTGATCTTTTTGCGTTACGATCCAAGACTTGTGAAGTTTGTTGCATAGTTACTTTGGGTCTCCCAATGTTCTTTCAAACTTCATTGAATTTGGTTCTAATCGCCTTGATTAATCACTATAGTGTAAGATACTAAGCGGAATCAGTTGCCTTTTCTATTTGTGATACTAAGTACCTTGGTTACTCTTTTGGTTATGGATGATTAAGTTCACCATACCAATATTATGTATATAATTATTACTATTATTATACTAACATTTTAATTTCCTTCTTTCACCTATATCTCCTTTATTTTTATTATGTTTTATATTGCTTTATCATTCATTATCATGTTTATATTCTTGTCATTATATTGTTGTGTTGATCTTCCTTTTTGTCCATTTGGACACAAAAATATTAATAAAGGATTAAACCTCTAAAAAACTTGTGATCTCGATCTTAGACTATTGGTTACTATCTTTTGCATTGGAATTAGAGTTTTGGAATTAGATTCTAGGACACCTTCCCTTTGCTTTAATCTTCATGGAGATGGTAGCTTTGCCTTTATTTGGCCATTTGCTAGCTTATAAGGATGGAACTCTTATGATCATAAAATGTGAAGCATCATCAAGTTTGGTTAGATCTTTCCTCCTTTATCTCTTTTAGTTTCCTTTTAGGATAGTCTCTTCATCTCCTCCACTTCTTAAATTTTCAAAATTTCTCCCCCCTTTTCAAAAACTTCTTTGTTTTCAAACTTAAAACCACTTTCATAATCAAACCTTGACTTAGTCAAGTGATTTTTTACCTTTTCTTTTATTTTCATAATAAATGTTAAACCATATAAGTATATTAAAATATTTTTCAAAAGACCATAAAAAATACAAAACTCATCAAATATTTTGTGTGTCTTTGTGCACTTTTCCTTTTAACCTTTTCTTTACATGTTTAGAGATATGATTCATTCTTTCTAGCAGAATTATTCGCTAAAGAATGATGACTTATCTTTATATTTTAAAATCAATCCAACACACTAATTTTTCACTATTTGTATCACGAACTATAGGGTTTTGATCTCTCATTACACATTGTGGGTACGTAGGAATGAGGTGGTAAACCTTTCCAAACACAAAAATATTAAAAATTAATTCTTTTCTCATCTCTCCACTCTCATTTGCAAACCATTTTCAAACCAAAAAGCAATAAATTTTTCAAAGGGTTCCCGTGGAGTACCACGGACATTTTGGATGCGTAAAACCTTCCCATTTTGTAACTTATCCCCTTACCCGGTTCATTGTTTGTTTCTTTAGCTTTTTGCTTTTAGATTCATTAGGATTTATTTACTCTTTTTTCCTTTTCCACTTGGAATAAAATAAAAGCGCGGTGGCGACTTTGTTTACTTTGAGTTAAGTTAACCAATAGCTTACACTCATGATTTTACCGCAACAGAAAAGTGGTGACTCTGCTGGGGAGTAGACCCTAAGTGGATTCGGCCTAATTTGATTTATTTACTGCTTTGGTGTGATCTGTTTGTTATTGTTTGTTCCGTTTTGGTTTTGGTGATCCTCTATGAGTGAGATAGATTCTATACCCGGATCTGAGTGAACTTATGTGGTGTTCTTATACCCTTGACTTCATGCTCGTGGCTCGGAACCTAAACCAATGTGATTTGTGTGATCTTGTTTATGGTTGTTGCATACATGAACTCATGCATTCATGTGCATTGTTCTCAAGATTTAAAGGGACTTATATGCACTTTTGTAAATATTTCAGATATCTTTGGCTTTGAATATGAAAAGAATTTTTTCAATATTTCAAAATGTATTATCATTTTTATAAATATTGAAATTCACCTTAATGTCCTTTGAAATCTTTGCATTTGCATCGATTCCTTCTGAAACTGTTATTTCTCCTCGCTACCGCATGCCTTCTAGTACACCGTGGGGTATGCTAGTTGATTTTGTTCTTGCTGGGTATCATCCTCCTCCTCTTGAGACTGCTGCATTTGCTACTCTTCAGCCAGTGATGACTACTACACCGCCTGTGATGCACACTACTCCACACCTTAATGAAATGATTTACCATGCTGAGCCTAGTGAAGGCACTGGTGTAATGGAAATGGTTGATGACTTTCAGGGCCGTTTTGCTGAAATGCAGAAATAAATGAAGGCTTTGAGGCACAAGGATTTTTTTTCTAAAGATGCTTATGATCTCTGCTTGGTTACCAATGTCAAGGTTCCATACAAGTTCAAGTTGATTGATTTTGAGAAGTATAAGGTCAATACTTGTCCTCTGAGTCACCTAACTATGTATGCTAGAAATATGTCTGCTTAGACAAAGAATGAGCAATTATTTATTCATTATTTTCAGGACAACCTGACTGGTGCAGCTATGAGATGGTACATGGGTTTGGATAGCAGCCAAATCAAGACTTTAAATGATTTAGGAGAGGCTTTTGTTGGGCAATATAAGTATAATGTTGATATGGCACCGGATAGAGATAAGCTTCGTGCTATGTCCCAGAAGGAAAAAGAAACTTTTAAAGAATATGTGCAGAGATGGTGTGAACTTGTATCTCAGATTGTTCCTCCCTTAGAAGAGAAAGAGATGACGAAGATATTTTTGAAGATTTTAGGTTCTTTCTACTATGAGAAAATGATTGCAAGTGCTCCATCTTATTTCACTAAAATGGTGAATATGGGGATGCGACTAGAATAAGGTTTCAGTGAGGGACGTTTGAGTAAAGAAATTAATACTGGCTCAAGTTCAAAAAGGTTCAACTTCAGTAAAAAGAAAGAAGGTGGGACCAATGTTGTGTCTCGTGAAAGTTACAGAAGACCCCGCAGTCGTGAGAATCGTCATTAGCATCATGTAGCTTCTGTAACTCCGATGATTAATGTGAATCCTACTATACTAGTGTCTCCAAAGTATCAGTTTCGTTATCAGCAACCTTATATGCAACATAATGGTAATCAACAGGGTCGTGCTAAGCTGAGTTTTGATCCTATTCCAATGTTTTACGCTGACTTGCTTCCATCTCTGATCGAGAAGAATCTTGTGCAAACACGTTCTCCACCTCCGGTTCCAGAGATTGTTCCATGGTGGTATAAGCCAGAGGCTCATTATGCTTTTCATCAAGGTGCCCTAGGGTACAATACTGATAATTGTTTTCCGCTAAAGACTAAAGTGCAGAAATTGATAAGGAGCAATGTTTTCTCTTTCAATGATGTTAATCCGAATGTGAAGACAAATCCGTTTCCGAAACATGGTAATATGTCTGTGAACATGGTTGATGGTTGTCCTGGTTTGTTCAAGATTTATGATGTCCACTGGATTTGAAGGTCTCTGGTTGAGATGCATGATTTCTTAAGCGAGTATCACGATATTGATCATGATTATGCTGGTTGTTGTATTTTCTCGGTGAATCCTCGCGGTTGTGTGATTGTTAAGAGAGATATTCAAATGATGATGGATGATAAGTTGATTGAAGTGATAGCAAAAAGAGATGAGTAGGAAAATGAAGTGAATGTTATTATGCCTCAATTCAACATTCCCGAGAAGGTGGTTATTTCTTTTGATAGCCGTAAATATGTTGTTACTCCATTGGTGATCAATTTTCCTGGTCCAATGTCATATGAGTCTGATAAATCTGTTCCATACCGGTATAATGCTACGATGATAGAAAATGGTAAGCAAGTTCCTATTCCTTCTCCAAAGTCTGTAGTTAGCATTGTTGATGTGAACAGAGTTACTCGAAGTGGTAGTGTTTTTGCTTCGGATACTCCAAAGAGAACTGAAGATACAAGTGCGAGTAAACAGATTGAGGATGTTGTTTCCCGATCAGTTCAATTTGATGATAATGAAGATGAGGTGTTGAAGCTGATAAAGAAGAGTGAGTACAACATTACTGAGCAGTTGTTGCATACTCCATCAAAGATATCAGTTTTATCGCTCCTTATGTGTTCTGAAGCTCATAGGCAGTCTTTGTAGAAGATTCTTATGTTGATCATGATGTGAAAGTTGATCAATTTGATAGTATTATGGCTAATATCACATCATGCAACAATTTAAGTTTCTGTGATGATGACTTGCCTGAAGAGGGAAGAAACCATAATTTGGCTTTGCATATTTCGGTGAATTATCAGGAAGACGCTATGTCTAAAGTGTTGGTTAATATTGGGTCGTCTCTAAATGTGATGCCGAAGTCGACTTTGTCAGGGCTTGCGTACCAAGGTGCTCCCATGAGGCATAGTGGGATTATTGTGAAAGCTTTTGATGGGTCGAAGAAAACTTTTACTGTAGAAGTTGATCTTCCTATTCTGATTGGTCCATTTATATTCCAAATTAATTTTCAAGTGATGGATATACATCCAGCTTATAGTTGTCTTCTTAGAAGCCCCGGGATTCATGAGGCGGGAGTTGTGACTTCTACTCTCCATCAGAAGATGAAGTTTGTGAAAGATGGGAAATTAGTGACTGTCGGGGTGAGCAGGCGATGCTAGTGAGCAATTTGTCATCTTTTTCCTATATTGATGCTGAAGAAGAGGTTGGAATTTCGTTCCAGGCCCTTTCTGTTGTTGATGATGCTAAGAGGAATGTTATGCATATGTCTTCTCTCAAATATGCTCTGTGCGTGCTTGAAATTGGTCTATTGTACCCCAAAATTATTCCTCATATCTTCAAGATAATATGTCTCAAGAGGTCTCCTAATGGTCATAAGATTCTCAATTGCTCAAAGAGACTCAAGGTTTCATCAGACAAAGCCTCCTCCTAAGCAATAGATTTCAAATTAGGGTTTTGTGTTTCTCAAAGGAAATTGGAATTCTGAAGCCTCAAATGGACTTCATGGTATCCCACATACTTCAAAGGATCCTCATGTCAAGTTTCAAGACTTGCCCTACAAGTTTGATCAGTCAGATGCTCAAATAATCAATAATTAGTTAACTTGGGTAAAAAGTCAACTATGGTCAACATACAATCAAACTTCAAGATTTTTGGTCAAAATCAAGATTATGAAGTAATATTCATCATTTGATCAAGGGTTGATCATGATTTATCAAGAAAACCTCAAATTCATCACAAGGCAAAGTTGCTAAATTAGGGTTTCTTAAGGAGAAAGTCAATTGTACTTTGACCAGCTCTAACTTTCACATGCTTCATCATAAAATTCCCATCCAAATCTCGTTTTGAAGGAAATTAAATTCTTTACAACTTTGTGTCTCACAATCCAAGGCCAGAAATGCTTCATTTGAGAGATATGTGTCAAGACATTACAGTTCCTCTAAAAAGTCAACAAAAAGTCAATTTTTTCAAATGCTCATAACTTGAACATGGAAAATAAAATTGACATGGGACCAAAAGGAGTTATTAAAGGACACTTTAAGCTTTCTAAAACATCCAAGATAACATTCATATGATAAAAATTGAGAAACTTTTGCATTGTTGAAGTTGAGCAAATTTGAGGAGGTGTATAAGGCAAGCAATGACCAAAACTTGAGGTTTTGCCAAATAGGCCTATCTTTTCACAATCCAAACTTAATCTTAAGATGATCCACAACCTATAAGTCATATCTTTTGATTTTCTTTGTTTATTTTATATTTTATTGGATTTAATTCATTTAAATTCAATTTTAATTAAAATAAATATTGAAAAATCAAAGATTTGATATTTGGATTATTTTGGGATCAGATTATGAAGTTTATTTACATAATATATGATCCAAATTCATGCACAACAAGAGGGAAAGTCATGATAGCACAATAATGGCCAAAATAGAAAGTCTTCAAATCAAATTCAATCAAATCCTATCATCCCAAAATAGATTGAATACAAGCCCACAAGTTGACCTAATTTCTTCTTCTATAAGTACATAACTATTTTAGATGTTAAAAGGTTGAATTTTTTTATCAAGAGAGCACTAAAAAAACTTCAAAAAAGTTCATAAACAAGTGAGATTCGGTTTCAAGGTTGCAGCCTCTTTCAAAGTGGTTTGAAGGTTCAAACACATTTCTGAGGTCCCTCTGAAGGTTTCCCAATCATCACCTCTGAAGGTTTAATTTGATTGCATATTTGTATTTCTAATGATGTTTGCAAACTTTCTGGACAATCCAATTTGATTTTAGGTGCATGAATCGCAAACCACCATTGTTAGGGTTCAAAGTTGTGATTTTGGGAAACCCTAGCTAGAGGTGATTTCAGACCAAATTAAAGGGATCAATGGATTCATAGGACAATTTATAGTTGGTCTATACCTTTTGATTGAATTGATAATGCTTGTTTTGAGTTTTGGAAAATTGCAGGTACTATAGTGACAGACAAAATTGTCACTATAAGCTTTAGTGACGAAAATCGACATAGGTAAAGTCTGGACGGATAAACGAAGAAGACGAAGCTACGCACATTTTGGATATTTTGAATTTTGTTTTTATTATATAATATTTTTTTTCTGTTTCTTAACAGTTGAATGCATATGGCCTAGTGGTTGAGGCGCGCGTTGGTGATCTCAGGAATTTGGGTTTGATTCCTATCGTCCCTCCCTATATTTTTTTTACCTCTTTTTTTCTTTCTTTTTTATTTGTTTTTCCTTATTTGTTTTTTCTTTTATTTTTCATTAAAATTAATTATTTAATTCAATTAATTTTTTTTAACCAACAAGAAAAATAGGTAACCTAATAATATTTTTTTCATAAAAAAAAATCATAAAATGCCAAAAAATATTTTTTTCACCTAATTAAATCAAATTAGATTTATTTTTATCAAATTATTTATTTTTAATCAAACATTTATCTTTTTAATAAAAAATCAATTAATCGATATCCGAAACTTTTATTTCCTTCATATTTTTCTGCTCGATTTTATTTCTTAGGAGAATTGTATAGGTTACACAAAAACTTGTAATAAATAGATTTATTTTTCTCGCCCGATTTTCTTTCTTAAATAATGTAACTGCTAAAGCCTTGTAATAGTTTAGGTTTATTTTCCGCACTTTACATTTTCTGCCAGGGTTTTTTAAATTTATGTATCTCTCCCGAGGCCATGTAATAGTTTAAACTAGGGTTTTATTTTCCGCACTATAAACTATTAGATGTATGCTTAATAGGATTGTATGGTAAGACTAAAATCAACCGTTAGATAACCCTAATTTCCAAGACTAAAATAATTGAACTGAATACACTTGCACACTCACACCTCTAGGGTAACCTCCCTTTGTTTCATTATGATAAATGGTCAAGTCCCTCGAACGTAGGGATACCTTAACTTGTTGCCTAAATAAATAAATCAGCACAGTTGCCTTTCGAATAAAAGATCATAGTCCCTCGTTGTCCCTTCAAAGTTGCCTTCGAATAAATGATCTTGTTCCTACGAAAAAGATCATAGTCCCTCAATGACCCTTCGAGTTGCCTTTGAATAAATGATCTTGTCCCTATAAGAATGATGATAGTCCTTTCGAATTGTTAAGCTATCCCTACATGTTACCTTCTATGACCATAACGATGACCCTACGCTTGTCCCTTCAAATCCAAGGATAAGACTACTTACTAACTAATAGTAAGGACAGTTTTATCCCTAAGGAAATGAAAATAAGAAAGACCTTAGAACTTAGGGTAAGTAACTCTTAAACTCTTGCTCACCATTTTCAAAACAAATACTTTTATACCCCACTCTCTTCTTCAAAATACTTTCAAACAAGTAAACACTTTGTATACATTCATACGAGAATCATTACAAAGTTAAATCTTTGCGAAATATTTTAATCACACACTACACTTTTCAAAACAAATCAAGTAAAAATGAGCTAAGCATTTAAGAGTCCATGGATAACCATGGATACAAAGGGTGCTAACACCTTCTCTTTGTATAACTTACCCCCCGAACTCAAAATCTTTTAAAAGGTCTTTCCGGTTCTTTTATGCCTTTCCTAACTGGATGAAATAAAAGTCGGCGGCGACTCTTGCTTACCGCAACATATTTTGCGACAAAACATTAAAAGTCAGTTCTCTCACCGTGTTACATGGTCGATCTGACGATTGGGGATGAGTGATTGATGTTGTTAACAATAAAGAACGATTAGGTATTAGTTTTGCGCCAGGTGTGGCTCTCAATGACCCGAAGAGTATTCAGGAAAGATTCTGAAGTGCTGGATTTATCAAAAATCATTCCGCTGCTACCGTCATTGAAGATGATGAAGATGAAGAAATGCCTGACTTTGTTACGCACTAAAAGATTGCAAGAACTGGATTTTTATTGATGTTCCTTCTATTGTTTATAATTCAAAGTAATTTGTTTTGTTTTCTTTCAAAAAATCCTTTCACTTTGCCCAAGGTGAAAGCGATGTTTGTCGGGCTTTGTTTCAAATTTTATCATCATCAATAAAATGTTATTTTTTATCTCTATATGTGTTTTTCCTTTTTTGCTTTATTCTGAAAAATGATAACATAAATAACCAAAAAAAAATCACTGTTTATCTGCATAATGTTTGCACTTTTGTTCATACTCTAAAATAAAATTAAAATCATTGTGCAGATTGATTGATAAACCCATTATCCTATGCCCACTCCCAACTTTCAATTCCCCATGTTTGAAGTTGAGGAAGAGGATGTTGAAGATATTTCTGATGAGATTTACCGGTTGCTTGAGCACGAGGAGGGAGTTATTCAGCCCCATGAAGAGTTATTAGAGATGGTCAACTTGGGTTCTGAAGATGATAAGAAAGAAGTCAAGATTGGAGCATTGATTGGCCCTGATGTTAAGAAGAGGATGGTAGAGCTTCTTAGAGAGTATGTTGATGTGTTTGCTTGGTCTTATTAGGATATGCCAGGTTTTGATACTGATATTGTGGAGCATAGATTGTCGCTGAAGCCTGAATGTCCACCTGTGAAACAAAAGTTGAGAAGAACTCATCCGGATATGGCAGTAAAGATCAAAGAGAAGGTTCAAAAGCAGATAAATGCAGGTTTTCTTGTGACATCTAATTATCGTCAATGGGTGGCCAATATTGTGCCTATTCCAAAAGAAATCCGGAAAAGTCCGAATGTGTGTTGATTACAGATATATGAATAAAGTCAGTCCAAAAGATGATTTTCCATTACAACACATTGATGTGTTGGTAGATAATACGGCTAAGTATTATGTGTTCTCCTTTATTGACGGATTTTCTGGTTATAATCAAATAAAGATGGCCCCCGAGGACATGGAAAAGACCACATTTATTACACCATGGGTAACATTCTGTTATAGAGTGATGCCCTTTGGATTGAAAAATGCTGGTGCGACATACCAAAGAGCTATGACTACTCTTTTCCATTATATGATGCATAAAGAAATTGAGGTATATGTTGACGATATGATTGCTAAGTCGAGGATTGAAGAAGATCATGTTGAACATTTATTGAAATTGTTTCAGAGGTTAAGGAATTTTAAGCTTCATTTGAATCCGAACAAGTGCACGTTTGGTGTCGTTCTGGAAAGTTGTTAGGTTTCATTGTCATCCAAAGAGGTATTGAAGTTGACCCTGATAAAGTGAAAGCTATTCGGGAAATTCCTGTTCCAAGAACTGAAAAACAAGTAAGAGGATTCTTGGGCCGTTTGAATTATATTTCGAGGTTTATCTCTCACATGACTGCCACATATGCTCTGATCTTCAAGTTGCTTCAGAAAAACCAAGGTTGTGTCTGGACAGATGATTGCCAAAAGGCATTTGAAAGTATCAAAGAGTATCTGCTTGAACCTCCTATCTTGTCTCCTCCTGTGGAAGGTAGACTGTTGATTATGTACTTGACCGTGTTAAAGAATTCCATGAGTTGCGTGCTTGGTCAGCAAGATGAATTTGGAAGATAAGAATGTGCAGTTTACTACTTGAGTAAGAAATTCACTGATTGTGAGTCTCGGTACTCCATGCTTGAAAAAACTTCTTGTGCCTTAGCTTGGGCTACAAAGCGTCTTTGCCAGTATATGTTGAATCATACAACTTGGTTGTTATCCAAAATGGATCCAATCAAGTATATCTTTGAAAAGCCTGCTTTGAATGGGAGGATTGCTCGTTAGCAAATGTTGTTGTTAGAATATGATATCGAGTACCGAACTCAAAAAGCTATAAAGGGTAGTATCTTGGCTAACCATTTGGCACATCAACTGATTGACGATTACCAGTCTATCAAGTTCAATTTCTCGGATGAGGATGTGATGTATTTGAAAATGAAAGATTGTGATGAGCCTTTTATTGAGGAAGGGCTTGAGCCTGGATATCGATGGGGTTTAGTTTTTTATGGTACTGTGAATGCACGTGGAAAAGGAATTGGGGCAATGATAATTTCTCCCCATGGTTCACATATTCCTTTTGCCGCAAGATTGACTTTCCCTTGTACCAATAATGAAGCTGAGTATGAAGTCTGCATTATGGGTATTGAGGAAGCTATTGATTTGAGGATTAAGCATCTTGATGTGTATGGAGATTCTACCTTGGTAATTAATCAGATCAATAGGCATGCAATGGCTAAAAAGATGTTGAGAGCAGGTTACTATTGGCTAACAATGGAATCTGACTGTTGTAAGTATGTGAAAAAGTGCCATAAGTGCCAAGTGTATGCTGATAAGATTCATGTGCCACCAACTCATCTCAATGTTATTTTGTCCCCATGGCCTTTATCTATGTGGGGAATTGATATAATTGGTATGTTTGAACCCAAAGCTTCGAATGGACATCATTTTATTCTTGTGTCTATTGACTACTTCACCAAGTGGGTGGAAGCGGCATCATTTGCTAATATGACCAAGCAAGTTGTGGTTCGGTTTATCAAGAAAAATATTATTTGCAAATATGGTGTTCTGAATAGAATCATTAATGATAATGGTTCGAACTTGAATAATAAGATGATGAAAGAGCTTTGTGAAGAATTCAAGATTCAACACCATAATTCTTCTCCTTATAGACCGAAGATGAATAGGGTTGTTGAAGCTGCGAATAAAAACATTAAGAAGATCATTCAAAAGATGGTTGTAACATATAGGACTGGCATGAGATTCTCCCTTTTGCTTTGCATGGGTATCATACATTTGTCCGCACTTCAACAGGGGCAACCCCTTTCTCACTTGTTTATGGTACAGAAGCAGTGCTCCCCGTCGAGGTTGAGATCCCATCAATGAGAGTTATGATGTAAGCCAAGTTGACTGAGGTTGAATGGTGTCAGAGTAGGTTTGATCAGTTGAATTTGATTGAGGAGAAGAGAATAAGAGTTTTTTGTCATGGTCGGTTGTACCATCAAAGGATGAAGAAAGCTTTTGACAAGAAGGTCAAACCTCGTGTATTTAGAGAAGGCGACCTCGTGCTCAAAAAGATTCAATCTTTCATTACAGATTCTCAGGGAAAGTGGACTCTAAACTATGATGGCCCATATGTTGTTAAGAAAGCCTTCTCTAGTGGTTCATTGAATCATACAACTATGGATGTTGAGGAGATCACTCGTCCTGTGAATGCGGATGAAGCCAAGAAATACTTCGCGTAAAAAAATGAAAGAACAATTCTCTAAGATGAAAACCGAAAGGGCGGCTTAGGCAAAAAAAGAGCGTCTCGGTGGATTGAAAACCCGAAAGGGCGGTCCAGGAAAAAAATAAAGACATAGAAATAATTATCCCGGTAGATTGAAAACCTGAAAGGGAAATCTAGGCAGAAGTTAGTGTCGCTCCCCGGACTTGCGTCCCAGTGCAGACGCGAACGGTCGGCGAAGAGAAAGGGGTTGAATTGAATAGAGTCGCCAGCTAGGCATTTTTATCCCGAATGAAAGGTAATGCTGCATAAACCTGGAAAGAGATGGATAAGACGGTTGCGAACCAGAGAAATTGAGAAAGGGGGTTGGTTACGACCTGGGAAGGTGTTAGCACCCAGATCGTCCGTCGTACTCGACGGGATCCACGCTTACAAGATTGTGTTTAAAAGGGATAGGTGTATGTGCTATCTGTGTGCAAAAACTGAGGAAAGAAAATACAGGTGTCAGTGCAAAAATGTGTGAATTGCTCAGGAACTGAGGCTTAGAAAAGAATGCTGAAAGAGGGGGAAGACATAGAGACTTTTGTTCGATAACGGTTAAGTTAAGCCTACGTATCCTCTCGTACAATGAGGAAGTCAGAACACCGTAGTTCGACTCAAAGAGACTAAAAAATAAATTGATTGTGAACTGTTTGCTTATCTATGCTCAAGTGTATGACTCGTCTAGCTCGAGTGCTAACTGTCTTGCATTAGACGGAAGAAGCGAGTTCTCGTTTGTGAATGAGAGTGATGAGAAAAGAATCCCGGAGGAGACGATTATTGTTTGTTTTGGGTGTTTTCAGTTTTTTATTTGTTTTTGGTGTTTTGCATAGGATTATGAGCTTAAGCCTAAATCAAGGGTTGTAAACTCATTATATCCTCCCTGGTTAGGGATAATGAGCATACTTAAGTGTGAGATAAACATCTCAACTTAATTACCATGATGATGTAGGATTAAGATCATTAACCTACTTGTAATTATTAAGATGTTTTTGTATTTTTGTTTAGTGTTAAGTAATGAGTTTAATCTCTAATCACAGATTAGTGAACTTATTACACCATCCTAAGAGAAGGATAATAGATGAGAACACTTAAGCTGAGGAAGATACCTCAACTTAATCCATGGTTAGGGGTTAAATTCATTATATAACAAGCCTTTATTAAATGGATTTTAATTAAAAGGATGAGATTAAGAAGTGGATTTTATGGTTTGTAAGACAACTTGAGGGGGACTTGTCCATTAAACACTAGGGTTAGTCCCTCTTAACCATAAGGAAGAGATAGAACCCTAATGTAAGGCCCAAGTTACAAGATGAAGTCTTAGTGATTATTAATGTGTTTTGATTAAGAGATGTAAAAAAATTAAAGGTTTAACACTAAGGATTAAAGTTATACACTCCATCCTAAGATAAGGATGCAGGCATAACCCTAATTCCAAAGTCCTAAAGCTTTAAGAGTTTAGCCTCTGATTAAGAGATGTGAAGAGAGACTCAAGGAGACTCAAAGGTAAAAAGCTAAGGGGGACTATATACAACCCTAAATATTATCATGCTTGGATATCCTATGGTTTGTGAGGCTTAGGGGAAAAGATCTTCAAGGCCACCAAGGAAGAAGCAGATGAAAAGAGAAGGAGTAAGAAGAATAAGTTACTTACTTCCTGAAGAAGATAAGTAACTTAGGAGAAAAGAAAGGAGAAAGAGAGACATAAGTGAAACAAGTTCACTTCAAAGACAAGTAAATATGCAAATGGGGAGAAGAGAAAAGGTGGGAGGTGAAGGCAAATCCACCTCCCAGATAACTTACCAAAAGGTTCCTGAAATGTTAGTATGAATGCATAAGACATGAAATGAAAAGAAATAAGACAAATGAAGGTGCAAAGACCAAATTCAGAAGTGAA
The DNA here is from genome assembly GCA_963966055.1 of Lathyrus aphaca. Lineage (NCBI taxonomy): Eukaryota > Viridiplantae > Streptophyta > Magnoliopsida > Fabales > Fabaceae > Lathyrus > Lathyrus aphaca. The sequence continues at coordinate 552,902,379 of OZ014520.1, read as the reverse complement.
TATGCAATGTAAATGACATATGAGATGATGCAAAGACATAACATGTCATGTAGATGATCATACAAGAGAATGAGTGCAAATGAAGCATGAATGAAGCTTGAAAACACATGAATGTTCATGAAACAAAATGAATGCAAAGCATGCCAAAATGATGTAACAATGATCAATCAATGTTTCAAACATGTCCTAAGATGTCTAAGATGACATACAAGATAATGGAATGGCATGACAAGTTCATGAGTTCATGATATGTAAAGAAGAATGCAAATGAAGATGCAAAATTAGGGTTTTAAGACAACATGAGATGCATATGACCAAAACAGAAGCAATCACCATGATAAAATATTGAAATTGAGCTCATACAAACCCTAAACCTATACAAGATCACACCCTAAAGGAGGAGGTCATAAGCCAATCCTAGTGAAAGTTATGAAATTTCTAAGTTACCTAGGGTTTTTGGGTGCTTCTAAAGGGAAAATGCAAATCAAATTGAAAACGCAAGATAAAAAAATGAGATAAATAACCTAGAAACTATATGCAATATGTGAAACAATGCAAAAAGAATCAAGTTCAAACTCATCATGGTTAGGCAGAAATGAAGTTTTCAAGTTAGGGTTAAAAAATGTGAATTTTAAGAACCCTAATTCAAATAAAATTGTGAAAATATGATCAAACCTAAAAAGAAATTTGTATGGTGAGTTTGAAAATGTTTCTAAATGTTTAAAAATGCTTCATTATTTTTTTGGTGATTTTTAGAAACCTAAATTCATATTTAATTAATTAAAATCAATTAATTAATTAAATAAAACATTTAAATATTTTAAAAATACTTTTTAAATGCAAAAAATAAAATAAAAAATGTTTTTAAGTTAAGAAAAATATTTAAAACAGAAATGCAAAGTTTGAGATTTTTTTGATGATATTTGCTATTTTAAATAAATTGAACAAAAGGAATGAAATTAAAATGAAATTAAAATGAATAAAATGGAAAGTCAAAGGATCCAGTGGTCCAGATTCAAACCTAGGGGAAAGGGGTTGACTGCGCGCGTGATCCTAATTAATTTAATTAATTAAAAGATTATGGTTTAAGTGAAAAGATCTGAACCACTCAAACGCGCGCGAAGCAAGATCCAATGGCCTACATTTAAACTGAGTTGATTAACCCTAATCCTAACCCTAATCACTCTCAGGTGACCGGAGCAAGCTCCGGTCATCTTCTCCGGTCACTCTTCCACCCCAACTCCCTCAAAACCCCATAAAAACGCATCAAACTCTCCATAAATGATCAATGAACAACATTAAACATGAATCCAGCAACAAACAACATTTATATTCCATCAAATTCATGAATCGAAGCAAAACGGAAAATTGCACAAAAATTTCAGAAGCTAAATACATGCTTGTTTTCAACTCATTTTCAAAACCAAACACATCACAATGATCAGTGAAACATGTAGATTGATATTGTAACTTAAAAGGCAAGTTCTGGAAAATTTGTTCTTGATGATACCTGAGATGAAGCTTTCTGAACCTTTCCTTGATGCAAAACCAACCCACTTGGTCCCCTTGTGCTTCTGAAAGACTTGAATGAAGCTTGTATGGCTTGGTTTGTGAGTTTTAGTTATGAATGTGCAGAAATCGTTTTTGGTTTGAGAAGCTTTCAGGCCATTATACGGGTTGCTTTGTGATCCTTATGATGTGTATGATTGAATAGTGCAAAGAGTTTTGAGATTTGATGGTTGTGCTGAGAGATTCGAAGAGATGAAAGTTTTGGGGATTTTTGTGAAACTCATCTTGTGGAATGATTCAGGCTTGTGTGTGTTATGAAATGGCTTGCATAATGTTAGTATAGGCCAATGAGAGTGATCAGAAAGTGGGTGGTGGCATAGTGTGATTGGTATGGGCCAAGTTGCAAAAATGTCAACATTGTGTACTTGAGGTATGGGCATGGTTCAGAGCTGTTTCAAGGGGTGTCTTGGCCTCAGCTGAGTTCATGGATGGCCCTTGGATCAATAGAGTGCAGCTGGATGGCCTTGATCAAGTGTTTGCAAGCTTTATGCATTTTGACAACTTTGAAATTTCTTGAGAAATTGGCCATGAAAACTTGTGATGCAAGGCATGATTCTGATCCAAATGTGTTGCACTATGTTTGTATGATATTTAGAATTTGATTAGAGGTCATGAAATGGCTTGGCAAGTGAATTTGCAAAAATCACTTTTTGGTGCACACTTGAAAAATTATAGGATTTTGCCAACTTTGAAAGGCCATATCTTGAGTTCTAGGATGAATCAAGACATGTTCTTGTACTTTTTGAAAATGGGAAGACATAATCTACAACTTTCATGTCCAAGAATTTTTCATTTGAAGCATTTTTGGTCATGAAAGAATAGGTTGCATTTGGCTTGAAATTCTTCAATCTTGTGAACTTCTAACCACTTCTAAGATCAAATAAAGATCATAGAGACTCAAAATGATGATGATGACCCTTTGGTGCCCTTGAGGGAGGCCTCAGATGCCCTGATTTTGACTTTACTTGCTTAAGAAGTTACCCAATGATCAGATGACTTCCACAGTGAATTTCTTCATCAAACTTGGTACACATGATCCTTATAACATATTGAGACCATTAGAAACAAAAATGACCAAAAAATTTGGGATTAAGGCCTCTGAAACCAAAACCCTAATTTTAGGTCATCTGTGCAGGAAATCTTCAGTCTGCCTCTATGCCTTTGCCATTCTTTGTGATCCCTTGACTTTTATAAACTTTGGGGAGCATATTATGATCATGGAACACACATGGACCCTCTTGGAAAGCTTTAAGACCATTGGGATGGCTCAAATCACTTCTTGGATTGCTCAGATCACAAACCCTAGATGCAGATGAAATGAACTATGCAGTGTGACATGATATGCTTATGCTAATGCAAAAATGAAAGATCACAAGCCATGGTGTGAGAAAATAGTGAGGGAAAATTTGGGGTGTTTACAGTTAGGTATCATGGCAAGTAACTGCATCGATAGACTGGATTACTTGAAACATCCAAGGATTTCAGATTTTATTCCTCGGAAGATTTACCTACCAAAGATTCTTATTCACTCATCCTTGACTGAAGTTTTGGAAACAGTGGAGTTCAAAGTTGATAGGGAGAATAGTGATCATTGTATTTCAATGTAGCCTTTTTCATGTATTTACCATTTTTCAAAATTTGTAATGATCCATGGAGTCATGCCATTTGTTGACTACCATTTTATCAATGAGTTTGAGCTTTTATCCAATTATTTGCAATTCTTTATATTGTTTATGTTTACAAAATTCCATTTATTTTTTATGATGATTTTTGAAACAAATAAATTGAATTTTTGAAGATTATGAAAACATTTTTTCTTTTGATATATGAATAAAGAAATAATATCAACAGTAATTTCAGGGATGGTAAAATCTTGATGTGTGTAACTTGCCTCTCCCAGAGCAGGGTTTGATCCAGTTGTCTCCATACGGAATTCCTGAATAGTACTGGTATTGTGATATTAATGACGGTTTACTTCCCAACAGCAAGAATGAGTGAGAATTAGTTACTGTATGATTGTTCCCAGTTTGATTTCCAATTTTTCTTCCCAAAGGCGTTGTTGAGAGTGATACTCCTATCACTCGAGTATCCCCCAGCTGAGTTTTGATCTCTTCCTTAGTAGATTATCTTAGAAGTAATGTAGGGAATCCTCAGCCAAGTTTATGTTCCTCAGCTTGAGTTGTTTGTATCTCCTAGCAGAAGTATTGATATAGCAGTCAGTTTAGAGGTTTTCTTTTCCATGGTGGTAGGTATTGATTTAAAATCCCTCACAATTTTATCTTGGCTATGATGTTAACTTCTGGTATCCCCACATGGGTCGGTAAGTCCGAATTTTCCTGATATGATTGATTTCTATAGGTCTCTCTATCAGATCCCCAGTAGGTCTGTTGTCATGATTTCCAGCAGGTTCCTATGTAATCCTCTACAAGCCTTGCAACCTCTCCCCAAGCGGGGTAGGAATGATATGATGGTTATTACCTGCAGAGTTTGATGCTGAAATATCTTTATCCCTATCAAGGATTGTGGAAGCATTTCCATATCCCCGACAAATTATTACCTTTCCTCAACGCAGTGATATCCCTATGCAGAGTTGACGTTTGATACTCCAGTAGGCTATGCTTTATTTGCATCACTGGTAGATATTTACCTTGTTTCCCCAAACAAAATGGTGAAAATATTTGTCCCCATCATATTTTAACATGGATACTTCTCTTTTTCCCCAAAGAGTGGAAGATTTTGTGCTATTGTATCTCTAATATGTTATCCTCTCAGAGTGGAATTTATGATGTTATCCTTTTACAGATTATCAAAGATTGCTTTGTGGATTGAATCCCTAGCAATATTTCCTCAGCATGAGTTGAGCCTTGTAGTAGGATTTTATTCCTTTGATGACTTTAGTTTTTCCCCTGTAGGATTTCAAGTTAATTCTCCAGCAGGATTCCCCAGCTTTGTTTCCTTGGGATTAGCCGAGTATCCGGTTGTTGTGATGTTTATATCACCTGTTGCTTATCCTTATGTTTGTTTTGTCGGCATATTCATACGTATATTCATGCATTCTTTTTATGCATGGCATCATATGATTGCATTCTTGCATTCTTGCATTCTTTTATATATCATTGCTCCCCGCTCTTTGGTGTGAATTTCCCCCACAGAGTGTGTGTATTGTCTTCTCTCAAGTTTAGAGTGTCAACCATTAAGCAGAAAGTGTTTATCCTTTCCAATTCCCCACTGAGTTTGTTCCTCGTGGATGTTTTTGATTCAGTTTCCTACCCATTCTATTATTTGGATGGAACTTTCCCAGTTGAGATACTTCCTCCCCGGGATGAGTCTTGTTTGACCGTTTCTCTCATATTTATTCTTGAATTGAACTTTGGTCCCTTTTGATCTTTTTCTACCAAATGCACCGATAGTTGATCTTATTTCCTACCAAATGCACCTGTAGTTGATCCTATTTCCTACCAATTACACCGGTAGTTAATCATTACTTCCTATCAAATGTACTAGTAGTTGATCTTTTTATTCTACCAAATGCACTGGTAGTTGAGCCTATTTCTACCAAATGCACCAGTAGTAGAGCCTATTTCTTACCAAATGCACTGGTAATTGATACTTTTATCCTATTAAATGCACCGGTAGTTGATAATCCTTTCCCAATTCAATATTCTTCCATCTATTAGACTTGAATACTTTGTTTGGTTGATATTTCTCTGGAAGAGTTTTACTCTTCCCTGTTGAGTCGTATTCTGATTATGTTTCACAATTTTCCCCCCAAAATGAGTCAGTTATCCAGTGATTTATTTTCCTGGAAAACTCTCGTGTTGTCTATTGCTTTTCCCCAATGGGATTTTCTTCTGTGTCCCCAAGCTTTTGCTTTCCTCTGGGGGTCATGTTTTCCCCACAGAGCTCTTGGGTTTGCATATCATATCATGGTCTCTTAGGACAAAAAATGGATTTTATATATTTAAGTATCTCCCATCTTGTAGAGAGGAAGATGTCAATCTTCATATCTCCATATTAAAGAAAATTAAATAGGGGCAGCTGTAGCACCCTAAGATTTCTTCTCATTTTTCATCTGCATCTTGCAATACAAACAAGATAATACTGGTTTTTTGGTTTTTCTCGGGTGTCGGTTTATGCCTCACAGGGGATCACCATTTGCTTTTATTTGTTTAAGTTTACTAACCACTAATTAAAATCCAAATTTTTTTTGTTTTCTTCTGTTAATCATTTTTTAGGTCAAAAATGCCAAAAATAGCAGTCTCGCAGCTCGAATGAATTTCACCGATAAAAGTCGAAGTTGATCTGCAAATAATTCAAATTTATCTGATCAAGGATTTCCCAATTTAATTGATTGATTCAAGGAATTTCAAGGTTCATGTGTTTATTTCCATTTCTTCTTTGACGCGCAAAAGAATCAAGTCGGAATCATAGCAGTGCAAAAGGAAAACAAAATTTTCAAATTTTGCATTGAGTAACCGGTTACTACCTAGGGCGTAACCGGTTACTTCAGTGCAAATTTGAAAATTTTGGCAACAATCCCTTTTTTTGAATTTTGGCACCGATTTCATTTTTTGATAACTCTTGGAATATTCTAAACCATCTCCATTTAATTCACATACATCATTGAAATTAATTTCCATCATAAACCCTCACTAAATTCCCATACCTAAACTCTTTAAATAGAGGCTTCATTTCATTCATTTTTCAAACTTTTGATAGCCAACAAATCCCTTGCAAAATATCTTCCCAAACCACAAATTCACTAAAGCTCTTCTTCTCCTTTTGAAAGTTATCAAGAATTCACCTTGAATTCTTGATCAACTTTGAGTTAAACCTTCATCCTATTCTTTTTTGTTCATCAATTTCAATAGAACAAGCTTGATATTGGATCAATTTGAAGAGTGTTCTTGGTAATTCACTTTTTCCATGGTTCTACCTTCATCATCAACATTCAAGATGTAGATCCTTGATGCTTTTGGTTGTTGATCTTTTAGATCCTAAATTGTTGTTTGATTGCAGGGATTTCACTATGTTTTGATTGTAAAATTTGTGCTAATTCAGTTCATGATCATGAGGTGTTTGAAAAAAGGTTTTAAAAGATGGATCGTGCAGAATTTTAGCCAATTTTTTATTCTGTACGCAGAGTAATCGGTTACTGCTTAGGTAGTAACCGGTTACCTATGTTAATTTTTCCAGAAAACTGATTTTTTTTGTTCAGGTAACCGATTACCGCTTAGGAAGTAACCAGTTACTCTGAGTCAGAAATGAATTTTTGGCTTATTTTTTAGTTGTTTTTTATTCCTTTTGCTTCTTCTTCTTCCTCCTTCTTATTTTTACCTTGGGAGATATTGTTGGTACTGACTTCTCTTTAATCTCAATATACTTTGGGTGTAGATTAGAGTGGTTAATATTCATTAGTCCAAATCTACCTTTAAGTGAATTATTTAATTCACTTTAGGTACTTTGCATTAGTTAGCTATTTTCATACTTGAATCCACCAAGATGAGTGATTGAACTTAAAGATGAAAGAATACCATAAATGAAACTTAAGTTGGTATTCATCTTTAATTTCGTGCGGTATTGCTTTCGGATGGCGATTTACATATCGTTTATCTCGCATGCATTAGCACATATATCATTAACCTTAATTGGTGTTAGCTGACCTCATTTGAAGGGTAATTACTCCGTAAATTACTCGGCGATTGCTTAACATAGACCTAAATGTATCCCGAATTCAGAATAAAAATCCAATTAGATACTTGCACTTTCATGGACTGGACCTCGTGTTGGCCGCGTAATCCCAAAGTGATTGATCTTTTTGCATTAAGATCCAAGTCTTGTGAATTTTGATACGTAGTTGCTTTGGGTATCCCAATCTTCTTTCAAACTTCATTGAATTTGGTTCTAATCGCCTTGATTAATCACTATAGTGTAAGATACTAAGCGAAATCGGTTGCCTTTTCAATTTGTGGTACTAAGTACCTTGGTTACTCTTTTGGTTGTGGCTGATTAAGTTCACCATACCAATATTATGTATATTATTATTACTATTACTATACTAACATTTTAATTTCCTTCTTGCACCTTTATCTCCTTTATTTTTATTCTGCTTTATATTGCTTTATCATCCATTATCATGTTTATATTCTTGTTATTATATTGTTGTGTTGATCTTCCTTTTTGTCCATTTGGACACAAATATATTAATAAAGTATTAAACCTCTAAAAAACTTGTGATCTCGATCTTGGACTATTGGTTAATATCCTTTGCATTGGAATTAGAGTTTTGGACTTAGATTCTTGTACACCTTCCCTTTGCTTTGATCTTCATGGAGATGGTAGATTTGCCTTTATTTGGCCATTTGCTAGCTTATAAGGATGGAACTCTTATGATCATAAAATGTGAAGAATCATCAAGTTTGGTTAGATCTTTCCTCCTTTATCTCTTCTATTTTCCTTTTAGGATAGTCTCTTCATCTCCTCCCCTTCTAAAATTTTCAAAACTTCTCCCCCCTTTTTAAAATTTTCTTTTTTTTTAGACTTAAAACCACTTTCATAATCAAACCTTGACTTAGTCAATTGATTTTTACCTTTTCTTTTATTTTCTTAATAAATGTTAAACCATATAAGTATATTAAAACATTTTTCAAAAGACCATAAAAAATACAAAACTCATAAATTATTTTTTGTGCCTTTGTGCACTTTTCCTTTTAACCTTTTCTTTACATGTTTAGATATGATTCATTCTTTCTAGTGGAATTATTCGCTAAAGAATGAAGATTTATCTATACATTTTAAAATCAATCCAACACGCTAATTTTTCACTATTTGTACCACGAACTACGAGGTTTTGATCTCGCATTGCACATTGTGGGTACATAGGCATGAGGTGGTAAACCTCTCCAAACACAAAAATATTAAAAATTAATTCTTTTCTCATCTCTCCACTCTCATTTGCAAACCATTTTCATACCAAAAGCAATAAATTTTTCAAAGGGTTCCCATGGAGTACCACGAACATTTTGGATGCGTAAAACCTTCCCATTTTGTAACCTATCCCCTTACCCGGTTCTTTGTTTGTTTCTTTAGCTTTTTGCTTTTAGATTCATTAGCATTTATTCGCTCTTTTTTCCTTTTCCATTTGGAATAAAATAAAAGCGCGGTGGAGACTCTGTTTACTTTGATTTAAGTTAACCAATAACTTACACTCATGATTTTACCGCTACAAATAGGTTTGGACAACATATGTTTTATAACATCAAAATGAGAAGAAACATAAACATCAACTGGTTTTATATATTGCTTCAATTTAGTACAAGAGTAATACAAACATAGGCATAATTTATCTATCATGCTATACCTAGTTTATGCATCATTTAAAACTCTGCTAAGGTAATAAATGGCTCTTTCGATGCCATTATCATCCTCTTGGGCTAACATACTCCCTAAAGTTCTATTTGAAGCAGCAATGTACAATCTCATACTTTTCTTTCTACAAGGTGGAGAAAGAATTGGAGGATGACTCAAGTACTCCTTGATCTTGTCGAAGGCTTCTTGTTGAGCTTTCCCCCATTCAAATCCTTCTTTTCACATTCGCAACAAAGGTGAGAAGGCTTGCGTCTTGCCACTTAGGTTTGATATAAACCTTCTTAAGAAATTTATTTTACCTAACAGTGATTGCAACTCCTTCTTGGTCGAAGGCGCTTTAGCTTCCATGATAGCTTTGGTCTTATTTTGATTGATTTTCACCCTTTCTTGTGGACCACAAATCCTAAACAGTCTCATGCATGTACACAAAAAGCACACTTTAAAGGATTCATTTTAAGACCATGCTTTCTCATTCTTTCAAAAGAACGTCAAAGATGATTGACATGATTTATTCTTGAAATAGAATTTACAACAATGTCATCAAAATAAATTTGCATAAACGTATCTATGAAATCATGAAAGATTGAATTCATTTCTCTTTGGTAAGTCGCCCATGTATTTTTCAAACCAAAAGGCATTACTACCCATTCATATGTGTCCAAGGCCCCTGGGCATCGAAAAGCAGTTTTAGGGACATCTTCCTCAGCAATAAATATCGGGTTATATCCAGAGTATCTATCTAGCATGTTTAGATACTCATGTCCTGCAACAAAATCAATTAACATTTCTGCCACAGGCATTGAATACTCATCTTTATGGGTTGTTGAATTCAGATCTCTAAAGACTATGCAAACCCTTAAAGAGCCATTATTTTTAATAACTGGTACAATGTTTGCTAATCATTCGACATACCTAGCTGTACGAATGAACTTGCATCAAAGCAACCTTTCAATCTCCTCTTTGATTTTGGTGAGGATTGTTGGGGAGAACCTATAGCGGTAAAATCATGAGTGTAAGCTATTAGTTAACTTAACTCAAAGTAAACAGAGTCGCCACCACGCTTTTATTTTATTCCAAGTGGAAAAGGAAAAAATAACGAATAAATCCTAATGAATATAAAAGCAAAAAGCTAAAGAAACAAGTAGAGAACCAGGTAAGGGGATAGGTTACAAAATGGGAAGGTTTTACGCACCCAAAATGTCTGTGATACTCCACGGGAACCCTTTGAAAAATTTATTGCTTTTGATTTGAAAAGTGTTTGTAAAAGAGAGTGGAGGGATGAGAGAAGAATTAATTTTTAATGTTTTTGTGTTTGGAGAGGTTTACCACATCATGCCTATGTACCCACAATGTGCAATGCGAGATCGAAACCCCGTAGTTCGTGGTACTAATAGTGAAAAAATAGTGTGTTGGATAAATTTTAAAATGTAAAGATAAGTTGTCATTCTTTAGCGAATAATTCCGTTAAAAAGAATGAATCATATCTAAACAAATGAAAATGGTTAAAAGGAAAGGTGCACAAAGGCACAAAAAGATTTGATATGTTTTGTATTTTTTATGTTCTTTTGAAAAAGGTCTTGATATACTTATATGGATTAATATTTATTTAAGAAAATAAGAGAAAAGGTAAAAATCACTTGATCTAGTTCAAGGTTTGATTATGAAAGCGGTTTCAAGTTTGAAAACAAAGAATTTTTTGAAAAGAGGGAGAAGTTTTGAAAATTTAAGAAGGGGACGAGATGAAGAGACTATCCTAAAAAATAAAATAAAAGAGATAAAGGAGGAAAGATCCAATAAAACTTGATGATGCTTCCATTTATGAGCACAAGAGTTCCATCCTTATAAGCTAGCAAATGACCAAATAAAGAAAAAAATACCAACTCCATGAAGATCAAAGCAAATGGAAGGTGTCCTAGAATCTAAGTCCAAAACTCCAACTTCAATGCAAAGGATAGTAACCAATAGTCCAAGATCAAAATCACAAGTTTTTTAGAGGTTTAATCCTTTATTAATATTTTTGTGTCCAAATGGACAAAAGGAAAATCAACACAACAATATAATAACAAGAATATAAACATGATAATGGATGATAAAACAATATAAAGCATAATAAAAATAAAGGAGATAAAGGTGCGAGAAGGAAATTAAAATGTTAGTATAGTAATAATAATAATAATAATAATAATAATAGTGGTATGGTGAAATTAATCATCCACAACCAAAAGAGTAACCAAGGTACTTAGTAACAAAAACCGAAAAGGCAACCAATTTCGCTTAGTATCTTACACTATAGTGATTAATCAATGCGATTAGAACCAAATTCAATTAAATTTGAAAGAAGATTGGGAGACCCAAAGCAACTACGCATCAAACTTCATAAGTCTTGGATCTTATCGCAAGAAGATCAATCACTTTGGGATTACGCGACCAACACGAGGTCCGGTCAACAAAAGTGCAAGTATCCAATTGGATTTTTATTTCGAATTAGGGGCACATTTAGGTCTATGTTAAGAAATCTACGAGTAATTTACGAAGTAATTACCCTACAAATGAGGTCGGCCAACACCAATTAAGGTGAACAATATTTGTGCTAATGCATGCGAGATAAACGATATGTAAATCGTCATCCGAACGCAATGCCGCACGAAACTAAAGATGAATACCAAATTGAGTTTTATTTATGGTATTATTTCATCTTTAAGTTCAATCACTCATCTTGGTGGATTCAAGTAGGAAAATATCTCACTAATTCAAAGTACCTAAAGTGAATTAAACAATTCACTTAGAGGTAGATATGGACTAATGAATATTAACCACTCTAATCTACACCCAAAGTCCATTGAAATTAAAGAGAAATCAGTCCAAGAATGCCTCCCAAGGTAAAAATAAGAAGGATGAAGAAGAAAAAGAAGAAGAAGAAGAAGAAGAAGAAGAAGAAGAAGAAGCAAAAGGAACCAAGATCAAGTAAAAAAACAAGTCAAAAACAGCTTTTGGAGCAGTGTTAATCGGTTAACCAAATGGTTAATCGGTTAACACAGCAGAATTTCAAATTCTGGCGCAAAAACAGCCTTGGTTAACCAACTAACCATATTGTACTAAAAATGGTTAATCGGTTAACACTGCATCAGTAGGAGAAAAATTGCCAATATTCAGCATGATCCTCATTCACAAACACTTCCAAAAACCATATGATCATGAACTGAATTGACACGAATTTCAAAGTTAAAAACCAGTGAAATCCATGCAATCAAAAATAAATTTAGGATCCATAGGATCAACAACCAACGTAACCAAAGATCTACATCTTGAATGTTGATGATGAAGGTAGAACCATGGAAGAAGATGAATTACCAAGAACAATCTTCAAATTGATCTAATATCAAGCTTGATCTACTGAAATTGATGAACAAAATAGAAAAGGATGAAGGTTTAGCTCAAAGTCGATCAAGAATTTAAGGTGAATTCTTGATAACTTTCAAAAGGAGGGAAAAGTGAGCTTTGGTGATTTTGGGGTTTGGAAGGATATTTTGCAAGAGATTTGTTGGCTATCAAAAGCTTGAGAATTGAATGAGAAAATGACTCTATTTAAAGAGTCTAGGTATGAGAATTTGGTGGAATGGAGCTTGCTTTGGAAATTCAACTTTGGTGGGAAATGTAAAAGAGTGATGATTAGTGAGGGTTTATGGTGGGAAATAATCAAATTGATGTAGAGAGTTAAGAGGGAAATGGATCTAGAATATTCCAATGATATCAATGGCTAATATGTGCTGAAATTTGAACAAAAATTCAAATTTTGTACTGGTTAATCGGTTAACACATTGGTTAACCGGTTAACCAGGTCAAAATTTGAATATTTTGTTTAATTTTGAATTCTTGATTGTTTCGTCTCGATTATTTTGCACGTCGAAGGAGGCATAGAAATAAACACATGAACCTTGGAATTTCTTGAATAAATAAATTAAATCGGGAAATCCTTGATCCGATAAATTTGAATTATTTGCGGATCAACTTCGACTTTTAGCTGTGAAATTCATTCGAGTTGCGGGACTACTATTTTTGGCATTTTTGACCTGTAAAGGAATTAAGAAAACAAACATTTTTTTTGGATTTTAATTAGTGGTTAGTACACATAAATAAATAAAAGCAAATGGTGATCCCCTGTGAGGCATAAACCTACACCCGAGAAAAACCGAGAAACCAGTGTGATCTTGTTTGTATTGCAAGATGCAGATGAAAAATGCGAAGAAACTTAGAGCAAAAATTAGGGTGTTACAGTTGCCCCTATTTAAGTTTCTTCAATCTTGAGATATGAAGATTGACATCTTCGTTTCTACAAGATGGGAGAGACTTAAATACCGAAAACCCAATTTTTATCCTAAGAGACCATGATATGCTATGCATATGATATGCAAACCCAAGATCTCTGTGGAGAAACACGACCACCAGAGGAAAACACAAGCTTGGGGACACAGAAGAAAATCCCATTGGGGAAAGACAACAGACAACAAGATCTTACCAGGAAAATAAATCACTAGAATCTGACTCAACTTAAGGAAAAGATTATGAGAGATAATCAGGATATAATTCAACAGGAGAGAGTAAAAATCTTCCAGGGAAATATCAACCAAACAAAGTATTCAAGTCCAATAGATGGGTGAATACTGAATTGGGAAAAGGGTCATCAACTACCGGTGCATTTGGTAGGATAAAAGAATCAATTACCAGTGCATTTGGTAAGAAATAGACTCAACTACTGGTGCATTTGATAGAATAAAAGGACCCATTACCGGTGTAATTGGTAGGAAATGGGTTCAACTATTAGTGTAATTGGTAGGAAATAATATCAACTACCGGTGTAATTGGTAGGAAATAAGATCAACTACCGGTGTAACTGGTAGGAAATAAGATCAAAAGGGACAGAAGTGCAATCCAAGAACAATTTGGAAAGAAATAGTCAAAGAAGACTCATCCCAAGGAGGAAATATCTCAACTGAGGAATGTTCCATCTAGATAATAACCTGGGGAGGAAACTAAATCAAAATCATCCATGAGGAAAAAACTCAGTGGGGAATTTAGAAAGGATAAACATTTTCTGCTTAATAGTCGACACTCTAAACTTGAAAGGAGACAACACACGCTATATGGTGAAAATCCACACCAAAAAGCGGAGAACAATGATATATAAAAGAATGCAAGAATGCAAACATATGATGCCCTACACAAAGAGAATGCATGAATATGCGTATGAATATGTTGACAAAACAGACATAAGGATAAGCAATAAATGATATAAACACTACAACAACCGAATACTCGGCTAATCCCAAAGCACCAATGTTGGGAAATCCTGCTGGAGATCAACTTGAAATCCTACAGGGGAAAATCAAAAACCATCAAAGGAATAAAATCCTAATACAAGACTCAACTCATGTTGAGGAAATATTGTTAGGGATTCAATCCACAAAGCAGTCTTCAATAATCCATATAACAATACAAAATCTTCTCTCTCTGGGGAAAGAGGGAAGTATCCCTGTTAAAATCTGATGGGGACAAATATCTTCACAACTCTGCTTGGCGAAACAAGTTAAAGATCTATCAGTGGTGCAAATAAAGCATAATCTATTGGAGTATCAAACATCAACTCTGCATAGGGATATCACCATGCCAAGGAAAGGTAATAATCTGCCGAGGATAGGGAAAATATTCCACAATCCTTGCTAGGGTCATAGATATTTTTGTCAAGAGTCAAACTCTGCAGGGGAATAATCATCATACTACTCCTACTCTGCTTGGGGAAAGAGTGTAAGATTTGTTGAGGATTACATAGGAAATTGCTGGAAATCATCACATGCAGACCTACTAGGGATCTGATGGAAAGACCTATAGAAATCAATTAGGAAAATTCAGACATGCCGACCCATGTGGGGATACCAGAAGTTAATATCATAGTTGAAATACAGTTGCAAGGGATTTTAAATCAATACCTACCACCAGGTAAAAGAAAACCTCTAAACTGACTGCTATATTAATACTTTTGTTAGGGAATATAACCAATCTCAAGTTGAGGAACAGAGACTTGTCTGAGGATTCAAATCAAAGATAATCTGCTAAGGAATAAATCAAAACTCAGCTGAGGAAACTCATGGGACAAGAATACCACTTCTAACAACTCTTTTGGGGAAGAAAAGTTGGAACTCAACTTGAGAACAATCATACAGTAACCAATCCCCACTCATTCTTGTTGTTGGGGATTAAACCATCCTTAATATCAAAATACCAGGATTATTCAGAAATCCCATATGGAAACAACTCGATCAGACCCTGCTCTGGGAGAGACAAGTTACACACATCAAGATTTTACCATCCCTGAAATTACTGTTGATGGTCTTTCTTTATTCATATATCAAAAGAAAAATATTTTTTTAATCTTCAAAAATTCAAATTATTAAATTTGTTTCAAAAATCATCATAAAAAATAAATGGAATTTTGTAAACATGAACAATATAAAGAATTGCAAACAATTGGATAAAATCTCAAATTCATTAATAGAATGGTAGTCAGCAAATGGCATAACTCCGTGGATCATTACAATTTTGAAAAATGGTAAATACATGGAAAAGGGCTACATTGAAATACAATGATTACTATTCTCCCTATCAACTTTGAACTCCATTGTGTCTGAAACTTCAGTCAAGGATGACTGAATAAGAATCTTTGATAGGTAATTCTGCTGAGGGATAGAATCTGAAATCCTCGATTGCTTCAAGTGATCCAGTCTGTCGATGCAGTTACTTTCCATGATCCCTAACTTTTTCCTAGATTGTCCTTTCAGGTTTTCATTCTATCGGGATAATTGTTTCTGTTTATGTATCTAATTTTTGCTTGGACCACCCTTTCGGGTTTTCAATCCACAGAGATGTTATTTTATTCTTTTAGAAGAAGTATTTCTTGACTGCAACCGCATTCACAAGATGAGTGATCTCCTCACCATCCATAGTTGTAATAGTCAATGAACCGCCATAGAAGGCTTTCTTAACAACATATGGGCCATCATAGTTTGGAGTCCACTTTCCCTGAGAATCTGTAATGAAATACATAATCTTTTTGAGCACGAGGTCGCCTTCTCTGAATACACGGAGTTTGACCTTCTTGTCAAAAGCTTTCTTCATTCTTTGTTGGTACAACCGACCATGACACAAATTTTTTATTCTCTTTTCCTTAATCAAATTCAACAGATCAAAATCTACTCTGACACCATTCATCCTCAGTCAACTTGGCTTCCATCAGAACTCTCATTGATGGGATCTCAACCTCGACGGGGAGCACTGCTTCTGTACCATAAACAAGTGAGAAAGGGGTTGCCCCTGTTGAAGTGCGAACAAATGTATGATACCCATGCAAAGCAAAAGGGAGCATCTCATGCCAATCCTTATATGTCACAACCATCTTCTGAATGATCTTCTTAATGTTCTTATTCGCAACTTCAACAACCCCATTCATCTTCGGTCTATAAGGAGAAGAATTATGGTGTTGAATCTTGAATTATTCACAAAGCTCTTTCATCATCTTATTATTCAAGTTAGAACCATTATCAGTAATGATTCTATTCGGAAAACAATATATGCAGATAATGTTATTCTTGATAAACCTAACCACAACTTGCTTGGTCACATTAGCATATGATGCCGCTTCCACCCACTTGATGAAGTAATCAATAGCCACGAGAAAAAAAAGATGTCCATTTGAAGCCTTGGGTTCAATAATACCAATCATATCAATTCCCCACATAGAGAAAGGCCATGGGGAAGAAATTACATTGAGATGAGTTGGTGGCACTGGAATCTTATCAGCATATACTTGGCACTTATGGCATTTTTTCACATACTTATAACAGTCAGATTCCATTGTCAGCCAATAGTAACCCGCTCTCAACATCGTTTTAGCCATTGCATGCCCATTGGCATGAGTACTAAAAGATCCTTCATGAATTTATTTTATTAACATTCCTGCTTCGTGTCTATCCACGCATCTGAGCAAGACAATGTCAAATATCCTCGTATAAAGCACATTCCCATTCAGGAAGAAACTGTCTGCCAATCTCCTTAAAGTCCTCTTATCTTTATTTGATGCCCCAAGTGGGTATTCTTGACTCTGGAGAAAACATTTAATATCATGATACCAAGGCTTGCCATCATGGACCTCTTCAACCGCAAACACTTGAGCTAGTCTTTCAAGCTGCGTCACACTGATCATATGAACATCAGTCCATTGATGCACCTTTATCATAGAAGCTATAGTTGCCAAAGCATCTGCCATTTGATTTTCATCGCGAGGCACATAATGAAACTAAACTTTAGTCAAGAACGTTGATATCCTCCTGGCATAATCTCTATACAGAATTAAGTGAGGTTGATGAGTTACCCACTTACCCTTGATTTGATTAATTACCAAGGGAGAATTTCCATACACATCAAGATGCTTAATTCTCAAATCAATAGTTTCATCAAGACCCAGAATGTAGTCTTCATACTCAACTTCATTATTGGTACAAGGGAAAGTCAACCTTGCAACAAAAGGAATATGTGAACCATGGGGAGTGATGATCATTTCCCCAATTCCTTTTCCACATGCATTCACAACACCATCAAAAACTAAACCCCATCGAGATCCAGGCTCAGGCCCTTCTTCAATCAAAGGTTCATCACAATCTTTCGTTTTCAAATACATCACGTCCTCATCCGAGAAATCAAACCTGATAGACTGGAAATCGTCAATCAGTTGATGTGCCAAATGGTCAGCCAAGATACTATCTTTTATAGCTTTTTGAGCTCGGTACTCGATATCATATTCTGACAACAACATTTGCCAACGAGCAATCCTCCCAATTAAAGCAGGCTTTTCAAAGATATACTTTATTGGATCCATTTTGGATATCAACCAAGTTGTATGATTCAACATATACTGGCAAAGACGCTTTGCAGCCTAAGCTAAGGCACAACAAGTTTTTTCAAGCATGGAGTACCGAGTCTCACAATCAGTGAATTTCTTACTCAAGTAGTAAATCACATAATCTTTTCTTCCAGATTCATCCTGTTGACCAAGCACGCAGCCCATGGAATCTTCTAACACAGTCAAGTACATAATCAACAGTCTACCTTCCACCGGAGGAGACAAGATAGGAGGTTTAAGCAGATATTCTTTGATACTTTCAAAAGCCTTCTAACAATCATTTGTCCAGACACAGCCTTAGTCTTTCTGAAGCAACTTGAAGATCGGAGTACATGTGGCAGTCATGTGAGAGATAAACCTCAAAATATAATTCAAACGGCCCAAGAATCCTCTTACTTACTTTTCAGTTCTTGGAGCAGGCATTTCCTCAATAGCTTTCACTTTATCAGGATCAACTTCAATGCCTCTCTGGCTGACAATGAAACCTAACAACTTTCCAGAACGTACACCAAACGTGCATTTGTTCAGATTCAATTGAAGCTTAATCTTCCTTAATCACTGAAACAACTTTAACAAATGTTCAACATGATCTTCTTTAGTCCTTTACTTAGCGATCATATCATCAATATATACCTCAATTTCTTTGTGCATCATATCATGGAAAAGAGTAGTCATAGCTCTTTGGTATGTCGCACCAGCATTCTCCAATCCAAATGGCATCACTCTGTAGTAGAATGTTTCCCATGGTGTATTAAATGTGGTCTTTTCCATGTCCCCGGGTACCATCTTTATTTGATTATAACCGGAAAATCCATCCATAAAAGAAAACACATCAAACTTAGATGTATTATCTACCAACACATCAATGTATGGCAATGGAAAATCATCTTTTGGAATGGCTTTATTCAAATCTCTATAATCAACACACATTCGTACTTTTCATCTTTCTTTGGAACAGGCACAATATTGGCCACCCATTGAGGATAATTAGATGTCACAAGAAAACTTGCATTAATCTGCTTTTGAACCTCCTCTTTGATCTTTACTGCCATATCAGGATGAGTCCATCTCAACTTTTGCTTCACAGGTGGACATTCAGGCCTCAACGACAATCTATGCTCCACAATATTAGTATCAAGACCTGGCATGTCCTGATAAGACCAAGCAAACATATCAACTCTCTAATAAGCTCTACCATCCTCTTCTTAACATCAAGACCAAGCAATGCTCCAATCTTGACTTCTTTCTTATCATCTGCAGAACCCAAGTTGACCATCTCTAATAACTCTTCATGAGGCTGAATAACTCTCTCCTCATGCTCAAGCAACCGGGAAATCTCATCAGGAATCTCTTCAACATCCTCTTCCTCAGCTTCAAACACAAGGAATTCAAAGTTTGGAGTGGGCATAGGATCATTGTTTTCAATGGGTTTATCAATCAATATGCACAATGATTTTATTTTTATTATAGAGTATGAACAAAACTGCAAACATCATGCAAATAAATAGTGATTATTTTTCTTTTTTGGTTTTTTATGTTACCATTTTTCAGAATAAAGAAAAAAAGAAAACACATATGAAAATAACAAAATAACATTTTATTGATGATGATAAAAATTTGAAACAAAGCCCGACAAACTTCACTTTCACCTTGGGCAGAGTGAAAGAACTTTTTGAACAAAAATAAAACAAATTACTATGAAGCATGAATAATAGAAGGAACATCAACATCAATCCAGTTCTTGCAAATCTCTCAGTGTGTAACAAAGTCAGGCATTTCTTCATCTTCGTTATCCTTAATGATTGCAGGAGCGGAATGATCATTGATAAACCTAGCACTTCAGAATCCTTCCTAAATACCCTTCAGGTCATTGAGAACCACACCTGGTGCAAAACTAATATCAAATTCTTATTTGTTATCAACAACATCAATAACTCGTCCCCAACTGTCAGATCGACCAATTTCAAGCACACGCAGAGCATCCTTGAGAGAAGACATAGGCATAATATTCCTCTTAGCATTATTATCAACAATAGAAAGAGCCTAGAACGAAGTTCCAACCTCTTCTTCAGCATAAATATAGGAAAAGGATGACAAATTGCTCACTAGCATCACTTGTTCACCGCCGATAGTCACTAATTTCCCATCTTTCACAAACTTCAACTTCTGATCGAGAGTAGAACTCACAGCTCCCGCCTCATGAATCCAGGGTCTTCCAAGGAGACAACTATAAGCTGGACGTATATCCATCACTTGAAAAGTAATTTGGAATATAAATGGTCTGATTAAAATAGGAAGATCAACTTCACCAATCACGGTTTTCTTCGATCCATCAAAAGCTTTCACAATAATCCCACTATGCATCATGGGAGCACCTTGGTACGCAAGCCTTAACAAAGTCAATTTCGGCATCACATTCAGAGATGACCCAGTATCAACCAGCACTTTAGACATAGCATCTTCCTGACAATTCATCGAAATATGCAGATCCAAGTTATGGTTTCTTCCCTCTTCAGGCAAGTCATCATCGCATAAACTCAAATTGTTGCATGATGTGATATTAGCCACAATACTATCAAACTGATCAACAATCACATCATGGTCAACATAAGCTTGATCAAGAATCTTCTGCAAAGACTGCTTATGAGCCTCATAACACATCAAGAGTGATAAGACTGATATCTTCGACAGAGTATTCAACAATTGCTCAATAATGTTGTACTCACTCTTCTTTATCAGTTTCAACACTTCATCTTCACTATCATCAAATTGACCTGATCGGGCAACAGTGTCCTCAATTTGTTTACTCGCACTTGTATCTTCAGTTCTCTTCGGAGGATCCGTAGCATAAACTCTTCCATTTCAAGTAACCCTTGTCACATCAACAATGCTAACTAAAAACTTTAGAAAAGGAATAAGAACTTCCTTACCATCTTCTATCATCGTAGAATTATACCTGTATGGAACAACTTTATCAGACTCATATGGCATTGGACCAGGCAGATTGATCACCAAGGGAGTAACAACATATTTGCAACTATCAAAAGAAATAACCACCTTCTCAAGAATATTGAACTGAGGCATGATAATATTCACTTCATTTTCATACTGAACTCTTTTTGTTGTTACTTCAATCAACTTATCATCCATTATCTTTTGAATCTCTCTCTTAACAATCACGCAACCACGAGGGTTCACTGGGCAGATGCAACAACCAGCATAACCGTGATCAACATCATGATACTTGCTTAAGAAAGCATGTATCTCAACCAGAGATCTTCGAATCCAGCATACATCATAAATCTTGAACAAACCAGGACAACCATCAACCATGTTCACAGACGGATTACCATGCTTAGGAAGTGGATTTGTCTTCACATTCAGATTAACATCATTGAAAGACAAAACATTGCTCCTTATTAATTTATGTACTTCAATATTCAAAGCAATTCTCCATATCATGCCCCGGGGCACCTTGATGGAAAGGAGAATGAGCCTCTGGCTTATACCACCATGGAATAATCTTTGGAACTAGAGGTGGAGAACGTGTTTGCACAGGATTCTTCTCGATCAGCGATGGAAGCAAGTCAGCATACGACATTGGAATGGGATCAAAACTCGGCTTAGCACGACCCTGCTGATTACCATTATGTTGTACATAAGGCTGTTGATAACGAGACTGATACTTTGGAGTCACTGGCACAGTCAGAGTCACGTTAATCATTGGAGTTACAGAAGCTACATGATGCTGATGACGATTCTCACGACCACAGTTCTTCTATAACTTTCACGAGACACAACATTAGTCTTACTTCTTTATTCTTACCAAAGTTGAACCTCTCAGAACTCGAGCCAATATTACTTTCCTTCCTCAACCGTCCCTCACCGACACCTTCTTCTAATTGCATCCCCATATTCACCATTTCAATGAAATCGGATGGAGCACTCACAATCATTTTCTCATAGTAGAAATAACCTAAAATATTCTAAAATATATTCATCATCTCTTTCTCTTCCAAAGGAGGAACAATCTGAGATGCAAGTTCACGCCATCTTTGCGCGTACTCTTTAAAAGTTTCTTTGTCCTTCTGGGACATTGCACGGAGTTGATCTCTGTCTGGTGCCATATCAACATTACACTTGTATGGCCTAACAAAATCCTCTCCCAAATCACTGAAAGTCTTAATTTGGCTGCTATCCAAACCCATATACCATCTCATAGTTGCACCAATCAGACTGTCATGGAAATAATGAATCACCAGCTGATCATTTTCCGTCTGAGAAGACATATTTCTATCATATATAGTCAAGTGACTCAGAGGACAATTATTGCTCTTATACTTCTCAAACTCAGGCAACTTGAATTTGTGCGGAACCTTGACATTGGGAACCAAGCAGAGATCATAAGCATTTTTACCAAACAAATCTTTCTTCCTCAAATCCTTCATCTCTTTCTGCATTTCAGCAAAGTGGCCCTGAAATTCATCAAGCCTTTCAATTACACCAGCACCTTCATTGGGCTCAGCATGGTAAATCACTTCATCAAGGTGTGGAGTAGTAAGCATCACAGGCGGTGCAGTAGTCATCACCGACTAAAGAATGGCAAATGCAGCAATCTCAGTAGGAGGAGGATAATACCCAGCAGGAACAAAATCAACTAGCATACCCCACAGTATGTTAGCATGCATGCGGTAGCGAGGAGAAATGAAAGTTTCGGCAAGAATCGATGCAGTGACAATCTCAGAAATCACTGTGTGTTGTATCAGAGAATTTAGAGGAGGGGTGGCTGATTCTGAACAGCCACCAAGTTTTCCATCATGGCGGTGATCCTTTCCAAGCTATCCTTCAGAGATGAAACTTCCTCGCGCAACTCGCGATTCTCTTGTTGTAAGGTTTCCAACATCTTTCTTCGATTAGTTCAAGTATTGATCTGGTGAGTCAGCTTGACAAGTGAACTGGATGAAGACTAATAAATAACATAAGACCCCTGGAAAACCCTCCAGAAGAAAGACCAATGCAAGCATAATGCAGGGTATGCATATGCAAATGAAAATATTTCAAAGGATTATAAGATAAATTGCAATATTTATAAGAGAAACACTTTTTTTGAAGTACTAAAAAAACTCATTCTCATTAATATCAAAGGGAGGATTACAAGTGAAGTACAAGTTTCAATAACCCTGATACATGAGAGCAAAGTAAACTTGGCCTATAGGATCATATTTGAAGAAACTCTAAATCTCGGCTGGTACTTCATGTGAATGCTCTTAATCTCTCTTTTGTATTGATTCTCCATGTCTTCCTTATCCTTCACCAACTGGTCCACAATGGCCTTCCAAGCACCGGATGTAGGAGGAATGGTAGATAGAATACTAGAGGAAAATAAATCCTCTCTTGGCTTCTTCGTGACACGCCACTCAAGTAGCTCAATGAGATCATCTTTCTCCTTCAGTTGCTCTTGCATATTCGTCTTCTCAAGTAGCCAAGCTTTTTTCTCTTTCTTCATCTTGTCCAACTCTTCTTAAAGAGAAACTTTCTCATCTATGGGAGGAAGAAAAGCATATTATGGCAATATAGGAAACAAAGGCTCCTCAGGTGGATAATGCATCTTAAGCTTGGAAGCCCTAGATTGAACCCACTAGATGTAACACTCGGAGGGAGGAAGGTGTTGTCTTCCTAATTGACCCTTCTCTTTCTGATGAACAGTATGCCAAGAATGATCAATCCTTTTCTTCATTTCTACATGATCTGCACCATTGAGAAAGAATAAAATGGATGGTGAAAGGTTACTTGGTATGTCCTTCAAGCAATATCCCAACGGTCGCCTAGCAAGAATAGGGTTGTAACTAATTCCCCCATGTGTACCAAGAAGATGTACATTAGGAAACTCTCCACAACCATCAATAAGCACTCAAGTATCATAATAAGAACAATACCAAGTCATATCCTTATGAGTAAGAGACATGATCCTTTGAGACCATCTTCGCTTCTCTCTACTATCCTTGAAGACATCGGACTTTGGTAGGTGAGAAATAAACCACCTATAGAGAAGAGGCACACAACATACAATCTCTCCATCACCTTTGGAGGTCCTATGATGAATAGAGTGATACATGTCTCTAAGAAAAGTAGGCATCGGATTTCTCTTCAAGAAAATTTGAATAGCATTCTCATCGACGATACCATTTAAGTTGGGAAACAAGGTAATCCCATAGACATAGATAAGTAAAGCAAGAATAGCCTCAAATGCATCCTTATGACCCAAAGTAAGAGAGGTAGAAGCTTTCCCCATTAAGAACTTGGCATTAATACCACTAATAATCCCTTTTGGAAGAAACTTCCCACTAAGATCGGACTCCTTAAGAAAAAGGGCTTTGGCGATAAATTTGGTCGTAAGCTCCTTCTCTAAACCACTGAAAAGAAACTTCCCTCTGGTATATCAGTATCCAAGATGAACAAAATATTTCCATAACATTTTTGGAACCCATCAGTATCAACAACTAAAGCTCCAAGCTTTCTCAACTCTACCAGATTAGGACTTCTGAAACCGTACTTCCGAGTATTCCTCCTTTCAACATTCATAACCATAAACATCTAAAATATTGGCAAAATTATCTATTAGTCCCATGAAATCTTGAGAACAATGCACATGAATGCATGAGTGCATGTATGCAACAACCACAAACAAGATCACACAAAGCACACGAGTTTAGGTTCCGAGTCACGAGCATGAAGTCAATGGTATAAGAACACCAACCCACACAGGTATGTACTAAGGTTTTGTCTTCATTGTACCTGCAGAAAACCAAAAGGGTGCTAACAGAGGTGCCCGGAGTTAGCAGACATCCTTTGGATATCATCGTTACGTTGGACTACTCCCCAACCGATAATTTCCTCAAGAGGACCTCGTCCGAGTGTAGTATCGCATGACAACCATCTCTGGTTTACACATGGATAGCTTCCACACTGCGTTCCTAAATTGGCTTGGATGGGTTAAGGGTTCTACGGTCCTCGGTATGATCAGCTCAAGGTCGGAAGCAATGCTATGATACGAATACTCGTCGTGTAATTAGTAATACGAGAGCCTAGCCGAGTGGAGACTATCGACTTGATATCGCTTTGGACTACTCCGCAGCGTATCACTTTGAATATCGTCGTCCTATCATAAGTTCACTCATATCCGGGTATAGAATCTATCTCACTCACAGAGGATCACCAAAACTGAAACGGAACAAGCAATAACAAACAAATCAAACCAAAGCAGTAAATAAATCAAAGTAGGCCGAATCCACTTAGGGTCTACTCCCCAGCAGAGTCACCACTTTTCTGTAGCAGTAAAATCATGAGAGTAAGCTATTAGTTAACTTAACTCAAAGTAAACAGAGTCTCCACCGCGATTTTATTTTATTCCAAGTGGAAAAGGAAAAAAGAGCGAATAAATCCTAATGAATCTAAAAGCAAAATTCTAAAGAAACAAGTAGAGAACCGGGTAAGGGAATAGGTTACAAAATGAGAAGGTTTTATGCACCCAAAATGTCTATGGTACTCCACAGGAACCCTTTGAAAATTTTATTGCTTTTGGTTTGAAAAATGTTAGTAAAAGAGAGTGGATGGATGAGAGAAGAATTAATTTTTAATGTTTTTGTGTTTGGAGAGGTTTACCACCTCAAGCCTACGTACCCACAATGTGCAATGCGAGATCAAAACCTTGTAGTTTATGGTACAAATAATGAAAAATTAGTGTGTTGAATTAATTTTAAAATGTAAGGATAAGTCATCATTCTTTAGCGAATAATTCCGCTAAAAAGAATGAATCATATCTACACATATGAAAATGTTTAAAAGGAAAAAGGAACAAAGGCACAAAAATATTTAATGAGTTTTATATTTTTTATGGTCTTTTGAAAAAAGGTCTTGATATACTTATATGGATTAACATTCATTTAAGAAAATAAGAGAAAAGGTAAGAATCACTTGACCTAAGTCAAGGTTTGATTATGAAAGCAGGTTTCAAGTTTGAAAAAAAAGAAGGTTTTGAAAAGAGGCAGAAGTTTTGAAAATTTATTAAGGGGATGAGATGAAGAGACTATCCTAAAAAAGAATATAAAAGAGATAAAGGAGGAAAGATCTAACCAAACTTGATGATGCTTCCATTTAAGAGCACAAGATTTCCATCCTTATAAGATAGTAAATGGCCAAATAAAGGTAAAACTACCAACTCCATGAAGATCAAATCAAATCGAAGGTGTCCTAGAATATAAGTCCAAAACTCCAACTCCAATGCAAAGGATAGTAACCGATAGTCCAAGATCAAAATCACAAGTTTTTTAGAGGTTTAATCCTTTGTTAATGTTTTTGTGTCCAAATGGACAAAAGGAAAATCAACACAACAACATAATAACAAGAATATAAACATGATAATGGATGATAAAGCAATATAAAGTATAATAAAAATAAAGGAGATAAAGGTGCGAGAAGGAAATTAAAATGTTAGTATAGTAGTAGTAGTAGTAGTAATAATAATAATAATAATAATAATAATAATAATAATAATAATAATAATAATAATAGTGGTATGGTGAACTTAATCATTCACAACCAAAAGAGTAACCAAGGTACTTAGTACCAAAAATCTAAAAGGAAACCAATTTCGCTTAGTATCTTACACTATAGTGATTAATCAAGGTGATTAGAACTAAATTCAAAGAAATTTTAAAGAAGATTTGGAGACCCAAAGCAACTACGTATCAAACTTCATAAGTCTTGGATCTTAACGCAAGAAGATCAATCACTTTGGAATTACATGACCAACACGAGGTCCGGTCCATGAAAGTGCAAGTATCCAATTGGATTTTTATTCCAAATTAGAGGCACATTTAGGTCTATGTTAAGCAATCGCCGAGTAATTTACAAAGTAATTACCCTACAAATGAGGTCAGCCAATACCAATTAAGGTGAATGATATTTGTGTTAATGCACGCAAGATAAACTATATGTAAATCGCCATCCGAACGCAATGTCGCACGAAACTAAAGACGAATACCAAATTGAGTTTCACTTATGATATTCTTTCATCTTTAAGTTCTATCACTCATCTTGGTGGATTCAAGTATGAAAATATCTCACTAATGCAAAGTACCTAAAGTGAATAAACAATTCACTTAGAGGTAGATTTGGACTAATGAATATTAACCACTCTAATCTACACCCAAAGTCCACTAAAATTAGAGAAATCAGTCACAAGAATGTCTCCCAAGGTAAAAATAAGAAGGAGGAAGAAGAAGAAGAAGAAGCAAAAGGAACCAAGATCAAGTCAAAAACAAGCCAAAAACAGCTTCTGGAGTAGTGTTAATCGGTTAACCAAATAGTTAATCGATTAACATAGCTGAATTTCAAATTCTGATGCAAAAACAACCTTAGTTAACCGGTTAACCATTTTGTACTAAAAATGGTTAATCAGTTAACACCGCATCAGTAGCAGAAAAATTGCCAAAATTCAGCATGATCCTCTTTCAAAAACACTTCCGAAAACCATATGATCATGAACTGAATTGACACGAATTTTAAAGTTAAAAACCATTGAAATCCCTACAATCAAACAATAATTTATGATTCATATGATCAACAACCAAGGTAACCAAAGATCTACATCTTGAATGTTGATGATGAAGGTAGAACCATGGAAGAAGATGAATTACCAAGAACAATCTTCAAATTGATCCAATATCAAGCTTGATCTACTGAAATTGATGAACAAAATAGAAAAGGATGAAGGTTTAGCTCAAAGTCGATCAAGAATTTAAGGTGAATTCTTGATAACTTTCAAAAGGAGGGAAAAGTGAGCTTTGGTGATTTTGGGGATTGGAAGGATATTTTGCAAGAGATTTGTTGGCTATCAAAAGCTTTAGAATTGAATGAGAAAATGCCTCTATTTAAAGAGTCTAGGTATGGGAATTTGGTGGAATGGAGCTTGCTTTGGAAATTCAAATTTGGTGGGAAATGTAAAAGAGTGGTGATTAGTGAAGGTTTATGTTGGGAAATGATCAAAGTGATGTAGTGAATAAAGAGGGAAATGGATCTAGAATATTACAATGAGATCAATGGCTAAGATGTACTGAAATTTGAACAAAAAATTCAAATTTCGCATTGGTTAATCGGTTAACACATTGGTTAACCGGTTAACCAGGTCAAAATTAGAATATTTTGTTTAATTTTGATTGTTTGATTGTTTCGGCTCGATTCTTTTGTGCGTTGAAGAAGGCATGGAAATAAACACATGAACCTTGGAATTCCTTGAATAAATCAATTAAATCGAGAAATACTTGATCCGATAAATTTGAATTATTTGCGGATCAACTTCGACTTTTAGCTGTGAAATTCATTCGAGCCGCAGGACTACTATTTTTGGCATTTTTTACCTTAAAAGGGATTAAGAAAACAAACATTTTTTTGGATTTTAATTAGTGGTTAGTACACATAAACAAATAAAAGCAAATGGCGATCCCCTGTGAAGCATAAACCTACACCCGAGAAAAACCGAGAAACCAGTGTGATCTTGTTTGTATTGCAAGATACAGATGAAAAATGCGAAGAAATCCTAGGGCAAAAATTAGGGTGTTACAGAACCGTCTTGTATTTTGTTTGACTGGTTTCTTCCCATGCTTGATTGGTAGCTTATGTTCGACAAGCTCTCTCTTCAAACCAGACATTTCATCATAGTCCCAAGCAAAGCAATCCTTGAAATCCTTCAGCAGTTGGACTACTTCGACCTTGAGTTTTGGGTTGAGATTGGCACTAATGTAGGTAGGCCTCTTCATCTCATCTTCTCCCAAGTCAATTTCTTCTAAAGGATCCTAAGTCAATATTTTGATGCTTTCTGACAAAGGGTCCTTTTCAAATCCCAAAGGCTCATTATCATATATTGCATCAAACCTTTGGTCTAAATCTTCTTGAGCCTTATCAAGAGGCTCTGGGTCGAAATCCTTTATAGTACTTTCTTCAATAAACTCTGTAATGGCCTCAACATCCATATTATTTCTTGCGGCCTCTAAGGCCGCTTGTATTCTGGTTTCAGCCAAATAGGCAAATATTCTTCTTAGTGCATCGAGGTCAGTGATTATTATTGCCCTCACTTCCCCATCCTGTAGGGTGAATTATAGGCTCCCCAAATTAAGGTGGGTAATTACCTGTTTCTTCCACAACCTCCCTATTCCAACGAAAACTTTCGACAGGATGGAGGTGTAGTGAGCAGAATGCATGATCATCTAGGGTGAACACAAATTCTACTGGTGTGCATGGGTCAATATGCGCTAAGTTCTTGTCGAACTCCATGCCTTCAACATGGTTGACTGGCACCTTGAAGTAACCTTGGTCAACTTCGATATTCTCTACAATGCCATATTGCCTCCAAATGGTGACCCTTTGATGTATTGAAGATGGCACTGCACCAATGCCATGTATCCACTCACTTCCTAATAGAAGATTATAGTTGGCCTTACTTTCGACAACCATAAATAGAGTGGGTCTTGTGACCGTACCGACGGTCAAATCCACTTGTAGGACCCCTAGAGTAGGCCCAATCTTTCCCTCATAATTCGACAAGACCAAGTTTTGGGGCTTAAGGTCTGTGTCGAACCTGCCAATTTTGGCTAGCAAGAAGTGTGGCATCAAATTCATTGTTGCGCCACAATCAACCAGAATTTTGTTGATAGCCACATTCTCCACTTTCCTAGTGATGTATAGGGGCTTCAGATGCCCCCTCATGGCCTCCGTGGGTCTCTCAAAGAAACCATTTTATTCTTCGACACACCCGTTATTCATCACATAGTAGCACATTGGTTAATATGCTGCCATTTTTGTTTCAGTATTGGCATCCAGGTTTTCGACTTCAGTAATCTTGTTTTATTCTCTGGGCATTATTGAGACCACATTTACTATGATGTCCAGAGAAGCTTCAGGTTCGCAGTTGAAGTTTTTTGTCATGTCTTCATCTTCGGCTGCTTTCAGCTTAGCTTTTATCTCAGCTTTAATCTCATCCCCTTTGTTCTTAGATGAAAATAATTTGTGCCCAATAGGAACCTTGTTTGTTATTTTCGCCTTATGATTATTCCTACCCTCACCAAGCACATTCGTGCTTGATTCATCAAGATTGTTTGTGGAGGCTTATCTTTGAGCCTTCCTCCTACATTGCTCTCTGCGCCATTGTGACCTAGACATAGGGTTCTTACTCTTATAGTTTTCAGACACATATGCAGCCTTATTTGATGTCTTGGTCTCCTTCCTATATCCCATTGAAGGACCTCTTTCAACATCAAACTTTACCCATCTCTGGCTTCCCCTTTTTCCTGACTCATCAGGCTTGACCCACTTGTTATTTGGGACTTCGCCACTTGGTTTGAAAGTGGGTTGCCTCGACTTGATGTGTTAGGGCTTGCCATCAGGTTATTTAGCATTGGCTCGCCTAGAGTCGAAGCAGAATTGATTTTGAGCAGCCTTCAGCTTCTGCCCTTTATTGTCCTTCCCCACTTGTTGAAGGCTTTTCGCTGCTTCTTTGTCGAAGATTGAACTACATCTAGGACAAAGCATCACTTCTGACTTCTTACTTTGGCATCTATATAAGAAGTCAACAATTGTCTCATCCTCTTTAGGATAAGCCTTCTTGTAGTGGTTCTTCTGAGGTGTGGAATCATCCACCTCCATTACATGGTCATCCCTTACTTCGACCATATTGATGTTAACTTCATCCCTCAATTCCATTTTGGATAAGTTCAAGCCAAGGCCATCAGCAGCCTTGTCCATCTTAGTGAAACTATTAGTAGTTTCTTTAGTAACCAATTGGAGATTCGAATCTTCGACCTCCTCATGTGGGATGATGGTAACTCCCACATTGAATCTTTCGACATCACGAGATGTCTTAAACAAACCCTCAGCTTTCATGCACAATAAGTGTTCCCATTTCTCGCTGCTCAGACCTTCATCAACTTTGATCATCACATCATCATTTGTGAAGCCTTCATTGAATTCAATCTTTACATTATTTCCCATGGTTACGACTAAATCGAGGCTGTTGTTGCCACCAGCAGATTGTTTAGCAACTTCGACCCAGATCACTTCATAGGGCTCAGAGTAATTAGCCTCAGCAACTTGAAGAGGATCTGTGTCAATCTTCATTTGTGCCTTGGGCTTATCTCCAAACTTGAGTCTTCCTTCTTGAATAGCATTCTACACCAAATCCCTGAAAAGAAAACATTGATAAGTCTTATGACCCAAGAAACTATGGTATTTGCAAAACTTTCTTTTTTTTCTTTGATATAAAGGTGGTATTTTAGTGCCTGGGGGCACAAATATTTGACCATCCTTAACTAATAAATCAAAACTTTCGTCACAATTAGTGACGTCGAAAGTATATGTTTTCTTTGGAAACCTATCATCCTTTTCAATTTTGACAGGATTCTTTCCATTTAAAGGGACTAGAAGTTTAGAAGAATAAGGAGGACCCTGCTTGAGTTCAGCTAGGTCTATCTCATTATCATCATGGGGTAGAGTTTTGTCATAGATGTTTTCAACCCCATCCTGATACTCAACGTAAGTTATTCTCTTATATTTGTTGGCCCTAGCTTTTTCATCCTTCAGACATTCAAGCTGTCGAACTCTATCTGCTAATTGGGCCATGTCTCTCAGGTACTGGGTATCCAGCTTCTTCCTGATAAAATAGTCCAGGCCACCAGCAACCATTTCGACTAGTTCACGCTCAGGTACTTAAGTAAAACACCTGGCTTTGAGTAGTCGAAATTTGTTCAAGTAGTCATCAATTGACTCATTAAACTTTCGTTTAACACTAGTCAATTCTTTCAGATTGATCTTGGTCTGACCCATGTAAAATTGTTCATGGAACAAACGCTCCAAATGAGGTGGTAACATAGTGAACCAAGTAAATGCATTTTTGGTGAGAGAACTAGGGAAATATTTAACCCTTAGACTTTCATCATTAGCAATTTCACCAACCTCTATTAAGTATCGCGCCACATGTTCGACCGTAGACTCTGTCGTATCTCCTGAGAACTTGGTAAACTTTGGAACCTTTGTCCTGGGAGGTAATTCCGACTGAAGTATGTAATCCTCTATTGGTGAAGTAAAGTTTAGCCTAGTAAAACTTGTATTTATCCCACTTCTAGCCATTATCCGTTCGACAAGGGCTGCTAAGTTGTTTTCTGCTGCCAAGTTGTTCTGTCGAACTTGTTGAACCACATTGTCAGCATCCTGATGCCTATTTACCACCATTACTCTTGGCTCCTCCTCTACTAGAATTTGGCTTAGATTCCTGATGGCTTTAACTTGTAATGGTTCAACCATTGCCTGATTCCCTTGATTTTCTGGATGCACATCATCCCCTACATTCACCACTTGATTTTAATGTCGAACTGGTGACGGGACTCCCATATATTCTGCTATACGCGCCATCTGAGTCACCATCTATTGGTTCATCTGAGTGCTATCCTGAATCAAAGGCTGAAAAATATCTCCCATGGTTTGAGATAAAGTTTGAACCATTTGCATGTTGCTCTCATCCATCTGTTGTCTTAAATATGTTGCAGACTCATTTGTTAGAGCATGACCTTGAGTCGAATGTCCCAACCCAACAGTTCGACTATTCCTTCCCATATTTATTCCAGATCTAGATTCCTGCAAAGGTGAAGGAACCACATTCTCTGAAAAAACAGGAGGTGCATTTCTTAGGCCCATCATCATTGTTCTTGGAATACCATAGGGTGGATTTCTAGGAAAAGGCTAAGAAAATCATAGAGGGATGATAGCCATAAATGCGTATGTGTTTGGTGGTGGGGTTTGATGTCTTGGGCCAACATACTCCAACACTGGTTGATCATAATATCCAGTATATGTTACACCTGGCATTGTCATCGAAGGAATTGGTTCTGACACCATACTCAATGTTATTGGCATCCCCATCGAAGGATTGGAGACTGAAATGACCTCACGTCTTGGCACATCTTGTGGATCCACACTATGAGCATTTGAACTGCTCAATTGGGGATTGTTCCCAGTTGTATTGGGATTTGAATCATCTTGATTTCCTTGGCTAGACGCCATTTTCCTTGTATTTCTTCTCCTTGGTATATAATGATCTGTGTTGGCTACTTTCCCACATCTCAAATGCATGCAACAAAAGTAGCCATTTTTTCGACCAATACGCCCACGTAAGAAAAGAAGTTACAAAACAAAGAAGTTACAAAAAAGAAGTTATAAAACTTCTAAAAACTAACTAGCACTGTCCCACTAGGTGTTCCAATTTTTTTACCCCCAAAATTAGTAAATAACCGCTGGTCCTCTAAGGATACTAAAAACAGCCTTAGTCACTCGCATGATCGACCAAATTGATCCTAGGACATGTGCTAGTGGTTTGTTAATTGTGATGTTTTTTTGGGAAAAAGATCATGAATCCTTTGACAGGATTCAGAAAACAATAACAAGTAAGAAAATAAAGTAAAAGAAAGGACTTTCAAAGTAAATGGAAAGATAAATGTCAAGGCAAGAATGTTAAAATTGCAGGAAAGGTAAAGGAAAGGATAAATGCAAGGAAAGAAACTAAAAGGGATGGAAATGTAAAGAAATGTGGTAAATTACTTGTAAAAGTAAATGAAATGACAAGGTAAAATGCTTTAACATAAAAGGCTTTGAAAGGTAAATGAATTTAAATCATAAATGACATTGAAGATAAAATGGTGCTTTAATATAAAATACTTTGGAAGATAAAAATGGTGGTGTTTACATCACGTACATTCTCACTGCATTCTTTTCTCTACATGCGGATACTTCAAGTGAATACGGAGTTACTAGTACAATATGATTTGCATGCATACTTATTCTAACACTAGACTAAGTTATTTATAGAAAATGAAATGTAACTGCTTTTGACGGTTTCATCCTAGGATTGTGACACTTGTCCCATTATATGTTGTAGAAGCTTCATCCTGCGCAACTTGTCCCTGTCTTTGAACTGAAAATTACATATTTTCCCTCCAAGGCCTGAACGTGCACAATTTGAGTAACTGCCACTCTTCGTCAAACTGGGTATGGTCGAATCTTCAACAACACTTAGAAAATACTTCCAACTTTGGAATTCTTCTAAGTATGGAATCTATAGGTAGGGGTTTCTTTCGACTCATCTTTATTGAGTAAGTTCGAAAGGACCTCATTTTCTGCTTATAACAAGAAAACTCTTTTCTAAGCCAAAATATCCCAATTAAGGTAGCGTCAAAATTTGGAGGATAACACATGGATGTCGGGAACGGCATCTTGTTGCTTTAGTTCTTTTATTATATTGTGGGATATGTTGATGTTGTTTTAGAAGTTTTCAAACTATTTTCTATTTTAACGATATCGCTACAGTTTGGTTTTTCCACTGCTTGATTTGAATGATTTTTCGTTTCATGTTATGCATCAAATTTTGAAGAGCATCTTTTATGTTGGTTAAAAGTAGCACCTTGAATTGAAAATGATATTTTACTCTGATATTGTCGTATTTTATTTATCAAAATTTCTGGGGGGAATTCGGGGTGTTGCAATTGGTATCAGAGTAGGTCGGTTCGTCTGACCAAGTCGTTGAGTTGTCGAGTTGTTGTTATTGCCATAGTTGAGGTCTGTGATAGTCGGTCGTTGTCTGTATAAGTGCTTTGATCGTTGTTTCTTGTTGTTGTTGCTTAGCGGTTGATAATGGCTGGAAGCAATGATGTTACACTTACTACCGCTATGCATGCTATGGCTCAAGCTGTGCAGAATCCGCTGAATGTTGGGAACAACGAGAATGATGAATTTCGGAAGAACAATTAGCCTACTTTCAAGGGAAAGCATGACCCATATGGGGCACAAGAGTGGATCAAGGAGATCGAGAGGATCTTTAGGGTGATGGAATATTCTGATGCACGGAAGGTGCGGTTGGGTTCTCACAAGCTGGTAGGAGAAGCTGATGATTGATGGGTCGGTACTCAGCAATGATTGGAAGTGTCAGGTGAGGCAATCACTTGGGTTGTGTTTAAGAGGGAGTTTTTGAGGAAATATTTTCCTGAAGATGTTCGAGGGAAGAAAGAGATAGAGTTTCTGGAATTGAAGCAGGGTAGAATGTTAGTGGTAGAGTATGCTGCTAAGTTTTCAGATTTGGCCAAGTTCTATCTGCATTACAGTGAGGCGACTGTTGAGTTCTCGAAGTGTGTGAAATTCGAGAATGGTTTGAGGCCTGAGTTCCAACAGGCTATTGGCTATCAAAGGATCAAAAGATTTCCAGATTTGGTTGACGATTGTAGGATCTTTGAGGAAGATAGAAAGGCTCGATCAGAGCATTTCAAAGATTTGGCTAAGAGGAGAGGAAAGTAATAGATGCATTGTGGGAAGCCTTATGCAGCTCCAGCTGATAAAGGTAAGCAGAGAATTGCTGATGGCAAGAAGCCAAGTGGGGGAGGAGCTTTTGTTCCTCTGAAGTGTTACAGATGTGGTGAGTTGGGTCATCCTGTTAGTGAGTGCACAAGTGATGTGAAGAAGTGCTTCAAATGTGGACAGCTTGGGCATTTGATTGCATATTGCAAGACTAACATGGTGACTTGCTACAACTATGGAGAGCAAGGCCATATCAACACTCATTGTCCGAAGCCGAAGAAAGCTTCAACTGGAGGGAAAGTGTTTGCTTTTACAAGAACTCAGACTTTTAGTGAGGATCGACTAATCAGATATATTTGCTATATTAATGATATGCCTTTGATTGCTATGATTGATAATGGTGCAACACACTGTTTTATTGTTGTTGATTGTGTGAAAAGATTAGGTCTTGTTGTTTCTTCGATGAAAGGAGGAATGGTTATCGAAACTCTTGCGAAGGGATTAGTGACTACTTCTCTGGTTTTTTTATAGTGTCTTTTATCAATTTATGGTAAGGACTTTGGTTTCGATCTCGTTTGTTTTTCGTTGGAGGGTCTTGATATGATTTTGGGGATGAACTGGTTGGAGTTCAACCATGTTCATATCAACTGTTACAATAAGACTGTGTGATTCCTTGCTCCAAAAGAAGAGAAGGAAAAAGGTTATTTATTTGCTAAAGAGTTGAATGAGCTTTTGGATGAAGAATCTCAAGGGTTGCCTTTGTTTGCATCATTGGTGGTTGAGAATGATTTTGTGATGAATGATTTTCAAGTGGTGAGAGAGTTTCCAGAAGTGTTCCTGGATGATATTGTTGATGTACCTCCGGAACGGGAAGTAGAGTTTAGTATTGATCTTGGACCTGGTATTAGACCTATTTCTATGGCTCTGTATCGCATGCCAGCGTCAGAGCTATCGAAGTTGAAGAAACAATTGGAAGAGTTATTAGAGAAGAAGTTCATGAGACCAAGTGTGTCAATATGTGATTGTGCATTGATTATAGATAGTTGAATAAAGTGACAATCAAGAAAAAGTATCCACTTCCGGGAATAGATGACGTTATGGATCAGTTGGTGGGTGCACAGTTGTTTAGCAAGATTGACTTGTGGTCGGGGTATCATCAGATACGTGTAAAGGACGAGAATATTCAGAAGACAGCTTTCAAGACTCGGTATGGATAATATGAATATGTGGTTATGTCGTTTGGAGTTACTAATGCACCTGGAGTATTTATGGAGTATATGAATCAGATTTTCCATGAGTACTTGGATCAATTTGTGGTTGTTTTCATATATGATATTTTGATTTACTCTAAGTCAGAAGAAGAACATGCGGAACATCTACAGATTGTATTACAAGTGTTGAAGGATAAGAAGCTTTATGCGAAGTTGTTTAAGTGTAAGTTCTGGTTAGAAGAGGTGAGTTTTCTTGAACATGTCATTTTGAGTAATGGTATTGCAGTTGATCCATCCAAGGTAGATGTAGTTCTATAATGGGAAGCTCTGAAGTTGGTGACCGAGATCAGAAGCTTTTTGGGATTAGCTGGCTATTATCGAAGATTCATTTAGGGGTTCTCGAAGTTAGCTCTTCTGTTAACCCAGTTAACCTGTAAAAGTAAGGCGTTTATGTGGGATATGCATTGTGAGCAAAGTTTCGTTGAGCTGAAGAAGCGATTGACTACAGCTCCAATTTTGATTTTGCCTAAACCGGATGATCCGTTTGTGGTGTATTGTGATGCTTTTCTGATGGGTTTAGGAGGAGAATTGATGCAAAATAACCAAGTGGTGGCTTACGTTTCACGTCAGTTGAGAATTCATGAGAGGAATTACCCTACCCATGATTTGGAGTTGGCAGCAGTGGTGTTTGTACTAAATATCTGGAGACATTATCTTTATGGTTCTAAATTTGAGGTGTTTAACGATCATAAGAGCTTAAGGTATCTATTTGACCAAAAGGAACTGATTATGAGGCAGAGACGTTGTTTGGAATTTTTGAAGGATTATGATTTCGGCTTGAATTATCACCCCGGTAAAGCAAATGTCGTAGTGGATGCTTTGTGTCGGAAAATAATTTATATGTCGTATATGTGGATGATTGAGCAATTCAGATACATGAGTTTGGTCTGTGAGCAGACATTGTATAGTGTGAAATTCAGAATGTTGAAGATTAACAATGATTTTCTCGCTAATATCAGAGAGAGCCAAAAGTAAGATGTGAAGTTGGTAGACTTGATGGTTAGAGATGAGCGCACAGGAAATGGTGATTTTCGTGTGTATGATCAAGGTGTGCTGAGATTCCATGAGCAAATTTATGTTCCTGAAGATCCAGAACTGAAAATAATGATCCTTGAAGAAGGTCACATAAGTAGTTTGAGTGTGCACCCGGGGGCTACAAGGATATATCAGGATTTGAAAAAGATATTTTGTGGCTTGGATTGAAACGTGACGTAGCTCATTTCGTGTACGCTTGTTTGACTTGTCTGAAGTCGAAGGTGGAACATCAGAAACCTGCTGGTTTTATGCAACCGTTAGATATTCTAGAGTGGAAATGGGATAGTATCTCTATGGATTTTGTTACAGGATTACCTAATACTCCAAGAGGTAATGATGCAATTTGGGTAATTGTTGATCGACTGAAAAAGTCGGCACATTTTATCACGATTGGTGTTACCTTTTGATTGCAAAGGTTGGCCAAGATTTATATTCGTGTGATCGTAAAGTTGCATGGGATTCCATTGAGCATTGTGTCTGATAGAGATCTGAGTTTCACTTCTAGATTTTGAGAGAGTTTTCCAGAGGCGTATGGATCGAAGTTGAGGTTGAGCTATACTTATCATCCGCAGACAGATGGGCATACGGAAAGGACTATACAATCTTTGGAAGATTTGTTGAGAGCTTATGTAATTGAACAAGGAGGTGCTTGGGATAATCATTTATCGTTGATTGAGTTCACCTACAATAACAATTATCATTCCAGTATCAAAATGGCACCTTTTGAAGCATTGTATGGTAGAAGATGTCGAACACATTTGTGTTGGCATGAATTAGGTGAGAGTATAGTACTTAGACCTGAGATTGTTTGGAAAACTACTGAGACGGTGAAGTTGACTCGAGAGAAGATGAAGGCTTCACAAAGTAGACAGAAGAGTTATCACGATAAGAGAAGGAAAGATCTTGAATTTTAAGAGGGAGACCATGTATTTTTTACAGTAACTCTGGTAACGGGCGTTGGACGTGCTTTGAAGTCGAAGAAGCTTACTCCAAAATTCATTGGTCTGTATCGTATTTCGGCAAGAGTTGGGTCAATTGCTTATAGAGTGGCATTCCCTCCGCAATTGTCAAATTTGCATGATGTATTCCATGTTTCCCAGCTTCAGAAGTATGTTCTGGATCAATCACATGTGATACCGATGAATGAGGTGGAAGTAAGGGATA
The DNA here is from genome assembly GCA_963966055.1 of Lathyrus aphaca. Taxonomy (NCBI): domain Eukaryota; kingdom Viridiplantae; phylum Streptophyta; class Magnoliopsida; order Fabales; family Fabaceae; genus Lathyrus; species Lathyrus aphaca. The sequence goes on along the minus strand of OZ014520.1, from coordinate 552,863,634 downwards.
ACCTTACGGTTGAGGCTTACCTGAGCGTATTGATGATCGCAAAGTGAAGCAGTTAAGAGGCAAGGAGATTGTCATCGTGAAGGTGGTACAGGGAGGTGCTACCAGTAGGGAAAATGACTTGGGAATTGGAAAGTAAGATGCAGGAGTCTTATCCAAATCTGTTTGTGGTAGGTAATTTTCGAGGACGAAAATATTAAAGTGGGGGAAAGTTGTAACGCCTCGATTTATTTATTTAATTATTTAATTTAAATAATTGGAAAATTGTTGTGTGTTGTGTGTATTGTGAAATTTGGTGGTGTGTTGTGTGAAGGGATAATGTTATTTTAATTTATATAAGTTTAAATAATTTATATTATACTCAAACAAATATTGGAATATTAAGTGAAAGGGTAGGTTAGTAATTGGATGAGGGAATAGTGAGGGCGAGATGGGGATTCCATATTAGGGGTCCAAGGGTTATGTTGGGAATTGGAAAAAGGAGAAGTCAGTTCTCGTAGAAACTGATCGTGGAATTTGGAAGAGCGTTAAGAAGAGAGAAGAGAAGAAGGGCTAGAGGCAAGGATTTTGTGAGAAAAGAAGATATTTTTCATCGAATTAACGTAAGGTTGGATCTCATTCAAATTTTAAGGGTATTATGATATGAATGTTAGGGTAGATGTCCTTAGGTATGTTAGTGGGATTGGATGATTGATAAATTGATGAATGTGGTATGAAATTAAGGAATTAATGATGTTTGAATTGCATGTTTATATTGGTAGTGTTAGATGTGAATTTTCTGGTGAAAATAAGGATTAGGATTGGTTTTATATACTGTTTTCGGATGAGAATAGCAGGGGAGAAGTGCAGAAATCGCAGGGTTTTTCTGCCAAAATCGCTTTAGTCGCTTAGCGAGGGATTGCTCTCTTAGCGACCAGTTAGATATTTTAGACTCTTAAAGTCAGTAGCTTGCGTGCTTAGTGAGCAAGGGGGGCTTATCGAGACCTGGAAGTGAGAAAATTTCTTTTTAATTCATTAAAATTCATGAAAGATTATGTTTTATGTTCTAGGAATATTGGGGTGTTAATGAGGCGGTGGGAGCAAGTTTAGAAAGGGTGTGTGTGTACTTTGACGATGTTGAATGTTATTATGTGAAACATTTGAATGCATGATATATGTTTAGTTGTGTATGTGTTGTTGACAAAAAAAATTAGTATGAGAAAGAATATGCATGGAGTGTTGTTGTTGTTACATATTATTATCGTTGTTACATGTTGTCGTTGTTGGTGAGGTGATTGTGTTTAATCACGATGTAGGGTGTGATCATGAAATATGGGTCATGCTGGACCATGAAATAGGGGTCGAGGGTGTAATCATGAAAAAGGGGTTGCATTGGACCATGGAAAAGGGGTCGGGAGTTCCGACGGGAACTGGATCATAAAATAGGGATCGATTCTTGGTACCACATGCATTGAGTCTATGATTGAGTCTCATTTGCATGCATTGTTGTTGATGTGTATGATGTGGATGTATATGTGGTTGATGTGTTTGTTGTAGATGTGTAGTTGGGTTGTGATTCTTGTCGTGATGAATATGTTGTCATTGTATTTATGTGATATATGCCTTACATTTATATCATTGACTCTTTTAATTGATTTAAGAATCTCACCCCTTCTGTTTGAATGTTACCCCTATATCGGTAACGTGCAAATACTCATGAGTAGTCGTGTTCGTGGCGTCTACTCTGATACACTTTGCCCTCATTTATCTGTCTATAATTACCACAATGCCTTCCACACCTTACATTATTATTTCTATTTATTTTATTATATTATTATTAATATTATTGACTCATCTTAATAAATAATAATAATAATAATAATAATAATAACTCCCATCAATTATATCACTCTACTAATATCCATTTTACACTATGGTTAAATAAATACTAATTAAAATAAGTTAATTAATCTTTTATCTCCACACCACTGATTTCTACACTTTTAGTCTTACACCCCTACCATCCCCAAGACCCATTTTTTAATGCCACTGTCCCTTACTACGGGTACACAAAACACAACAAACACACCAAATATGAAATCAACCACAACAACTCATAATTATTTGCAAATAATCATTAAAATGAAAAACGAGTTGTTACAATGTTTCTCCTTGCTTTCACATCTGGGAAATAAATTGAAATATTAATATTTCAGAAGCATTTGAAGTTACTCTTCTATCAACAGATGTCACAACCTATACAGCCAGTTAAGAAGTTCTTCTGACAAGAAATATAAGTTCCTTGTCATAAAATGTTCTATAGAACCAAGTTTTAGGAAAGGTGATATGTTATACAACTTTTCATCATAAAATTCCATTTATTTTATTTGAGGATTGCAAGATAAACCAACAGAGCACAATAGATCCAAGTTGTATAACTTCTTGAATAACAATGATCTCAAGTTTGAATCTAAAACAATCTTCTCATAATTTACTTGGAGGATTAGATAAAGTGCAACTGGACAAGCTTCAAAAACTGATTCCCACAAATCTGAGCACAAGGATTCAAAGATAGTCCGAGCATCAGACATATCAATGATGTTGACATACTTAGAAGTGAGATAGAGCACCTACCAGAATGCAACTTCATATTAAGATATCCAATACACTTCTTCGAAGCTGGTGATAGAGACTTTCAAACTAATCATCTCTATACCATCAACTTCTATAGTAATACTTTTTTCAATGGTATTCTATAGACCTTCAGAAACCCTTTTATCAAGACTAATGAGTTAAAAATATGTTTTGCTTTTCCATCATTTAAATTCAGTGGAATCACCCTTTGAATATAGTAGGAAAAACAATATGATATTTTTCATGTGTCACTTGATTCCTTCTTGAAGGAAAGTCTTTAACAAACATATTTTTCTTATTGGATCATTATTTGTGTCATTGTTAAGTGTTATGCACAAACCATGCTCTAATACCAATTGAAGGTGAGAAAAGTACATAAGAAGGGGGTTGAATTATGTTTTCATTTTCTTAGTTTGCATCTGATCTGAGTTCGGAATCTAAACTAGTGTTCAGATTCTTGTTAATTATTAGCATCAGAATGTTAACAGAAGCAAACAAATAATAGCAGAAGACACAAAGATTTATATTGGTTCCTTCCAAACTGAGATTAGTCCAATCCCCTTGCTTCATAAGATATTTTCACTATAATCAAATCATGTTTACAATCACTTATGAATTTTGCACAAGACTCTTACAATTGTGCAGACCCAAGGTCTAAGACTTCTTGCTTAAGCTCCTCACTTGAGACTTCTTGCTCAGGTTCCACGAACCAAAAACTTCCTACTTAAGTCATCCATACTCAAGACTTATGCTTAGGCCTTTAGCTTGAGACTTCCTTTCTTGAACCCCTTAGGATCAAGACTTCAAATCAAGTCCCAAGGATCCAAGACTTCTGCTCCTTCCACTCAGGCCGAGACATCTGCTCCAACTCCTCAGGGTGAGATTTCCTTTCTTAGGTCGTAACCCAAGACTTTTTCTCATACAATCCACTTGATTAAGACTTTCACAGCTCAAGCATATAGAAAGAATCTTATGTGGCTCAAGCACATAGAAAGAAACTTATGTGGCTCAAGCATCTTGGCTCGAGACTTCCTTGCTTAAGTCCCAATGACTTAAGACTTTTTTTCAATCAACCTAGTTAATTAAGACTTTCACAGCTCAAGCACATAGCAAGAGACTTACGTGGCTCAAACATCTTGGTTAGAGACTTACTTTCTTAAGTCCCAATGACATAAGACTTTTTCTCAATCAACCTAGTTGATTAAGAATTTCATATCTCAAGCACATAACAACTAACTTATGCGGCTCAAGCATCTTGGCTTGAAACTTAATCTAAACTGCTAAATAAGTTCAGCAGAATAGAGACCAAGGTGCACTTGATATAAATATCAGAGCTACGGAAAATCACCATAACAAAGACCTAAGCTCTTAAGATTTTTAAGATAATCAATGTGTAAGAAATCTTAAGGCTTTTACAATTACAACCTACAACAGAAAATATGCATATTCAATATAGTTGATAATTATTTATCTTGTTACTTATTCTTTTGGTAGATCCTTTTTAAAGATTTAGCTTGAACCTTCAGCCATATTTATAGCCTTTGTAGAAACTAGTTGTTGGAAGAGATAACTTGATCAAAGTCTTTGCTTTTACTCCATAGTACAAGAGACGTTGGAGATAGATACACCAGAAGATCTTAATCCAATGTCTAACCGTTGAGTCTTCAAAGGATCCTGTACCACTAAATCCGTTGAGAGTAGATATATGTAAAGCATTCCAACCTTTCTTGAGCCTTGTGATCTTAGACTCTAGATGACAAACTAGTTTGACAATTCAACTTTCTTTCTACAATACAGACAACTTCATCTTCATAACTAGACATCACTTAGCAAGTGTTCTTCAGATTCTACTACCAGAGCTAGCAATTCAACAACTCCCAAGTGTTCCATTGTATAACAAATTTTGTCTATAAATATTGACAAGTATTAGAACCTGCACACATGTAATACACATCAAATATACCATTGTTCTTTCAATACTTTGGTAACATCAAAACCCAAGGAAAAACTGTTATGAACAAATCTTGTTCTAACAAGGCCGACCTAAGACCTTTGTAAGCCGACCTATTGCTTTCATAGGTCGACACACACGAGGCTCTCTTTCAAAATTTCCAATTTTCATCTATTCGTTTTCATTTCCTTTACTTCATATCTTATATATATATATATATATATATATATATATATATATATATATATATATATATATATATATATATATATATATATATATGTGTGTGTGTGTGTGTGTGTGTGTGTGTGTGTGTGTGTGTGTGTGTGTATACTCATACATGCATCTTTTTCTAGTAAGGTTCTAGTGTAAAACATATACAGAACCATAATTTTAAAGCATACTCATCATCTTCAACCTCTCTTTTATGCATACACACAGTCAAACTACACATAATCATTTTTTTATTGGGTGACCATCTAGATTAGGGTGGATAGTGTCCAATTACATTGTTGTACCTGAAATATTGGGTTGGGTTCTTTGAGTATTTCAAATAAGAAAACCAAGTTGGAGCTTTTGTTAGAACAAGATTTTTTCATGACATATTCTCTTTGGATTTTGATGATAACAAAGTATTCAAAGTACAATGGTTTATTTTATGTGTGTTACATTTGTGCAGTTTCTAATACTTGTAAATATTATAGTTGTAATCTGTTTTAGATTAGCACACTTGGGAGTTGTTGAATTGCAATCTTCTGGTGGCAAAATCTGAAGAACCTTACTAGTGTTGCTTGGCACGTACTCTGATGTTGAAGGTCTCAACATTAGACGAGTCACTACACTTAGTGAATGTATATTGGCTTCTGGTACCATTCAGTGTTACTGATAAAGCTGGAGTTATTCATACTATAGAAAGAAAGTTATATTGTCTAATCAATTTGTCATCTAGAGTCTACAAATTGCATGGCTCAAGAAAGGTTGGCATGCTTTACAAATATCTACTCTCAATGGCTCTATTAATACAGATTCTCTTGAAGAATCAAATGTTAAACACGTTACACATTGGATCAAGATATTCTGGTGTATCTATCCAATGTCTCTTAAACTATGGAGCAAAAGCAAAGACTATGATCATGTTACCTTTTCACTAGTTAGTTTTCTGCAAAGGCTATATATATGGCTGAAGGTTCAAGCTAAATCTTTAACAAGGATTATCCAAAAGAAGGAGTAGCAAGATTAACAATTATTAACTCTATTGCATGTGTTAAATTTATTTTGTAGGTTGTAATTATAAAATCCTTAAGATTTCTTACCATTGAATATCTTAGAAATCTTAAGTGCTTTAGGTATTTGTTATGGTGATTTCTCGTACCTCTGACACTTACATCAAGTACACCTTGTTCTCTATTCTGCTGAACCTGTTTAGCATTTTAGACTAAAGTATCATATTATGTGCTTAAGCATAAGTCTTGTCTCATTGGGATTCAAGCAACAAGACTCAAGCCAAGATGCTTGAGCTAAATAAGTCTCTTGTTATGTGCTTAAGTAGTAAAAGTCTTAATCAAGTAGATTGATTGAGAAAGGAAAGCCTCGAGATAATATTCTTGAGCCACGTAAGTCTCTTGCTTAAGTGTTTGAGTTGTGAAGTCTTAATAAAGTAGATTGATTGAGAAAGGGAAGTCTCATCCAGTGTGGTGTGAGCAGGAAGTATCAAGTGTAGCTTGGGTAGGGAAGTTTCAGCCTTATAGGCATGAGCAATCTTAGACCTGAGAGGTTGAAGCAAGAAAGTCTTGGCCAATGGGGCTTGGAGTAGAAGTCTTGTGCTGAAAGCCTAAGTAGGGAAGTCTCGAGCCAAAATGCTTAAGCCATGTAAGTCTACTACTTAAGTGCTTGAGCTGTGAAAGTCTTAATCAATGAGGTTGATTGAGCAGAAGTCTTAAGTTGTAGGCTTAACCAGGAAGTCTTAAACAGTGGGTCTGAGCAGTTGTAAAAGTCTTATACAGAATGCATAAGCGATTGTAATCATGATTTGGCTATAGTGAAAATATCGTGTTAAGCAGTGGGACTAGATTACACTTAGTTAAGGGAGGAACCAGTATAAATTTTTGTATCTTCTGCTATTATTTATTTGTTTTTATTAACATTTTGATGTTAAAATATAAACCAGAATCTGAACACCAGTTCATGTTCTGAACTCTGATCATAAGTAAATTAAGAAAACATATAACACAATTCAACCTCCCTTCTTGTGTACTTTTCACACCTTCAGTTTTCCTTCAAGATCATTGTGGATTTGAAGGTTTTGGACAAGATTACGTAAATACAAATTCGATCGAGTGAAGGAATTGGGACAAGGTGGTTCCTTGCTAGAGAGTAGCGTGAGACAGTTGATCATGTTCGTAAATCTTGGGTTCAACAAGTGCGTGCATGGGATTAATCTGACCGAGCGAAAACCTTGAGACAAAAGGTCTTGCAAGGTAGTAACAAGAGCTGGTGGGTTGAAGCAGCATTGTTGGGGACTAGATCAATCTTTGATAAAGGGTTTTGGAGGTGGTAGATTCAACAACAAACCATAGGGTTTGTAGCGTTAGAGTTTTACATCTCTTGTATATACACTTTTGAATTCGAATTGAGGGCAGACATACCCATAGAGAGACCGATTAGGGAACTGCCTAAACAAATTTCTCTCTCTCTCTCTCTCCCTCTCTCCCTCTCTCTTTCCCCCTCTTTAATTTTTGTGTTTGCAAATCATCGAATTCGTTGTTATTTTGATCAATTCATTTGGAAATCAATTTTTGATTACGTTTTGAATTAAGGTTTGTTGATAGAATCATAATCATTTTGATTGTGATTGGCTTTAACATCAACAAAACAAGCAAAATTTTCAAACTTTATTGATTGCACACAAAGTGTTTGATAAATTGCATTTTATGTTTTTACTTGGTTTTTGATCATTGGAAATAAGCTCTACATATAGCTTAACATTTGATTGTGTTGAAATTAACCGTTGAACAATTTTTGTTTGTTATCATCCAATTGGGTTACTTTACGCATATCCAAGATTTTTTATAATAGGTTCGGTTAGACTATTCGATTCGGGTTGTTTTCGTTGTGCCATAAAACATTTGAAAATCATTTTTGTCAAAAGTTTGAATTTAAAATTTGTGATATATTCACCTCTCTAGATCGAAGTCTATCGTCTAACAATTTATGATGCTTGAATCTTTGATTGGATCCAGATTTGTTGAGATCTACAAGTTTAAAGATTTCGTTTGTCTCCACTGCTTCAAAGAATTTTGGGTTATTCTGACAGATCGACGGTGGTTAGTGGATTCTATCTTTGGTTCGAGTTTATTACCTTTGCACTCTTAAAGTCTATTTCAGTCGATTGTGATTGAATTCAAACAGTTTGGTCAGAAATGGTCGTGATTGCTTACCGTAGTTCATGAGTAAGTTGTTGATTAGTAAATTCACTATTGTATTGTTGATCGAATTCTTTCATCGTTTTCAAAATCTAAGTTTAGATTTTGTCATTTGATATTTCATTTTTTATTTAAATTTGATTTCGCGTCATAAATTATTCGTTAGAATGTACTCGTGATATTAGAAGGTTTGTCTTTAATTCGAATTTACCTTAATATTTTATTTTGTTAGGTCGCGATCTATATCCTCTAATCTTTTGTTCTTTTTTATTTTAAATTATAAAATAAAAGAAAATCCTATTAAGTTAGAATTAGGATTTAGGACCCTCCCAATTGAATCCTATTACACATTTACACATAAGCCAAAGAAAGTTAAAATATAGTGAATTGAATTTGAATGGCTAAACATAAATATCGCGTTGACACCCTCGTTGACACCCTATTTCCTTGTCTATATATGCACTTAACTAATTTTCTCTGTTTTTGACACCCTCATACTCTCCATCATCTTAGCTAACTATACTCTCTCTTAACTTCTCTCTCTCTTTCTCTCTCTTCCCTCCTTAAACCATTTCTCATTAATTCTCTCTTTCTATATTTTACATATATTCCTCACTTTCTCTCCTTCCTTCCTTCCCCTTTTTTCTTTCCATTCTTTTAACTAAACCTTATTCAACCTTATTACAAACACTTGTGTATACACACATCTAATTCGGATTCATTTTATTCATCACCAATCACCATGTTGCAAGATGTTATCCACCCTCCATCACATGATGAACAACTATCCATTGTAATTTCCTCAACCTTGTTAATCATCTCTATAATCTTATATTTATTGTTAATGCATGCATGTCTTGTGTTATATATATGCATGCATGCAACTTTTGAGTTATGACATATTTGAAACTTCACAAGTTTATTTCATTGAGAAAAGGGTTTTATTTTATTTTTTTTATTTAGGTCACTCACTCTTATATTTTGGTGGCTAAATATTGGTTATTATTTATTTATATGTCTTCTTGCAATTTATTATCTTTACATGCATTAGAATCATGAATCATGAGTTTTCTTATGTTTGTTGCATGTTTCATGTTAGTTAATTAATTAATTTGTCTCTAAAGTGTCTATATAGTTTGTTACATAGCTAGTTATAAGTATTAATTACTATTATTTGTAGCAAAAACAAGAAGATATATATACATACATACCCTCACAATTTATAGGACTATAATGTTTTGTTTCCTCATATTTATATGGTTGGCAAGCATAATATTTTCTTTGACTGCAAAAAAATTAATAAGAAGGAATCAAAGACTCCGTGAGAGTAAGGCTTTGTTCTTTCTAATATTTATCCTATTCAAGACAATGTCCTTCCAAGGGCAAAATAGTAAAATAGTGTGAAATTTCCTTGATAGTTATGTTAAACATAGCTTTCAATTTCTATGGAATCTATATCTCTTTGGAGCTTCACTTACAAGCTTTCCAAATTTTGATATTCTTTTATGAGTTAGATAGAAGAAAAGGGTGTTTGATGTAATGACAAAAAAAGTTTATATAGGCATAGCATTATGAAAGTGTTAATTCCTTTAGTGGCTTTCAATTCCCATTGAAGGACAATTTCCATTTAGTGAAAAAAGAAAAAACAACATATAGTATGAGGTTGTTTCTTTGTTTTTTACTTTGTGTTTTTTTTTCATGTTAGTAACATTAGGTAAATTTGGTTCCAACGTGTACACATGAAGCATAGATGCAATTGTGCATTTCTTTTTCAAAATAATGACTTGAAAAAGAAATCACTTTTTGGAGAATTTCTTATAGGTCTATTACCAATTAGGGACAATGACTGACTAGACTATGCAACCAACTAGTTATATGTAGAATGCCCCAACAAGGCTTTGCATAATGATTTGTTTTGTTTTCACCTTCACAATGAAGTCCTAGTATTCTCTTAAAGCTATCTAGTAGTATCGATTAGCGCGATAAACTGGCACATCCGATTCCATTTAGATTAGTTCAGTAAAAACGCGTAAAAAAAGGATGAGAGGTACATAATTAAGGATATAGATCAGAAATTTTTATTTGTCTCGTAAAAAATGAGTTGGGGAAGGATATGCGGGTCTTGCACCCCTAAAAATTAAAAATTGCAAAATTTATTGTCAATGTATGTATAATGAAACACAATTTTTACATATACATCCGTATTAGAAAATTCTATTTGACTACGTTCAGAATTGTGGTTAAAGATGTCGAGTAGATAATTAATGGTTAATTAATCACAAATAAGATGTCTTAGGAGTGTAAATTTATTGTTGAATTTTGATCTTATGCATCAAAATACCATTTCTATTGTCTTACATAGCTTGTTTTTCACTTTAGAACACCTACTAATGGACAAAGACAATTACATGATTAAAGAATATGACAACCTTTTGAAATTTTGAACATCACTTTTTCTCTTGTAAGTGATCAGAACAGACTCATATCTATCAACATAAAGGAGAATTGGATTCACTTTCCAAACTCATAATAAAATAAAAACCATAGAGAATCACGTTTCCATCTTGTATTTATATACAACTAACTCTCTTTCTTAAATTCCAAGTCTTAGTAATCATGTTTCTTACATTGTTTTTATGTCACACATTGCAGGATGAAATTTCAAGTCCAAATATTAGTGCACAAATTTTTGAACTTTGTGACCCTGATTTGTTCCAAGACTCTCTCCGACAAAATTCTGAGGTTACTTCTACCTCAAATTGTTGTCATCATGAAGAAAACAACCTCAACAACATCAACAACAATGACTCTTCATATACCTTAAACAATATTTCACAAGTTTTAGATCTTGATAACAACATCAATAGCAATAGCAATAGTACTACAAGCACAACAAGCAACAATAACACAACAAATAATACCAATAATAACCTTCCGATTATCTTCGATTCGCAACAAGATATCGACAATGACATATCGGCTTCTATAGACTTCACATCATCGTCGTCTTTTCTGGTTCCGTCGCTTCTTCCGATCAATACTCATCAAGAACAGCAGTTTGATTTCTCTTCGACGCAACCTCCTCAACATCATCTTCAGTTGTCTACATGCTCAGTTTTGAAAGGACTGTCTTCGCAGTATCAGCAAAGTGATAATATCGGTGGTTCGTTCGGTTCTATGTTTGAAGATGATTGCATATCTTCAATTCCTTCTTATGCTCCTTCTTGTTCTTTTCTTAGTAATGGGTTAGGTGTGTATCTGCCTCATGGAAATCTTGGGAGTGGTTTGTCTGGTGATAGTTCTGGATTGTTTGGTGGAGGAGTTCTGTTAGGTTCTGAAATGCAGACTCAAGATTTGGATTTTCAAGGTGAAAATGGTGGAATTTATTGTACAGATTCTGTTCAGCAGGTGTTTCATCCTCAAGATTTTCAGGTATGATCAAGCTTTCTTTCATTGCTTCTAGTTTATATGCTGTTCATAATGTTTCTTGAATTGAATACTCTCTGGTCGGTTTTTATCTATGAAGTACAGACACACAGACACAAACACCAGACATAACATCTACACTGATATCGACATAAGTAACCTCAGAAAAGTTCAAACACCAAACACCAGACATAATGTTTCTTCATGATTTAAACAATTATCAATCTCTCAACGTAGATGTGTAAGTGTCGTGTCTGGTGTCTAGTGTCTGGTGTCTAGTGTGTCTGCAGATGTGTTAGTGTCGTGTCTGGTGTCTACTGAATGAATGTCCGCGTCAAAGTTTGATATATTGAAAGAGAAGGTCATGATGGTCCACAAAATATCTTAAGGTGAAAACTGATTAGTGCCAATATACATCAAACAGTTATTGCTAGCATATAGTTTTAAGTTCTTTTACAAAGTCAGCTGCATTAAAAAAAATACTATTTGATTTGGCCTGGTAGAAAGGAATAACACAACTTTCAAGCAAAAATAAAAAAGATAACAAAGACAGCAGCATCATTAGAAAATAACATCTTCATCTTCATGATTGGTTCTACCAATGTCTCCTTCAAAAGTCTCTAATAAAGTAACCACAGATACTCTGACACAGACACCAGATACAATATGTATACTGAATAGAATAATGTATGTCGATGTTAGATACTGACACATGTTATTGATTTGTAGTATGGATTCTTTATGTAAATAATTAGTGGCCTAGAGATCATTTTTTCAGATGCATTGAATAAGAAGTTGATGTCGATAAGTGTAATTTCTCTTATAGGCACTTGGTACTGAGAATCAAAAACTAGTAGCTGGAAATTCTGCCACTTTATCACCAGAAATCTCACATTTGGAGGACTCTACCTTAAAGGTTGGAAAACTTTCTGTTGAGCAAAGGAAAGAGAAGATTCATAGATATATGAAGAAGAGAAATGAAAGAAATTTCAGCAAGAAAATCAAGGTACTAGAAATTTTTTAGTATATCATATCATCATACATAGATTCCTTTATATTTTCAAAATTCATCTAATGATGCAAGAAACTATACATGCAGTATGCTTGCCGGAAAACTTTAGCCGATAGTCGGCCGCGAGTTAGAGGAAGGTTTGCAAAGAATGATGAATTTGGAGAGAATCAAAGGCCAGCTTGTAGCAACCATGAAGATGATGATGAAGTAAGATTCCTATACACATTATTTTATAAAAAAAAATTGAAAAATATTTATTTATAAAATAACATTAACCATCATTTTACATCTGTCATTTCAGAACGTGTTTGTTTATTTGTATATTGTTGAATACTCCAAAATATAAATAAATAAAAAACATATACCCTATCTTTTTGAGTTTTTTTTTTATTTAAAATTATTTGATGGAATAATTCTTTAATTAATATTCTTTTTGTACTTGCAGATAGCTGTTAAAGAAGAAGATGATATGGTTGATTCCTCAGATATCTTTGCACATATCAGTGGACTTAACTCCTTCAAATGCAACTATTCAATCCAGTCTTTGATTTGAATTAATTAAATAATATATAGTTTGACTAGTATATTATTATATTATGTATATCTATAATATTTATATAATATGTATTTAGCTTGTGTAGAATTGTGGGCCCTTTTTCCATCTTTGATGGATTGTGGAAACTGAATAATTTGGGGTCCAAAAATTATATTCCAATAAGTGAGTTAGGAACACACAGAAACTAGAAAAAAAATGTATACAATTTTGCAGATATTGTCTTTTTCTATGTTGTAACTATGAACTAGTTATTATTGTTATAAAAAATAATTATGAACTAGTTATTGTATTAATTAACACATGAAAAATATTCAAATAAGTATTTACAAATATAGTTTGATTTCATTATTTTATTTTTCATTTTTTTATAAATGCACCTAGAATCATCCATTACATTCTATTATTTTTGTGTGTTAATCTATGAAATTAAATATGTAGCAGCTGGTATTTTTTAGTGGAGTATGTCTTACATACTATTTTGGTTACATCCTTTTGACAACCATTTTGTTACATATAGTCTCAGTGGATACTAAGAATGATGAAGCATCAAGATGATAAGGTTGTTATGATATTGTTTACTTATGTTAAAATTTTGTCATCATACTTGATATCAACAAATGACACAAGTGTAGATATGGTCTTGCATTTGTGGCTGATGACAGTATCTCATTGATAATATCATTGAGGCACTTTTAAGTGAAGAATCTAAGTTAAGGGCTATATCCATACCAACAAATTTATCTATTAAAAAATAGTAGTTAATATCCATTTTAAGATACTTTAGGAGATTACTGCCTAGTATAAAATTAAATGAGTATTTAATGTTGAAAAAGTTTTTCTGTCATTTTTGTTGGTGTAACCGGTTACTCTGTTTATGGTAACCGGCTACATAGTGTTATTTTAGTGGTAGTGGTGTTTTCACTTGGGTATAACTGGTTATCCATATTGTGGTAATCGGTTACCACCGTAGGATTTTCAGTTTACAACTTATTTTTAAGTTGTTTTTCTTTTCTCAATCATTTTAGACTCGTTGTATATAAGGGCTTTTGTGCTTCCAATTATTGTTAATACCAATTTTTATTCTCACTCTCAATTACTCTCTCTCTCTCTCTCTCTCTCTCTCTTTTCTATCTCTCTATTTTTTCTCTCAATTCTAAACTTCATCTTCTCCATTAATTCACCTTAATTGATTTTGTGTGTTCTAAAATTTGGCATCAAGAGCATTATTTCTGATCTAATTTCACTGCAACAATGAGTAATGTTTCCAATGATAGAATCCCCACCAACTTTCTGATTTTTTATTCGAAGAATTATGACAAGTGTTCCAAACAAATGAAACTATTATTTGGGTATCAAGAAGTTCTTGAGGTGATTAATAATGGTGTCACACCAATTGGGTTAGAAGCTATATAGGCATAAATGGTTACATTTAAGGAAGGGAAAAATAAAGATTACAAGGCACTCTTCTTGATTCATTCTTGTGTTGATAGTGACAACTTCGAAAAAGTTGGCGATTGTGAGTCGGCAAAGAAAGCTTGGGAGATATTGGAGAAAGTTTATGGCGGAGATGTTAAGGCTAAGGTGGTGAGGTTAGAAACTCACAAGAGACAATTCGAACTAACGCAAATGGAAGAGAAGGAAACGATCAACGATTATGTGACGCATATTACATGTTTAGTGAATCAAATCAAGTCTTATAGAGAAACGATTTTGGAGCAAAATGTTTTGTAGAAGATTTTGCGTTCTTTAATGTCAAGATTTGACAACATTGTAGTGGCTATCGAAAAGTCGAAGGACCTTACGACGTTGATCAAAGATGAGCTTCAAAGCTCTCTTAAGGCTCATGAAAAAGAATGGACGAGAGATGAAGTAATAAAGCTAAGACGGAGATTGACTTACAAGCACGGCTCAACAAGAAGAGTAAAAGATCAAAGGAAAATGGGCTTCGAAAGGAAAGCAAAATTCCATAATTTGGGTGGAAAGATCCATAAAATTCGAAGAGTTCGATGGGGAAAAAGGGTGAGAGTAGTATCTCCAATAGATATGGTGATTGAGGTAACATTAGAGGAGCAAAACCAAGGGATAAAAGTAAAATATAGTGTTGGAAGTGTCAAAGCTTGTACATTTCTCAAATGAATGTGGTGCAAAATAGAGGGATTCCCTAGGAGATGAGGCTAAGGATGTAAGAAAGAGGTAGATGGTGACAATAAGCTATTGGTTATGATCACATAGGTATTATGGCATTAAAGAGGTGTTGGACAGTAGCAGTAGCAGCTGCAAGTTCTAGTACAGCAGCTGCAACAGTTTGAAAAACGGGGCAGAAAAGTGTTTGACACAAAACATAATGATTACGGTGCGATATGGAGTCCAAGGCAGCAATGACTGGTACTTGGATTCTGGTTTTCAATGCATATGACAGGCAGAAAGGATTGGTTTGTGCAAATCAGTCAAGTCGCGAAAAGTTGAGTAAAATTCGTGGATGATACCACTCTTGAGGCCAAAGGTGTCAATGATGTTTTGATCAAGAAGAATAATGGTGACATTCTATGATCAAGGATGTCTTGTATATTTCGGTAATTAAGTGTAATATCTTGAGTATTGGCCAATTTCTTGAGAGCGGTTACAAAATTCGCTTGGAAGACAAGATTTTGCGTTTTGTGGATGTGAACGGAGTGTTGATCCTTAAGGCTCCTATGGCTACCAATAGGACTTTCAAGGTGGATTTAAAAGTGTTTTTGCATATGTGCTTATCTACATCGGCAAGTCGAGAAGAGTGGTTGTGGCACTACCGTCTTGGGCATCTCAATTTTCGTGATCTCAAAGCGTTGAAACAAAATGGTATAGTTACCAGGATGCCACGCGTTAATATTCTAGTTGATTTGTATGAAGAATGTGTGAAAGGAAACCAAGACAAAGGGAGTTTTAGCAAGGATTCGGGTCAAAAGACCAAGACCCACCTTGAGGTGGTGTATTCCGGTGTTTGTGTGCCGATGCAAGTTGACACATTGGGTGACAATTGGTATTTTGTCACTTCTATCGATGATTTTAGTATAAAGTTATGGACTTACCTTATCAAGAGGAATGTAGTGGTAAAAATCGTGAGTGTAAGCTATTGATTAACTTAACTCAATGAAAACAGAGTTGCCATTACGCTTTTATTTTATTCCAAAAGGAAAAGAAAAAAAAAAGAGCGAATAAATCCTAAAAATAAATCTAAAAGAAAAAACTAAAAGAAACAAATAGATAATGGGTAAGGGGTTGGTTACGAAATGGGAAGGTATTAGCACTCAAAATACCTATGGTACTCCACGGGAGTCCTTTGAAATATTTACGCTTTTTGGTTTGAAAAGGGTTTATTAAATGAGAGTGAGGGGGTGAGAAAAAGAATTGATTTTAATATTTTGTGCTTGACGAGACTTTTGTCTCATGCCTACGTATCCACAAAGTGCAATGTAAGATCAAAACCCTGTAGTTCGTGGTAAAAAGAATAAAGTTTTTTGTTGGTTTTGATTGATTTTAAGAATGTAAAGACAAGTCGTCATCCTTTAGCAAATAATTCCACTAGAAAGAATGAATCGTGTCTAAACATATGAAAAAAGTTAATAAGAAAAAGTGTACAAAGGCACAAAAGAGTTTGAATGAGTTTTTTTTGTTTTTTAATATCTTTGGAAAATGGTGTCAATATGCTTAAGTTCATTAGCATTTATTAAGAAATGAAAGAAAAAGATAAAAATCACTTGACCAAAGTCAAGGTTTGAATAATGAAAGTGGTGAAAGTTTTAAAAGAAGAATCATTTGAAAAAGGGAGAAGATTTTTAAAATTTAAGAATGGGAGGAGATGAAGAGACTACCCTAAAAATAAAAGAAAATAGCTAACGAAGGAAAGATCTAACCACTTGAAGACACTTCAAAGCAAAAGTAACTTAGAATTTCATCCTCTTGATCAAATGATGAGCCAAATAAAGACTAGCATAATCACTCCATAATAATCAAGCAATGGGATAAAATCCTAGTACTAAATCCATAGGTCCAAATGTAGAAATCCTCCAAAGCAAAGGATAGTAATCATAGTCCACAATTAAGAACAAGTCTTTTAAAATATTTAGGCCTTTATTAATGTTTTTAGTGTCCAAATGGACAAGAATAAAAGAAAATACAAGAAATAATGACATAAACATAAACATGGTAATAGATTATATAAAGCATAATAAAATAAAAGAGAATGGAGCAAGAAGTAAAGTAAAAGGATTGGGAGCAAGAAGGAAATAAAAAGGATAGGGAGCAAGAAGAAAATAAAAGTAATATAATAATATACATAATAATACAGTGAACTTAATCATCCACAAAAGTAACAATGTCAAAAGGCTCAAAGCGACAACCGAATTCCGTAATCCATTTTTGTAATTGGTTAATAATTATACAAGAAGCTTTGCAATACTACATACGGGTATCGCTTCTTGTTACTACATTTTTCAAAAATACTCATTTTTGATATGTGTGTGACACGCAGATCAAATTAGTGTCGCTGTCGGGGATAGTAAATTTGGAAATTGCATGTTTGATTTAGGAGCAGGAATTAATGTTATGCCTACTTCTATTTATCATAACATTAATCTTGGTCCTTTGCAGCATACAGATTTAATCATTCAGCTAGCAAATAGAAGTAACGTCCGCCCTAGGGGAATAGTGGAAGATGTCCTTGTTCAAGTTAACGATTTAATTTTTCCTGCAGATTTTTACATTCTGGACATGGAATGAGAAACTAAGTCAAGCAGAGATACCATCATTTTAGGCTGACCATTCATAAAAATGGCAAAAACAAAAATTAGTGTTGACGATGGAACCATGTTCATGGAATTTGGTGACATTGTCGTGAAATTTAACGTTTTTTATGCCATGAAACATCCCTTGGAAGAGCATTCCATTTTTCATCTTGAATTGATCTCTAAATTGGTTGATGACACTTGTTCTGAATTGCTTTCACTTGATTTTCCTACTTTATCTGGATTTGATGATGTTTACTCATGTACTGATTACACTGACACTAACCTTTTATGTTGTATGTGCTGAGATTGGTGTTGCCTTGCAGGGTCACATGTTTCCTACAGGTGAAGTTATTGTTAATGAAGTTGTTTATGCAGTTTATGCTCTCGACATCCCGGCTGCCCCAAACACTCCATCCTTCGAGCAGCCCACGTCCTTAGAGCTGAAACAGCTCCCATGAAAGTCTTAAATATGCTTATTTGGAGAGTAACGAAAAACTCCCTATTATCATTTCTTCTAACCTTGATTTCGATCAAGAAAATAAGCTTTTACAGGTTTTGAAGAAGCACAATAAGGCGATTGGATGGACATTAGCTGACATCCCAGGTATTAGTCCTTCCATGTGTATGCACAAGATTTTACTTGAGGATGGTGCAAAAACAGTAAGGCAACCCCAAAGGAGGCTTAATTCTTTGATCCTCGATGTGGTAAAAAAGGAAGTAACCAAACTCTTGCAAGCAGGTATCATTTATCTTATCTCTAACAATAAATGGGTAAACCCAATGCAGGTTGTACCTAAGAAATTTGGACTCACAGTGGTAAAAAGTGAAAAGAATGAACTTGTTCACACTAGAGTTCAGAATAGCTGGAGAGTTTGTATTGGTTACAGGAGATTGAACCAGGCTACTAGAAATTACCATATTCCTCTATCGTTCATTGACCAAATGCTTGAACGGCTTGCTGTTAAATCACATTATTATTTTCTTGATAGTTTTACATGCTACTTTCAGATTTATATTGCACCTGAAGATCAAGAAAATACCATTTTTACTTGCCCATTTGGTACTTTTTCTTACAAGAGGATGTAGTTTGGCCTTTGCAATGCTCATGGCACTTTCCAGCGATGCATGTTTAGCATTTTTTCTAATTCTATCGAAAATTGCATGAAGATGTTTATGGATGATTTCACTGTTTATGATTCTTCTTTTCATGCATGTTTGAACAGTTTGAGTATGGTTTTAGAGAGATGCATCGAGAATGACCTTGTTTTAAATTATGAAAAATGTCATTTTATGGTTGAGTAGGGAATTGTTTTGGGTCACATTATTTATGAAAAAGGAATTTTTGTAAACCCCTTTAAGATTGATGTGGTTTCTACACTACCTTACCCCTCTTGCATTCACGAGATTCATTCTTTTCTTGGTCATGTAGGTTTTTACAGATGCTTCATTAAGTACTTCAGCAAGATAACTCTTTCGCTTTCAAACTTGTTCAAGAATGATGTCACTTTCAACTTCGACGACAATTGCAAAAAAGGCATTTGACTTATTAAAGAAAGAATTAACCTATGATCCAATCATCCAGCCCCCTGACTAGACCCTCCTTTTCGAGATTATGTGTGATGCTTCTAACTATGTTAATAGAGTGGTCCTTGCACAAAGCGTTGATAAGGCTGCCCATGGTATTTATTATGCTTCTAGAACTTTAGATTATGCACAGTCTAATTACACCATTGCTGAAAAAGAACTTCTAGCTATTGTTTTTGCTCTTGATAAATTCAGATCATATTTTCTAGGTTTCAAGGTTGTTGTTTTTACTGACCATGAAGCTTTAAAGTACTTATTGAAGAAACCAGAAGCAAAACCGAGACTGATTCGGTGGATGTTGTTGCTCCAAGAGTTTAATGTGGAGATTAAAGATAAGAGTGGAGCTGAGAATTTAGTGGCAGATCACTTGAGTAGGATAGAGAGTGATGAAGATTCTTTCTCCGATTTAGGATGACTTTCCTGATGAGCAGTTTTGGCTTTTGCATGGGGTTACTCCTTGGTTTACTAATATTGTTAATTATCTTGTTGCTGGTGTTTTTCCTGCAGGTGCATCCAAGACAATAATTCACAAACTAAAGAGTGATGCCAAATATTATGTTTGGGATGATCCATATCTTTAGAAGTTTGGTAGTGATCAGGTAATTAGAAAATGTGTCCCCGACTATGAGATTGAATCTATTTTGAATTTTTCTCATGCCTCTCAAGTAGGGGGGACACTTTGGTTCTCAAAGGACTGCGAGAAAAGTCCTTGACTCAGGTTTCTATTGGCCCACTGTTTTTAAGGATGCTTATAAGACTTAATGCACTTCTAAAGAGTGTCAGATAGCAGGTACAACTATCACTCGTAGGAGTGAAATGCCTCAGCAACCTATGTTTTTTTGTGAGATATTTGATGTATGAGGAATCGACTTCATGGGTCCCTTCCCTGTATGATTTGGTTTTATTTATATTTTACTTGTTATTGATTATGTTTCAAAGTGGGTGGAAGTTATCCACACTAGGACTAATGATTCTAGAGTTGTTGCAGATTTTGTCAGCTCTAATATCTTTTGTAGGTTTGGAATACCGCAAACTATCATAAGTGACTAAGGCACTCATTTTTGTAACCACACCATGGAAGCTTTACTCCAGAAGTATGGAGTTATGCATAGAGTACCTACTGCATATCACCCACAAACTAATGGGCAAGCTGAGATCTCAAACAGAGTGATCAAGCAGATTTTAGAGAAAATGGTGCAACCAAACAGGAAAGATTGGAGCTGCCATCTAGAAGACGCATTTTGGGCTCAAAGAACAACTTTCAAGACACCAATAGGGATGTCTCCCTATCGACTTGTTTTTGTTAAGACATGTCATCTTCCTATAGGGATAGAACATTGTGCTTGTTGGGCGGTAAAAAGTTGTAATTTGGAGATGCAACAAGCAGGTATGGAAAGAAAACTCCAATTACAATAACTAGAAGAGCTTAGGCTAGGGGCTTATGAAAGCTCTAGGATGTATAAAGATAAAACTAAGCACTTCCATGATAAAATGATTTCTAGGAAGGAATTCTCTGTGGGTCAACAAGTTTTATTGTTTAACTCCCGACTTAAGCTTATGGTTTGGAAACAACAATCCAAATGGATTGGCCCCTTTGTTGTTACTAATGTTCTCCCCTATGGTGCAGTAGAAATTAAAAGTGCAGGTACTGACAAGATTTTCAAGGTCAATGGGCAACGCCTGAAGCTATTCCATGAAAGTTTGAGCATGAAGATCCAACCATAGAAGAACATTCTTTGGTAGCACCCCAATACACTGTAACTTGACCATGGAGCATTTTTTCCTTTCTCTCACTCTTGTTTATTAATTATGTCATTTCATTAAGGACAATGCATGTTTTAAGTGTGGGGGAGGGAACCTTTCCTTTCTTTGTTTTGTTTCTTTATTTCTTTTCAGTTTTCTTTCCTTGGAATTAAATGGAGATGGTCTAGAATATTCCACATGTGATCAAAAATGAAATTGGTGCCAAAAATTGCAAAATTTGACCTTTGTTGAATGTTTTTCAAATTTTCACGGGGGTAATTGATTATCCTAATTGAGTAATCGATTACTCAATGCAAATTTTGAAAAAAAATGCTTTTTGAGTGCACTATTGTGGTTTCGGCTTGATTCTTTTACTCATCAAAGAAGGCATGGAAATAAACACATGAACCTTAGAATTCCTTGAATAATAATCAATAAAACTTGGGAAATCCTTGATCAGTTGAATTTGAATTGTTTGCAGATCAACTTTGACTTTGTTTAAATGAATTTGTTCGAGTTGAGGAAATGTTTTGATATTCCTTCTTTCTTCCTGAGAAAGTTAATAAAAGATGGAAAACAATATTTTTGGATTTTGATTAAAGGTTAGTAAATGTAAACAAATAAAAGGCAAACAAAAGCATGGTGATCCCCTGTGAGACATAAACCTGCAACCGAGAAGGATAAGAGAACCAATGCACGATCTTGTTTGTATGCAATGATGCAAATGAAAAAATGGAAAATCTTAGGGGCAAAAATTAGGGTGCTACAAGGAAATATGAGGTGTTTGATGTTTTAAAGAAATTTAAGTCCATGGTGGAGAGGCAATGCGGTCAAAAACTCAAATTTCTCAAAATGAACGATGGAGGTGAATATGTATTGAATGACTTTGGGAAGTTTTATGATCAATAGGGGATAGTGGATGAGGTTGTACCAGCCTACACACCACAACAAAATGGTGTTGTCAAGAGAAAGAATTGATTGATTATGAACATGGTTCGAAGCATGTTAAGTGGAAAAAACTTGTCAAAAGAGTTATGGGGAGAAACGGTCTCTACAATCACCTATTTTTTAAATAGGTGCCCTACTAAGAAGCTTGAGAAGCTGGAGTTGGAAGAGGTATGGTTCGTATTCAAACTGAATCTAAGTCATTTGAGAGTTTTTGGTTCGGTGGTGTATCAACACGTGTCAGGTCAACTTAGAAAGAAGTTGGACGACAAGGGAGAGAGGATGATTTTTCTTGGATATCACTCAACAGGTGGATACAAACTGTTTGACACGAGGAATTGAAAGATTATGATAAGCTGGGAAGTGATTTTTAAAGAAATTAGTGTTGTGAGTCCCAGGGTAACCGGTTACATGCAGGAAATGAAATCTGATGTAACCGGTAACATGCAGAAGGACCAGTCTTTAAGGCCTGCATAACAGGGTGTAATCGGTTACACCCAATCGAGTCATTCTGGTGTGTAACACGGTGGGAGAACTGACTTTAAGTTATGTTGCGGATAGCAAGAGTCGCCACCGACTTTTATTTTATCCAAAGGAAAGGCATAAAAGAACAGGAAAGACCTTTAAAAGATTTTTGGGTCCGGGGGGTAGGTTATGTAAAGGGAAGGTGTTAGCACCCTTTACATCCATGGTTATCCATGGGCTCTTAGTTACTTAGCTCACTTTGAATTGTTTTTGAAAAGGTGAAGTGTGTGAATAAAAATTTTCATAAGAGTTAATAATGATCCATGTACGGATGCATAAAAACTTGTGTTTGAAAATTGTTTGAAATTTGTTAAGTGTTTGAAAAGTTTGAATGAAGTGAGCAAGCAACTACGAGGAACCTACCCTAAAGTTTTAAGTCTTTCTGTTCTTTATCTTTTAAATGGTAAGACTATCCCTATTATTAAGGAATAGGTAGTCATTACCTTGGATGTGAGGGACATATAAGGGACATCTGTTTAATGAAGGCAACTGTGGGGTGTATTAAGCACTTAGGAGGGACTGTCATCATTATTCGAAAAGGGACTTGATCTTTAAAGGCAACCATTAAGGGACTTGATGACTTTATTTTGAGGGACTTGCTTTATACATCCCACTTGACCTTTTTGAATAGGCAACATTGAGAGGCACCCCTAGAAAGTGAGATGGCGATTAAAAATCGACTTACGTGTGTGAGTGTTTAATTTAATTTATCTTTAATTAAAATGATCTAAATTTGATTTTAAATAGAATACATGTTTACACTCCCTAAATTACTAACCATAGCATAAAAATTAAATAAATTAAATATTTACAAAATTTACACCAAGGAGCAATTACATAATAATTATAATGAGCAATTAAAATAAATAGCAAATATAAATAATAAGCAAAAATAAATAGGCAATAATATAATATAATAAGGGTTAGTTATAATAATAATAAAGATAATTAAATAAGGTTAGTGAAACAATAATAATAAATATAATAACAAAATAAGTGGATTAGTAATAATAAAAATAATTAAAATAAATGGAATTAGCAATAATATAAGAACATAATTAAAATAATGAACAAAATATTAGATTTTTTGATATAAACAATTATTTATAAGTAAGAGGAAATATTAACAATTATTAAATTATTTTTAAACATATTATAATCACAAAACAAAATGATCATGGGTTTAATTATTTCTATAAAAATTATTTATATATAACATTTAGATTATAAACAAATTATAAAAATATTTACATATTTATATGAAGAAAATTATATTTACAAAAATAAAGTTAGAAAAATTAAATTGGGTTTTAACATTTGTTTAGAAAAAAAATAAATTAGGGTTTTATAAAGTTAGGTTTTAGAAAATATTTTTAGGGTTTATAATATACAAAATTAATAAATAAACACATATTATAATTTAATTACATAATTGAGAAAAATAAAAGTTTAGAATTTTTAGAAAATATAAGTGTTGTCTTAGGTATTTATTAAATATATATATGTACATACATAATTTATTTTTAAATTAATAAATAAGAAAACAATTAAGCAAGTTAAATAAATTAAAAAAAATGGCAAAAGGAAGAAACTTACCTTGGCTGGGTTTGAACCCATGACACCTTGCCTACAAGCAACAAAACGTACCACCAGGCCAGCCATGCTTTGGTGATAGTAGAATGAGTTGAATCAGTTTTGTTCTTTAACACCTAAAAAATCAGAAAAAACAATAAAGTAAAAAAGGCCTGGGGGAGGATTGAACCCAGGACCTCTTGAACAAACACATACACGCATAACCATCCCTGCTAGGTGAGCACATCTGATATTGGAATGAGAACAATGCATAATATATTATAACAATTTAATTCCTGTAAAAAGAAATAAAAAGGAACCAAAGCCAGGGTTCGAACCCCTGCCATTTGCTTCAAATGTCCAAGACCAAGCAGCCAACCACTGGGACAAGCACGCGCTTGTGATAACAAACCAGTAATAAAACATAATATTTTTAAACTATAATTTGAATTTCCAGAACGCGCCAAACTGCTTCTTCTTCAACCTCAGGACCTGCAATTTTACCTGCGAATTTTGCTTCCATTTTTCCTGCGATTTCTAAACTGCAGCAAAACCTACGAATTTCAAACTATCATCAAACAGTACAATTTTATCAAATTGGGAACACTTTTAGATTCCTTGCAACCTGCACAGTCCAATTTTATCAACCAAATTCATTTATAACGCATGAATCAAATAACCCTAATTTGAAGGTCCAAACCCTAATATGGCATCTCACGGATTCCTCATGGTTTCTTTGGTTTCTTTGCCCAGAAACGTTCTACATATCATCACAAACAATATTAAACAAACAAAATTCATGGAAAAGCAACACATTATTGAAATCGAAAAAATTATTTTCAAGAACAAAGTGAACTCGGGTTGTTCAATACAACATGGCATTGATGCATATGAGTGATGATTTTGCTTCAAGAATGTCCAAGGAACATTGCTATGTTCTTATTTTACCTTAAAACACCTTATATGAAGGAATCCGAATGTGAGGTTTTGAATGGTTTTTTGATTTTGTGAACTTACTTTTTGAGGCAGAGAATTCGTCCCCTTGTGATTGCAATGAGTTATGTACTTATAGGTGATTGAATTTAGGTCATAAAATTGAATGGTTGTGTGGAAGAATTGATATGAAAAGATCCAAGTTGATCATGCCTTGAAAATCAAATATTCTTGTATGATGGCTTACTATTTTTGGACAAATCTTATGATTTCATTCCTCTTCAATTCCAATCAACATTTAAGACCTTCTAGAAACTCAATCTCCATCAAATATTACATTTTCATATTTTATTTTTATTTAAAATGATTTTTAATGAATTAAATCAAAATAAATAAAAATAAAATAATAAAAATTCTGATTTTTAATGGTTTGGGTCGTGCATGAAGTTGTTGTATGGATTGGGTCATCATTTGGCAAGCCCATTTGGAAGAAATTGGTTTTAGACCTCCTTTTTCATCATAAACCAACTCAAAATTTCCCAACTTTGCAAGGGCACATATCCTTCAATTTTAATGCTATGAGGGTGTTCTTGGACATTTTGGAAAGCTTGAAGAGTCCTCTAACCAACCCCACTGGTTTCATGTCCATATCATTTACCAATCTCAAGTTATGCCCTTTTGAAGTTGTTGACTTTTTGTTGACTTTCAAAAGGACCTATAATGTCTTAGCTCATACCTTCCAAATGAAGCATTTTTGGGCTTGGCTTGTGAGACACAAAGTTGTATAGAATTCAATTTCCTTCAAAATGAGCTTTGAGTGGAGACTTGGTGATGAAGTATGTGAAAGTTATGGCTGGTCAAAGTTCAGTTGACTTTTACTGAGGAAACCCTAATTTAGAAACTCCTGATTCTTGATGTTCTGAAATCTCCTTGATGAATCATGATCAACCCTTGATCAAATGATGAATTTTACTTCATATACTTGATGTTGGCAAAAAATCATTAAGTTTGACTTTGGTTTGACCACAGTTGACCTCAGTTTGACTTTTTAACTGCATTGACTGATTTTGACTTATCTGATCATCTGACTGAGCAAACTTTTGAGAAAAGTATTGAAACTTGTCATGGGGGTTCTTACACACATATAAGATGTTATGAAGCTCACTTGAAGTCTTGGAAGTTCATTTAGCCTGATTAAAGTCAAAACCCTAGTTTTGGATGCACTGCTTAGGAGGTGCATTGTCTGAGGGAATTGTCAACTCTTCTGACCAATTATGAACTTTGTGAACCTTGTGAACCATCATAAAATGTCTTGTGATACTCATGGGAGGTATTGTGAACCTTGTGAACCTTATGAACCTTCATGAAGTGACTTGTAGACTTCATGAACCTCATGAAAGGTCATGTAAACATTGTGAATCTTGTGGACCTTGTGAACCTTCAAGAAGTGACTTGTAGACTTCATGAACCTCATGAAAGGTCTTGTAAATGTTGAGAAGCTTGTGAACCTTGTGAACCTTCTTAGAACACAAAGTCTTGTATTGTGAGGGCAAATTTTGGGGTGCAACATGGTGTAACCGGTTACCAGCAAAACATAACCTCCAACGGTTTTGTTTTTTATGATCCTGTTAGTTCCAAAACAGTTGTGCAACCACAAAATGGGGTCTGAAACGAAGAAAGCATTATAAGGTCAACAAGGCAATGGGTGTTTCCTCAAAGACTCCAACAATGTGATAGATTCCAAGATAACGAGATAAATGATGAAGGTGATTTCGTTCATTTTGCGCTTATGGCCAAATATGAACCGATAAACACGGGGAGGCTCTAAGCGATCCAAAGTGGATTTGTGCAATGAATGGGAGCTGAAATCTATTGAAAAAATGGTACTTAGGAGTTAGTTGATCTACCGCTTAGAAAGAAGACAATTGGTATGCGATGGGTCTATAAAGTTAAGGCAAATCCCAAAAGGCGAAGTAATCAAGCATAAGGCTCAATTGGTAGCTAATATATTTTTGCAACATGAATGTAGACTTTGATGAGGGTGTTTGCACTCGTGGTTAGGCTTGAAACCATCAGATTAGTTGTTGGCATTGTGAATAACAATGATTGGGCGATATATCAAATGGATGTCAAATCTTCCTTTTTGAACGATCCACTTGATGAAGAAGTTTACATTGAGTAGCCCCGGGATTTGTAGTAAAGAATCAATATATGAAGTACTACAAATTGCATAAAGAATTATATGGTTTGAAACAAGCTCCAAGATCTTGGAACAATCACATTAATGGTTTTCTTATCAACATTAATTTGAAGCGGTGTGTGTGTGTGTATGTGTCCGAACACGGAGTTTATGTGAGATCAAATGCAAATGATGGTGTGAGCATCCTTTGCTTGTATGTGGATGATCTATTGATTACCGGAAGTTGTGAGAAAAGCATCTTTAAGTTCAAGAGTGAACATATGAAAAAATTTGAGATGATGAACCATGGTATTATGACGTATTTCCTTGGTATAGAATTCCAAAAGTCAAAAGTGGGATTGCTCATGCATCAAAGGAGATATGCTCTAGAGATCTTGAAGAGGTGTGAAATGGAGCATTCTAATACGGCCATTACACCTTGTGATGCAAGGTTGTAGCTGTCCAAGAGTGAGGATGAGCAAGATGTGGTTCCAACTCAATATATGAGATTAATTAGATCATTACGATACTTGTGCAATATGCGACCAGACTTGGCATTTAGTGTCGGTATTACGAGTAGATTCATGGAGAGATCGAAGGTGTCACACTTGGCAGTGTTCAAGAGAATCATAATATATGTTAAAGGAACTCTAGGTTGCAGAATTCTCTTTCCCACATCGGATACGAGCCAAAAAAGCGATTTACTTGGTTTCACCAATTCCAATTGGTGTGGTGATAAAGATGATAAAAAGTCAACAGTTGGATACATCTTTATGTTTGGTGGGACACCAATCTCTTGGCGTTCGAAAAAGGAACCAGTGGTAGTTGTTTACCTTGAAAAATGGTAAACAACCGCTGATCTTTTAAAAACACTAAGATTCTCAGTTACTCACAGGATCGATCAGATTGATCCTAGGACATGTGCAATAAATCATTTTATTTAGTGTTTGGTAAAGTATCATAAATGCTTCGACGGAATTTATGACAAAATTTGGTAAAAAGATGAAATAAAGTGAAAGAAGATTCAAAATGCTTGAAACCGAAAATAGAGTGCAAGAAGATAAATGTGGAAAGAGAATGTAGATGAAAGTATTTAAAGAAAACAATAAATTGCTGAAAGATGTAACTTGCTTGAAAATAAAGACTTTAAAGTAAAAACTTTAATAGAAATTGCACTGACATAAAAGATAGTGGTGTTTACATCATGTGCAATCTCACTTTCACTCGTTTCTCTACACACGGGTACTTTGAGTAGATACGGAGTAACTTGTACAATATGATTTTCACACACATTCTAAAACTAGAACTATCCTATTTATAATAGTCGAAAATAACCGCTACCAACGGTTTGCCTCTAAAAACACGTCACTTGTCACTTTGCATGTCTTCAAACTCCAAATGTGTGTCACTTGTCTCTTTTCAATTTTCCTTTTTTTCTTTCCACCATATTTTTTATGTACTTTCCTTTATTTTAACGTTAGATAGAGAGGGGGATTTCAGAACCACTAGTCTATATATATATATATAAAGAGAAAAGAGCTTTTTGGGCTAACCTATTTTATTTCCAATAATATCCCTAAAAATAATAAAATTGTCATATATATATATATATATATATATATATATGTGTGTGTGTGTGTGTGTGTGTGTGTGTGCGCGCGCGCGCGCGCAACCATTCAATTATAGAGCATTTATTTCAATTATTTTTTATAAAAAAATATATTTAGGGAAGTTGTAGAGGATTATCCTATATAATTTCAAGAAGAAAATTGTCTGACGAATCACTTATTGCAATTATTTTGTATGAGAGTTGAAATTGGTTAATGTTTTGGACTGGTAGATGGCCCATAGTTGGGCACAAGTCCAATCCAGTCCAGCTGTAGGTGAGGCCCAATAAGAAAGTTGGGATAATATAGTTGTTGGGAGGATATAGTCGTTGGGATATAGCTGTTGGAGACCTCCCTCTCACGCGTTTCACAATTCATGCGACAAACTGCCTTTTCGAAACTCACGGGCATAGTTGGACCAGGTCGAAGATCACGCACTAAACCTTCATACCTGACAGTCTCCCATTGGTCGACCAGGTATTTCGATCACATAGGAGACCTTGGCCCCGAGCTGGGGGATTCTTATAAATATCCCCCTCCTTTGGGGGGTCGGGTATTCAAATTCTATTCAATTCACTCTTACATAAACATTTTTGTATTTGTTCTCACTCTCCCTCTGAAACTTACTTGAGTGTCAAAGTGTCTTGTAGGTACACCTCCATTTTTCCTACAATTATTATTGTTGCCCTACGCTGAAGGTCACGAGAATCTGTTCGGAATCGTCCAGAACAGTTACCATGTATAATAAAGACAAGTTTAAATAAAAATATTTTTTTGAACGGACTACTTTCTTAATCTTATCTTCTTATATATTTAAATTAAAATAGACAATTATGTCCAAAATTAATAAAATTTATGTTGGAGTTTCATATTTCATGAATGGTTTTGGAATTCCCTAAATATAATTATTATTTAAAGAAAATAATTACAATAACTGCTCCATTTTTATTTTTATATTTCTTCATTAAAGGGCAATAAATATGTTTAGGATAACCAATTGCAACTTCTAATTTATGTTCTTGATAAATCTCTTTCAAATGAACACTAATGATGTTCGATTCATTGCAGAGATTTCTATAAGGATCTTTTTCTTTAGTAGGATCATACTCATTATTTTTGCATTTCTTGGTATTATAGTTCAATGGTCATATTTGATTTGATTTATAACCTTTTATGGGTTAAAGTTTTTATTGTTCAATTTTCATCTTACAAATTGGGATATGTTGTCTATAATAATTACTTTTTTATCTCAAATTTTAATTTTTAATTGGAATCTTGGCTAACTTCTGCAAGGATGCTTGGGGTGGTGATTAGGGGTGGGAATAAGTCATACCAACTAACAGGGGTCTAAGGCCTAGTCTATACATCGGTCAAGGTCACACCAGACTTTTTTTTAAATAGAAAAGACTTAGACTTTGTTATAAGCCTACTTAGTTAAAAAAGACTTAGACTTTGTTATAAGCCTACTTAGTTAAATAGGCTAGGTCACAGACTATAAAAAATGTCTTAAGACTATCAGATCAACCTATTTATTAAATATGAATGAAATTATTATTTTTATATTGTATTTTATTCTTTATATTAAAATACATTAAAACTTAGTTATATTTAAGAACTTATATTTAGGTTTTGCCAAGCTTAAGTCTGACCTGCTAAAAAAATTCAAGTTTAAGTCTGGCAAAACCTAAATATAAGTTCTTAAATATAACTAAGTTTTAATGTATTTTAATATAAAGAATAAAATACAATATAAAAATAATAATTTTATTCATATTTAATAAATAGGCTGATCTGATAGTCTTATAAGGCATTTTTTATAGTCTGCGGCCTAGCCAATTTAACTAAGTAGGCTTCTAAACACCAAAGTTTTGAGTTTATTAGCAGTCATGGTTGGAATCTTCCTCAAAGTATCATTGCTTGGTTCCCTAATCTTCATAACATAATGTATCAGGTGCACATACCTACAGCTTTTACTCTGGACTTATTGTTATGGTCTCATTCCAAAGATAAATCCCTCCCTCTCAAAGAAGCCTACAAGTTTGCATCTCCTCCTGGTTCTAAGGTCGAGTGGGCAAAATATGCTCGAAATCCTTGCATCCCTCCTGACAAGTCCTTGTTGGTACGGAAACTAATTCACTCCAAGGTGCCTGCTGATGATGTTTTGGCTACCAAAGGGTGGATATTTATCCCTTTCTCGGTGTGTTTGTAGTATTCAAATGGAATCAGCACTACACATTTTTTTCAATGCAAACTAACATAACTCTTTCGACCTCGTTGGCTAGTATCTTGCAGCAGTCTTTAAACATGAACATCTTACATATTTGGAATGTTTGTGAATTGACATGGTCTAGTCATTGCATAGATATTATCCAAGCAACTATTGTTAACATCCTTAACATTATCTAGTTGTGCAGAAATGTTAAGAAATTCAACAAGTTGATGCCTTGAAACTCTGTCATAAATCTGATTATTTCAAGAGTACATATGGCAAGTAATTGTTTCGTTTCACTGCTAAAAATCAATGTAACATTATAGATTTTTGTGTGTTAAGTTATTTTGAATTTTTTTTCAAAATAACTTAATTTAATAAAAAATATCAAAATAACCTTGTTTTCTAAAATATTATCAAAGTAACATAGTTTGTGTATTCAGTCAAGCAGTCAAATCATTTGACTAACATGCATTGATCAAATTTTTTTTTACAAATGATTTGTATACTTTTGTTACCCAAATGTTTGTACACTTTTTGATAGAGAGTGATTTATAATTATATTAATTGAGTTCATTTAGAATTTATATAAATAGTACTTTATTTGTATGATTAATTTTAGTGGACTCTTAGTAATATTTGGGTCTTTTAGCTTATTACTCATTAGAGTATTATATAATGTAGTCTCATAGAGACATTGGAGGCAATGAATGAAAATCAAATTTATCTTTTATCTCTCTTTTTCTTAGTTTATTTACTTATTCCTCTTAGTTTTGTAAATCTTGTTAGGGTTAGCATTTTGCTTCCTAACAATTGGTGCTTTCATTCTTGAATCTCAATATCTCTTATGGAATATTCATCTCCCTCATCTTTCATTGCTCCATGTTATTATCCCAACACCATCACTGCTACTCCCTCGTTTCCTTCTTTTCCATGAGAAATTCTTCCATATTATTCCACCGACATCCCTTTTTCTACCCCATCTCAAAACTTATCTTATAACCATGGATACACACCACATCAACTATCATATTCACCCTATCCATACTCATTATATTCAACTCCCACAAATCTTTATGGATATCCAAATTCCTACTACCAACAACAACAACAAATCAATTCATATGACTACAACAATTTCCCTCAACCTTTTGCAACAATGGTTTTTGCAAAATCTCGTATGTCGAAGACTTGCTTCAAGAGATACCAAGTCAAGTTTAAGAGAAGGAGAAAGGACAACACATTGAAGTACCGTTTTCTCGTTCGATTTACCAACAAAGATATTGTTGCACAAATCGTATCGGCTAGCATTGCTGGTGATATTGCTCTTTCTACTACATCTTCATATGATGCCCACCACATGTTTGATAAAATATCTCTTCCATTTATTCTCCATGAAGCCGCCACCAACGAAGCCTTACTCAACACTCATGGAATCGACGAAATTAGAAAGAACACTGAAGCTGATTGGAACGTTGTTTCCGATTGGACCAGGCTCGGCAAGGTCGTTATCCAACAACACCCACCACCTGTTTGCAAGACTGATTCACTACAAAAACAACAACAAGCAAATTGTAACATGGATGAGGTTCAAACTCTAGATGAAAAGCTTGATGCCCTGGATGTTATTCCCAATGAGTTTGATTCTGTGATTGAAGTTGATGAAGTGCCTCAACCTGATTCAGAAGAAAGAAATACACGTCCTGCTCATTGGGATACTGATGGCTCTAGTGGAGTTGTTGGTTGTGCTGAAATTTTTGTTATTTATAAGAATCATGGGCATCCGGATGTTAGGGCTGTGATTCCACGGAGAGCTGATTTTCCATCTGAGCATGGTGTTCCTGTGACTTCAAATAGAGATCCTAAAAACCAATTTGTAGAAACCAATATTGGTGTTGATTCAATTTGTAAGGTGAATTCCCAGCTCATCAGCAATGTCTGCACCAATGCTCTCTTTGCAGAGAAGTATAAATATTTAATTTGTCTGATGGGATGCAAGGCATCACATGTTGCTTTGGAATACACTCTTCAGTCCCATCCAAACATGGTCATTCTCGGGGAGGAGGTTTCTCAATCAAAGCTTACCCTTTTCGAAATTTCACGAAAGATTTCCGATGCAGTTCAGGCTAGAGTAGAGCAAGACAAATATCACAAAGAAATCCTCATTCCAGAAGGTATGATTGAGAGCATTCTTGCAGTATATGCACTCTTAAAGGAAATTCTCGACTTACTACGACAAGGTGTTGCTGCTGATAAGTTGTCTCAGATTGAGACCGAGAAACTTCTAGCATACCTTGTGGAAGCAGAGATAAACAAGCGTCCGAAAGAAAGCACATACAAGGGAAATAAATTCAATTCCATTTTCCACTTTTTCGGATACCAAGCTCGAGGCTATCTTCCATCAACGTTTGACAGTGACTACGCATATGTTCTTGGGCACATATGCTACCATATACTTCCTGCTGGTTTGAATGGATACATGGCAACTGTAACTAACTTGAAGAATCTTGTAAACAAGTGGAAATGTGGTGTCGTTCCAATTTCATCTATGATGACAGTGAAATGTTGGTCTCCACATCCTGGCGCTACATCAGCTGACAATATTGATCGCGTGATTGAGATGGATGATGGTAGCCATGTTGAGGCTGCTGTTGATAATCATATTGACAGAGAGGTTGTCGACTCAGTGTCGGATACGAAGGAATGTCCAACTGATGCTAATTTGGTTAGTAGTTTTAATGAGTCTTTTAATTTGTATTCTGGAAAGGTGTATGATAAGTTTGCACATGAACTCATTGTGTTGTTTGGCCTTGTGTGGAAAATTGTGGCATAGGAACTGGTGACTGATTATGTTGTGCTTGAGGTTACTGAGTTGAATCAAAAGACCCGAGGGGCCAAAGAAAATGGAGAGAATTCCAAAGTAGAAAAGAAGATGGCTGTTTTGGAAAAAGGAACTAGTTCGATTCTGCAGTTGATTAAGGAAAGGTTGCAGATTGACAAAAAGAGTGATGTAGAGAATTCACGGCTATTGGAGATTTGGGTTGCTGATTTTCTATTGTTTTTGGATTTGGCAAGACCTGAATTAAATGAATTTTTATTGAAAGTAAATGAGTGGTGTTTTAGGCATATTTTTCGAGGTCAACCGCGTAGACACTTGCTGCAAAGTGGTTGGAGTGTTTTCGTCAGTTCTAAGAGGCTGGTTGTTGGAGATAAGTTCACCTTTCTAAGAGGGGAGAACGAGAAGCTTCGAGTTGGTGTAAGGTGTTCAATGAGTCAGCAGGGTAATGTTCCGTCCTCGGTCATCTCTCGCCACAACATATATCTTGGTGTTCTTGCAACTGCTTGGCAGGCCGTGTTGATAGGTACCATGTTCACTGTCTATTATAAACCTCAGACCAGTCCAACGGAATTCATTGTTCCATATGATCAATACATGGAATTGCTCAAAAACAATTATACCATAGGCATGCGGTTTAAGATGAGGTTTGAGGGTGAAGAGGCTCCTGAGCAAAGGTTTACACGGACTATCATTTATAGTGGATTTGGAATGACTAAAGTTGATTTGGTGAACAACCTAGGTACCATTGCAAGGTCAGGTACCAAGGAATTCATGGAAGCTTTGGTTGTTGCTGCTGATGTTAGCATATTTAGACAGTTTGGTGTTGGTTTCTACTCTACTTATCTCGTAGCTGGGAAGATTATTGTTACCACCAAACACAATGATGAAGAGCAATACGTGTGGGAGTCACAAGCTGGTGGGAAGCATTTGCATTTACTTCGTGATTTGTTGTGGAAGAAAAGCATAACCACTCAATTTCCATTAGAGTGCATTTTATATGGAACTGTTATGGGAAGTATGATATCATTACATGTTTTTGCTTCACGAGATGATGTTTCTGCATACTTCAAGAAGTGGGATCCAGGAAAACTATCTCTATTCTCATATTAATTTTAGAACCTTGAGGACAAGGTTCAAGTGAACCCCGCAGCAATGACAGAGAGTGATTTATAATTATATTAATTGAATTCATTTAGAATTTATATAAATAGTACTTTATTTGTATGATTAATTTTAGTGGTCTTTTAGTTTATTACTCATTAGAGTATTATATAATGTAGTCTCATAGAGACATTGGAGGCAATGAATGAAAATCAAATTTATCTTTTATCTCTCTTTTTCTTAGTTTATTCCTCTTAGTTTTGTAAATCTTGTTAGGATTAGCATTTTGTTTCCTAACAATTTTATTATCATTCCTCAATCAAAATGACGACTGAATACACAAGGCCTCCTCCAAGGAGGGTAGGATTGTTGAAGTTATATGGAAGCCACCCATTATGTCATAGTTGTCCAAATATTTTTTAAGTTAATTTTATTCTAATTGAAATTTATATATCATAATCAATATATGTATTTAATTATACTACCTATCTAAATCTAAAATATAACAATAAACTATTACATTTAATAAATTTAACATTAACTAATCATGACAATTTGTATATCTCTTATGATAAATAGTATAATATATGATAGTTCCCATTTTATGTAGCACACTTGAACTATTAAGTGTTATAAAGCTATACAAATTGTAATGTTAATGTCTCTGAAGAAGAACTGCTATTATGGGAGTTACTAATCACACAATATTTTATTTATATTAATAGATAAATTAGAATTATAAATAACAATAATTAATTCAAACCTCAATCTAGGTATCTCAATAAAAATCAAAATCAAAATCAAAATTTGAGTAAAAAAAGATAGTACCAAATTATTATATAAAAATAATAAATATGATGCTAAGAAAAAGATATTTAGAAAAATCTATGCTATGCATAATGGAAATGATTAGCAACTTATTTTTATATAAGTTATAAGTTAGAAATCTCAGGATAAAAAAACGTCATTTAATTTGAGTAATGTAGAGGTCCAATGGAACAGATGTGAGCATTAAAACCAACACGCCTGTAACGATGGACTCATTTAATTTACCAGACATGTAACGATATCAACCATAGCACATTGAAGAAGATATCTGACTAGTCTGGTGACAGTAACCAAGAAAATCAATATACATTTTATTCAATTTCATTTTCAAATAAATATAAATATAAACAGGCAATTAGTAACAATAGGCTTATAATTCATAAAACCCCTGTGTCGCAAGACCTGTAAAAGTTCAATCTACGCCCGTAAAAACGAAATGTCCAGTTACGAAACGAAATGTCTAAATTCTGGACATCAGATACCATAGGCAAATTAAAATTAATAAACAGTTGAAAGAGATCAGATGGTAGTGCATGTTTGTTTCATCATCTATAACAGAACCGTTGGATAAATATCATCATATCTCTTTGAATCTCATGAACAACAAAATTAATACTAAGAAACAAAATGTGGAAAATAGGATCAGATAGTCGATCTTTCACCAAGTGTGAAATTCACAGTAAGACTGGATGTCACATTTAAAGATTTTATCCTCATATCCCAATGTTTAAAACGGTTAGAAACAAATAAAATTGAAATTGATGCAAAATGAATATGTGATAAAGTAAGAGGATCAGATAATAAGTCAGTCACCATGTTACACTTTAAAGTGCAGATTAAGACTGGGGCGACAATTACTATCATCACATCCGTTGTTTGTTTCACGAATTTTACAAGATTTTCAACAAATGAGAACGATATGCAGAACCAAATAAAAAAAGATGAAAGCATGAGAAAATCGAAAGTAGTGAGAGTAAAGAAAGAAAAGAACTAAGATGTATTCGGAATTATGCGGCTGCTTAACAAGGGTTTATGGTTGGGGATATTTATAAGTGATGAGAAGAGGGTTCAATTAGGGTTTTGGCGTCGGCTGCGGTTACGATTATAAAAATCAAGACTGCTTCAAAGTAAGAGGGCGTTTGAAATAGAAGAAAAGGGATAAACAGAAAACTAGTAGAAAGATAACTTTTTTATTTTACTGTGTTTGGTTTATGGAAATGTAGAAGAAAAGAAAGTGGATGGAGAGAAAGGCAATGGAAGGGAAATGTTATTTTGTATGTTTGAAATAATAATATTGAATTTCTACTAATATCGTGCTTGAAGGATTTTGGTTATTATGTTAATAACTCGTACCTAACAAGTATCAATATTTTTGGATCATTAATTTTATATTTAGTATGTGAGATATACAGAATTAAAAAAAAGTAGAGTGAGATCAATCATGTGTCAGATGTGGGGTGAGTTAATCATGCACAACTGCTTTATAGGAGGTGGCTCGTCAAACATATTTCAACAATTAAGTGGATTTTCTTGATCATAACCGAATAATTTTAAGTCTCGATGATTGACTAACCATATCTTATATATTTAAGGGATGAGTCATCCACTATGTTTCTTAATGATCGAGCTCAAGAAGTTGTTTATTTACATAATGGGTAGGAGGAAATGTAACCCCCGATGAGTTTCTACTTTTTAAAGAATGTATCTGTTTACATGCTTTTATGTTTTTAATTTCTGCATGTTACCTTTTGGAAACCATTTCAAACCCAAGCTTAGAGATGTATAGATTGTCGAACGGTGTTATTTCCCTCGAATTGATCTCTGTGGAGATGATATAAATCCCTGAGGGAATCCTTTTGAAAATAAATAATTTATGTTGCTTGTCGATGTACCGCACCAACATGGATCCACAATGGTATGTGGTAGTTGAAGAAGTTGTGGCACGATGGTGGTTGGCTGGTGGTGCAACAACAATTGTGATCGAGCATCATCTAGTTATCGATTTTTTGAACGAATCACATGTTTTAGGTGTTAAAAATATTATGGATTTCTATTAATTAATTATTATATAAAATATGATTATTATTATTATATCAATTATTGTTATAATTATAAATGAATATTGTAATGGGCTTAATTGTTGAATGACCCGTGATGGGTTGGGTCATTCTTTTGGATAACCCACTGAGAGGACCCTTTCCTCATCTGGTGGTTATATATTCTGGCTATCCCGTTAGGTCATAAATTAAGCGTACCCGTTCCATCAGAAAGAGGGCAGTAGCATTCTCAGTTCACACACACAAACAAATGGATTCAAATATGACAGGTACATGTTTATTAAATTGTTTATATTATAATATGCCCTATAAGTATATCTATGATATCAGTTATACTGTTAATTTTTCATCAAATTGATATCAGAGCCACATAGATATATTATAGGACTATTTGATGTTATTATCGATTTGTAATTATTAAAATTTCATATGTCCTGTTGTTCCGGACTGACCCAACCATCAGAATTGGGCCATATCTATTTCGCGGCCCAACGGCCCAAAAAACCCGACCATGCTCGGAATTGTGAAATCGACTGCTCGACCTGCCCTAGGTCGGACAACTCCACTGCCGGGTGAGGAACCTGTCGAGCAGGCTCTTTCTCGCCCCAACGGCTAGTTCCTAATCACCGTCGATTATTGCGGGATCCGCGATCCGTGCCCAACATTTTGGGCCAATGAGCACCCACTTGGACCAGTATATAAACCCTTTCATTTGAGAGGGTCAGGTATTCAAATCTAGACCCAAAAATATTTTACTTGCTCACTCGTTGCTCGTTTTCTGACTTTAGCATCGGAGTGCCTTTGCAGGTACACCCCCATCTTTTCTCCATCATCAACAGCACTCATCCACGCTCGACGCGGCCATATCGGATCCTGATCTCCAGGTACGATCACCTGTTATGCTTTTCATGTATGGTTGATCAACTTATGTAATGACAAATATAATTATTTTTCTTTTTCAAAATGGTTTCTTTAATAATTGATAACTTTTATGTCCATTTTTTTATTTGATATAATACTTCTGATAAATGTGATTGTACGATATTCTATGACATATTTTGTTTTACAAAAAATCATAATTGTATATAACTTCACGATTTTATAGGGAAAAAACATTGATATTATATCAAATCAAATTTCAATTTATGATAACGTTCCCTATTCCTGGTCTTACGGTATACACATTGAATGCCCTGGTCTTACGGCATAAACATTGAATCTCTCTTACCTAGGGGTGTTCAAAACCAAACCAACCCAATTAAAAACCACAAATCAAACCAGACCAAATCGAAAACCGCAAAAAACGCGTTTGTTTTGGATCAGTTTGGGTCATTTTGAGAAAAAACCGCACGGTTCAGTTCGGTTTGCGGTTTACATATTGAAACCAGCCCAAACCAAACCAAACTGCAGTACTTAAAAATTACCCCAATTTATTTTATTCTAAAGCCCAATATTGAACAGTCCAAAATAATATCACTCGACCCACCTATTGAGAAATGACAATTGAGTAACCAAGCTGCAAATTATGAAGACTTCAGTGTTCACCTTCATCTTCTTCTAGGGTTACGTGGCTAGGGTTACGAAAAAATTGAGCTATGAAGCTGCGAATTGTTGCAAGAAATTGAGCTACGAAGCTGTGAAACATTGCAAAATATGAAGCATTCAACAATTCTAAACTTCATCTTTTTCTATTTCTTAGGTAAACCGTAAATTTATCGAATTCTTTTTTTTTTACCTCTGTCTTCATCTTCCTCTGTTTTCCCCCAAATTTTAATCGAATATATTCATCTCTTGTTGTAATAGATATGGTTATCGACAAAGAAGTTGATGTTTCTGAAGCTTCCTTTTCCATTTCCATGGTAGAAAATCAGGTAAACTTTGGATTCTGTTTAGTTAGCATTCTATTTTAGTTAGCACTCTATTTTGTTAACATTCTGTCTAGTTAGCATCCAGTCTTGTGAGAGAAATACTTAATTAATTATACATATTATTATTTGTGAGTTACAAATCCGTGATAGTTTTTTCATCATGTTCAATAGACAAAAACATAATAACCAGAAGATGCTAAGTTTTGAAATGGATAAACATAACTTGTGCTTTCTTCATCTTGGATTTGCACTGAGTCTGAGCTATTGTGTTTTGAAATGTTGTTTGATATTTCTTTAGAAAATGGAAAGGATATGCTAAGTTTGACTTTCATATTTTTACTAACTTTGTGTCTATCATTCTCTAATAAACCATTGAAATAAATTATTCTATTTTCACTGATACGTTAATTTTATAAGAAAATTAGTATTGAAATAAATTATTATAGAAAATTAGTTACTATAGAAAATCAATATAAGAAAATTTAGTTACTTTTATAAGAAAATTAGTTATCCTTCATTGATACGTTACTTTTCTTTTATAAGAAAATTTAGTTACTTTTATAAGAAAATTTAGTTACTGTAAGATTTAGTTACAATAGAAAATTACTATAAGAAAATTTCTATAAGAAAATTTACTATAAGAAATTTAGTTACTATAAGAAAATTACTATAAAAAATTTAGTTAATTTTATAAGAAAATTTAATTACTATAAGAAAATTACTATAAGAAATTTAGTTACTTTTATCAGAAAATTTAGTTACTTTAGTTACTTTTGCTACTACTATAAGAAAATTTAGTTACTTTTATAATGCCAAGTGTTTTCTGAAATTTTTGAAGTTGTTTTTTGATATCACTACAAAGGTGTCAGATTCAACTTATGTAACATCTTCTACATATTTCATGGAACATTGTGCGATATTGGGGACATTAAAGACTTAGAAGGAATGTCATAAAGATGACCCATTACTTACAAATATGGTTGTTGCTATGGATGATAAATATAATAGGTATTGGGGGATGTCAAAAAGATGAATAAGCTAGTCTTTATTACTCTAATTCGTGATCCTCGACGTAAGTTCCAATTTACTAGGTGGGGATTGAATAAGTTTTATGAGAAGGAAGATGTTGATTCTCTGTGTGATAAGGTGAGGCAAACATTTAGACAAAATGTTTGAAAGCTATAGTCTTTTCTTAGGTAAATGTCAAACCAAAAGTGTTGCACAAGAAATAGAGCTATCAGAATTTGTTACATCTTCTGATCATATGGATGATCAATTTGAGAAGGACATGGACCAAGAGTCAAATTTACATATAAATGAAGTGGATTTGTATCTCATGGAGACAGGGGAGAAGAAAAGTCCAGATTTTGACATCTTGAATGGGTGGATGGTAAATTCCACCAAATACCTTACTCTTGGTAAAATGGCTAGAGATATCTTAGTTATGCCAATATCTACAGTTGCTTCGGAGTCGGCTTTTAGCACCAGAGGTAGAGTTCTTAGTTGTTATAGGAGCTCTCTTACACCACATATTGTTGAAGCTTTAATATGTGCACAAAATGGGTTAAGATCCTCCCCTTTGAAAGTGGATATTGAAGAACACTTGGAAGACTTGGAGAAGCTCGAAGAAGGTATATATATATATATATATATATATATATATATATATATATATATATATATATATATATATATATATATATATATATATATATATATATATATATATATATATTGTAAAGTATGTTTGTTCATGAATCTATTTTATTCAATTGTTTGTTTTGTCTAACGTTTGTTAATATATTTGATACATATTCAGAAATGGCTCTGATCCCACAACTAAATGAGGGACTTTCTAATATTGAATCTGATTAGTAGACGTGCTTGGAAAATGATATGTTTTTAATATTTGTTTCCTTTTAAATCCTTGTTCAATCCTTTTTATCATATACCACAACTTGTATGAGTAATTTGAAATAATAGAAGTTAAAGTTTGTATTGGCTATCTATTAGTTGTTGCTATCTATTAGTTGTTGTATCAGTTGTGAGTTTTGATGAATACAACGTATCATTTGTGTATTGGCTTCATGAGTAATAGTTGTTGTATTTTGTTGTAGTTTGCTGTCAATTTATTGTTGTATTTTGTTATACTTTGTTGTATTTTGCTTCCAATTTATTGTTGTACTTTGTTGTATTTTGCTGTCTAATAGTTGTTGTATTTTGTTGTCTAATAGTTGTTGTACTTTGTTGTATTTTACTGTCTAATAGTTGTTGTATTTTTATTGTATTTTGTTGTTGAATAATTGTTGTATTTTACTATCAATTTGATTGAATTTTGCATTTGTAAACAAACAGGATGGATGTTATAAGACATAGAAAACAATATTGAATGGTTGAACTGAATTTTGAATGGTGGAACAAACCAAATGCTTGTTGGTGGAACTGAATTTTGAATTCTGCATCGGTGAACAAACAAAAAGTTTCAATTTATGTATTGATTTGATTGAATACTATTTTGATAAGCTTGGTAATGTATGAATGATTTGTTATTTGATTGAATACTATTTTGATAAGCTTGGTAATGTATGAATGACTTGAAATTAGTAATGTTATTTGGTGGTAGAAAATATAATGTAACATAAACTATTATTCTGGAAAGGAAATATGTCATCTCAATATTGAGAAAACTACAAACTTCAAAAATTCAACAGAAAAACATTGAATAAACATGATAGAAAATAACAATAAATTGAATCATACATGTTGTAACTATAGTTGATTATGCATAATAAAAGTCTTGTAAAAAATCAAACTAATCGAACCGATCAAAACCGCACTGGTTTGGTTTGGTTTGTTTGTTTGTTTTTTTAAAAACTAGCCAAACAAAACAAAACCACATATTTTTTTCTCTTGCGGTTCAGATGATTTTTAACGTAAAACCGCCCAAACCGCACCGCGAACACCCCCTACTTACCCATAAATATTATTTTAAATTAAAATAATAATACTCATTGAAATTGAATGTTAGATATTATTATAATGTTAGATATTATTTCATGGATGCAATTAGGGGTTGCAATAGGTCAGACCAACTAACCGGGGCCTAAGGCCTAACCTACATAGGTCAAGGTCAGGCCAGACTTTTTTTAAATAGAAAAGGCTTAGGTTTTTTTATAAGCCTACTTAATTAAATAGGCTAGGCCGCAGACCATAGGAAAGGCCTTATAAGACTATCAGGTCGGCCTATTTATTAAATATGAATGAATTTATTGTTTTTATATTGTATTGTATTCTTTATATTAAAATACAAGATTAAAACTTAGTTATATTTAAGAACTTATGAAAATAAGTTGAAAGAAATCATATGAATAATGTTATAAGGTGTTTTTATAAGTTCTCTCAAACAAATCATCTCACAAAATTTATGCTACTAGGCAAGCTCAGATAAGTCAATGGAAACAAACATTTAGTCTCATTATACTTTTGATTCTCTAGTCTATTTAAACATTTGTTGAATTTCTTATTTACACATATTTAAATGGTATGGGTTTTTTATGTAGGCTAATAGGCCAATCAGGCATTCGAAAAGGTCAGGCTCAGGCCAAAACATAAGCCTTTGATAGGCTACAAGTCATACTTAGGCTTTGAATTTTTTAGCAGGCCAGGCTCAGGCTTGGCAAAGCCTAGCTCGGCCCAGCCTATTCCCACCCCTAGATG
The DNA here is from genome assembly GCA_963966055.1 of Lathyrus aphaca. NCBI lineage: Eukaryota > Viridiplantae > Streptophyta > Magnoliopsida > Fabales > Fabaceae > Lathyrus > Lathyrus aphaca. The sequence goes on along the minus strand of OZ014520.1, from coordinate 552,820,184 downwards.
CAATTATCATATGGATGTATCTATGGATATAAGGTAGATGTTAGATGATTGTTTCTAGTGGGTCCCCAAATATATTTAACATTGAAATATTGCGATTTGAATTCAATTAAGATATCTTTTGGATGTTGTATTTTAGTACTTCCAGCAAGGGTTTCTTTCAATTTATATTTAATAATCATTATACATAATTGAATAATAATCATAATAATGATATAAATTGTCATATTTTTAAACATAAAGATTATAATTTCACCTATCGTGAATATAATTATATGAATTTCATTTGTGGTAATTGCATAATTAATTTGTTAATAATAATTATTTGTATTAATGATAATCTTGTCCTATCGATATATTATTATTGATATAAATTCAGAATAAATAATTATGATCTATATTATATTAATAATAATTATATCCTATCGGTATGTTATTATTAGTGTAATTTTGTTATGATACAACATATTGGATGCACCTTATGCTTATTTTATTATGTTTAAAATATCCTATCGATATTGAAATTTTGCTAATATAAGTTAATGTTTATTATTGTATCTTTGATGTAAGATCATAATAAACTAGAGTTTTAATAGAAAATATTTGGCTGATATATGTGGAATCATTTTTCTATATGACATAATTATTCATTTAATGATTCCTTATTCTTTCATAACAGCATCTTTTCTCAACTCTGTCAAAACTCTGAATGGGATCAATTATGAGGATTGGAAAGAGTCTCTCGACCTTTATTTGGCAATAGCCAACCTTGATTTGGCTCTGAGAATTGAAAAGTCTTACGCTATCACTGATGCGTCTACTGAAGCTCAGAAGACTCTTTATGAAAAATGGGGACACTCCAATAGAGTGTGCCTTAAGGTGATATCTTACACTATGGAAAAAGCCATTAGACAAAGCATACCAGAAAGTGAGAGTGCTAAAGATTACCTAAAGTTTGTTGGTGAGAAGTTCACTCGTTTTGATAAGGCTAAGAAGTGTGAGTATCTTTCTTTGTTTGACAAAACTAAGTATGATGGTGTTAGTGGTGTGCGTGAGCATATTATGAAGTTGATCCACTATTACAATAAGCTTAAAAATCTCAAGGTTGAAATTGGTGAGAGCACTTTAATTTGGAGGGTTCTTGAGTCTATGCCTCCCCGATTTAATGTTATGAGGACCTCCTATAATACCCAAAAAGTTGAATGGTTTGTGGATGACATGATAGCCATAATAACTCAAAAGGAAGATTCTCTGAAAAAGGCAAAAGCTCAAAGTGTTCAGTTTGTTGCTTCTACTTCAGGAACAAAGGATTTCAAAAAAAACTTCTACAAGGGAAAACACCATTTTGATAATAAGAAAGGAAAAGGGACAACACAATATCTGGAGCCTAAAGAGAAGTCTTTTAAAAAAATAATTCTTTAAAGGAGAGTGCAAGTACTGCAAGAAGTATGGACATAAGGTAGATGAATGTTTTTTCTTGAAAAAGAAACTTGAAAAGCAAGGTACACTCCTAGCTCTAGCTTGTTTTGAATCAAATATAGTAGATGTTCCTTCCAATACTTGATGGTTGGACTCAGGTGCCACTATTCATGTCGTGAATTCTTTGCAGGGGTTCACAAGCCTGAGGAAACCAAGTGATGTTGAGGCGAAGGTCATTGTGGGAGATGGAGCTAGAGTGTCGGTGATGGAGATAGGAGTTGTTTTTTTGTTTTTACCTTCCGGACACATTTTAATTTTAAAAGATGCAGTTTATGTACCTTCAATGAGAAGGAACTTGATTTCTATTTCACCTTTGGATAAATGTGGCTACTCTTTTGTTTTTGGTAATGGAAAACTTGATGTTTGTTTTAATTCCACTGTTGTTGGTTCTGGAAATTTGCCTGATGGTTTATATATGTTGAATGTGAATGAGATGTCTGTTAATTCTGTTGTTGGGAAAAAGCACAATAGGAAAGATGAGAATTCTTCGATATTGTGGCATAGACGTTTAGGGCACATTTCCAGACCTCGTATTGAATGACTGATTAAGGAGGGTATTCTGCCTTACCTCGACATTTCTGATTTTGAAACTTGCGTTGATTGCCTAAAAGGAAAGTTCACGACCAAAACCAGGAATACAAAGGCAAATAGATGTGAAGATGTATTGCAATTGATTCACAGACATGTGTGAACCTATTACACCCAATGTTATGGGCGGATAGAACTTTCATAGACGACTTCTCCAGATTTGGATGGATAGAACTTCTCCAAGACAAGTCTAGTTCATTGGATGCCTTTTAATCTTTTAAAGCTGCCATTGAATTGAAATCGGGAAAGAAAGTAAAATGTGTGAGGTCTGATAGAGGAGGAGAATATTATGGTAGATATGATGAGACTTGAAGAAATCCAGGACCGTTTGCTAGATTCCTAGATGAATGTGGTATTGAGGCTCAATAAACTATGCCAGGAACCCATCAGCAGAACAAAGTTGCAAAGAGACGTAATCGAACACTTATGGACATGGTTAGGTGCATGATGAGTCATTCCTCATTGCCTGATTTTCTTTGGGGTGGTGCCTTAAAGACTGTTGTCTACATTCTTAATCAGGTGCCCAGTAAATCTGTTTCGATGACTCCTTATGAACTATTAACAGGTAGGAAGCCAAGTTTGAGACATTTTCATGTTTGGGGTTGTAAAGCTGAAGTCAAACATTACAATCCCCAACAGAAGAAACTTGATATGAAGACTGTTAGTAGTTTCTTTATCGGATATATTATTAGATTTAGAGGTTGCAGATTTTATTTTCCTTCTCATTCTACGCGAGTCATTGAATCTGATAGAGCAATTTTCTTTGAGGTGATTTGGATAGTAGTGTCTCTACGCCACGACCAGTTACTCTTGAAGAAGACTGTACTTTTCTCCCTATCCCAATTGTTCATTTCCCTAATGAGGTTGTGAATCCAGTAATTCAAAATAATGATCAAGTTGTGGCACCACAAATAGATGAGCATGAGCAAACTGATACCTTAGAGCCTGTTGGTGTTGCTGAACCAAGTAACATTGCTGAAGTTGTTCAATTGAGACGTTCTTAGAGAGCTCGAAAGCCTACAATATCAAATGACTTTTTTGTGTATCTCCAAGAGCATGAGTTTGATATTTACGATGACGATGATCCTACCACTTTTAATGAAGAAATTTCTTGTTCTCATGCTTCTGATTGGCTGAATGTTATGCATGATGAATTAAATTCTATGTCTCATAATGGTGTTTGGGATCTCACAGATTTGCCAGTTGGTTACAAGGCCATTGTATGCAAATGGGTTTTCAAAACTAAACGTAATCATGAGGGTAAAATTGATAGATACAAAGCCAGACTGGTGGCAAAAGACTATAGTCGAAGAGAAGGGGGTTGATTACAAAGAGACTTTCTCACCTGTCTCTACCAAAGATGCCTTTTCGAGTTTTATGGCTTTGCACACTTTAATTTGGAACTTCACCAGATGGACGTGAAGACAACTTTTTTGAATGGAGAACTTGTTGAAGATGTTTACATGATTCAGCCTGAAGGTTTTATTGAAGCAGGAAAAGAGAAGTTAGTATGCAAATTGAAGAAATCCATCTATGGATTGAAACAAGCATCTAGACAATGGTATTTAAAGTTTGAACAAGTTGTCACTTCTTTTGGTTTTGATGAAAATGCTTCAGATCAGTGCATTTATTTAAAGACTAGTGGGAGAGATTTTATAATCTTAGTGTTGTATGTCGATGATATCCTTCTCGCTAGCAGCATTGTTAGTCTTTTGAATGAGACAAGAACAATGTTAAGTAACCACTTTGATATGAAGGACCTAGGTGATGCTTCTGTTGTTTTAGGCATCCAAATTTTTAGTGGTAGGTCACGTGGTGTTCTTGGTTTGTCTCAAAAAGAATATATTGAAAGAATCCTTAAGCGTTTTAACATGCAGTCTTGCTCCCCGTGCGTTGTTCCTGTCCAAAAGGGTGATAAGCTCTCTAAATCTGAATGTCCTCAAAATGACAAAGAAACTGTTGAAATGGAAAGAGTCATATATGCTTTCGTTGTTGGTAGTTTGATGTATGCTTAAGTTTGTACTTGTCCTGATATTGCTTATGCAGTCAATGTTTTAAGGAGATACTTGAGTAACCCAGGATTGGGTCATTGGAAAGTCGTTAAAAAGGTCATGCGATATTTGCAGGGAACCAAGGATTATATGTTGACCTATAAGAAGTCTGATCAACTTCAGGTCATCGATTATTCTGATTCTGATTTTGCAGGTTGTCCTGACGACCGAAAGTCTACTTCCGACTTAATTTTTATGATGGAAGAAAGAGCTATTTCGTGGAAGAGTGTTAAACAGACTCTTACAACTACCTCAACCATGGAGGCAGAATATGTAGCTTGCTATGAAGCTACTTGTCAGGCTATGTGGCTGAAGAACTTAATATATCGCTTCAAAGTTGTTGAAAATATTTCTAGGCCACTTGTGATATATTGCGATAATTATGCTATTGTGCATTTCTCTCAGAACACTAGGAGCTCTTCTCGCTCAAAGCATTTTGATATTAAGTATTTATTTGTCAGAGAGAAAATTCTTGAATTTCATACTCGAACTGAACATCTTGCCACATAGAACATGTTGGCAGATCCACTGACCAAAGGCTTAACTGTTGGTGTTTTTCAAAGGCATGCAACCAACATGAGTTTAGTTAAGTCATTTGATATTTTGGATTAGTGGGAGTCTGATTGTTGTGTTTAGTTATTGTAATGAGATATGTATAAGATGACGTCAATTTAATAATTATATCTCTTATAGCATTTCAGATGCTTGAACCATTATTGGATTACATATTTCTTCATTGTGCTATGTTAATCCATATTCATTATCATTATTTGAAATGTGAGTATTTGACAAACGTGATTTGTTTCCCTATCGGATACAATCTATGCATTGTTAAATTTTGTGTTTTCTCACATTGTTTTGATGAAAAATGATTGATACATTTGTTCATTATAATTATTGTATTTTAATAATTAATTAAAGTCATCCAAGTGGGAGAATGTTAAATATATTATGGATTTCTATTAATTAATTATTATATAAAATATGATTATTATTATTATATCAATTATTATTATAATTATAAATGAATATTGTATTGGGCTTAGTTGTTGAATGACCCGTGATGGGTTGAGTCATTCTTTTGGATAGCCCATTGAGAGGTCTCTTCCCTCATCTGGTGGTTATATATTCTGGCTATCCCGTTAGATCAGAAGTTAAGCGTAATTGTTCCATCAGAAAGAGGACAGTAGCATTCTCAGTTCACACACAAACAAATGAATTCAACTATGACAGGTACATGTTTATTGAATTGCTTATATTATAATATAACCTATAATATCAGTTATACTGTTAATTTTTCATCATTAGGTTCAGTCAGTTTCATATATGTTGGGTTTCAACAATTATAAATAATTATCTCTATCATTTTTATTTGACAAGAAAAAAAGGCATATGGAAGAGAAGGTAATCATAGTTAGAGAGGTGAGAGTAGAAATTCTTTGGAGTTATTGGAATTTGAAAAAAAATTGGAGGTGTCCAAGAGTGTGTTTGGACGAAATATTTTAATGAGCCAATATAATATTTTGATGGAATTTAAAATAATTTAGACAAAATTTATTATTTGGATGCATAATTGTTAAAATGATGGAAATCTATGAAATAATTTGTCCAAGTTAAATTTAATGATATTAAAATGACATCTAAAATCAAAGAATTTGAAATTCCTATCATACATACTTTCAATGCCAAATTGGTTATTATTATTGTTTTAAATTTTATAAATTGGTCCTCATATTTTTCAAAATTTTAAAATTGACCCTAAAAAATTTTCAAAAAATTGAAAATTGATGAATATTAATTTTCAACAATTACAAATTAGTCCCTATTTTTAAAATTTTAAAATTGGTCCAAAATTTTTAAGTTTTATAAAAATTACAACAAAAATTAATATTTTTTTAATACTCAATCTAAACAAAAAAAAATTGAAAATGAATAGGTTTTAATTTAATCATTTACAAATTATTGTGAATTATCAAAGTATTTATTATATATTCTCATCTTTTATTTTATTTTTTACTGTGAATTTACCTACACTGTTTAACAAATTATTTTATTATTTAAAACTATTTATGTTAATCATGATTGTTCTTGGTTCTACACAATATCATTTTCAACAAAATTATTGTTAGATTTTTGACAAAATTTATTAGTGTGGTTAAAAGAACATAACAACTCACTAGCAATAAATTAAAGTAACCCAAGGAGAGTTATATAACAAAGTGATAAACCCCATTTGTCAAATATGAAATCATGCAGGCACGTTTCTCCTCATAATTGCCATTTCACATTTCTCTATGGCTTCAAGTATTTTGCCAACTATCCATGTGACATTTATTATTAATCAAACACATAAAATTGAGTAGTTGGTTCCATTATTTCTTATAATAAACCTATAACAACCTATGTTTCCTCGCATTTCATTCCATCAAAGAAAAAAAAATGAGAAAATCAATTGGCTTGTGTTTTGTTTTCATAAGTGTTTTAGTTCCAATAGTGATTGCAGATTGGAACATATTGAAGCTATCACGTAATGGGTTGAAAATTAGTTTGAAGAATTATTGTGAAAGTTGGAGAATGAATGTTGAATTGCACAATATAAGAGATTTTGAAGTTGTGCCTGGAGAATGCATTGAGGATATTGGAAAATATATGAGGTCTACACAATATAAAGTTGATTCAGAAAGAGCAACTCAAGAGTGTTTGGTTCATGTTAGCACAAGTTGTAATTTGAAGAATGATGGAAGAGATGCTTGGATTTTTGACATTGATGATACTCTTCTTTCAACTCTTCCTTACTACAAGAACAATCAATATGGGTAACTTCTTAATTAGGGTGGTAAAACGGTTCTGATCCGCTGAATATATTTATTTTGATAACGTTTTATTATAGGAAGGACTAAGATTTTAGGTCTATACTCTTTAATATATTCGCTATCCTGTCACACTATTTTTTTCAGACTTTTGCGGATGCTAATATTAATAATAATTTTTACAACTTTTAATCTTTAGAGTGCAAAATCCAAATGACTGTCTTGCCCATCCTTATTTTTTGGGAGGCAAAGTTTGCACCCTAACTATATTTGCGTCTTTTAGTTTTTTCTAGATTTTTGCAGAGTGGGACTAAATGGGAGGAATATATCTATTTATCATCTTAAATTAAACCATATCTCGTTAAGCCAATTCAATTGATAGTTGTATAGGAACATCAGATACAATAGTGCGGGCTCGAATCCGCAACATCTCACTTGTTCACCTTTAAAGAGTGATCATTTTTAGTTACTAGACTACATAAACTCGTGTCTTTTAATTTTTTTACGAACTTTTGCAATCGCGTATATTGCGATTAACATGCACATGACACACCATTTAAAATAAAATAAAATTATTTGTATAGAATGTTGTTATTTCCTTTTGACCAACTTGTGATTACTAATAACAGTATAAAATTATGATGATAATTTTTTTATTCATTATAGGGGAAATAAATTGAATGTGACATCTCTTGAAGAATGGATGAGAAAGGGCAAAGCACCAGCTTTTGATTATTCATTGAAGCTATTCAATGAACTTAAGTCAAGAGGTGTTCAAATAATTTTGATCACTGCAAGGAGGGAACATCTCAGATCAGCCACAATTGACAACCTTGTCAATGTTGGTTACTATGGTTGGACTAGAATTTTCTTTAGGTAAGTAAAATAGTTTATCTATTTATGATGTTTTGTTACATTTTTATTTCTCTTTTTTTTTTTACTAAATATTTTTGTTTTGTAGAGGTGTTGCTGATGAATATGTATCAGTGCAAAAATACAAGAGTGATAAGAGAAAAGAACTTGTTAAAAATGATGGTTATCGTATTTGGGGCATTCTTGGAGACCAATATAGTAGCATTGAGGGGATTCCGAGTCCTAGAAGAGCATTTAAACTCCCAAATCCAATGTACTATGTTGTCTAATTAGTGTGCATGAGATTATTTATGTCTTTAAAAATATTTATTTGATTTTTTAAAAATAGTATTTGGTAATGATATAATAAAGGTTGAAATAATTATTAATTTGTAGATTTATCTAAAATTTGTGAAATTTTCATCTATAACAAATGTATAAAATGTTAAACAATGAAATATTAATTATTTGTAATTAATTATAATTGATTGTCCACTTGGTGCCATAATTGACTGTTGAACCAGATTAGTTATATTAATGGTAAAAAATTTATTAAAAAAAATTACTTTTTTTTTTATAATTTAATAATAATTAAAACAATAATTAATTAATTAAACCGGTATTTATTTATTTAATGATAATGAATTACATTAAAAAAAATATCTAGAGTTGATTTTGACCTAATCGTGACAAATGGCAGCCGGTTCTACATGGAGGAGCTATTCCATGTCGGGTAGTCATTCTACGTTGTATTTGGTTCTCATTATTATTTGGTGGCAGAGTAGAATTTCCAACATCATTTTTATGATTCATGAAGTCAATGGCCATGCCATCAATTATATATCTTTGTCGCCGCACTACCATAATTTACTGTGTTTTCCTCATAAATTCAATTGTGTAGGATAATATTTTGGGTTGAGTTTTGGATGAAAGGGGTGTAGTTTTGTTATTCTTGGGATGAATTCAAGGTGAATGATTGTAATTGAAAAACATGATTTGTGGTTGGGGTGAATATTTTGGGTTGAGTTTTGGATGAAAGGGGTGTAGTTTTGTTATTCTTGGGATGAATTCAAGGTGAATGATTGTAATTGAAAAACATGATTTGTGGTTGGGGTGTTTGGAAGATGTTGTATTGTTGAAGGGTAGGTTGTGTGGATGAGTATGGGTTATAGAGGATTGTGTGTGGTGTTTGTTGATAGTTGTTGGGGTAAAGTGTGATGTCAATTGTTAGGTGTTGTTGGTGGTTGGGTGAAATGGTGAATTTTGTTGTTATGTGTTTTGGTAGTGTTGACTTGGGGTGTAAGGTGGTTATTTTGGATTAAAAGGTTGTTGGGTGTTAAAGATTTATCGTTGGGTGTTGATGGTGCGAGGTGATTATATTGAGATGTAAGGGTTTATGAATGGTCTGGTGTGTTGGAAGTTTGAAGATGACGATTGATTACGAGAGTTAAAAAATAATATATTCTATGATAGATAAATTTGAAATGAATTTCTATCAAACCAAGTACTCGTAGCTCAATTTACATTATATGGGCATGATATAAGGTTTGTATGACAGTAGTGCAAAAAACATTTCATTGAAAATGCTCTCGTCTATTATGGTATATCCAATTTCTAAATTTCCATTGGTTTAACGTTGAACTTGTGTGATACTCGTTTATGTACCTAGGCGGACCCGAAATGTCTTGTTGAATGCCAAATTGGAAATTAACCCTATATGTATGATGCATTTCCCCTATAATGAAAGCGATTAGAAATATTGTTGAGCTTACTATCTTTCGGATCCTAATCTACAAGCTCAAGATATGATCTTCATATAAAAATTACATAAATATAAATAATTAGTTAAGAATATTGTTAAACTTTAAATATTAATAGTTTAGTTTTGAAGATAATAAATACATCATTTGCCTCGAAATGATTGAAGAACGGCCGATATCCAACAACACAGTGATAATGCAATTTTTCAAAATTCATCTCATATGTGGACCACCTAAAAACAAAAATTTATTAGAAAATACTTAGAAAAAAACATATTTAGAAATTTATTTTGGTTTAAACTTACTTGGTTGCTAAAAACTCATGTCATTAGATATTTAAGCTATTAACATTTGCATTTTTACTGCTTTATTTGATTTTAATTTGAGTATTGAATTGATTTTTATTATTTTTAGCTATATTAGTAAAGAGAATACTATGTGCTTTGTCTTGTGAATTTTATGTGTTTTTGCATGTGCAGGAGTTACCATAGTGACGAGTTATGTTGCGCCAAGAATACATTTCTCGTTCAACAGGATTTAGGGCCAGAAGATGCTAAATGAAATGGAAAACATTAAGAGGAAGGAGAAAATAAAAGGAGATTGACGTGAACGAAGGAAGTTGAGTTGGAAAGTATAGAGATAAGATCAAAGCTAGACAATGAAAAAATGCATGGTACAACTATTGTAACACACGACTTATCCCATATACATAACAAGTATGCAACCAAACACTTTGTCCCTTGCATGTATTGTGTACCCCTCTCGATACTAGTACAAAAGATAAAGAATCAAGGGAATATGATGGTTCTCATGGGACCAAAATTGATGGATAATCAAGAAGCCCATGATCTAATACCTCACGAACCTCTATATGACATTGTCTATAAAAAGACCCTGATGATATTTGGTCATTACATGATATTTGCGAGAAATTTCTGACAAATCGGTATAAATGTGAGCAAAATTCATACCAAAATATGGAAGAGGCAAGCAAAAATAACTAAGGAAGAAAGTTGAGACTTAATGAAAATAAGTGATTTTGCCTTTGTTTTTCTCACGGTCGTGATACTGACATCGTGGGCGCGATGATGTCGCATCACGATTGCGATAGATGTTAATGTGGTCGCGATGAAGCATAATTTTTTTACAAGGCCAACAACTAATAAACATTTTTGCTACTTTTTTAAGAGTTTTGAATCCTAGTGAGAAAGTGACGACCAAAGAGCTTTTATGGACGATTTTATAGAGCATTGGAGCCATTGGATAACATATGTAACACCCAAAATACTTCCCACGAAATTATATTTAAAATCAGAGTAAATAAAAATCATCATTTCATTCTGAGTGTCACAATCGACAAAACTCATGGCTCAATAGATACGTGTTACAAAAATATTTCATCTTGCAGCAGAAAACTTTCAAAACAACATAAAGTAGTATTTCAAAATACAAATTGTTTTCTAAAAATAAATGAACAAGCAACAACTGTCGTCCCGACACCCAAAACATGTATCAGAGCTAACTCCTAAAGACGCAAAGTAAACTGACTTTATTGACTACCACTCGACTAATCCTGGTCACCTGCACGTTACCAACATAAGGGTAACATTCAAACAAAAGGGGTGAGATACTTACATCATCAAAAGAGAAAAATAATAAGAATAAACAAGTATCATTAACTAGACCACCATTTCCAAAACAACAATAACTACACAACCACATCGCAACCACACATCACACATCACACACAACAACAATAACTTATGCAATGAGACTCCACTTGACTCTATGCATGCGGTACCATAATCCGAGCTCTATTTCAAGATCCATTTCCCGTCGGAACTCCCAACCCCTCTTTCATGGTTCAGTATGACCCCTATTTCATGATCACACCCATCGACTCCTATTTCATGGTCCAGTATGATCCTTATTTCATGGTCACACCCTTGTATGGTCCCTATTTCATGACCGCACCATCCACGATGATTGTACTCAATCACGCCATCAACAATTATGCACATATCATGCACCATCAATGAAAATATGCAACAACCACAACATCAACCTCACACAACAACATCATCAATGACATATAACAACAATTATATCATACATTAGCATCATCAACAACATACAACAACAACAATCTCATGCCTTAGAATTATCAATAACACATAACCGCATCAAGAACTTGTATCAACAACATACAACAACACCTACCAACTACCACATCATATCACCACAACTACAACGACAACACATAGTAACATATACAACATATATCATCAATATACAACAATACCGAACAACTATTACGGCATATAACTACAACAATATCAACAACACATAACAACATCATATAACTTCAATCAACATCTACTTCATGCATCATCAACTACAATAACATATAACATCAACAATATCACCTATCAACACCTACAAGATGCATCTTCAACTACAACAACATATATCAATATCAACAAGAACACGTAATAACAATAACACATACAACACCATGTATCAACACCTACTACATGCATCTTTAACTCTAACAACATATATCAATATCAACGAAATTTATCAACCCCTACGACATGCATCATCAACTAGAACAACATATATCAATATCAACGAGAACACGTAACAACAACAACACATACAACACCCTGTATCAACACCTACAACATGCATCATCAACTATAACATATAACTTCTTACCATAATACCAAGTATCATTCACATCGTGCATATTCTCATACAACAACATTTATCATCAACAAGGATATACCCAACGACACATCATATTATAACGCATTACATTCACAGATATCAACAATGTCATGTGACCACAAAAACAATTGCAACACATAACAACAACAATAACTCATAACACAACAACAACTAAGTCCAACAACATATCAATTATGTTCATATTCAAGTTATACTAATTATCCCTACAATTATGTGTATAACTCTTCTCTAACTAAACTCAACTACACCACATCGATTCCTAAGCAATACTAAGTTAATTAGATAATTTTAAGTAATTTTTCGGAATAAAAGTCAATATTTTCCGCTCCAGATCTCGCTCAGCGAGGGGACTTGCTCGCTAAGGGAGCAACTCACTGACTCTTGTTCGCTAAGCGAGCTCTGCGATTTCTCAAATCGCTTTTCTGTGCTCAGCACTCAAACCTGCTACGAACAACATCACACAAAACCAGTCCAAATTACCAGAAAATGCATAATTCACACAATACCATGTCTAATTCATACAATTATTACACAACATCAGCAAGTACAATCAATTGAACACCATTCTCATTCAAATCATCCAAATTCTTAATTCCTCTAATCAACAAAACTACACCAATTCCCATTATTTAACCCTTAAGAGACAAAAAAATCCCACCCTTACCTTGGTTTCGATGAGAAATTCTTCCTCCGGTCTCGAAATCCTCTTTACTCTTTAGCCCTTTCTCCTTCCTTTTTCTCAGTTTTTACGATCTTCTCTGTAATCACTAAAACACGACTGAACCTCTCTTTTCTTTATTCCAACATTATCCCTTAGACCCAATCTATGGTCTTCCACATTTACCCTCATTATTTTCACCAAACGACCACCTTACCCTGTCCTTCAATATTCCAATTATTTTATTATTCTCCAAATAAGTATTAAATATAATATAATTCTTATAATTAAATATCATATTAAATAATATTTCTTTCTTCCATACACAAAATACCATAAATCCAAATTAAATAATTGAATAAAATTCGGGGCGTTACAATTCTCCCCCACTTAGAATATTTCCGTCCTCGAAAATTCACCGAATACGAACTACTTCTAATATGCCCTCACAACTACTAGTCAACTACTACTTTCTGGAAAACGATACCATGAACAATGAAAAGAACAGTACAACTTATCAACGACAATCACAACAAGGCACATTTCTCATGCAATGCATTCTACAACCAACTCACGACACAAAATAATCAAACTACAAACACACAAGTTCACTTTTGAACCGGGTACAACACAATAGTTACCATCATTTTAAGTAACATCTCCCTAATTCCCCATCGTAGGAATTAGCTGCGCACACCTGAACCATCATCATAGGCAATAGGCAACAACAAGGATAAGAACACCAAAATCCATAACACGACATTAGCACCGCTAAACCACTAACTTCATTATTACATGACTCAAAACAACCATTCCACGATTTACTGGTCGAGCACGTAGCTAAAACACCCATCTACCTAGAAGTACAAGATTAGCAATTAAACTTTTCACCGTCTCAATTCCATCTTAGAACATCCAATGATCTCATTATTCTCGTGAATTCTATCGTCAATCTTTGAATTCCCACAAATCATACCAATATGAACAAACTATGCTACCCCGCGCTCCCACTACACACTTTGTCTACCTGTAACTATCAAATACAACAAGTTCACATCTAACTTCTTATGCTTTCTAGCAATCACCACACATCCTTATTCACATTTAGTATATCCAACATTCTTCCCATTGGGTTTTCTTTCAACTAGACACAAGGTTATGAACTGCTAACTCAATTCCAACCCTCTCTACTCACCAAATCAAACAGATACAAAGACTTTGACTCACTTCGTCAGGAGTCCCTAATCCTCCTTGTCATATCATACTCTAATCCGTTAGACCAAACAATCATCCTACTCTTGTGATTCTTAATCACTCCGAATTCTAGGTCCATAAAACCATATTCCTTAATCATTCAACACACCCACTACCGCAACCCCAATCCAAATCTTGAGCAGAATATATCCTTTCTTGTATCCTCTGTTATCGTAAAGCATAAATTATAGCTTTACCTTCTTGTATTCATTCCCTGCCAACCTCGACACCCACAATCTCAACACTCTACAAACAGCGTATTAGGATTAGACCAAATCAAAACGACACTTTAGAAAACTTTTGTTTCGGTTCTCAAAACTCTTCCTACGACAAACATCCCAAACATACAACTTATTTCTCATAAGACAACTGAGATAACCGAATTGCTAACTTTGGAAATACCTTCCAAAATCCGTATCCACAACATCTTAATTCCTTTACCTACTCTGGAGCTTCCTCCACATAGGGCTACATCCTCTCATAGGTATTTACAACAACGTTTGTATTCGACTTGACATAAACATGCAAATTCACCTCTACCAACCAAAAATCACTCTTTGACAACATGTCATACAACTTTACTTCCTTCAATTAATACTCATAACCCAACTTCTAAACAACATATATTCTCGATTAATGAATTCCATATAAGACAATGGTCACATACTTCACATTCTATATTCATCTTATCAATCCAGACATATAACCATACCTTTCTCTTACCATTATCATTTCACATGGTTTACGATCGCTGATTCCAATTACCACACTTCGTACTCATTCATCACTTCATAGTCCACCAATACCATCAGGAAACTTCAACCCATTTGTGATTCATCACGCCTCAAATCTAAGTTATCCTGAACACAACTGTGAATTTCATACTACTCACTGACCAACACACAACCCCAAGCCATCATCCTCTTCTTCACTAATCATACCAAAATTCTCCATGGTGGCATTCTCGATTTCATAATTTCCCTTTTTATCAAATCCTCTGACTACTTTTTCCATCATACAGACATATCGTACCATATCACAGAATCCAGGACCACAGACATAATTCTAATACAATTCCATCTTCCTCTCCTAACAGAACATTTGATACCTTTTTCCGAAACAACTCCAAATTCCACGCACAATCAGTAGTCCGTCATTGCGACCTTATTTCCAATTTCCATAACACCGTCTTGGCATCCATGGAAAACCTCACATTCCCGAATCCGTCTCACCTCCAGATATAGGAATTTACATAAACTAATCCAAACACTCTGCAAGTACTTGACTTAACTCCGTGTCATTCACTGCACATGCTACTATATCTTAGCAAGTCATGTTTATCCCATCCAACATGATCTTGTCTGTAATCAACAAGATATTAAGGGTGATCAGTTTCTCAATTTGTTGATATACATCTGACAATCATGATGGGGTATAAACCATCCTTACCAAGTCATAATAGCATTCAACTACACAATACATCATCCTCTCAATGATTGGCAAATACAATGTTTAGCTTCATCCATTCATCCCAAGAATAACACCCATTTGTTCCAACTTAAAGATAACGTTGTATCTCCTAAGGAAACACGTCCAGATACTCCACACATCCCCAACTCACAACTGGCCTAAGCATCGATTTCCCCCTTCACAAGGAAACGAACAACAAGGACACCTGACTGCTTCTCTCTGAGAGTAACACCATTTTCCAAATAGTTGAACAGTCCATGCAATACTCCATCTTACAGGGACACGATATCCCATCTCTCAACACCGAGAATATCCATAAGAAATCGATGTTCCTCCCCCACTTGTTTCATTCCCAACCTACAACGGAAAACAAAACAAGTACCGACCGTGTTCTCACACACATGTCACATACAAAATAACGACACTACTACACAACCTGGCCGGACGAACCGGCCTGCTCTGATACCACTTTGTAACACCCAAAATACTCCCCAAGAATTTATATTTAAAATCAGAGTAAATAAAAATCATCATTTCATTTTGAGTGTCACAATCGACAAAACTCATGGCTCAATAGATACATGTTACAAAAATACTTCATCTTGCAGCGGAAAACTTTCAAAACAACATAAAGTAGTATTTCAAAATACAAATTGTTTTCTAAAAATAAATGAACAAGCAATAATTGTCATCCCGACACCCAAAGCACGTATCAGAGCCAACTCCTAAAGACGCGAAGTACATTGACTTCATTGACCACCACTCGACTAATCCTGGTCACCTGCATGTTACCAACATAAGGGTAACATTCAAATAGAAGGGGTGAGATACTTACATCATCAAAAGAGAAAAATAATAAGAATGAGCAAGTATCATTAACTAGACCACCACTTCCAAAACAACAATAACTACACAACCACATCACAACCACACATTACACATCACACACAACAACAATAATTTATACAATGAGACTATACTTGACTCTATGCATGTGATACCATAATCCATTCTCTATTTCAAGATCCAGTTCTCGTTGGAACTCTCAACCCCTCTTTCATGGTCCAGTATGACCCCTATTTCATGATCACGCCCATCAACCCCTATTTCATGGTCCAGTATGACCCCTATTTCATGATCACACCCTCGTACGGTCCCTATTTCATGATCACACCATCCACGGTGATTGTACTCAATCACGCCATCAACAACTATGCACATGTCATGCACCATCATTGACAATATGCAGCAACCACAACATCAACCTCACACAACAACATCATCAATGACATATAACAACAATTATAGCATGCATTAGCATCATCAACAACATACAACAACAACGATCTTATGCCTTAAAATTATCAACAACACATAACCACATCAACAACTTGTATCAACAAAATACAACAACACCTACCAACCACCACATCATATCACCACAACTACAACGACAACACATAGCAACATCTACAACATATATCATTAATATACAACAATACCGAACAACTATTACAACATATAACTACAACAACATCAACAACACATAACAACATCATATAACTTCAATCAACATCTACTTCATGCATCATCAACTACAATAACACATAGCATCAATAATAGCACCTATCAACACCTACAACATGCATCTTCAACTACAACAACATATACCAATATCAACGAGAACACGTAAAAACAATAACACATACAACACCATGTATCAACACCTACTACATGCATCTTTAACTCTAACAACATATATCAATATCAACGACATTTATCAACCCTTATGACATGCATCATTAACTAGAACAACATATATCAATATCAACGAGAACACGTAACAACGACAACAACACATTCAACACCCTGTATCAACACCTACAACATGCATCATCAACTATAACATATAACTTCTTACCATAATACCAAGTATCATTCACACCGGGCATATTCTCATAAAACAACATTTATCATCAACATGGATATACCCAACGACACATCATATTATAACGCATTACATTCACAGATATCAACAATGTCATGTGACCACAAAAACAATTGCAACACATAACAACAACAATAACTCATAACATAACAACAACTAAGTCCAACAACATATTAACTATGTTCATATTCAAGTTATACTAATTATCCCTACAATTATGTGTATAACTCTTCTCTAACTACAGTTAACTACACCACATCGATTCCTAAGCATTACTAAGTTAATTAAATAGTTTTAAGGAATTTTTCGGAATAAAAATCAACATTTTACGCTCCAGGTCTCGCTCAGCGAGGGGACTTGCTCGTTAAGCGAGCAACTCACTGACTCTTGCTCGCTAAGCGAGCTCTACGATTTCTTAAATCGCTTTTCTGCGCTCAGCACTCAAACCTGCTACGAACAACATCACACAAAACCAGTCCAAATCACCAGAAAATGCAGAATTCACACAATACCATGTCTAATTCATGCAATTATTACACAACATCAACATGTACAATCAATTGAACACCATTCTCATTCAAATCATCTAAATCCCTAATTCCTCTAATCAACAAGACTACACCAATTCCCATTATTTAACCCTTAAGAGACAGAAGAATCACATCCTTACCTTGGTTTCAATGTGAAATTCTTCCTCCGGTCTCGAAATTCTCTTTGCTTCTCAAATCGCTTTTCTGCGGTCAGCACTCAAACCTGCTACGAACAACATCACACAAAACCAATCAAAATCACCAGAAAATGCAGAATTCACATAATACCTTGTCTAATTCATGCAATTATTACACAACATCAACTAGTACAATCAATTGAACACCATTCTCATTCAAATCATCCAAATCCCTAATTCCTCTAATCAACAAAACTACATCAAATCCCATTATTTAACCCTTAAGAGACAGAAGAATCCCACCCTTACCTTAGTTTCGATGAGAAATTCTTCCTCCGGTCTCGAAATCCTCTTCGCGCTTTAGCCCTTTCTCCTTCCTTCTTCTCAGTTTTCACGATCTTCTCCTCAATCACTAAAACACGACTGAACCTCTCTTTTCTTTATTCCAATATTATCCCTTAGACCTAATCTATGGTCTACCACATTTACCCTCATTATTTTCACCAAACGACCACCTTACCCTCTCCTCCAATATTCCAATTATTTTATTATTCTCCAAATAAGTATTCAATATAATATAATTCTTATAATTAAATATCATATTAAATAATATTTCTTTCTTCCATACACAAAATACCACAAATCCAAATTAAATAATTGAATAAAATTCGGGGTGTTACAATATACATTACTAGAAAAAGCATATTTAACCTCGGACACGAAATGCATTTAACCTCGGCTGTAGAGGCGAGGTAACGAAGGGTGTCATGAACATTGCACACTTTACCTCTCAGTTTAAAAAAAACGATGGGTAAGTGAAAGGGTCATGGATTTGATCCCCAAGGATAGATATTTTGGAATTCTGAAATGGAAAAACACATGTTCCCTCGATTTTATAATTTCACCGATGGGTATACCACATTTTCACCTCAGTTATGTCATAAAACCGAGGGTTAAAACAAGTTCGAGTTTATTAAATCTAATATGGATTTCTTATTTCAATGAACCATATACTGAACATATAGCTTCTCAAAATTAGTTTGGAAAATAATTATATGAACAATTATGTTATATTTGAAGATCAACTTACATTGATTAGTGATTTAAAGCAACCTGCAACTCCTTATTCATCTCACGTTGTTTTATGGTTAAAATATCTCCAATGTTTCAAGCTCTTTATTCAACACTTCAATTTATACTAATTCATTCTCAGAAGCATAAAACTTGATGCTTCGAAAAATGAACAAATATGGAAGGCAGTTAAAAAAAAACTAGAAGTATTGGAGAGATTTTAATGATAAAACTACGTAAGATGAATGATAAGTTGTAGAATGTTAGAAAATCATTAATCCATGTAAGATTTCACATACAACGTACTTTTGCATATGATTATTTCCAAAATCAATTTACTTGGTTATATGTCTAAAGAGGGGTTAGTGAGACAAACAATAGACATTAGATATAATAAACTCAACTCAACAGAACAAGATGAGAACTTCACAAAGAATCACAAAAAATATAATCTTAATATCAATATAAAAAAACAAAAACAATAAGAAAATAACAACAACATCACAAACAATATCAAGAACAACAGTGACAAAAACAAAAACAATATCAATAACAACAACGTCAATAAATAACCTCATTAACAACAACAAAAACAACAATAAAAATTCTAGGGTTTTAGATCTGAACACCACCACCACCACACAACAACAATAATAACATTATAATGATGTTTGATTTACCAGATCTCTGAAGAAGAAGTGAAATAAAATGATTTGGATCTCTGAATAATAAACGAGAGCACTGAACACATAACATATTCATATTGAAGATGGTATATGTTTATTGCTCTCGTTGTTTAGGGCTCTTCATTAGGGTTCTGTTTATGTTGTTTTAGACAAATGAAACTGAATTCTACTAGGACGCATCGATGATTTGTCGACACGTTATGAAGATGGGTAAAACATGTATATGGAGAGCATAATTGCCTAGTTACGGAGTTTTGTGAAATACATGCAGAGGAGGAGAAGGCAGGGGGTTAAACATGTCTAATAGTTTATGTTTGGATGTATTATTCTTTTGTATTTTCAGACAAATGTTATGTATGGTCTTGACATTTTGAATTAACATATGAATTTTTTTACTTTCTTTTAACTTAAATCTAAATTTGATTTTACTTTAATGTAACTTGGCATAAAAAATTACAATGTTAGGACAATGATGCCACTCTGAAATGATTCATGGGAGATTTTCATAGATGCATTTTCGAAATAATTTCCCATTATCATTTACACGCTTCCAATACATTTTAAAGGACTTTAGAATATTTCAGAGATGCATCTCCGAGCACACCAAAATAACATACAAATGCATCTCCGAAACACCCAAATAATAATATACAGAGATGCATTTCCAGACCATATTTTGATCAAAATGGAGTGAATCTCAAAAAAGTAAAATTTTGATGTGATTTTAGATGCGCCAGGAGATACATCTCTAGACGCTCGTGTTCGCTGTCAAATTTTACGAATAATCATTGGTTTCTAATTTACGCTTAAATTAGTTTACTTGCAGGACCAACCATACAAGTCCTAAGACATATGTGCGAGTTTTGATCGACAATATAGTGATCTTAACAATCTCATGATTTCAATCTTTTATAAGGTTTTGTATATGTTTGTATGATTAAAAGAAGAAGTAAAAAGTGTTTGACGAAAACATAAAAGAAATGAAATTCTGGAAAGTATAAAGTAAATTGACTAGAAAAAAGTAAAAGACTTCTAAACAAAAATAAACTTGCAGAATGCAGAAATATAAATGAACTTGAACTTTCATAAAACTTGATAAATGTAAAATTGGTGTTCACACGTACATTTTTCTAGAAATCAAACTTTTTTCTCTCACACAGTTACTTTGAGTATATTACAGGAATTTGTACAATATTTTCACACACAATTCTAACAAGAATTGCTCTATTTATACACAAACTAAATAACTACCCCTAACATACAAATCCTACAACTACGACACTTGGCCTTCAGCATGTCTTCTTTCAACCAAATGTTTCCACGCGTCCTTCAGCCAAACGTCTTAATCTTTAAAATTTGAATCTCTTATTTGCGTCGAAACGACGCGTCCCTTCAAAGTTATTGAACTCGTCGAAAACAACCTTTGCCATTTGACTATGTCGAAAACATCAAAGGACATTCTCCAATTGACTTGGTCGAAAGTGTCGAAACACTACCTTCATATAGCCTTGTCAAAATTGTCAAAAACAATATCTTTGTCCGATTTTGTCGAAATTCCTTTATGAGCATATTTTTTCCAACTTTCTTTCTTAGTCGAATTATATCATTTTGATCTTCATTTTCTTGGCATCGAAAATCCTTGTCTACAAATTGCCCCCCAACAAAGGTTTTTTCGACTACTTTAGAAAAAGCCATTTGCTATCGAGAATTATTTCGATTCCATATCACCTTTATCATTTTCATCATTTCACAGACTAGATACCCCAAATCCCTAGAAATCTTCATCATCATATCTTTTCTAAAAAATGTCAACTCAACCCATGTTTCTGACACTACTCCATCATCCCTTAAAAGCTAGGAAATCATAGACTTTCCAACTGCCATCAACCCCACTTTCTTCACGAAAAACTTCACCACGTGGCCCACGATTCAAACTAAACTTAAACGTTTCAATTCCCTTTTTTTTCTATAAATATCAGTTCATCTCTTCCTTCAATCTTTTTACACAATCTTCTTATTCTCTAAGCAAAAATATATATTTTCAATTGCAAAAACTTCCTTCAAAACAAAAATGTCCTCCATCAAATCTTCCAGCAGCAAAAAGACCAAGAGCTCTACTTCACTCCAATACACACACAGGCTGAATGGACCTAACATTGTTGGAAATCAACAATACATTCCAGAGCCTCCCAATGAAAAGTAAAAGGCTAGCATTTACAAGTCTAGGGTATTAATTCATATACTGGTTTATGGTGTTTGTTGTTCTATTTTAGGACCTCTCCCAAACCCAGACACTAACCTAGATAGGTTAAAAGAATACTTCCCTTCATATCAACGCCTAAAACCCATAGGAGTTGGGGTTAAACCCATGCAAACTGAAGAACCAACTGAAAATTCGACCCCCGATGAAGGTCTGAATTTGCTCCACCTAAACAATGCTAGGATCTTTTGAACCAGTCCCATGGCGAAAGATCCCTCTGACTATCTTTCTTGGTTAGCAAAGATTAAAAAAGTCATGACACCCTTTTGGAAAGAGATAGGGATCTTTGACTTAATTTAGATGTCTAAAATAGGACCCAGCTATTGCCCCAACATTATTTTAGCTTCCCTCTTTTTCTGGGATAACACGTATAACAATTTCCACCTCCCTTGTGGAATGGTCACACCAACCCTATTTGACATAACAACCATCTGTGGAATTAGTCCCCTTGGTTGGAATTTCGACCCTACTGTTCAAAACCATGACTCTATTGGTTTCGACACCAGCAAGGCCTCATACTCTGTCTTCATCAACCACTGTCATGATAAGACGACTGATATAGTGTCTAAAGAAGAGCACATAGCCTTCTTAACCATGTGGCTGTCGAAGTATGTATTTTGCTCCCGTTCTTTACAAGTGGCAAAAAAATCCGTCACCATAGCTAATCAACTCGAAGATGGAATCAAATTATGCCTGGGCGAGATGATCCTCGCAAATCTGTATGAGTCCTTGAGCGAAAGTGTAGACTTTCTGAAAACTGCCACTGTCGCTCCCCGGATTTCCATCCTGGTACAAATGCGAAAGTGGCACGGAAAGAGGTAGAGTCGCCAGCCAGGTATTTTTATCCCGAAGAAACGGGAATGGTAATGCTGTACAAACCAGAAGAAAAGAAAGGAAGGACACAGGTCCTGCGAACCAAAGAGACTAGGTTCGGGATTCGGTCAGGACCTGGGAAGATATTAGCACCCCAGATCGTCCGCCGTACCCGACGGGATCCACGCTTGCAAAGAAACTGTTTCAAAGGGTGAAGAAATGAAAACTGCTGCAAAGAAAATGAACTGGATAAACGAAAAGAAAAGGGAACTGAAAAAGAAACGAAAAGGAAAAATGTAGGGAAAATAAAGATTATGCTCGAACGGGCCCTACCCCGCTGCCTACGTACCTCATCTGGACAATGAGGATCAGAGTCGCCGTAGTTCCCCTAACTAGGGGTGGAAAAGATTTCCTGTGTCTTAAGGCTTGAACTGCCTATGTCAATGCTCAGGTGTTGCAGGCTCGGACGACGAGTGCGTTACCGCCTTGCAAAATGACAAGTAGGAGCAAGTTCGTACGATGAGAGTGAAGGTGATGAGAAAAGAAGTCCCGAAGGAGAGACGCTTATTGTTTGTATAGTGTTTTTTTATGAGTTTTTTACTTTGAAGTTTGCATAGGTAAGTGTACCTAAGTCTTACTTGATGGGACGTGTACTTCTTACATCATCCTGAAATGGAATGCGCAAGAGGCACACCTAGCTATGGAGGAAATCCCCAAATCTAGTCCCACAAGTGAAGGCTCATACACACTGACCTACTGGCATTTATTAAGTGTTTTGTGATTTTTGGTTAAGAACTGTTTTTATATTTTCTTTGTGAAGTAATCTCATGCTAAGACCTATCCACCACGAGGGATATCCTACACCTCGCCCCAAAACGGAACGTGTGCAAGTATCTCATAGCAAAGTCTCGTGTCACATGAGAAGACTCGTCATTTATTAAAGTGACTTGAAGTTAAATTTGAAGATGAGAAGAGAGAGCACCAAAAGGATCTCAAAGGTAGAATCTAATGGAGAAGACTACTCCTAATGTTATCATGCATGGGAGTCCTAGGTTAGTATGGTTTAAAATATATCCTAATGAAGAAGAAGGAAAGAAAATAAAGAAGAAGAAAGGAGCCGAAAATGCTGGAAGACAACTTACTTCTCTAAAGAAGTTAAATTGTTTCCAATAGGGGAGTGATGAAGTTAATCACGAGATGGCATAAGGCACATCACACAGACAAATGAGAAAGCAAAAATAAAGGATGAGATGAAGATTTGAAATGTGGATATCATCCACACTTCACTTACCATGAGCCCCTGAAAGGAAAGGTTAGCGAACCACATAAGCATACGATAAAAATAAGAACATTTAAACACTACGCAAATCAAACAAAGGTCACAAACCAAACCAATCAACAGGTCAGTACCTAAACCCTATAGGTGACCTAAAACAAAGACCAATAAAACCTAATAGGATGGCATAAATGCCTTCCTCAAACTATGTTAGAAAGAAGGAAGAAAGAGGCACGAAACGCTACCTAAGAAACAAAACACCCAACAAACCAAAGGACATGAGAAAATTATGAAATTAAATCTCTAAATCCAACAATCAGTAGCAAATAATGTGTCGAAATATCTCTCAAAAATTCACAACGAAACTCCACTAAATGAACGCACAAAGTCACTTAGGAACAAGTAACGAAAACGCGCAAACACGACTCCTAAAACTATGGATAAAATGGAATTAAAAATATAAGAAAAATATTTCTAAGAGCTTTCTAAGTCTATGTAATAATTCAAAAAGAACGGAGTTAAAATATTAATCGAGGTGAAAGAAATAAATCCTACAAGATAAGGCGTTAATTATGGAAATTAAATGAAATGGAAATTAAAATGAAATTCGAAATAAAATGAGAAAATAAAAAAAAACAGAAAATAAAAATATGACAAAATTCTAAAATGAATTATGAAACTAAAAATATTTTTTAGGAATTTTATAAATTGTTTTAACATTTTAAATGAGTTAAAATGAAAAAAGAAATTAAGAACTAAGAAATGGGGAGGGGGTGTATCTAGAAATAAAACAGTTAAACAAAAGAAGAAGTGGGCCAAAAGGGGGGTGCGCCTAGCAGGCAGAGGAGGCCCAAACGCAAGGTTGGGTGGGGGAGTATGGTGAGTTGCGGTCAACATGCTTGACTCACTGAGGACTGTGCGATCAAGAGTCTATCAAAGGTCTTCTCATCCTACGATTGGGAAACACAAGCGCATGATAACTATGACGTACTGGCGCGCAAGGAATGACAATGGAGGTATCCTACCGGACGGTGACAAGTGTCACCGCCGGTATGGATGAAATCTACCACCTTATCCTGAAATCTTTTGCAACTTATCTCTTTAGAATCTTTTGAAATCTTCCTCATAATATTTTTTTAATACTCTTTATAAACTCTTTATTAACATTCTTCATTCTTATAATAAACAAATGAAATAAAAACAATCAAATGAAACTCACGATCAACTCTCTCCAACAATGCTCACCTTCTTCATCGCACCCCCTCCCCTTCTCTCTTAACCTAAACCGCCGGCGTCGTGGCTCTTCCTCTCGCTGGGCCTTCATCTCCTTCTCTTACGACCTAGCCACCGCCGGAGTCTCCTTCTCACTCTCTCTAATCCCGCCGCTACCATCGCTCATCCTCCGGCCAACCACCACAAAACCATGACTCACATCACTCTCAACACTCGGATCCGGATTTCAAAAACCTCAAAAGAGTACTGAATGGCCAAATCGCAAGAACAACAAAGGCAAACAACGAGAACGCAATCAACAATTATATTCAAAGAGTTTTGATTAATGCACCTGTAAGTCGAGGTCGTGAAAGATGCAACCGTGATAAACCTTACTCACTATCTTTCTCGAACTCTCCTCTCCTCTGCGGATCTAATTCGTTTTTGTTGTTGATTTTTGTTGATTGATGATGTTGATGAGGCGCTGAAAGCCGCTGAATCTACGCTTCGGTTTTCAGGTTCGGCTCCGTCGACGAAGAAGTGTGACAGAGCTTAAATCTGATGTCGTCCGGCGGAGCTAATAAGAATGCAGGTTCGACCGATTGATGCACGTGACAAAGAGCGATGATGGATACTTCGAGACTATTTCGTTTCTGTGCTCCACTAAAAGATGATGGTGAGCTTCGATTTTGTTGTGAATGGATAATGAAAAGTAGTGAATTATGTGTTGCTATGGAGAATCGTCAATTTGGCTTTGAAGAGGAGTATCATTGAATTCAGATTTGTTTGTCGTTGATGAAGAAAAGTCGATGAGATGTTGTTATTTGTTGAATCCTACATGATGAAGAAGAGGATTTGGATGCAATTGCAAGAGATTCTCAATGTTATTATGAGGAAGTTGATGAAATCTAAAACTGAAGCAAAAATGACAAAGGTGAAACGAATTGAGAGAGGTGAGAACTCTTTTTTTCCCCTGGAAATCTGGTTTTAGTGTTGAGGTATCGAGAAGATGAATCTCATTTCTGTGATAAAGAAAGGTGAATTGGATTTTTCAAATGTGAAGAGTGATGCGGGATTTCGAAGATTGGAGAAAGTTGAGTGATATTCTTCTATTATTTTTTTTATGTGATGTTGAAAGAGAGTGGTCCCAATCGTTTTTTTTTTGTTTTTCTCAGTTTTTTCTGTGATGAAAAATGTGAGTCTCCCTGTAACTAACTTCTCCCTTTTTCAATTCTGTTATTCACCTTTTTTTGAATTTTCACAAGGTATTGCATTCTTGATCACAGTTTGTGCGTGTTACTGGCTTGCGTTTTGTCCCTCAGCTTCTTGCGTTTTGTATACTTGGACGATGTGTTTCGTTTGCTTGTGGGGAATAAGTGTGAGTGAGGAATCCGTGTGGGGCCAGTGAGTGCGTTTTCCTCAAGGTATGATGTATGAGATTGGCGGATAAAATCAACATGGTGGGGTCCGTGTGAGGTGGGAAGAATTTTGGTTTTTCATTGTAGTGAGGAGAAAAACATGGGTCTCACCTACAATAACTTGTTTCTCTATTTTTTTATTTTATTTTTGATTGTAGAAAAAAGTAAATAAACATGATGAGCTTAGGGAAAAAAAGACATGGGCTATTTTAATCTTTCTTTACATATATTGGTAAATGGAATTTATGGAAAATGTATAACAATTATGAAATAAATGTAAATGGATTTGTAATTAGTGGTGAATGAAATTGGTTATGGATAATGAAAAATGATTTATGGTTTAGACATAAATGGAGGAAAAATAAATGGTTTATCGACAAATGGAAATTGAATTGGAATTAAATTGGAACAAAAATATTTGAGAAGTGAATGGGTTTAATTGACTAAATGGATAAAAAATGCCTAGTGACTAATTGGATAATCGAAAACGGTTAACGAATTTGGGAAGATGAATTGAATGTAAAATAATGGCAATGATTTAGAATGGGCATGAGACTGGAAAATATAAATTAAACTCGAAAACTTGGTTTTGGATTAGAATTTATCGAATGAAATAAATCAACCACCATCAACACACACATAGCCAGAAATCTCGATTTGCCTTATTCCCCATTGCAACTGAAATAAATTCTCTGAACCAAACAATCCCCGAGTCTCTGAGCAAATAAACCCTGAGTCCTCAAATTCTCCTGAATCATTCTCTGAGAAAATAAATTCACAGATGCACACAACCAAACATATAATCATGATAAGCCTGAATCTTCGAATCCAAAACCATCACATGAACCACTGTCTGGTAAACTGATGACCTTCGCACACAACACCGCTCGACTTTGAAACACATTAACTTAAAGATAATCACTGAAGCAGATAATTTGAAATTAAAGCAATTCCGTCAGTTTGACCAAGATTAGGTCAAACGTCTATCTGAATCGAATCGCAAACCGAACAACCACATTGCACTAAAATCACTGCCAACTCTATGCAATGCCATGGATGTTATGCTTCATATTTCTATGCTAATGATGCAATGCAAAATATGAGAATGATATGCTAAATGGTATGAACAAGAGATGGCAAATTTGGGGTGTTACAGCCACCGACAAAGGGAAACTTAGCATATCAGGACCCCTTTGGCTATTACAATTGTGGCTCAATGCCACTTTTGAAACCTCTATTCCTGTCAGGAATATGGTGGATGAAGAAGAAGTAAAAAATAAGATTGTCGAATGGCCCAGGCTAGCACAACTAACACCATCTGATGAAGGGCTCAGTCTTCGACAGGCTTTCACAAGTTACGTCATGATATTTGCTAAGAGGTATAACTTTACTCCTTCAATGGAACCTTTCACCAACAGAGCAGTTGGTCCTGAATGGTTCACCATACAACCTCCTTTTGAGATGGAGAAAGAGGAAAGTAAATTTATCGATGTTTGGGAATCATTCCTGGTCCCTAGGCTCTTTCCCTCTCACCACAATGTGACAAATACCAAAATTTCCCTAATCGTTTATCAACCCAACTTAGTTGCTAGACAATTTGGATTGGTCCAGCCGAAACCAAAATCCATCTTTCCGAAGAAATATTCCATCCTCTTCTACAACTCCTACCATTCTGAAGACACAAAGCCTCCAATTGGCGAAGAAATTTTTCGATGATTCTCTTGATATCTGCCCAGTGGTTTTTCGACCTTCTTTTCTTTGTACCCATGAATTTGATGTTTGGTGGGGGGAATACTATCGCACCAAATTCTATGATGTAAAAGCATTCACAACTCACCTAAAAATGCATTATTCTTGTGCAAGATCGGACGAAATAAAGGTAAAGAACAACATATTAAAGAAATACAAAAATTTCAAAAATATTTTGAAACCATCTATACGCCGGAGGAACTTAGTCGAACCATAGGCGAAGCAACAGTGACTTTAAAACATAAGTTGACGGAAAGATTGGATAAGTTGAAATTGCCTTCGTATATTCAACCAGAACAACGATATGAACTGGATTTCAATCTTTATCCACCAAGGTTTCCTCCTTCTTTCTGCTGACTTTGGCGTGACGTTGAGCCATCCATTTCCAGATTTTTTCGTTTGTGGAGACTCTTTGAAAATCCTTCGACAACAATCGAAAAAACCTGTTGAGCGGGTGGTTCCGACTAAGTTCACTTTGGATAATTACAAAGGACACCTTCATATTGGAATAGAACACGTTCACGTGGAAACTCCCATTCTTGAAGGTATTTTAATGGAAAAAAATTATTTATATCGATATTCTAATCTTGTCTCTTTTTGTATTTATTTCTGACTCTATTTTGTTTTCTTAGCCACCAAAGTCCAACCAAAGAAAGATGTTGTCAAAAGCACTGCTGATATGATGGGAGAAGATTCACCAATCACCACCAAGAAGACTTCGACAAAGGTACAATCCTCTTCTCTTTGATCAGCCTATTTTCCACTTTTAAAACTGAATTATCTTTACTTCTATGTCCAGGTAAGTCGAAAACCACCACCTACGCCCAAAAGAAAACAACCAGAAGAAAAGATTTCTAGCGAAGAATTTGGTGATGAATCACCAGAACCAGGCTAGCCCCTAAAAAAGAAGAAACCCACAAAATCTCCTGCTCAAAAATCCAAAGCCAAAGTAGAGAAAGAAACTCCTCCACCAAGTTCAGTTGTGAACGTGCAAATAAGGGACGCAGAGAGTGGGAACTCCAGTTTTCACACTGAGATTCCTCATGTAATTTCTTGTTTCGACTGTTAACCTTTATCTTCTTATTGTATTTTTCTTTCTTAATTTTGGGCTATTCGTAGACCAATCTCGACGACACTCCCGAAAAGAAGAAAACGAAATAAGATGCTCCAACTCATCAAAGTACTAGCCCACCACCCTTTTCTCCTCAAAATCTGATAAAGGGACCAGAGGCGGAAGAACCACCATCGCCTGATTCTCCTCAATATTTTGACGACCACTCTCCTTCTCCTCCTCCAAAAGCAGATGCTCACCAGCAAAGTGAAGACCTGAAAGCTGACGGTGAGGTCAAAGATGATCATGTCAAAAAAGGAGTAAATGGTGGTGGTGATGACAAGTCGAAGGACAAAAATGCATTCTTGATCACAGTTTGTGCGTGTTACTGGCTTGCGTTTTGTCCCTCGGCTTCTTGCGTTTTGTATACTTGGAAGATGCGTTTCGTTTGCTTGTGGGGAATAAGTGTGAGTGAGGAATCCGTGTGGGGCCAGTGAGTGCGTTTTCCTCAAGGTATGATGTATGAGATTGACGGATAAAATCAGCATGGTGGGGTCCGTGTGAGGTGGGAAGAATTCTGGTTTTTCATTGTAGTGATGAGAAAAACATGGGTCTCACCTACAATAACTTGTTTCTCTATTTTTTTATTTTATTTTTTATTGAAGAAAAAAATAAATAAACATGATGGGCTTAGGGAAAATAGACATGGGCTATTTTAATCTTTCTTTACATATATTGGTAAATGGAATTTATGAAAATGTATAGAAATTATGAAATAAATGTAAATGGATTTGTAATTAGTGGTGAATGAAATTGGTTATGGATAATGAAAAATGATTTATGGTTTAGACATAAATGGAGGAAAAATAAATGGTTTATCGACAAATGGAAATTGGATTGGAACAAAAAGATTTGAGACGTGAATGAGTTTAATTGACTATATGGATAAAAAATGCCTAGTGACTAATTGGATAATCGAAAACGATTAACGAATTTGGGAAGATGAATTGAATGTAAAATAATGGCAATGATTTAGAATGGGCATGAGACTGGAAAATATAAAATAAACTCGAAAACTTGGTTTTGGATTAGAATTTATCGAATGAAATAAATCAACCACCATCAACACACACATAGCCAGAAATCTCGATTTGCCTTATTCCCCATTGCAACTGAAATAAATTCTCTGAACCAAATAATCCCCGAGTCTCTGAGCATATAAACCCTGAGTCCTCAAATTCTCCTGAATCATTCTCTGAGAAAATAAATTCACAGATGCACACAACCAAACATATAATCATGATAAGCCTGAATCTTCGAATCCAAAACCATCGCATGAACCACTGCCTGGTAAACTGATGAACTTCGCACACAACACCGCTCGACTTTGAAACGCATTAACTTAAAGATAATCACTGAAGCAGATAGCTTGAAATTAAAGCAATCCCGTCAGTTTGACCAAGATTAGGTCAAACGTCTATCTGAATCGAATCGCAAACTGAACAACCACATTGCACTAAAATCACTGCCAACTCTATGCAATGCCATGGATGTTATGCTTCATATTTCTATGCTAATGATGCAATGCAAAATATG
This sequence comes from Lathyrus aphaca, assembly GCA_963966055.1. Taxonomy (NCBI): domain Eukaryota; kingdom Viridiplantae; phylum Streptophyta; class Magnoliopsida; order Fabales; family Fabaceae; genus Lathyrus; species Lathyrus aphaca. The sequence goes on along the minus strand of OZ014520.1, from coordinate 552,788,767 downwards.
AGAATGATATGCTAAATGGTATGAACAAGAGAGGGCAAATTTGGGGTGTTACAGCTGCCCCTATTCAAGCAACTGTTAATCTGAAAAGGACGAGAGCGTCGACTATCGGCCGTTCGAGATGAACTGTGGTTGAATACCAAAAATAACCCTAAAAATTGCACTCTGCTGGAGAAGAAAAGAGATGGGAATTAAACCCAACCAAGAAAAGAAAGTAACCCAAAATCCTGCGTAGGCTGTGGTAAAACAGGGTGGACGAGCTCTCTCTAAATTAGACTGTTACACCAGGTGGAGAGATAACTTAGACAGATGAGTCTTCCTCAAATAACCTTCTTACGCTAGGTGAGAATTAATTAGGACGGACGAGCCCTCTTCACAAATCTTGCGTAGATATGTGATGCTTGAGACAGACGAGTCTTCTTCGGGAAAACTATTACGCCAGGACCAGTAAACATTTTGACGTTTAATTCCATCCTCAGGACTTCAAACCTCTTCAACACAGCCGAGTGTTGGATAAGATCAAGCGATCTGCTAAGGAAATGGTATCAAGCGATCCATAACCAGGAAGACGAGAACGTAATATCAAGCGATTTACGACTCAAACCACGAGGAGTAACATCAAGCGATTTACAACTCGGACAAGATCAAGTGATCTGCTAAGGAAATGGTATCGAGCGATCCATAACCAGGAAAATGAGAACGTAATATCAAGCGATTTACGACTCAAACCACGAGGAGTAACATCAAGCGATTTACAACTCCAACAAGATCAAGCGATCTGCTAAGGAAATGGTATCAAGCGATCCATAACCAGGAAAACAAGAACGTAATATCAAGCAATTTACGACTCAAACCACAAGGAGTAACATCAAGCGATTTACAACTCGGACAAGATCAAGCGATCTGCTAAGGAAATGTTATCGAGCGATCCATAACCAAGAAATGAGAACATAATATCAAGCGATTTACGACTCAAACATGTCTTTTGGTACGACACCAAGCGACTACTGGCTTGCCACAGTGACGATGGACTTTAACGGCGTTGCAATATCGAGCGATTTGCAAACCAAACAAGATCGAGCGATCTGATAGGAGAATGGTATCAAATGATCCATCCACAATAGGTCCGTTGACATGGGACAACGCGATCAATACAAGATTAGTTGATTTGAGAAGAGAGTAACAACTCTGCAAGGGAGAATACCATTTGTAACTCTGCTGGGTATGAGAACATTCTGACTAACATTCTGCTGAGGAAACCAAGATATCTTGGAAATACTTGGTTGAGGAATGAAATGTAAACAAATGTCTGTACTACTTTGTCACACTGGCCAAAAATAAATTGGCGACCTCACTGGGGATATTTCAATGATGATTGCGTTGCAATCATGAAACTCTATGGAAATAACGATCTTCCAACACGGCTGGGGAGATGCTTGGTCAGATAACCTTTGCTAGGGAAAGAGTTCTAACAGTTATAAAATCTGTGGGGAATTGGGCATTCAGCTGCCTGCTGGGAATAACCCATTATGACATAAAGACTCCGCTCGGAGGCGAGAACTGTTCAACTGGATTTGAAGTTCAGCTGGGGAAGATCACCCTACTCTGACTCAGCTGGAGGAAATTCCGTTAGACTTTACTGGGGGACACTGGGGATCACCCTCTGCTAGAGATAGGAATTGTAAAGCATCTCTCGCTGGGGAGGATAAACTGCTTGGGGAATATGTTCTAGTAACATCATCCTCCATGTACTAGATAACTGTTCAAGTATCAACTCAAGAGGATTTTACAGAAGACATGACGCCCGAACTGCCCTGGTGTCTTCAAACTCTTGGAGAGATTCACTGAATCTTGAGATAACTGCCCCAGACCTCCTGGTCTACAAAGGGATTTGACTGAAGGGGACTCACGCACCATTCTCCGTTATCATGAAATAATCTGCCCGATTATCCTGCATCAAGGATAAATTGAATAAACACTTGCAGAAACTGACTTCATCTGCTCTTGAGAGTGACCTGCCCCAGTACAGGCCCTAAAATGATTTCTTCTGACTAACCATGCTCTGATAATTGCCCCAGCTTGGCTAAATTGTGAGAGATTTTGTTCAATGTGATTGCCCCGAATTGACTGCATCCAACCCAACTGGTTAGAAGAATCTTTATCTCGTAGGAGTTTCTCAGAAAAAGTGCACTTTGACTTGATTGTCCTTCAGAAATTTCAGACTCCTCCACCTGGCAAGATTTAAGTTTCTGAACTGAAATTCCACATGTGAACCTCTTTGATGTCAAACAAATGTATGCAAGCAGAAAATAGTTTATTCTGAGAATGATTATTTCAATGCAACACGCATGTTAATCTTGAAGCTTTTATTGAAAAGATGTCGTTTGTGAACGAATCACTGGTTAAGATATGACAAGATTTTTTATGAAATAAACATGCATATGCAATACCAACAAAGGTCTTTTAGCACAACTCATAGGATTCAGGAACGCTATCTCATGGTGGCACGCTCTCGAATTAACCCTGTTTCAATTAGGACTTTTGCGGGTTGTATCGTGGCTTGGTTCACGGTTATAGAAACAAAGATATAGGCTCGAAGTTTATTTGTGCCCACCCATATTCGTGATGTCCTTCAATCATATTTTCAACTAGCTTTCACAAGCGCTCACCTTTCCTAAGGATCCTGAGATGGTTGAGGAACCAATGCTAATAACTGTTTAAGCACCACTGAGGTTATTGTTGGGAGTCAATCACCCCTATTGTCTTTTGTGTCTGTCTCACACGACTTATTTTTTGTTTGAGGATCTTTCTTGTGTAATCATTTTCGTCTTTTTTCTTTTTCATTCTTTTTGTCTATCCCTAACTTTTGCCTGGACCGATCCTTTTGAACCTTTTGCAATTGGAACCCTGCGGGATGCCCTAATTTTTACCTAAATCACTTGTTTTCATTTGTTTATTTTTTCCGACTTAGCGGGCTATTTATTTCTCTTTTTTTCTTTTTCTTTCTTTGATCAAATTGTGTGACACAGGTTTGTCTTGGTTGTTTTGACGGGGTTGTGACTGTCTCACTTTTTGATGATGGATAACCGTTGTGGTTTCTGGTCTTTAGAACTCTTGACTGGTATACCCATTGTGGTGTTGGTCTTTGGACCTCTTGGTGTGCTGGAAGGAAAGGTAATGGATCCTCAAATACACTCCTTTGTGAAAGTTTGAACGCTTGGTCCAACTAGCTGACGTCTACCCTTCCCCGGGTTAAATGTTATGGTTTTTTTTTCATGCGAAAAGAAACTCCTACTTCAAGGCTCAAAGGGGTTAACGAAGGTCTATCTCCCTTATATCTCCGGTGATTGGGAATTTGAAACAAAGCCTTTACATCGTCAACAGGTTCCTATTTAAGAGCACACAATTGGAGATTTTTGCGTTTTCACTTCGTCATCCTCCATCATAGAGTTTAAGAACAACAGTTGGTATTGCAATGCACATTCACAAAATTATAAGTAAAATGAATGAATTACTTCAAGAAAAACATATGCATTTCATTAATTAACATTCAAAAAGCAGACAAGTTTCATGCAAGCATACAAATGTTCAAACAAACATATAAAAGCTACACATGAAAATGCAGTAAAGAAAACTGAGCAATGCCATTGTTGAGGAGACTCGAGTCCGTCTGGAACTATTGATCTTGAATACTTTAAGTAGTCAACAACTTTTTCCTGATAAGATCTGCAGTCTTCAATCCACCGGCCACGTGCTCAGGACCATACTTCATTCTCAATTGTTATGACCTTAAGCTTTCGACGTTCAAACATTGACACGAGACGTCTGAAGAAAAGAGTGACACTGAAATGAAGTTGACACATAAGTTTGCTCGGAAAGACCTGACGATCTTCTGCCTACGTATCTCCATTGGCCCAGGACCAATGAAGAATCAGAGCGACGTAGTTCGTCTCAACAGGGAGGAAATGCAATGAAGAAAACAAATGACTGTCATTACTGATACTTCTGGCTTTACTGCTTTAATTCTTCTCTGACGCACTCTGACCAAGACAAAAACCTCTGCTTCATTAGTACGACGCGAAATTGATAACCTTTGAATCAATCAAATCTTGTACCTTGCGGTGAAAAGCTTTACATCCATCAATATGGTGTCCTAGTGCCCCAAAATGGAAGTCACAATGGGCATTAACATCCCATCCCTCTGGAAATGGATAAGGAGGCGGGGACAGCTTGTGAAGCTCGATCAGTTTCAACTGAAGCAAATGCTGAAGTACATCAGTATAAGACATTGGTAGAGGGTCAAGAACTAATTCTCTCCTTTGCTGACGCTGACCCTGTGGAGGGTTCCTTAGTCGTGTCTGACGCCTCAGATGATTATTCGGGGTCGTAGCCACAGAAGCTACTTGTTGACGACGTGGATGATATCCTCTACCTTTTCCACGTTGATGAGATGCTGCTCCAACTTCCCCTTCATTCATGCTCTGACCATTGGCGAAGGGCTTCTTGGTGCCTGCACCTGACGCACTGTAGTCTTGAATCTTCCCGAGCTTTAGCAAACTCTCAACTCGCTCGCCGGCGATCACAATATCAGCAAATCCAGTAGATGGACAAGCAGTTAGATGGTCTATAAACACACCCTGCAAAGTGCTCATGAATATGTTAGTCATCTCCCTCTCAAGCAATGGAGGTTGCACTCGGGCGGCCATCTCTCGCCATCTCTGAGCATACTGTTTGAAACTTTCAGACTTCTTCTGAGAAAGACTCTGGAGTTGAATGCGGTTAGGCGCCATGTCAAGATTTAACTGGTATTGTTTCACAAAAGCTTCAGCCAAGTCCTTCCAGCTTTGGACAACATTCTTGTTAAGACCCATATACCAGTCCAAAGATGCCCCAGATAGACTATCTTGGAAGTAAAACATCCATAACTTTTTATCACCCGTGTGAGCAGAAATCTTCCTAAAGTAAGACTGGATGTGAGTTTTCGGACAAGAGTTCCCGTTGTACTTCTCAAAAACAGGAGGCTTGAATTTGTGAGGAACTTTCACTCCAGGAACTAACCCCAAATTCGCAACATCAAAACCTAAAGAGTTCTGAGATTTAATGGCCTTCATCTTCTTAGCAAGCTCGTCGAAACAACGATCCACATCAGCATTAGGTTGATCCATCTCATCATCAATCAATGTGAACTGATCTTCCTGACCGTCCATGTAACCAACATTACGGTCATTGTCTCTGCCCGGAGCTCCATTATAATTTCTCTGACTTCCATCTTCAGGAATCTCCTTTTCTGGCCGCTCGACCCCCAACCTTAGTTGTTCTTGCCTCTGGGCCATCCCCGTCATCAGGTTCATGAACTGCTCCATATGAGCCTTCAACTCTACTAGCTCAGCTTGTACCTGATCTGCCATTCTGGTTCTGCTTTACTAACACTGTTGCATGAAATGGAATAAAGATGAGAAACTGCCAGGGTACCTGAAAAACAAAGATAGAATGATATGATATGCAAAATGTTATGCTATGCAAATGCTCAGAAACACCGCAAATGAGAGAACACTTTCAAAAGAAACTCTGCAAGCAAGATCCAGCATAAGAACCATCTTGTGACCAAGTGTCATTGCATGAATAAGAAATCCACTGCTTCAGAAATCCAAACACATAACATAGAAAAGCCCGCAAGAGCAAAGTCATACAAGGTACTAAAAACCAACACGAATAAGTACAACAACAAGGATTCCCTCAACAAGCCTGAGGGTAACCAGATACATGAAAAAGCTAAAGCCTACAGGAATCAATTCTAGTCTAGAGGTCTCTGCCTCCCTAGCTGACCACCTGGTGTGATGACCTTCAAGTCGATCAGATCTTGGACATTCCATTATAAAGCCCTGCATCCTTCTGTTGCATGCCCCGGGGAACCTGAGTGAAACTCGCAACGCGCATTTTCATCGTATCCCTTTGGAAGGTTTCCTACTGGTGGTGCCAAGGTCCGCAACTTGATTAAATCAAACCTCGGCAGTTGACACAACATGGTAGTGTAGGATATGGAGATGGGATCAAGAACACGATCAACTTGTGAGACTCTATATGGATAAGGCTTTCGTTGTGGTTGAGCAGTTTGTTGTTGATGCTGCTTTGAACGCATAGCTGTCCACTGCACTTTCTTACCCATATTTGAACGAGGAACTAAAGAAGATCGTTGTGGTAGCCTCTTAGAAGATTCAGCTTGAGTGATAACTCTAGAAGAATGAAACTTGGCCACCTCTTCAGTGTTCACCTGTGACAGCTTCAACTTATTTGGCTTAAAGTTAATTACCCCGTCATCAACCAAGTCTTGCACCTGATGCATGAATACCCTGAAATCATTGATATCATGTCCTTGAGCTCCAGAGTGAAAGACACAGTAGGCATATGGATTCCAACCTTGGGGAAGTTCACCAGTAGGAGGAGATAATTCACGACATTAAATCAATCCCATTTGGAGCAACTGTGGGCACAACTCAGCATAAGACATGGGCACAGGATCAATAACTCACTCTTGCTTCTGTCGGGAATAGGTTGTCGCCACTGGAGGAGATACACCTGACATCTGCTGAAATCCTTCTTTGGGAAACCAGGGTGTAGGAGCTGAGGAAGTTCCTTGATACGGAAAGAAAGTGCTCATTTCTTTGGCCGTAACTGGCATAGGATCATTCATCTCGTTTGAATCAGGCAAGGAAAGATTAATCTCTGCTCTGGGCTCTTCTGGACGACCAAGTGGTGACTGCTGGTGAGGAAACTCAAACTGTGGAGAGAGTCCACCTCACAACTCTTGGTTAAGTGGAAATCCCAAAGAGATGGGAGAAATAAGACCTTCTGGTGTAGAAACGGACGCTTGGCCATTTTCTTTCTTCAACAAGGCATTTATGATCCCTGTCAGCAGCTTCATTTGAGTTTTCATCATGTCAAACTCTTCCTTCAAGAATCTCTGGCCCTATGACAAAGCTCGTACCTCTGCCCCGAATTGCCCCATCTGGGCCTTCATCTTAGCTACCTCCGCCCGGAGTTGTTCAAAGTTCCTTTTCTGGGAATCCTGACTCAAGTTGGCCATTCTGTTAAGATAATAACCTGTCCTTGAAACCTTGTTGCAACGGAAGAGCCTGAAACAGAAAAGACATTAGGTACCTATGGTTATACCTGCAAAACAAGTAGAATGGTGATATGTATGCAATGCAATTGTTTATGCTTTCAATCTCAAGGTCATTCATGCCTTGATTCCGGTATTTAGCAAGGAAATCCAGATGGCTTTCGACCCCCGACCTTAAGAAGACCTTTGCATAGAAATCAAATTAAGATAACCGTAACGGCCCAAGTGCCAGCATGCACAGGAAATAGAGAATTGAATAAAAACTGCATAACATAACAACCCACAAGGCAAGAATAACAGAATTCTCGGTAGGGTACAAGTCTTCCAAAAGAAAAACATACAACCAAGATTCCTACAACATATCTGTAGGTAATCCAAATACTGAGAAAACAAACTAGAACGCAAGACTGCTGCTTGAAGACTCTGATCCTTCCTCACCAAGTCCCAGCTCAGACCTAGCCTTCTTGATTCCAGCCCTCAATTTGAGATATTCAATCTCCTTAAGTGCTTCTTCTAAGGCTTGCTAACTCTTCACCAACTATTGAGTTTTCTCTTTTTGGATCTTGTGGGCATGCTCCCACTCTTCCTTCTTGGCAGCTAACTGTGATTCATAGAACTCTTCCTTTTCTTTGTATTTCTTCTGATCTTGTTTCCTCTGATCTTGCGACCAAGCAAGAGATTGTTTGGCTTCTCTAAGGGTCTTCCGAGTCTTTCTGAATTCTTCCTCTCTTTTAACATCCATTAGACCTCTCCTTTGAAAGTAAACTTCTCTTTCCGCAAACTCTTTCTCCTTAGTCTCATGAGCCATTTGCATCTTCTTCAGCTTCTCTTCCAAAGTTGCCTTGGAGTGAGCCATCTGATGATACAGGCTAGTCATCTCTTGCAGCTGAGCTTTCACCTTCTTGTATTCTTCTAAGGGAACAGAGGCATTAGGCTCAGTCACTGGAGGAACTGGAGGCGAAAATGGCAGCAATACCATCCTGGCTCTATCCTTCAGCCAAGCCTCGTACTCCGGAAAAGTTTGATTGTTACCCTTTCCAAATCTAGCCACTCCTTCTCCTTTGACGCACTTCCAAGCTCCAGCCGCTTTTCTCACCAAAGGCATATTGTCCTTCACCGGGAAATAGAATGTAGGAGCCAATTTCAACTCTTCTGGGACCTCTCTCAAAGCATACCTCAACTGTCTCCTCAACAAGATCGGGTTGTAATTGATTCCCCCAGTCACTCCCAACAGAGGTACACTGAGGTAACTCCCACAACTGGTGATGAAACGTGTACCCTGAAGCCTCTGAGTAATCCATCTAACATCTTTAGCAAACAACTTCTCCAACTTCTGAGCCCACATCAAAGTATGGTCACTAAACACACCAGTACTAGGTAAGTGCCTCATAAACCACATATGGAACAAAGGAGCACAACAGCGCACTAAACCTCCCCGCATCTTTTCAGTTTTATAATGCACCGAGTAATACAAATCTCCCAGTAATATAGGCACATGGTTCTTCAGCAAGAATAGATGGATTGAATTCATGTCTATAAATTTCTCCATGTCTGCAAACAAAATGATGCCATAAATAGAAAGAGCCAGAATGGCACTCACAAAATCTCACTCTTCTTTAACAGCCAACTCTTCAACCTTCTTCACTAAAGCCTCCAAAGAGAAACCAGATACACCCCCTTTAATAATAGTCAGAGAATCCACAACAGAAGGGCTCAAATAAAGAGCCTTGGCAATAGCTTCAGGTGCAGGTCTAACCATCTCAACGTTGAACGGAATCTGGTCTCGAATAGGAACTCCTAAGATCAAAGCATACTCCTTCAGCAAAGGACCTAACTTAAAATCAGGAAACGTGAAACATCGAAGCTGAGGATCATAGTACTGAAGTAAAGTATGAATGACACTTCTTTCAGAGGGATCTAACTCTACCACCACATCCAGAATACTCCCATAAGCCTTCCTGAACCTCTCCACATGATTGGGCGTGATCAAATTCACCATCTTCTTTAACAGGCCAACCTTAGTGTCGAAAAACTTGAAATGAATGTTCTACTTGCGAGAATCTTCCATCTCTGAACAGGATACCGGAATCGGAAACAATGATATGAACCTGTGAATGAAAACAAAACATGATTAATGATGAAATGATGCAATGCAAATGCAAGGACACATGATCAATCCGGAACTGTCTGGATACTGGATGTCAGAGCACAATGATCAAAAACCCGAATCCTCTGAATAATAACCTATAAGCACTCAGATAATCTCAGATAAACCTGATCAAGAACCAGATAAACTCAAGAACTCCGGAATCAAAGTAACTGTATCATAACATAAGACTGCACTGATAACGAAGATATGATGAGGTAAAGGGTTCCTGCAAACCTGTAAACCCCTCCCAATCTCACGGGTGTGCTCCGGGTCAAACATCATGGACTCTCAAAGCTGAATATCAATAATACTTTCACCATTTACGAGAAATGGCTCATGACCAAATCAGGGAATCAGTTTGGCATTATATACTACGCAGGGAGGCCTCAGTTGAGTTAGAGAAAAACAAGCATCCCTTATAAGTCCCCAGCTTCGAGCGCTAAAATCGAGAAACAATAGTACATTCAGCCCGTAGGATACAGTACTATTGTCATACGACCAGATGCTTTGACTGAGTTCCTATAAGAGAACCAGGCCATCCTATGCGAGTCCCTAGTGGACCCTCGGGTGCGAATGGGTTTGCCACAAAATGTGGTCTGCCACTGTCACCACTGGAGAGGGTTGTTTCCACAAAGGTTCTCAATGATCGGTCCCCAGATGCACATAACTATCAAGGTCCTATCCCGAAGTGGAGGAAATCCCCACACAAGATATTTCCAAGACGGTCGCAGTCTGGGTGTGAAACACATCGCCACTCATCATGCCACATGCGAGTACAACATGTTCACTCTAATCCTATGGTGCACTCAAGTCGGGTATTTGACTTATCTCTCAGTAACAGTATCACCTGAGTCCCACCAAACAGAAGAAATCCAGTCCAGACAGTCCAGTAATAATATATGATGCATGAATATAAGTACTGAAAACTGTAAATAAAGCTGTAAATAAACTGTAAATAAACAACAGTAAAATATACACACAACAACAAACAATCAACACCCAAAGAAACAGAAACAAACAAGCGCTAGGAGAGACTCTTAAGGAAACCAGAGATTCTCTGGTTACGAAGTCCCCAGCAGAGTCGCCAGCTGTCACTCCCCAGATTTCCATCCTGGTACAAACGCGAAAGTGGCGCGGAAAGATACGATCCTAAAATAAACAACAGAGTCGCCACCTAATTCTATTTATTCTAACGAGAGAAAAGGGAGATATAGATACAACCTAAATAAAGGATAAGAATGGTCAACAAAACCACTAATCTAAGTTCGGGAGTCAGTTACGCAAGGGGAAGGTATTAGGCACCCCTCACGTCCGTTGTACTCAACGGGAACCTCTTAGTCTTATTTGCGCTTAAAATGTTAACTTGTATTACTGTCTTATTTTTGTTAAGATTGATTTTAAAGGAACTATTTTAGTTATTATTTGTTATGGGTAAAGGTTAATATTTTTTATTATTGTGACGGGGAAATAATTAATTTTTTATTATTGTGATGGAGAGATAGTTAATTTTTTATTATTGTGATGGAGCGATAGTTAATTTTTTATTATTGTGCTCGCGAAGGATCAAAATCCCCGTGCCTACGTATTCCCTTGTGCAATGGGAAAGTCAGAGCTTTGTAGTTCGTGCTACTACGGTTTGTGTTTTTAATTGAGCGATTGCTTGAAAATGCTTTCTAATCTGATAAGCGTTGGCCTAATTGCTCGCGATAGGAGGCTGAAGCGCTAGCTTGTTTGCGAGATCGAAAGATTCAAACCATGTTCGTTTTGAGAAAAGATGTTTGATCTTTATTAAGGGCATTTTTAAAACGAGAGGGTGAATGAACCACGTCGCGTGGGGCTAGCCCAGGAGCGGTTGCATTCAAGAACGTGCGGAGTGCTAGACTCCGGAGTTCAGTTACTCGCTGATTAATTACGGAAAATAGTTTGTATTGGTTAGTAAGTTTTAAGTTGTACTTGAAAGAAAGAGACAAGTCGTCATCTTTAAGGTACGTATCTCGCCTATTCCACCACAAAAATTTGAGAAAGAGAAATCGAAAGAAGCTTTAAACTTGGATACAAGGATCGACAAGCAATGCCACATTCTTTCTTTGAGAAAATAAAATCGGAAGAAGCTTTAAACTTGGATATGAGTATCGACAAGCAATGCCGCATTCTTTCTTTGAGAAATAAAATCGGAAGAAGCTTTAAACTTGGATATGAGTATCGACAAGCAATGCCACATTCTTCCTTTGAGAAAAGTTGTTTGTAAGATTTTGTTTGTGTTTGTGGAGATAGAAGAGATATTTTTCCTATGGGGATGAATCATGTCTAATCCTTTTAAGATTGTTGAATTGTTTTGAATACTAAAGAGTGAATGAATTGCCTAATCCTTTCAGTTCTTCGTATAATTTATTTAAACGTTTTTCGTGTTTTAGATACGAGAGAGCGAATAAACCACATCGCGTGGGGCTAGCCCAGGAGTGTTTTAATTCAAGAACGTGCGGAGTGCTAGACTCAGGAGTTCAGTTACTCGTTATTTGATTTGTGAATTATGACGCGTAATGTCGTGCAGACGACGATCACAAATGACCGACTTACGTGTGTGCAGAATGTATGCGCGATGAATGGTTTTATTTATTCGATTAATTAAGTCGAGTGTTTTAAATACGATAAGGGGAATGAACCACATCGCGTGGGGCTAGCCCAGGAGTGATTTAATTCAAGAACGTGCGGAGTGCTAGACTCCGGAGTTCAGTTCTTTCGCGAATTAATTAGTTTGAAAGTTTTTAGGTGTTTTATGGTTTGGACACGATAGTGAGGTACGGATAATCAAACAAACGCGAATGCGGCATCGAGACTATAGTGAGGCGCAAAAGAGAGATAACATCGAGTTTTTAGTGGTACCTAACGGAGTAGGTCCGTTGCCTCTTCAATGCGCACCGATAATCTCAAGAATAAGCATCAAGAAAAAAACTTCACACGATCAATCCTCAAATATATAATATTAAGTGTTTACTCAAGATTCAACTTTGACCACCAATCAAAAAACAAGTAACGTATCGCCTCACCAACCAAATAATAAAGTATAAATAAAATCATGAGATTCAAACTTTATCTAAAGTCTATCTTAAAACCTAACAAAAGGTCTATCAAGTACAAATAGAGAAAAAGATCAAGAAAAAGAAAGAACACATGTTAAACCCTAATAATTAATAAATGGTTAAATAAGATTTTAATAAAATTTAAATACCAATTAATAAAAATCTTAAAGCTAAATGGAATAAAACAAAAGGTAACTGAAATATTTATAAAGAAACCAAAAAGAAAAGAGTGAGAAAATACAGAGAACAAAAAACAAAATAAATAAAAAAGTATGAACCAAGGAATGGGGGGTAGTTCGACTGTACCTAGTGTATGGTTAGTAGCAATTCATCATGGGCTTAGCCCAATATCAACAACAAACACAACCCTGATTTTATCAAGAATCAAAACTAAATAATAAAAAAAAGTTGAATGTCAGTAGCAAGCAAAAGAGAGAGCACAAATTATTTCTAACAAGTGGAGACACGCCATCATGAAGAAAGGAAAAACGGCTAGCCCCTTCTCCCCCCGCGAATTCTTCTCTACTTCTTCACCGTCAACAACAAACAAACAAACGCCGCCGACATGTCTCCTCAACCTTCCACGGCGACGACGTCGTCAACGAATCACCTTCGTTTCCCCCCACACAAATCATCTCGGATTCACGGCAAACGAGTTCCCTCTGTTTCATCTTAACCTCTTCTTTTTAGTTTTGAAATCGTTGTTGAAGGTGAGAGACGGGAGTGGGGAGGAAGAAATTTCTGTGAGTTTCGGTGAGTTTCGGTTTAACGGATGGTGAGTCCTGTTTTTGGTGATGGCGAGGGTGAAGATGGTGGTCCGATTTGGGGTGTTCGGCGTTCGGTGGTTTGAAGTGTTTGAAAGGGAGCGGGTTTCGCGGAGGTGAGGGTAGAGGGCGTTTGTGTTTCGGGTATTTCTGGTTTTAGCGGCGGCTTTTGTGATGTTTGATGTTTAAAGGGAGGTTAGGGTTCGCAGTGTTGGAGACGGGGGTGAAGGGTTTTGCGGTTGCAGGAAGGGTGGATTGAAGGAGAGTGAAAGAGGGATGGTGGTGATTTGATGAAGGTGTCAGTTTGAGTTACGGTTTTTTTTCTTGTTTAGTTCGAAGAACAAAGAAGGTGTTGCTGTTTGGATGTTTCGATATTGGCTATGGAGATGGTGAAGGAGGCGAAATTGAAAAAAGTCCTCTTTGATTCTGCAGGTGGTGAGCCTTTAAGATTTGCTGCCATTTTGGGGTTGCGGTTTGTGTGAACGGTTAAGGATTTGGTGGAGGATGGTGTGGTTCTGCGTGGTGGCTTGAGTGGTGTTGGTGATGATTGCGGTGAGTGATTTTCTGCAGGAAGTTGAGGCGAGTTCCAGATGAAGGGAGAAAAGGTTGATTTGGGAATGGAAGAGACTTTGGTTTTGGTGTGGGGAGAGAGTATGGAGGGTCGTTTTTGGTTCTGTGTTTTTTTCGGTCTCTTTAAAGGCTCCTTTTCTTGTTTTTTGATGGTAGCAGAAAGCCTTCATATCAACCCCCGTTGGTGAGCGATCCCCCCCTTCTTTTCAAGATTCGTCTTCTGTCCTTTTTTGCAGGAAGATGAGGTTTTTTGTTTTTGACAGCTAAAGCCCCTCCCCCTTTTTCCTATCTTTCCTTTTTATTGAAAAAAACTTCCTTTCACTTTTTGATGCAGGTTACTGTACTGCAATTTTGGTGAAAAAGTTACAGGGCTATCTGTAGAGTTTTGACTCTAGAGCAGGCTTGTAGTATAAGGATGAATATTGGTCAAAGAAACAGGCTGGCTCTTGTTAAAGGTCTTGGGCTTGGTGCATAATTTTTGGACTATAACAAGACCAACTAAATATACTAACTAGAGCTAATTAAATTATTAAATTTTAAAACAGAGAAAATGAATTATTAAATTGAAACTAAACTAAACTGATTAATTTAAGCTAATTAGAAATAGACTAATTAAAACCTAATAGTAACCTAATTAAACTAACAAACTTAAAATATTAGACTAAATATATTTTTGGATTATTTTCTAAAAGAAACAAAATTTGAAATAAACCAAAAATAAATTATATTAAAAACTGATAAAACAAAATACATAAAAACTTAATTTTTAAACTAAAAAATAAATAAAAATAAAAATTAACTTAAAGTAAATTTATTTTCAAATAAAATCAACTAATTATTTAATCAAAACAAATAAAAACTAAATCTAAAAGAAACTTAAAATATTAGATTGAACCTTTTTTTCTTAAAAATAAGAATAAAATAAATCAAAAGTTAAACAAAAATTAATTAGCCTAAATTTAAAGAAAAGAGTTATAGACTCATATTGACCCAAAACTAGATCTAATATGGATGTTTACCTAGAAGAATAGAATAATTTAATTTAACAAGCCGAAAATTCTAATTAAATTCTAAAAAATGATCTAACTAAATATCCAACTAAAAAAATAAGATAATAAATAAATTACAAAATGGGACAAAATAATCTAAATAAAAATTCCTAGGATTGATCCAAATTCTAAAATCAATAATAAAGTGATTAAAATATAACCAAACATTCTAATTAAAATGAAACAAAATTTAAAACAAATGATGATAGTAAAATGTATGATTAATGGAATATGAGATGTTTTAACTTAAAAATGCAAAAATGATCGATCTTCGATATACCGACAAAATGCGTCTAAAATGAACAAAAATTGAAAAATTTCTGGTCAAAATTTAGGGTATGACAGCTGCCCCTATTTAATCATCCTGAACCTGAATGTATGAGTGACAAAGGTTTTTTTGGACATTCAAGGTGGGAGATGATTAAATATTAGAATACCTAAAATTTTGACTAAAAGATGCAAATGAAATGATATGATGTGCAATGCAAAAATGCAAGACAAAAGCTAAACGCCGCTAGGAAGAAAAATTGACCCTACTGGGGATTAGACACGCATGACCGGAGTACAATCCACACGAGGAGTTCATCTTGAGTGAAGCCAGATAACAAATGTCTACAGGTCCTAAGATGACTCGAAATCTTTGAACAAGATTCCACTTTGAGGAAATCTACTGCCGAGATTTGAAACCTCAATTGGAAAAAACCTTCTGTTGGTGTATCAATAACGAAACAAAAATCTACTGCCGAGATTCTGAAACGAAAACCAATTCTTTCGAAGTCTACTGGAGATCTAACTGCCGAGATGACCAGAGAATCCAAAAATGGAATACCTTCTTCCGAGGTATACTAAATGAACCAAAAATCTACTGCCGAGATCTTGGAACGAAAACAAATTCTGTTGGAGTCTGCTGGAGATCTACTGCCGAGATTACTAGAGAATCCAAAAACGAGATACCTTCTGCCGAGGTATACTAAATAAAATCCCTACTGCCGAGACTTGCCAGAAATAAAAGGAATCACCTGTTGTCAAATCTTCTGCCGAGATTTAACTAAGGATGCCATTGAATAGAACTCTCACCATACTTCCCTTCTTCTGAAAGAGACAGCCATATGATGAAGAAACAACTTCACGCTCAAACTTCTCAACTTGTCTGGAAGAGATAGCCATTTGACGGAAATTGGAAAATTCACAACAAACTTCTCAACTTGTCTGGAAGAGATAGCCATTTGTTGGAAAAATAAAAGAGATTCATATCAAACTTCTCAACAAGTCTAGAAGAGATAGCCATTTGATATAATTTTCACCATACTTCCTTTCTTCTGAAAGAGATAGTCATATGATGGAGAAACAACTTCACGCTCAAACTTCTCAACTTGTCTGGAAGAGATAGCCATTTGACGGAAATTGGAAAAAACTCAACAAACTTCTCAACTTGTCTGGAAGAGATAGCCATTTGTTGGAAAAGTAAAGAGATTCGTATCAAACTTCTCAACTTGTATTGGAGAGACGACCATTTGATAAAACACTCACCATACTTCCCTTCTTCTGAAAGGGACAGCCATATGATGGAGAACAACTTCACGTTCAAACTTCTCAACTTGTCTGGAAGAGATAGCCATTTGACGGAAATTGAAGAATCACAACAAATTTCTCACCCTGTCTGGATGAGATGCCATTTGCCCAAAATTTGAAGAATCATGACAAACTTCTCACCTTATCTGGATGAGATTCCATTTGCCGAACAAACTTCTCACCTTGTCTGGATGAGATGCCATTTGTTGAAAATTGAAGAATCACGACAAACTTCTCACCTTGTCTGGATGAGATGCCATTTACCGAACAAAATTCTCACCTTGTCTGGATGAGATGCCATTTGTTGAAAATTGAAGAATCACGACAAACTTCTCACCTTGTCTGGAAGAGATAGCCATTTAATAGAATCGAAACCTTGCTGAGGATGAACAAACTGCTCGAAAAAAGAATGCCATCTATTGATTTACTGGGAAATCCATGGATAAGAAACAAGCTTCTCAAATAAGGAGACGGCCACTTGTTGTTGGGTATAAGTAATCCTAGGGAATGTTGTAGTAACACTGCTGGAGAGCAAAAATTTGTCTTCGATGGAAACCTCCGATAAATTCCTCCCGAGAGACAAATCGTTAACAGGTGCAAAATAAATGCACCTTCCATCTGGAAATTCAATTATCACGATTGTCAAAGACCAAAATTCGATCCAGGAATGAGCTAGAAAGAAACTGTCAAGCAAGACACTAACCCGTGAGGAATGAACTCAATTGGGGATTAATCCTATCCAAGTGTGGAAAGGATAACCAAAGCAAAGATCCTCCATGAGGGTAAAAGCTCAGTGGAGAATTAGAACGAATGTACATTTCCTGCCTGAGGCTAACAAACTCTATTTTGAGAGAGACACATCACTTGGGGATAAATACAACCAAGGTAGGAAGTATGCATTAATGAATGCAACATGAATATGAATATGAATCATTTATGATGTACATGTATGTATATACGTTATGTTTATGCTGACAGACAGACAAAACAGACACAAGAGGTGAACTGGTGATGAAATAAACATCACAACAAACAGATACTCGACCAATCTCGTCAAAGTGTACGCAATCACTGAAGATAAGGTAAAGAGCCATCCATGGAGCAAGGTCCTGCTTACAAAGCTCAAATCTCTTTGAGGAGAGAAAAATACTTCAATCGGGAGATAGACCCAAGCAAATCTTCTAACTTCAATGTCCATGAGAAGGAAAAAACATACAAACTATGTTTACTTAAGATGAGGTAAACTTGTACTCCGTTGGGGAAAAGAATCACATTCAGCTGGAGAAGCTTGAATCAAAGCTCAAATGGGGATACTAGACTTAGTATCTCACTTGAAGCACTAAGTAGTAAAAGAAATCCACCAGAAAATAATGAGTCATGCCCCCGACACATCATAGCAACTTGGCGTAAGGACCCCATCATCTGGAGATACTTGCAAGGCAAATCTCAAGAGCGTCTTGCTTAGGAGAACACGTGTTCATGCGCCCACAAAATGGTTTGTGAGAAGAGATCATCTCAAGAGGATTTTATAGAAGTCTTGGCATTCAAGATGCCCCAGTGTCTTCAAACTCTTGTAGAGATTCGTCGAATCTCGACGTCACTGCCTCAGATTAACTGTACTTGGCACAAATGAGTCTTCAATACTTATCCTTTTAGGGATGATAAGAATGTGTAAGCACAAATTGGGAAACTACTTGCCCCTGTTTAGCAAAGTATTCAAGCAACATGCCCCTGTCTGGCAAAGTATTCAAACAACATGCCCTCGTCTGGCAAAGTCTTCAAGCCACATGCCCCTGTCTAGCAGAACCTTCAAGCAAAATGCCCTTGTATGGCAAAGTCTTCAAGCAACTTGCCTTTGGGGACGATCATTCTCTGAAATGGTTGTTTAACTACTCATCAGAGTTTCAAATCTCAAGAGATTAAGCTTATCACTGGTACTCATACATAGGCTTCTATGATATCAAGCAAATGCTAACAAGAAAAAAAATGTTAATGTTGAGACTGCTAATGCAACACACATGTTTGTCTCAAAGTTTTTTTTTAATGTTTTTGAAAAGGTTTTCACAATAGCCTGTGACCGAATCATTAGCTAAGATGTGATATTCATTTTTTTATAAAGCCAACACCAATTTTTGAGCAAAGCTCATGGGAGTCGGGAAACACTATCTCATCGAGTGTGCTTTCAAAATAAACCCTACTTCAATTAGGACTTTTGAGGGTTGTAATGTGGTTTGGTTCACGGTTTTAGAAACAAAGGATAAAGGCTCAAAGTTTATTTGGTGCCCACCCACTCGTTGTGATGCTCTCCAATCCTAGGTCCAGCTAAATTGACACATACATTCGTCTTGTTAGTGTAGTAAAGATGAAGATCCAAGGTTTGCTTGAAATGACAGTCATCTTATTTGTCCTCTACGGATATTAGTGACCCCTTAACTTTGGTATGGTGGTCACTAAATCTTATTTGCTTTAGGTTGAGGATTTAAAGGCCTCTTCTACTTGAATTCCTCTTTGGTCCCTGATTTTTGCCTAAGTCTCCTTTTGGGTGCTTGACTTCGCGGGATTTTATTTTCTCTTTTTTTTAAAAAAATCAATGGAAGGTTGAAAGTTGTGACTGTCAAGTCATTAAATTGTAGTGGATTCCCTGATGGGATGTTTCATCTTATGATTTGAATGTGTAACCAGATTAACTGAACACTACCCTGCCCCAGGTTAAGTGTAAGGGTTTTGAAATATTTGAAAGAAACTCCTACTTCTAGGCTCGAAGTGGTTGACTAGGGATTAACTCCTTATTTCTCCAGTGTTTGGGAATTTGAAACAATGCCTATACATCGTCAGTAGGGTTTTAATCAAAAGCATTCGGCTAGAGAATTTGTGTTTTAATTTCGTCATCCTCCCTCCAATTCTCTGCCTAAGCAAGAGATGGAAAAATATTGGCATTATAAAGTTGAAAAAGCATTATGAGTGAATACGAATGGATTACTTCAAGACAAACATATTCATTGCATTAATCATTAAAAACAAATAAGTTCTTACATGCCAAAAACAAATGCATTAACAAACAAAGAAAAATACATATGAAAAGTAGTGAACGAGCTAATCATCTGAGAAGATAAACTTCAAAGTACAAAACGATCATGTGCACTCAGGAGCTTGTCCTACGCTCTAGCAACATATTAACTTGGACAGGACTCTCTTGAGTTTTTATCAGCACAAAGGCACTCCGTCCACAAATGAGATTCCTCCGTTGAAGGCCAACACCCCGTAATCGATCATCTCTTGAACCTTTTCCTGGAAGACTTTGCACTCTTCAATCGGATGCCCCAGTACTCCGTTATGAAACTCACATCTGGTATCCGGATTGATCCCACAGGGCCGATACCTCGTGGCTCTGGTCTTTCTGGGTGTCATTATTGAGTTCCGGGAAAAATGAGACCACAATTGACTGTAAGTCATTGGGATTGGGTCAAACTGGTGGGTTGCTCCTCCAGGACTATTTGGAGACCTCCGCTGATTCTGACGCCGCTGACGAGCAGAAGTAGAATTTGACCGACGCTGAGAAATGACCAGATCTTTGACCAAAGAAATCAGTCGCCCTCTATCAATCTTCAAGCTGTGAATCTCTTCTTGGAGTTCAATGTTCTCCTGCACAAGGTTGTCTACTATGTTCTTCATTGTAGTCGAGAATATTCCCATATGATTTCTCAAAGTCGTGACTTCATTTCTAAGCTCTCTGTTTTCCTGCTCAAGTTGGTCCATCTTTCTCTGGTGATTGGTCGAGTACAGTTGACTGACGAAGAATAAGACACGCGTGAGTTGGATTGTTGGAAGATGATATGCAATGCAAATGCAAGTGCAAATGGTATGCGAATGAATGCAAAGCTCAAAATGCTCAAAATCACAAACAACTCCATAATTGGATATAAAGGCAAGGTGTTGGATCCAAGGTACAAGAGCAGCTTGGAATCTCCTAACTGGTAAGCCTTAAGTGGAGAGTTATAAATTCTTTACCCATAAAGCCCACTCACAGGGTAGCTTCTATGGTGATGGTATAAGGATACTCAAGGTCACAGACGTTTATCGTACTAACGCCCCGCCGTAGGCTGGCTACATTGTGACGATAATGACGATAAGGTCTACCTTGAGTGGAGTTCTCATGCTAGGCCGACAAAGGGGCGAGCCCTCGGAGCCTAACATTACACAACTACCAAAACTGAAACAGGTTCTAGGGGATCCCAGAATCACAGCCCTTTCGTGAATCAGGTCACGCGACAGGCTAGCTGTGTTGTGACAAGATCTACGAAAAGTCTAACTATCTGTGGGAGCTTTCATGCTAGGCGTGCAAGGAGTGAGTCCTTGGAGACTAACATTAATAACATCCAATTCTAACTTAGGTGTTCCCTCTTCTTTTTCAAAAACTCAAGTACAAATTCATACCCGTGATATCCCGAGATCCAACAGGCAAAAATAATAATGAGCAAATATAATGAAGAAGAAAGCAATAGATAAAATATCAACAATAAAGAAGACAATCAAACAAGTCATCAAACAAACGCAAAATATCCTAAGCTAGGCTAGACTCTCTTATGCATAAAGCAATCTATGCTCCCCAGCAGAGTCGCCAGCTGTCGTACCTCGAAAAATACGATCCTAAAATAAATAACAGAGTCGCCACCTAATTCTATTTATTCTAACGAGAGAAAAGGGAGATATAGATACAACCTAAATAAAGGATAAGAATGGTCAACGAAACCACTAATCTAAGTTCGGGAGTCATTTACGGAAGGGGAAGGTATTAGGCACCCCTCACGTCCGTTGTACTCAACGGGAACCTCTTAGTCTAATTTGCGCTTAAAATGTTAACTTGTATTACTGTCTTATTTTTGTTAAGATTGATTTTAAAGGAACTATTTTAGTTATTATTTGTTATGGGGAAAGGTTAATATTTTTTATTATTGTGACAGGGAAATAATTAATTTTTTATTATTGTGATGGAGAGATAGTTAATTTTTTATTATTGTGATGGAGCGATAGTTAATTTTTTATTATTGTGCTCGCGAAGGATCAAAATCCCCGTGCCTACGTATTCCCTTGTGCAATGGGAAAGTCAGAGCTTCGTAGTTCGTGCTACTACGGTTTGTGTTTTTAATTGAGCGATTGCTTGAAAATGCTTTATAATCTGCTAAGCGTTGGCCTAATTGCTCGCGATAGGAGGCTGAAGCGCTAGCTTGTTTGCGAGATCGAAAGATTCAAACCATGTTCGTTTTGAGAAAAGATGTTTGATCTTTATTAAGGGCGTTTTTAAAACGAGAGGGCGAATGAACCACGTCGCGTGGGGCTAGCCCAGGAGCGGTTGCATTCAAGAACGTGCGGAGTGCTATACTCCGAAGTTCAGTTACTCGCTGATTAATTACGAAAAATAGTTTGTATTGGTTAGTAAGTTTTAAGTTGTACTTGAAAGAAAGAGACAAGTTGTCATCTTTAAGGTACGTATCTCGCCTATTCCACCACAAACATTTGAGAAAGAGAAATCGAAAGAAGCTTTAAACTTGGATACAAGGATCGACAAGCAATGCCACATTCTTTCTTTGAGAAAATAAAATCGGAAGAAGCTTTAAACTTGGATATGAGTATCGACAAGCAATGCCGCATTCTTTCTTTGAGAAATAAAATCGGAAGAAGCTTTAAACTTGGATATGAGTATCGACAAGCAATGCCACATTCTTCCTTTGAGAAAAGTTGTTTGTAAGATTTTGTTTGTGTTTGTGGAGATAGAAGAGATATTTTTCCTATGGGGATGAATCATGTCTAATCCTTTTAAGATTGTTGAATTGTTTTGAATACTAAAGAGTGAATGAATTGCCTAATCCTTTCAGTTCTTCGTATAATTTATTTAAACGTTTTTCGTGTTTTAGATACGAGAGAGTGAATAAACCACATCGCGTGGGGCTAGCCCAGGAGTGTTTTAATTCAAGAACGTGCGGAGTGCTAGACTCAGGAGTTCAGTTACTCGTTATTTGATTTGTGAATTATGACGCGTAATGTCATGCAGACGGCGATCACAAATGACCGACTTACGTGTGTGCAGAATGTATGCGCGATGAATGGTTTTATTTATTCGATTAATTAAGTCGAGTGTTTTAAATACGAAAAGGGGAATGAACCACATCGCGTGGGGCTAGCCCAGGAGTGATTTAATTCAAGAACGTGCGGAGTGCTAGACTCCGGAGTTCAGTTCTTTCGCGAATTAATTAGTTTGAAAGTTTTTAGGTGTTTTATGGTTTAGACACGATAGTGAGGTACGGATAATCAAACAAACGTGAATGCGGCATCGAGACTATAGTGAGGCGCAAAAGAGAGATAACATCGAGTTTTTAGTGGTACCTAACGGAGTAGGTCCGTTGCCTCTTCAATGCGCACCGATAATCTCAAGAATAAGCATCAAGAAAAAAACTTCACACGATCAATCCTTAAATGTATAATATTAAGTTTTTACTCAAGATTCAACTTTGACCACCAATCAAAACACAAGTAACGTATCGCCTCACCAACCAAATAATAAAGTATAAATAAAATCATGAGATTCAAACTTTATCTAAAGTCTATCTTAAAACCTAACAAAAGGTCTATCAAGTACAAATAGAGAAAAAGATCAAGAAAAAGAAAGAACACATGTTAAACCCTAATAATTAATAAATGGTTAAATAAGATTTTAATAAAATTTAAATACCAATTAATAAAAATCTTAAAGCTAAATGGAATAAAACAAAAGGTAACTGAAATATTTATAAGGAAACCAAAAAGAAAAGAGTGAGAAAATACAGAGAACAAAAAAAAATAAAAAATAAAGTATGAACCAAGGAATGGGGGGTAGTTCGACTGTACCTAGTGTATGGTTAGTAGCAATTCATCATGGGCTTAGCCCAATATCAACAACAAACACAACCCTGATTTTATCAAGAATCAAAACTAAATAATAAAAAAAAGTTGAATGTCAGTAGCAAGCAAAAGAGAGAGCAAAAATTATTTCTAACAAGTGGAGACACGCCATCATGAAGAAAGGAAAAACGGCTAGCCCCTTCTCCCCCCACGAATTTTTCTCTACTTCTTCACCGTCAACAACAAACAAACAAACGCCGCTGACCTGTCTCCTCAACCTTCCATGGCGACGACGTCGTCAACGAATCACCTTCGTTTCCCCCCACTCAAATCATCTCGGATTCACGGCAAACGAGTTCCCTCTGTTTCATCTTAACCTCTTCTTTTTAGTTTTGAAATCGTTGTTGAAGGTGAGAGATGGGAGTGGGGAGGAAGAAATTTCGGTGAGTTTCGGTTTAACGGATGGTGAGTCCTGTTTTTGGTGATGGCGAGGGTGAAGATGGTGGTCCGATTTGGGGTGTTCGGCGTTCGGTGGTTTGAAGTGTTTGAAAGGGAGCGGGTTTCATGGAGGTGAGGGTAGAGGGCGTTTGTGTTTCGGGTATTTCTGGTTTTAGCGGCGGCTTTTGTGATGTTTGATGTTTAAAGGGAGGTTAGGGTTCGCAGCGTTGGAGACGGGGGTGAAGGGTTTTGCGGTTGCTGGAAGGGTGGATTGAAGGAGAGTGAAAAAGGGATGGTGGTGATTTGATGAAGGTGTCGGTTTGAGTTACGGTTTTTTTTCTTGTTTAGTTCGAAGAACAAAGAAGGTGTTGCTGTTTGGATGTTTCGATATTGGCTATGGAGATGGTGAAGGAGGCGAAATTGAAAAAAGTCCTCTTTGATTCTGCAGGTGGTGAGCCTTTAAGATTTGCTGCCATTTTGGGGTTGCAGTTTGTGTGAACGGTTAAGGATTTGGTGGAGGATGGTGTGGTTCTGCGTGGTGGCTTGAGTGGTGTTGGTGATGATTGCGGTGAGTGATTTTCTGCAGAAAGTTGAGGCGAGTTCCAGATGAAGGGAGAAAAGGTTGATTTGGGAATGGAAGAGACTTTGGTTTTGGTGTGGGGAGAGAGTGTGGAGGGTCGTTTTTGGTTCTGTGTTTTTTTCGGTCTCTTTAAAGGCTCCTTTTCTTGTTTTTTGATGGTAGCTGAAAGCCTTCATATCAACCCCCGTTGGTGAGCGATCCCCCCCTTCTTTTCAAGATTCGTCTTCTGTCCTTTTTTGCAGGAAGATGAGGTTTTTTGTTTTTGACAGCTAAGGCCCCTCCCCCTTTTTTCCTATCTTTCCTTTTTATTGAAAAAAACTTCCTTTCACTTTTTGATGCAGGTTACTGTACTGCAATTTTGGTGAAAAAGTTACAGGGCTATCTGTAGAGTTTTGGCTCTAGAGCAGGCTTGTAGTATAAGGATGAATATTGGTCAAAGAAACAGGCTGGCTCTTGTTAAAGGTCTTGGGCTTTGTGCATAATTTTTGGACTATAACAAGACCAACTAAATATACTAACTAGAGCTAATTAAATTATTAAATTTTAAAACAGAGAAAATGAATTATTAAATTGAAACTAAACTAAACTGATTAATTTAAGCTAATTAGAAATAGACTAATTAAAACCTAATAGTAACCTAATTAAACTAACAAACTTAAAATATTAGACTAAATATATTTTTGGATTATTTTCTAAAAGAAACAAAATTTGAAATAAACCAAAAATAAATTATATTAAAAACTGATAAAACAAAATACATAAAAACTTAATTTTTAAACTAAAAAATAAATAAAAATAAAAATTAACTTAAAGTAAATTTATTTTCAAATAAAATCAACTAATTATTTAATCAAAACAAATAAAAACTAAATCTAAAAGAAACTTAAAATATTAGATTGAACCTTTTTTTCTTAAAAATAAGAATAAAATAAATCAAAAGTTAAACAAAAATTAATTAGCCTAAATTTAAAGAAAAGAGTTATAGACTCATATTGACCTAAAACTAGATCTAATATGGATGTTTACCTAGAAGAATAGAATAATTTAATTTAACAAGCCGAAAATTCTAAAAAATGATCTAACTAAATATCCAACTAAAAAAATAAGATAATAAATAAATTACAAAATGGGACAAAATAATCTAAATAAAAATTCCTAGGATTGATCCAAATTCTAAAATCAATAATAAAGTGATTAAAATATAACCAAACATTCTAATTAAAATGAAACAAAATTTAAAACAAAAGATGATAGTAAAATGTATGATTAATGGAATATGAGATGTTTTAACTTAAAAATGCAAAAATGATCGATCTTCGATATACCGACAAAATGCGTCTAAAATGAACAAAAATTGAAAAATTTCTGGTCAAAATTTAGGGTATGACAAGTGTCGCTCCCGATAAATGGGGAATTAACTCAAATATGGTACAGACGCGAACGGTCGGCGAGAGGGACAATGAGAACACACAGCAGTGAACTCACTGGAGATGAATAGAGTCGCCAGCTAGGCATTTTTATCCCGGAGGAAAGGTAATGCTGCATAGACCTAGAAAGACATGGATAAGACGGTTGCGAACCAGAGAGACTGAGAAAGGGGGTTGGTTACAACCTGGGAAGGTATTAGCACCCAGATTGTCCGTCGTACTCGACGGGATCCACGCTTAAAAGATTTGTGTTTTAAAGGGGTAGTGTCAGTGAAATCTGTGTATAAATGAGCTGGAAAAGGATGTACAGGTGTCAGTATAAAGTGTATAAGTGATGTGAAGTGTACAAGAGAAGTGTCAGTGCAAGGATGAGAGTGAGATGCTCAAGATCATGAGGCTTAAAGATTAAAGCTAGAAAGAGGGGGAATATACAGAGACTTTTGTTCGATAACTGTTAAGTTATGCCTACGTATCCTCTCGTGCAATGAGGAAGTCAGAACACCGTAGTTCGACCCAAAGAGACTGAAAGATGAATTGACTTGTGAACTGCTTACTTGTCTATGCTCAAGTGTATGACCTGTCTGGCTCAGGTGCAAACTGTCTTGCATTAGACGGAAGAAGCAAGTTCTCGTTTATGAGTGAAGATGATGAGAAAAAGAATCCCGGAGGAGACGATTATTGTTTGTTTATTGTATTTTCAGCCTTTTATTGCTTTTGAGAGTTTATCGTAAGTTAATGAGCTTAAGCCTAAACCAATAGGTTAGTAAACTCATCACATCTTCCCTCTGATTAGGGGTAATGAGAATACCTTAAGTGTGAAGTCAGTTTCTCACACTTAATCACCTTTGATGTAGAATTAAGATCATTAACCTACTTGTGATTATTTAGATGTTTTTGTTGTTTTTGTTTAGTGTTGAGTAATGAGGTTAAGCCATAATCAAGGATTAAACAGACCCATTACACCATCCTAATAGAAGGATAATAGATGAGAGTGTTTAAGCTGAGGAATGCTCCTCAACTTAATCCATGATTAGGGATTAAACTCATGACAAAACAAGCCTTTGGTTAAGTGGATTTTATTTAATGATAAGATGATGAAGTGAATTTTATGGTTTGTAAGACAACTTGAGGGGGACTTGTCCATTAACACTAGGGTTAGTCCTTCTTAACCAATTAAGGAAGAATTAGAACCCTAATGCAAGGCCCAAGTTACAAGTGTGATGTCTTTGATGATTATTAAGTGAATTGATTAAAGGATTTAAACACATTAAGGGTTTAACACTTAGGATTAAAGTTATACACTCCATCCTAATAGAAGGATGCAGGCATAAGCTTAATCTCAAAGCCTTAAAGCCTTTAGGGTTTAGTCCTTGATTATGAGATGAGGAGAGAGGACTCAATGAGACACAAAGGTAAAAGCTAAGTGGGGGACTAATCAATATTCACATGCTCGGATGGTCCTAGGTTAGTGTGGCTTACTATCCTAAAGAAAGAAGAAGAAAAAGATGAAAGGAGAAGCTCCATGGTGGCCTAAGCACACCTCCAGTCGAGAAAGAATGAGAGAAGATGAGGAAGAAGAATAAGATAAGAAGAAGAATGCAATGGAGATGAACAATGAATAAGATAAGGAGATGAGAATGCGAAATGGAGATAAGATGAATAATGAACAAACAGAGCCTACACCAGTAGGACTTCCAGATGCAACAACATGTAGTAATTAAAATCGGGCCATAGCGTTACCGAACGGAGAAGGTCCGTTGCCTTTTCAATGCGCGCAACAACGAAGTCTAAGTTCAAACTGCGTCCGAAGTTTCTACTTGCCCGAACAAAATTATGAAGAACAAATAGTCACAAGGTCATTTCCACGCTTTATCCCTTATCATCGAATTTGAACAATGGACCTACAAAAAATCAAGTGCAAACTAGAACCAAGATTAAGCACAATTCTAATAAATCAAATTAAATCGGACTAATCAAAATTAAAATCAAATTTGAGTTGAAATTAATAATAAACTATATCAAAGTTCTAATATTAATTTAAACTAAACCTAAAAACTTAAACCAAATTAAACACAATCCTATTAACATCTAAACTTTCTTTTTGAAAAAAATAAACAAGGTTAGCAAAATTGAAATAAAACTAATTTACTCCTAAATGAACTTAATTAATAAACAAAAATTAATTGAAAAACCTAATTAACAGACAAACAAAAATAATAAAATAGACAAGAGAGGGGGCCTGCGCGTTGGACTAAACAATGCTGAGAGGAAAAATCAACGGGCCTAAGCCCGGTCTATGTTGCTGACCGCAGGGTGCATTACAGTACCTGGTTTCTTTTTTTTTTAACAAACACACATGAATATATTTGCATATAAACAAAAGCTGAAGATAATAATAAATAAAAAAATTAATAATTGTTAAACAACAAAAACAAAACACAGATGAAAAACAGGGGAAACACGCGTTCCGCCCCCAACTCCTTCGTCGGCATCATCCTCAAGCTCCTTCCAAATCAAAAAGAGCGTCGGCATCATCACCTTCTTTTTGTTCTCAGATCATCGTCAATCCGTTCGAGACTCTGTCGACGGCGGCTTTGTTCCTCAAATCTTCGGCGGCGACGAGCGATGGCTCACGGTGCAAGCTCTGAATCTCGCTCTCTCTCTTACGATCCGGTGCCGCCGCTAAAGCAACGGAGGCGTTGTGCTCCTCGAGATTGCCGGAAACGGAAATGACCTTCTTCTTCTTTCAAGATCCGCCGTCGCTGGTGTTCAAGCGGTGAGCTCCTTCTCGTTCGGTTCTGGCTTCAACTTTGGTTCACGGTGAGTTTCGGTTTCAAGCCCTCCGTCTCAACAATCTCTTCTTCTGCTCAGCTTTGCTCTCAATTCTGCGTTTGGCTTCTCATCTATTTCCGTTTCAGATTTTCATTGTGTTGATATGTGTCATGGTTGTTGGTTCTTGAAGGGTTGAAGGTTCGTTGTCGTGTGATGTTGATGAGTGAGGCTGACTTTCAAGGTTGAAGTTATGGTGTGTTGCGGTTTCGGTGCGAAGGTTGAGGGTTCATTGTTTGGAAATGGTTTTATGTGGTGTGAGTTGAAAGTTGTCGCGAGGGGTTCGTGTTGAATGGAGTGTTGTTGCGGTTTGTTTTCTGAGTTTTTTTTGTGAAATTAATTTCTGCTTCTTTCTCGCCTCTGGTTCTGTTTCTGTGTTCGCCTTAATCTCATCTCACTTCTTTTTTCGTTTCTGGTTTGTTGTTGACAGATGCGGGATGGTGTTGAGAGTGGGATTGATGAAAGGTGGTTGAATGAGTTGTTTTGTTGCTTATGAAGAGGAAGGAAGCAGGAGGTTATTTGTGGGGTGGTTGTGGTGATGATGTTGTAGCTCTGTGATGTAGGTGTGAGAGGAGGAAGTATTTTGAAGAGATTGAAGGTTGTGAGGATATTGTTGTTGAAGAAACAGTGAGAAACGAGTGATTCGGCATTTGATTTTCCTTTTGGTTTTTGTTTGCAGAAAAGGTCCAAAGGAGAGTAGAGAGAGATTGTTGTTGTGTGTTGGTGACGGCGTGAAAACGGAAAGGGTGGTGGTGGCGAGTTGAAGTTGTTGGGGGAAGTGAAGGTGTATGGTGTTTACAGGTTTTCGAAAAGAGGTGAGGAAGAAGGTTGTTTTTGGTTGATTGTTAGAGGCAAGTGTGATGAAGAAAAGTGTTGGGGTCTGTTGTGGGAAGAAAAATGAAAATGAAGGTTGTTGGTTTTGTGTGTGAGCAGCGTGATGAATGATGTATTTTTGTTGCTATTGAGAGTCAAAATGTGTGTATGGATGTTCTTTGTAAAATGGTTGGTGTTATGAGATGAACAAAAATGAGGGGAAAATTGTTGCTGTGATGCCGCTGTGCAGAGTTTTTTTTGCAGGGAAAGATAGAAAAGAAAAAAAATAGAAAAGGTTATGGTGATGTACAAAAGGGCGCAGCCCCCTTTTGTGTTCCTAGGTCTTGGGATCAACACTTGGTTATTTATACCTAGGTCAAACAAGTTAGGTTTATCTCGGGCTTTGAAAAAATAACATGGGCTTGGTGATAAAGTATTTTTGTGACAA
The DNA here is from genome assembly GCA_963966055.1 of Lathyrus aphaca. NCBI lineage: Eukaryota > Viridiplantae > Streptophyta > Magnoliopsida > Fabales > Fabaceae > Lathyrus > Lathyrus aphaca. The sequence continues at coordinate 552,759,055 of OZ014520.1, read as the reverse complement.
CTTGGGTTAATGAGTTTGAAATGAAATTGTAAAAAAAAGGGTACTATCTACAAGAATATAATTTAATGGATTTAAATTAAAATGAACAAAAAATGGAATTGGGAAAATAATGGCTTGACTTTGGAAATGACTTAGGAAAAATATTAATGAGTAAAAAATGTAGCTGGTGAAATTTGGATAAAAAGAAGAAATGGATAAAATTGGACAAAAATATGAAAAATGAAATTGAATGAATAAAGGAAAATGGAAATTGGATAGTGGATGAATTAATGGGATTTATTATTTGGAAATAAATTTGGACGACTTTTGAATATTGAGTGAATATGGCGGAAAAAACATTGGGAAAATGAAATGGTTAATATTTGGATATTGGTATAAAAATGGGTAAAAAGAAAATGACTTATGCAATGGAATCTAAATGGTAAACACAATGAGAATGAACAAGAATTTGGCTAGAAAATGGAATGAGATATATACTTGAAATCAAGTTAGAATTTGAATCCCGAGAAGTCCATATGGCCAAACTCAAACTTGCATTTTTACAAACCACTAATTATGTGAACACAATTATCACCAGACACCCCCACAATTGAGATGAATAACAATTCCAAATTAATCCTCCTCTGACAAAATAAACCATGAATTACTTTGCATCTGTATGAATGAATCTCTGAGAAATAAATCCACAGAGGAGCACAATATGAACTGACGACTTCTGATAAACTTGATTTTCTGAAACAAACCCCACGCAAACCAAAACTTAATAACCTGAAGAATTCTACACACCACAATAAATTGATCTTGGATGCACACTGACTGAGAAATAGTCCTGAAATAGATAACTTGCACTTGAAGAAATCTCCTGATAGTTCAACCAAGATTAGGTCAAACATCCATCTGAATTAGATCGCAGCTGAACAAACACACTTGAACTGAAACCAAAACTTTTGAGATAAAAGATAGCCTGAGATGCTGAGAAGACAAAAATATCCGTGTAACTTAATGAAGAAGAAAATATCCTGATGATATGCCAGATGCGCAGTGAATAGTCCTTGCAGACATGAAATCCTTGAAGATCACTGTTTCAGGGAAATAATCCCTATCCAGCGACATGAGGAGAATGATACCACTGATGGCTGCCAACCAAAGCCTCGAATTTGTCTGATAGCCACAAGTAGGGTGTGAAACCCTAGTTCCATAGAAAATCTGTGATCCCATGTCTTAAGAGCTTATGCAAATGGTGTGCAAAATGCTTGTGATATGCAAACGAGAAGCAGAAAAAGATACAAAAGCCAGAGGGCAAATTTGGGGCGTTTACAGCTGCCCCTATTCAAACATGAGTTAGCTGTGCAGGATGTAAGCAACGACTTATCAGGCAAACAAGATAACTTGTGGTTGAATACCAAAGACAGTCCAAAATTTGCACTCACAGAATGAAGAAGAAAAGGGATATAGATTGTAAAAGAAAGTAAAGTATATTGTAAAGTGTGGGCGACGGAGGACGACCGTTAAGCAGAGGACGACTGCTGGGTAAAGAGCAATGACGAGGACGGCCGACATGCTGAAGAGTGCGAAAAATAAAGCAATGACGGGGACGGCCGACATGCTGGGGATAAAAGGTATTATGATGGGGACGGCCATCAAGATAAAATTGTAAGATTCTTTGGGGATTAATGAAACATGACGGGGACGGCCATCAAGTTCATAAAGTAAAGTAATCAACGATGGGGACGGCCATCGGGCTAAAAGAAAAGGGACCACGACGGGGACGACCATCGGGTTAAAGAATAAATGAAATAAACAGATGATGCGGTACGGTCATCAAAGGTGAAGGACGATCACCTAGCAGGGGACGGCTGCTCTGTTGGGTTAAGATGAGGGACGGTCATCTAAGGTGGAGGACGACCACCTGGCAGGGTACGGCTGCCGAAAATATTGCGACATAGGACGAATGTCGGATAAAAGGTCAACGATGGGGACGGCCATCGGACGAGCATGATGGAGGACGACCATCAAGAGGTGGAGGACGACCACCTAGCAGGGGACGGCTGCTCTCGAGGTTTATCATGACATAGGACGAATGTCAGATAAAAAGAAATTTTGCCTTGTTGGCGATCTACTGGGGAATAATAAACACGGACGAGTGTTTATATCCAAGAAACAAAAGGTATAAGTGTTTAGATGCTGTGTATAGATTAAAGATGCGGACGGGCATCCTTAAGACTACGATACGGACGAGTATCGGATAGAAACAAATACTGACACATGTTCAGAGATGATGATACGGACGGGTATCAACTGGTTAACAAAGAACACGGACGAGTGTTGAATCTGAGGGACTCTTCTGGGGAATAGTAGGCACAGACGAGTGTCTATATTCAAGAAGACATAAGTGTTTGACGCAGTGTATGGATTAAAGATGCGGACGAGCATCCTTAAGATTATGATACGGACGAGTATCATGTAGAAACAAACGCTTGACGCATGCTCTGAGATGATGATACGGACGAGTATCAACGGGTTAACAAAGAACACAGACTAGTGTCGAATCTGCGGGGATATAAATGGTGTATACAAGATACGGACGAGTATCTATATAAGTATGAGTAGTATGAGTGGTGTATAGACGAGTATTTATCTGCTGGGGAGAGTGACACGGACGAGTGTCGAAAGGAGAAAAGTGTAGTATAAACAAGTATCTGATATACAAAGTGTTTATGTTACTGTACTGGGGAAAATGACATGGACGGATGTCAAGGGAACTGTATATAAGTATTTGTGAGTGCAAAGGGGATGTCTTTGGCTTTCTATTGGGGATATGACACGGACGGGTGTCAAGAAATATCTGTAATGTGAATGGTCTGTTTGTAAAGGGTGTTCGGGCGACCTTACTGAGGAATGATGACACGGACGGGTGCCAAAGGGAGTATATACTGATGTTTGGGAGTGTACGGCAACTGTTTTAGCTTTAGCTCTCCGCTGGGGGACCTGGGGAGCATTCCGTATACTGTTGACGGGTTGAAAGCTTTTAACTCTGATGGGAACGAAGTGTTGGCAACCTGATGCTTGTTGGAGAGGTTTTCACTGGAGGAAAGACGACTCTGCGTGAGGTATACTTCGTTTAACTGCTTTGAACATCTGCCGAGGATCTGATCATCCTGCTCTGACTCCACTGGGGAGAATTTCTTCTTGCTCTGCTGGGGACATCCCTTGGAAATGAGAATCACGATGAATCTATGGGGAAAGATCATCTTTAGACTTGGCTAGGGAAAATGCTTGATCACACAATCCTGCTGAGGAAGGAATTCTGATAATTCTAACTTTGTGGGGAAGCAAGGCCTTCAGCTTCCTGTTGGGAAAACTTTGCTGTGGAAAGATAAGTCCGCTTGGGGACGAGAACGATTCAATTAGCCTTGAAGTTCTGTTGGGGATATCATCTGTTCCAACTCAGCTGGGGATGTGTCAACCCTTTGGCATGGTTGAGAAAAGATTTGGCAATGCTCTGCTGAGGAGAGACTTTGCTGGAGAATCAACATATGCCCCAAGTATAGCGTAACAGCTGTGTTGGGAAGATATGCCAATGAAAATTGGACTTTGACTGAATGAGAATAACCAAATCCTCACGAACAAACCTTGTCGGCTGAAAGAAGATCTTTATGCTCGGGGAAGAAATAAACTTCCAATGCCCTGCTGGTAAAATAAATACCAGACATTCCCTGAGAATTAACACAGTGCTTCGAACTTCTGGTGGTCAACAAAAGCATTACTGATCATCCAGAGTGACCAAGCATCCCTTTACTCTTCAAATTGCCTCAGATTGCATCGTTTATGAAAAATATTGTCTTCAGAGGATTTTACAGAAGACTTGGCATCTGGAATTGCCCCAGTGTCTTCAAACTCCCGCAGAAATTCAACAAGTCTTGAGATAACTGCCCCAGATTACGTCTTGAAACGATTCTTGCCCCACATTAGAGCTAAAACAGAAACCATGCGGTATGAAGATGCAATGCAAATGATGTACAATGCAGACGTATGCCCATAACCAAAGATATGAAACAAGGAAGGGTGGGCGCTAGGGCCAGGTTGATAGATATATATATTTTTGGTTGCCAAGCAATTGGACTTAAATAGTGAATTACCAGACGAGAACTGGTTTATTGAAGGTAAGCCAACAGACGAGAACTGATGGGCAAAGAATAAGTCGTCAGGCGAGAACTGACTCCTCGGGGTGTTCATTGTCAAACGGGAATTGACTCTGAAAAAAGAGAGACTACCAGACAGGAACTGGAGTTCAACAGGTTAAATGAAAAGGTGACCAGACGAGAACTGGTTAAAAGATTCGCCTACCAGACGAGAACTGGTATTTGAAGTTGGTTTGCCAGACGAGAACTGGACTTTGGGTTTGTCTGCCAGACGAGGACTAGACTTTGAAAAGTTTTGCCAGACGAGAACTGGACTTTGGATTGGTTTGCCAGACGAGAACTGGACTTTGAAAAGTTTGCCAGACGAGAACTGGACTTGGAAAGGTTTGCCAGACGAGAACTGGGCTTTGAAAAGGCTTTCCAGACGCGAACTGGACTTTTGAAAAGTTTGCCAGACGAGAACTGGACTTTGAATGTCAAGAAGTTGGGGTTACAGGGCCCTGGATATGAGATTGATGTTTGAGAGGGGAGTTATGCTCAATGCAAATATGATGCATATGCTCTATATGCGACATGAATAACGTATGCAAATGATTTATGCAATGCTCATGAAAAGCTAGAAAAACTCTCAAGGATGGGAAGAAAGGTCTTATGTGACAAGGCTTCTGGTTGAGAAGGATGACAAAGGCGAGGGTGGGTAATACGATTTCCCGATACCCGTCATGAACTCGAGATTACTGATACAAATTGCTCTGTGTAGCTAAAATTTGCCCCTGTTGGGCGAGTCTCTGAACAGACTGTTGCTGATTATCCAATTTCTGGAATAGAAAACTTGGATGTTCTCTCGAGGAGAGTTGCACTTAGTGATCTCTGGAAGTGTCCTTCCCCGGTATGAGCGTGTAAGCGACTTGATTCATTCTGACTGAGCATTGGAAGAATTGACCCTTAGTCAATGGAAACTCCGGGTGTCCTGCCCCTGTTTGGCAGATTCAGCTCTGATCAACTGACTTTGAATGACGTTCCTCGATCAACTGATGCTTGGGAACCCTCTTTACCCTGACAGATTCCTTGGTCAACAAAACCACTAGATAACATGCCCCTGATTCATAGGCCTGCATGATGCGCTTGATTCTGGTCATCATTGTCGAATGATCAAGTTCCCTCATGATTGCTCTTTGTAGGAACTTCCCTGGTGTCACAAACTGACTTGCAATTAAAACTGTTCATTCACAAATGGTAAGTTTAATGCAGTGCACATGCAAGCTTGGAAATTTATTTATTTTGATGTTGTGACAGTGTGTGACGAATGGACGATTAGTCCAATCGTAGTGTTGAATTGGCAAATCGTTAGGAGTCAGTTTACGCAACCTTGTCGCAGTATGCTTTCAGAATTGAACCTGATTCAATTAGGACTTTCAAGGGTTATGACGTGGTCTGGTTCACAGTTTTTAGAAAGAAAGATTTATGGCTCAAAGTTTATTTGTGCCCACCCATTCTCCTTGATGTTCTCCGGTCCTATGTTCAGCTAATTCGACTTAAGCGCTCGCTTCTCACAAGGGTTTTGTAATGATTGAGGAACCAATGACGTTGATGGTTTACGCACCAATGAGGTTTCTTGGAGTAACAGTCACCCATTCTGACTTTGTGTCTGGTCACACGACTTTGTTCTTATGAAACTTTTTCTTTTTTGATATTTTTACTCCCTAATTTTTGCCTGGACTGATTCTTTTTTTGAATTTTCGATTTTGAACTCCAGCGGGATGCCCTAACTTTTGCCTAAGTCATTGGTTTTCACATTTTTTCGACTTAGCGGGCTTTATTTCTTTTTTTTTCTTTGATTTTTGTTGAACAAATCGTGTGACACTGGCTTGTCATGACTTGCTGAAAGGGTTGACTGCCTCATTCCTTTGTTGGTGAGGGATAACCATTGTGGTTTCACGTCCCTTGACCTCTTGAGGTGTAATGAATAAAGGTAATGGATCCTCGGATGCACACTCCTTTGGAAATTTGAACGCTCGGTCAAATTGACTGATAACTACCCTGCCCCGGGTTAAATGTGAGGGTTTTTTCGTTCAGAAAAGAAACTCCTGCTTCAAGGCTCAAAGGGGTTGACGAGGGTTTATCTCCCTTATATCTCCGGTGTTTGGGAATTGAAGCAATGCCTGTACATCGTCAGCAGGTTCTACCCTGAAAGCATACCTTGAACAATTATGGGTATTCAGTTGTCATCATCCTCCCTCAAACCTGCTAAACAACAATGAAATAAATGGGAGGTATATGGATGCAATTTTTGTTTTCTTTTTTTCTTTTTTGATGCAAGGAAAGAAAAATGAGCGAATGCGACATAACTGATTCAAAAATGCAAGATCACCACATTAACATTACCATTCAAAATAACAATGCTTAAAAGACAAGTAACTGCTAACAGGAAAGAAACTACAATGCAAATGATAAAAGGATACAGCGATCACCAACTCTGATGACATACTGTTGTCTGAGCCACTGAAACCAAGACACGCTTCTTCTGAAGTCTTTGAACTCAATCGGGTGAAAGGTTGACGTGCACAACCAAGCTTCCTTCTAGAAAGGAGATGTAGCCCTTGTCGATCAACTGTTGTACTTTGGCTTGAAAAGCTTTGCAATCTTCATTTGAATGCCCCATTGATCCACCATGATACCCGCACTGCTCATGAGGATTGTACCCTGGAGGGTACGGCCCTGGTAACGGCTTGAGAGGCTTAGGAACCACCAAAGAGCTCTGAACTAGATGTGGCAAGAGTTCACTGTATGCCATGGGGACTGGATGGAGAGGAGCATTCCTTCTTTCCAGATTGTTGCGAGGCCTAGGCTGGCTCTGAAGTTGATTCTGAGGTCTTCGACCATGAGATTGCAGATTTGGACGAGGAGGAGCCCAGGGTTTCTGACACGGTGCTCTGAGCATTGCCGAATGCCCGTAAGAGTAATCAGATTCAGGAAAAGATGATCTCTGAGAAGATGTTGTTCTAGAACATTCGATATTTTCCATGACTGCACTGACGTCATTCCATTCTTCCCCTTGGGAGCTAACAACAGACTCACCTTCACTAGCTGGGATGTTCAAAGAGTCTTGGATCTTTCCACTTTTGAGCAAGCTCTCAATACGTACTCCAATTATCATCAAATCAGAGAAGCTTGTCATCCCAATGCTACTCATTCTTTCCAAGTATGGACCCTGCAAGGTGCCCATGAACAGGTCAATTAATTCTCTGTCTAAAAGTGGTGGTTGCACTTGGGCTGCCAATTCTCTCCACCGCTGTGCATACTCTCTGAAAGATTCACCACTCCTCTGGGATAGGCTCTGCAAGTGCGTGCGATTGGACGCCACGTCCATATTGTACTGGTATTGCTTTACGAAAGCTCTGGATAAATCATTCCAAGATCGGATATGACTGCTTTCCAAATCCATGTACCAACTTAAAGATGCCCCACTTAAACTGTCCTGAAAACAGTGAATCATCAACTTATCATTGCAGGCGTGAAAAGTCATTTTTCTACAGAACATCACCAAATGACGCTTCGGGCAACTGACACCAGTGTATTTCTCAAACTTCGGAGTTTTGAAACCTGGAGGAATGACAAGACCAGGCACCAAACACAGGGTTAGAGCATCAAAACCAAAGGCATCAGGATCCGATAAGGCTTTGAGTCGCTCGTCCAACACACGAAACCTTTCAGCAGGATCAATAACTTGTGGATCCTTGGTTTTCACAAGAGGGATTGCCCCTTGGAAGTTCGGCATAGGGAAAGCGAAACTCTGATAATCTGTAGTATCGGTCGAAGATGAAGGTCCACCTCGGACAGCAGATGGTTCGGGTACATTCTGATTCACGATCGGGGTCTGTACAGGTTGAGCTTGAGCAAGATTGTTCACTTGTGGAAGATCCTCATCAGGAGAAAGACCATACAACGGATTGGTCGTTGAAGTGAAACCAGGTGGAAACTCAACATTCTGACAGTTGCTCTCTGACATAGCTGCTGACGGCTTCCAATCTGACCCTTTACCTCTTGACACTGCTCAATCTTCCTTCAAACACTGTCGTCTTCTAATAGTTAACACTTGTTCAAACTGAGTACCGGGAAATCAGCTGGCTGGTCATGGACAAAAGAGGAAGGATGAGCTCTCTGGAGGAGGAAAATGCAATGCAGATGCAAATGCAAAATGCAATATGATGATGCAAAAGATGCAAAGACATGGGATCACAGCCGGAAACTGCCTGGAATCTGGAATGCCAGACCAAGAATCGAGTGTCTGTAACCACAAGATCTCTGTATAGTAACCCAAAATAGTAACTGAAAACCAGAGGTCAATAACTTCAGGATCATAGTGACCGGATCAAACAATTGTACTTGGTAATGAGGGTATGTTGAGGTCAAGGGTTCCTGCAAACCTGTAAATAGCCCAACCCCCTCACAGGTAGTGTTCTAAAACAAGGATCCTCAGACTTGGATCAGTTATGAGAAGTGTAAACACTTCTAACCCGGAGGTACAGTGTTTACAATAACCATAAAAAATCCTCCTCTAATTCACCTCAGTTTCTGAAGGTCAATACTAAAGGTCATCCAGACTTAGCAGGCTTCCCAGATAGCCCTAGTACTGCAGGAAATCTGTAGCACAGAGTTCTCAAGAAGAAACCCATATCTGAACCGTGTTTCATATTCCCGCACCAGACCGAAATGGAATGGGAAAGAACATGAACCACTCTAGCCTAGGTGTCACTCAGGTCTCAGGTATAGGACCTTAACTCTCAATAGAACACCCACCCACCAAGACAGAAGAATAGATCCAGCCAACACAGTATGACAGTATGATATATGTAAAGCTATAAAGAAAGCAGTAAACAAAACTGTACATAAAGCAATAAAATACATATACAAACACAATTAGCACATAACACCCCAGTAAACACAAATCAATCAAGCGCTAGGAGGAACCCACAAAAAGAACCAGAAGCCCTGGTTACAGTATAAGGCTCCCCAGCAGAGTCGTCAAGCTGTCGCTCCCGATAAATGGGGAATTAACTCAAATATGGTACAGACGCGAACGGTCGGCGAGAGGGACAATGAGAACACACAGCAGTGAACTCACTGGAGATGAATAGAGTCGCCAGCTAGGCATTTTTATCCCGGAGGAAAGGTAATGCTGCATAGACCTAGAAAGACATGGATAAGACGGTTGCGAACCAGAGAGACTGAGAAAGGGGGTTGGTTACAACCTGGGAAGGTATTAGCACCCAGATTGTCCGCCGTACTCGACGAGATCCACGCTTAAAAGATTTGTGTTTTAAAGGGGTAGTGTCAGTGAAATCTGTGTATAAATGAGCTGGAAAAGGATGTACAGGTGTCAGTATAAAGTGTATAAGTGATGTGAAGTGTACAAGAGAAGTGTCAGTGCAAGGATGAGAGTGAGATGCTCAAGATCATGAGGCTTAAAGATTAAAGCTAGAAAGAGGGGGAATATACAGAGACTTTTGTTCGATAACTGTTAAGTTATGCCTACGTATCCTCTCGTGCAATGAGGAAGTCAGAACACCGTAGTTCGACCCAAAGAGACTGAAAGATGAATTGACTTGTGAACTGCTTACTTGTCTATGCTCAAGTGTATGACCTGTCTGGCTCAGGTGCAAACTGTCTTGCATTAGACGGAAGAAGCAAGTTCTCGTTTATGAGTGAAGATGATGAGAAAAAGAATCCCGGAGGAGACGATTATTGTTTGTTTATTGTATTTTCAGCCTTTTATTGCTTTTGAGAGTTTATCGTAAGTTAATGAGCTTAAGCCTAAACCAATAGGTTAGTAAACTCATCACATCTTCCCTCTGATTAGGGGTAATGAGAATACCTTAAGTGTGAAGTCAGCTTCTCACACTTAATCACCTTTGATGTAGAATTAAGATCATTAACCTACTTGTGATTATTTAGATGTTTTTGTTGTTTTTGTTTAGTGTTGAGTAATGAGGTTAAGCCATAATCAAGGATTAAACAGACCCATTACACCATCCTAATAGAAGGATAATAGATGAGAGTGTTTAAGCTGAGGAATGCTCCTCAACTTAATCCATGATTAGGGATTAAACTCATGACAAAACAAGCCTTTGGTTAAGTGGATTTTATTTAATGATAAGATGATGAAGTGAATTTTATGGTTTGTAAGACAACTTGAGGGGGACTTGTCCATTAACACTAGGGTTAGTCCTTCTTAACCAATTAAGGAAGAATTAGAACCCTAATGCAAGGCCCAAGTTACAAGTGTGATGTCTTTGATGATTATTAAGTGAATTGATTAAAGGATTTAAACACATTAAGGGTTTAACACTTAGGATTAAAGTTATACACTCCATCCTAATAGAAGGATGCAGGCATAAGCTTAATCTCAAAGCCTTAAAGCCTTTAGGGTTTAGTCCTTGATTATGAGATGAGGAGAGAGGACTCAATGAGACACAAAGGTAAAAGCTAAGTGGGGGACTAATCAATATTCACATGCTCGGATGGTCCTAGGTTAGTGTGGCTTACTATCCTAAAGAAAGAAGAAGAAAAAGATGAAAGGAGAAGCTCCATGGTGGCCTAAGCACACCTCCAGTCGAGAAAGAATGAGAGAAGATGAGGAAGAAGAATAAGATAAGAAGAAGAATGCAATGGAGATGAACAATGAATAAGATAAGGAGATGAGAATGCGAAATGGAGATAAGATGAATAATGAACAAACAGAGCCTACACCAGTAGGACTTCCAGATGCAACAACATGTAGTAATTAAAATCGGGCCATAGCGTTACCGAACGGAGAAGGTCCGTTGCCTTTTCAATGCGCGCAACAACGAAGTCTAAGTTCAAACTGCGTCCGAAGTTTCTACTTGCCCGAACAAAATTATGAAGAACAAATAGTCACAAGGTCATTTCCACGCTTTATCCCTTATCATCGAATTTGAACAATGGACCTACAAAAAATCAAGTGCAAACTAGAACCAAGATTAAGCACAATTCTAATAAATCAAATTAAATCGGACTAATCAAAATTAAAATCAAATTTGAGTTGAAATTAATAATAAACTATATCAAAGTTCTAATATTAATTTAAACTAAACCTAAAAACTTAAACCAAATTAAACACAATCCTATTAACATCTAAACTTTCTTTTTGAAAAAAATAAACAAGGTTAGCAAAATTGAAATAAAACTAATTTACTCCTAAATGAACTTAATTAATAAACAAAAATTAATTGAAAAACCTAATTAACAGACAAACAAAAATAATAAAATAGACAAGAGAGGGGGCCTGCGCGTTGGACTAAACAATGCTGAGAGGAAAAATCAACGGGCCTAAGCCCGGTCTATGTTGCTGACCGCAGGGTGCATTACAGTACCTGGTTTCTTTTTTTTTTAACAAACACACATGAATATATTTGCATATAAACAAAAGCTGAAGATAATAATAAATAAAAAAATTAATAATTGTTAAACAACAAAAACAAAACACAGATGAAAAACAGGGGAAACACGCGTTCCGCCCCCAACTCCTTCGTCGGCATCATCCTCAAGCTCCTTCCAAATCAAAAAGAGCGTCGGCATCATCACCTTCTTTTTGTTCTCAGATCATCGTCAATCCGTTCGAGACTCTGTCGACGGCGGCTTTGTTCCTCAAATCTTCGGCGGCGACGAGCGATGGCTCACGGTGCAAGCTCTGAATCTCGCTCTCTCTCTTACGATCCGGTGCCGCCGCTAAAGCAACGGAGGCGTTGTGCTCCTCGAGATTGCCGGAAACGGAAATGACCTTCTTCTTCTTTCAAGATCCGCCGTCGCTGGTGTTCAAGCGGTGAGCTCCTTCTCGTTCGGTTCTGGCTTCAACTTTGGTTCACGGTGAGTTTCGGTTTCAAGCCCTCCGTCTCAACAATCTCTTCTTCTGCTCAGCTTTGCTCTCAATTCTGCGTTTGGCTTCTCATCTATTTCCGTTTCAGATTTTCATTGTGTTGATATGTGTCATGGTTGTTGGTTCTTGAAGGGTTGAAGGTTCGTTGTCGTGTGATGTTGATGAGTGAGGCTGACTTTCAAGGTTGAAGTTATGGTGTGTTGCGGTTTCGGTGCGAAGGTTGAGGGTTCATTGTTTGGAAATGGTTTTATGTGGTGTGAGTTGAAAGTTGTCGCGAGGGGTTCGTGTTGAATGGAGTGTTGTTGCGGTTTGTTTTCTGAGTTTTTTTTGTGAAATTAATTTCTGCTTCTTTCTCGCCTCTGGTTCTGTTTCTGTGTTCGCCTTAATCTCATCTCACTTCTTTTTTCGTTTCTGGTTTGTTGTTGACAGATGCGGGATGGTGTTGAGAGTGGGATTGATGAAAGGTGGTTGAATGAGTTGTTTTGTTGCTTATGAAGAGGAAGGAAGCAGGAGGTTATTTGTGGGGTGGTTGTGGTGATGATGTTGTAGCTCTGTGATGTAGGTGTGAGAGGAGGAAGTATTTTGAAGAGATTGAAGGTTGTGAGGATATTGTTGTTGAAGAAACAGTGAGAAACGAGTGATTCGGCATTTGATTTTCCTTTTGGTGTTTGTTTGCAGAAAAGGTCCAAAGGAGAGTAGAGAGAGATTGTTGTTGTGTGTTGGTGACGGCGTGAAAACGGAAAGGGTGGTGGTGGCGAGTTGAAGTTGTTGGGGGAAGTGAAGGTGTATGGTGTTTACAGGTTTTCGAAAAGAGGTGAGGAAGAAGGTTGTTTTTGGTTGATTGTTAGAGGCAAGTGTGATGAAGAAAAGTGTTGGGGTCTGTTGTGGGAAGAAAAATGAAAATGAAGGTTGTTGGTTTTGTGTGTGAGCAGCGTGATGAATGCTGTATTTTTGTTGCTATTGAGAGTCAAAATGTGTGTATGGATGTTCTTTGTAAAATGGTTGGTGTTATGAGATGAACAAAAATGAGGGGAAAATTGTTGCTGTGATGCCGCTGTGCAGAGTTTTTTTTGCAGGGAAAGATAGAAAAGAAAAAAAATAGAAAAGGTTATGGTGATGTACAAAAGGGCGCAGCCCCCTTTTGTGTTCCTAGGTCTTGGGATCAACACTTGGTTATTTATACCTAGGTCAAACAAGTTAGGTTTATCTTGGGCTTTGAAAAAATAACATGGGCTTGGTGATAAAGTATTTTTGTGACAACTTGGGTTAATGAGTTTGAAATGAAATTGTAAAAAAAAGGGTACTATCTACAAGAATATAATTTAATGGATTTAAATTAAAATGAACAAAAAATGGAATTGGGAAAATAATGGCTTGACTTTGGAAATGACTTAGGAAAAATATTAATGAGTAAAAAATGTAGCTGGTGAAATTTGGATAAAAAGAAGAAATGGATAAAATTGGACAAAAATATGAAAAATGAAATTGAATGAATAAAGGAAAATGGAAATTGGATAGTGGATGAATTAATGGGATTTATTATTTGGAAATAAATTTGGACGACTTTTGAATATTGAGTGAATATGGCGGAAAAAACATTGGGAAAATGAAATGGTTAATATTTGGATATTGGTATAAAAATGGGTAAAAAGAAAATGACTTATGCAATGGAATCTAAATGGTAAACACAATGAGAATGAACAAGAATTTGGCTAGAAAATGGAATGAGATATATACTTGAAATCAAGTTAGAATTTGAATCCCGAGAAGTCCATATGGCCAAACTCAAACTTGCATTTTTACAAACCACTAATTATGTGAACACAATTATCACCAGACACCCCCACAATTGAGATGAATAACAATTCCAAATTAATCCTCCTCTGACAAAATAAACCATGAATTACTTTGCATCTGTATGAATGAATCTCTGAGAAATAAATCCACAGAGGAGCACAATATGAACTGACGACTTCTGATAAACTTGATTTTCTGAAACAAACCCCACGCAAACCAAAACTTAATAACCTGAAGAATTCTACACACCACAATAAATTGATCTTGGATGCACACTGACTGAGAAATAGTCCTGAAATAGATAACTTGCACTTGAAGAAATCTCCTGATAGTTCAACCAAGATTAGGTCAAACATCCATCTGAATTAGATCGCAGCTGAACAAACACACTTGAACTGAAACCAAAACTTTTGAGATAAAAGATAGCCTGAGATGCTGAGAAGACAAAAATATCCGTGTAACTTAATGAAGAAGAAAATATCCTGATGATATGCCAGATGCGCAGTGAATAGTCCTTGCAGACATGAAATCCTTGAAGATCACTGTTTCAGGGAAATAATCCCTATCCAGCGACATGAGGAGAATGATACCACTGATGGCTGCCAACCAAAGCCACGAATTTGTCTGATAGCCACAAGTAGGGTGTGAAACCCTAGTTCCACAGAAAATCTGTGATCCCATGTCTTAAGAGCTTATGCAAATGGTGTGCAAAATGCTTGTGATATGCAAACGAGAAGCAGAAAAAGATACAAAAGCCAGAGGGCAAATTTGGGGCGTTTACAACAAGTCGGTTACAGCCTGGGAAGGTATTAGCACCCCAGATCGTCCACCGTACCCGACGGGATCCACGCTTGCAAAGAAACTGTTTCAAAGGGTGAAGAAATGAAAGCTGCTGCAAAGAAAATGAACTGAACTGGATAAACGAAAAGAAAAGGGAACTGGAAAAGAAATGAAAAGGAAAAATGTAGGGAAAATAAAGATTGTGCTCGAACGGGCCCTACCCCACTGCCTACGTACCTCATCTGGACAATGAGGATCAGAGTCGCCGTAGTTCCCCTAACTAGGGGTGGAAAAGATTGCTTGTGTCTTAAGGCTTGAACTGCCTATGTCAATGCTCAGGTGTTGCAGGCTCGGACGACGAGTGCATTACTGCCTTGCAAAATGACAAGTAGGAGCAAGTTTGTACGATGAGAGTGAAGGTGATGAGAAAAGAAGTCCCGAAGGAGAGACGCTTATTGTTTGTTCAGTGTTTTTTTATGAGTTTTTTGCTTTGAAGTTTGCATAGGTAAGTGTACCTAAGTTTTACTTGATGGGACGTGTACTTCTTACATCATCCCGAAATGGAATGCGCAAGAGGCACACCTAGCTATGGAGGAAATCCCCAGATCTAGTCCCACAAGTGAAGGCTCATACACACTGACCTACTGGCATTTATTAAGTGTTTTTGTGATTTTTGGTTAAGAACTGTTTTTATATTTTCTTTGTGAAGTAATCTCATGCTAAGACCTATCCACCACGAGGGATATCCTACACCTCGCCCCGAAACGGAACATGTGCAAGTATCTCATAACAAAGTATTGTGTCACATGAGAAGACTCGTCATTTATTAAAGTGACTTGAAGTTAAATTTGAAGATGAGAAGAGAGAGCACCAAAAGGATCTCAAAGGTAGAATCTAATGGAGAAGACTACTCCTAATGTTATCATGCATGGGATTCCTAGGTTAGTGTGGTTTGAAATCTATCCTAATGAAGAAGAAGGAAAGAAAATAAAGAAGAAGAAAGGAGCGGAAAACGCTGGAAGACAACTTACTTCTCTAAAGAAGTTAAATTGTTTCCAAAAGGGGAGTGATGAAGTTAATCACGAGATCGCATAAGGCACATCACACAAACAAATGAGAAAGCAAAAATAAATGATGAGATGAAGATTTTAAATGTGGATATCATCCACACTTCACTTACCATGAACCCCTGAAAGGAAAGGTTAGCGAACCACATAAACATACGATAAAAATAAGAACATTTAAACACTATGCAAATCAAAAAAAGGTCACAAACCAAACCAATCAACAGGTCAGTACCTAAACCCTATAGATGACCTAAAACAAAGACCAATAAAACCTAATAGGATGGCATAAATGCCTTCCTCAAACTATGTTAGAAAGAAGGAAGAAAGAGGCACGAAACGCTACCTAAGAAACAAAACACCCAACAAACCAAAGGACATGAGAAAATTATGAAATTAAATCTCTAAAGCCAACAATCAGTAGCAAACAATGTGTCGAAATATCTCTCAAAAATTCACAACGAAACTCCACTAAATGAACGCACAAAGTTGCTTAGGAACAAGTAACGAAAACGTGCAAACACGACTCCTAAAACTATGAATAAAATGGAATTAAAAATGTAAGAAAAATATTTCTAAGATCTTTTCTAAGTCTATGAAATAATGCAAAAAGAATGGAGTTAAAATATTAATCGAGGTGAAAGAAATAAATCCTACAAGATAAGGCGTTAATTATGGAAATTAAATGAAATGGAAATTAAAATGAAATTCGAAATAAAATGAGAAAATAATAAAAAAACAGAAAATAAAAATATGACAAAATTCTAAAATGAATTATGAAACTAAAAATATTTTTTAGGAATTTTATAAATTGTTTTAACATTTTAAATGAGTTAAAATGAAAAAAGAAATTAAAAACTAAGAAATGGGGAGGGGGAGGGGGTGTATCTAGAAATAAAACAGTTAAAAAAGAGAAGAAGTGGGCCAAAAGGGGGGGTGCGCCTAGCAGGCAGAGGAGGCCCAAACGCAAGGCTGGGTGGGGGGGAGTATGGTGAGCTGCGGTCAACATGCTTGACTTACTGAGGACCGTGCGATCAAGAGTCTATCAAAGGTGTTCTCATCCTACGATTGGGAAACGCAAGCACATAATAACTATGACGTACTGGAGCATAAGGAATGACAATGGAGGTATCCTACCGAACAGTGACAAGTGTCACCGCCGGTATGGATGAAATCTACCACCTTATCCTGAAATCTTCTGCAACTTATCTCTTAAGAATCTCTTGAAATCTTCCTCATAATATTTTTTTAATACTCTTTATAAACTCTTTATTAACATTCTTCATTCTTATAATAAACAAATGAAATAAAAACAATCAAATGAAACTCACGATCAACTCTCTCCAACACTGCTCACCTTCTTCGTCGCACCCCCTCCCCTTCTCTCTTAACCTAAACCGCTGGCGTCGTGGCTCTTCCTCTCGCTGGGCCTTCATCTCCTTCTCTTACGACCTAGCCACCTCTGGAGTATCCTTCTCACTCTCTCAAATCCCGCCGCCGCCATCGCTCATCCTCCGGCCAACCACCACAAAACCATGACTCACATCACTCTCAACACTCGGATCCGGATTTCAAAAACCTCAAAAGAGTAACTGAATGGCCAAGTCGCAAGAACAACAAAGGCAAACAATGAGAACGCAATCAACAATTATATTCGAAGAGTTTTGATTAATGCACCTGTAAGTCGAGGTCGTGAAAGATGCAACCGCGATGAACCTTACTCACTATCTTTCTCGAACTCTCATTTTCTCCTTTGTGGATCTAATTCGTTTTTGTTATTGATTTTTGCTGATTGATGATGTTGATGAGGCGCTGAAAGTCACTGAATCTATGCTTCGGTTTTCAGGTTCGGCTCCGTCAACGAAGAAGTGTGACAGAGCTTAAATCTGATGTCGTCCGGCGGAGCTAATGAGAATACAGGTTCGACCGATTGATGCACGTGACAAAGAGCGATGATGGATACTCCGAGACTATTCCATTTCCGTGCTCCACTAAAAGATGATGGTGAGCTTCGATTTTGTTGTGGATGGATAATGAAAAGTAGTGAATTCTGTGTTGCTATGGAGAATCGTCAATTCGGCTTTGAAGAGGAGTATCATTGAATTCAGATTTGTTTGTCGTTGATGAAGAAGATTCGATGAGATGTTGTTATTTGTTGAATCCTACATGATGAAGAAGAGGATTTGGATGCAATTGCAGGAGATTCTCAATGTTATTATGAGGAAGTTGATGAAATCTGAAACTGAAGCAAAAATGACGAAGGTGAAACGAATTTAGAGAGGTGAAAACTCTTTTTTTTTCTTCTTCTGGAAATCTGGTTTTAGTGTTGAGGTATCGAGAAGATGAATCTCGTTTATGTGATGAAGAAAGGTGAATTGGATTTTTCAAATGTGAAGAGTGATGCGGGATTTCGAAGGTTGGAGAAAGTTGAGTGATATTCTTCTGTTATTTTTTTTATGTGATGTTGAAAGAGAGTGGTCCCAATCGTTTTTTTTGTTTTTCTCAGTTTTTTCTGTGATGAAAAATGTGACTCTCCCTGTAACAAACTTCTCCCTTTTTCAATTCTGTTATTCACCTTTTTTTGAATTTTCACAAGGTATTGCATTCTTGATCACGGTTTGTGCATGTTACTGGCTTGCGTTTTGTCCCTCGGCTTCTTGCGTTTTGTATACTTGGACGATGCGTTTCGTTTGCTTGTGGGGAATAAGTGTGAGTGAGGAATCCGTGTGGGGCCAGTGAGTGTGTTTTCCTCAAGGTATGATGTATGAGATTGACGGATAAAATCAGCATGGTGGGGTCCGTGTGAGGTGGGAATAATTCTGGTTTTTCATTGTAGTGAGGAGAAAAACATGGGTCTCACCTACAATAACTTGTTTCTCTATTTTTTATTTTATTTTTGATTGTAGAAAAAAATAAATAAACATGATGGGCTTAGGGAAAAAAAAGACATGGGCTATTTTAATCCTTCTTTACATATATTGGTAAATGGAATTTATGGAAAATGTATAGAAATTATGAAATAAATGTAAATGGATTTGTAATTAGTGGTGAATGAAATTGGTTATGGATAATGAAAAATGATTTATGGTTTAGACATAAATGGAGGAAAAATAAATGGTTTATCGACAAATGGAAATTGGATTGGAATTAAATTGGAACAAAAAGATTTGAGAAGTGAATGGGTTTAATTGACTAAATGGATAAAAAATGCCTAGTGACTAATTGGATAATCGAAAACAGTTAACGAATTTGGGAAGATGAATTGAATGTAAAATAATGGCAATGATTTAGAATGGGCATGAGACTGGAAAATATAAAATAAACTCGAAAACTTGGTTTTGGATTAGAATTTATCGAATGAAATAAATCAACCATCATCAAGACACACATAGCCAGAAATCTCGATTTGCCTTATTCCCCATTGCAACTAAAATAAATTCTCTGAACCAAACAATCCCCGAGTCTCTAAGCAAATAAACCCTGAGTCCTCAAATTCTCCTGAATCATTCTCTGAGAAAATAAATTCACAGATGCACACAACCAAACATATAATCATGATAAGCCTGAATCTTCGAATCCAAAACCATCACATGAACCACTGCCTGGTAAACTGATGACCTTCGCACACAACACCGCTCGACTTTGAAACACATTAACTTAAAGATAATCACTGAAGTAGATAACTTGAAATTAAAGCAATCCCGTCAGTTTGACCAAGATTAGGTCAAACGTCTATCTGAATCGAATCGCAAACCGAACAACCACATTACACTAAAATCACTGCCAACTCTATGCAATGCCATGGATGTTATGCTTCATATTTCTATGCTAATGATGCAATGCAAAATATGAGAATGATATGCTAAATGGTATGAACAAGAGAGGGCAAATTTGGGGTGTTACAGCCACCGACAAAGGGAAACTTAGCATATCAGGACCCCTTTGGCTATTACAATTGTGGCTTAATGCCACTTTTGAAACCTCTATTCCTGTCAGGAATATGGTGGATGAAGAAGAAGTAAAAAATAAGACTGTCGAATGGCCCAGGCTAGCACAACTAACACCATCTGATGAAGGGCTCAGTCTTCGACAGGCTTTCACAAGTTACGTCATGATGTTTGCCAAGAGGTATAACTTTACTCCTTCAATCGAACCTTTCGCCAACAGAACAGTTGGTCCTGAATGGTTCACCATACAACCTCCTTTTGAGATGGAGAAAGAGGAAAGTAAATTTATCGATGTTTGGGAATCATTCCTGGTCCCTAGGCTCTTTCCCTCTCACCACAATGTAACAAATACCAAAATTTCCCTAATCGTTTATCAACCCAACTTAGTTGCTAGACATTTTAGATTGGTCCAGCCGAAACCAAAATCCATCTTTCCAGAGAAATGTTCCATCCTTTTCTACAACTCCTACCATTCTAAAGAACAAAGCCTCCAATTGGCGAAGAAATTTTTCGATGATTCTCTTGATATCTACCCAGTGGTTTTTCGACCTTCTTTTCTTTGTACCCATGAATTTGATGTTTGGTGGGGGGAATACTATTGCACCAAATTCTATGATGTAAAAGCATTCACAACTCACCTAAAAATGCATTATTCTTGTGCAGGATCGGACGAAAAAAAGGTAAAGAACAACATATTAAAGAAATACAAAAATTTCAAAAATATTTTGAAACCATCTATAGGCCGGAGGAACTTAGTCGAACCATAGGCGAAGCAACAGTGACTTTAAAACATAAGTTGACGGAAAGATTGGATAAGTTGAAATTGCCTTCGTATATTCAACCAGAACAACGATATGAACTGGATTTCAATATTTATCCACCAAGATTTCCTCCTTCCTTCTGCTGACTTTGGCGTGACGTTGAGCCATCCATTTCCAGATTGGTTCGTTTGTGGAGACTCTTTGAAAATCCTTCGACAACAATCGAAAAAACCTGTTGAGCGGGTGGTTCCGACTAAGTTCACTCTGGTTAATTACAAAGGACACCTTCATATTGGAATAGAACACGTTCACGTGGAAACTCCCATTCTTGAAGGTATTTTAACGGAAAAAAATTCTTTATATCGATATTCTAATCTTGTCTCTTTTTGTATTTATTTATGACTCTATTTTGTTTTCTTAGCCACCAAAGTCCAACCAAAGAAAGCTGTTGTCAAAAGCACTGCTTATATGATGGGAGAAGATCCACCAGTCACCACCAAGAAGACTTCGACAAAGGTACAATCCTCTTCTCTTTGATCAGCCTATTTTCCACTTTTAAAACTGAATTATCTTTACTTCTATGTCCAGGTAATTCGAAAACCGCCACCTACGCCCAAAAGAAAACAACCAGAAGAAAAGATTTCTAGCAAAGAATTTGGTGATGAATCACCAGAACCAGGCTAGCCCCTAAAAAAGAAGAAACCCACAAAAGCTCCTGCTCAAAAATCCAAAGCCAAAGTAGAGAAAGAAACTCATCCACCAAGTCTAGTTACGAACGTGCAAATAAGGGAGGCAGAGAGTGGGAACTCCAGTTTTCACACTGAGATTCCTCATGTAATTTCTTGTTTCGACTGTTAACCTTTATCTTCTTATTGTATTTTTCTTTCTTAATTTTGGGCTATTCGCAGACCAATCTCGACGACACTCCCGAAAAGAAGAAAACGGAATAAGATGCTCCAACTCATCAAACTACTAACCCACCACCCATTTCTCCTCAAAATCTGACAAAGGGACCAGAGGCGGAAGAACAACCATCGCCTGATTCTCCTCAATATTTTGACGACCACTCTCCTTCTCCTCCTCCAAAAGCAGATGCTCACCAGCAGAGTGAAAACCTGAAAGCTGACGCTGAGGTCAAAGATGATCATGTCAAAAAAGGAGTAAATGGTGGTGGTGATGACAAGTCGAAGGACGAAAATGTTGGATCATACCAAGGGCAACCCAGTCAACCAAATCCTGACTCACAAAAAGGAGGATCAACTGGTTCGACAAATTTTTCTCGTGAAGAGATTGAAAATCTTAAAGTGCAAAAGCCCTTGGAGTATCTCAGAGCTATACTCAATGTCCGTTTCAACTTCAAAGACTCCTCTCAAAGTACTTCGATTACTTTAGGAGCCACTTTCACTGCGCATTCTCTTGAAACTACCATGGCTGAAATCAAGATGAAAATTCTTGATATGGACTTGTTCAAGGTTTTAGATGAAAATTCGACTGTTTGCTTCGACTTGAAGAAGATCCTAAAACGAGTCAACGTCTTGGAGTCTCCTGCTGAAGTGAGCAACTTTGTAATGGATTTGACTACTCTGATCGACATGGTGAGTGCTGACCTGAATCGTCTCAAGGACTTTCCAAATAAAATCTCCAAAAAATATGAAACCCAACTTGCTGAATGGGATGCTGCAACTGCTTCGACCAACAAAATCACAGAGCTGCAACAGGTTTCTGAGGCTTATGCCAAAGAAATTGTCGAATGTGACAACAACATTCAGAAATGGGAGAAGGAGATAACTGAGCTTCAATAGAAAATCTCCCATGAGAAGAAACACAAAGAAACTCTTCAGAAGCCCAATCAAAAGGAGATCAAAGAAGAGCTAAAGATGGAGGTTCATCATGCTGAAAGGGCTCAACTACTTACCCAAGAAATTGAAACCCTTTCGACCAACAAGAGCTTATGTGATCGTCGACTCCAAATTCAAAAGAAGAAGTTTAATGAGTTGAAGAAATCTTTTGGTAATATTCAATTGTAATAGGAGTAGTTTTTTGCTTTATTTATCTCTTAGCAACTTTATGATAATTTTCTTTTGTAATGACATTAATGCCATTTTTCCTGGCGAAGAAACACCATTATTTTATGTTATGTGAAGTTATTTTGTGCTTATTTTGACTTCTTGCAATGTTGGTTTGTAATTTTTCAAATACTTTCCATTTATCTTTAGGATTCTCATACCCTTTCCTATTTCTTCAATTTCAAATGCGCCATTCGAAAAAAATTTCAAAACTTGGAAAGGTCCCTCTCAGTTAGGAGACCATTTTCCCATTAATTTATCTTTTCGATCCATAGGGAGGATCACCTTCCGCACCAAATCATCGACTAAAAAAGTTTTGCGTTTTACTTTCTTGTTATAAAACTTGTCGACTCTTTGCTTTTTCCTCTTCACCAAATTCAGTGCACGCAACCTCTCTTCATCTAAATCAACTAATTCATCCATCATCATATTCCAATATACGTTTGATGGGATTTCATGATGCCTCTGAATTCGAATCGATTGTAAATAAATTTTGACTGATAGAACTGCATCATGACCATAAGTTAATCTAAATGGGTTAGAGTTTGTAGCTTCTTTAGGAGACGATCGACAAGCCCATGAAGCTTGATCCAAAGTTTTATGCCAATTGTTGGGTTTCTTGCCCACGTGCTTTTTAATCAAATTAATCACAACTTTATTAGCTGCTTCAACTTGACCATTTTCCTGAGCATAGTAAGGTGTCGAAGTAAGGAGTTTAAATCATACTTTTGCAAATAATTGCATAATTTTTCCAATGAATACATATCCTTGATCTGTAGTTATTGTTTCTGGAATTCTGAATCTATAAATTATATACTTTTGAATAAATTCGATTACTGCTTCTTGATCCACATTTACTAATGGTATAACTTCGATCCACTTGGTAAAATAATCGATTCCAACTAGGATGTACTTCTGCCCTATTTATACACAAACTAAATATCTGCCCCTAACAGACAAATCCTACAACTACGACACTTGGCCTTCGACATGTCTTCTTTCCACCAAACGCTTCCACGCGTCCTTCTGTCAAACATCTTAATCTTTAAAATTTGAATATCTTCTTTGCATCGAAACGACGCGTCCCTTCAAAGTTGTTGAACTCGTCGAAAACAACCTTTGCCATCTGACTATGTCAAAAACATCAAAGGCATTCTCCAGTTGACTTGGTCGAAAATGTCGAAACACTACCTTCATCTAGCCTTGTCGAAATTGTCAAAAACAATCTCTCTGTCCGGTTTTGTCGAAATTCCTTTCTGAGCATATTTTTTCCAACTTCCTTTCTTAGTCAAATTATATCATTTTGATCTTCATTTTCATGGTGTCGAAAATCCTTGTTTACAACCCGATACATCTCTAAACGCATGAATGATGTTTTCGAATTTTCAAAGATGTGCGATGTTACCTCTAAGAAAAATGAGGAAGTTTCATTTCACTTTTATTTTCTGTTGGGCCGAAGTTAACGGGCCAAACCAAACCCACAACCATTTCCCCCAACCTAAGTAAAACCTCACTCATCATCCACTTTCCTTCCTTTTCGGCCAAAATTAAAGAAGAAAAGAAAATCCTCTTTCCTTCTCAACTTCAGAAAGAGAGAGAAACGAAATATGGCAACAACAGAACCACTCGTCGAAGGCTCCACGGCAGAGGAAGTGGCGGCGGTGCCAGTTCCGGCACCGGAGGTAGGGTTAAAGCACAAACTAGAAAGAAGATGGACTTTCTGGTTCGATAACCAATCCAAACCTAAACAAGGCGCTGCCTGGGGAACCTCTCTTCGCAAAGTTTACACCTTCGAGACCGTCGAAGAGTTCTGGTGGTACGTTTTTTTCGCAATTCCCTTAAATTCATTGCGTTTCCATTGAATTCAAGCTCGTAATTTGAAATATTCGGCTTCAATTTCATGTAAAAAAATGTAATTTTTTTTTTTGTAGATCTTAGGAGTGAAAACCTAGAGCATGTATGTTACATATTATTTTATGATTCAGGTTTTGGTAAATGCTGATAGAAATTTGATGAAATTGTTTGTGATGTGGAAATGTTGTAGTTTGCATGATCAGATATTCAAGCCAAGCAAGTTGCCTGGAAATGCTGATTTTCATTTGTTCAAGGATGGGGTTGAACCAAAGTGGGAAGATCCGGAGTGTGCTAGTGGAGGAAAGTGGACTCTTACTAGCAAAGGAAAGGGCAATCTTGATACGATGTGGCTCGAAACTGTAATTTGTTTATTATCGCGGATCTATTTTTGTGTTTAAAGGATATATATTGGGTGATATGGTATCTGTGATTGTTGTGTTGTGGCTAATTATGGTGGTTTTATTGGATAGTTGATGGCTTTAATTGGGGAGCAATTTGGAGATTCCGAGGATATTTGTGGTGTAGTTGTGAGTGTACGCCAGTGGCAGGATAAACTTTCGTTGTGGACTAAAACGGCAGCAAATGAGTCTGTTCAGGTCTGTTTGTTTTTCTTATGAATGATAAATGTTGCATGCAGATTTATATGCTATTGTATTGTGTTATCGAAAACTGTTATTGTTTTAACTAGACAATGGTATGCGTGAGAAAGCCTTCTTACAGTTTAACTAAGAGTGCATGTGGATATCAATGTGAGAGAAGAATTAATGGTGATTGTTGATTTTTAGACTTAAAGTGTGTCCGGATTAACGGTTTAACTAAGCATTTATTCATTAAGCTATTCTTGGGCACCTAATTAAGATTTGTTCAGAAACATTTTTCTGTTGAATTTATTGAAATGTGAGCTGAAAGTAACTTATGAATGTGTCATTAAGTTATTTTTAATATCTATCCATACACTAATGTAACCGTTTATGTCATAAAGAATCCCAAATAAGCTCTTTGAAATGCCCTCTTAGAGCATGTTAGTAACTGTTTCATCTTGAATGTGTGAATGTATCATATAAGTTTTAGTTCCAGATTTGTGATGGCACTATTTGAACAATGTGCAAGTTCCTTCCCTGAAGTCATCTGTGTATGTGTATTCAATAGCGTCCGGCTGCTATGTAAAACTCCATTGCAGTGCGGTTTTGTGACAGCCGTAGCACCTCCAATTGTATCTACTACAGTAAAAATCACTTTTTTCTTTGACTTTTTGGACATTTCACCCTAAGATAGTTGTTTTTTGCCCTCAATTTTTAGCTATCCTTGCAATTTTTGGGGCCTTTTTTGCTTATTCACCTTTAAATTTTGATCGGTAACAAAATTGACCAGTATGTCTTGTCATTTCATCTCTTCGGAATGGGATTCATCTCCCCCCCACCTTGGAAATGCTGACAACTTCATAATAATCACTTATATTTATTTTAATTGCTTAGATGAGTTATTTTAAACCTTGGAGGCATAAACTTATTTGCTTTATATTGATTTGAATATTGGTAGTAATGAACCTTTATTTTTAGTTATGGATTCTTCTTTAATGTTGTGATTTTTCTATTTGTTAAGCTTTTGTCTTCTTGTGTATATGGTATAAATTTCCTGTATTGTTTCCCTAAACTTTGACCCAGCATTCATTCCACTCCCAGCTATACTACTACCCAATATTATCCCATAGTTCATAGGATATGACATTTGATATGTGCTTTTGTTTCGAAATTTATATTGCAGATGAGCATCGGAAGAAAGTGGAAGGAAATCATTGATGTTAGCGACAAGATGACATATAACTTTCATGTAAACATCTACTCATAACGACTTTTAAATGGCTAATGCAAAAATATCTGCTATTCTTACATGTTTAAGTGTTACAGGATGATGCTAAGACTCGAGGTGCAAAGGCTCGATACACTGTGTAAATGCTACCAGGGCTTTTTTCCGCCTCTGCTGCTGGCAATGCTGTTGTACGACATGTGTATTAGAATGCACTTCTGTTTCATTTGAGGCTTAAAATTTAGTTTTTGTACCCTTTTCTCTTTTTTGCTTGTAATACTATTATACTTTTTTTTTCTCTTCCAATTCTCATAATTCTGTCATTTTTCATTGTAGTTCATTCACAGTATTCCTCTTAGCCTTGTAAAAGGCTGAAATTTTGAATATTTTTACTCCTGTTGTCCATGAGTTTTTGTTGTGTTGATTGTACAATCATAAATCCTAACAGTGGGTTAAGTCTCTGAAACTGTTTCTGTTTTTTTTTTTTTTTTTTTTTTTTGTTTAATCAATTTTATAGATTAATTTGTATGTCTCCAGGGAACACATTTTATACATAGATATAATAGAGTTATATCTATGTGTTGAGTGGTCAAATATTGCTTAAGAGTTATGCTATGTTTGATTTCGTAGTCTTTATATCTTGTGGCAATGGCACTCTATTCATCTTCTTTTTCTCCCTCTCACCAGACACTTTACATTCCAATGAGGCAAATCTTGGATACTCTAAACTGAAATATACCACCTAAAACCATCATCACAATATCAATCTCATTGTAATAAAATTGTTTGCCTTAATGAACGGGTTACTATTAATATACAATTAACATAATTTCGAAGATAATTATTCTATTATGTATGATCGGCAACATAAATCAACTTTTAAATTTTAGAATAATGTTTTATGTTTTATTTAATATCATAATTTGGCATAATGTTTTATTTAATATCATATTTTATCCATATTATTAATGTCGATATATTTTTTAACAACTTTTATACTTTCTCTATTTTTAATTGTTATACTTGCTTTATTCTTGTGTTGATTTTTAATTGTATAATATTTTATTTTGTACAACTTTATAAGTTTTCATGCAATCTGAAAAAAAAATTCCTTCAACTTAAACGATGCCTTTGTGTCACATAAATTTCTAGAAATCCTCCTCCATTTCAGCACTCGACTTGAATTCAACAATTTATATCTTATATTTTTCCATTATTTTTGTATTACAATTTCAAAATATATAAATAAAATAACTTGTGAAATGATATGGTGTTCAACTTTCTACATTATTTTGAAAAATGATTTTAAAACCAAAAAAATTGAGGTCTAAAATCCCAATCTCACTTGTCTAAGGATAGTGTCAGCATTATATTAGTATATTGTGCATGGAGGGTTTACAGGAATCAAGGAAACAGGTTGTTTATAAGGGATCAACTTCTTTCATTACTGGCTCACAGAATCAGAAAGAGGCTATGAAAAATTTATGAAAAATATGATGTATAATACTAATTAACACTGCTCTATATCTTGATAGAAAACCTCATTAAATTTTATAACATTTCATGTATCTAAACTCTAAAGAACAAAATAAGACAGCAATTATATAAGAATGAAAATTCAAAACTAGAGAAGATTTCCTAGTTTACATTCTGCTGTCAATTGAAAAAACATCAAGTTTCAACATGAAAGTTTATAACATTGTAATTACAAAATGTTGAACATCTGTTAAACTTTTATCATGCAAGAAAACCAAGCCATTCTCCATTCTTCTTAGCCAACCTGATCAAACCTTGTCTCTGTTTTGCATCTGCTCCTATTGATTTGCAGAATTCTGTTATTACCTAACATTTCAAAACATCAAAGGTAAGAACAAATTTTTGTTGTTAGATGTTTCAAACAGTTTCTTCCACACAACTATACTCAATCTCTTATCATATGTTACACAACTAGTGCTTTCTGATTGGTCTTTCATTGATGTTTCCATAACCACCACACAACCGTGATTCCGGCCTTTATCAACCGCATTTGACTGCAATTCTCAACAATTACAATGCGGGCGGGTGACTATTACCACAACCTCGATTTAAAACCATCTCTAATCCTAACTCACAAGAGTTGGTTTGTTGGTGAAGAATTGAGTCCTGAGAGTACGCTCCCCTCAGGTCTCATGTTCCAGTTGGGACAGTTCATACAGAGTTTTACTCTGTTCAGCCTTTAAATGGGCCTTCGTCAATGGACAGTAAAATTGATCCCTTTGGATTAGTCGGGGTCACAAGACCAAATAAAAACCATCTCTAATCCTTTAATTTTAATCTTAATTTTCCTATAAATTTGTTTTTCAAATCCATTTTCCTTACATCAAAACCCTCCAATCTAATGAACCTAGCTTTGAAACAGATAAACCTCATATAATAATAATTCAAGAGAATCATATGAAAAGAAACAAATCCCTAAGATATAAACAAACAAAAAATTGACAAGCAACTATGAATACTAAGAAAATTGAATGAAATTCACCTGAGAGTGTAAAGCAATGGCTTTGCCTCTAAGCTGATTGAAACGTTTCTTTCCAACAATATTACGAGTAACAATAACAAGTGGAGCAAACACACCTTTCCCTTCATTAACATTCTTCATCATAGGTTGCAACCTCATTGGTTTACAACCTCTTCCAATTCGAACTTGTGATGAAACTGACTTAGCCAACATACTATAATCCTCACCAACTATAGAACTTCCCCAACTTCCATAGAATGAGGAACCAACACACCCTGTTGCAGAAATTGAAGTAGCCATTTTGGTTACTATGATGTTTTGTTTTTGTTTTTGTTTTTGTTTGTGTGAATATAAAAGTAGAAGGGTTGTTGTTTGTTTTAGGTTGTTAGAAACATTAGCTTGAATGCATGGTTTATAATATTTGTATGTGAAGGAAGGGATATTTGGGTGTAAAATGGAGAACCAGTGGTTTAGAATTGGACTAGAGTGTGAATCACAACTTAGAAGGATTTGGAGCCACACATATTGATGGCTTTGATTTTTTTTTTTTTTTTTTTTTTTTTTTTTTTTTTTTTAATATTTTATTTCTCAAAATAAAAGTCTATAACACAAATATGACTTGTATAGTGTAACATTGAGGTTGTGGTCCTAAGATTACTAGGAGGAAATCTGAGGCTAAAGTTCTAGTAGGTTGGTTGTATTTCTAGGGCTATCTATCTCCTTTAATCCAACAATTAATTCTTCAATTTTTAAGGGAATAAAAATAAGTGAATTTTGTAAGAATCACATAAAAAATACAAAAATATTTTAAGAATTCAGAGATGCATAAGAGATACTCTAAATCAATAGAAGATGAAAAAACTATGAAAATGTATCTCCGTAATAGTTATATTTTAGAAGCAATTCGCCACGACTAATGTAAAAAAATCATATATATTCACCAAACCAAATGACGAATGAGTGTAAATTATGAACCAATTCGCCAAATCAATTGGCAAATGAGTGTATATTATGGACCAATTCGCCAATTGGTATGACTATCCTGTGATATATATATATATATATATATATATATATATATATATATATATATATATATTTGAAAAGAATTATGATTATTTAAATTAGTAATAATAATTTAATAAATTAAACTAAGAGAATCCGACGTTCAAGAAATATAATAAAAAAGAAAATTATTATTAATAATTCAACAACGGCATTACAAAGATTAATTTCCCGCTCGATCTAAATGTACCCCAGTACCACATCCACGGGGATGACCCCGCCTTCGAACTCTACCACGAGGTGGTTGAGGTTCCGCTTGTCTTTGTGTGTTTGGTGGAAGCGGTTGTTGTTGAGCCCATGATTCTGTTATGTTTGCAACCGGTTGTCCCCAATAACCAGGAAGGTTGCTGCCAAAGGCGCTGCCGTAACTCAGTTGTGTGCCCATGTTTTCAAAGCTGGGTCGGATAGGTTGGGATGGGTTGGATTGGGTTGGGTGAGGACGATAAGCTTGACCGGATGAGGATATTGCCTCGTTTTGAGAACGAAACAAATGTCGGGGGCTATGGTAGGCTGGTGTGGAGATGAAAGAGTTATCGGGGGTATATTGGTATTGGTAAGGCTCTTGTTGTTGTGATTGGGTTTGTGGCATGAAGGGGTTACGTGTTTGGAAGAATGGTATATGGGTGTTTGAAGTTGATGGCTGGAATTGGGTGGGTTGGTCATGTGTGGGGTTGGTGGTTGGGCGTATGTTGCGGCCTGCGAGCGCAGGTCAATCAAGTATGGGTTATCAGACACCCATTGTTGCGTAGTACCTGACCTAAACCAAACTAAATATTCTCTAGTTGGTCTGCCATTTTGCAGCACTGGGTCAGTTAGGACATGTTGGCGACGATCCTTCCATTGTTGACGTTTCGCAACAATGACAATTCTCTACTGTACAAATGAGCCAAAACAGCTGAACCCCAACTATATGTATTTACATTGTTGATGTTTCGCAACAATGGTAAATACATCATGTTTATTGTGTTTCCGGTACCGTCAGGAAATAAAAAATGACCGAATAAAAGCATAATATAACACCGAGTCTTTTGAATTTTTTCTAACTCGGTTGATTCATCGTTTAAAATTAAACTAGCATAATGGGCTCTAAGGACTCCTAGATTAATCCCTGAACCCCTGCTACGAGTATTTGTTGGCTGCTTCGTGTCAATGAGAGGGGCACCCAACAAATCCTCTATTATACTCATTTCACGGTTAACCTTACCAAAGACAGCTTTACCAGATACACGTAACCCAAAAAGCATATAGACGTCTTCCAATGTGATCGTGCATTCACCGAATGACAGGTGAAAGGCGTGTGTCTATGGTATCCACCTCTCTTGTAGTGCCAAAATGAATTTTGTGTCTATAGAATTGTTGTGCACCTTTATGACTTCACCAAATCCGCATGAACGTAGATACAGTTCAATGATCGGATCAAACTCTATGTAGTCGTGCACCCGACACCGAAATTTTTTTACGTTCTGTAAAATTATTTTCGAAATAAGTAAAAATATACATGAGTAAAAAATATATATAATTGTATATATGTAAATATTATACATAAGTATTTATTATACATAACAAAAACTTACAAATGACGCAATATTTTCGATTGTGCCTCGATGTTGATCTCCCATTGTTAATAGAGCCATTGGAAATATTTTATAAGAAATGCTAAGGACTAATTATGAGAGTATTAGAAGAATTAAGTGTGATATAGAATTGTTGAGGAGACGAATTTATAGAAAAAATGATATGCATGTGTTCGCCACGTTGATTGGCGAATTGCATGAAAATATGCATGTGTTCGCCACATTGAATGGCGAATTGCATGAAAATACAACCCTAACACCACCTGATTGGTCCAAAGCCATTTGTGAGGATCCTCCATCTTCATTCTGATTGGTGAAGCAAGCTTTTGGAGGATCACCATCCACCCTTCACATGCAAAGCTTTAATGCAAGGATTCTTGACCATGCAGGCATGCCAGGAATCTTGAATGCAAGCACGCTACCTGCAACAACTTCTGTCCAAATTGCTCAGCTTTTGCAGGTTGTCACAGTAGCCAAGTTGATTGGCGAATTAGTGTAAAGCTTCGCCATTTGGATTGGCGAATGAGATGTAATTTTTTAGCCCTTAGCCAATCTGAATGGCGAATTAGTTCATATGTAATTTTACTAGTTCATATGTAATTTTTTTGTACAAAATATTTGTTTTATTATTTAATATGTCATATTTGTTTTATTAGTTCATATTTATTATAAAAATTTGTGAAAAATTTATTATGTGAATATTAGTTCATATTTATTATGTGGATAATAGTGTAATATTTGTTTTATTATTTAAGATGTCATATAATATTTGTGAAAATAATAGTGCATGAATTGTATTATATATAATACTTGTGAAAATAATAATGCATGAAGATAAGCCTACGTTTCATAGTGTTCAAAAGATAAGCCTATTTGTGAAAATAATAATGCATGGACAAATGAAAACAGTAAATATAGGTGACAAATAATAGTGTTCAAGAGATAAGCCTACGTTTCATAGTGTTCAGAAGATAAGCCTACCAAAATTATTTTTCACAACTTGTACACATTAATTGATGGACAAAGGAAAACAATAAATATATTCATAAAATAATTCTACACAATTCTATTTATAGATTTTTTTCGTTGATTCATTGTACCATAAACTTCAAAACATTAAACATATCTAAAAGTGTCTTTGTATTTGAACTATGTCTCAATCACCCCAGTATATGATCAACGCCCATATAAATGGTGAAATATTCGATTGTAACCATTATGGATTTATCAGCTGATTATAAGGTCGACCGAACGAATCCTACACTATATAAGATATGTTGTTGTAACGTGGCATGTCCGTTTTGATTGACAACATCATACAGAAAGAGAAGTGAAGATTGGAAGGTTGCATCTATGGGTCCGAATCATACTTGTGTAATAACCAACGCATTGCAGGATCATCGACAACTGAGCTCTCAGCTAATATGCAACGATATCTTATCAATCGTTGCCGACGATCCTTCGGTAAAAGTCAGCACGATAATTAAGCACATAGTTCAAAAGCACAACTATACTCCATCATACAGGAAAGCATGGATTGCTAGAACCAAGGTTGTTGCCGTTGTATTTGGAAATTGGAAGGACTCGTACAAAGAACTCCCAAAGTTTTTGCTGACACTTAAGCACTATGCACCAAGGACCATTGTCATCCTTGAGACCTTGCCGACGTATACTCCAGAAAGTCATTGTGTTAGTGGAAATGGCATATTCCACCGACTCTTTTGGGCTTTTGACCCATGTATAAAGGGTTTTGTCTTCTGCAAGCCTATAATCCAAATTGATGGAACATGGCTCTATGGAAAATACAAAGGAACTCTATTGATGGTAGTGGCCCAAGACGAGAACAACAATATATTCCCAATTGAATTCGCTATAGTCGAGGGAGAGACTGCCGAGGGATGAAGTTTTTTCCTGAAAAATCTCCGTTTGCACGTGGCTCCCCAATCTAACTTATGTTTGATTTCGGACAGACATGCATCAATTGAGAGTGCATGGAAGAATGTTGATAACGGCTGACAGGAACCTCCTTCAACACATGTCTATTGCATTAGACACACCACGCAAAATTTCATGAGAGAGATCAAAGATAAGGCATTGCGGAAGAAGGTCGTGAACGCGGGGTACTCATTAACCGAACCATCATTCAAACACTATCGTGACGAAATCAGGTTGACAAATGAAGATGCATTCAGATGGATAAACCAAATTCCATTGGATAAGTGGACTACGACCTACGACAAAGGACAACGTTGGGGTCACATGACCACGAATCTCGTGGAATCAATGAACTCTGTTTTCAAAGGCATCCGCAACCTACCGATAACCGCTTTGGTGAGGTCAACCTACTTTAGGCTCGAAGAACTTTTTGACACCAGGCATTCAAAGTGGAGTTCTATCCTATAGTCTGGTCAAGTGTTCAGTGATAGTTCTATGACATTCATTAAAGACGAAGCATCCAAATCTAATACATGTGTGGTCACAGTGTTTAATCTCAATAAGGGATATTTCAATGTTGCTGAGATCATGGATCACAACGAAGAGAGACCGAGGGGATCCTATCGGGTAGAAATTGATAACAATTGGTGCGACTGCGGAAAATTTCAAGCCTTTCGCATGCCTTGTTACCATGTCATAGCGGCATGTTCAAAGGTTCGGATGGACCCTTCAAGCTTACTATCCCATGTTTACCAAGTGCACAATCTTTGCAACGTCTACAACAAAAGCTTTCCGGTAGTTGCAAATGAGAACTACTAGCCCACCTACAACGGGGAAATAGTCTGGCACAATGAGAACATGTGAAGAAAGAAAAAGGGCGTCCTAATAGCACGTGTATTCACACCGAAATGGATACGGCGAATAAGATGGTGAGACTATGCAGCTCATGTCGTCAGCCCGGTCACAATCGTAAAAAATGTCCCAACGTTGGACCAAGCTCAACATCATAAATTAAACCATTGTAACTGTATTTATTTAAAATGGAAGCCTAGTTCGTTTCATTCATATCAGTAAAATCATACAACCACAAACACGAACATACATAAACAAAACAAGAAAATAGTTAATTTCAAGCATGACGTACATAAGTAAAAAAAGAAAATACATAATTTCAAGCTTGACCTATTAAAACCATCAAGACAAATTCATATCGACCTAACATCATCATAAGAACACCAACATCATTGACCACTTTTTTCCATTTCATCACACCATACTCCACAACCTGCTCTCAATTTTAAGGATCTTTTCTTTAGGTCCGATTTCTCCTTCTAACCAGCGGTTTAATTCTCTGTGCAAGTGTTCTAGAGTTTGCGTGTTCCAGAGCAGCATCTTTATCGGAGGCTTTGTTGCTGATAAAAACACCAGAGCATTTTTCTTCAGCATTTCAAACTTTGGAAGCGGTTCTTCTGCTGTTGAAGATGAAGGTGTCGATGCAAAATTAGATGGACGAGGAGAAGCCATGTAATGAGAGAGGGATGAGATGAACAAAATTTATGAGAAAGGGTTTGAACATAATTTATAAGAGAGGGTTTGAAAGGTAACAAATGAATGGCATAAGTTGTTTACAATATGTATTTATAGAGAAAAATTCACAAATCAAAGCATTCAACATGTTCGCCATACCAATTGGCGAATTGGTCAAAAAAATACAGACATTCGCCAATTGGTTTGTTGAATGCATGAGAATATGCATGACAATAGCCATACCAATTGGTGAATTGGTATATAAAAAACACATAGTCGTCAAATCACATGTTAACCATGCGTAGAAAGTAGGTTATTTTGGTATTTTTTTTGAAAAATAGGTTATTTTGATTTTTTTTAATCTAACTATGTTATTCTAAACAAAATTTCGTGAAATACATGGAGACATATCTTTAGACCAATTGTAACATTTTAATTTAAGACAAATGTACGTATGAAGATATTTCCAAAATTTAAAAGACATTTAGGATTTTTCATTTTATAAGATGAGATAAAAAATCCAAAAAAATTGTTTTTTTTTTTGGTTTTGACAAAGTTTGGGTATATGTTTACTAACAACAAAGATTAATCATGTAATATAAATCATATTAAGAATGAATCAATAAATTCGATGTTTCAATTTTTAAAATATTTTTTATTACATGAAAAATAGTTTCAAAATATAGGCTAATGGATATTTTGTTGGTGGTGGACAATTGAGAGTAAAGAAGAATTCATTATTCTATTAGCAAAGTAAGAATAAATTAAATAGGTTGATCAATATAGCTCTTTTGATATATGCACATAGTGAATTAAGTTTTTTTAAAAGAAAAAACAAGGGATTAGCCAATCATCTATCCCAATTCATTAATAAAAAAAAGATAAGGTTACAGATAACAAAACAGATATCAGTGTGTGGTAAATCGAAAGCTTGACATGTCAAGCTTTTCTCTAGCTATTATTGGTCTAATGAAATCAGGAATTGTGTTCCAAAAAGTGATCTCATAAAGAGTCAATCCAAAGTTTGACAGCTGGTTCGTGCAAGAATTACCCTCCCGATAGGTATGTGTTATGAAGAAATTCATGTGCCTAAGCAGGGTTTGACATGAATCTCATCTGTTTTTGAGAAATTAAGGGACAAACGACTGACTTTTAAAGGCCAAGACTGCTAGAGTCGAATCTGATTCAACCCAGAGGTTACACCACTTGTTGGAGCTTGCTATCTCTATCTCCCTAACGACACCACATGTCTCCGCTGTTAGGGATGAAACCAGATTTAACTTCTCCGCGAAGGCCACCACAAATATACCAGGTTGTTCCTAACCACGCCTCCGCAGGCCGCCGTATCAGAGGTTCTAGCGCCGCCCGAGTTACATTTCAGCCAGCTATTATTGGGAGGACACCAAAGGACCTCAGTAATGGTGGGTTGTCTCGCAGGGTTGATGATAATACTTAGCTTCTTAAGTATAGTAAAGTCAGCCATGTATGATCTATAATTAAGCTTTGTTGAGTTTCCTGTAAGAATCATTTTACCTATAATTTTGTTAATGTTTCCTTTCCAATTAACCACCTCGTTGTTAAATCTCGTTGAGTTCCTTGTAATCCATATGTAGTAAATGATGTTTACTACGCAGTACTGAATGATTACTTTGACTTGGGGTGTCCAACCTCTTTCACAGATCTGCCAAAGGACAATCAAGGAGGGAAGGTCAATATGTTGTCCACCAACTTGGCCAGCCAGTCCCAACACCTAGTGGAAAATGAGTAATGCGAAAAAAGGTGAGAAAATGTTTCTTGTTGTTGCCAACACAAGTTACAGACAAAAGTGAGATGGAAGTCTGTGATTAAAAGGTTGTCATCCGTTGGCAGCTTATTGTGCATCAACCGCCAAGCAACGATAGAAGTGGATGGAGGCATGTCTCGACTCCAAACATACTTGTCCCGAACTATAAAGTGTTGATTGTTAGCCTTGAACCCATAAGCATGCTTTAGATTAATTTCTCTGTTTTATGCATGTTTCTAATAAAGTTTGTCCACACAAGGCATACTAGGTATATTAACTCTTTGTATCAAATTTTTAAGCATAGGGAATTGTCTATTCATATCAGTAGGGATCTTCCACTGATTATCAACCAGAATATTACTAGCCCTTAAATGCTTCCAATCCTGAGGGACCTGCATAATTTCTTCTAATGGTTGCTTTGTACACTAACAATCTGCCCATAATTGGATATCCACCCCATTTCCTAGTAGGAATTTAGAATTATCCCTTATGACTGCAAGTTCATCTTTAATACTACTCCAGACATATGAGGAGATATGGTGCCGAATAACAGAGTTTCCCCTCAAAACCATACTTCTTAGAACCACTACTCAAGGTTCTTGAGAACAAACCATCTCCCAATACAATTTCAAATTAGAGGTTGCATTCAGAGTAACAGTTGTCCTTAGGCCAAGACCCCCTTGTGCCAAAGGTGTACCAACTTTCTTTCAAGCAACTGTTACTATCTTCCTATGAGAAGTGTCACTAGACTAAATGAAGTTCCTAGTCCATTGATCTAGTTGTTTAATCAAACCAGTAAGCCATGAGTATAATGACATGAGTAAGCATGTCTTGCATAACATATCTAACCAATTGCACCCTTCTAGCCATAAAGAGAAGACAGGCTTTCCAATTAACAAGCTTAGACTTGATCCTATTAGCAATAGGCTGTAGATGAATGGCCTTAGGTTTTCCTTTGAATATGAGCACCCCTAAATAATTGAAAGGGAAGGCACCAACCTTGAAACCCAACCAGTCAACAATATTATTCAAACCAACTCCCGACACAATTTCAGTCTGAATAATTGAAAGGGAAGGCACCAACCTTGAAACCCAACCAATCAGTAATACTATTTCAAAGTTGAATACTATTTAATACTATTCAACCTTGAAACCCTAAGGGTTAAGTTACAACCAACTCAAATAAAATACAGGCTAAAATTAAGTAAAATAAGTTTAATATTTAGTTTTAGTAAATTAATATCTCCTATCAAGTTAGATTTTGAATAGTGAAGAGTGTGAACTTTGAAAAGATAGATGAAAATGCAGGGAATGAAGAAGCTTAGTAAATATGTTTTTGCTACCCGAGAAAATTTTAAAATTGAAAGTAGATGGATGAGTTTGGATTGATTTTTTTTCTTATTATTATATAACAACCCAATTCAATGTGCTTGCAGTTATGAGCAAGGTAGATGACATATATGCTCTCACAATAATTTGAAATTGGTTAAATAAAAGAAATGTACAAATCTTAAAGAAGATATTTCAACCATTGTACTTCACAAATTAAGGAAGCCAATGTCATATATTCTGCTTTGACTTCTAACAAATGAAGGCGGAACCAAGTATAACACAATATTTAGTATTGACTTTCTTGTATAAAGGTATCTGGCTTAATCAGAGTCAACAAAGCCATACAATTATAAGTCACTAAGAAAATAACTTTTCACGAAAAAGCTTTAAGATATCTTAAAGCATGTACTTCCTCTAATTGAAAAGAATACACGAGGCAACCCTAACTATCTCAAAACCCAAAATATATATCACATGGGATAATTATTTAATCTTGAGTGTAAAAGTTTCTTGACAGATTATATTTCATAACTGTGATTCCCAACTAGTAGATCCGTGTAAACTAAAAGAGCGATAAAAGTAGTATTAATGGAGTTAACATGTTAAAATGATGATCTTGAGATTGAGAATAACCAAGAAAATAAGGTTGAAAGATAGCTTAGAATACCACTATCGACTTACATATTTCAATCCATATGTGGATTTTTCAAGTGTACACACCTAATAGGAAGGATTAAAAGTATAATACCCAAGAGAGGTTCTGAAGACTTAGCCTTTGAAGACTCAATCAATGATTCATCTACAACATGCTTCATCAAATATACATCTGAAGCCTCTGAAGAAGTTTGAAGACAGAAAATCAAAATGGGTTGGAATATATGTTGAATATAAAAGTACAAAGTACATTGTGATCTCTACCTCGATAAGGTGGTACAAGGACAACTTTTTGTACTATGATGAAGACCACTCATTCAAGTGTCCGTTGAGAACTTACTGTTGGAATACGTTTCCATCTATACCCTGTAATGGATATATTCTCAAGCTCTATATAATGAAGATTTGTATGCTTGAAGAACAAGCTTTTTTGATGCAAGCCTTTTTGAAGTTGTAGCCTTTTGGCCCAACAAAAACAAGCTCGGTGCTTGCTGCTCAACAAGAATAAATGTTGAAGCTCAAAATGAAGAAGCAAAACAAGAAGCTTTAAGCTCAATGAAAATAAGCCGATGGCTCAACAAAAGGAGCTTTTAATCAACAAAATTAGTGCTATATAATCTCTCAGAGATTCATTCATAAGATAGTTTTGTTAGATTAAACAAGGAATTGTTGTTCATATCTTGCTATGAATACTTTTTTTGTTATTGTACTTAAACTTGTGTAATCTGTTTATTTAGAGTAAGGGTGGCAAAATGGGCCGCCCGCCCCGCCTAAAGCCCGCCAAAAAAAGAGCGGGACGAGCATGCCCGCCAAGTTGAAATGGGCATAAAAGTCTAGCCCGCCCCACCAAGGTGGCGGGCGGCGGGCTTGCCTGCCTTCATTATTTATTTATTTATTTATTATTTTTAGATAAATTAAATGGTTTTATTTTAACATTTCAATAAAAAAACATCAAACCAACATTTAGAAAGCATAAATGCCAAAAGACTAAACTCATCAAGTATTAATCTTTAATAAAATATAGAACTTTCAACAAGCTTTCACCTTAAATATAAGCAAAACTGTTAATTTCATAGGTGCGGAGGGCTTTGGCGGGCGATGAGTTTTGGCGGGGCGTACTTTGGCGGGTGGCAGTCTTTAGCGGGGCGAGCTTTGGTG
Source organism: Lathyrus aphaca (assembly GCA_963966055.1). Classification (NCBI taxonomy): domain Eukaryota; kingdom Viridiplantae; phylum Streptophyta; class Magnoliopsida; order Fabales; family Fabaceae; genus Lathyrus; species Lathyrus aphaca. Next base: position 552,719,416 of record OZ014520.1, on the reverse strand, counting down.
GGCGGTGGGCTCAAAATCCCAACCCAACCCGCCATTTTCAGGCGGGTGCGCGGCCCGGCCCGGCGGGCCACGACCCGTTTTGCCACCCCTAGTTTAGAGGCAGTTCTTTGTACACACCTTATAACACATTTCAAAGTGAGTTTCCTCAAGTGACTAAGTCGTTAGTCTGGATACTTGGGAGGGCTAAGTTGTTGTCTAACACTTAGAGGCTGTAATAATCCATTGAGACTATTGGATAAAGTCATTGTTGAAGGCGAAAACACCTTGGCAAGTGGACTGGATTAGCTTCGTTAACAACAAACCATAATAAAAGTAATTGTGTTTTCTTTATTGTTTTAATTCTTGTTTACTATGTGTTTGAGTTTTGGAAAAAAGATAAAATTTGATGAAACCCAATTCAAACCCCCATTTCTTGTGATTCTCGTCCCTTCAACCCCTTCAACACTTCTTACACTAAGACATTTAATGTCTGTTGTTACAATATTCACCTTGAATGTTATGTTTCTTCAAAGTTCAGATTATATAATCAACTTCTAATTACAATCATGGTTACTGAAAAAACTTTTTCAATCACCTGACCTACATTCATCATATTGCTATTCATGCTAGGAACATACCATACATCCTTGATCAGTACATTTTTGCCATTATTCAACTTAACTCTGCCATTTTCCATCCTCTCCTTTAGCATTCATATACTCATCATCAACACATCTAATCTTGGTCCTTTTACAATAGTCAAAATCAACCAGCCATTGTTTGTTTCTAGTTAGGTGATTTGAGCAACCAATGTCCATATTCCACCTGTCTGCCATTGATCCACCTACATTCTTAGATCCCATCAATTGCATAGGTTCATCATCAGAATATGCTCTGACTATGTTGACTTCTTCACCCTTTCTAACCTTGTTTGACCGAAAATCAACAACAAAATGGCCAAACTTGTTGCAACTAAAGCACTGAACCTTTCTCTTGTCAAACTTCTTCTTTCCCTTTTGAACATTGTGATGTTTCTTTTATAGAATTGGAGAGTTCTGACTTCTGAACACTACCATCATAATTTTTCTTATTCTCTATAGATGCTTGCTTTTGGTTCTTCTTTCCAAATAAATCTTTTAAAGTTTGAGCTTTCAGAGTTAGTTCTATCTCATTTTCAGTTTCTTTCAGTCAGTCCCAACTCTTTTACCTCTAAACTACTATGAAGCTCTTTAATCCTCATAGTGTTGGTATCTTTAGAGTATTCTATAGCTACAACTATGTAATCAAACTAAGGAGTAAGTGATCTGAGTACCTTTTCAATGATGACTTGTTTAGAGAGCGTTTCTCCATAATACTTTTTTTCATTCGTGACCACAATCACTCTGGAGATGTAATCATGCACCTTCTCGTTGTTCTTCATGGTCATATTTTCACATTGATTGCGTAGGAACTGCAACTTGACCTTCTTCACTGATGTGTCACCACTATATCACCACACTAGTGTATCCCACGCCCCCTTCACCTTCGTTGAATCATCAATTTTTTCAAACACCTTTATATTCACACATTGGCGGATATAGAACAATGCCTTATGATCCTTCTTCCTCGTTTCACGTTGCACATTTCTTTGCGCTTCTATTGCATTTTCTACAACCAACATGTAACCGTCATTGAAAAGATCAATAACATCTTGAACTCCAAACAACACACACATCTGAATTGACCATTGATTCCAATTTGTTCTGTTGAATACTTGAAGCTTAGTGTTCAAGCTACTGTTTCCATCGTTCATCTTTGTTATTGTGAAAATCATGCAGTTCTCACCAACACTCGTGATTCCCGAACCCTGAGAATCAAGATCTGTGATTCTCTCAGATATCGAACTTCAATTCAACACAAATTTCAGGAACGAGATCAATTGCACACCTCACTACACTTGTGCTTCCCTGTGAATCAAACCAGAACTCTGGATAGAAATTGTTGGACTTCAAAAATCAACTTCCATTAATAATGCACTAGAGGAATAAGATGATGAACAATTACACACACACACACATACACACACACACACAGAGAGGCATGGAAACATAACTCATATCCATGGGTATCCACCCGAACCCGCCCCAAAGTTGACGGGGAAAACCCATTTTTACTCGGTTTGGGTTTGAGTTTTTGCCGATTAAAAAATATGGGACGAGTCGTGTAATAGAGACACTAGTACCCATCCCGAACCCGCCCCATTTATTTTTTTTATGTACATTATTATTTAGTTTTGTTAAGTTGAATACTAAATATATGCCTAATGTTTTGATATTTTGATTTGTATTAATTATTTAAAATATTTGAAAGTGTGTATGGAATTTTGAGATTATTTTATTTTATTATTTGTAATGTAATTTAATTTTGACAAAAATAAATATTTTTATTAAATGGATGATGGTGGGACGTGGATACCCGAACCCGTTTGAGACGGGTTTGAGTTTTAATTTTGCATCCCTATTTGAGTTTGGGGTGGGGAACGGAGATTGTTTAGAGATTTGGATTTGGGTGAGATAAAAACTAAATACAAATAAAACTAATCTTAAATATTAAATTACATTCAACAAGAACAATGGGTATTTGAAATATTGGACAAATTACTCTTAAAAAGAAAAAGAAAAAAAGGAAAACAATATTAGTCAACTAGATAACTTGGAGGTTGTGTTTCTCTCGTGGAAAATATAGTGAGTAAAGAATCAAATGGTTCAATAGGTAAAGGGTATGAGAAAACTTTTAACGATAAAATAGAAAACTTTAACATCAAAACAAAATTTTTGGATAGGAAACTTACACTTTAATATTTTCTCAGAGATAATTTATGATTTTTATTAAAAAAAAACTAGTTAATTTCATTAAAATAATAAATTATATTTTAACATCCCCCTAATTCATCTTCTAAAATATTGAAAAAAACACTTTTTATTTATTATTTATTTGGAAAATTAATTACTATATTTCACCAAAAAAACATTACAAAACAACCCGATCTAACCGGATCTAGGGATATCAAGAACAAATAAGACAAAGCCTACTCTAGGATTCTTAGATCCCTAGGAACATGATTTCTAAGGGTGCAATGAGTGACACTTCTAATAATAACAATATTTTTCACATTTTCAACAATTTTTCCACCGATGTCTTCATGTTTGAACACCTTCCATTTTCTTGCTTTCCATATTTCATACATCATTTCAGTAAATGCCAACATGAGGACTTTTCTTATCCACCCTTTCTTCTTTACCTCTTTCATCATCCACTGACTTTCAATGGCCCAATTGCCTACCATTCTACTGAAACCAATCCACTTCAGGATAATTGCCCAGCTAGTTTTCACAATCAAGCAATTGAACATTAAATGATTTAATGTTTCTTGTAAATCACAGAAGCTACATAAACCATTCATAACAATGTAGTTGTGGATTGTTTTGTTAGTGGATTAGATGATGATATACGCAGGGATGTGATGATATATACACCAACCTCCATTGTCAAGGCCACAACTCTTTCTTTGAGGAAAACCAAATTTCCCAAAAAAAACAGCCTAAACACTAAACCAACCAACTCATACAACCTAAACACAAACACTAGAGCTCACTTCACTCCAAACAAAACCCATTTCTCTGACAAACCAAATAACCCCCTGTTCTTAACACCCCACCCACTAGACCCATGAACATTAACCAGAAAAATCCAAACATTAGAAGAATATCCTCCCGCTGAAATGCAATTGAGGAAAGAGAAAGGTCTTTTTTATTTTTGTGATGACAAATTTTCTTTTACTCATAAATGTCCCAACAAACACCTCATGTTACTCCAAACAAAATACATAGAGGTTGAGACCACCGAAGAACCCCCACCAATAGATATTACCTAACTCAACCATAATACAATACTTACCAGAACATCATTTATCCCTTAGTGCAATGAAAGGCTCAAGAGGTTTTGGAATTATCCTATTTCATGGCAGAATTGGGTCAATGGCAGTCTCTATATTGCTAGATGGAGGTAGCTTAGACAATTTTATATAGCCTAAAATTTTCCATTGTTTAAAGTTACTGGTGGAACCAGCTCCAAAGTGGCAAGTACTAGTGGGAAATCGACAGAAAATGACAACTGAAGGCATGGTAAAAGAACTGTCTCTGCAAATTAATGGGTAGGAAATTACAGTTTCTGCATACCTATTACCTGTGGTAGGTTCTGATGTCATCTTGGGAGCACATTGGCTTGCTTCTTTAGGACCCCATGTGGCTGATTATGCGAAAACAATGATAAAATTTTATTTGAAGGGTAAATTTATTACACTACAAGGGGAACAAAACCAGAAACCCGAAGTGGCTCAGTTACATTTGTTAAAAAGATTCCATCAAATGAAGTCAATCATTAAAGGCTTCACATTAGAATTAATTGAGCCAGAGCATCTAACAAATAGGTGGGTGGACTTTCCTTCCAACATGGAACCTGATATGGCGATGCTATTACACACATATCAGGATGTGTTTCAAACACATATTGGTTTACCTCCAACCAGAGACCACAATCATGTAATTTCTTTGAAAGAAGGGTCACTACCAGTGAAGGTTAAACCTTATCGAAATCCACATAGCCAAAAAACAAAGATTGAAGAGATGGTACAATAAATGTTGAGTTAAGGCATCATACAACCTAACACTAGCCCATTTTCATCACCTATAGGGTTAGTCAAGGAGCAAGATGGTTTTTGGCGATTTTGTACCAACTATAGAGCTCTTAATGCTATCACAGTTAATGATAGTTTCCCAATGCTACAGTTGATAAACTGATTGATGAACTTTATAATGCTCATTTTTCTAAGTTAGATCTTAGAAGTGGATTTCATCAGATTTTGGTCCAACTGGAAGATAGACACAAGACGGCCTTTCGAACATACCACGAGCATTATGAATGGCTAGTAATTCCATTTGGGCTTACTAATGCGCCTACGACCTTTTAAAGCTTGATGAATAAGGTTTTTCACCAATTGTTAAGGAAACGTGTCTTAGTATTCTTTGACGATATTTTGGTATATAGCCCTACATGGAATTCACATCTCACACATCTTGAAACGGTGTTACAGTTACTGCAACAACATGTGCTTTATGCAAAGCTGTCCAAGTACTATTTTGGGCTAGGGGAGGTGGAATATTTGGGACATATTGTCTCGGGAAAGGGTGTAGCAATGGAGAAAACCAAAGTCCAAGTTGTTGGTGACTGGCCAAGGCCAGGTGTAATACCTCAAAATTTGCCCACATTTTATATTACCTCAACTGGCTTATGCTTCACGTTTCATCTGCATTCTTCCATTAGGTCATAATATCACAACCATGCATTTTCATGAAATCCTAAGGCATGGGATCAGTTTTTCTTTTGTGACTCGAATCTCCCTGTTCACTAGTGATTTCTCTGGCCATCACTCTCAAGGTTGAGACCAACAATGGGCTCTTATTACCACGGGCGTCTTACTAAGTTACAAGAGCTTCAGTGAAAGTCATGGTATTAGGGTTTCCTGGCGAGGGTTTTCTTGGACATATTGGTTGCCTTGATGGCATATTCATCTTCAGGGTTTCCTCAAAGCGAATGCTTTGAGGCTACTATCTATTGAATGGGTGAATTACGAGGTATGAACCATGACAAGAGATATGAAGGCGTGGATATCCTTTGGAAGCCAGACGTTTTCTTTCATTGGAGGTATTTTGGCCAAAGGGTGCTTTGAGTTTGCTTGGCTAATTTATAGAAAAAATAAGGACATTTGGCACCAAAATTAAAATGAATTGTCCCTATTGCAATTTAATTCGGATTTTATGGGATTAAGAGAGGTTGAAGGTCATTTTTGGCATATAAAGTCCAGAGTTTATTCGAAATCCCAAGTTACAATTTTCCAAGTATATTCAATTGAATCCCTGTTTGTTGTGGAGTTACAAATGTCCATGTCTTTACGAAGTTAGCACATTACAAGAACATCCAAATCAAGATTACATGGAAAATGGAATTTTGGTCAATTATGGATCAATATCCCAAAGCCTGCCCTTCATTGTTTTTCAAACTTCACCTTTGTGCCCTTCATGACCATAGATGTATTTTCCAATCTTCGTACATAACCATTACCATTTAGCTTGATGTTGAGATTTAGAGTATATTGTTATGCTTAATGGACGAAGTTTTGTTTGTGTGTTATATTTGTTTCATTTTATTCGTCCGAATTTGTTACTGTTTGTCTGAGAGGAGCCTTGATGATTCATTTTGGAAGATTTGAATTCACTAAGTTAAGGGTGGGGTTTTTGAGATTAAGGATCACATGACGATATGAGACCATTCATTTTCTTTGAAGTCACAAGCTTAGACCAAGCAATAAAAGGCATCATTGTCATTTTTCGTGGCTTCCTGTGCTTGAGGTTATATCATGTAACTAAGTATGTTAGTCATCTTGTTCAAACCACAAGTGTATTATCATGACAAATTCCATGCAAAAAAAGAAATTCTTGGATTTAATTCATTCAATGGAATTGGAGAGATATATGCTTAAAATGTTAAATATTGTTCCATTTACAACCTTAATATTCAAAGCCAAGGTCTTACAAAACCGATTTTTGCATAATATTTAAGGGTGCATCAGATCTTATTTACATAACCATTAGAACTTTAAAGTTCAAGGTCATTCTCTTCACATCTCGCAAAAGCACCGAAATCTTAAAGGACTCAGGCCATGTTTCACAGACGGCAATTATCCTCATCTCAAAGTCAGCATATGTTTCTTTTCTTTCACAGACTGCAGCAAGCTTGGACTCCACAGTTTTCCTCAAATGAGCTCAAACTTCACCTGAAACGCAAATAAGAAAGTCGTACTGCTAGTTACATTGCACTTATTATTAATGTGATCAATCATTAAGAACATAATGTGACACAACAAACAGTTTTAAAGCTTAACATTGCAACACAAGTAACTCAGAAGTCAAGTTATAGCAAAAAGAAAAAGGAAGCAAGGCGGAACAATTGAAAAATAGATAGCCACTGTCGTTTGAATGCACATGCTTAGAACTTGAAGGATTTCGCGTGTGAATTCAAGATTGCTTTATTCCAAGCAGAGCTCCATTCCTCTCTAAGTTCTCTCTCCATGAACTTTCTCAAGCCTGACAAAGAAAGTTAGGGTAGAATTTAGAAAAGAACCAACGGTTATACATCAATTAAAGTAAATAGAAAGGAGAAGTGCATAGAAATGTGTTAAGATTCAAAACCGGCCATTGAAAGTTCTTAGGCGGGTTTTCCCTTGACCTGAAGTTTTTAAATGAGGAAAGAAATTCGTAATAGGGCATGGTTCTAATAGAAAATTGAAAAAAAGCAAGGCTTATTACAAGAGGAGTTTCTAACAGAAAATAAAAGGAAGAAAATCAAAACTCATGACAATTCTAAACAGAAAATCTTAACCATAATCAAAACAGAAGTTGAGAAAATTCTTAACTGAAAAACAACAGAATCACCCTAACTAATCTCATAACCACATAACTGAATCCATAACAGAAATTGATAACTGAATTTACCTTGAGGAAAGTTCCAGAATCCGATTCAATTCTATAAATCAGAACCATTCTTCACATTTCAATCTTCTTCTTCAATTCATAAGCTTCCACATACCTCTCTTAATTTTCTTCCACAATTTCCAAAAACCATTCTTCTTCAATCCATAACCACACACCATTCTTCTTCAATCCATTTCTTCTCCAATCTAATCCTTCCACCATTTCTCTCTTTCACCTTCAATCATCCCAATTAACAATCATTCTGACCTTCAATTCTCTAGCACTATCTTCATCAAGCTTCAACCAGCAATGAACAACAGTTTTTTGCAGTAATCCGCAAGGCAACAACGACCTGCACATCGAATTCACAGACTCCTTATCAGCATCACTCAACATCAAGATATCCAACAAGAACTCAGACTTGTGAGGTGATTAAAGAGAAAAAGGGGAAGAGTATTTGCATACCTGAACGAAAACGTCAACAAGTCCATAGAGTCGCATCTTCTTCGATCTCCATTCCAGGCTTCTATCGTCTCTTTTTCGATCTCCAAAGTGGAATACATCACTTCTCGTTATCAGTTCGGCAAGAATCCGCAAAGGAACATCAAGCCATCTTCCATCCTTTTCATGTATTCTCCATGAATCGACACTGAATTCCACAACAAGAGTTTTCGTCCGTGGCCTGCAAATATCAGTAGCACGCGGAAGCATAAGGCAAGAAGAAGAGGTAAACCGAATTAAGCGAAGGCTACTCGAAATCTTCGAAGGACACCGTACCGTCGAATTCATCAGATAAATCGCGACAACGGCTACAAAGAACCGCTAATAGCAAAGGGATTGTTGAGCGTCTTCTTCGCAATACCTTCACCTCATCAATTAATAGGTGTGAATCGTAACCTTGTTAGAGCATGATTTTTTTGTTGCATATCTTTGATTGCGTTGTTGCCATGTTGAGAGATGTTTGCTCAGATTCGGAGATTTCGGATTGAGGATTCGAAACTCTTAGCTGAGCTAGGTTTGAGTGAGGGGTGGAGAACGGTGTTTTAGGTTTATTAGAAGAGGAAGTGAGGTGCGGAAGGTTGTGGTTCATCTTCTCCGATGGGGGTTTGCGGAGGTGGGTGATGTAGATGAAAAGGTGCGGCGGCGATTTGCAAGGAGAAGGGAAAGGGGATGACTGAAGACGAAGAGTTAAAAGGGGTTAGGGTTTTGTTATAGTTTGAATAGGTGAGGACAATTGGAAGAATAAGCAAGAAGAAGGTGAGGCCAGGGGTTGGATCCGAAGAAGGAGGAGGAAGAGAAGGAGTGGAATGGCGGCGAGAAGAGAGAAGAGAGGGCCTAGGGTTTCTATTAGTGTGCCTTTGGTTTTTCTTTATTTTTCTTGTTTTTTATATAATTTCAATTAATTAATATGATTAATGAATAATTATTAGAATATCATAAGTTTAGTTAGATATTAGTAAAATATCTTAAGTTTAATGAGGATTATTATGATATTAAGAGGCCTTAAAGAATAATAAACACAGATTAATCCATTTGATTTCAATTCTAACCATTAAGATAGGATTAAGTGCTGCTTACTATTTGCACCCCCATGCTGAGTCCATAATAAAAAAACAAACTAAGAATGTTGCTTTTGGCACCTCCCCTCAAAAACCAGCGCGTGGGCCTTGGCACTTTTCATATTAACACCCCCCATCATAAGCCCAGTACGAAAACACCATAAATAATCTGTTGTCTGCACCTCCCCAGGTGATGCATTTTTGGGCCCAGTATTATTGCTACCAACACCCCTTTTTAGGCCCATATGAGAAAATTAATTAAAAAAAATCACTAACAGCACCCCATCCTTATTTCTTTCTTTAGAATTTTTCTTAGTTTTTCTAGTTTTCAATAGTTTAGAAATAATGCATAAAAAATAGGAAAATCTATAATAAAATTCTATAAAAATTCCAGTAGCCTTATGATTCAATTTAGAAATTTGTGACATTTTTACTTTCTGAATTTTGGGTTATTTTGGATTAATGTCGAATTTTTCTTGTAATTAGCTTCTATTGAATTTCTTTAGCTGTACATAATTTTTGTTCATTTAATTTCTCCCTCTTCCAGTAGGATTTTTGGCCCATTCTTTTTGTCATGTTTAGAGGACCCATAAGAGAACTTAGGATAATTTTTGGTAGATTTGTAGGCCATTTTATTCACTGTTTTAATAGGAAAATCCATAGGAAATAATAGATAATTCATAGCTGAAAATAATCAATTTTTAGGCATAGTAAAAATATGTTTTTTTAGAATCCCTTTTAACACAATGTTATAGGTAGTTTTAGGACCCTATAGAATTAATTCCATAATTTTTCCAGGACTTTTAATATTTTTAGTGTATTAATCTTTAGGCTAGTTATTCATGTACAATTCACTTGGTTTAGTTTAGAATATTAGGACCCCTTAAGAACTAGTTTAATTAGGTTTAATCTTAGGAATTTAGAATGACTTAGAAGAGTTTAATTACTGATTTTTAGAATAATAATATTGGATAGTCCCCTTAGTTTTAGGACTTAGGCTTAACAATAGGTTTAGATAAAGTTTAGGCTTGCTTTAGCTTTATACCTTAAAAATGCATTTTTAGAATTTTATTTCTTATTTCCATTTTTTAATGCTTTGCCTTATTATTTGTTTTCTTACTTGAATAGGTTTCCCCATTGTTCTTAGAATCAACTTAACTTCCTTAGGAAGTAAGTTGGATTCTAGTAGTTTCTAGTTCCTTTTTCCATTAGGCTTAGAAACCTCATTAACCATAGGACTTCTCTTGTGAATAAATCAATTAACTTAGGATTGAGTCTTAGTCCCTTAGATTTTGTCCTTTTATCAACTTGAGTCATTCTTTCTCTTCTCATAAAGAAAAGCAATAAAACACTTAATAAAAACCGAACAATCTTGTACGACACGAGACTTTGTTGCGGAGTGTTTATACGCGTCCTGTTTCGGGGCGAGGTGTAAATACTCCCCGCGATGGATAGGTCTTAGTGCAAGACAGTTCACAAACAAATTCAAAACAATTCTCATAAAATCCAAAAACAAATAATAAACGACTATCCTGCGGGAACTTCTTTTCTCATCTCATTCACTCACAACGCGAACTCGCGACGACTTGTCTCGCATGCAAGACGGTAAACGCACTCGTACCAGACGAGCCTGCAACACCTGAGCATAGACATACGCAGTTCCAGCCATAAAAAACACAAACAAATAGTTCCCTCCTTAGTTAGGCGAACTACGTCGACTCTGATCCTCATTATCCCGATGAGGTACGTAGGTAACGGGGTAGGGCCCGTTCGAGCACACTCTTTATTTTCCCTACATTTCCCCTTATTTCCATTCTCTTTTTCCAAGTTTCTTTTCTCATTTCCATTCTCATTCCAATTTCCAGTTAGCGGTTTTATTCAGCAGCATTCTTATCTCTCACCCTTTGAAACAAACAAGCAAGCGTGGATCCCGTCGGGTACGACAGACGGATTGGGGTGCTAATACCTTCTCAATTCGTAACCGACTCCCGAACTCAGATATTTGGTTCGCAGGACCTTGTCCTTTCCTTTTTTCCTCAGGTTTGTGCAACATTACCTTTCCCATTCATTCGGGATAAAAATGTCTGGCTGGAGACTCTAACCTTTCCGCGCCACTTTCGCGTTTGTACTAGGATGAAAATCCCGGGAGCGACACCAGGGAATTTAAAACAACTTAGGGGATTCTTGGGTCTGACAAGATATTATAGGCATTTTATCTGATCTTATGCTTTGATGTCATCTCCATTAACCAACTTACTGAAAAAATAAGCCTTTGTTTGGACTGAGTATGCAAAAAACCCCTTTAAAGAACTTAAATCAGCTGTTATTAATGCTCCAGTTTTAGTTCTTCCCAACTTTGAAATGCCATTTGTACTCGAAACTGATGCATCAGGAATAGGCATAGGGCTGTTTTAAGCCAAACAGACCATCCTATTGCTTATTTTTCCAAGAAATTGGCACCACGGATGAAGAAATAGTCTGCATATGTGAGAGAATTTCATGCCATTACAACAACTCTTGCCAAATTCAGACATTATTTACTGGGGCACCATTTTATTCTCAGAACAAATCAAAAGAGTTTGAGAAGTATTTTAGATCAATCTCTACAAACCCCTGAACAACAAGCTTTGCTCCATAAGTTCATGAGTTATGAATTCAAGATAGAGTACAAACTGAGGAAAGACAATCAAGCTGTTGATGCTCTATCAAGATTGATGAACTTAGAGTGGTCTGAATCACAAGTGATTTTCGTACAACAATTAAAGGATGAAATTTCTCATGATACTCAACTGCAAGCTACAATGAAGAAGTGTCAAAGGAGTAGGTATGCAGGGCCCTATACTGTAAAATATGGGTTGTTATTGTGGAATGGAAGACTTGTCATACCGAAACAAAGTCCATTGATTCAACAAATATTACAAGAATTTCATTCTTCCCCAGTTGGAGGACACACAGGTATTATACGGATTGTGGCAAAAATCACTCCTCAATTTTCCTAGAGCACATTGAGGAAAGACGTAAAGACATTTATGGAAAATTGTTTGGTGTGTTAGCAAGCGAAAACTTTGAATACAACCCCAACTGAACTTTTGCAGCCATTATCGATTCCTACTCAGGTATGGGACAATGTCTCAATGGACTTTATTACTAGACTGCCTGTATCTTTTGGATTTACTGTAATTCTGGTGGTGGTAGATGGATTAACAAAATATGCTCACTTTATGGGTCTTAAGAATGATTATACAAGCCAATCAGTGGCAAAAACGTTCATAGAAAATGTTGTTAAGTTACACAACATGCCTAAATCTATTGTGTCCGATAGAGATAAGGTGTTCATCAACAAGTTTTGGAAGCATCTCTTTTAATTACAAGGTGGAGGAAGGTCCAATTATACAAGTGTAAACACCCCAAATTTGCCCTCATTAAGTTCACACCATGGCTTGTGATCTTTCATATTTACATAAGTTTAATCATACTATTTCATGTTTCATTTTTGCTTCACTGCATTAGTTCAAGTTCATCTGCATCTAGGGTTTGTGATCTGGGCAATCCAATGATCCATTTGAGCCACTCCAAAGGTCTTAAATAATTCAAAGAGGGTCCATGTATTTTCAATCATCATATTATATCCTCCAAAGATCAAGGAATTCAAATAATCACAAGAACTGGCAAAGCATGGAAGTAGAGCTAGGGTTTAACTGCCCAGTTGACCTAAAATTAGGGTTTTGGTTTCAGAGGCCATAACTCCAAATTTTTTGGTCATTCTTGTTTCTAATGGTCTCAATATGTTATAAGGATCATGTGTACCAAGTTTGATGAATAAATTCATTGTGGAAGTCATCTGACCACTGGGTAACTTCTTGAGCAAGTCAGAGCAAAATCAGGGCATCTGAGGCCCCCAACATGGAACCAAAGTGGATTTTTCATCAAATTGAAGTTATATGATATTTATTTGATCATTGAAGTGCTTAGAAGTTCACAAAATTGAAGAAAAATGAGCTAAACCAAAAGTTGCCAAAAATGGAAATGACTTGTAATGTAAACTTTCCATTTTGGGAAAGTTTTTCAACCTCCTCTTTCTCAACCAAAAATTCTTCAAATGAAAAATTGTTGGTCATGAAAGTTGTAGATTGGATCATTCCCTTTTCAAAAAGTACAAGAACAAGATCTAATTCATTTTGGAACTCAAGATATGGCTTGTCAAAGTTGGCAAAAATCCCATAAATTTCAAGAATGCACCAAAAGGGATTCTTTGCAAAACCACTTGCCAAGGCTTTTTGTGACTTCAAACACACTTCAATACATCATAACATCATAGTGCATTGCCTCTAGATCAGAATTTCCCAAGGAATTGCAAGATTACATGCCTTGAACATCAAGATTTCTCAAAGGGGCCAAAACCTCACATAATTGCAAAACACCCCATAACTTTATTCCCACATGCTGAATTGCCTCAAGAATGAATTTGTGGACATCCATGAAGTCAGCTGCGCATGGACATGCCCAAAGGCCAGCTGCATTCTTGCCCATACCTCAAGTACACAAGTTGGTGGCTTTTTGCAAGAAGGCCATACCAATCACCATAGGGCACAACCACCCCTCTGACCTATCATAACTTGATATGTGGACCAAATGCTGATCATAGCACACAAGAACACAAGCTGAAACCTAAGAATCCTCAAGTTACCAAAAACACTCCCTCTTGCAAAAGCTTTCGAATTTCATAACTCGGCCACTCAATCTTCAAACAAACACCACCATTCATTTCTAAATCACTCACTGATCGTAAACCACCCATAAAAACAGCCAAGAACACACCATAAGCAAAATACGATTTTCAGCCAGTTGAGGTGCAATCTCATAAACCAGCCACTCTCAAGGTCTTCCAAGCATCAAAGCTTCTTCAGGAGGATCATTGGAGTCAGCTTGCACAGGAGAAGCAGCCTGAAAGCTCAAAACTGAGGAAGCTCAAGCTCAGGTAACTCCTTCAAACATTTTTCCAGAAATGTGTGTCGCGGCCGGCTTAAAATTTAAGAGTCGCCACCCCATTTTTTAGGAAAAATAAGGGTAAACCTGATTTTTATTTTTGTCCGGGAGTCGGTTAGTGTAACACCCCAAATTTGCCCTCTTCATTTTAAGCATCATATCGCATCATATTCATCATATCATATCATATCTTTAGCATTTTGCATAGAAAAATGAAGCATAACACTCACATGTTCTAGCATGGGGCATATGACCAACCATCGGGAAGGTTTGAAGCACCGCAGATAAAAATCAAGAGCATGGTGACCAGGCAAAAAGTCTCACAGGATCACTCTGCACAAGTTCTGTATCAGGTTCAAAGCTTAAAAGGAAAGAAAGGATCAAAATCAGCTTGAAACGGCGGGCGCCGATGCATTTTTGAGGTTTCCCTCCAAAAGGGGGGAAATTCAAATTTTGCATGCGTTAACCGGTTAACGCATATGGTTAACCGGTTAACAGCTGCGAAATTTGAATTTCCAGCAGCATTTCCAGCATGTGGGATTTGGCTCCATTTTCCAATTTTCTGATTTTTATTCATTTGAATTAAATTTGAATTTGAGAGAAGGATCTAGAGCATTTATCCAAGCCTCATTCCAACCCTAAATCCAAATCACTTTCTAAGCTAATCCCAAACCATATTTTTTGGATCCCAAACCAAGATTTTGGGCCCCAACCCTAAACCATATATATTCCATTTCTCTCCAAACCAAGGGGGCTCTCCCTCATTTTTTCACTCTCATTCTGAATTTTTATTGCTCTCACTCACAATTCTCTCACTTTTCTCTCCCAATTTTCCAAATCACTCAAAGTTCCTCTTTGAAGATCACACAACCTTGTCTTGAGGTGTGTAGATCTTGGAACTAAGCCTCCATTCATAGTTTCTTTGCATCTTTTTGCTGGTTTTATTGGAGATTCAGATCTGATTTGAGATCTAGAAGTGCTTTTGGATCCAAAATTCTGCATCAAGAGCTTGATCTTGCATTTATTTTGCATGGAGTGTGGAGCTTAGCATCGGATCTTCAAAGTTTTGCGCGAGATCTATCATTTTCAGCATAATCAACAATTACCAAAGCATACCTCCGCTTTGTAGGTTGGTTAATTCCAGATCCAACTCTGTTTTTAGCTTATTTGCATTGCTTGAGCTTTGAACCTACCATGTGTTTGTGTAATTGATTGTGTTGCATGATTTGATTGTTTGTTTAGTATCCGGATCCGATTGTTTTTGTTCATGAGCATAATGTTATGGATTGATGTGCATTGATCTTTTTTTTTTTTTTTTTTTTTTTCCATGTGTAATTGAATGCTGGTCTGGTGCAGCTTATTTGAATAAGCTGTTTTTGAGCTGCTGTTTTCTGCAGGAATTTGCTGCTGTTTTTACAGTGTTAACCGGTTAACGTATATGGTTAACCGGTTAACGCCCTGTTTTCATGCGTGTTTTGTGCAGGTTTTGACTGGTTAACCGGTTAACGCATATGGTTAACCGGTTAACACTGATGCAGAATGGTTTTTCAGGGCTGTTTTGAGTTTGTTTGATCCCTTTGCTTGTTCTAATTGCCATGAATCGTTGTATGATCATTAGGCATGATATTCTAAGGTGTTTGCTTGCTGGTTGATGTATGCTTGCATGTTTTCGACGCGTAAGTCGTGCATTCGCAATGTTTGGCATGATGTTCGGTTTTCATTTTCAAGAACCTTTGAGCATGTTTAATTCCATGATTGTTTCTTGGTCAATTTGCTGGATTTTTGCTAACATTTCAGGGGCTCATGGTAAGAGAAGTGTGGATGTTTATCCACATTTCAACTTTTCATCTTTCCTCTTTTGTTTATGTTACTAACCCTTTGTTGTTGGGCTTAGGCCTTTCTCATCTCTTCTTCTATCTTCTTCTTCTTTCTTCATTAGGATAGAAACCTCACAAACCCTAGGACATCCATGCATGCTAACTTATGATAGAAACTTTCCTCTAGTTTTTTTTCCTTTTGCTCCTTTGGTGCTCTCTCTCTTCTCATCTTCAAACTTAATTTTAATTCACTTAATAAAGGTCGAGTACTTTCATGTGACATGAGACTTTGCTATGAGATGCTCACATGCGTTCCATTTCGGGGCGAGGTGTGAGTCATCACTCGTGGTGGATAGGTCTTAGCATGAGTACCTCACAAAGAAAAGCTAAAAAACACTTCTTAACCAAAAAACCACGAAAATACTTACTAATGATAGTAGGTTAGTGTGCTTGAGCCTTCACTTGTGGGACTAGCTTTGGGGATTTCCTCCATCGATAGGTGTGCCTCTTGCGCATTCCATTTCGGGATGATGTGAGACGTACACATCCCATTGAGTAAGACTTAGGTACACTCACCTATGCAAACTTTCACTCATAAAAGCTTCTAAAAAACACCAAACAAACAATAAGCGTCCTTCCTTCGGGAATTCTTTTCTCATCTCCTTCGCTCCGTCCGCGAACTTGCTCCTACTTGTCATTTTGCAAGACGGTTACGCACTCGTCGTCCGAGCCTGCAACACCTGAGCAATGGCATAGGCAGTTCAAGCCTTAATTCTCAAGCATTTTCCTTTTAGTACCCCTAGTTAGGGGAACTACGGCGTCTCTGATCCTCATTATCCCGATGAGGTACGTAGGCAGCGGGGTAGGGCCCGTTCGAGCACAATCTTTATTTTCCCTACATTTTTCCTTTTGCTTTCTTATTTCAGTTCTTTTCCAGTTCCAGTTTCCTTTCATTTTCATTTCTTTGCTGCAGTTTTCATACCCTCACCCTTTGAAACAGTTTCTTTTGCAAGCGTGGATCCCGTCGGGTACGGCGGACGATCTGGGTGCTAATACCTTCCCAGGTCGTAACCGACTCCCGAACTCAGTCTCTCTGGTTCGTAGGACCTGTGTCCTTCCTCTTTTTTTTTTTTTTTTTTTTTTTTTTCTTCTGGTTTGTGCAGCATTACCATTCCCTCTATTCGGGATAAAAATGCATGGCTGGCGACTCTACCTTTTTCCGCGCCACTTTCGCGTTTGTACCAGGATGGAAATCCTCGGGAGCGACAGCTTGGCGACTCTGCTGGGGAATATAACCAGAATCCCTGGTTCCCCTGTGAGTCTCTCCTAGCGCTTGTGTGTTGTTGTTTCATTGGGTGATGCTTGTTTGATGTGGCTTGTTGTACTGTATTCCGTTTATTTACAGCTTTATTTACAGCTTTATTTACAGTCTTCAGTATTTTATTTTCCGCATCATTTATATCATACTGGACTGTCTGGACTGGTTTTCTGTTTGGTGGGATGGGTGATACTGTTTCTGAGAGATAAGCCAAGTACCCGGCTTGAGTGCACCCTAGGATTAGAGTGGACATATTGTACTCACATGTGGCATGATGAGTGGCGATGTGTTTCACGCCCAGATTGCGACTGTCTTGGAAATATCTTGTGTGGGGATTTCCTCCACTTCGGGATAGGACCTTGATGGTTATGTGCATCTGGGGACCGATCATTGAGAACCTTTGTGGAAACAACCCTCTCCAGTGGTGACAGTGGCAGACCACATTTTGTGGCAAACCCATTCGCACCCGAGGGTCCACTGGGAACTCGCATAGGATGGCCTGGTTTTCTTATAGGAACTCAGTCAAAGCATCTGGTCGTATGGCATTAGTACTGTATCCTACGGGCTGAATGTACTATTGTTTCTCGATTTCAGCGCTTGAAGCTGGGAACCTGTAAGGGATGCTTGTTTTTCCCGGACTCAGCTGAGGCCTCCCTGCGTAGTACATAATGCCTAACCGATTCCCTGACTTGGTCATGAGCCACTTCTCGGAAATGGTGAAAGTATTATTGCTATTCGGCTTTGAGAGTCCGTGATGTTTGACCCGGAGCACACCCGTGAGATTTGGGATGGGTTTACAGGTTTGCAGGAACACTTGACCTCATCATACCCTTGTTATCAGTGCAGTTCATGTTATGATGCAGTTACTTCGGTTCCGGAGTTCTGGTTTTCTGGTTCTGGTATTCGTGATACTATGGTCCTGAGATTTTCTTCAGAGGGTTGTGGTTATCAGAGAGGGTGACTCAGTGAACTTTTGGTTTGTCAGAGGGATCTTGTCAGTGGCCAGATTCCAGACCGTCTCAGATGACCATATGTCTTTGCATTTGCATCTGCATTGCATCATTGCATCATTAATCATTGTTTTGTTTTCATTCACAGGGTCATATTTCTGCTTCCGGTTCCGGTATTCTCTTCAAAGATGGAAGATCCTCGCAAGCAGAATATTCACTTCAAGTTCTTTGATGTCAAGATTGGTTTGCTGAAGAAGATGGTAAAGCTGATTACGCCCAACCAGGTAGAGAGATTCAGAAAAGCTTATGGGAGTATTCTTGATGTGGTGATAGAGCTAAATCCTTCAGAGAGGAGTGCCATTCATACATTGCTTCAGTATTATGATCCTCAGCTCCGTTGCTTCACCTTTCCTGATTTCCAGTTGG